>JAULJL010000026.1:21634656-22927125 GCA_030761205.1 Fremontodendron californicum
ACTACGAGGATTTGCTTGTCTTTCCTTCTCCAATTTTCGCCGTGTGAAAGTTATTTTAGTTTTTAGAATTTATTTTTAATAAACAAATAAGGGAAATGTTACCTACTAATTAAGATAATATTCATTAAAAAAAAGTAATTACTGTATAATTTTTTAATTTAGTGAAAATTAAATAATTTTTTTTTATTAACAAGTATTTTTAATTTTTTTTAAAATTTTTTTTTTGAGATACTTTTTAAAATTATCATATTAAATAAATTATTATTTTTAATACATTAAAATTTATCAAAATGATTATTAATTATTATATTTAATATAAAAATATTATTATAAATAATAATTTAATTAAATTTAACATGTGTTTTAAGATATTTGTTAATAAAAATTTTAAAAATTATTATAAAAATAATATTTTTATCTAATGTATCAAAAATTACAACTAATTACATTTAATACAAAATTATTACAATATTATAAATAAAATAGTGAATAATCTTAAAAAATTTACTCAAACACTAGTTAACCAAACTCATAAATATAAATAAAAGATAATGTGTTAAGAATTTTTTTAAAATTGTTATATTAAGTAAATTATCATTTTAATAAAGTAAAATTCATCAAATAAATTACTATATTTAATATAAAAAAATATTATAAATAATAAATTAAAATAAAAAAAATCGTTAAAAAAAATTATAAATTGAAAACGACATTGCAAAGCTTTGTTTTGGTATTTGACCGATCGTCACGCGTGCGGTTAGTAATTGCAACCGACACATTTTCGCCTTTGTTTTTGACTTCTCTGTCACGGCGCCGTTTATTCTTTTCACATTACATACTGTTACTTTATAGTTTTGCAACTTGCCACGGTTGGATTCCTCTTTTTATTTAATAATCAAGCAAATTTTAAATATTTTTTTAAAAATAAATATTTTATGACACTGATTAAAGTGATATATATATATAATCAATGTATTTTTTTAATTTAGTAAAAATAATGTATTAAATGCAAAAAAAAATATTCAAAGAGATAAATAAATAATCTTTAACTGGTGTTTATTGACACTGATTAAGCAATTCCAAAATTATCGTATGTCTTATTTTTAAAAATATATTTCATATATGTTTTATTTATTAATTTTTTTATAAATTTTAAAAATTTCACATTCTTTTTAATATAATATACTTATTTTACACACAAATAAAATTCTATTTTTAAAATTTAATTATATTCCATAAAAAATAATATTTTTTACTTAAATTCCTACAATAAATAAATACATTATTTGAATACAACATATTAATACGTATAACATTATTTTTTAATAACTAAATGTTAAATGTAGCAAGTAAGCTATTCCTTGGTCTTGTGTCGGGGTTTTAATAAACTTTTGTCCAAACTTAGACAACTATATTTAAGATGAATATAAATGTAGGCGGCCAATAATTCCTTTGCTTCCTTATTTAAATCTATCACATTTTTTTTTTCCTTCTTATATATCCATTCAATGCAAATTTTACTCTTCATTCTTGATCTTGCTTTTAATAAATAGGTACACCATTTTTGTACATTTAATAAATAGATTTGTTACTTTTATATTTATTTCTTTTACTTATATTGTTTGTTGTTGAGAGTTAACACAAACTATATTATGATTGTCAATAGCTGCCCAATTTATTGGTAGACTATTGAACACTTCGTTTCATTGATCAAATTTAATAATTGGTAGACGTAAATACAAAAATAAAAAAGATTATGACTATTTCAGTCGCTTTTTCTACTTTATACAAAGAAAATGTTTATAATTGAGGTATGATAAATAGTAATTTAAATGTAAATAAAAAATGGGTTTAAAATTTTAAGCTTTGTGATATTGAAAAATGGAGGAATAATCAGTGTTTTTGTAAAGACCTGTTAATTAATCGGATTCAAAACGTATATATTTAGTGTTATTAATAAACATCAGCAAATTAAGAAGTAAGTAGTAATTAATAAAGAAAATGGTGGATAGATTTATATTGAAAGTGAGAAATTAAAATGGGCAAAAGATATTTTTGGTTTAATGGGAAGGAAAAGGAAAGACAAAGAGGCGTTTTCCACAAGAGATGAGTAATGACATAAGAAAAAAAAAATGGTGATGACTGATGGATATAACATTGGTGTTGCATGGTTGAATACGCATGGCATGGGCATGGGCATGGGCATGGCATAGGGGAAAAGGGCAAGAGAAATAAGCAGGGGACAACTTTTTCCATGGTGGGTCATGACTCATGATCCATCTTGCATGCATGCTTGCTCCCCCAAAAACCAAAGAGAGAGAAGAGAGAAAATATCAAAATCAAATGCAAAAGAAAAAAACTTGTCTCTTTTGGTTATCATTTCTCTATTGGAAATAATGACTTTGTTAATTATGAATGAATACATTAAATACACATAAAAATGTGTTATTTATAGAAATATTTTTTTTATCCACAAAATGTAATTGACGAATAAAAAACAATGACTTTATTACAACCTTGACAAGTTTCTTGTCTTAAGATATTTTCGTTGATAATTTATATGTCCAATTATTTATATTAAGATTGATTTGAGAAAGGATTTTGATTAAAAAAACGTTTTAAAGACATCATTGAATTAGAAAAACGTTAATTAATTTTAATTAAGATTGTTATACTAAATATTATTCTTTAATTAAGATTAAAGATTATTACATCGACTATTAATGTGGCTGCTAAGGTATTTATTACTAAAATGAGAAATGTTAATATTTAGGTTACTCACCAAAAATAAATATAAAAATTTTGTTATTTATTACTATATTCATATCATTCATGTAAGGACGAAGATAAAATAGTATTGCTCTTGCAAAATCAATTAAGGGCTAGTTTAGCATTGCTGTTTGGAAAAGCTTGGGTTGAAAAAAGATTGGGTTGAAAAAAAGTGTGTTTATAAAGTGTGGTGAAAAAGTGTGGTTTAAAAACTTTTAAGTGTTTAGCATTGCTGTGAAAAAGTGTTGTAGGAAATTGAAATGTCAAAAAAAATATGTTTAAAATAATAAAAGTGTAGAGATGTGAGGATAATAAAGTCATTTTATCCAAAAGCCAGCTTTTAAAGCCCAAAAGCTATATTTTTTGGCTTTTTGGTTTGGCTTTTCAAACCATGATTTCAACAGCAGAAGCTAAATTTTTTTATCTGTTTAAAATTGCGTTTGCGGTGAAAAACAGCTTTTGACCTCAAAAGCTGTGCCAGAAGCAATGCTAAACGAGGCCTAAGATAAACATTCCCAGGCGGCACGTGATGATCATATGATCCATGTGGATGAGAAATATGATCGGACGGCGCATATTTGACGCTGAAATCGGTGGCACCGCACGCGTACAAGAACCAATTAAGACTTAAGACTTGGACTCTCAATCTACCACTCTGTCCAATGGCCTTTGGAACTTAAACTCGCCGCATTCTTAGCTAAGCTTAGTTTAGCTTATCCCCCACTTATATTCTTTACTTATTAAACCTTTGTTGGTATAAATGATGATGGCCCTCACAAATCATCAATTTCTTTTTATGATCCCAATCAAATCACCGTTCATTCTATGAATTACAGGTGTCAAACATGCAGCCAATCACATATTTGGTTAAAGTATACGTGGACCCCTAATATTCCCATAATCGTTTGATCTCTTAAGTTGACCCTTTGTGATTTAAATCATCCCTCCCCTATGACATTAACATCAACAAAATTTGATCTTGAACAATAATTCTGGACCCACCCACTTACTTTAAGCAATGTAAGGTTTTAGCACTATAATTTACAAAGGTCAAGATAAGCCTTATCAAATAACCAAATGAAGGGAGTGTTTGGAGGGGAAATTTTTTGCTCTTGCTAACCTTATAAAGTGTAATTCGATGGGACCCTTTCCAATTGAGAAATGTGGGATCCACTGGTTGTTTGTTTTTTTTTTTTTTTCTTTCAAATCAAATCATGTAATGTGGTCCATTGACCGGTGATAGATAGATAAATAGATAAATACAGCCATTGATAGGTAGATTTTGCAGTAAAAGGTTCACAAAGTGCAAAGGCACCGGAAAAAAGAAATCGGAGTGTATTGGCAATTGGCAATTTGGTTCATGATTTCTCAAGCTGAATTGTATAACTAGTTTTATTTTTCCAGGCTCCGATTCATCGTCAAGTTGGACAATGCGCAACTATCTTATTCTGCGATGTAAAATGAAAAATATTAATCCGTATTTAGTAGTATTGGATAAGATGATAATATTATATTAAATATAAAATTTAACAATTTTATTCATCATTATTAGGTAAAGATATTATTATATATAATAATTTTAAAGAGTATTCTAACACTCGTTAGCAAAATTTTAAAATATATATATAACTAATAATTTATTTTTTAATTATGTAAAAATAATATATTAAATGTAAAAGAAAAAAAAAAGTTATGTTAACGAGTTTTCATAAGATACTATTTAAGGTTAGTTAATATTAATATAATATTTATATTAATAACATTGTATTAAATATATAGTAATTGTCATTTATTAATCATTTTAAATGTATTAAATGAAGATATTGCATATATAGTAATTTTAAAAAATATCCTTAAAACACTTATTAGCAAAATCTATAATTAAAAAATCATTAACTAATGCCTGTAACAGACATATATAAAATAGAAAGAACAAAAAAATAATCATTATTAGAGAATGTACTCATTATTTAATTTGGAAAACTCAATGGAATTCCGATAACTTTCCTTCATTTAAGCCCATTATCATGATTTTAAAGCCAATTTAGCAATTCTTCTTTGTCAAACAGAAACAAGTTGAACAAATTCTAAATGGGGATTGAATTTGAAAAAAAAAAAATATTGTGCCCTGGGATTTGAAGTACATATATATGAAGAAAGGGAAAAAAAGAAACAGAAGAAATTATAGTGCTATGGTAATCAAGTTGATAAAACGATGATAACAATCCAAAGAGAAGGTTATTACAGAATATGGACTTTAGATAGCAAACAAATGATTGAGATTACTTTGAGGATTACAGCTTTTATAAGGGTAAAAACAAAGGCATTAATCAAAGATTATTACAGAATAAAAACTAAAAGCATGGAAGTTTTTGGGTTGGATTTGAACAATGAGAGAGTACATACAAAATAGTGAAGAAATGCTATTACTAGAACTACTGATATTCATAAACTGGTGATGATGATGATGATGAGAGTAGGGGGGACCAAGGGGGGCCAAGGCGTGATAATTGAGAGCGAAATAACCAAAAAAAGGAGCGTGGTATGAAGGGAACATACAAGCAGTGTAAGATGTAGGGATGTAAGGGGACATCGGCTTCTGAAATCTTCTGATGAGAGAGAGATAGAAGCCCCATTTTGTCTCAAAGTTTCACACTCGCCAATCCTTTTCTTTTATTATTCAGTAAATTATCGCTTTAGCTGGTCCAGGCATCTTCTTCTTCCTTCGCTTCGATGTTTGTGGAGGTGGGCCGATACTCAAGTCTGCTTCTTGGGTCAAGCTTGTAATAGTAAAAGGCCGATTAATGTTTCATTTTTCAATGAGATTTAATTCAAGGTATATGTATTTTAAGCCTAACATTACAACCCAACAATATGATTTTAATGAATTTAATTTTATAGGCCAATGTTCCATGTTGTAAACCAGGTCCAAACCTATGTTTTTTTTTTTTTTTTTTTAAGTTTCAAGCCCAACCAAAGGCTTAGATTCTTAGTTAGGGTTTTTCAGGTTCAGGGTTTTGCTTTGTCACCTTGAAGGAAAACCCTAGACTTGCTATCTGAATTCCTCAAGTTTCAGTTTGGGTCATCAATTGCGGTTGAAAATGGAGGGATTAAGCGTAGCTGATGCTGATTTGGTGGTGTACTTACACCCATCGAAGAGCAGGAAGGTTTCCCAGGCGATACTCCGTGAGCTTAGCTCTTTACTCTTCAAGTTCGTTCTTCTATTTTCTATTTTATTAATTTTAATTTCATGTTTTTTAAAGCCCTTAAAGTTTAATTATTTTCTCATTCACCAAAAGCTGTTGATTGTGTTGATATATTGCTTGTGAGTTGTAATTAAACTTTTAGTTTCGTTAATCTTAACTCTGCTTTTTAAAAATAAAAAATAAGTTTTATGTTTTAGCTGAAAATTTAACTTGTTATGATGAACTATAACTAAGAATTACTGCTTATGGGGTTTTATTGCTTAAAATTTGAAAAAAGCAGTTTACTTTTATTTTCTTAATCATTTCAACCCTTCCAAATACTCTGTGTATCGTTTTAAACATATGGAGATATATGCTAATTGAGAGCTAGACGCGTTCAGGTGTTGCGAAACTTTATTATTGTTGAAAATATAACCTTTTAGACAAGCCAAATTTAACGTTTATCAAAATTATCAAAGATGCAGAGTGTCCAGATCGATTAGTAAGATTCTTTTGACTCTATTGGAAACAATATTCAATTACATAGGTTATGTCTTTAAGCACTTCATTTCTACTGGTGATAATAATTAAATGATGTGTAATGTATTACTGGTTTTCCTTGCAGGTTCAACGAAACATTTGATGGTGTTTTATTGGCTTATGATGTTAATATTCTAGATAAACAGGCAAAAATTCTTTCTGGTGTTCATCCTTATTTTGGTCTTAGACTACAAGCAAATCTCCTACTTTTTTCACCAAAGTCAGATATGCTCTTAGGTACTTTTTCCATGATATTTCGGGTTATTTATTTAGTTTTTCTTGTAATAGATATCACATTGCTTCTATGTATTTATGAATGTACACGCCTTTGATATTCTCTAAGCTAATTTTCTTTCCCTTGTTCAGAGGGGAAAGTAGTGAAACTTTCTCAACAATCTATTCACGTCATCATTCTTGGTTTTTCGTCTGCTATCATAACAGCTGAAAACATCCGCGTAGAATTTAAATATAAAACTGTGAGTAACAGTTTGCCACCTTGTTCTGAAATTCTTTTTTGGATTGTGTATGTGTATATGGCAAGAAACTATATTAATTGCTCTAGTGACCTACATTAGCTGCTTATTGTGTCACAGAAAGACGGAGAGGAACTATTTGCCAGCAGATCTCACAAGCGGCATGTCATAAAGGTTGGAACCATGATCCGATTTTTTAGTCAAGAGGTGACACTTTTCTTTACAAGAAAACTATCCATTTACCTTTAAGAATGTCATGTTTTTCAATATTGTACTATTTTGGTTACCAGCAATTTTTATTGTAAGCTCGAGAGAATTGGTATTCTTTGTGTGTTTGTGTAGTTCTTTACTCAGCTGTAGTTTTTCTTCAACCATCTAAAATTAAAATTTGAGATTAGTGGAGAAGTTGTTTGCCCTGTTCATTGATCAAATATTGTTAATTCTTTTGTGATTAAGGCCAAGTTTTAATGATAGAGATACATATTCTTACTATTCCAATTGATATTTTGCCTACCTCGCTTTTATGATTTTCTTCATCAATCATTCAATATTAATCCAACGGTAACGATCTGAATATTGATCCATCACAAACCAGTGTATTACATAATTTGTTGCTTCAGTCTTTATGCCCTTGTTCTGCATGCATTTCCACTCACTAATATTTTATTGTAGTTCATCAAGTCAAGTTGTTATTTATTGGAAATTTAGAACTTATTTGAAATTCCAAATTCTTTTTTCCCCCTTGTAATAAGGGAGGGTGTGGTGGTTAAAGACAAGTGGATCACATGATTTTTGACACTGGTTCTTCTTTGCAGTTTTGATGAGGAAATACTTCACATCATTGGGTCTCTGATGCCAGCTCACACGGGAAGCATTCATTGGTTAGATAGAAATTTGGAGGAAATTTCAGAATTTGATAGGTCTTTAAATAAACTCAAAAGTTTTTGAATGGCAGACTTTCTATATGTTAACTTGCAAAGAATTTAATGTAAATGTTGTTGTATAATTCTTTAGGAGTTCTACAAAGAGTAGAGACAGAGAATGGCAGGAGGATAAAACTGTTGATGAGGGAGCAACTCCTTTGAGCTACAATAATCACATTAAAAAGTCGAAAAAACGTAGAATCACAGAAGATTAATGAAGATTGCCGCCAACTACTAATTGTTAGATCTCTTTCTCTCAGGTAATACATTGACCCATTCATGTGCTCACTAGGAGTGTTTTGCTAATACTTATATATTAGGTAATCTTTTATAAGTGTTGAATTGTTCTTCTCTTCAGTAAATTTTACATTTATCTGTTTAGAGTAACCAGCTTGTGAACTATTATTTGGATTGATTGGTTGCACATAAAACATAAATACCATAATTGACAGGGATTGATTCCCGAATCCCGACAGAAAATTGAATGTGCTAAGAAGCTCTATTGAGTACCAGCATTAAAATGAGCACAATCTATTTTATGCATTTGCTTTTCTTGCATTTTGTTTCAGAACTTTATGATGTTGTCAGTGCAGCTCCTAATTCTATATCTTGCTATATCTATTTCTCAAACTTGGTTTTGATGGCAAAAGTTTATAATTTTTGTGCTAGTGCAGGTAGCGGAGAGCGTTGGAGCAATGTAGATGAAAGTATATTGCTTCAGGTTGATTACTTTGGTAAGGAAATGTGCTTTTCTGAGGAAAGGTTGCTTAGAAATCTTCCCTTAGTCCTTTTTCCATGGTGGTTGTATGTGCACCAAATTTGAAAATCCCCCAAGTTGAGGCAAAGAATGCATTGTTTTTTTTCCCGAGAAGTGGGTGATTTTTGTTTCTTGGTGTTGTACATGGAGGAAATTTTTTTTGTACTTTGTACCTTGTACAACTTTAGACTTGGTCTTGTCCGTACATATGTTAACATTACACGCTTATAAAAAAGAAATGCTTTATCCCCTTGTTTCGTGATGGCTTTGTATCATGTTTTGTTCGATTTTGATTTATGTCAATGTTATTTTCATGAACCAAAATGTAGTATTAGCAAAATATGATTTTGGTAACCGGGCACAAAGAACTTCCTCGTACTGTCCATGGGCCAACATCCAAAATGATCGAAGTCCGAAAAGTGTAACTAAACTGCATCGCAGCAGTATTGGTCTACTTCAATGGGGATCGATCCCACAATACTTTGCTCAAAAGTTGAAACATTGCTACTGGATGCTTTTGATCACCCAATGTGGACAGTACTCCGAGTTAATAATCTTTGATTTTCAATAATATTGGATTGCACCATTTTAGGCAAAGGTAGAGCCACCTTGGACACATGTCAATGGGTTAACACCTCTGCACCTGATCAGATTTGTGTATCTAACCATACCATATAAGAAAGAAGTGGGAGGACGTATCTGTGGTTGGTTGATCAATCTTTTTTATGGTGGATTTAGATTTTCAGGGTTGAACCAAGTACATTAATTCCATTTTGCACCATGTACTTATTATGATTGGAACTGCAGCTGATAACATATTTTGGGCGGCTTCCAGATAACAAATACTGAAATAAAAACAGATCCTTTTTTTTTAGCTGTTGAAAATTGAAAATTCTATATTCAATTCATGCTCCATTTTAACAATTATCATCATCAGGTATGGGGTTTCTTTCAGAAAAACAACCCATATTATATATATATTCCTTCGGGACCCATCTTTCTAGTCCAATAAAAAATGATCAAAAGAGGAGTACACAGAAGTGGGTACAGGATTCTCACTTTCCATCAAACACCCATGTGATCTGTTATTTATTTTAACCAGAAAAAGATTTTCCCGTATAATTCGGGCTTGTAACATGCTCCAGGCTCTCTCTTGATCGAGGTAAATGTAGCTTAATTGTGACTTAATTTCCTTGGACTTGGAAATGGAACAGTTAACTCCTCCTACGTATAATGGCACTCCATGCATGTGTATCAGTGTCTGAATACGCGAGAGAAAGAGAGATTTGTTATAACTTCGAATCTTTGTTTGGTTTACCTCTCATTGTCTTATGCAAACCTGACATCTTTCTCTGTCTCTATCCCCTGCATGTTGTAAATGGATTTGGAAGATCTTTGTATAGATGCTAGGATGATATTATACAATTTCATGTAATCAATTAATTTGATATGGGCATATATATATATATTCTTTGATTTAGGGCATAGCGTTGAAGTAAATGTTTGTTTGGTTTTTTGGGAAGTAATTAACCCAATAATCTTAATTTTTTAATTACTTTTAAAAGCAAATATAGTAATTCTCATGCACTTAATTAGAGGGAAAAATACACTTTCAAAATCTGCTTAACATTGTTTATTTGGGAAGTGTGAACAAGGCTTTGAAAAAGAAATGTGACTAAAAGAATATTGGAGGAGATGAATTTAAAGATAAAATGAGGCAGAAAGCATTAGCTAAATCCATGCGTATCTTATTGCAATCTTGATCTAATGTCCAATCATTTTCAATCATTTGATGCAATGATTAAGTTAGACTGTTATGTAAAATTATTATCTTTTTTTTTTTGGGTGCATAAAAATTATTATCCCTTTCAAGTAATTTGACCCCTAACATCCCACCCACCATAAATTTTCCCTCATATAAACATCATTTTGTTGCCCTAATGACGTAAAAGGGTCACAAAATCTATCATTATAATGGAGTATTAGTTGTTAGTTAACTTTACAATCATCACCTTTCTATCTTGAAGAAGGAGATCAGAAGAAAGAGACAGAGAATCGTGGAAAGCTTAGACAGCTAGCAATTATACATTTTAAAACTCAAATTAGCTTCAATTCAATTTGAGGGTCATGTTCAACAAAATTTGGACGGCTTTCCGGATATATAACAATTGATATGCTTATTTATTTATCTAATTTCCAATTTTAGTTTTTTATCTGATTTTTATTCTAATGCAATGAAAGAATACATTATTAATATAATAATTTTAAAAAGTGTCAAAAAAACACACTTTTAAAAATATATGGTGATCATATTACACACAAAAGGAGGTCATATGAGAGCTTGGAAGCATGGGGGCTATGGCCTTTGGGCTCCTAGTTCAGCATGGATAATTCGTGAGAATCACCAAGCAAAAAGACTAAAGAAAAAAAAAAGAAAAAAGAGTTCATGCATGCTTACAAAAAAGAGAAAGTAATGGGGTTTGATTTGATTGGTTGTCTTTGCATAGATTGACGCACCCCCATGTGAATATCTTAATTCCTAAGATTTGAAGAAGTAGTGTGCAATTCCAATTCCAATTCCATAAATAGTTTCATTCTCTCTCTCTCGCTCTCTCTCTCTCTCTCTCTCATGTCATGCAGTAGAATCTGTGGTCCTTTACACAAATGAGGATTGGTTTCAGAATTTTCGATCTGAAAAGCTGGAACGAAGGAGAAAATCTGGGGCGCGTGGGGGGGTTCATTTTTAACTGTAATGATAGCAGATTGTACGTGCTACTGCAACTCCATCTGCACTGTCTTGTTCTTTCGGTCGCACAATATTTCTGACTTTTTGTAATGTTGTGCTAATGATGATGCCTGTGCCAATCTTTTGCTTTGATATTAATCTTATCTTCATTTCTATCTGCTTGAAAAGCATATATAAAACCTTGCTTAAAATTAAATATGATATATTATAAATGCTTATTTTGTTCTGGATAATGCTTCCCTTACTCTCCATTTCCATTCTTAATTTACATTAATTACTCTCGTTTCATGATGCCTGCAATATTTATTACTAAAACATCCAAAACCGAACTGCTGGACATGGATAATTAGGAATTTTAAATTATTTTTTGAGCCTATAGGATTTATTTAAAGAACAATTAAGAAAAAATTAATTAGCTCTTTGCAATGGATCATTTATTTATTAATTAAAGGTTCATGTTTAGAAGAGGTAGCCACATATGAAATTTTAAATTTTGTTTTTGAAAAGCTGTTTTGATAGTGATAGGTGTAGACAAAGATATTATTATTGGTCAATTTATATTTTGAAAAATTAATGGCTGTTTGGGATGTCATAAAAAAATATTTTGTTGGCTGTTATATTATTATATAGATAGACATATTTTAATTGTTTCATAGTTAAAGAAAGTTAATATGCAACTTAAAGTATGACCATCCAAATGGTAAAGTAATTAATGTTTGGTTCTTGAATCCTGATCCCATCGATATTGGATTGGCTTCTTGTTTGGGAACTCTAAAAACCATCTCAATTATTAATGTATTCAGGGTTCAAATCTGACTCCCCTTAATAACACAACAACAAAAAACACAAAAGTTAAAACAATATCCTCTATAGTTACGAGGTCCTCTATTCTCTTCAAAGTAGGATTGAGAAGAAAAAAATTTGAGAAAATCAAAAATCAATTTCAATCGTAGTGTTCGGTTCGATTTGAATTTGGATAATAATTAGGTTTATTCTATTTGATTTATAAGTTAAAAATCATAATTATTCGAATTGAATTGAATTTTATTTTTAATTAGTTTTTATAGTATTGGTATAATTTTAACACATTAATCCAAAATTTGTGACGCGGAATTGTTCAAAGTTCAAACCTGGCTAGACCAATAAGATTGTCTCAGTGGATTCTCAGGAGCTACTGCAAGCAAGACACCCTCACGTTTGCATTATTTTTAAGATCTTAATTAATTTCTCAATCATCCCTATTTACTAGCTTATAATAAAAATAAGCAATCAAATGAACAGCGATAAACTTTTTTTTCTTCTTCAGATATTTGACAAATGAATTGCAGTCTCAACGTGGCAAACTCTCTAATATGTAATTTTACATACGCCGAAAGTGAGTGAAACATATAAATAAACAAGTTCAAAGTCCTAATTAAAACATTATAAAGAAATTTGTCCTAAATTCCTAAACTAAGCTCTCTAGCTAGCATGTACTATGCCAGCTTTATTAATTTCTCCTAACACCAAAAATTGTCGCCCTTAATCCAGCTTAATTACCTTTAATTAAAAGCTTAATGGGTTAGACGAAAAAGGGTATATATATATATAAAGGATCAGATTCCTTATTCCCAAAACAAAACAGACAGAGATTAGTACAACTTAGGAGCAAAAGTTTTTGTTCTGTTTGTAACTAATTAAAGAAGTCAAAAACGAAGAACACACGTCTTCATTCCTTCCACCTTCCAAGAAGTAAACAAAAATTGCCTAAGCTTTTCAATCCTTTTTTCTTTTGTCCTCTCTCTCCCAAACCCTAGGTTTCCCATCACCACAAATTAAGAATCTTTGCAATCTGAACTCAGATTTTAATTCATGCAGTTACTTTTAAAAAATGACATCCAATAAATTTGAAGTTCGAATTCTAACATCTACAATCATTTCTCTTATACTCAGTTTGCGGTTCAATAGATTCCACTAAAAAAAAAGTATACATATAAAAAAAATGTTAACCAGTGTTTAATTTTTTCTTAAATTCAATAAAAATAATACATTAAATAAAAAAATTAAAAATAATAATTAAATAATTTTTAACAAATATTTATAAACACTAATTAATCGGATCCATATATATATATATATATATATATATATATATATATATATATATATATATATACACAGCAAATTCATGCATAAGGCTGAATAGTCTTATATTTAATTCAGCATGGATGTTTAAGTTGTAGAACACCAACAGGACTGTTAACGGATGGTGACATAGTATTCTGTAGCAGTTTATCGAGAAAAAAAAATTGTTTAAATACACACGTGTGTATTTATAGAAAAGAGGCAATTTCATCTAAAATATATATCTTGGGTGAAAGAAAAAAAAATGATGTGAATATAAAAAAATGTTTTAGAAAAAAAAAAATCAAATATGTATAATTATATATGTGAATAGTATTATTAAGTATAAAAATATATAATTATCTTTAATATTATTATTTTATTTAAAATTTTAAATATTTTTTAATTAAATTGGTGTTAACTTGTAAGTTGTGACTATTGACACCAATTCAATTAAAAATTTAACATTAGTATATTAAAAGCTGCGTTACTTCCATCACTTTTTCTTTTATGAAGAGTAAATAGTTAAATCTTTTTTGGGTAATTACGAACTAAGTAGCTAAGTTTGGGTGTGAGTGGAATAGACAGAAAGCTTTTTTAGCATTAAAATTACGTAGCCCGAACGGGGCCGAAGCCGTGGGGTGGTCCGTGAGGCCCGTGACACGTTTCAGTACAACTAAGCGGCTATGAACCTAGACGCCAAACTTCTCCAAAAAAAAAAAGTACCTCCAACTCCTCAACTGTTTTCCTTCTCTCTCGCCACATAAAATATAATCTTATTGGCCCATTTGGGAAGGGGTGGCTTCTAAGACTGTATGACGGTGCCATGTCAGCCCCCTGACACTGACGTGGGATAACGGTATTCCTCGATTCTAGCGTTTTGTTCCTATCCCATTTAAGGTTGCCCGCCACATTACCAATCAGAATCGAGATTTTTTTACATGTCCCCCTAATGTATTAAATTATTTAAAAAATGCATTTTAAAATCATTTGAAAAAAAATTAAATTCAAACAAAATTTTAAAATATCTTTGTTCTTATTATCAATATATATATATATATATATATATATATATATCACCTTAACTTGTTACCTCTTAATTTCAAAATTCCTCTTGCTTTCAATTAGTTGGACTAAAAAAGTTAATTTAGCAACTAAAATTTGTTACATTAGTGATGAATGATGATTCAAAAAGTTTATTGAAATAGAAATGTTAATAATTTTGTACAAACATTTACATCATTATCAACAAAGATAAAAATAATCTTAATTAATATGGGTTTCGTTAACGAGTGTTTATAAACATTAATTAAAAAATATTTTACATTTAATATATTATTTTTATTAAATTTTTAAAAAATAATGTATTAATTATATATTTTTTTATAAATATCACCTTAATCATTACTTTAAAAACTAATTAATATTTTTCAACTAATATATATTCCCTAAATCTTCCAATACTTTTTGTCTAAATCGAAACAAATAAAAAAAATTATATTAAACAGGCATGAGAACAAGAAATGGGGAAATGGTTAATATGTTGTGTGATCTATGCATATATAATAGAGAAGATATTATTATAGCTTAATGTTTGCTCAACCCCTTTGTTTTTTCATTATTTTTCTTAATACTGTCTCTACAATGTCCTTGGTGATGTATTTGGTTAACATTTGCAAGTGGGGTTCTTAATTACTTCTTAATGTACAAATACTATGACGTTTGGGGGGATGCACCCTACCCTCCCATAACATGCACGTGGACCCATGAATCCAATAGGCTCATCTTGACCATTCAAGGGGAGCTAATTAACTCTCTCTTTTTTCTTTTTCTTTTTTCAATTCTGACTCGACAAATCTTTTGATTAGGCAGAAAAATATGAAAATGATTGATTTTTGATGTCACATTAAAAAGCATTTGTGTGGATAATTAGAAGAGAAATTGGGTTTGATTGGGGTCAATGAGTGATTAGGGAATAAAAGTCCTTTGCTCCCATTTTTCTGTCTTTACTCGTGTTCCTACTTTCGTAACGAGTCGTGAGTCCATTTTTTCGATGTCGCTTTCTTTCTCGTTTGTTTTCAACTGTTTAACGAAAGTTATAAAATACAAATATGACCGATCGATATTTTACCGGTGATCGAATAGATGAATTCCACGACACCATCTCCTTTATTTACATCGTCTTTGTATTTGTGTTTTTTTTGTTTTGTTTTCAAGCGAAATCGATTTTTTTATTAGATAAAGAATCGAGTCAAATATTAAAAACGAACAGGTACGAAAAGAACAAAAAAAAAAACGAACGCGCAACTCATTACAAGAGTGGAGGCATGGATAAAGGTAGGAAAATGAGTGCAGAGAATTTGGATTCGTGATTAAGAGGGAAGAGGGGGAGTTTTGGCAATTTGTTTCGGGAAATTAAAGAAAGGCGAAAGATAGGGCATCACCGCACATGGGGGCATGGTCAGATATGGAGAATACAAAATCGTTGCTTTATAAGGGGGGGAGAGCTGGATTTTTTTTTTTATTTTTTTTTTTTATGTTTGAGGAAACAAAAGCATCTTCAATTGACTCTCAACCACTTCTAGTTCTAGAGACAAAACCTTTTTCCTACTTTTGCATGTGGTGGGTTTTTCCGACTTCGTGCGTTAAAGAAAACCCATTTTTAATTGCATGCTCTCTCTCTCTGTCTCTCGCTGGGTGGCTGCTATATTCGTAGAAATTACATGTCGTTTAACCCACATTCAAGAACAAACCTTCTAAAACCTTTATTTCTTTTGGGGTTTAGATCATATTACTTAATAGTCTATCCATTGTTTATGTTTATGAAATTTATTTATGTAAATGTGTGAGGATGAAAATTAAACTTGAGGAGGTTTACTGCGAAATGAGAAGCGGCTAATTGCACAAAGATTAATGATGTGCCCATGGGCCATGGCCATGGTTTAATGTATATAATGTTGACTTCAGTCATTAAACCCCTTGGGAATCTTGTAAATATATTTTTGCTAAACTTGAAGCTTACTTCAAAGAAAGCAGCGTTGTACACACTTCTTTTCCCCCGCTGATTTGCAGTCTTACTTTGACTACTACTGCTACATTGAAAGATAATCATTATCGACTGTTTAATTAATTATTTGATGTGTAAAGTTTGGTTTACAATTTACATTACTCTTATATATATTTTTGGTTTAATTATCTAATTTAGAGTATTGAGTCAACAAAAGAATATATTCACTTTTCAAAAATTAAACAGGAAAAACTTGTAGGAATTGTTTTTTTTTTTTTTCTTCTAAATTTTTGACAGATTTATGAAGGTTTTTTGTAACGTTTCTCAGGAAGATGTTTGTGGTTTTCTCTCCCCTTTTTGTTAATCTAACTTTGCATGGAAAGAAAATTTGGTTATAAACATTGCTATATCTGATATGCTCAATCAAAGCTCTTTTTCTTATGAGCTAAAAGTTATCACTACTATAATACTAAAAAAAAATATGTAATGATCAATTTCTGCAAGGTTGGCATTACTAGTGCTATTCATCTGCTTAAAGATTAAAATATAATTTTAATAGTACCTCAACCTTAGCAAATATATTTTGTTTTTAATCTAATCTTGGAATGCAAATATTTTGTTTTCAAAAATTGACGACGTAAGATGTTGCATATTTATAGAGAAATTAATAGGTGTGCAGATTTATTTGCTTTTTTGACTAAAGCAACGCAATTGAGGGTTTACCTGTTTAGAGCAATCTCTTTTGTAAGTAATGCATTATATGTTAAAAGATTGTTAGGGTATTTCAAAACCTAGGCCTTGTATGATTTAACAAAATTTTACTCTTATGTACCAACAAAAATGCACTGAATCGATGCAGAAAAGTATATTTTTAAGGTCGTACGGTAAAGATTAAATCCAAATAAATCCAAAAATATATTGATCCTATCAAAATGATTACAATTTAAACTTTTGCGGGTTTTGCAGTTATAATAATTTTTATAATAAAACTCCCATGGTATACAAACAAGGATTGGCAGGAGATCATACTTACTAAATTTCATATATATTCTTACTTTAACCAGTATTTCAAAATTTTAGTTAACGTTGACAAAAAATGAAAAATATTAAACTAATTTTAAAATATATTCTACTAGATATCAATCTTTTTTTTTCAAGGCACATTGATTAAAAATAAAAATAAAAATAAAAAAAATCACCAATTACTCAATTTTTTTTAATTAGTACTTGTAATTCTCACATGACAATTTCTAGAGTTCAATGTATCAAAAGCAAAAAATATTTTCTCAAATAAAACTTTGGAAATTTGATTTGGCTTTCTTTTTTATATTTGTTTCACTATTATTATTTATTGTAAAAGCCATATATATAGATATAGTCTGCTAAAAGACATTTGGGAATTGGGATTTTAAATTGTTTCATCAACCAATACCATCAACAACAGCAGACACAGCCTTGTAATTATTTCAAACCTTAAGGGTACTTTCCAAACGTTCCTTTTTATAAAATCCTTCTCCGTCCCAAACTTTCAAACCCCCCTTCCAGAAGGCCTAATTTTTCTCAATTCTCAAAGCAAAGACTTCATTTTTCTATCTGAGCTCTTAACTTTCCGGGAAAATGTCGGCGGGGCTTGGAAAATGCAGCAAGATCCGCCACATTGTGAGGCTTCGCCAAATGCTGCGGAGGTGGAGGAACAAGGCCCGCATGTCGCCCAGCCGCATCCCATCCGATGTTCCGGCGGGACACGTGGCGGTTTGCGTGGGGACTAGTTGCAGGAGATTCGTGGTGCGCGCGACGTACCTGAACCATCCCGTCTTTAAGAAACTCCTTATCCAAGCCGAGGAAGAGTACGGCTTCACTAACCAAGGCCCATTGGCAATCCCCTGCGACGAGTCCGTTTTCGAAGAAGTGATCCGGTTTATTTCCCGGACGGAGTCGGGTCACTCCGGTAGGTTCATGAACATCGAGGACTTTAAAGGGAACTGTCACGTGGGAATCAGGAGTAAGCTCGATTTGTGGACAGAATCTCGACCGTTACTTCATGGGTTCGCTGAGAAAACAATCTGGTAATTAAAGAAGCAGTGGAAAGAGAAAGGAAAAGGCTTTGATTCTTACCCTGGGTTTTTGACCCATTTCCTAGTTAGCTCGAGTGAACAAGTAAAAAGATAAGTTGGTGGGGATAATGTTCTTCTTTTCCTTTTTTTTTTTTTTTTTCTTTCTAAAATTGTTTGTAATTGGGGGGGTAAGGTAAAATGCCTCAGGAGAACGCATGGAGATGGCAGAAAAGGTGGGTGAGTTATCTGCCGAGTCGTCCCGGGTTCGAATCCGAATGGATGCAAAAAAAAGGTTGAAACTTTGAGACAATTGAATTCATGAAAAAGAAAGAAAAATAAAATAAAATGAACAAGTGATTGTTAATTAAAAATCACTGCTGTAAATTCTGTGGTTTATTGATTGATGAAGTAAAAAATTGTAGAGATATTCCATCAATGATATATAATTATTTCTATTATTTAAATTTAAATTTTTTATTTTGTTTTTGATTTTTAACAATGGATTAGGCACCAAACCCACGTGAAAGAAAGTGTGCCTTCCCATAATCCCTCATTTCCTCTGTTTTCAACTCTCTTTTGTCTTTTTAACTCCAAAATAAATAATTTTATTGAGATTTTCTAGTAACAGGAGATTCAAATAATTGTATTGTAAAAAACTTTCAATCTTTAAATATATATTGAAAAAGATAGTATTCTCGATCAATATGATAGGGATATTGGATCGATTTGAAATTTTACGTGCACGACGAGTATGATTATATTAATAAATCCGACGATCGATTTGTAAAAATAAAAAACGTATGAAAGGTTACGGAAGCGTGTGAACATCGTTTGTGAAGTTAAAAAAATTCACTGACGATATACCAGATAATAATTATTTTCCACCTACAACTACAAAGTAGAAATTTTATGTTTTACATATCTTTTAGTTATATCAACAAACATTTGTCTAGTAAAGTTGCTCTGTACTTATTTTCACTTTCTTTTTTTTTTTTGCATTTCAGTAGGGTTAGGGTTTTTAAAAAGAAGCCTTTTTAGACATGATATGAAAATGTGACAAAAATACATATTTAATAAATATAAAAATAATATAATAAAAGCGATATGATAGGAATAAATACAAATAACACGACATGTTTAATATACGTATAGTATTCATATTTAAAATTTTATACATTTAATAATTTATATTATGTTTATATTTATATAATTAATAAAAAAAATATATAAAATATGATAAACATATGCCAATGCAGGTGCAGGTGCAAGAAATTGAAACTACCAAACTTAGACAATATTCTTTTTCATTTTGTTAAAATTTTTAGTCAGTAAATTGATTGATAGTCTTGAAGATTCATAATTCTGCTGGTAGCCAACAGCTTCAAGTTTACTGATCACCCAATAATGGTCAAGCAAATGATGGATGTTTGACTTGATAATGAAACTTTTGATTTATTGGTTGCCCATGATTTTTAGTCTAAAGACAAAAAGAATGCAATATTGAATGGAATTAATCATTATTCCATGGCCATTGTTATTAACATCTTATAAATCACTGGCTCAGGCTGTTACATACCATTTTCAAAACACAGCTACAAGCTCATTGCCTGTTCATGTTGACATTTGACCTAATCACTTAATTCCAATGGATCATTTGCACTAAACCGTTGGCCTTTCCCCTGATTGGCTCCTCCCAAAAGTAAACCTAGAGGTAAGCAGCGTTACATAAAATCTTGCTTCAAATCGACCCACCGCATATAAAAGACAACCTTTGTTGAAAATGACAAGCTTAGTACTTTAAAGTTACTTTGAAACACACAAAAACATGTGAAAGATTTCGACTTGTGTTGCGAAAGCTGGTAAAAGAAAATGCAAGTCCTAATTATTGTTGCTTATCAAGGACCCTATAATTAAAAGGGGTGGTCGGAAGGAATCGTATAGGAATAGGAATAGGGAATAAAAGGAATTGTAGAAGAGCCAGACGTAGTGGAGCACTGTCAGATAACTTTCAGGGGGAAAGATGGTGTCTTTTCACAATGGGATCAGGTTTGGCTAGGATTGGCTTTATTATTTCTCTCAAATTCAATTGTTAAAAGTTGGATGGTATTGTGATGGGGTTTGATTTGAGTGATGATTTATAAGTCGGTTAAAGTGCTGCGACTGGTATTATGTTACTCGATTTTTTTTTTAAATATTCGTATTCGATATTTATATATAACACATATTAGACATAAGTATAAAAAAATAAAAATCTTTTGCCTTCATTTTTTTGTCTCTATCCGTGCCCTCACTTTAGTAACATTAAAAAAGAACAGATACGAAAAAAATAACAAAAAAAAAATGGACGTGTAGCTCGTTACGAGAGTGAAAGCACGAATAGGGGCAAGGAAATGGGAACAGAAGATTTGGATTCAGTATGAAAATATGATCTTATAAATATATGAAAAAATTTTAAAAAATTAAATATATTTATATTGAACACAAACTTATATCCATCACTCATCCTAAATCCGAATAACATAACTAACTTCCGCCCTCTGTTCCACCGGAAGAAAATTTTCTTTCCCATCATGAAAAAGGCTAAAACCTATGATTTTCCATTTCAATAATGATCGATTTGGTTTTTTACTTTTTAACTCTTTTTCAAGGGTCAAACTATAATGTTCATATTTGTCTCGAATGTAATGTAGCACTTAATAAATTCTGAACTAACAAAATTTTTTCTGGTTTATTTTAGTTTTATATTTTTACTCTATTTGACATGAACAAAATTAGTATACTATTCTTTTTTATGAAACCCAATATAAGCCCAAAATTTAGGTTCTATCCCTATCCCTAGTCGAGTTCCAATCAAGAATCCAAATCCATGGGAAAAGTCAGCAAGAAAGCCCAATATCAGATGTCAATCAATAGTCAAACTGAAAATAGAAGTATAATCCTAAGCCTACTTCCTTGTAGCTAGGCCCAAAAGCTGGCTATGGGCATAACAGAAGTAGAAGGATTTTCCACTCGCCTAATGTGATAATTCACGTAAGTTCTACATTGAATCATTGATAATACATTTTAATCATCTTTTTTTTTAAAGAAAAAGTTATTTCTTAAATGGGCTAGTTGCTTAACTTTTCTTAGCCATAAAAGAAAGAAAACTGAAACCAACCTAAACAATATATAGGAAGACAAGAACATTAATCACAACTGCCGGTTGTTGGAAAGAAGAAGCTTTAATAAAAATCTTGAATCTGACATTCTGCTTACTCAGTACTCTTGCAATCAATCCTCACTCACTATTTAGTGGGACGTTCGGCAGAATCAGCACCAAATCTCTAGCTGTTCATACTATTATAAACTCATGCCATTGTAGCCAAAGGGGACCTAAGCAAATTATTGGAGGGCTAGTAGTAAAATATTAATAAGAGAAAAAAAAAATTTCAAGGATCTGCAGCACAGCAGCGATTACATTACCCATAGAAGAATAATGTTTTTAATCTCATAATATATATTCTGTCTCTCAACAACAAAATCACCAAAGTAGGGAAAATATTTAATAATGTATGTACTTTTGCTTCAACATTTGCTTGATTGTATTCCTTTCCTTCCATGATATTTGTCCTTTCTTTTGGCATTGTTTGGAATCTAAAGAACAAGGATTAGTTTCAGTAATCCTTAAATAAATATTTTAAAACAATATTAGTACTAGTTTTTGTTTTTCTTAATGATGATTTCCCATTATGAGTATGATCTTTCAATGTCAATATCAATATTTCACTTTATTTTGCACCTAAAGTAAAGAGGGGTGTTAAAAGCATGGTTATTAAGTTGTTATGATGTTATTAACCTTTAAAAATTACTGATAGGCAGTTCAACCATTCATGTTTTTATCTTAGTGTTTGTTTTGTTTTATTTTGTAGTCAAGATCAGATTCGTTCAATACATTCGAATCAATCAAATTGAAGCTTAAATCACATTAAAAAATTTAATCTTCTGATTTTGGACATCCACTCATTTTTGTAAATGTTTCTATTTATATTTGAAAAATACTTAATCTTAATCATTATTTTCATCGCTAGTCATTTAATTTCATTCGTATTTAATTAAAGATATGCAGTTAAATTTATAAAATAAAATAAAAAAATAAGATAGGAAAATTTTATGTACTCGTAAAAAATTAATTCAAAAAAGTTTTATTTTTTGTCAATTTTTTGTGAGGATTAAAAGTAAAATCTTATATTCACTAAGTCGACATGACAAAATATGCTTTCATGGTCCCACCAAAAAAAATAGACCTAAGTAAAAAAAATAGGATACCCATGATTGCATTATTTAAAAAAAAAAAAAGGAAATTTATAAGAAAGTGCATTTATCAATTTCAACAATCTTTTTACTTTTTTATGCATAATTTGGATGGAGTTGAAAAGTTGAAATAAAAATTATTCCTTTTGCAATCCAAATGTAAGAAATAATTTAAAAACAATAATTGGTTTCTTTAACCAAGAATTAGGAACGAAAGAAGGGTAAAAAAGAAGTGATATAATTGGGTTTGATTGATACTAATAATAATATGGGTGAGAGTTGAGAGTTGAGACCCACCTCTATAATTCGCATTGATATTGTCCTATTTTTAGTTAATAAGGAAATGACCTTTAAATGGCTATATTTTCAATGACACAGTGAAAAGGTGAATACATGATTAGAAAGCTGATGTCTTCTCAGTTCTCACAATTACACTGTGTGTACGGATTGTGTGTGGCAGCCGCAGGCGGTTGTTTTCGAAAACTCACAGTCACTGACAACCTTTTTTTTGTCTTTGGGTTTTTTTGTTAGTATTACAAAAAAAAAAAAAAAGAGCTCTGAAATCCAATTCAATGCCGTAAACTGTGGATCATTGATGATTTGTTTTGTACTCAAACAGGCACCATTTTCCCGTGTGAAAAAAAAAACAAAAAAGGACAGAAGAAACTGAAGTTAGAAAAGAAAAAAACTAAAAAAGGGTCAGGAAATTCAGAAAATGAACATTTCCGCGTAATAAGTTCGAAAAGGCAATATTTAACACCAATCACTGGATGTTATGTAGCCTGCAGCTAAAAATATAGCAAATTACATGAAATTTTTGGTCAACAGAATTATATACAGACTGATTACAGGGCTTTTTTGTGCCTGCAGAGAAAACGTTGTAAATAAGTAATATAGAACATCTTGAGAGACTATAAAAAAAGAAGAAGTTTGGAGCATATTTTAAAAAATAAGTACAATGATAAAGGTAAAAGGCAACTCAAGATATGTAAAGTGTGGTAACTAGAATAATTAAAAAAAAAAAAACTTAGAGGAGTCAAAGTTTGCCAATTTATTAAAAGATCCAAAAAAAAAAATTCTATGAATCACTGTTCATATATAATAATATAAATATAATAATTAATAATTTTATTTATTATTTTTAATACATTAAATGAATATATTATTATATATGATAATCTTAAAAAAATATGTTTAGTACACCATAATCTATAATCTCATCATGGAAACTTACAAAAGAGAAAGTGAGAACTGAGAAGTTAAACCAAGGCGCGCTGCTATGAAGGCACACAGCTTCAAGGCGCACGGCTTCCAAAACGCATTGCTCTAAGACGCACCGCCGCCAGACACACTGCCTTCAAAGCACAATGAAGCCAATAAATTGTGCCAGTTGTGTTGCCAATAAACTTTGCCAAATCACATGCTCTACTTTACGCAAAAATATATTAATAACCAAAAACAAACATCTATCTGAATGAATTCCAAAAATTAAGATATTAAAACAAATTCACTTTTCATAAAATATTGTTAATTCTGATTCGTCTACACTCCTCGACATTAAATCTTTTTGATTCAAGCTTGCATTCTTGAAATATTTCCTGTAAATAACAACTAAATCAGCGCAAATAACCTATATTGACAGCTGGTTAAGACAAATTTAATAACAGTTAACAGGAAGCAAGTTGATGATAATGATCACCATATATAGCTAAGGGATAAACAACAAAAAAAAAAAAAAAGAAAGAAAGAGAAAAGTTATGTTGATGACTTAATTGGAGAAGTACCAAAGGGAAAATCGAATCCGAAGAGAAAACCTTTTACTTTGAGGCACTATAATAAAAGTATGGGGGTGGAGTGGAGGTGGGCTAAAGCTGTCATACGTGCAAAAACGTGGGTCCCCAAGTGGTATAATTTGGTTCCATTTTTCATCTTATTCCTTCCATTCCACCCCTTAAAATTCTTTCGTACCAAAAAAGCAAAGGGTTGAAAATTCCCACTAACATAAAATAATAGCAGTAGTTTTATAGCATAGGATTTTGTTAAATTGTGTTCAAGTGTTTGCCAGACATGATAATTATGTTTTTAAGATAACCATCGTCAGATTACTACATTGAATTTTGTTTTTTTATTCTATTTCAGGGAGGTATTTGCTTGATTGAAATCCAGTTGTTAAACTTGTTATTTCAGTGGCAATTCTTTAAAAAGGCTGTCTATCCATTCAAGTTGCTGGCTGGCTAGCAATTTCTCAGAATTGATTAAGAGTTAAGACCTGAATAATGTGAAATCAGCTGCTCATATTTCTGTTTCAAAAGAGTCTGAAAAGTTTAAGTAGATGAAATATTAAAACACCTGACTTTACTTAAGCTGGAATGAGACTGAGGACATGCTACTTTTTTTTTTAGTATTGGTAGGTATGGTATCTGTGTATATTAATGTATCGGATTTGTTTATATTTTTCATTTTTTTATAGAATTATTTTTTGATTTTTTAATATATATATATATATAAATGTAAATATATTTTCATTACATAAATTTATGAACTATTATCTGATACATTGTCAATGGAGTTTTAAAACTCCACAAGTAAAGTTAACACGATAACATATACTCTTAGGATATAATAAAAATATAACTAAAAATTAATTTAAAAAAAAGTGACAATTTAATCCGTTTGTAAAATTAAAAAATTTACACTATTAATATACCAAAAATGAATTTTATATGTAAATATAAAATTTTTAAATTATTAATATTCAAAATTTAAAAAAAAAAATTAAAATTTCTCTGCCACGCTGTCCGTTTCTGTAATTAAAGCCTAAGCACCCGGCTTATATGAAACGTGGTTCCTTTCCATTGACACGTGTAGCCAAACTTGCGTTTTTTTCCTAATTTCCTCGTGGTTCCCACGTGATATAAAGGTAATGACAATACAGAAACTTGTGGATAGTGGGGACCACGTGTCTTTTTTAAGACTTTTTTTTTCTTCTTTTGCTTTTAACTGTCCCTCGGATGCTGTTGCAACTTGCGATGTTGCTTGCTCTTGTTTCTCTCTCAAATTGTTTTCACTCCACTATGAAGGATCTCTGGCCAGCCTAACCCCCACTTTCATGGGCCTTATTTTTAGACGCGCTTCGATTTGTGTTTAGGACCCCACTCGCCCTGTTATTGGGTCTCAAATCCGACGCTACCATTTTGTCTCTCCCTATTTTTGCTAATTACTACTGCTAATATTTACTAGTAAGTAATTAGTAGTATGTATTAAATAATATATCTCGAGTCGAAATGGATTTAGATTTTAAAATTTTTATTCAATGACCAATGCAAGTTTGATCGAATTTATAAATTAAACGAATAGTTCAACCGGTGAATAAATTGAATGATTTCAAGGCAATTTTCAATTCACTTCGTTTATATATACATTTTTGCCTAATTTTAAAATGATTTCTTTGATGTTTTTAAGGAGCAAATGGTGACTTTTTTGCATTGGTATGAATCTCAGTCTTTGATCCTTAATTCAAATTCTTTCCTCTTTTAATAATTTTTTTGGGTAAAAAAATTGATGTCTATTGTTTTTGAATAGACGCAAGCCTGAAAATCATGAGATATTGTGAATTGAATGATGTTTGTGTATACTAACTATTAGAATTTGCTCTGGGTATTTTTAAAAAATTATATTTTAAAATGAAAGAGAAAATTACGTGAATAAAATGTGGTAGTTTTATTAAAAAAATTAAAGAAGTGATAGGTTTTTTAATTTTTTCATAAAATAATGAAAATATATATCCTTAATCTTGTATTTTTATTATCAATTTATTTGATTTTTATGCAAATTTAATAATTGAATTAGTGTCACTTAACTCATAACACCAAATTCATTCAAAAATATTATATATAGTATAGATATACATATAAAGGTATATAATATTGAGATGTTATAAAAGGGGAAATCGATATGAAAAGTGATTAGATTTTTGGAGATAATACTGATATATCAATTACAAGTGGTTAGTAGGGTGGTTGTAATAGATAGCTAATTTTGATTATTGTGGTACAATGTCCTAAGAGCATTTGAAAAATAGTTCAAACATTGAAGTCTATATATGAGTTATTTTCATAATTAAAAAAATACTAAAAAACCAAGTAGGTGAATTAATATATCCAATTTTATAAGACTTGCCATTCATTTTTTTTTCTCCTAATTAATATAGGGTTGCTTATGAATCCAACTATTGAAAATGAAAATGTCATGTGAAATTGTGATCAATGTGATGTCAATATATATCTCTTCACCATGACATCCTATTCCAAATGTTGTCTCCTCCCCTCTCATTTCCCTTGATTTTAATGAATAACTAATCAAACAAAAATAATAACGAGTTTTGAAAAAATATTTTTTAAATTATTATATAAAATAATATTTCCATTAAATATATTAAAATAATAAATAAAATTATCAATTATTATATTTACTACAATATTATTATTATTATAAATAATATATTAATTAATTTAAAAAATACTTTTAAGACACTAGTAAATAAAACCAAAAGAAAAATTATGTCCTGTTCTGAGTTGGTTGGGCTGTCGAATCACCATGGCATGTCATTTTTTTTCCTTTTATATGGTTATTACTACAGCTCATACGTAAAAAATAAAAAAGAAAAAAACCCAAAAGAAAAAGGTGGGGCTTTAACGTCACAAATTCCAAACTCAAGCAAGCTAAGTATCTAGAGAGAGAACGAATCGTAGCCGTCAAAATGGAATTAATGAAAGATCGGATAAATGTGAAAAGGGGCGGTCAGAATTGAGAATTGGGAAAAGCAAGTAACAATGTTTATGGTTTGGCACAGTTAGCAGCTGCTGTTAATAGACTGAAACAGCCGTCAGATTAGGGATGACAAAATCCGATCCGACCGATGAATTTTGCATCGATCCGTTCCGAATGGAGAGGTTTTTTTTGGAGCGGGGTGGAGCGGAGTGGTTTTGGTAAATGCTTGCTTCACTCCGCCCCGCCCCGACTTTTGAAATTACTATTTTATCCTTTAAAATATTTTATATTTTTCCTTATATTTTTAATATATATTAGATATATATACTAAAATCATATATATATTAATATTTTATATCTATACTTTTAATATATATGTATTATATATATATTATATTAAAAAAATTTATATACTAAAATTATGTTCATGAATAAATTATAATATAATTTTTTATAATATTAAGTTAAAAATAATTAATATAAATTGGGGTGTAGGAGTGGAGCACCGTGAAGCGGTTATGGATGTAACCGACATTCATGGATGTGGATGTTTCCAACATTCATGCAAGAGTGGGGTGGAGGTGGATAAGACAATATCCGCCCCGATCTGCTCCATTCCGTCCATACGTCAGATCAACCAAACAGAAAACAGGTTTTTTACTTTTTTTTGCCTTTGGGGACAACCTAGGAAATGTGGGTTGCAGTTGCACAATTACACTGTTCTCTGTCTCATCACCACTCTGCTTATCCATGTCCTTTCCGCCAAACACTGCCATGCAATTATTCTAATTTTCTCAAAACAAAAATTAAAAATGTTTATAAAGAGTTTTCTTTTGTGTGTTTTAGTAATTTCTTAAGATAAATAATAAAGATGACTAGATGATATTTATGTATAATACAACCAAATCAATTATATCTCATTTTATTGAAGGAAATTTGTTTTTGTTGTGACCTAATGAAAAACAATGGAAAATTGTATTTTGGACGATTCTTTGATCCAAAATATGTAACTAAGAAAATATATACATATATATATATATATATATGCGTTGAAATCAAACCAATTATAGCAAACATTCTCTATCATTTCTCTTAAATTCGAATTCATAGCGGATGATAAAATTTTAATAGATATTTTCTATTTCCTACTTATACGAGTCCATATATATATTTTTTTTATCAATTTATAATTTTAACCTCTCCAAATCTGATGTTATAGTACTAGTATATACTAAAATTTTGTTATGATCCAATTATAATTGATAATATATAATGGGGTTTCGCAATATTTGATTGATCACAATTTTGTATTTTTCATTTATTACAGAAGTTTTGGAGGTTTATTAAAGGAACGTTTCCAATAAAAAATATTTGTTCTTGTATTATTTCGTTTTAATTTAGTCATGGTTAAAAGAAAAAAAGGGGAAAGAGCATGGGACTGATATATAATTAAGCTGCAGTAGTGACAAGAGTCTGGAGAGATTGTGTTCATAGAGGCAATCTAAACGGCGTCAAATAACAGAAGAAAATAACATTTAATTATTACATAATGTGGGTCTTAAACAAACAGTTTTGTTGTTGTTGTTGTCATAATTAATTAGTTGAATTTCAGTTGACTTAAATGAGAGTTGGGACAACTAGCGACTAATTATAATATATTTGATATTTTTGGTTAGTCAGATGGATCAAGCAAAGCATCATCTACACTTTTTTCCGTTCTCTCTACAGAGGAAAAATAATTAAACGAACTTTTTTTTTTGGTTACAAAAGAGGCCCACAATTTAAAGATGAAAGAAAGGATTGTAAATGTTAGAATTTGAATTCAATATTTACTAGATGTTATTTTTTAAAAATGATTGTATAAACTAATTGAGTTAAGTTTCGAATTCAATTTTTTTTTATTTTACCAGTTGCTTTCGAATATACAAGACGCGAACAGAAGAACAGATACTCCTCAATTGTAGAAAACGACTCAGAATTATATGCCTTCCTCTTTAGCCTTAGATGCTCGCAATCTAACACTCGTATTACTTCCTTGCCTAAAATAATCATCTTCTCTAGCTTTTTTTTTTTTTTTCCATTTCTGAAATAATAATGTTTAGCTAAATAGGTCGCTAGTTGGCTTAATAATAACGAGGTAATTAACTACCAATAGTTTTTTTTTTTTTTGTCTATAAATTCGTGTTTCTTATTTATCCTTTTTCTCCTTTCACTTTTCTGTTTTTGGAACGAAAATGATATCTTAACCATCTTCTTGGTGAGTCTTATTTCTTAGAGCATAATTTTATGACAAAAGCGTGTAATAAAGCCGCCACGGAAAAAAAAAAAATAGTTTGCTCATGATGTCTACCAAGAAAATTAGCCATAGGTTTGAAAATCTTCCTCCGGTTCACACCTTTCAAAATCCTAGCAACATTTTTTCTTTTAAGGAATTAAGGGTTTTAAGACATAAATATCAAATATTTAAAAGGACAATATATATATATATATATATGAATTTTACTAACAAGTACTTAAGAGCATTTTTTAAGGTTATGATATATAATAATATCTTCGTCCAATGCATTGAAAATGATCAATAAAATTATCAATTATTGCATTTAATCTAATATTACTACTATAAATAGTTTATTAACTAATTTTAAAGAATGTTCTAAGGACACTCATTAACAAAACCTTATATATATATATAATTATATATTGATTTGGGGAGAGTTATTGAATCATACATTAATCAATTAAGTCACATGCTCGGACCAATGCAAAAGTAGTATTAATTTGACTTTGGATAGGTTGATTATTGATAAATGGCATGGATATAATAAATTATGGATCAATGAACATTTATTTTTGTAAATAGTTCGAAAATTAGACGCGTTTTTACTTTTGTAATTCTTGAACTTATGTTTGCCTACTTAAATAAAGTTACATCACGAAATAATACATTTTCTTACTTATTTTACCCTAGGGGTCCAATCAAAATAAATTTATGAAGATCAAGAGGACTTCATCTGTTAGAAGCCTTATTAGCATATTAAATACATTGATTAGTTCTTGTTTCTTGATGAAACCACTTACACATGGCATACTATGTAGTTTGTTATTCCTTTTTCGGCAAAACCATTAATGCGGTGATTTTTCCATTCAAAATCAAAACGGCACTAACATTTGAAGTGCTAGTGGCGTTTTGACTCTCATCAGAGCTTCAGCTCAAAACGAATGAATAAATCATTGCATTGATGCTTTGCCGAAGAGGCTTAAATCTCTCTCTTCTTTTTTTTTTTACTTTTTTATATGTAAGAAAGAAAAAAATACAATAATTTACTCCAATGACTTTAGAAAGAAAAAGGATAAAGAGAAGATTATGTGACGACTTCCCTCGTTTTCTACCATTAATTGGAGTAGCTTGAATGAATAGAAAAAAGCCCCGATTGCGTATGTAGAGACTGACATATTACCATCAAACAAGTTGAGGGAAAAAGAAAAAGGCTTTGCTTTTATTTAAAGTTGTTAATAAAATTTCCTATCGGAAAAGTTGTTATGTAATTTTCTCATGAATTAATTTTTGAACGTATATTTAAACAAGCAAGTTTTTTGCAGCTGATCTGCAAGTATATATATGGTCGTACGTAACTTCAAGTGAGCTAAGCTTTGTTTTTTTTTTTTTTTTTTTTTCACCGTTGATTAAATCTTATGACGTTAATTTGGTATTTAATAACAAACAGGGAAAAGGTAGCAAAAAAAAGGAAAAAACCCCACGTCCTATCATAGTTCCCAATTATTACTGTTTTTATTTTGAGTTTATATTTGATATATTGTCGGTGTAGAGATTTATATACTGATAATAAATCTTACATTGATATCTCATTAAAAAATTAATCACTAACCACAAACCCCTAACTCTAACCCTAACCTTAACCCCTACCCACTAACCCTAACCATCAACCTCTAACTCGACAAGTGGCATCGTAAAATGCATTATCAGCGTATAAACTTATATACTGAGAATGCATCAAATGTAAATCCTTTTATTTTAGTAAAAAAAAAGTTTTTTTGAATCTGAACTTTTAAATTCAAGTTATTTTATGTTAAATTATAAACTATTTCCATAATTGATTTTTAACTCAATAATAACACTTAATTATGATCGTAAATTTCTCTTTATATTAGTAATTTCATAAATAAATAAATAAAGATATTTGGATCTTAACTGAGGTGATCATTCCTCTAAATTAAAGGATTGTTATCTTGAATAGAAAATCTAATTAAAGGATTGTTAATTGTCAAGATTAGGGAGTTCTTTTTCTTGGTCTAGATTTTTTAGGCAAAGTTAACCCACGATTATAGTGTAGCCCCTACCTTTAATCAAAGAGTAGAGGATAGCATTAAATCAACCTAAATCTCCAAACAAACAATAATTCACAGCACATGACAACAATCTTGTAGCTGAGTCTAAGATCAAATTAATCAAAGACACCAACATTCGAATGCAGATATACTGAAAAATTAACGGTGGAGATGTGGTGATGCATGACAGCAGATGTAGCGGCGGAGCATGGTAGCAGACAAGTCTTATTAAACCTTATGAGCTGTAGTGACGGTGGTCCAAAGTCGTAACATATACAAAACACAAAAACAGAACTTTCCAAATATTGCTTCTAGCACAAGAGTATAGGACTCTCTTGTCATTCTTTACTTTTTAGAAGGGTAATTTTGTCCAATTAGTTTCACTTTTGGTCCCTCAATTATCTATAACCATAATTTAAAACATAAATAAAAACCGGTTTCAAGTAACAAGGTTTATTTTAATAAATAAAAAAAAATCAAATATTCCCAATGTTCAGAAAAAATAATTTAAAAGGTGATTGGTTTTGGAACTTTTGCAAAAAGCGACACCTAAGTCCAGAATATTTTCCACCTTACCCAACTCCACCACCACTTCCACTTCCCCTGCCTTCCTCTTCCTCCTTTTCTTCCACCGCCATTGCCACCACTTCTTTCTCTTTCTCAAAACCTGAACATTAACATTGATAAAAAAACAAAAAGGAAAAGAAAAATACCACAAATTTGGATCTTAATCTTTAAATCTCAAACAACTCTTTGTGCATATTCAGTCTCCCTGTAGAAAGCTACATTTCTGAAGGTAAGTCAAGTTTATGTAATAGTGTGAGTCTTCTTTTTCATTTTTTGATTGATTTCTTTAGTTTTTGTTTAACTATTAATGTTGATGGTGAGAACGAGTAGAAGTGAGTGCAATGGAAAATATATTCTTTTTTTTTTTAATTTTTTTTATTTCTGCACTTAGTTTGTTTGTATTTGGTTTTTTTGATTGGAAGACAGTTTTCGGTTTTATGCAGAGTAAAATGTTTCCTTTGAGATTTTTTTTTTCTTTTGTTGTCGGTGAGATTTTCCTGTTTTCGGATTTCTTCCATTTCAGGCCTTTTATATTCTGTTTCTCTCCAGTTTTGTTTTGCTAATTTAAGTTTATTTCTCAGTCCAGTTCCAAACTTCTCATCACTCTTTTTCTCAGCTTCAATCTTTTAAATCTCAATACCTTAAGTAAATTCCTTTTCCTTCTCCTTTTCCTTTCTTTCGTTTGCTTTTACATTTTCAATCGAAATCTATCTCGTTTAATTGATATGAAATGAGCTTTTAGTTATAAGATCTTTAGCTCTTTGATTAGATCTTTTGCACTTGAACTGGAGCCATTGATGAACTTGGTTGGCTTGAAAATGCAATCTCTTATGATTCAATTGCAACACTACTGACAATCTTACTTGTTTCAGCCTAAAGCATTGGATTTATATTTATATATAAGATAATGGATGTGACTCGATGTCGCTTGTTTTTCTTCCCTTTTCAATTCTAAATTACGGCTTGTCTTTATTCTATCACCTTTTTTTTTCCAGTTCCGAATCACCCCGAACTCCTACTTGTTTTTCATTCTTAGTAGTACAATCTGCTTTGCAATTTTTCAAGCTGCAAGCTTTTTTCTCCCCTCACATTATGTTCTGTTTGGTGGCTGAGAAAATGTAGGATGAAAGAGAAGAAGATTTTGATTTCTGACAGCTGTGTTATTATTTGATTTGGTCAAAGCGAATTCTAGTTCACTGAAAAAAAAAAAAAACGTGAATACAGAAGAAAATGAGACTTTGTTCTTACGATTCTGGGTGACAATAAATAAGAGACAATTAATAGTTTGGTGTATGTGTACCAAATTTTTACATCATGCAATGTTAAAGAAATGCTATCTAATCTGATGATTAGTTGTCAATTTTCTCTTTCACATCTCAACAGCCTCCCATTCTTAATTAATGTTTTTTTTTTCTTCTTATTTCTTGTTATTTCTCTGTGAATTTCTAAGATTTGGCATTATCTTTGGGAGGATTGCTTCGAAGACATTTAGTTCGTTTGAACTCTGTGTGTTGTCCAGACTGAACATGTGAGGCAATTAGCTGTCACCAGACATTGTTTCTGTTTATGGTCTTTGAATGTGCTTTAAGGAAATTGAATTTGGTTTGAAAATTGTTTTTGTTCAATCAGAAATAGTATGTTGGAAACCTATCTGAGAGTAGTATTCCCAATATGTCCTAAATCAGCTGGCTGTAATGTGTAGCCTTAGTCATATACTATGGTTTTCGGGTTGGAGAGCCTTAGTCATATACTATGGTTTTCGGGTTGGAGAGAGAGGCTGCGATGTCTCTATTTTCTAGATATAACAGCTTAACTTGGTATTAAGATATAACTGTTTCAGATTGCTCTTTGCTTTGTATATTTTTCTTAACAAATTATATGGTCTTCTTGACTTAGTCTATAAAGGGGATTTTAAGTAATGGACCGCCGTTGGCCTTGGAAGAAAAAATCATCTGATAAAGCTGCTGCTGCTACTACTTTGGCTTCAGCTGCATCTCAAGGCGATCAGGTACATTTTTTTTTTACTTAACTAAAACACATCAAACGTAGTTGCTTGGAGAATTTTCTATTTGTTCATCTATGTTATTTTCATAATACATTATCTCAGCTGGAGCAGAGATCTGAATCTGCATATCATCTAAACTGTTGAGCTATTTTATCTGATATCAATTTTGTGGTTATTTTTTGTTGAACAGGATACTTACAAAAAACCGAAGTATGTTCAAATTTCCGTAGAATCATATTCACATCTCACTGGTTTGGAGAATCAAGTGAAAACATATGAGGAACAATTTCAGACATTGGAGGATGAGATTAATGACTTGAATGAAAAGCTCTCTGCAGCCAATTCTGAGATTACTACCAAGGAAGACCTGGTGAAACAGCACACTAAAGTTGCAGAAGAAGCAGTCTCAGGTTAGTCTATGCTCAAATGTTCAAAAGTCTAATGTAAGACTAAAGTTCCTCCAATTAATCTTGGCCCGAATTTTTCTCAATCTCTGCTGCTGGTTTTGCTGTAGGTTGGGAAAAGGCTGAAGCAGAGGCCTTGGCATTGAAAAATCATCTGGAATCTGTTACCCTTTTGAAGCTCACCGCTGAAGATAGGGCATCACATTTGGATGATGCACTTAAAGAGTGCATGCGGCAAATCCGAAATCTGAAGGAAGAACACGAACAGAAGTTGCAAGATGTGGTAATTAGCAAAAACAAGCAATGTGAAAAGATTAAGCTTGAGCTTCAAGCTAAGATAGCTAATTTAGACCAAGAGCTCCTTAAGTCTGAAGCTGACAATGCTGCAATTTCAAGGTCTTTGCAAGAACGTTCTAACATGCTGATCAAGATTAGTGAAGAAAAATCACAAGCTGAGGCTGAGATTGAACTTCTGAAGGGTAACATTGAATCGTGCGAAAGGGAAATAAATTCGCTGAAGTATGAGCTACACATAGTTTCCAAAGAGCTAGAAATTCGTAATGAAGAAAAGAATATGAGCATGAGGTCTGCAGAAGCAGCTAACAAGCAGCATATGGAGGGAGTCAAAAAGATAGCAAAGCTAGAAGCAGAGTGCCAAAGACTGCGTGGTCTTGTGCGGAAAAAGTTGCCAGGTCCTGCTGCACTTGCCCAAATGAAGCTAGAAGTTGAGAGTTTAGGACGGGATTATGGAGATACTCGACTAAAGAGGTCTCCTATCCAGCCTTCTACTCCACACCTGTTCAATGTGACTGACTTTTCCCTTGACAATGCACAGAAATTCCATAAAGAGCATGAGTTTCTCGCAGAACGTTTATTGGCAATGGAAGAAGAAACAAAGATGCTGAAAGAAGCTTTGGCAAAGCGTAACAGTGAACTACTGGTTTCTAGGAATCTGTGTGCTAAGACATCTAGCAAGCTTCAAACTTTAGAAGCACAACTTGCCATCAGCAAACAACAAAGAAGTCCCTCAAAAGCGATTGTTCAGATTCCTACAGAAGTTTACTCAAGTCAAAATGCTAGCAATCCACCAAGTATGACTTCTGTGTCTGAAGATGGAAATGATGATGACAGAAGCTGTGCTGAGTCATGGGCAACAGCTTTGATCTCCGAGCTCTCTCAATTCAAGAAGGAAAATAGCACTGAAAAGTCAAACAAAACTGAAAATGCGAAGCACCTGGACCTTATGGACGATTTTCTTGAGATGGAGAAGTTGGCGTGTTCTTCAAATGATTCAACTGCAAATGGTGCAATCACCATTTCAGGTTGTACCAATAATAAGATATCTGAAACTGTTAATGGTGATGCTTCAGGAGAGATTTCTTGCAAGGAACTCCAGTCTGAAAAGCAGCATGATCTATCAGCATCAGCAAATCACATATCTTCTAATATGGGTTTGTCAGTAGTGTATCCTGAATCTGATGCAGACAAATTGCCTGTTATGAAGCTTCGAACAAGGCTCTCTATCGTGCTTGAATCAATGTCTAAGGATGCTGATGTGCAGAAAATTCTGGAGGACATCAAACATGCTGTGCAGGATACACATGACACCCTGAGCCAGCACTGTGTCAGTGGTGTCTCTGAGGAAGTGCATGGCTCTGATGGCACAAGCAATGGGCAAATTATAAGTCAAGAATTAGCTGCTGCGATTTCTCAGATTCATGACTTTGTACTGTCCCTGGGAAAAGAAGCAAGGGCAGTTGATGACGTATCTTCTGATGGCAATGGATTAAGCCACAAATTTGATGAGTTCATTGTCACCTACAATAAGGTCTTATGCAGAAATATGAGTTTGGAGGATTTCATTTTCGATCTTTCTACTGTTTTAGCCAAAGCCAGTGAACTAAGATTCAATGTGCTCGGCTACAAGGGAAATGAAGTGGAAATTAATAGTCCTCATTGCATAGATAAGGTTGCTTTACCAGAGAATAAGGTAACTCAAAACGATTCATCAGGAGGAAGATATCAAAGTGGCTGTGCCCACATTTCAAATCCAACTTCCAATCCTGAGGTTCCTGATGATGGAAACCTGGTCTCAGAATATAAATCAAAACAAACGAGCAAATTCTCTTCAGAAGAGTTCATGGAATTGAAGTTGGAGAAAGAAAACATGGCAATGGATCTTTCTCGATGTACTGAAAATCTGGGGATGACTAAGTCTCAATTACATGAAACTGAGCAGCTTCTAGCAGAAGCTAAATCTCAATTGGCTTATGCTCAAAAGTCAAACAGCTTGGCTGAAACACAGCTTAAGTGCATGGCAGAGTCTTATAGATCACTTGAAACACGTGCAGAGGAGTTAGAGACCGAGGTAAACCTTCTCCGGGTAAAAATAGAAACTGTCGAAAATGAGCTTCAAGATGAAAAGAGAAGTCATCATGATGCTTTTGCCAGATGTAAGGAACTAGAAGAGCAATTGCAAAGGTAAGCATTGAACTCTTTTCATACGATGTAGAGTTACTACCAACTAATTGTTGTGTGATTCTATATGCCAGTTTATTTACATATAATTCTCTCTGACATAATTGTTTTCCATCACTTTTAGGAATGAGAACTGTTCTGTATGTTCTTCAGCAGCCGATAATGACCTCAAGAGAAAGAAGGTGAGGCTATATTTCATCTTTTGTTTCTTAAAATTGGTATTTCCAAACCCACTTTGAAATCTAATATTACTGTTAACAAATACCAAATACTCATTGCATAAACGAGCAGAAGAATACTTTTACATTGTCCCTATAAAAGGCGTTTTCCTGAAAAAATAATCTACTATAAACAAAGTCCATATGGTAGCTTCCAAAAGCATTGACAGATAGTTAATTTACTGCCTTTGAAAATTCCATGCACCCATTGTTTTTAAAGCTGATGCTATAAAGAGATTTTCTAGAACTTCAAGTCAATTCACATGAAAATGAAATTTGAAAATTTTAGATAAAACTGCTTTCACTTTTATTAAGTTGCATAGTCTTGTGTTACATATTTGTTATTGAAACTTTTTGCTGCTTTGGTCTGTTAAATGTGTAGCATAGACATGGAAGTAATACAATTACTAAAGAAGGCCAATAATAAAAATTTTAAGTGCTTCTCTTGGGGGCACTAAGTCTTCAACTAATTATAAATAAAAGCTAAGCTTGTTGACAAAATAACTACTCTCCCAGTAAACATTAGTGGCAACCCAATCTTTCGTCCCCCATGTAGTCTCTAGTTAAACTCAACCATTGCACCTAAAATATTAGGTTGTCAATAAATGGTTAATTTCTGCTCCTTTAATAATAAATTAATATTAAATATTCACCTTGGCCATATATTATTGGTATAAAGCAGACTGTTTCTGTCTGAACTCTGTGACTTGATAGGATTTAGGCATGAAAAGACAATTAAAAGTTAACTGCCATTACAACTGAGAACTTAGAACAGATTTGTTGTGCTGCTAAAGTTAGTAATCTTCAACTGACACCTATAAGGTTCTAATTTTATTCCACAATTGCGCTGTCATGATTCTTGCTGGCTGTAGTCTGTTGATAGGCTTTATCAAATATAAAACACCTGACTTAAAATTGTTTCTGTCGATCGTAGGAGAAAGAAATAGCAGCTGCAGCAGAGAAACTAGCGGAATGTCAAGAAACCATATTCCTTCTTGGCAAGCAATTGAAAGCTTTCCGTCCAAAGACGGATATGGTGGGATCACCCTACAGTGAGAGGAGCCAAAAGGGAGAAGGTTTCCGTGAGGATGAACCCACTACCAGCGGCGTGAACTTGCAAGACTTAGACGGTGCAGAGTCCCCCATGGAGTCAATAAACATGCCATGCAGCCCATCTGATACGGAAGCAAACCTTTTGAGATCACCCATTAATTCAAAACACAGGTCTACCATGTCCTCTTCATGTTCTTCTTCTACCCCAACTCCAGAGAAACATTCACGAGGTTTTAGCAGATTCTTTTCCTCCAAAGGGAAGAATTAATGGTCATAAAAGCCTGCGAATCGTGGGCATAAAAAAAGTTGATGGATTGAGGAAGTCACTTAAAAATAATTTGAAGAACCGAAGTTTAGAAACCTCATACTACTTACTTATTTGCTGCTAGAAATCGCTTCGTGGGGGGGTTTTCTACTTTGGTAGCTGAAGAATTTTCTTGGGTTACGTCAAAAGTAATTTTGTAACTAATGACTGTATATGGTATCCATATCTGTTATTTTTTTTTTTCCTCCCTTGAATTCCCTTTGTAATTTGCCCAAGTGAATGTGACATATTATATATAGTTCTAAACTGTTCTATATATTTTAAATATTATTATAGTATGTTGCAGTTTTATTACACGCTTATAAATACTCTTTCATTTATTCATTTCAATCAACGAAAGAGCAGAGAAGAGTAATATATTTTTTTGGTTCTAAATTGTGTGGTCATCAGACAACATTTTCTAATTGATCTTATCCTCCAAATTTTATGATTTTTAATTTGCAGGTTTAATGGGCTTTATTATTGTAAACCCGAAAGGCTCGGGCCATCCATAGATGAGAGAGTACCATGTAAGCCTGTTTCTTTTAGCTCCATTTATTTTCTTGGCCGCCTAAAATTTACTCTGACTAGGGATGAAGAATGGGAGAAGGCCAATTCTATACTGATGGATAGCAATTTGCCATTTGCATTACAGATTTTGGTCCCCTCTGTCCCTCCTGGGCTCGCACTTCAAGACTCCAACATTTATATTTGATATCCCAAATTTGGGTTAGCATATTTCTATCTTTTCAGATATATATATCCTGGAGATTTAACTACTTGTGTAAAATGTCAGGATATCTAACCACTTTTCGGATATATATATATATATATATATATATATATATATATAGTCTAAGGTGGTGAAGAAATAGCTAGTTGATAAATAAAACTTGGGGGCAGGCGCCATGGCTAAATCTCAAATAAATAAGAAAAACCTACATATTGGTTGAATCCCCCAGCATGTCAACCCTATACACACTACAGATACAGCCCACCTCCCAACAATGCATAAGTGGCTTTCCTTGTCCTAACACCGAAAATTCTGACTTTGAAATTATATGAAAATTTATTTAGAAAGATTACTATTGAAAAACAGTGAAAAAACAAAATCATCATTTTATTAAGTGACGTATTTTTTATTAAAAAAAAAAAAAAAAACAACAACATTGAGTGGAGCTGCTATGGTGGGAGCAGCCAGCCAGCCAACATCAAACAATATTGTGGCCGCATGCAGAGATGAATAATATCAGCCATGCAAACTTCATTCAATTCTCTATCACCAACTAGTGATCGGTTCCCAGCTGTTGGATTTTTTTTGTTCTAGCTCTTACAATTATTCGGATTTTTTTATTTTTATAATTTTTCTCCCTAACTAAGTTGCGTATTGAAAAATTAAGATCTATCAAAATTAGGTCCCTCATCATCTAGTACTTAATCTTGTGAGGTAATCTAGGTTTTAGGGGTTTATTTATTCACGAGATTTCTTATAAAGTATGGTTGAAACCCTTTTTCTCAAGCACTGCTTTTGCTGCAATTTTGTATTGACTTTTACTTAATAATCTAGCTAGCAGTTTAATGGTAATTATTATATTATATATGATAAGGGTTCAGATTCACTTATTTCCCATCATTAAAGCAGAGATTAGCTCTGGATTAATCTAATAGACTCGTTAATCAAGATTTACGGGAAAAGTATGCCTTCAAATCCAATCATGCTGTATTAGTTAGAAATATAATGTGACATTGTAACCACTTGATTTGATATAATACAACATCACATGGAGTACTTATTCTTACTGATTATAATCCAAACCCTTTCTATTATCAGCTTTACCAATATATATACTTTTATATATTTTGATTAGATTAGATTATATTATATCATATCATATCATATCATGTTTTGATCACAGTTCTGATCGATCGAGTTGATCTTTGCTGTTAAGCAATTGGGGTTTTAAAGCATTTTATCCATTAATTAATCACCTATATTTTGTCCTTGAAACAAATGACAGACAGCTGCACACTTTAAGAATTAAGATCAACATTAACATTTTTTATCTATTGAAGGATTTTCCTTTTCCATAAATGAAATGAATATGTACATATTATTATGTAAGAAAATTTTCCTGAATTTGAAGGTTTTCGGATAGAAAGAGATCATGAGTATATATATATATATATATATATATATATATATATATATATATATATATATATATATATATATATATATATATATGAGAAGAGATCCACTTATAATAGTGTAAAATTAAATTAGTTTTACACATTTCCATAACTTTTTATACAATTTATATTTTAACAGATCGACCGTTGGATTTAACAATATAATTGTACTCGTCATGTACGTAAAGTTTTGAATCAATTTGATATCTTTATCATATCAATCGAGAATACTGTCTTTTTCAATATATATTTAACGGTTGAAACTTTTTTACATCGAACAAATAGTTAGACATTTTTAATTTATTCGAAACTCGACGTGCATGATCTACATGAATAGAACATGAAATACGACGGTCGGATTAAATAAATATAAATTGTATAAAAAATTATAAAATTATGTAAAATTAAGTTAACTTTACATTAATATAAGTGAATCGCTCCTATATATATATATATATATATGATAGATATTTTATTCCAAGATAATTAAGTACGCTACTTTTAAAAAGATTAAGCATGAATACAACACAAGCAAAAAAAAAAACATTGAAAAGACATGGAATAATAAAGAAGTAGAAAAAAAAACAAGAATTATTACTCATAAGATTTGAATCTAACCTTTTTTTTCCTAGCTAAAACAGATCCAAAAGGTCATAGCATAACAATTAACTGGTTTAATAATTAACTTGCTAATTAACTATAATAAATAAATAAGTTTTATTAATAAGTGTTTTAAAAATATTCTTTAAAATTAGTTAATATACTATATATGATAATAATATTGTATTAAATGCAATAATTGATAAATTTTTTTATTTTTAATATATTGAATAAAAATATTATCGTATATAATAAATTTAAAAGGGATCTGAAAAAACTCGTTAGTAAAATCTTAAATAAATAACTCTAATGGAGAGAGAAGCTCTCTGTGAAGTACTTATTGTCAAAAATTGCAACAAAATTTTCCAAGAAAAATGTTGTCTCCACGAAAGTTTTTTTTTTTTTTTTTGGAAATATTGTATACACATAAAAAAATACATACAAAATGTACACATAACTGATTTTTCTTGTATCAATTTTTTTTAACTTAATAAAGAAAGATGTTATTATTTTATTTTTCAAAGAATGTTATCACAAAATAAATATGTATATTTATGTGTATATTTCTTATGTGTATGTAGCTTGACAATAAATTTTTATAATATATAGTACTTAATTTATATATATGGTTATTATAGAGATTAGACAATTAATATCAAGTTATCAAACTATCAAATGCAGGCATATATATCAAGATATTAAGAAAAACAAAAACTCTCGCACGTTTTCAAGAAATTCCAATGCCATTTTTCACTAATTTCTAAACTTTAAAGAAAAAGTGTGCTGCAGATATGCTTTAGAATTAATTCAAAGACAGCACCTCACTGCATAAATGAAGCCTACTCCCCTAAGCAAAGCTATATACATCAACCAACCACAATATATATCCAACAGAACGGTTAAAGGCCCTACGGATCATTATATAAGCATTTAAACCAACACCAAATCCATCAAACTTTTTTTTTCTTTTTTCTTTTTTCAACATCATAACCAATAATGTTTTAGCATCTTTTAAATACGATTAGGAATATTTTTAAATTTTTTTTGAACTTTGTTAAACCCGCCCTCCAAGTCATTAATGATTAAACTTAGGCTTCGTTTAGTATTGCTTCTGGCACAGCTTTTGAGGTCAAAAGCTGCTTTTCACCGCAAACGCAATGATAAACAGATAAAAAAATTTAGCTTCTGCTGTTGAAACTATGGTTTGAAAAGCCAAACCGAAAAGCCAAAAAATATAGCTTTTGGGTTTTAAAAGTTAGCTTTTGGATAAAATGACTTTATTATCCTTACATCTCTACACTTTTATTATTTTAAACATATCTTTTTTTGACATTTCAATTTTCTACAACACTTTTTCACAGCAATGCTAAACACTTAAAAGTTTTTAAACCACATTTTATAAACATACTTTTTCCAATTCGAGTTTTTTCAACTCAAGCTTTTTCCAACAGCAATGCTAAACTAGCCCTTAATGGACCCTCAGACCGTAGGCTATAGAAAGAGGTCTAAATCAAATGGGCTCGTCAAGTTTTAAATCAATTAGCGCTCGCCAAACTTTGATTAATCGTGAACAAGAGAGCTCGATAGCATTAGGTCTGTTATTCGAGACGCACATGGGCGACCTTTAATATCTTAAGGTCGCGTCGCCGTCTATCATTTTGAAAGGCCACGTGATCTCCCTGACAACCGCTTTACCATCACATTGCCTCTCATCATCTCGTAACCCACGTGAGACCTTGACAACTACGCCACTATATTCGTGCTGTCGATCACTAACCCCTAACCAGACCATAACACGCGGCAACCGACGATCCGTCAGTAAAAATATAAATAACTCCTCAAAAGCCAACAAAGAGACTCTAGACGCCTTCATACTCGGAATACAATTGCTCTGCCTGCCTTTCCTCTCAACCACCATCCTTTAACCTCTTTTCCCTACACATTACCAAGACAACCACCTAAACACCAAAAAAGATATCAACAAACTTAATAATTTTTGGACAATTTTAATATGTATTTTCTCAGATCCATTTGATGTATTTAAAATTTCATTCTCAAAATATTTTTTATAAAAACCAAATCATAATAAACAAAAAAATTATTCTCACCTTATCAATTGGACTAACCTTTAGGAATTACTTTTTAGCATTTTATTTATACCCAAGGAAAAGCTAAAAACAGCCTAAACAAGGCATTGGTTGATGGAGTCGTCCATTGCCATCTAAGGTTCATAATGTCCGGTCAGTACGGTATAGTAGGGTTTATATTGTTGTTGTTGAAGGTGGTCCAACAAATAAAATAAAAGATCTTGGAATTTTACGTATATTAGATTAGATTAGATGATGGACCACGAAACGAAGGGAATGCAGTTTAATGGGATAGCCCTAAAAGCATGAGAATAGGATCTTGATAAGATCCTAATCCATCATTTAATGGCTGTACCAAATCAGTGCCCATTGTGGAAGACTTTATATTTATAAAAAATTTCATCTACAATCTGAGCCGTCCAATTTGTTGGTCATCACTTGACTCTACTATATATACGAGATTTCTTCTTTGTGGGTCCCCATCACATGGCAATCCTTGATGGTTGTTGATTGATCATTGTGGTTTAAACATATATTTTTTGAGTAATTTGAAGGAGAGATTGAATGATCAGTAAAAATGAGTGTAAAAAAATTGGATCTTTTGATGGAATCAAGTGAAAAAAAGTGGTGGAAAAAGATAAAAGTACTTTACAGACTCTGCACATGATCTTTTGATGGAATCAACTGAAACTTGCATCGGATTGGAAGTTGGAAATGACCAATGGAAAGAAGTACTTTTAGCCTTTTGCCTACAATAATGTACAAATCTACGGAAAACTATCTGGTGTTTCAGGTAAACCAGAAACAAAAATCAAACAAAGCTAGCTAACTTATGAAAAGTTTGGTTACAAAACAAAGTAAATTACCTTTGTTTTAAACCTTTTTTCCTTTCTTTATTTTTTGTTTTTGTTTGATGTGTTTTGGTTTCATCTCTGGCAAAACATTCCAATGACCTGTCTGTTGGATATTGTTTCTAACAGTCTTCAACGGCTTAACTGTTGAGTTAAACTAGAAACATAAAATAAAATCGAAAGCTAAGAGACAAAACCCTGAAAACTGGTGAGCGTGTGCCTAACCTGTGCCTTGTGCTGGGGCGTGCAAGAGACAGATTGAGAGAACATGTGAGAACAAATATGCAGAGAAAATAAAAAAATACAAGGAAAATGAGATAAAGGGGGGCAATGGGTAACCCAAAGCAATATCCTTGATATTAGTTCCCTCACAAGGTACATTGGTCTTTGATATCCAACCACCCAGTGAGGAAAATTTTCAAACTTTCTCAGATTTACAAGTCTAAAACCCAGATAAATTAAATAATATTAATGGGTTTTTGGGTCAGAGTTTAAACAACTCGGTAAAATAAAAAAAAGAAAGGAAAAAATCTAATCAGAGAAGCAATGAAGCAGCTTCATCTTAATCATGTTCTCCAAAAATAGTTTCTTCAAGCCTAACCATTAACCAGCTTTATTTTCATTTTTTTTTTTCATCTCATGAGCATGGATGTTAGAGACTGGAAAACAACTTCTTCACAAGGAATGGTGAGCCCCATGTCGTGATCAAAACCAAATTCTTCTTCAGCTTGATGAAGCAAGCTTTGAAACTCCGGTCTGGTCAAGAAAGAGATGGGAACAATGTATCTGCTTCTGTTTTGACCAACATATACAACAAAATGACCTTTTGGGACATCCAAAGGGAGTCCTTGTTCATCATAGCTTTGTTTCTTTCCTAAGCTGGAGCATCTTTTCAGGATTTGCTTGATAACTGCTGTTTGAGACAATTTGTTTGATTTCCTGATAGCCATTTTCTTTTGCAAGTGTAAAATTTGTGGGATAAAAAGGGAGAGATAAAGAGTTTTTTTTTTTTTTTAGATTTGAGAGGAATAGAGCAAGAGAGAAGAGTTTAGAGAGGTGGTGTGAAAGAGTGAAGTGGGTTGGAAGTTGGAACGGAAGGGGTATATATGGTGAGCTAAAAGAATTTGAAATGAAAGAGAGAAACAATGTCATGTGGGGTTGTGGCCTTGTGGGGACAAAGGGCAAACCATGGGTGTTTTGGGGTCTGTGTGAGCTCACAGGGACATGCCTGAAGGCAACCCCATTGGGATTATTTACAACCCCTTGTTGCCCTCCCAAAGGACATCATGGTCCATCTCTCTCTCTCTCTCTTGGCTTCAAGCCTTCAACCAAAGTAATTCTTCCCTATACTATTGTACTTTATTATTACTTTAGAACTAGCCCGCCCCCTTCAATTTCCTATATGTTTGATTTAATTTGGTTCGTATGTAGAAAGCTATAAATCTTAAAAAAGGAATAGTAGCTAGTAATTACATGACTAGAACTAGTAAAAGTTCGTGTCTAGAAATCAAGCATTTTGATTAAGGTTGAAGGATATAGTTACACTCTATCGAGTATTCGAAATTAAAATGTAAAGGTTTCTTACGTTTAAGTTTGGCAATAAATGTCAGGAGTTAATTCCATAGCCATTAGGTGACATAATATCCAACCCTTAGCTGCCATAGCATAGCGGCCGGTAAAATGAAATTGAAGAATCTAATTATATATATGCATTCTTCAAAACACCTTAACAGTTAAAAAATAGTGAGACTTGGAAGAAAATAAAATGCCCCACTGGACCACAGTGTTCAAATTAATGGCAGATCAAGAGAGAAGAAGATTTTGGCTATTCCAAACATATATAATCCCATTCAATCCTTATTTATTGGTATTATTATTATTATTATACATTAATTAATATTTTTGAAGCAATCCTTAATTGTGTTACGAGAAGTCAAAAGTGCATGCATTTACATATATTTCCAGCAGCCACATGCAGCTATCAGCTGCCCTATAAAGTTAAGTTACTGTTTCATTATCCTTGTAGAAACTAGAAACTGACTCTTCCACTCACTTTTTCTTAAGGCTAGTTTAGCATTGTGGTTGAAAAAAATTTGAGTTAAAAAAGCTCGAGTTGAAAAAATTATGTTTATAAAGTGTGGTGAAAAAATATGGTTTAAAAATTTTTAAGTGTTTAGCATTGCTGTGAAAAAATGTTGTAGGAAATTGAAATGTCAAAAAAAGATATGTTTAAAATAATAAAAGTGTAGAGAAGTGAAGATAATAAAATCATTTTATCCAAAAGCTATATTTTTTGACTTTTTGGTTTGACTTTTCAAACCATGGTTTCAACAATAAAAGCTAATTTTTTTTTATCTGTTTAGCATTGCGTTTGCGGTCAAAAGCAGTTTTTGACCTCAAAAGCTGTGTCAGAGGCAATGCTAAACGAGACCTTACTATCATTCTCTTTTATCAGAAGAGAATAAGGTACAAGCTTGGTAAATTAAATTAATTTACCGTTAATTTTTTTATAAAATAAGTTACAATCATAATTAAATATTATATTTACGTAAAAAATCATTGAATTAAATTCGATAAACTAACCAACACTGATCAAATTTAACATAAAATTATATCAAACCCAGACACAATGAGACTTGAGCTTGGGATTTCTAGTTTTTAAGAGCTCCTTCCTACGAAAGAGTTCTTTTCTTGAAGATCTCTTGGTATATGAATATTTATGAACTTTGGTATGGTGGTCCTTGAGCAAGGCTATAGCAGATCGAACTACCAAATATGAGCATAGTCATAATCAGAAATAAATTTCAAATTAAATGAGAACCACTTGTCCTCTTCTCTTCTATATCTACCCCTCCTATATGGTCCAGGGCACCACCTTCTCTCTCCCTCTTTCGTTTCCCCATGTTCTAAGGTCCAGAAAGAGCCAGAGCCGGTCTCAGTTTCTACCCAAATCATGCTCTAGTTAATGCTTTGTTACGGCTACGTACGTCTTGCCCTGTAGCCTTTTGCAAATCTTCCCCTCCGTTTTAATTATATATTATTATTAATAATGTTTTTACTTGGTAGCTATAACATTAACTATATATTAGTACATTGATAGTACATGATTTTTTATTTTTTTTACGTAATTAATGCCACATGCACCTTGTTTTAATGTTTGAGAGCAAACGTGTTTTGATTTAAGATAAAGAACGTGTATTTTATGTAAATTTTCTCATATTTGAAACGTGATATATAGGTATCCCAACTTCCCCAACTTAGTTTTTTTCTTTTGGTTATAACTAGAACCAAAACATGTTGAATTCCAATCGAAGATTTGGCCAAAAGTTACTATTTAGTTGATGTCCTGTTTAGCAGTATGACAAGCCTGGATGTGGGCTGATAGTAATTCACCAACAGGTTCAATGGATTGAATAAGGGCTTGTACTTGAACAGAAGGTTAAACTCATTGACCAAAGGAAATGATACCATGTTCTGTGATTGAAATTAATTTGTTTACTGAATGGAGGATGAAAACTTGAAAACAGATACAGATACAGATACGGAGGTGGGTCCAATATATTCACCGAAAGCCGAAAGGCAGTAACTATTTTCATACGGAGGCACATGAAGGCCATGTTAGTTTTTGCCCCCAAAACTTCTCAAGACAAAACAGTAAGGTCCATCTAACAGGGTCTCATCTCATCTCATCTTATTAAGCTAGCTGATTGCTTAATTAGCTTAATGGAAGGATTGTTGTACTGTGTTTGTGTTCGTTATGTGATATTATCTTTAAAGATCTGACGGCTTGCCTTTACGATTTTGTTAATCCTGATATTCCTAGAGAATCTTTAATTCTCTGCATTTTTAACAATAGATGAGTAGGGGAATTCAAAAGTTTACCATGTTTTGTTAATCCTGAACGAAAAGGAGATGAAGTAATCCTAATTTAACGTACATAAGGAATTGGTTTGAGGTGACCATCTACCTGCAAACTATCCATATACAGAGGCCATATATATTTAAAATGTGGTTTATGTAACCAAAGATAGGGAGGAGAGAATGTGGCCCTTAGAAGTAGCCAGCGCGACAAGATATATTCTTGGAATTTCAAATATGACAATTAATCAAAACCAAATATACCACAAACTTTTTGAAAACTTGATCCTAAAATTGAATATATGAGGAATGGAGAAGAGATGAAAACGGGATGGCCCCATTTTACAGCTAATTATAAGGCCGTGAATCCGGAACGCCAAGGACTTACGGATGTACCATAAACAGAGAGAGAGAGATGAAGGAAACAATAAATGTCATGTTTCGGATGATGGTCTACTACATAACTGTATTGTCATGATCTGTTGGTGTTTTGTATCCTATTTCAGGGAGCAAACGTTTCTATTGGAAGGGGTCCAAGCCAGCTGGGTGGATGGTTTGTTGTCTATGGGGTCAGGGGAGATAGGACGTCCTAACCATTCACCTTCAAGTTCCGGGGAATTTTGTGTAGTCTTTGTGCCATGGAAAGACTTACAATGTCAGAGTCAGACATTTTAATAGCTGAAAATTATGACTATGACCAAAACTTATAACATTTCAACCGTCGGTTTAATGAAATGCTGTACTCTGGACGTTGGCTACAATAGGAAAAAAGAAAAATAAGTGTAAGGTTACGTTGAAGAAAGACGAGTAGGCTGGCCCCCATAATCTAACCTCATTGATGTGGATTATTTTAGTTGAAGCCTGACGGTCACTGACAAGATAAAAAAAAAAAAAAAGAAAGAAGAGTTTATGTTATGCAGAAGATAAAAACTTGAGGGTTTGAGGGGAAGATAATACATTTGGCGTTTTTGAGATAATTGGATGACTTGGTTTTGAGAATTTTATTAAACTCTTCACAAAAAGTTTTTAAGGAATTTATCCAAAATCTCCATTCTCCACCCTCCCAACATTGAAATGCTAAGCACATGTTTAGTGTAGAAGTAGCCGTTTGAAAGAATTCTTAATGAATTATAAGAGCTTGAAAAGTTGGCTTTCAGACTGAGTTGCAACTAGCAAGCTGATTAAAACTGCTCTGCTCGACGAATCCCTCCTATTTCCCCCTACTTCACAGCTTGGAAGTTCAGCATTCGGGCATTAATGCGACAGTACCAAAAGTGTTAAAGAAGCTTTAAAACTAAACCAGACGGTGACAATGTCAACTTGAGTAGAGAAAAGAATTAGAAATTCAAGACATTCTGATTTCAAACCAGCACACAAGCCCTCAGAGGTTGTGACCTCTGTTGAGTATCAATTCCCCTAATAGAATGAATAATTAACAATTTAATATATATATATATATATATATGTTATATGTTATCCAACTACAATATAATCCGCTTGAAAACTGAAATCCAATCACCAGGAGTTGAACAAATGCATAAAAGTAGACTTGGAGAAGTTGAATTCATTACTGGAGCTGCTGAAATTAGGATTAATGGTGTTCAACTGGAAACTATAAGACACTCTTACCTCATTTGTTGTAATAAAACTTGCTGCAAAATCTACTACTAAATTATGCATCTAAGAAGATACAACAGCTGGTTGCTGTGTTGCCTCCTCTGCTTGCAAACTCTCGTAATATTTGACAAGGACTTCCCATCCTCCAGAGCACATAAAACCGTCGGGAGGGTTCTCACCAGTTCTTGCATAAGTTCGCATCTGCAACAAAATATTAGAGTCAGAAACTTCAAAATTAACAACATTTCAAACGGCCATATGGAAAATTCAATAACAAAATTGAAGCTTTCCTAGTAGCCTTGGACATCCAATCCAATCCAGAGTCAGAATCGTTATAAATACTGGAACATATTTCCAGGATAAAACTAAGGTTTTATAAGTACTGAATAATCTGAAATTTCAATATTTGCAGCCAGATTATAGAGTATGCTTACTCTTCTGAAACTACCATTACATGTCATGCACTATATCATAGACCCTCATCATCATAAACTTCTTCACTAATTTATTTTTTTTCAACTGAAATGTAATGAATTGTCCCAAACCAGTTCATGATATTCTTTCATGACCTAATACAAATTAATGAAGTAAAGTTAAATCCCTTAAGTTTCTGAGTAGAACCAGTTTCCCTTAGTAACCTGCCAGTGCAGAATCTCAAAAGTAATATGAGAAAATAGATTTGAGCACCAAGTGAGAACCAAGACTAATTGACTCAACAAAGCATCAAATTTAGTTTAATATGTAATTCTGCACAAGACTTACGATTGTTATAAAATGATGAAGCCTGAAACACCATTGAAATCTAGAAAAATCCAACACTTACCTTGGTTCCAGAGATGAAGAGGAAATCTTTGGCACGTGAAGGATCAAAAAATGCCATCTTCTTTGCCACTGTGTCATAAGCTGCCACCTGAAGACCATAATTCAGGGAAATGAGTGCAAAAAGAAAAGAAAAACAACGTAAGGCAGCATTTTAGCAAAATGCAGTCATGATTGAGTGCTAAACGTTTCTCTTTGAATCAGCGAGTGACGAATTTTTTGTCTCGCTGAATCGGTATTTATTAAGATTATGGGGCTGCTTATTGGCATCTGTTAAGATTGATTAAGCTGGGAGTTTCTAGAAAGGACCAGGTTGCATATTCTGCCAAACTTTGAGTCACCATGTGATAATCCTCTGGTTAAGGGAAGATCTAGCAAATGGACGGCCTAACCCATGTAAACAATTTGAAATGCCAATCAAGAATAATTAGTAGAGTTTTATATGATAAATGCATATAGTGTCTACAATTAAGGTTAAACCAGCATATATGTCACCTACCCTAAATGGCAAAATGTTAAGCTTTTCCAAGCCAGGAGCCATGCATAGCACTTTTTTCCCATGATCAGGGTCATACAAATCCCTCTTCTCTGTTGGGTGACCCATACCAGCAGGATCACGACCTACAATATAGAAATTAGCCCCAGCATTTATCCTTGCTTTGGCATGCCACTGTACCTCTGTTGGACCTGCATAATGCATAGGTGATGGGAAAATGGCCACGATGGTAGTCTCAGGGTCAAGGACTCCATCTTCTAGGACCTAAACATAAATGAAATCCAACTATAATTTCCGATATCATAATAAAATTATTAGGTTTGGTTCCAATATGCATGTCATTTGAACAGAGGAGATAATCCCTAATGAAATTATAAAGTTTCAAGACCAAAAGAATTCATTTATTTGAATGCTATCCACCATACAAGAAAAAACATCATAGATTCAGTTCAAAGCTCTAAGCTATGAAGAACAGAGAATTGCATTAAAGAGTGTGCACATCTCTTGTCATTATAGCAATTAACCTTAATCAGGATAATATTAGTAGTGGTTATACAGAGGGGATGATGGGAAAAACCTTGCTGTGTTGTTCCATCCGAACATCCAAGGGCACATCATCAGCCTTGGTGAAACCACCTAAAGGATGAAGCAATAGGATTGGATTCTTGAAACCCATTTCTAAAAGCCGTCTCCGAGTATCATTCATCAATAGTGCATGTCCATTATGCACAGGGTTCCTTAACTGAAAAGCAAAAACTGCATCAGCCTTACGCCTATCAAATTCTTTTCTGAGTTGCTTGGGAGAAAGTCTGTAGTGATCAAGCCCATCATTATATTTGATAGATTTCAAAACTTCCAGATCACCTCCAATGAGCCAGTTTCCAGCTGGAGTAATGACTTCCTCAACGTATGGCAATCCTGGTGCAGTTGTTCCCCATGTTCTAGCTATTCTTTCTTCTTTGTTATGCTTGTAGATTTGAATGCTGCAATAAAACTTAACTACATTTAAAAGTAATTTTCAAGAATAGTACACTGGTTTCAAAACTTGCCAATACAATTTTATCTTGCATGATCCAAATGGCAATTAGATCAGTAACCGTGCAATTAAGCACATAAACAACAAGATTCCTCGAATGCTTATCTAACAGAATACATCGAATTAAACGAGGCGGAATTCTAAACCAAGCTTATATATTAAGCTTTTTGTAACTTTCAATCACAAAAGTCAAAACTGGGACCAGAAAAAATAAAATAATACTAGCAATTAGATTTAGATTATCTAAATATACAATATCAATTGTCACATGCATGTAATAAAACATATAAACAGGTTAAAAAAGAGTATGAACCTCCTGAGAATGGCGATCAAGTCTCCATCAGGCCCAACCAACCCAACATCGGAAGAAGACCCAATTCCCTCCTTAGTCTCATCATCAATAGCCAAAACAATGGGAAGTGACATGTTGACAATAGACTCATCTTTCAATCTCAAAGAATTAAAATGTAAGCTTTGCAAATACTCATCTTCCCTCATAAACCCTTTCAAAGGACTAGCCCACCCTTCACTAATTACATGCAACCACTCCACATCGATCTTGGTTAACCTCACCTTCGGCATTGACTCAGCCTCAACCGTCTTCGCTTCCCTTTCACTCTCTGGGACAACCAGATCGACGAGGATCCCACCATCTGGCTCGATCAACGAGCTCTTGATCACGGAAGTTGAAGAAGACTGAACCGGAGCTTGCATTTTTTTCGTCTTGTAATAAGTTGATGTTAAAGTGTTAAAATGATAAATTGGTTTTGGTCGGATTTTGGTGTCATAACCCGTGAATCTACTGGGTTTGCTGCTGAAATTAAGGTAAGCGGTGGAAGTGAAGTGTACTTTAATTGTTAGAGACATGATCGTAGGGAATTGTGAGAGTTGGTTTGAAGAACAAGTTGTTAGAGAAGTACAGCGAGATCCGAGAAAACTGAGGGACAAAAGTTGAAGCATTAAAATTGGAGAACATCTTTGTTGTTGGTGGTGGAAGAAAGAGCTTCGGCCTAGAAAAGAGATCCACACGTTTGCCTCTTTCACTCGTTTTTGTGTTTGTGGACGGAAGCTGGTGGCTGGACTACAGTGGCGTTGGGGGACCAGACCAAACCAGAGGCTGAGTTTTGATTCAGGAATGAAAACAAAGTATGGGCCAAAAGGCCAATTTAAGAAGGTTCAAAGTAACCCGTAGCCCAATCCTGAGCCAAGAATTCTCCAATTAAAGTTGGTAATTGGGATTGGGATTTTGAATCTATAAATACGAGTTAAAAATTATTTTATTATTATTTTATTTTTTTATATTTAATATATTACTTGTAATGCATTAATTATATATTTTTAATAAATGTCATTTTAATCAATATTATTAAACACTAATTAACATTTGTTGTAATTATTTAACGCCCTTTCAAGTTTTATCTCAATTCATGTTTCTAGCTAATTAAAGTTTCATTTTAACGATAATTAAAACTAGTAGAATGAAAATTGTGAAATGAGAGTTTAGAATATCATTTTTCTAATCTAAAGTTTTGATCAAATTCCTAGTCTCTAATTAAAATATTAAATTGTAACGAAATTAATTTTGATACATTGGACCCTGTTATAATTTTGTTTACAATTATATTGGCAAAGCCAAAGTATTCCAAGTGGTTTTTATTGAAGAATATGTAATTAAATACTAAGAAATAATAATTACTGCATGAATGATTAGTATGTATAATAGTATAATACTATTGATAATCAACGAAAAGTAATTAAAATATTTATTAATATACAGTATTCTAAACATTAACAAGGCTGATTAAATTCGACCAAGGAGACTTTATTAAGGTGGGTTCACCGATTTTGATTATTGGATTTGAAGATCCCAAGATTGCCAACGAATGTTTTTTTATGAAATTATAAGATAAATTAAAATCATAATTAAATATTATATTGAATATAATAAATAAACAAACTAATGAATCAATAAATAACTGAGTAAATTTAATATAAAAATTGATCAACTCACAATGATGAGATTTGAACGTAAAATCTCAAAATTTCAAAACCTTTTACTTATCACTAAATCAGAACCCTATTGCCAAAGAATATTTTAAATTGTGGCAAAAGAGCCTAATCATACGAAGGCTTGGCTAGGTTGCTCAATCTCAATCCATTTACACTTCAAAATAAGGTGCAAGATCTTCGATTCTTCCTCTGATTTTTTGTTGGCCTAAATTCCACTGATTTATATACTAGTAGTAGTATATATATTATAAAGTTTGGAATATGTATATATATTTTTATTACAACAAAAATTCCTTTAAAATTCAAGATTTAAGGTCCATTTAAAATTTAGTAAAGTCCAATTAGAGAATAGCACTCGGTGGTGCTTCTAATAGAATCTAGATCCAAATGATCCTTAATTGACTATATTTTATCAATAAAAACATCACAGTCGTTGAGCCACGGTCACAGCCAAAGGCGACACCGTCTGATTCGGATAAAAGAATCACGTGACATAAAAAAGGCAAAAAGGCCCCACGTCAAAATCCACGCAATATCTAGCAGCCACTGCCCTACTGCACACTGCCGAGCGCGAGCGAAGAGTATATATATATATATATATATATATATATATAAAAAGTTTTGCTAACAGTACTTTTAGAGATTATTTAGATTAATTAATATATTATTTATAATAATAATAATATTGTATTAAATTTAATAATTAATATCTTCCTTAAACTCTCCTGCCTCTTTATCTCTGTTTCCGCCAAATCTCATAGGGGCATTAGTGTCATATCAGTTTCCCATGTGCCCTAATTCGACGTCTATTCAAGTAGAGCAGAAGCTATAAACAAACTTGAAAGCAGGCAAGCCGATTTTTTCCTTCTATCGCATATTTATCGATTTTTAGGGTTAGGGTTTTGTCATTGCTGTTCGATTTTATTAGAGATCCGCGAGAGATTGGAATTTAGAACGATTGGCAATGGGAGTGCCAGCGTTCTACAGATGGTTAGCAGAGAAGTATCCGCTGGTTGTGGTGGACGTTATCGAGGAAGAAGCGGTGGTGATCGACGGCGTCTCGATTCCGGTGGATACGAGTAAACCTAATCCTAATAAACTCGAATTTGATAATCTGTATCTCGACATGAACGGGATCATTCATCCCTGTTTCCACCCCGAAGACAGAGTACGTAACCCTCTCAACACATTAAACTTTCCATCTTATTTTCCAGTATTATATTTCGTTGAAATTGTTAGAATGAATGTAATTTGTTGAATTTGATTTCGTCTCATGCAGCCTTCGCCAACAACTTTTGATGAAGTATTTCAGTGCATTTTTTATTACATTGATAGATTGTTTGTTATGGTCCGTCCTCGAAAGCTTTTATATATGGCTATTGGTGAGTAGTGATTATCTTAGGTTGAAAGATATTTTGATACTTTTGACTTGTAGATAAAGTGTATTTTATCTTTATTTGATGATATACTAACTTTTTATCTGGAAACATACGGTAGATGGCGTTGCCCCTCGGGCTAAAATGAATCAACAGCGATCTAGGCGTTTTAGAGCAGCGAAAGATGCTGCAGAGGCGGTATGTTATCTTATCATTGCTCGGATAGTTTTTTTTTTTTTTATGTTATTTTATATGCTAATTTGCATATTGGATGAAATTCTAGATCATCAGGATTTTTTGGTATATGTATTTATATTCTCCCACACATTAATGAAAGAAATTATTGCAACAAAAGAATCCAATTTGGTAATAATTTTGTTCTTAACTTTCCTTTTGCAGGCAGCTGAAGAAGCACGACTTCGAGAGGAGTTTGAGAGGGAGGGCAGAAGGCTTCCTCCTAAAGAGGAATCACAGCTTTTTGATTCGAATGTTATTACACCTGGCACTCCATTTATGGATGTTCTGTCAATTGCTTTGCAGTACTTTATCCACCTTAGATTAAATTATGACCCTGGATGGAAAAATATCAAGGTTGTATCAAAGTTATGGTTCCTTGTTTTGTTTTTTTTGGCTTTCTTTTGACATGGTGGAGAGTTTTGGCCTTTTCTCTTACTTTTATCTTTTTGAAGGTTGTTCTATCTGATGCAAATGTTCCTGGTGAAGGAGAACATAAAATTATGTCATATATTCGGCTCCAAAGGAACCTTCCTGGTTTTGATCCAAACACACGCCATTGCCTGTATGGTTTGGTATATTTCTCCCTTCACTATGTCCATCTTGGATTTCAATTTTTCTATTTAAGTTTTGTGTTCTGTTTATTTTCTTTGTCCAACTTTACTGGACTAAAATCGCGCACTCTGCTAATTGTTGACTATTGACAGGATGCTGATTTAATTATGTTGGCCTTGGCCACTCATGAAGTTCACTTTTCAATCCTTCGAGAGGTTTGTATTTTTTAAATTTGCAGATATCTGCTACTTTGAGAATCATTATAAATTGCTTGATATGTTGTCTGATGATCTGCTTTTCTTGCATTTAGTAACTTCTATCTGAGGTTTTTACTCATTTATAGGAATAAGTGAATGTTACAAGTTAAATGATTTTTTTCTCGGAAGAATGTTTTATCCTTCTGTTATCCTGTTCCCTTTTGGCCCAAAAGTAACAGGTTTTATGGAAAACTTTCAGATTGTCTTCACCCCTGGACAAGATAAATGCTTCCTATGTGGTCAGATGGGCCATATAGCGGCAAATTGTGAAGGAAAGGAAAAGCGGAAGGCTGGAGAATTTGATGAGAAAAGTGATGGAAAAGCTGTTGACCGAAAGCCATACCAGGTAACTTTTCAATTGAATTTACATTTGAAATAATTATAATAAAATCTTTCGATAAGTTACAACTTGTTATTTGCTTCATCTTCGCAGTTTCTGAACATATGGACACTTAGGGATTATCTGGAATATGAGTTTCGAATCCAAAATCCTCCTTTTGAAATTGACTTAGAACGTGTTGTGGATGATTTTATATTCATGTGCTTCTTTGTTGGCAATGATTTCTTACCTCATATGCCTACACTTGAGATTCGTGAGGTTTGTATATAGTTAAAGTAATTATTCTAATATTGGCTTATATTTTTATAATGATTTTGTGAATGAAAACGCGAGGTTTCATATATGAAACTGAGGTTTAAATGGGAAGCTTTTCCTCTTTTCGATTTGTTAATTTACAGGGTGCAATCAACTTGTTAATGGCAGTATACAAGAAGGAACTTAGATCATTGGGTGGTTATTTGACCGATGGAAGCAAGGTGCCTGTTACTATTATTTGTTTCGGCTAAGTAATATACCAATCATCTAATGCATCTGGTGCACTAATGCTTTTGACTGCATGATTTATATTTCAGCCAAATTTGAGCAGGGTAGAGCATTTTATCCAGGCTGTGGGATCCTATGAAGATACAATATTCCAGAAAAGAGCACGATTGCATCAGGTTTGTAGAGTTCAGGATCAATATGATTCTCTTTAACTTAAACAAATTTTCATTTATGTTTAGGTTTTGTCCATGATTCAATTTATTCGGGAAAACATGCTCATGGTCGCGTTTCATTTTTTATTAAAATAAGGTTGGGGTCTTGCCTTGTGGTTTGGTGGTCTCATTTGTTATTTCTTGTTGCATTTGGTATTTTATTATCCTCTTTCAGTGGTCGTGCAACCGATGAGATTATCACCCAACTCTTGCAAACTATCATGATTTGAACCCTGAAATGGCACGTTGTCTATTATTCTTTGGTGGCAAGATTACCTCTTGTGTAATTTTGAATAACTTTTGAGTTAAGGATGTAGCAATATCTTCTGCCGTTTGCTCTCTTAGCATTTTTATAGTTTTAAGACTAGATTGTAGGCCATTGACCCTTCAATGTATCTATGGGCCTATATGCACCTTAAATGAATCGTCTGACTTGAGGATTCTTGGAATGAATGTATTATATATGAACTTTACTTCTTTACTCATCCTTTGAGCCGGTAAAAGCATTCAGTAGTAATTTGTTCTGTGCTGGCATCATACAGCGTCAAGCAGGAAGAATCAAGCGTGAAAAAGCACAAGCTAGAAGAGGAGATGATGCAGAGCCTCAAGTTCAACCTAATTCTCTGGTTCCAGTTTCTAGATTTCATGGTTCCCGTCTTGCCTCAGGCCCTTCACCTGCACCATTTCAGCAAACAATGGAGTCTAATGGTGATGGATCCTCTGGTCGGCCGCACAAAGTGCGGCGTTTATATTCGGGGGCCACTATTGGTGCTGCTATTGTTGAATCCGAGGATAGTATTGAAACAGATGTATGTTTTCCTGCTTCAGGAGAGGCACTTTAATGTAATTCTGACTCCTTCAGCCATTATTTAGGACTCATATTCCATGGGCTAACCTATGATTTGGTATGAGCCTTGCTGGCGAGGAGTTAAGAGAGTATTAACTATCCTGCTATGTATTTTTACTGGACTGTTGTACGTTAAAATAATGGCACTTAGCATGCTGTTTCTTTCTTCCCATTGGCATCAGGTACATGAGAACAAAGAAGAATTGAAAGCAAAACTTAAAGAGTTGATCCGTGACAAAGCTGATGTTTTTAACTCCAAAAATCATGAGGAAGACAAGGTTTGAATATGATTTTATCTATTCATAAATAATTTATGATTTTTTTTATCCAGTTTCTACTAATATTTTGGGTATAGGCAGTAGTCAGATCAGAAACTCAGCTTGAAATGATTTGTATTTTCAATTTTCAAAATGTATGCTGCCCCCACTTCTCTTATCTCTACCAAGTGGAAAATAATTCATATTGATTTATAATTGCATGTAAAATTCAATATGCTTGACCTAGTTTCATGCTTTTTCAAGTTTTTAGCAGTTGAGACATGCATGCTTGGACGCAGCATGCAGCCTTAATATAAAAAACCTCTGTTGTTTCTCTCTCTCGTTTCTTCTCAGAATTTGTTTTCTGTTTTAGTCCATGACTTAAGTATCTTAGCTGCTTATATGGCTGTTTGCTCGTGTCAGATTAAACTGGGAGAGCCAGGGTGGAAAGAAAGGTATTATCAAGAAAAGTTTTCGGCAAAAACTCCAGAAGAAATGGAAACAATACGAAAAGATGTTGTGAGTTAATGATTTTTTTTTGAGAATGTTGTATGTTATGTTTTTGAATTATTTCTCTGATAATCTTATATGCTGGAGCTTCTTTTGTGTAGGTTTTGAAGTTCACAGAAGGTCTGTGTTGGGTCATGCACTATTACTATGAAGGGGTTTGTTCTTGGAGGTGGTGAGTTTCTTTTACATTTATTCTTTTTCTATCACTGGTTGTAAAGGGAAGTTTGACCAGGCTCTTTTTTGTGTTTATTTTCCCTTCTGGAATGGTTTATATGGATACTTCTGTTGGATTAGATTCATCTCTATTTGCTTGTCCTTGTTTCCACCCACTTTTTTTTTTTGTCTGGGGTTAGTGATGTTGGTATTTTATAAGTTTTTATTTGTCTTGTTGGGCATTTAGTGATAGAGTGATGCTTTCTCTCATGTTATATCTATCAGGTTGTGGTCTATTTTTGAATCATTCATAATAGATATTATAATTTTGTGCTTAGAATCAGTCATCTATTCCTTTTTGGATCTATCGAGTTAATTTTTTTTTTTCAGCCTCATTGTGCTTTGTTTTGGTGAAAATGACTTGTTGATCGGGGTTTCATCTTTCTACTTTAATAGAGACATCATTCTTTGAGTTGTTACTGTGCTGCCACTGAATTTTGTTGTTTCAGGTTTTACCCTTATCATTATGCACCCTTTGCATCTGATTTAAAGGATCTTGGTCAGCTAGATATTCAGTTTGAGCTGGGCTCCCCCTTCAAACCATTCAATCAGTTATTGGGGGTTTTTCCTGCTGCAAGGTACTGTTGTTTCACTTTGTTCTCCTTGTAAGTTTCTGATCCAGTAGGATACTAATAATATATTTCCTTTGCAGTTCCCATGCACTTCCTGAACAATATAGGAAATTGATGACTGATCCAAATTCACCCATTATTGATTTTTATCCAACTGGTACGCAATTTTGCTAAACAAATGGCATCATATGTATTTCTTCTTAATTTCTTCAATAAGATCTGAAATTTGAACTCACTCCTATCAGATTTTGAAATTGACATGAATGGAAAGCGGTTTTCATGGCAGGTAGGTTTATCTTTTACTCTCATTTGGTTTAGTTTCACATGCCAAGTGGTTTATAGAAAGTCTTTGGTTTTCTGAAGTGGAAATTTGATCTATTTGCTGTTGCTTTCTGAAGGGTATTGCAAAATTGCCCTTCATTGATGAAGAGCGCCTTCTTGCAGAGGTTGCAAAAATAGAACATACTTTGACGGTATGGCACTATAATCAAGTCATTATTTCATGCGTGTCTTCAACTCTTTCTCCTTTTGTTAAAATCTTATTGTTCTTTCAAAATTTTGTTTTAGCTATGTCTTTTAAATGCTACAATCTTATGCAGGAGGAAGAAGCACGGAGAAACAGTACAATGTTTGACATGCTTTTTGTGGCAGCATCACACCGTCTCTCAGAACAAATCTTTTCTCTTGACAATAGTTGTAAACAATTGACAAAAAGGCAACGAATTAAAGTCAAGGAGAAAGTCAAACCTGATTTGAGGTTTCTGTTGGAAAGCTTTAATCATTGTACATTCATATTGCTATGATTCCCCTTCCCCTTTTGTTTGATGATTTCTTCTAACTTCTATTTAGGACTGTTGTTGAAATCAAGGTAGTCTGTTGAGTTCTATTATTCTAATTTTATTCTTCTCTGAATACACTGCAATGCTGCTAGTATTTAATGGGGGATTTGTGCTACCTTATTTATGGTGGGAAAATTTATACAGTTTAATAAGTACTATCAATTGGCACGGCGAAATATCTTTGTTGATGGTTTCCTGTCTGTATGGAGACATAAATACGGTTCCTGCAGGATATTGTGGTTCTTACTTTCATTGTCAATTATGGAGATTTCTATGCTTTCTCATTTTGCCTAATGTGTTCTAAAGCTATAGTAACTTCTGAATTGTTGGTTTGTGGTTTATGCTCTGTCTCAGTTATGTTGATTGCATGCCTTTCTTGACATGATTCAAATTGCAAGTTTGCGGAAGGGAAAATTGATACTGCTATGTATTTTTTTTGTTAGTTGTGATAGAAGCTACGAGCTCATTCACCATGTTGGTATTGTTTGGCTAGTTCTGCTTTATACTCTAGTATTATTCCTTTTAATCTTAATTCTGGTTGGTATGCTGCTTTTGCGGTCTATAAACACAAATGCCAACAGGTATGGATATGTTTGTGCGTCATTGTGTGTTGAGACATTGACATTCACGACATACGTAGTTCAGCACACTTGTTTGGAATGATGTTCTTGTGATATAGTTAGAATTCAAGCTGTCTTGAGTCTTGACTACTTTGCATGCTAGCTGTAAATTTAAGATATGTCCTTTTTTTTTTTTTTTTTTTTTCTTTTCCTGATTTATTTAGGTATGCATGCAGTGATGGGATGAATGGTTACATATCGCCTTGTGCTGGAGACACTCACCCTCCTATATTCAGGTCTCCAATCAAGGACATGGAAGATATATTGGCCAATGAAGTCATGTAAGTTTCAATTTGATCATATGCATGGGACTGGTTATGAAATAAAGATACATTAATGGTTTTTGGTTGCCTGCTTTCCAGATGTTGTATATATAGAACTCCAAAAGCTCATAAACATATCACCCGTCCTCCAGCTGGAGTTACATTCCCTTCTAAGGTATTTAGTAGTTATAGTTCTCTGCTTAATGTTAGATGTAGTTTTTTTTTATTTATTTCTTTTTAAAGTAATGCTGTATCACCTGTAATTTGATATAATTTTGCTTGTTCTGTATCATCTGAACTTAGCTATTGAATGAATCATTGAAGTAATCTGGATGTGGTAGCTGACCAAATATTGCAGCCGCAGCTAATTGTCTAACTTTGTAAATATGAGATATGACTAATTGAAACAGCTGACTTTTGTTGAACCCTGCTGACTTAAACGTATTCCTCAAAAAGTTTCTTGCTTGGCAAACTCAAGAACTTCTGGATGGCATTATTGGCACCCTTTTTGGAAAACAGTCTCCACATGCTTGTGTGCAATATCCTCAAAAAGTAATACAGGAAGCAAATTTTAGTATAAAACAATGTTAGGCTTGTTGTATCCACATAAACACACCAAAAAGGAGGAAAAAGAAGTTAGGATGATTTTTGTACGAGCAAGCTTACTTTAACAAATGAGGAAAAAAATGCTTATCATGGTTGATTTAGTCATATTATTTTTATTGATGTTTTTTAACATTGTGCTTCACAGATGGTGAAATCCAGTGATTTAAAACCCACACCTGTGTTATGGCATGAAGATTCTGGGAGGAGACCTTGGGAAAAGGGAAGGTTGCCTGCAGCTGGGCATCATCTGACGGAAAGGTCAATGTTCCAAAGATTGTATATATATTTGTTTCTGAAATTTCCTTTTTTCTTGCCATAGTGCATGTCTTTTAGAGCGAGAAAACATTTACTAACGGTTTACAATATGTTTTGCATTTTCATTTCAGGCATAACCCTCCTGGATCAGTTTTTGGCCGTAAGCTTGGGGAGGCATCACACAGACTTATTGCTAATAGCTTACAGTTGAAGGTAGATCATAATGGGTTCAGTAATAATAAGCAGGCTCCACCACCATCGTATGCCACTGCTCCCTATATCCCACCAGTCAATTCCCATGTAAATTATGGGTTTCATAACCAGGGACAGCCTAGAATGGTTCATCCTGGACAAGATTATTCTAGTGCAGGTTACCCTTTATCTCAGAATCCTCCTTTGGACCGTCCCAACAATGGCCATGGCTACTATCATTACCCCGTAAATAACTTGGACTACCCTCCGAGACATCATCAGAACGGTGGATCAAGGCACACACCATATCCTTCTCATCAAGGTGGCAAGCGGAAGTACCAGACACGTGGATATGTCAGTTATCAGCAGTGGGTTGGTAGAATGGGTCCGCAGGGCAACCGGAATGTTTCTGGAGGGTCTGGCCTACATCAACAAGGTGGAGTTAACCAGGGTCTTCATAGAGGGCATGGACATCAGCAACAAGGAGGTAACCAATTGCATCATCATCAGAGGGGAGATTATGAGCAAAGAGGGAGCCAGCCACACAGGGGCAACCAACAGCAAAGGGATAATCAACAACAGAGAGGAAACCCATATTCTGCATTAGAAAGGAAAGGTAATAAGAGACACCCAGCTCCACCAGTTGAGAATAACCACTGAAAGATCCTCTTTAACTGCTATTAGGTATTGATGTTTGAATTGTTGTGGCCTAGGGTTTCTTTCTAGAAGAAGGTAAAAGATGATGTCTATTCCCATATGTTTTCAAGCATTATTCAATTTAGGTTTTTATTTTTATTTATGTTGTATTTTTGCCTGAGATGCTCGTAAAGGAATTGTGAGAAGCAGAAATCTGTAACGTCTCTCTATAACATTTCATTACAAGTTTTTTGTTTTTTGGCTGTTATAATACCATATTACATACTTTTAAGATGGGAGTTTTTTCTCCATTTGCTGATAAAGTAGTCTATTAATTTTATTTATTTTTACCAGATGTGGCTTATTGGTTGGGTGATGTAAAATTTCAGTTGGAGTGATGTTGGGCTGCTGGTTTGTTTGTAAGATCGGACCATAGGTGTTTTTTAAGACTAGGGATGGAAAACCTGGCCCAAAGTTACAATTTTTTTTTTTCACTTCTTTACATCTCTCTATCTTTTTTAGGTTCTTTTTTAAAGGCCCAATTTGCCATTACAAAGGCAGGAGTTCATTCGTCCGTTTATTAATGGGTGATTCTGGTTAGGCTGAAGAAAGTTATGTTGGATTCAGAATTGATTTCAATACAACAAGCCCTAATGACAATAACTGTTCAAAATTCAGTAATGACTGTAGTGAGCCCCATCATTGCAAAAGGACATGAAATTGCCACTGCATTTCCCTTTCTTCTGGCTCTTAAATAAATTAATAAATACATTTATTATTATGATAATAATTTCCAAAAGAAAAGAAAAAGCTGATATTTCATTTAAAAAAAAAATCTTCTTTTATAAAAGAATACAAAAGGCATTTAATTACAGGCAGTGTGGGTATTTTTTTTATGGTTTCAGGATTGAAAGTCTACAATCGAGATGATATAGCCATATACAAGAACTAACTTTATAAAGAACTTCCGAGTGTTCATTGATTCTTGATTCTTGAACCTTGATAATATATATATATATATGAATTTTATTAACGAGTACCTTAGGGGCATTTTTTAAGGTTATTAAATATAATAATATCTTCAATCAATGCATTAAAAATGATGAATAAAATTATCAATTTTTGCATTTAATACAATGTTATGACTATAAATAATATATTAACTAATTTTAAAAAATGTCTAAAGATATTTGTTAGCAAAACTCTATAGATATATATATATATATATATATATATATATTCTCTTTTTCGGCCTTTTGCTAATGAAATCTTGCTATTGGGCCCTTAAGAAAAGAAACACTTTTAAAAAAGTAGGAAGTGGAAAAGAGCCTCTCAAACAGAAATAATGGCAGAGTCATTAAATGAATATATAGAAAGAATCCAGTAAGCTGCACGTCTGCAGCGCCGAATGGTCGGGTGTTGGTTTTGACTATTTTTCCTATATATAATAATAATAATAATAACCCTTTCAATATAATATTATTATCAAAAGACTTTTAAAAAAACTGTGATTTTTCTTTATATTATTTTTACTAATTATGATATGTAATATTTCCATTTATTAAAACAAAGCATGCATTGTTCTTAAATTTTTACTTAAATCAAATAGCAAACTCTTGTCTCTTGCTATTTCTTCTATGAGATAATGAAATATATATTCAATGTTATGTAAGCATCAATCAAAGACTTTAAAAAAATATTGTGATTTTTCTTTATATTATTTATACTAGTTATTAATAATCTTATTACCCAATTTAACCTTTAATAATTACTGAATTTTATTCTCAAATATTATTGTTGTGCGTCTAGTTACATATATGAAACACTAGCCTCAATGAAAAAAAAAAATAACACTAGCCTCGATATTTGTAAAACTTTTTCTTTCTAAAAGAACGAAAAGAAAGACAATATAGATAATTAAATTTTTTTTTTTTATTAACTAGTGTTTAAAGATATTTTTTAAAATTATTAAATATAATAATATTTTTAATCGATGTATTAAAAATGATGAATAAAATTATAAATTTTTGTATTTAATAAAATATTATTACTATAAATAACATATTAACTAACATTAAAAAATACCTAAGGATATTCTTTAACAAAACCTTAAAAAAAAAAAAAAAAAAGAGATTGAATTTATTTACTCCGCTTGGTGTCTGCTTCAACTTCTTCACCCTAAGTTCTTGGAATGTTGGAAAAGGGAACCAAAGCCATAGGTTAGGCATTTAACATTTGGTTAAATATGTTGAGCTGAGTTGAGTTGATTTGAGACGGGCTTTTATTCGTCGATTTATACAATACACGTGTGAGCGAGCATTGAGCAAAGTAGTTAGGTTAGTCCACTTTTCAGATAATTAAAGTAGAGTCAGTCCAGTCTCATTTGGGTCATTGGATTGTGACTACACCACACCTCACCGCCCTTTATTTTTATCATTTTTTTATGCATCAAATTGAAATCAAAGAAACCAAACGAAACGAAACAAAGAAAGATCGTCCCCCAACAAAATCTCTGCAGGCTTTAATTTTTACTTTGATTTGATAAAAAGAATAGTAACCCAACACTGAAAAGTAGTGCTCTTTTTTCTTTTCTTTTTCTTTTTTAATTATTAATTTTTTTTTATTATTGACTTGATTGTGTTTATATAAAAATGTTAATTAGTATCTAACAGTATTGATTAATATTTACAGAAATAAAATTATAATTAATAAATTATTTTTTAAATTTAATAAAAATAATATATTAAGTATAAATTTTTAAATAATAATTAAATAATTTTTAATTAATATTTACGAACACAAATTAATCAAACCTTTATTTATATTTCTAATATTTGCTTTGCCCTGAATTTTAAATCTTAAATTAAAAAGAAGCTACTCTAGAGTCTAGACTTTGATTGTTATGATAATTAATTTATTATTATTTTTTTTTGGAGTATCTCAGTCTAATTGTTGAATCTCATGTGTTTTAGAATTCAGTCGCGTAAAGTACTACTTATCTGTAAGATTCTAGTGAACCCAAAAATATTAATTATATATATAACTTTAATTATCAGCTTAAAACACAATTAAGCAAGCAATTAACTATCCTTAATTTCAAGTCTAAATTACATAATTAATTATTTTATATATACACATTACCCACTATTGTCAAGTTTGAAGCAAAGTCACCATCGACGACAGTGCTAGGCAAGCACAAGGCTTAGGAGTATATATTTAACAAACCAAGTTTACAGCTTACAAGGTATCTTAATAAATTTAATTAATTACTTGGGTTTTCAAGGGAATCAATTAATTTAATTAATTAAGAAGCCAAACCTCAAAAATTAATTGTAAATGAAGTCATTAGTGACGATCTTAGTAGCTAATGCATACAGTACTACGTGCCATAACGAGAAAAGCTAAAATAGTAAAATTGAATTAGCCCATAAGTTTAAAAATTCACAATAATAATCAAATATGAATTTATCGACAAGTGTTTTCAAATATTTTTTTTTTAAATTAATTAATATATTATTTATAATAATAATTTTATATTAAATATAATTGTTAACAATTTTAATAATAATTTTTAATGCATTAGATGAAAATATTATTTTATATAATAACTTTAAAGATATTCGTTAATTAAAAATCATTTAATATTAGATAAATGTTAATTATGAACATGAGAAACCCTCAATAAACCTTACAAATTGAATTGATTTCTCATATTAGTAGTGGGAGAGCAAATTGCGATTAAAATCTAGATGTGACATGTTATTTGTCATTATTATTGATATGAAGGCAGCCAGCCATGTGTCTTCTCTTACAGCATTTTATTTAGGACAGAAAAGTCTGATAAGATGCGTCCAAAGACATATATTTATACTTGGTATAGTTCATATTTGCGAGTACTGTCATGTTGCAAATTGCAATTTGTTTCCACTTTCTTTTTTTGGATAAGTAAGTGTTTTATTTATCAAGAAAGCAGTTAAACTGCTACATCCAACATCATGTGCAATATGTACTTAAAGCTATACATACTTAAACAATACTTGAACAAAACTTAAGACCACTAATCAATCAGGGAACAATAGCAACATACTTCAGCAATACTTAAAGCTATTCCAGAATGGACAAAGATCCTAGGAAAAAAGAGACAGTCCCCAATCTGCATCCAATCTTCGGTTCACTTCATCAGGACTAATGTTCTTGAGCCCCAACAATCGCATTCTGATGATCTCTTTTATCTGCTCAATGATGGCTCCTTGTGTGGATTGAAGGCGATTAAAACACCTATTATTTCTCTCCCTCCAGATCGAGTAAAGAAAGGCACTCCATGATAAACGCAAAATAACAGAAATGAGAGTTTTTCCTCTGATTCTGTTTACTGCCCATTGCAGCTCTGCTTGCCAGCTCCTTATGCTTCTATGAAGTTGACATAAGCATAGTATATGCCCCCAGATTTCCTTTGAATAGTCACATTCAAAAAATATATGATTCCGGGTTTCTTGCTCAGTTTGACATAGCTCACATTTGCCATCCACCTCCATGCCCCATGACATCAATCTGTTCTTTGTAGGCAGTTTGTCCAATATAGCCATCCAAGCTACCAGTGCATGTTTAGGAATGTGAAATGGAAACCAGATCAGTTTATCCCACTCCACCTTGTCCTGCCTAGGCCTGAGATCATTCCAGACCTTAGCCACCATAAATCTGTTCCCAGGGAACTTCCAAGTTAGAGCACCATTCTGGTTGGAGGTGAACCTCAAAGCCAAAGCCCTCAGCTGAAGCATTTTACGCCATGTCCAGCTGCTTCCTGGGGAAGGTTGAACCTGCCACACTGTTCTTCCTTTCAGCACATAGGCATGAAGCCAGGCAATCCACAATGAACCTGCCTGAGAGAGAAGTGCCCATAGGTGCTGAATAATGCAAGCCTTATTCCATATTCCCAAGTCTTTTAATCCAAGACCCCCCTCTGACTTTGGACAGCAAATGGAACTCCATTTGACTCTTGCTCCCTTAGCTGAGTCATCTCTTCCTTTCCAGAAGGACCTGCTGCATAATTGATTAATTCTTTTAAGAACAGCCTTAGGCAATACAAAGTGCCTGCACCAGAAATTGGACACATTAAAAAGAACAGATTGAATGAGCTGAAGCCTTCCTGCATAGGATAACATGCGTGCTGCCCAGCCATTGATTCTCTGAGTAATTCTATCGATCAAAGGAGAACAATCCTTTTCAGAGAGTCTTCTTGTGACCAAAGGGACCCCAAGGTACCTAACAGGTAGTTTGCCAAGTTTAAACCCTGTCAACTCTTGCATCTCAAGTAGAGTGGTCCTACTAACACCAGAGGAGAAGACTTCACTCTTGGAAGGGTTTAATTGCAAACCAGAAATGGTATAAAAGTAATGGAGAATACCCTGTATGCCCACAACAGAATCCAAGTTACCCTTTGCAAAAATCAGCAGATCATCTGCAAAGCACAGGTGAGTAAGCTTGATTCTGTGACATTTAGGATGGTAGCTGTAAACTCCATGAAGAGCCCCTGCATCCAGAAGTCTGGATAAAACATTCATAGCAATGACAAAAAGATAAGGAGAGAGAGGGTCTCCCTGCCTTAACCCCTTTGCTCCTTCAAAGTACCCTACTAATCCTCCATTAAGAGAAATTGAGAACTTTGGGGAAGTGATGCATGCCTTGATCCATCCTATGAACTTATCAGGCAATCCATAAACTGATAAAACAGTGAGAATGAAGTCCCAATTTAATGAATCAAAAGCTTTTTGGAGATCAATCTTCATTGCAAAACGGGGGGATAAGGTTGCTCTTCCATACCCTTTGACCAGTTCCTGAGCCATGACAATATTATCTGAGATGCTTCTCCCTGGTATGAAGGCACTCTGATTGCTGGAGATCATAGTAGGAAGGAGTGGAGTGAGCCTGGCAGTGATGATCCTGGTAATACATTTATAAATGACAGAGCAGCATGAAATAGGCCTGAAGTCCTTCATATGATTAGGATTCTGGAATTTTGGGACAAGAGCAATACATGTAGAGTTAAAGACTGATATCCTGCTCCCTGATTGAAAGAAGGATAAGATTGGTGCAGTGACATCCTCTTCCACAATAGGCCAAGCAGTTTTAAAAAACTGTGCAGTGTATCCATCTGGCCCGGGGGCTTTGTCCCCATTCTGCTCAAACATGGCTCTTTTCACCTCCTCTTTTGTAACAGCCTTAGCTAAATTGTCCTTATCTTCAGCAGGCAAGGCAGGCTGAATAAGTTCAGTAAGAAGCTCCCTAGGGCAGTCTGTGACCTGTTTGTCCTCAGTCCCAATCAACTTCTGAAAGAACCTTACAGCCTCCTTTGAAATTTGGCCAAAATCTTCCAACTTCCTTCCCTCATCATCATAGAGGACTCTGATGGATTGCTTGCTATGCTTTGCTGACACCATTTTATGGAAATAATGAGTGTTCTGATCCCCCTCCTGCAGCCATTTTATCCTTGATTTCTGCCTGTAATAACTTTCCTCAGCCTTTTGGAGTTCCATCAATTCTGCATAGAGTCTTCTTTCTGTTTCAACAAGAGTATTAGATGGCCTTTGATGCAGATTGATCATCTGCATGCTCTCCAATTCTTGCCTTTTATCTTGAACCTTCCCTGAAATGTTGCCATATATGGCCAGGTTAAATGTCCTCAGTACTGCCTTTAATCTCTTCAATTTGTGGAATAGAGTGGTCATAGGATTGCCAATGAAAGGCTCTTGCCAAGAGTTTTCCACAATGTTCAGGAACTCTGGATTCCTAGTCCAGAAATTAAAAAACCTAAATGGCTTTGGGGGAGAATGAGCAGTCAAGTTCATCTTTATGTATGCTAGGCAGTGATCAGAAACCATTGGAGCCAAAAACTCAATAAATGAGTGAGCAAACTGTGTATGCCAGCAATCATTCACCAAAACCCTATCAAGTTTTTTAGCCAAGTAAGCATCAGTTTGGTGGTTGGACCAAGTGAATGCTGGTCCAGTACTGGTATGATCAAACACTGATAGCTGTGTCAAGCAGTCCTGAAAATCCTTCATATCAGAGGTAAGCATGTAGGAGCCATTGAAATCTGAGCTTTCCTGTGGTCTTGCTATAACATTGAAATCTCCAGCCAAAAGCCAAGGAGAGCCATCAATTCTGCCTTGAATGTCCTGAAGATGGTGCCAAAGCCTTCTTCTACTTATGCCTTCATTGCTTCCATAAATTGCTGTAATGTAGAACCTGGTAGAATTATAAGTGGTGCAGCATGTAATGCTCTGATCAGATGTTGCAATAAGATCAACCTGCATCTGATTTCTCCATAGGAACCATATTCTCCCATTATAAGCTTCTAAGTAGTTGTGATGTAGCTTCCATCCCTGAAAGAGCCTATCTACTATAGCTGGCATGTTTTGTTGTTTCACTCTTGTTTCCAGTATGCAAACAAGGTCTGCCTTCAGGCAGTTTATTCTCTGTATAATACTTTTCTGCTTTTGAGGGTTGTTTAGCCCCCTAGTATTCCACACTATAAAATTCATGAAAGTTGAGGGGGGGTCACTCCAGAGGCAGGTAAAACTGCCTTACCTCTTTTCCCCTTGTCAATGGGCCCTTTCTTCTTATTCTTCAAGGCTTTCATCAAGTCTGCAACTCCTGCTGCTGCTGCCCTTTGCTTCTTAGGAGAGTTTGGAAGGATTTCCACCAATTGTTCCTCCTCTCTCCATTGCTCAGAGCCACTAGTTTGTCCAGGGTCTACATTTGTCCTCTCTGAGTCACTCAGGATGTCAAATCTGTTTTGGGAACCAACTAATACTGACTTCTTGCTTTTCTGTATGCTTCTGCTTCCTCTCCCTTTACTGCCCTCATTAACTTCTGTTTCCTTCATACTTGCCTCTTTCTGTTCTTGAGCCATAGGCAGGGCACTGCTTTCAACTTCTACGCTGCTTGTAGCCTGTGCATCATGTTTTGACAGTTCTGCTTTAGGCCCCTCCTTTGGAATCCAAACTTTGGTAGCCCCCACAGGCTGTTTGGTGCAATTTCTGTCTGTATGCCCAAACAAATTGCAATGCTTGCATTTTGGAGGGTACCAAGGGATATCCACAACAACATTTGCAATAGTGCCATCACATAACTCAACATTAATACATTTTGGGATGGGGACATCCACTGCAATCTCCACACATACCTTTGCATAGGCCAATCTCTGTTGGCTAGCAGTGATTCTATCCATATACAATGGAGTTCCTAGGGCACTAGCAATATAGCTGAGGCCACGTCTGGTGTACAATTCCAGAGGAACTCCTCCCAAATGGATCCAAACAGGTAATTTCTTCAAATTAAACTCTAATGATTTCATACCTGGCTCCTATTTTCTCAGAATGAGTGGCTTATTCTGAATGTGCCAAGGTCCCTGCTCAAGAACCCATTCTCTGGTGTCAGCATTCGGAAATTGAACTAGGTATAAGTTCAGGCCAGCAGATTTGATCACCACTGCTCCATTCTTTCCCCATAACATGTTGGCAAGTCTCTGAAATGTGCTGAAGTTTGGTGCCTTGCCAACAAACTGCGCCACAACTGAGTTCATCCACACAGTTGCGCCTTCTTCAAAAACCTCAGCTGGAGGTTTGACGGTGATGGATCCATTTGAGTGTTGAGGTGGGAAAAACAGCAACGATTGATCGGAGGAGATTGTGAAGAGCTTCTTCCAATCAAAATTGGTCTTGACTGATGCCACGTCAGCAAAGGTGGTTGTAACTAACTTTTCTGGAATGTGCAAGCGCTCCGTAACTGTCTCACGATCCTCTCGAACATTTGATAATTCAGTGTTTGGATCACCATTGATGAGATCATGAGAACCTGGTTCGTTGTTCAGAGCAACAGCAACCACTGTAGAATCTTCTTTTCTCATGCCAGGATCCATACTCTTCATCTGTTCCAAAAGAGCCTTAGCATCCTCTTTCTTTAAACACAACCCAAGTGATTTTTCAGTTGAAACACCCGAAACCAACGCGAATTCCTCCTCTAAAATACTGAAAGCATAAACCGGAACCCCAACCAATCTTTCAAGGCAGCCGCTGTTATTTTTTTTTTTTATTTTTTAAATCAATCTGGGTTTAGTTGGGAGCTTGGCCGAGAACACAGCTGGCAGAGACCTTGGGGGGTGCGACCTCAATTCCTTGCTGCTCGGTCCAGATCTGGAAACGGAGATCAGAGGGAAGAGAGAGTAGATCTGAGGATTTTTCCCTCAGCAACATGAATAGATCGTATCACCTTCTAGATCTGCCCTTGACGAGCTTGCTGTTCAGTAATAGATCATATCACCTTCTAGGCAGATAACAACAAGACAACTGTTGAGGTTCTTTTTGGGTGGTTGAACTGAGTAAGGCTCTTTTGGTGCGGCTCAAATCAAATCCAACTTTATAAACTAAAGAAAATTCCAACAAGCCGAGGCCGGATCCGGTGTCATATCAGAAAGAATCACCAAAAACAGAATTAGAAGTCAGAGAATGAATAAGCCGAGACCAGGCTTTGGGGCCTGGAAATTCGCCTGGAAATTCTGTTTCCTTTTCTTCTTCCTGTGATTTTTCGTTGATCGAACAATAACGACAAGCTCAGGCAAAAGTAGATGGCTTTTGCAGAAGCTAGTAGTACACCATTTTAGAATATGCTTTTGCATTTGTTTCCACTTTCGATCATTACTTAATGTCGAAAATAATAGAACCCTTACCATTATGGCTGTATTTGCTGCCAAATTACAGACAAAAGAGATGTAACTAAGCAAGTTGCTGCAAATTAATTTCCATCATTAAAAGTTAATGATAGCTACATAACAGTTTGATATGAGATACTTTCATTGAAATAAAAAAAAAAAAAACAAATTATACAAAAGAGATCGTAACTAAAATTTGAATCTTTTAAAAATGATTACATGAATAAATTGGGTTAAGATCAAAATTCATTGAAATACGATTTGAGATGATGCCCCGAAAAAATCTCTTTCATGAGAAAAATCAATTATACTTGTCTAATCCTTTAATTATCGAGAATGACAAAATCTCAAATCTCAAATCATTAGTCATTATAGTTAAGTTTCTTTGTCAATCTCGAATAATATCCACAATGTTGATTTGATCAAGGTATAATATATATTTTTGAAGAAACGAATTCGATACATATACTATTATTGAGCCAAACATTTCAACGTAATATCTTTGACCTATATATTGAATGATAGATCGACATATACATCATTAATTGTTACATCGATCGCAAGAACTTTGATAAGTTGGTTTGATAATGATATAATTAAAAACGTTAAGCATTTTAAAAAATTTCAAGAAACTTAAGCAAAAAAGAAAAGGAATGAAAGAACTTTAATTTGTTATCCGGGATACATGGTGAAACTTTTACTGAGTCACTCAAATCAGCAGCCATGGTCGACAATGCCGTATACTAATATATATATATATATATATATATATATATATATTTATTTATTTATTTATAGCTGTTTGAAGAGATCTGACTTTCCAACCGAAAAAATACCATGAATCTTATTTAGAGGCAAAAAGGTCATACAAATTCCAAAAAAACTTTGTCATTGGCTTGCCCTGCTTTCACCAGCAACATCCCTTTACCCATTATATTAATTCCTTTTTCTTTAGGGTGTGTTAGGTTATTTCTTCTTGCACCTTCCAAAAGATCAATGCATCAAATTAAAGCCCTTAAGGGGAGGAGATGTGTTCTTTTCTAAACCACACTATCAAAACTAATTAATAATCATGTCTTAATCACTAATAGTTCTTAATAAATACTTTGATTAATAAAATATCATTAGTCAAAAACACCCAGAACTCTTTTTTTTTTTTTTTTAATTTATGGAAATGACCCAAATACAATCTTTCTCTCATGTTGGTAGAGAGTGGTAGATTGAGAGTATGAAGGAAATGGATATTAAAAAACAATCAGATAATTAATCGGATGACCCCTCCTCTCTTTGGAAAATATATATAAATATTATTTTTTGGTAAGACCAATGACCAACGGCGAAACACGAGGCAGAGTCCAACCAAATTAGATAAGTCTTGTGGGAAAGCTGTTGATTGGATAAGAACTATTGAATTCAACAACAAAATTTTAAAATGTTTGGAAGAAAAGAAAAAAAAGGAAAGAGGGAATTCTTTGCACATGGATGGGGTTTGGGTAGATATGTTCACGGATCAGACAGTTCGTTCGGTCCGCGTAACCCGATTTTTATTGGATTGGGTTTGGGTCTCAATATTTGTGACCGGATCGGTCCGGATCATTATTCATATATTTAAAATATATATAATTTATAATTTAATTATAAAAATATAAAAAAAATAAAAATTTTATTAAGAGATAAACAGTAATTTGGATCCACGGGCCGGTCCTGGACAAAGAAAAATAAAAAGATTTCGGACCGTGACCCCGACCTATGAGCACCTCTGGGTTTGGGGAAGCAAATGTCAATTAGCAACAAAAAAAGAAAAAGTATCAACAAGCACTTTTTTTTTTCTTTTTTTTCTTTTGGTTTTGCAAATTGAAAGTTGAATTAATTAGAAATATTTACTCCATTCATGATAAGCCACTTAGCTATAATTCTTGCTTTACTTGGGGGAGCATCTCATACTCAAAATGATTATTTAAATCCATTTTCATATTAGCTAATTGAAAAGAAGAAAAAAATAAACTAAAATAAAGTGTTGAAATCGATTGAATTTGCTTTTGTGTTTTGCATAATCATCTCCCTATCTCAAATGAATTCACTTTATTTTTTGCTGATCTCTTTTTAATTTGATTGGGACACAAGAGCCAATGGTTTTATAAATTAAAAAAAGAAACGAGTTAAAACCAATGTTTATACATATGATTATCTATTAAATCCATACAGTAATAAAACGTTTTAAGAGAGACTTATTAAAAATTGATAATTTGACGAATTAATTAATAGCAAAAAAAATCACCAATTAACGAGATGAGATTATATATAGTAAATCAATTGAATTCTCTTGTTCTTCAAATTTCAACAACTGGTCTTTGGTTATTATTATTATTATTATTATTATTATATATATATACAAAAAAAAGATTTGATAATTTGTGTAAATTTATCGTGTCCCGTGTGCTTCTTTTCTTTTCTTCATGTCAACTGTGTAAATATAAATACAATAAAAATTATTAAATGTGTTAAAATCTTAAATATGAATATGACATATATTAACGAATCGTGTTAATCGTGTCGCGTTTATTACATTATTTTTATATTTATTAAACATATCATGTTCATATTGTGTTCAAAATTACCAAATCTAATAATATAACAAATTAGCGAGAACTTGACTTTATACTAATTAATAGTAATAGTAATTAAGACATGTTCCAGGGTTGAGGGTACATGTGTTTGAATTTTAAGGGATTTTCGGTGCATGGTCGGGTTTGATTGTTGTAATCGTTTTCATGCAGTCACTATTGAACTTCAACGTTTCAGATTAGTTAAAAACGAATACCTCTAAACGGATGGATGGAGCCGACAAAGATTTTTTTCAATGCATGAGATTTTAATTGTATATAGTCATGTTTTTACAACATTAATTAAAAACACCCGAAATCATAGTAACCAAATACTGTTTAATTTCATTTCTGATGAAAAAAATGCACTGTTTTCTTGTAACAAACCTAGCTAGGTAGCAAATTTTATTTAAAGAATGCGTTTAATTACTCCGAAAAAACTATTTTCAATTGTACATTGATAAGATTAATCATATGTTCATTAGAAATCAAATATAAATATACTTCTGCATCCCATGTGCAAAAAATTAGGATTAATGTTTAATTTTTTTTTATCTTTAATTAATTAATATATATCCAACTCATCAACTTCTTTAGGGATAAGTGTAGAAACCTTTTTAGCTCAACCATGGTAGCTTAAGCTAGGGGGGCTTGGAAATCTTGTGGAATTCTATGTTTAAAAGGCATATACCTTTGCTTAGTGCTTACCCCATTATTGGCAAGTACAAGATGGAGAAGCAACAACAAATTAATTTGTAACCTTGGATGGGATCCATATTAATTAATTAATTAAAAATGGGTAATTTGCTGTAGTGAAATAATTAATCTAATGACCTTCCATTTTGTATGAGAATCTTCCTTCCAGACAGGGTCCCTTGACCTTGAGGTATATACATCTGCTGACTTTGTTTATATTTATATATATCAAAGGTTTAATGGTTATTGAATGTGTGATGTGTCCTAAATCCAAATACTATTCTTAATTAGCTTATGCTGTTATTTAACAAATAAATTTCTACACTAATTTTATTTTATTTACTATTATTTTTTCTCCAAATCACTATTTGGGTTTCTCTAAGTCATGTTGCTGTGGTTGTGCATTAAATAGTATTATTATTATTATTAAAAGCACTATATTAATTAATATTTATATTTGATGTATTGTTAGTATGTAAATTTATACATTATCAGTAAATCATATATGTTATTTCATTTTTTTTTATTAATAGATGATATCATATAATTCACTGATATTATATAAATTTATGTACTGACAGTACATTAAATATAAATCCATTAAATATTAGATACATTCATTACTACTACATGTTTATATATAATGGATATAAATAGCTGGTAAACAATACATATTTGGCAATTGGCAGAGCTCAATATAATAGTTTTTTTTTTTTAAATTATCTCTTAAAAATCCTTAAATACGCATTATAGAACGCACCGAAATCGTAATTATTTCCAAAACAAAGAAGTTAATCGCAATACTAGTAAGGGTAAGGGGAAAAAAAAAAGAATGATTAGTAAGTAATAAAGATGAAAACCCAGTTGAAGTGAAAGGGAAGGGAAGGCCCAGTCTATGTCCAATCTCAGACAGCAGCATAGGTTACAACCACCAAATCCAATACAGCTGTTTCACACATATATATCTAAACTTCCCAATATTGTCCCAACTCCCCAACTCCATCAATGGATCGTACGAGAGAGATAGAGAGAGAGATGGAGAAAGCCATGCGAGATTATGTAAACTGATGATCTCTCTGCATGCCTCTCGCTCTCTCATTTCATGATTTCTCAAAGGGTTTTTTTTTTTTTTTTTTTTACGGGTTTGACGAGTATGGTTAGTACATGTGCATATACTTTCAGAACCTTCCTGGGTTGCTTTCCTCTCTGATCATATAATTCCCCAAGTGGGACAGACTAGAATTCATGGTATCACGTGCCCAGCCCCTCGACTTGTTCTTTAAAATAATATTAATGTTCCCTAGCTAAAATCAAATCTAATATCTTCTCCAATCTCCAACCTCCAATCTCCACCTTCATCTCATCAATTTGCAATTTCTTTCTTTCATTGCCTCATTGTACCTTCTCATTACCCCATCTCTCTTAGTTGCATGCAGCCTGTTTTCATTGTAAAACACATAATTTTTGTCTGAAAAATCATTGCATTAATACAAGTCATTAACATGGGAGAAAGAGAGAGAGAGAGTTCTTGAGATTTGAGAGTGGGCAGATCGATGAAGATATGTGGTATATAATGTCAATCTTGTGGGACAGTTACTATATATAAGAGGACAAAGTTACAGGAGAGATGATGATCTCTCCCTCAAAAATTATTGATCCATTGTCCCATTGTATTCACAACTGTTTTCCAAGGGTTAATTTCCAAATTGGCTCCAACCCCACAACAACAAGTGAGACCAAATGCTAAAGTTGAAACTGTTTAATCTAAGATAATGTTTGATTACCAACTTGTTTAATCCAAGATCCTCGGCCAAAGATTTTGATTTTTAAAAGTAAGTGGTCGACCTATGATTTGCTAATCTCATTTTGTCTTTCATCTTCCTCTATAAAGTGTTGTCACATCAATATATATATTTTTTTTTTCTAAAAGGGAATAATTTCAATTGAGACTAATTTGTTCAAATAGTGTTAACCAATCATTTTAATTAAAAGCTTGACACATCAATACATTTCACCCTAATTTGTTAGATGTAGGTTTTTTTTCCCCCTTCTTTCTAGCATGCTGTTCTTCTTATCAAATTAATTAAAAAATCCCTTGTATTAACCTTTATTAATGGATATATTAAAACGCCAAATGAACATATATATATATATATAACATAGTTTTATGAAAAATTGATCATTATAATGTGACAGTGAGAAAAGTAAGAGTATCATGCATTTTTATGGTTGATGTAACTTGATTTGCCAAAAAACATTGAATATACACGCACTCAAATCATGCAAATGATACATTCAGAATAATAATAATAAAAAAGATTTGGAATTTAACATTCCCTTTTTGGTAGTTAAAGTTGATCATCTTAGATAAGTGTGAGGAGGCTAAATGGAGCCATTAAATCTTTGAGTGTCTGTCTGGTGAATGATGGTGAAGTTAGGACTCGATCGCAAATTGAGGCGTAGTTGAATCCACGAAACAAGGGATTAAAATGATAGCTCAACCTCAACCGTCAGCTCCAGTTACGAAATTCGTTTTTTGGGGAATATATCATGAGATGAGAAGTTCGAGAGACGTGTTGTGTTGGATTGTGGGGGCATTGAATTTGATTTGATATAAAAAAAGGGTCCAATGACACCAATTTTCATTCCCTCCCCTTAACTTTTGGGCTTTGGTTTTTCAAGAGATTGCTGACTGCTCTTACACAACAAATACCATTCCTTTTGGGTTCTTTTCTCACACCTTAAAGAAAAGAGAGAAAAAAAAAAAGAAGAAATCACTATTTGCAGCAAAACTATAGTGGTCTCAAAGCCTTTCCTGTCATGGAAAATCAACAACTCCACCTCCAATACCAGCAACAACAACAACAGCAGCAGCTACAACGTCAACCTAATTCCATGAAGTCAAGATTCAGACGTGTGTGTGTCTTTTGTGGTAGCAGCCCTGGCAAGAATCCTAGCTACCAGCTTGCTGCTATTCAGCTTGGCAAACAACTGGTACAAAACTAAACCTCTTAGGCTCTTTACCCTTTTCATAAAGAGGGAGACAAAGACTTGTTTTTTTTTTTTTCAATTGTCTTTTAATCATCATCTCTTCCTAGAATTGATCAGTAGGTCTGGTCTGATTGGCATTCATGCAATTTAGCCCAAGTGTTTTTAGTCTCCTTTGCCTAATGAATTTCAGGTTTCTTGGCTTTTACATTGACCAAAATTGAACTATTTCAAAAGAATATGTGGTCTAAATTTTTGGGATATGTGTACATAACAAGTTTGATTGTAATGAGACTCGTAGAAAATTGGAAATACTTGCCTGAAAAGCTAACAGGAATTCAGCCTTCTTCATCTTTGAATTGACAGAAAGCAGAGCTGTTTTATAAAGAAGCTCAAAGATTAAGACAGCCAGATGGTTTTGTAGCTTAAGTTTGATATTCTTTACTTTTCTTATATCAATTCAAGAGTTTTACCAGTTTTTGAGCAAACAAGAGATCAGAATCAGATATAACTCAGTTCAAAGTCATCCTCCGTTTGCTCTGTTTTGGTTTGATTAAAAGAAGAAAATAAATGTCTAAAACTAGAAACACCGAAACGAATAAAATAGTGTGATTATTATACTGTTTGTAATGAAGTAGTTGCAGGAATATGTTTAACTTAAACACGTAAGTTTAATAATAAAATAAAACCTGCAGGTTGAAAGGAACATTGACTTGGTTTATGGAGGAGGAAGCATTGGGTTGATGGGGCTGGTCTCTCAAGCTGTCTTTGATGGTGGTCGCCACGTGTTGGGGTAAGTCATGCCACTCTTTCCTCTCTTTATATCTTCTCCTCTCTGAATCTGTCTAATTTTAACCCTTTGCTTCCATTTTCTTGTAGGGTAATTCCCAAGACTCTCATGCCAAGAGAGGTAAAAATCAACAGTATTTGACTCTTTTTTTTGTGAGCACTGCTATCACATGAAACTTAGATTAGTTCTTCTCCAAAAAGTTTGTATTCAAACTCCCATATGCGGACAATTTAAGATTCAAACAACTGTATATTCAATCTCACTGAACTTGGGCCCCATTTGATTATCAAAAAAAAAATATATTCTTTATTTGAGAATTGAGATGATATATACTATAGCTGGAAAACTAAAATCTACTGTTCAAATTTCAGATCACAGGCGAGACAGTAGGAGAAGTAAGAGCTGTGTCAGGAATGCACCAACGTAAAGCTGAAATGGCTCGCCAAGCTGATGCCTTTATTGCCTTGCCAGGTTTGTTTCTTTACTGCTGTAATTACCTGCCTTTTTTTGTTTGTTCTAAAATCACAAACTGTTTTATCAGGATTCAATCATACACCACTTTTCTAATTTACAATTTCCTAGATAACTGTAGGAGATAACTGTCAACCAACTTTTTGTTACTTCTTTGTTACTGATAATTGATCTCTTCAAATTTCAACTCACAGGTGGTTATGGAACCTTGGAAGAACTCCTGGAAGTGATCACTTGGGCTCAGCTAGGAATCCATGACAAACCTGTAATCTACTTTCTTTTTTTTTTCTAACTTTTCAAACTAGCATTTTTTTATTCATGTTTAATTTGATTGAAACTATACACATCTCGAACTCAATTATTCAGAGATTCACATGCAAAAAACGTGTATATATATATATATATTAATGGAAAACCCAAATTGCAGAAATAAAGGAGAGTTTTTTTTTTTTTTTCTATTTTTATTTTGGGAAAAACAGGTGGGATTGTTGAACGTTGATGGGTACTACAACTCACTTTTATCATTCATAGACAAGGCTGTTGATGAAGGTTTCATAGCACCAGCTGCCCGTGACATAATTGTCTCTGCCCAAACTGCCCAAGAACTCATGTGCAAGCTCGAGGTATATTTTTCAGTTCTTCCCTAATTAAGCCAATACCATCTCTCCACTTGGCACACGTATAACACTGTTGATCAATAGTCAAATTGAAGTCAAATGATCTGAGCCGTCCATTCTTTTTTGTTTTTTCTTCTACTTCTGACCCAGGAGTATGAACCTAAACATTCTGGGGTGGCCTCCAAGCTAAGCTGGGAAATGGAGCAACAATTGGGTTTCACAGCAAAATCAGACATTGCTCGTTGACCCCTTCATCGCATTCATTCACACATGATCGACAATTTTATGACCGTAGATTCTTACCCCCAATACACAACAACCTTGTAGATGCAAGCTCCAAACCCACAGTTTCTTTTTTTTTTTTTTTTATTCAGCTGTGGATCATGCTGTGAATTTATTTTTCTTTATTTTTTTTTTTTCCTTTTGCTTTAATTTAATTAGAATCTGACCAGGATAAACAATGTCAGTGACTTTATTAGCTTCCTAAGTCGGTGATTGCTAATTTTGTATATTTTATTATTGTTTTCCTTTCTTGAAATGATGGGTTGTTACAAATTGCTTTCAAACAAAAAAGAGATTGATAGGGATGGTTAAGGAAACAGGGAAGAACCAGCAGAAGAAGAAACAGGAAATATCCAGCAAAGAATATTCTCTCAACTTTCAGTTCCTTCTATTAGGTTATTAATTTAAGCTTTTGAATCATGATTATACTTATACTAGTATATTAAAACCATTTAATTCAGTTTGAAATTAAGCTAAAATGGTTGGAAGTGGCATATATATGTCGGGGTTTTTGAAAAAAAAAAAAATGTAGTACAACGAGATTCACATGAATAAATTATATATACAAAATAATATTTAATGTCGTTTGGATCTAATTTCTTACATCCACTGATGAGAAAGAAAACTCATTATAAACGTAAAAATTACAAAAAAAAAAAACGAAACACAAAAAAAAAAAACTAATTTCAAGCCTCTAAACAAGCCTAATTTTCACGCTCTCTAATTCTCATCTCATACATAAAGACCACATAATTATTATATCACTCATAATTCTAAAATCTAAAACCTACTCTATTTTATAGAGTTACATTACTTGATCACAAAGATCTGCACCTACTGTTTTCATATGTCCAACAATAGCAATTCTCACTTAGATCCATAAATTTTTTGGGGCACTACTAAATCAATTAAGAATTACTTCACTTGTAACTAACAAGCTACAAATTTTCTCTCGCATGTCTTCGATCTCATAAACACAATTCGCAACAACAAATTTCCCTAAACTTAACCATTATCTCTATATCATGCTTCATGATCACATTATGATAGGAATTACACTTGTCTCATCTATATCTATACTATATATAAAAGGAGTGACTGAGTTGATGTTACTGAGTCAAGTGATACCAACTCAGTCATCGAAAATACCAAAAAATCATTAAATGTTAAAAAATAAAAAAATAAAAAAGGATATATATGTCTTTTAATATTTATATAATAATTATTTATAAAAAATTAGTTATTTACTTTTAAAAAACTACCCATTTTTTAGAAAAATTACCCATTTAAAAAAACTACCTATTTTTCTTTACATTTAATTTTTTTTAAAATATAATTTATTATATTTAAAAAAATATATTTTCACTCACATTGTGAGTAAGTGTGTGAAATTCTAGTAATTCTTAAAGCTAAGACCCACTCTATATTTATAAAGTCACATTACTTGATCTAACAAATAAAATGCTAACGAAATTTAAATTGATTTTCAATTAAAATTTAAATCGAATATCTAACAAATATAAACTTTGAATTTTAAATTGTACTTGGAAGCACGACGGAAAACGATTCTCACTGCATTGAAGTGTTGAAACGGCATATGGATCCAATTAGAGGTGCTCATGGGCCGGGCCGCGGCCCGTTTTCTTTTTTTTTCTGCCCAGGCCCGTCCGTTTAGGCTCGAATCACTGTTTATTGGAATAAAAAAATAAATTTTTTTATTTTTTTTAATTAAAATTAAATAAAATAATATTATTTTAATAAAAATCACTGTTCCGGGCTGGACCGGCCCGAAACATAAATTATCCTGCCCAGGTCCGGCCCTTATTGGGCCGGGCCTGTTGGTCCGGACGGGCTGCCCGGCCCGTGAGCAGGTCTAAATCCAATCTAAAAATGGCACTTTAACGCGTATAAATCACTTCCCACTGTGCTCCTAAATACAATCTAACAATCGAATCGAGAACATGCCAGTTTTTCCGTTACATTTGATACCCTGTACTCCTTTATCTTAATTTAGCAATCTATGGCTGAGGACTTGGATGCCTATTAAAGGCATGGTACTTGTAATCAAGTTAAAAGGTGATTTTCTTTTTTTTTTTTTTTTTTTTTGAATGGAAGTTAGTTAGTAGCAAACATTGCATGCCTGAAATGTTAATGATGGATTGCTAAGAGTGGCGTGCAAGAGCTAAGACGTTAGGCTAATAATTGTACATGATTGATTGTTATTCAAAGAGTAAATATGGGTCGGAAGGATAATGGGGTTTGGGAGTCAAAAACAGGACCACGTTGGGTGATTTGGACAACTGTTCCTTCACCGTACTGCAAGGACCAGAGACAAAGTGCTCTGTTTGCAAAAGGCTAAGTGAGAAAGTAATGGTGGAGACTGAATAGAGTGAGGTGCACCTTTTCCTTTTAACATTTTTGGGCAACGGTTAAGCTTTTGATGCCTGTCGGTATGGTGAATGGCTTTTCATGTGGGTAGGGCATTTGGGATTTTGGCCATTTGCATACGACTTGGGCTTGTCATTTTGATCCAAAAGGAGGGAACCCAAATTACATTTCCTTTGTTATATCACTGTCTCACCTCTTTTTACGTTGCAAATTCCAGCTTTGGATAAGCATGAATCATGTGGAAAATCAATTGTACCTTCGCAAAAAAGTGAATGGTTGACTCAGGCCTTTGGATCATATATCTTGTCCATTTCTATTCTGGCGTGAAAAATGTAGAGAAAAGATAACTCTCTGCTCAGGAATTTCGACTTTATATGAATATAGCAGACCATTCTCTACTCCAATCCTTTTGGTGATTGTGTTATAATTAAAGCTCATAACTTTAGGTGATTAACTTTTTAAGTAGATCTTCAGTTCTGCTATTCCATTCACATTTATGTTCGTTTCCCAAAATCATATCTAATCAGACTAAGAAATATAATTGAAACATTGAGGGAATTTCACTCTCACATAATCTCCGGCTGAAAAAAAAAGATACATAAATTAGGCTATCCCTCTAAAATACAACAAAAAAACTCAGTGCAGGTAAGCCGCATCTGAGTTCACCTGTGTAGAACAAACTACTTAAAAACTAAAATTTGCAGGAAAACATGGTATTGATACAGCTACATTTAGTACAAAAAATGGCTACTTTTAAGTGAAGGATTTAACTGCAGAAGAGGTAGTAACCAAACTTGAGAGGAGGCCAACAATGACGGCACTGTTATATGTGGTTGGCTCTGCTTGCATTGAATTGTTCCGGGAATCGAAGTATGTTTCGTTTAGGAAAGGCCCACCCACAAGAGCTCCAACAGCTACATTAGGATTGGGTTCAGTTGAAAGAAGCCACTTGATGCCATCAATGCAACCATTAGTTGCATCAACCGGAATTGAAGCTCCTCTATGATGCACATATTGTGGGTATTTATCCCCATACCCCACAAGAAAGCTCATTTTCAAAGGGTTACTGCCTAAGACATAGTCAGCCTGGAAGCAAAGATTATTTATAGTACACTATTATTAAGTGGGAATGACAGTTTTAAGAGGAATATTTCTAATCTTTAGCTGTGTTTTTTATGCAACATATTTCTCTTTACAATGTAAACAGCATACCTGTGATATGGCAAACTTTCTAAGATCTGATGGTTCGAATGAATAGCCGCCACAGGTTAGCTTTGCAGTCTGCGACGTAAGCATGTAATCACTGTAAAGAGCAGCTAAAAATGCAGAAGCAACGGGATGCTGCAGAGCATCCCATTCAGTAACCCATATAAGACCACCTGCACCAGAAAGTCTATACCGGTAAACAAAAGCGACCCCAAGGATCAGAGCCAATTCAGTTTATATGTAGCTTTAGTGATCCGAGAGCATATGTAATCCCCCTAAAAGAACAAGTGAAGTACGCTAATAAAGGTCTGGCAGTAATATTTTTAGTCCAAAATTAGGGTATGAATTTGGTAAACTAGATATACCAAGTATATAAATCTCAAGACAACTTCTATTGCTCAAATCTCTCCTGTTTCTCTTTATGACTTTCTAGATGTCTCAACTCTCAGCATGCAGCTTAAGGAATACAGATTTGTGGCTTGAAGGGTATGCATCGATTACCAAGTTTATTTATTAAGTCCAAAATCATTTTATTTGATAAGGAACTTTCTTTGAACCTTTTTTTTTTGTCGAATTAAAGATCTACATAGCACAAATATGAATCGAAGTCATTTAGCTTTAAAGAAGAATTACCGTCTGTTCTGCTGGATGTGGCAGAGGGAGAATTCGGTAGAAGACCGCACATAACATTCTCGGCAGACTTCCTATAGTTTTCAAGGCCAGAATTCCCAGAGGCACCTTTGGCACCAAACAAGCTTAACCTGGAAAGCAAAACCTGCATAGATGTAGCATAATCAGACACTAACTTTTTAAAAAAAAAAATTTATTCCTCAATCTAAATGCTTCGAGGATAAAGAAATGCTGACAAATAAACCTTCCAAAGAAGCTCTTTAATTCTGCATCTTTACAAATGAGAAATGATCCATGGAGTTCAAAGTTCAAACAAGCTTTGCTCTTTAATGCTACCTACTTTCTCAAAAACTAAATGTACATAAATTTCGGGAACTTGGGCTTTCTTATATCATCACGATGCTTGAGACATGTCTATGTTTATAAAATGAAGGTAACAGAAAAACAAGAGAGGCTAGCATCTTGCTTTAAATTCCTCTAAAAGAGAACCTTACCTGGGTTCCTGCAATTTTATTATCCCAGCTAAACCAGGTTGGACTTCCCCATTCAGCAAACTCTTTCCCATTTTCCCCAGTCACATATTCAAGGTATGATTGGTCGCCTGTTGCATGATAGAGCCAGCTTGCTGCCCATAAGAGCTCATCTTCATATCCTGTTGAATTGTAAAATGTAGCAACTTCCGGGATGTTCTCACTGTAAGAACCTCTATATTTGTCTGCAAAAGTAAAAAGTTGCTTGGCATGCTTAAGAAGCGTGCTTGAATATGTCGAGTCAGCTGTCTTAAACACCAGAGATGCTGAAGCCATAGCTGCAGCAGTTTCAGCTGCAACCTCTGTCCCTGGAACAGATGAGTTCACCTGTATGAGAGGCCTCTTCTCTGTCATGTTCTCAGGCCTTTCCCAACATTTATGATCTGCCACAGGGTCACCCACCTGCCTCAGTGTTGGAAGAAAAAAACATTAGAGGTAAGATATATTTCAGAGGCTTTTTGTAAAGGATTGAGCAATTAGATTCTAAATCAAGTATGGTTCGCAATACAACTGCAGAAGTGGCACAAGGTTTCTCACTTTGTGAAAATGAGACTATGAACAATAGCATGCTCATTATGACAATGTAATTCATCTCATGTTTTCATGGCAACCCATCACGACAACATCAGAAATATACCAAGCTATAAGTAAGGCAAGATGAAGAAAACAAAAACATTTTAAATGCACTTGTGCAATCATGTACATATATACACACAATCCAAAAGAGTAGATGGCAGTTAAAGACAATGATAACCTGAATATAGAGCACGTTCTCCGTAGGATGAGCATTTATAAGGAAATCGGTTATCCACTTGAGAGATTCTTGAGCAGGTTCCAGTTGATTCACTGCCTCCATCTGATCTCCATACTCAAGGATAGCCCATGATAACACAGTAGCAGTAAATGCCAATGGAAAACCAAATTTGATGTGATCCCCAGCATCATACATCCCCTTGGAAAGATCCAAATTCGCTTCACTTCCATCCTTAAGCCCCGAATCTCCTCTCCATGATATCTTATTATCCACTAACTTACCAGCTGCAACAACAAACAAGCAACAACCCTAACTTAAATATAATATTTACCAAAAAGAGAACCAAACTAAAGCAGTAGCAAAATATCATGTTATTTAAATTTCATAATTTAGAAGGCCGAGTAAAAAGTTACCCAATAAATTTAATGAATAAACTACTTGTTTAAGTAACTAAACATCAGCCTACTTCAAATTTGGGTCCATATATTAAAGGGTATCCTTAAAGGAAGCAAATTTCAAACAAAGAGAACAAGCTTATACGTAAACAGAGTAAAAAATATAGAGTGAAAGAGGGTTTAAAAAAAAAGGGGGTACATTTTTGAACGTCAAAGAATTGCATTGAGATTTTGAGAGCATCAGCATACTTCTTGTCAATCGCGCCTGGAGGACCTGGAACGGGAACAGGAGCGGGAGCTGGCTTATTATCATCTGCATGACCCATTTTCGTCTTGATTGTATAAACAATGGCTCCCACAAAAAGAGCCAATATTACTATCACCAGAAACCACCCCAAACATCTTCTCGTCTTTGATTCTTTCTCCATTCTTTTGTCACTACAAAATCCCATCAAAACACAAGTCTTGAACCTAAGTTCTAGATCAAAACAAGCGTATTGAACAATGAATGTGTTAAAGAGAAATGCAGGGTTTAAAACAGGTTCAATGTGCTAAGAAAAAAAAGAAGAATATGGGATTTTTCTTGGGAAAAAGAATCTGTAGAACTGAATGGTTCTGAAATTATTGTGAGTGAAATATGGTTTAGAAACAGGATTGATTACTTAAAGAGAAGTTGATTAAGGAAAAGGATAGTTGGATCTGGTCCCGAATCAGCAAAAGAACGGTCCTCATCAGATTCATAAATTTGTTTAATTGGTGACTTCTTCAAGCGGGATATCATTATATAATTTCAGCAAGGAAAATTATGTTTTTTTTTTTTCTTTTTCCCCGTTACCTACAGTTTTCTTGATATTTGGATGAGGGATATGCCCCTTAGTTTGGTCGGGCGAGATTCGCTCAAGAAGGAACCAAAACTCATTTACTGCGTCCAAAGTTCAAAGGTTTGACTTTTGAGATATGATGGATGTTGTGCGGAACTAAAACGAGATTACTAAAAATCGATAAAAAACACACTGAAAAAACACCGATAATTTTACGTGGTTCGGCCAATATGCCTACGTCCACGGGAGGAGGAGCAAAGCTTTGTATTTATCGGAGATGGAGTATTACACGAGATACGTATTACAAGTGCTCTCTCTAGCACACACTCAACACTTCAATACACAAGCTCTACCAGGCAGCTACAGCCTTTAAGGCTTCTCTACACCTCAACCGGGAGGGGCTCTCTCTAGAGCTCACATCTCTACCGGGAGGGAGCTCTTGGAGCTCACCTTTGGAGCTCTCCAACTCTCACTCACACTCTCTCTTTTTTCTCTCTCACTCTACATGGCCTTTTATAGGCACCATCCATGGTGTGAACACATAGTTAGTGGCAAACAAAGTAGCCACCATCCACCAACTATTATGGTGGGAACACATAGCTAGTGGCAAACAAAGTAGCCACCATCCACCAACTATTATGGTGGGAACACATAGCTAGTGGCTTTGGTTGGTGGCTTTGGTGGAAGCTTCCTTGGTAGGTGGTAAGCCTCCTTTGATGACTTTGAGCCATATTCAACAATCTCCACCTTGGCGAGAATCCACAGAGAGAATTCACTGATCAGAGCTTCCTCCATTCCTCCTTCAGATGCTTTAAACTCGAGAGACATTGATCAAGTCCAAACAATGTTGAAACTTGATCCCAGAAACTATTTTGGTTAGTATATCTGCGGGATTATCTGCAGTCCCGATCTTCTGTAGTAGAATGTTTCCTTCATCTACTATTTCTCGGATAAAGTGGTAGCGAACATCAATATGCTTGGTCCGACTGTGATGAACTTGGTTCTTAGCTAGGCAAATGGCACTCTGACTATCGCAGAAAACATCTACCTTTTCCTGTGCTATCCCGAAATCATCAATCAATCCTTGAAGCCAAATTGCTTCCTTGAAAGCTTCCGTTACAGCCATGTACTCTGCTTCTGTTGTAGACAGAGCTACCGTTGACTGTAAAGTTGATCTCCAACTTACTGGTCCTCCTGTTATGGTGAACACATAACCAGTAGTTGAACGACGCTTATCAAGATCTCCAGCATAGTCTGAATCCACATATCCGACAAGATGCTTGCCAATAGTTTTACTTCTCTCGAATTTTAAGCCTGTTTCCACAGTACCATGAATGTACCGTAGAATCCATTTCACAGCTTGCCAATGGCCTTTACCAGGATTATGCATGTACCTGCTTACCATACTGACAGCATGTGAAATATCAGGTCTCGTACACACCATTGCATACATGAGGACACCTACTGCATTGGCATGATCCATCAATGCACTGAGCCTGAGTCAATTTTTCTGTCTATTCTGATCTCCTTCCCAATAATTTATTGGCTTCTCCAAGATCCTTCATCTCGAACTCTGAGCTCAGTTGAGCCTTTAGCCTGTCGATCTCCACCTTGCCTTTTTCAGCAGATAGACAAATGATCCATCTTGAAGTTTCCGGAAATAAACACAATGATCAAATTGACTGCGTGTGTACTTTTCATCCTGTCATGAAACAGTCCAACCGTTTGTACAGCTGTCACGGGATTGTTTCAGACCATACAGTAACCGGTTCAACTTGTTTTTCTAGTCTTCGCGACAGGGGACTCCAAAACTTTCTGGTTGAGTCATATAAATTTCCTCCTCTAAGGAACCATGGAGGAATGCAGTTTTTACATCAAGTTGAACTAACTCTAGGTCATACTGTGCTACTAAAGCCAATAGTATCTGAATAGATGCATGCTTAACAACAGGTGAAAATACCTCATTGTAGTCTATTCCTTCTTTTTGAGCGTAACCTTTGGCTACCAGTCTGGCTTTGTATCTGATACTGTCTTTGCCGGTAGCACCCTCTTTTTTTGGCAAAGACCCATTTGCACCCAATTGTTCTTTTGAGTGTTGGAAGTGGAACCAACTTCCAAGTCTGATTCTGATGAAGTGATGTCATCTCTTCATCCATCGTCTCCTTCCACTGAGCATGCTCTGGGCTGTTTACAGCTTCTTTGTAATTGATCGGGACATCATCATCAATTACTGGAAGGGCGAATGCCACCATGTCTGTGTACCGAGCAGGTTTCCGAATATGTCTTTTCGGTCTGCTGGTGGCAATAAATTCAGGTTGCTGAAAGATTTCCGGTGATGACTCCTCCACTTCAGTTAAGGTGTCATCAGATTCTGGTTCAGATTCATCAGAATTTTAACCAGCATCTTCAAATTCAAACTCCACCTGCTTTAGAGAATCATGGTTCACATTCTCTGGAGTTGACAGTTTCAGCATTACAGATTCGTCAAAGGTAACATCTCGGCTTACGATGACTTTCTTTGACTCAAGGTTCCACAGTCGGAATGCCTTTACTCCTTCACTAAAGCCCAAGAAGACAGCTTTCTTGGCTCTAAGATCCAGTTAAGCATCCATAAATACGAAGCCGATCATAATCAGTGGCAGAATGTCCGGACCACACCTCTATGGGAGTTTTCCCATCAATTGCAGTGGAGGGTAGTCTGTTGATAATGTGGGAGGCGTACTATAAAGCCTCCGCCCAAAATTGCTTTGCTCAAGCCCGACTGGGATAACATGCAGCGAACTTTATCAACCAAAGTTCTGTTCATCCTTTCTGCAACTCCATTCTGCTGGAGAGTGCCAGGAACAGTGAAGTGTCGGATTATCCCATCATTCTGACAGATTTCCTTCATTGCTAAGAATGCTCCACGTACAACCTTCAGGACTCCATTCTGAATGGTCATCTTGTAACCATTTGAGTCTAAGACCCCCAGTGATATGAGGTTCTTCTTGAGATCAGGGACATACCTTACATCTGTAAGTTGTCTGATTGTACCGTCATGCATTTTTAGTCGGATCGTTCTAATACCTCTAGTGTGACATCGTTGCCCATAAGGACAATTCTTCCATCAAGCTCTTGATAGCTTGAGAAACACTCTCGGTTCGAACACATCTGGTATGAACATCCGGAATCCCTTGATTGGAAGGATGTATCTCCACCTTAAACTGTAAAAGCAGAGTCTTCTTCTCTATCAGTCTTTTGAGCAACTATCACAATCGACCTCTCTTGTCAGGACAGCCTTTCCTCTAGTGTCCAACACTAGGCACACTTGTCCCTTGCAGATTGTCGATGATACTTTTCCTAGACAGGATCTTCATCCATCTATCGGTCCTTCGCGGATTAACAGGATTCTTCTCCTAGATAGGATATCCACCGCCTACTGGACTGGACTGGACATGATCTTCACCGTCTACTGGTCCTTCGCGGATTAACAGGATTCTTCTCCTAGATAGGATATCCACCGCCTACTGGACTGGACTTGACAGGATCTTCACCTCCTACTGGACGGGATCTTCACTGTCTACTGAACTGGACTGGACTGGATCTTCACCTCCTACTGGACGGGATCTTCACTGTCTACTGAACTGGACTGGACAGGATCTTCACCTCCTACTGGATGGGATTTTCACTGTATACTGAACTGGACTGGACAGGATCTTCACCTCCTACTAGACGGGATCTTCACTGTCTACTGAACTGGACTGGACAGGATCTTCACCTCCTACTAGACGGGATCTTCACTGTCTACTGAACTGGACTGGACAGGATCTTCACCTCCTACTGGACGGGATCTTCACTGTCTACTGAACTGGACTGGACAGGATCTTCACCTCCTACTGGACGGGATCTTCACTGTCTACTGAACTGGACTGGACAGGATCTTCACCTCCTACTGGACGGGATCTTCACTGTCTACTGAACTGGACTGGACAGGATCTTCACCTCCTACTGGACGGGATCTTCACTGTCTACTTATCCTTCGCGAACTCACAGGTCTAGTACTTCGCACTGCCACATGCCAAAGTTACGTGGTGCCATCAAATTTCTCCACCTCGAACTTTGCAGTGGTCATCGAGTTCTTTCTGATGTAAGAACTTGATGGTGCGCTGCTGGTTGTTTCAGTTGTCTCTAATGATTCTGCCATGGTAATAAAACAAAATTACCAACTCAAAGTTTTTTTTTTCGTTATCTGTATGGTAAAACGGATGCCGCGGTTGAGTCCGGAATAGTCGAAATAGCCAGGAATGGGTCCAACTGTGTAAATTTTGGACACACGGTGAATATTCTGCGAATATTCAGCTGCAGGTGACTCGAAATGGACTCGGTTTAGCTCAACCGGCTCGGAAAAGTCTCGGAATAGTGTTCTGAAACGGCTCCAAAAAATGGCCCGAAAAAGTTGGTCGGAACGGCGACGGCGCGTGGGGCGCGTGCGGCGGCTCGTGGGCGTACTGGTGGTCACCGGCGCGTGGGCTTCACGCGTCTTCAACTCTCTGGAGCACGTGAGGCGCGTGGGCGAGTGAGGCCCACTCGCTATTCTTCTGGCGGCGCGTGTGGGCGCGTGCGGCCTCCTCTGGTGCTCCGGTTGATTCTGCTGCACTCCTCTCAACGACCTCTTCAACCTGGTATTTTCAAAACACAAATTGGAGCACTTTTGAAAAAACGGACAGAATCGAACAAACTCGGTTTTACGTAAAATTTGGCTCTGATACCAATTTGTTGTGCGGAACTAAAACGAGATTACTAAAAACCGATAAAAAACACACTGAAAAAACACCGATAATTTTACGTGGTTCGGCCAATATGCCTACGTCCACGGGAGGAGGAGCAAAGCTTTGTATTTATCGGAGATGGAGTATTACACGAGATACGTATTACAAGTGCTCTCTCTAGCACACACTCAACACCTCAATACACAAGCTCTACCAGGCAGCTACAGCCTTTAAGGCTTCTCTACACCTCAACCGGGAGGGGCTCTCTCTAGAGCTCACATCTCTACCGGGAGGGAGCTCTTGGAGCTCACCTTTGGAGCTCTCCAACTCTCACTCACACTCTCTCTTTTTTCTCTCTCACTCTACATGGCCTTTTATAGGCACCATCCATGGTGTGAACACATAGTTAGTGGCAAACAAAGTAGCCACCATCCACCAACTATTATGGTGGGAACACATAGCTAGTGGCAAACAAAGTAGCCACCATCCACCAACTATTATGGTGGGAACACATAGCTAGTGGCTTTGGTGGAAGCTTCCTTGGTAGGTGGTAAGCCTCCTTTGATGACTTTGAGCCATATTCAACAATGAAGGATTCATATCAGCCGTTGATTTCATGGGGACCAAAACCAATTTCTGATGCACTGGCTTAATTCCACAACTGGTGTACGAGAACATGACTGTTGATCTAGTTTCAACTGTGATGATTGGTTAAGTTGGTTAAACAGCTTCTGTCAGTGGCTCACGAGTCAGTTTTCCGCCATGTCATCTTCTGGGCCTGAGGGACAGGGATCTCTTGAGCCGAAGATCCTTTCTGTCTTGATTGTCGTTTTCTTTGCGTATTTTTTCACGACGACTTCGAAAAAGAAAAAAAAAAGATTACTGAAATCGATTTTGATATTTGGCAAGTCAGCGGCTTTTCGTCCTTCTATAGTTACTGAAATTAATTTCTATGAGTATAATTTATTATAAGTTATTTCATAAAAATAACCATAAATCACACACATACGTAAGAAAGATAAGGAATAAATTGATTTTTTTTGTTATACTATAATCTATAAGTATGTATGTGTCATTAATTGCTAATTCTTTACTTAAAATTATGATAAAATGTCCCTCATTGCTTACGTTTTTGCTATCTTCTGTTAACTAATCACAAATGGAATCTATTTAACTTAGGAAAGGAAAGCTTTCATTTTCTTTTAATATCTGATTGATGTTGGTTTTTCATGCACTCATATTTTGGCAGTTTTAGTCTTAAAAAATACAGTGTGAGGTTTTCTTACATTGAGCATACGTCCAAAGTCCAAAAGTCTCCGTTCTTTCCTTTGCCATCTAACCTAAGGCTGAAACTGCTTTCTATTTGGAACTTATTTGGGGCCTACAAACAAGACTTTAGGCTAAGAAGGCCCCAAAAGGAAGGAGAAGAGGAAAAGAAAAATCGAAAAAGAATCAAAGCAGAGAGTGAGGAAAGAAATTTATTACTGAACAGTTGGAAGTTGAGCATTTTTTTTGGGGAAATGTTAAATACAAAAAGAATTAAAATGATATTTAAGGAAAAAAAATACAATTAATGATTTTTTAGGCTAAAATACTAAAAAAAAAGCTCTTAATCTATTTCATTTTTCTTAAATAAACTCCTATACTTTTATTGTAACCAAATAAATTATTATCTTTTTGATTTATACAAAAATAAACTTCTATTTAAATGAAAGATTGATTAATATTAAGAGTTTATTTAAGTATAAATTAAAGTTTAAAAGATTATTTGATTGCAAATTAAAGGTTAATAGCTAATAAAAATATAAAAACTTATCTAAATAAAGTAGTTAAATTCAGGAAATTTTTTTATTTTAAATTTAACAAAAATAATACATTAAATACACAAATTTTTTTTTTTAAATAATCTTTGATCAATACTTATAAATACCAACTAATCGGATCCTTCTTAATTTATCCATTCAAAGTCACATGCTTTCACCTAACACAGTCTTACCTAGAAATTAATTACAGTTTTCTGTAACCTAATTCAATTTTGTAGAAATTAATTGGCGACAGTGTCGCCATAAAGTCCATCTTGATTAGCTTTAGTGTAACTTAAATTCTTTTAGTTAATCTTCTGACCCAAAGCTACGTAAGATACAGCTTCGTGGTCTAAAGGAGACCAATGCAGCAGCAGCTGCACAGCAAAGTATTCTTGCCAAAGGATTTTCCAATCCCTAATCCTTTTTTATAATTCTCTTAACCAACTCCCAAACAACTAAGCACTAAACAATTCAAGTGGGTATCAACATGGAGAATGGAGATGGAGGAGAGATTAACTTTAAATCATTCATTCATTAATCCTAAGTACAATTCCAGAATTCACGTTATGCCAAACTTTAGTTATAGATCTTTTGGCACCTAAATACGTATTGCACGGATTACTCGAACATCTTCATCTAACCAAATTTGAGGGTTGAAACAGTTGGCTCCAAGGACCCAGGATGTTTAGTTGTTTGAAAAAATAAAGCAACAAATGAAATAGAAACTAGAAGACAAAGAAATTTACATCAACATCAACAACAATGATTCAATACCATTATACACCTACCAATTTAAGTGCGATTTCAGTAAACTAAAAAGAAAAGGAACTAATACCATTATTTTAACGGGCTGCAGAACGGGTTTTCCTCAATCCACCACGCGTGAGTCGAATGCTTTCTTCTATGAGAGTCTCTTTTGCGGGAGGGTTTGTGCCTTCATTCCCTGGAGAAGGTGGCACTGGTTCAATTTGCATTGCTTCTGCTTCAGTTTCTGCAGGCTGGCTTGTACTCTCGGATGCAATATCTGCTTTTTGGCTATTTGAGTATGCCAAAGGGGTAGCTGGTTTAGACACCTGTGAAGGCACCTCTGAAGGTCCCACCTCTTCAGCTACTTCCTTTTGGTGTTGACTTGAAGATGTGCTAGATGTCGGTGAAGGTGGTTCTTCAGCCTCTGGCTGTACTGCCTGTGCTTTATTAGATGATTGACGGTTTGGCACACCGGGGGGTTGGCGAGCCCTAGCACCTTGTGTCTGAGAATTCTAAAGTTATGGAGAAAAGAGAAACAAACATCAAGATGATAAAATCAGGTATAGCAAAAGATAAACCAATACAAAAAATGAAATTTAGTAAAGATTAATTACTTTTCAATTACTATAGACATTCAATTATTATACAAACATTATATTTGTACAGAGTTTTTAACGCTTGATAGTGAGGCCATTTTCTAAATCCAGGGAAACCATTTTTACAAAACAACCAATTTCCGGTTTCACCAAACTAAGTTTGTTGCATAAAACGCACATAGAGGAGGTAATGGCAGCACAAACTACAATTGGTTTTAATTCAATAACTACCTGAGCATGGTGAGGTCTTGGGGTTGACTGCGAAGCAACGTACTGCAGGATGTCAAAAATTCTTGTCTGGCCATAGCTTGCAGCTCTTTGCCAGTAAAGAACAGCCATATCTCCAGCTCTAGTCCTTAGTTCCAACAAGTTACGGTCAATTTCATTTTCATGCTTTGCAACATATGGTCTAAAGAAGGAGTCATACACATAAGAAGTTCCCTGACATAAGTGAAAACAGAGGGCCAATTAAAACAAACATCAAAATGTAGATGGCCAAGAAAATGTTCTTATTTCTTTACAAGTAATACACCTACCCTTGTTTTAGGGTACCACAGATATATAAAGAATGCCAACTTAGCTTCACTGTACATTGGAACCCTTAAAAAAAACCAAACAGGAGCACAGTGAGAAAAGAAAAAACAGACATGAAACATCCTTACTGTTTTATGATTCCCTACCATGAAATGAAAGCATCACCAATTCTCTCACTAACTGTCAAAACAGCCACCAATATCCTGAAACCAGAAAAGAAAATGGGGGAAACGAAAGAAAAGTTTACAACATAAATAGTATTGCATATTATTAAATGAAAAAAAAAACCCAATTCAAGACCTACCAGTACTGGCACCAAAAGCGCAGTTGCTCAATCTCAGGCTTATTCATTTCAACAGTCTTATAACATTCATATGCTGGATAAGCATAGCCAAAAATCATCCTGCCAAATATTTAAAAGCAAAAAAGATTAATTTCAAGTAAAGGAATAAATTAAAACTAAAATTAGAAAGAGAACCAGTTGTAAGGTAAAACATACACGAGTCCTCTGGTAAGAAAGGATCCAATCATTTTGTTTACTTCCAGATGAAAGAAAATACTTCCTGAAGTTAAAAGTCAGTAACAAAATCAGCATTATAAATCCCAGAAAACAAGAAGAGTCTATAGACTATAGTCAACTAAGCAAGTAATGCACAAGTCTCTGACCATGTGCCTGCATAACACAAAATTATAAGTATGTTAATTAAACTCCTTCTTCATTATTAATTTCGTGAGTACGATGAATAATTTGAAAAACTAACAATTGATTCTAAAATGACACAAAATCAAAGGGGTAAAAAATATACTAAAAGGATCTAAAACTTTAATCCTACTTTTTACGACTTAATGATCGAGATCCTCTTAACTGCTTACGGAAAGACTCTTAAACTTAGTTGAGCAAGATTTTTCAGATACTGGAACTGAAAACAACAAAAAACCTGCTAGGGATGTCAATTTATCCTCAGTTTTCTGAGCAACCAAACAGGGGAGTAAGAGTAACGTAATATTTCAAGTTCAAAAACCACAATGATTCAGCTAATCAACCCCAAACTTACCTTATTACACAAGTCATAACAAGCAACATACTAAGTATTAAACACTAATTAGATAACAAAAATCTAGGGTGCTGTACGGAACTGTAAGTGTTTAAAATTTATCCAACATATCGCACCGAGAAGCAGTGAAAACGAAGAAATCATCGGAGAGAAAAGCAAACACTGTGGAGTTCAATAAATAAATAACAAAAAAAGACGAAAATCATATACAGGAAACCTAGAAAATGAGAATTAAAAAAAAAAAACCAAGAAAATATCGTTATCAACATTCAACAATGTAATGTCAGATGAAAATTGAAATCTTGATTGCGGTGGTTGCGGAATCAATCACCAAAAAAAAAAAAGGAAAAATGGGAGAGCGATTGGTACCTTTTAAAGAGTATTTTCAATAAGACGAAGCAAACAAAAAAAAAACAACTCTATTAAAATCGGAAATGAGAATTAATCCAGAGCACGGAAGCGATAGACTAGAAGATTTCAAGGAAATAACAGATGAGTCTTGGAGAAGATCGCCGGCCAACGGTAAAATCGACGCCGCCAAAATACGACGGCTAACCGTTACGAAGTCGGCGGTAGCGGAGAGAGAGAGAAAGACTTTTGGGTGAAAAATAAAAATATTAAAGAGAGAGAGAAGAGAGTCTTTTCTTCTGTGTCGTTTTTATTCAAATCCCCTTGACGTCCGGATTTGTTTAGCGTTTTAAACCTCGTTACCAATTATACCCTTGGAGAAAAGGAAGATGCTTCTAATTTCCAAGGGATTAATATACTAATATTGTGAAGAGGCTAAGGATCAATAAGGAAAAAGGCAGAAAGAGAAACGGGTAGCTGACTGATTAATGTGTAAAGTAAGTGATCCTAATGGATAACGAGTAACGAGTAACGACCAAAGATTTAATACTAACTTATTTTTATGAAAAAGCTTTCGGGATTCGGCTATAATAGCAAAGCCATATGGGACCAATATTATTGGACCAATGAATCTCTAAGCCGCCCACAAACATGGGCTTGGAAAGTGGGTCAGGCAGGCTTCGAGTAACTTTATTTGCAAAATTAAATGTATATGTCACGGGACCATTACCTTCTCCTCCGACTTATTAAGATGTGCAACGTCACGTTTATATAATTCAAGATCTTTTTTTTTTTTTTTCAATGTGAAATTGAAGCATCTTGCTTACCTTTAGACGCTTGATGTGACATACATTCCTGTGCACGTTGGTAACCCTATAACTAGAACATCTCGTCTATCAATCTGTACTATGTAGCCAATGTATAAACAAACTATCCCTATGATTAAAAAAATTGAAGTAAAGATCTTTACACTTCCAAAAGAGACAGAGATTCACCCCTACCTTAGACACAGGTCGTTGCAGGTTTTTCACACTTCCCTAGCAACCATGTCGGCCTTATCTTGCCACCTTTTAAAGAGATAAAGGTTTCCCTTAAGTTGAGGTCTTCGAAGAGGTCTAGAGCTGCAAAATAGAGCCACTCTTCAATCTCTTCTATCTCATTCAATGCTTTAATGCAATTAGTTATGCTAAATTTGTCATCACTTCGTTTTGTGGCAATTGTCCTCCTCGACCTCCAAGCAGCAACCATATCTAACATGGCTCCTGCCATAGCCTCAGACATTTCTTCATCCTTTCTGCTCTGATCCAAAGAAGATTGTGCTTCAGATGGTCGTTTTTTTTTTCTCTCTGCAATACTCCTAGTCAACTTTTCAGACAGTGAATTGTTTTGGCTAATCTTGAGGTTGATCATTGATGGATTATCAGGATGCATGGATCCTCCATCTGGGCATGAAGTTAAGCCACTGGTATCAATTCCAACAGCTTTGTCCAATCCCGCAAAGTGGCTTGATTGGGCATAATTCCCATCAGCATATGAATCAGTGAATATTGTGCATAGTTGCTCATATATCGGGCGGTCCTTGATTTTGACTGGCTCAGGCCTAGGCTGTGCCTGTAAACACAATCTCTCAGGAAAATACAATAAAAGTGTCAAAAACAAACATTCAACAAGTTGAGAGGAAATGTACCCCAATGTCTTCCCACAGGTCAAACCCGATGCAACAGGAATCCTCCATGGCTGCAAAGTCATTTTGATCATAAGCTGATTTAAGGTTATAGAAGCGTGTCCACAGAACATCCAGGTGCTTTCTCAACTGATTGTTATTGAAGTTAAGATCTGTTTGCTTGTTGAATTCATCACGTATGTTATTCCATGTTTTATTGTCAAAAACATTCTTTGGTCTGTTTCCCAATTGAATTTGCTTCACTACCAAGTCCGCAAATATCCTATCAAGGGATGCCGTCCACCTTGTTCTTGAGCGCTCCTGTTTTGGCTGATCGGCTTCAGTATTCATCTACAACTACAATGTACACGCATTCAGATTGAATAGTACTTCAATCAGCATGAATATTACAAACTACCTTACTGATAAAGCCATAAAATTTCAATTCATTGCTGGTGATTGCCAGAAACAATCTCAAAACATACTGACTCACATTGATAAACAAAATGGTGGTGCTCTAGTCATTGAGAAATTTTAAGCCTAAAAATAACGTTACTTCATATTTATGTATCCTTTAAAAAAAGATACATGCTAATATACTAGTACATGTTAAGCAAAGGGGAAATCATAAATTAATATTTCACTTAAAAACAATATACTTGATCATGTATGTATAATTCTAAGTCCACCCAAAAGCCAAAAAAATGAAGATAAATGCATGGTAAACACTTTAGAGACTTATTAATACCTTGAGTTAATCTGTGACACAAATGATCTCCTTGGCGAGTGCATATGATTTTCAGCTAATGTCACCTGCAAATGGGAATCAAATAAGCAGTTTATTACCTATTGGCAAACGTGTAATCTTCAGCTAATGCCACCATTCTTCTACAACTTATAATCAGATTAATCAGCATTACAACCTTCTAATAACTTTGGATCATGTTTCTAATACTAAAATCATGAAGAATCACAATGGGGGAAAAAAAGAACAGAGATAAATTGCAAACGACTAACAAATGGTAGATAACTTGGATTAGAATAATCATTTGTAAAATTAAATTACATTTCAACCCAAATAAATGCATTCATCAAACACCAATTCACCAACAAAAAATGTTTTGTAAGTCGTTAGTTTAAGAATGACGCCCGATTGCTTCCAACCCAAACCCCAATTTGATTTTATCAGAATCCGTACGGATATAAATCATGAAATGAAAAGAAAAGCAATGCCTATGAAACTGTCTTATCTTACCTGACTAACGCAATCTTGACGAAATCTAGTGGAGATTCAAATTTTTAAGGAAAATGTGAATGAAAGGGATTGTTACCAGTTCTTCGTAAACCCTAAAACAGAGAAGAGAAGAAGAAAACTGAGAAGAATGGAAGAAAGACAATTCAGCATTTTCTCTTTCTGTTTCCTTATTGGGCTCTTCCGAACGCCTTTAAGGTATTCTGGGCCTGTTCTTGGGCTTTTAAACCCATCTTTTCGGGCTTGTTTGTTTGGTGGGCATCTTTTTGGGCTTTTCTTTTCTAACTATTAGGTTAGTGGGCTATGGTTCTCTGACCCATTTCAACAAATATTTCAAGCCCATTTTCGTTCTAAATTGGATATAAGCAGCCATTATTAGTTACACTTCCAATTACACATTATAAAATGTATGAGCTTAATATAGTATTTGAGCTGCTTCACATTAAATCAAATAACAACAAAACTTACTGAAACTTGAAATTAGTCAAAATAAAATTCTACTTTGAATAAATAGTTTACATTTCTAATTTTTATCAAAATAACGTATTGGTATTGTCAGACATAAAGAAAAACAAAAAAAAAGAAATTAGAATTGGAAAGCAAATCCAAGCAAGTAGCACCAAACATCCAAAATAATGCTCCAAAGTTATACATAAATGATCAAAAATTGGTTTTTGGCTTGAAAATAAGCAACCATTTTGAGTTACTAATACACATAATCTTTTCCTTACTAGGATTGACTTGTATACGTAAGAGTACCGGTTAGGATGTAACCCCCAGATCCACTCATCTGCATGCAGGGATGGGTTCTTGATGGAAGAACCTACATAATAATCATGATATTCTCACAAATAAAGCATTAGATATTTAAAAATGCAAGTTCTAATGGGATTACTAATATACTATAATTCCTATACTTAAAGGAAACATTATAATTTATATAGAAAAATGTTTACAAGGAAGAAGAAGAGAAGAGAACCTGATATTCCCGTAACCAAGGTTCTGAAATTTGTAACCCGATTGCCATTTTCTCAAGTTGCAGATTGTGCATGCATGTTGCAAGAGGCTGTATTTAGACATATAGTTTGATCAAGTTAATTTTCTAGGGAAGAAATATAAAAAATTCGTTGGAAAGGGAAAAACAAAAACTACCAACTAGACTCTTTGCAACGGAAATATTGTCACTATCAGTTTTCTACATAAATAGAAGTCTAAATTTGGTTCCTATCAAGATTTAGAGCAGTAATAAGGGAGGAAATTAAAGCAAATAACCTGCAGATACTGGTGATAGATTGCAAAAGGAGCTGAGTATGATAGAAAGGGCAGGAAATCCTTAACTAAGCTCCAAGCATCCTGCTCTGGAGCAGCAATGATTAGGCTACACAAAGACATTGAAAGTAAGAATTATGGAATTATATGATTCTTATATTAATAAAGCAATTGTTTAACTTCTGTAGCTGTAGGTACCTAGAGAAACCATTTTCTTTCCATGAATAAATGGCTTCTTTTGGCGCTTTGTCTCCAGCTTTTGGAGCTTTGCAAGTTTTACCTACTGTAGAAAGTTCATTCTCAGGAACAAGATCCGCAACACCATTTTCAGGTGAAAGATGAACCTCTTCCATGCTAACTGGTAAGGACGTTTGCTCCTAAAGAAAGCATTGTGATACATTTAGGGGGCTTCAGAAATAGAAAAAACTTAATTAAAAAGAGAGCATGACTAACATTAGATTGACTCTCCCCAGTACAGACATCTTTATGTTGGCTGACTTGCTCACCAGTTCCATTTTGCGCTGAACAAAGGTCAATGAGCGAACACCGCAAAGTTCTGAAACAAATAGGAAGAAAAATACATTTTGAATATCATGATTCAAGAACATAATTCTGTATTTTTATCTGAGCTATGTGTATGGGAGACAAAGTAAAAACGAAAAGAGGAGTGGCTGGTAAAGGAAAATCCTCCATGAAGAGGAGATAACAGTAACCAGCTTTTACTCGAATTTATAGGATAATATTTCAAGTAAATTAGCAAACTAAAAAAATGGCGGTGTACCTCTTGCAAATTTCATTACTGAAGTTGAACATCCTTATTATCTCCATAGGATAGGGTGTCCCTCCAAGATAAGTATTGCACACACTACCTGTATCTGTTGACGAAAAGGTATAACTCAACAACCAGACAATGGGTCCAATATTGCTCTCTCATAGATGAAATGACCACAACAACGAAGCTCCAGGTATGAAAAGCTTTAAAAATGTATTTTAAATACTGTACTTTTAATTGATAGTTGAAAACATTTAAAAAATTTTAAACTTGAACATAGTACAAAAGGAACGTAAAATACCACTATATTTTATTAGTAATGTCAGACTGGCCTTATTCATGATAGGTCTTGTGGTTTCAGTTACAATACTCAAATGACTCAAGGAAATAAAACATGTTGCATACCTCCTAAACGCTCTGCCACAGCACCAGTAAGAAGTCCACCAACCATATCCACTACAAGGACATCCGAGTTTGCAGTAACATTAGCCATTGAAAGCAACAGAGATAAAGTATCCACTCGCAAAAATCTGAATCATAGGAAAGGAAGAAGAAATCAATTCCAATTGATATGTCTGCAGAAATAAATGATCAAAAACATAGGTAACACAAAATGATGATTACCCAATTCGAGCTGGATATTTCTTAAAGTATGCCTCACATATACTGATACAATAGTGGCAAAAACGCAAGTCAGTAAAGAGAGAGATAAAAACAAAAACAATTTAAAAACCACATCCCACGAAAGCCGCTTGAGTTAAGAATCACAGAGTTACCTTCGAGAAACGGGCCGTCTTAGAAGTACTCTGGGTGCATATTTCTTTTGCTTCTTAAGCCTATATTTTTCCTGCAGATAAAACACAAAAACACTTATGTTCCCCCTTCAATTTTTTTCTTCTTTTGCTCTTTTATTAGTCTACCAAATCAGGTTATATTCAAGATTGCTAATCATTAATAAATGTCTGAGTATGAGATGAACTAACCTGCGAAAACTGTGTTTTCTTTTCAAAAGTTGCACTGTTAGCAATGAGAGCCTCAACGATTTGATTCCCCGTTGCCCCCTGTCTGCATCGTAAGGGAAAAAGCAATCAGTGAAGATTCATGTACACAAAAAGCCTATAATTAACCATAAAAACACAGTTTCTCACTTCCGCATTCCATCTATATCTTCACCGGTGAGGGTTTGGGCTTGATTGTTATCAATTATTGCTCGGTTGTCTCGGAATTCTTCTTGTAATTGACAACCTCCTTCATCTTGAACATTATTCTCTGCAAAAAACATCAAAAGAGTATCCTTTAGAATGACCTTAAAATCAATTAAGCCACAAAAATTACGTTTTTAGAAGGGGAAAAAAAAAAGGAATAAACCTTCGGTGGGGGGAATAAATCGGGAAAGGTAAGGCCTTTCCTTTCCGCTTTCAACTTGAAACAGAGACCCAAAGGGACATCCAATCAATGGTTGCAAAGAGCATGTCTTATTCCCAACTTTCAAGGTCCTGAAACATTTTTATTAACCAATTCAGCAACGTAAATTTTAATATTTGATAATCAGTAAAATGAACTGTTTTGAGAAAAGGAGCTTACGAGCCGGCAGAAAGACGAGCGAAAACAAGGCGATCGCCGTCGTTGATGTCGAGCAATACGCTGCAACCTTCCCAGGTTACTCTAGGATTTTGAACAGGACCCGATTGAGGTTTATTTTCGGACATGTTGGATCCCTTTATTAAACAAAGATTTGCTCTTATTATGCCGAGTATCAAAAAAAGAAATAAAATTTACAAAACAGAATCTGAAAGAACTTCAGTTTACTAAAGATTTAGGTTTTGTAGAACATAATCTAACTATGTAAATAGTTTGGCATTCCAACTTTCCCTAAAAAGGACAAAACCTTAACGTCTAGGGTTTAAGCTAAAAGTTTTAACCGCTAAACAGAGCAACGAGGAATGAGGAATTGACGATGATGTTTGTTTATCTTGGATCTGAATTCTTGGATGAGCCCAGCCCAATTCATAACAAAAGATAGTTCCCAATGGACCTAGGAACAGGGCCCATTTTATCAGCCTTTGAGGTTTATTGATTTTATGACAATCTATTGGATTGGGTTAATACCAATTGAAGTCCTACGGGAGTTTCTTTGTAGCCCGACCTTCATACCGTTGAATTTAGAAGTGATAATTGAATGAGTCCGATCACTTTTGATCGGTTATTTTAGATGAAAAAAATTAAATTGTTTTGAGTTCGGATTATTTATGTTTGAGTCTCAAATTATTTGAATTCGAGTTACTTCTAATTAAAAAATTTGAGTTCAAAGTTGTTATAATTTATTTTCAAATTAATTTTTTGAATCATTTAAATTCATATCCTTTCAAATTCAAACAGTTTTGAATTGGATTTCATCATTTATGTTTGAGTTTGAACTCGGAAAAGGATAGTTTTTCATTTGAGTCGGTTTTGACAACTCTAATTGAACTATATACCAATTTCAAAACGGCATGGAAGAGCCAGAAACACAAACACATGAGATCAGCTGTTAGGTCAGCTTCTACTATATATAAACAGTAGTGAGTTTGTTCTCCATAAAACATCACGACAACAGGAAAAACCTTGTAACTTTAGTTTTAGTTTTATCTATCTCCAAATTATCCACACAAAAAAAAGTTTTATCTATCTCCAATTGTGATAGGGGAACATGGTCGGCCAACTCATATGAGCCAAGTAAACCCCCAAGTCGCACATGGGTTTTTCTGCTAGACTCACTAACCCCCATTATAGCTTAAGCTTCTGCTCTGCCAGAAAAAAAAAAAAAATCACTATAGCTTGAAGGAGTACTTTTTATTGGAAGTTTATTCTTACAAATTCGGGAGACTTTTCATTAATTTTTGAGATATAACATGTGTAGAACATACATACGTGTAAACTTCTCATTCCTACCCAATATAATAATTAAGATTTGGTTCCGTTCTCATAATTGGCAATTAATTATAAGTTCAGTAGTATTTTTGAGGTTAAAATAATAAGAATGTTTTAAATTTTTAGTAAGTTTTTATATATTTTTTTATTCAAATGAGGCTTTAATTTTTAATTTGTATCCATATAAGTTTTTAATATTTAATTTATATCTAAGTAAATCTTTAACATAAATTAATTTTTTATTTGAAATAAAAATTTATTTGGTACAAATCAAAAGATAAAAAATTTATTTGGATACAGCAGAAATATACTTATTCTTAAGTGAAATAGTTTAAGATTTTTTTAGTATTTTAACCTAATTTTGAAATGCGAAGCTTGGAGGAAACTATATTAATGATTAGGTATTTTTGCATGTATAATGTAATAATGTTCCAGTTGTAGTTGCAAGGAATCATTCTTTTATTAATTAGTTTTATGTAGGATTTGTTAGTTTGTTTGTATTCAAATAAGGAGTGATCTGCTAGCCTCCTCTACTGAAACTGTACCGGCTGATATATTTGTGTAGCTTTGTTTGGATGCTCACACCATTAATTTTCTTGTGGATGAAAAAAGGTGGGGTTTCTTTTCATACTTGCAGGAAGCTTCGTCTAATTAAGAAGGTGAAATGGATATAGCCAACCATTCAAAAACTTTAAAACCTTAAATTAAATCCGGCTGAGCCCTACATTACCTGTAATGCATACTGAAGTTATTCATCGATCACTAAGTACTGAAAGCAAGTATAGGCTTTAATACCCCAAAAAACTTATATAAGAATTCTTCAGTTCAATAATATTCTTCGTGAGTCGGTCAATTTGTGAGCCCTACAGCCAGGTTGTGAGGCATGTCTTGACTCTTGAGGCTAGCTAGAGGGTTAAGTTATAACCTAGCCCACCTTGGATTCGTTGAAAAATGCGAAAGAGATAGACATTGTAGTCATTAGCTCAAGCCTTTGGTGGAGATTATTGGGAGCAGGGTTGCTGATTTTTTGTGCACCGCATTGGATAGCGTTTAGAAACAATATTTTAAAGACGTGACAGGCATGAAAAAGGGGCAGAGAAATTTTGTTCCATTGGAAGATGCAAATTGGCACTGTGAGTTCCTATTCTTTCTGCGTGTCTTATATGATGTTCTCTTTATCTCATGCACTTTTTCTTTTGCCAATTTTTAGAATCTGGACCCCATTTCTACATGATCGATCATGCTACACTAAATAAACCTAAACCATTTAATCCAAAATTATATGTGAATCTCATATACAATCCTTAAAAGGAAAAACGAGATCAAAGAATAAAACTAAATGGTTCAAAAATTAGTGAATGGCCCGTGAATAATTGACAGAATATTAAATTTTTAATTTCAAATAACTAAGCTTCATCGTACCATGAAAATGGGCCGATCATTCACTGAAACAGTGGTGAGCCGTTTGATGAAACTACTTTTCCGTTGACCCAGTCCACAATCAATGGATCAACCGTGACGTTGGGATTTATATATTAAGTGGTCCAAAAGGTAAGCACTTGTACAAAGGTCAGGAGAGAATTAAATCAAAAAGTGAAGAAACATAAATGCAATAAATAAGCAGCGACCCCACTCCCACCATCCTCACTTTGCCTCCTTAGTCCTTATCAGTTATTACCCATCTCGGATCCCTCTCCATTTGCCCATCATCTCCAAGTTTTTCAAAAGCTCCTCTCTTTTATGAAAGAGAGAGCTAAATCTGCTACTTTTCTATTTTATTATTATTGTCTCCTTGCTTTGTTTTTTTTTATGGCTCTGCTCACTTTCTTACCTGAGCCGGCGGCAGAACCCATGAAACAACCGTCCAAGCGCAGGAAAAACCAGGTGAAAAAGCAAAAGCAAAAGCAACCGTCTTCATGGGACCAAATCAAGAATTTGCTCACTTGCAAACAGATCGAAGGGTCGAAAGTTCATGACCCTTCGAAGAATAACCAGCCTCATCATCATGGGTACTCAAAGCTGGGTTCCTCTTGCAACTCCATCTGCAGCTTCAAGGACGTTGTTCATGGCAACACGAGGGTTGTTCACAGAGCTGATAACTCACCTGAGAGTAGCACAGTGGGTCAAGAAACTGCATTACTGAGACGCAAAGCTGCAAATGGCTCGTCAACTCGGTCGTTGTCAGGGTCAACAAGATCTAGCAGCACAACGTACACGACGCCATCTTCATCAAGAGCTATGCAATTAAGGAAGCTTTCTGGGTGTTATGAGTGTCATATGATCGTTGACCCCAGCAGGTATATTAACATATATATATATATTATAATATAACTAAATTTGATTTTTCTCATTTTCCAAAATTAAAATTTGCTTCGTTATTTAAGAAAATATGAAATTATCAGGTATCCATCTTCAAGAACAACTATCTGTGCCTGCTCACAATGCGGAGAGGTCTTCCCAAAGATTGAAAGCTTGGAGCTTCATCAAGCTGTTCGCCATGCAGGTACAGTGATTTCTATAATATATATTTACTCTTAAAGCTTATCTGCTAATTTTAGACCTTAGACAGTATTATTTTCCTGAATTATTGTACAGTAATTTCTTTAACAAGAATATTACTACTTAGTTTAGTGATTAGAATTGTTTCTTAATTTTTACTTGATTGCATGGCTGCTTTTCTTTTCTTTTCTTTTATCTTCTAATATCAATTGTTTGGGTTACAACATATAAAAGCTAATTCATTTTCAGAACATATAAAAGCTAAATTATCTCTTCTTTTTTTTTTTGGTTCATTTTGTCTTAATACCTAAACTAAAAGTAATCCAAAATTACAAACTTTTTTCTAAAGGAAAAGTGTCACTCTTTTTCCTTTGTCCAAAAGAAAACAACAAGTACAATCACTAGATTATTAACGACCACTGATAGTGATTATAGTCAAATGGTTTTACCAATTATTTTTTCACTTTGCAAAATTTTGACTAATCACTCATTTTCTGCCGCCTAATTTACATCTGCTTTAACACTTTTTAATTGCCGTAAAATCTTGCCCCACCCATTTACTGATTGTTGTTAAATATCACAGCTGTCCCTTTGATAAATATAGGAAACGTGGCACCTTTTCATTAGTGCATATTATCCCCACCTGTAACGCTAAATTAGTAAATTTGCACGGTTTGTGAGGACATTGTTCCACCGACAAACACGAGTCGAATTAATATTCCCATTAATGCAAAACAATTTTTTTTTATTTAAAAAAAAAAATTGATTTGAGTCTTTCGCTGCTGTAGTTTCGGAGTTGGGCCCAGAAGATTCGGGCCGGAACATTGTGGAAATAATCTTCAAATCAAGCTGGCTAAAGAAGGACAATCCAATCTGTAAGATCGAACGGATATTAAAAGTCCACAACACTCAACGCACCATCCAACGGTTCGAGGACTGTCGCGACGCAGTGAAAACACGTGCTGTTAATAGCACCAGAAAGAACCCCAGGTGCGCTGCTGACGGCAACGAACTCCTCCGATTCCACTGCACCACATTGTCGTGCTCCCTCGGTGCGCGTGGCTCGTCCAGCTTGTGCGGCTCGATCCCGGGTTGTGGCGTCTGCACCATAATCAGACAAGGGTTCCAAAACAAAGGTGGAGGAGCCGCGGCAGCCGCAGAATTCAAAGGGGTCTGCACTACGGCTAGTAGCGGTAGGGCCCACGACTCACTGAAATGTACGGACGGACGTAGGGCCATGCTGGTTTGCCGTGTGATCGCGGGAAGGGTGCAGCGAATGACGGATGATGCGCCGTTGGAGGAGGATAATAGCAGCAGCGTATCGGGTTCGACTGGCTCGTACGATTCTCTAGCCGCGTACGCCGGGGTCTACTCCAGTCTGGAGGAGTTGGTTGTCTTCAATCCAAGGGCTATCCTTCCTTGTTTCGTGGTAATTTACAAAGCGCTTGAATCTTGACTCATTTGAAGTCAAACGATCCACCTAAACCGTGTACATAAATTTTGATCTTACGTTGTGGAACATGAGATCAAAGCCTCTCTCTTCTTTTTTGAAAATGAATTGGATTTTAATGTTTGCTAGGCTAGCTCAACTGCTCATCTGCATGCGTGGCTGATAAATCTAAAATTTTAATTTTGTTGGCTCAATATTTAAATTAAAGACGCTGAAATCATTGATTGCTCGTTTATGATGAAGACCGACAGACAGACAGACTGTGTGTAACAAATACACAAAGCAACGGCAAATTGCTTCTTCTTCTTCTTCATTTACTTTTCTTTTTGAAGGGAGAGAGAGGTTCATAATGCAGACATTGAACTGTCATCTTCAATGCATACCTTTCACTGTCTTAATTCACTCACCTATAAACTGTGCTTTCTAGGTGCGTTAGTGGTACAATAAATAATTATTCCTAAATCACACATTTCTAGCCCACTCCCCCATACCATATTTTTCCCAACAATCTAGTTAATGGGTATCTACAAACACGAATTAAAATACCATTTGAAGAAAATCTTTTCAAATTTTTATTCTTTAAATATCATTTTAATCAATATCACATGTTAACCCTAAGTAACCCATTAAAATCTGGTTTAAATTGTTCAAAGAATGGCCATTTTTGGGTGAGACATGTTTTTGTACTTGAAGATTGGAATTATGTTGAAAGGCAGATGGTTTTGAAGGGAGTTGGAGCAGAATTATTAAGACCCACGTGAGATTATCTTGGAATAATTGCAAAAGGAAAGAAAAAAAAGAAAAAAAGAGTGGGTTCTTGGTGGACTTTGACCATGCAACTAAACTAGGATTGGAAAAGAGGACAAGGCCTGGTTGAGGCCTGACTGCCTTAGGGTTGATGGGTTTTTATAACAAAGTACAGTGGACATATGATAATTGCGGACACATGCTCAAGCATATGCACATTCATTGCTTTCTTCTTGTTTTAAGTGTTTGGATTTTATATTGTAATAATTTAAGTTATAAGAAACAATTGCCTTCCCAAAATCATAATACTTATTAATTAATGTGAGATTACTGAAAATCTTGCACATTAAAACTATATTTTAAGTTTGGGGTCATCCATGCTCATGTCATGAGAAGTTTCCTATACAGTCAAAATCAAATTTAACTTCAATCTAATTTGCTAATATAATATCTAAGTGAATTATCAATGCCGTTTCGGTCCTGAGCGAATGGAAAAACCACCACGCTTGCTCTGCCGAACGGGGCCTAACATTCACTTGACAGGTAGATGATTGGCCATGGTTCCTAATCAAAGTTGTTGGTGAAAGCCACCATTAAGTTTAGAATGAGTAATTAATCAGGTCTTTTGCTTAATTGTAGATTTTGTTCGCCTGCAGCGTCTATTGTAGCTTTGATATTACTTCTGTAAATGATATAAAACTGAAACAGATAACCGACCTCATGATTTGGAATTATATTAAACCAATTTGCCAATATAATAAGAAAAACAATAAATGTATATATAACGGCAATGAATTGAACAGAAATGCTAGATGGGTTAACCTAACACAAAAAATACTATATACAATTTCATCAACATTGCTCATAAACAGGTGACATGATATTATCTTTAAAGCTATATATATATATATATATATATATATATATATATATTGAGTTCAAATACTGATATGGAAAATTTATCCTTATTTGAACATTATTAAGAAGGAAAGCAGGCTGAAGAAGTTTGTTGCTTAAGTACTTCTTCAAGTTTTCCCTTGATTAAGTTTGAAAATTTAAGGTAGAATTAAGGAGAATAAGAACAAGCAAACCTTGAAGAAAATGCCTTTTATGTCTTCTGATACTATCGAGCAGTGAACAGTGGTTTGATGTGGTGTATTGATAGAGTCTAGGACTTTTAGGTTTAGTGAGCATGATTCAATCTCTAATAACCTCAAATATATATTTAAAAAATTATTATTAATTATCTGATACACAAAGGGCAAAGGCTAGAGTATTGGCAGAGTACATGAGTCATGATCAAGGGCTATAGTTTTAACTTTAAGTACTGATTCACTTGTCAAATTTTGCAACATTGTAAAGTTGTTGCCCTTTTCCCAACATCCTGATGTTTGAGGAGGTATCCAAAGAGTAGAACTAGAAAGTGAAGAAACAAACACGTTCGTTAAGTTGAAAGGTTAATAGATTATTGACGCCATTATACCATCAATACTACAAGAGATCCATTCTATCAGGCTGGCTGGGCCTACCAATCTTGACCAGGATTGAGTCCTCAACCTATTATTGCTATTAGGCTCAAAACTCAACCCATGAAATCTGAGTTCAGGTCCTTCTAAGGCAAACCCAAATAGCTAGGCTCATTAAAGGTCCAATTAGATTGGCAATTAAGTATTTTTCTTGTGAACCCGAAGATGATTTATTCAATCAATTTTAAGAAGTGATATCCAATAGATTTAGAATTTAAATATAAACATCTGCAATTATTTTTTTTATCTCCAACTCCGATTTTCTTTGTAAAAAAAAAAAAAAAAATCTCTTTTGTCGTATTCAATCTTCACCCCACCCTGTTTTTTTTTTTTTTTGTTGTTTTTTTTTTTCAGCTTTGTTGGAGGGATAAGAAGGTATAAGGAGAATCTGTCAAATGTCAATTAACAAGCTAATTATCAAGCCCAACATACAAGGGAAAAAACTAATCTTCATCTTCTTAATTGTTAATCAAACTTAACAGGAATGTGGTAAGCCTCATGATTGTTCCACTTCTTATTTTTAAGGATGTAAGTATCAGACACAATCATGTTTGTCTTAACAAATCATTATCCTAAGCCTCCACTCGTAATGATGTCATCTGAAATCTTCTCAATCTCATCATGTTTCACTCTTTCTAATCGTTTTTTTTTATTCCCTCACGTTTCTTGGACTTACTTTTATGATTGGTCCATGTACGGAGGAGCTAAACTATGAATTTAACTTGTTAGGACCACTAATTATTTGGCTTAGAATTGGCTAAAAATCTCATCAACAGATTTAGTTGTTTAGCTTTACACACACTTGCCTAATGAATGAATGAATGATCATAGCTTGTTAATAAGGCCGCCAAAGAACATGAAAACATAGTAGAATTTTGGCATGTCTGGCACCACCACTTTAGGTGGAGATAAGAATTTGAGAAAAAGCATTAGATGAAATTTTAGCTTAAAATTTAAATGACGGATTTCAAGTACTTGATCAATGATCAAGACAGTAAAAGTGAATAAATACAATGGCAGAAGACAGTATATTATTCAAGTATGAGCTTGATTCCTTCTCTATAGGGCCAAGAAATGTCCAGTTGGTCATAGGTTAATTAAAGATCCTTTTTAAGGGTTTTTTTATGGGACAATGAGGGTCACTTGTCATTCACCAGCACTTCTAATCCTTGCCCTTTTAAACTTTCCAGCTGCATTTTGCATGGATTGGCTTACTTCATATCATTCATAGTAGACAAGCAATGTATTTTTTTTTTCATAGAAGTAGACAAGCAATAACCCAATACCCTTTTTAAACGGAAAAGGAAATTTTTGGTAAAATTATTTTGTTCAGCTATAATTACCTTTCTTTTCCTTTATTTTGATAATAAGATCAGGACATTTTCAAATTTTATTTGAGTCATCTTTCTTTACAGTCAATTTAAGCTGATTTTTAATTTCCTTTTCCCTTATGAGTTATGACTGAAAGTATATATATATATATATATATATATATATATATATATATATATCTATCTATCTATCTTAAGATAACCAATCAAGGAACTGGAATAAACAAACTACATTGCGAGGAGAAGTGAAGCCCAATAGGAATGATTTGGGCACATGGTCTTTGCCAACCATCTTTTTTGCTTCTCAATATGCACTTTGAGCCTTCCAAAATAGAATAAAACACATCCTTTTGAAAACCTCGCCCTTTTTATATCTTCACAACAAGCAAACGACACACATGATAGCAATTACACTTCCCGGAGGGCATCTGGCAAGAAAAACCAGAGAGAGAAAGAGGAATACCCCAAACCAAAATTACAACAAATTTACAATTATGTATATACCTCAAAGAGAGAGCTTTGTTATACAAGTAAGAGGCAGTGAAACCCTACACCAAGACCCAACCCCTCAGCCTCAAGCCAGCTCTCTCTCTCCCAAGTTAAGCTTATCCGCAATGAAGCTCTTTAACCGTTTCCGCAAGATTCTCATGCGGCTCTTATTTTCTCTTCCTTCTGGTGGATCTTCTGGCACGTCTTCAAGTATGGCTCTCAAGCAAAAGAACTGCGACAGGTTTGATCCACCAAAGACTTCATGCAGCTCATATTACTCGTCCCACTCGCATTACACTGAGGCCATTGCTGATTGCATTGAGTTCTTCAACAAGCCATCAGAAGAAGGGATTTTGGATGGTCGAAAATCTGATGTTTTGGTTTGATCATATACCTTTGTTAATCAAAACGTCAAATTATAATCTTGGGTGCTACTCTCCTTCGTTATATTTTCTTCTCTTTTCCTTTGAAGTTCTTTTTTATTAATACATAGCAGTTCTTTTTTTAAGTATTTGATTAGTCTCTTCCTTCGTGGTTTTACGAATCTGCCATTGAGAGAGACCTCGGAAACTTGGAATGTTGGTTCTCTTTTTGTACATTGAGAATAATCTTCATATGAAAAATGTTTTTGTTTGTTTTGATTTCCATCAGGTTTGTTGAGGCTCCAAGCAGAGGCTAAAGAGTTAAATTATTTCCTGGACCCAAACATTTCAATGGGCCAATCTTGCTACTTGAAGGTCCAGCAAGCTCCCTTCCCTCCTTCCTTAGTCCTTCCCCTGGCCTAATAAGAAAAATCAATGAAATGAGTAAATATCAAGTAGTTAGCTTAATTAGAATTCTCCAGTCTATTATTTTTATTGACACATAAGATTATTAGTCATTTTAATTTTTAGCAAGTACAGGGAAAAGAAAATGAATGTTCTAAGTAAAACATCAAAGAGGGTAGGCCAGTTCGTTAGACTCTGAGGCAGGGGGGGGGGGGGGGGCAGGGCTGGTGAATGGCGATGTCTATTTGGGCTTGTTGTCTGTCTCTCGTAACTAAATAAATGGTCCCTAAACCAAATTGAAGTGGCCTCTGGAGATAATTGCAAAATCCAGATATGTTTATAGCCCTATTGAAAGCTGATTGTTGTGTTGATCCACCGATTAAACAATCACAAAAGCCTGTCACGTAACAGTTAGTAGCTCTTCCTCCTTATTCAATGTTTGGGTTAAGTCAGATTAGAAGTCAAATTGCGCTAATATGAGAGATTAAAAGAGAGCAATAAAAACATGTCTAGACGGTAAAAGCTGAAGAAATTGCAAAAGGTCAAGTAATTTCTGTGAACTTTATTACATAATAACTCTGTCATAAAACATCCACAGCCTGCTTTATGTCTTATGCCTGCTAGAAGTGTATACAAATCTTGAGTCCAACCAAAATTCAAGGAAAATTGTACTAGAGGTTTGCGACACTATTGTGAAGCGAGCTGGACGCTTAGCTGGTGCTGGAATAGTGGGCGGGATTGTCCAAAATACAGAAGAGGATTCGAAGGGAGCCATCTTTGGAGGCTGTTGCAGAGCTTCTTGGACCTGAAACATCCCATAACATATATTGTAATAGAAATAGAGCATTCAAAGAATGGCTCTGGGATTGGGGCTGCTCTCTTGGCTGGCTGCTACAAACTCCAAGTATGACCACAAGTATTAGGGAGATCAACCTTATAGCATCCACAAGGCAAATTATTGCCATTATTTTATCTTTCTCAAAAATAAAAATAAAAAAAACCCTGAAAAAGTAGTTGCAATTTTGTAATGTAATTGTAACAGCCATCTGGTTGAGAACAACAAGAGCCTGAGAGTAAGTTCAGAAATTCAATACAGATTGTAATAGGCATAGCCATCTTTCTTGTACTTGTTTAATCACCATTGTAGTTATGGTACATTTGTTTTTGTCAAGTTGGAGTACTAAAAAAGAATTACTATATCAGCATCTCTGCCTAGATGATATGTTTTTTCTGGCAAACTTTGTGATATACAAAACATACTATTATTTTCTTAATTTTGGACGAGGTGCAAAATTTATGCCTGTATAAACTCTTTTATTAATCTAAATCATGGAAAATAAAACTGTAATTTTGTAGTAAATATAAACTTAAACTTGCAACTTGAAAGTAAAACCTATCAACGGTTAAGAACGCCGTAATCAAGGCTGCATACGGGTCTATACGTCTGCGTGATTAAAGCTAAGTTTTCTTACCATCTTGTAAAACTTTCAAACCTTTCGAGTTCGACCAACTGAGAAACGAGAAAAAAACATTTTCGAATCATTTTCGGTCTTTGCCTATTAACTCAAAATTCCTTGGTTCCAACAATGGTACGTTCTTTATCTGTTTAACTCTTTTTCCTTCCCCAATTCGACATTTTTTTTTCCTGATACAAAAACTGGAAACTCTTTGATCTCTTCATTGTGTTTTTGTTCATGGCAGATCCTATTCATTTTGTTGCAAAACAGGCAAGGCAAGACTCGTCTAGCCAAATACTATGTTCTTCTCGAGGATTCCGAGAAGCACAAAGTCGAATATGAGGTATTACAATTTTCCTTTATATTGATTATTCGAAAATGTTGACCTTTTTTTTTTCTTCTACGGTTTTGGAATTTGGGCGAATTTCTTAGCTAGTGTTGTTGAATATTGTTATTGTACGTTTACAGGTTCATCGATTGGTGGTTTTTTTTTTTTGGATAAGTAGTCATTTCCATTTATCCAAGAAGCAGCAGTGCTGCTACAAATTACAAGAGCTAGTAGTGCCTAGCTTACCATTATCAGCAGTCAAATGCCTTTTAGACAAACATGGCTGTATTTAGCCTCCATGAATTACATAAGAACAAATTTACAGAATCTCGTTTTACTTTCATAAGTTCACTTAACCTTATTGAGATCATATATCGTACTTGTTCTATAAGCTGCTCCTCCCTTTGCTCTGCAGAGTTGTGCAGTCGATTGTTTCTCTCTTTCCAAACTAGGTAGATGACAACATTCCAAGCTAGCCTCAGTATGGTTGTGGTCAAAGCTTTGCCTCTGAAGTTGGCAATAGCCCATTGCAGCTCTACTGCCCAACAATCAACTCTCCTGTGTAGCATACAGAGCTCCATCACTTTCTGCCAGACCTGTTTAGAGTAGCCACAGGTAAAGAATAAGTGATCCCTTGTTTCCTTCTCCTGTTTGCAAAGCAAGCATTGCTCTTCCACAGCCATGCCCCAGGAAACTAGCCTGTCCTTGGTGGACAATCGATTAAGTGTTGCCATCCAGGAAACCATAAAATGTCTAGGAATGTTGAATTTGCACCATACCAACTTATGCCAAGCCATTTTTTCAGCTGTGGGTCTAATTTTATTCCACACAGCTGTCACTGAGTACTTTCCCTCAGGAAAAGGCCATTTGCAGCCTCCATCAGCTTGGAGGACAAATCCAGCAACCACTTCTCTTAATTGCATGATCTTCCTCCAGTTCCAACTGCTTCCACTGTGGATAGAGATATGCCATGGATCTCTATCCTTCAACACATATTCCTTGATCCAGGCAATCCATAGGGAGCCTGCTTCAATCAGCACTGACCAGAAATTTCTTAGAATGCAAGCCTGATTCCAAGAAACAATGTTCTTAACACCAAGCCCTCCTTCTGACTTTGGCAAGCAAATTGTTGTCCAGCTTACTTTTGCTCCCTTAGCTTGACCTTCCTTCCCTTTCCATAAGAAGCTTGAGCATATTTGGATCAGTTTCCTTATGCACTGTTTAGGCAGGATGAAATGTCTGCACCAGAAGTTCTGCAAGTGGAAGAGAACAGATTGTAGGAGCTGAAGTCTCCCAGCATAAGAGAGATGCTTTGTTGCCCAGCCTTTGATCCTTGCTGTCACCTTCTCCATAAGGGGTTCACAGTCCTTCATGGTAAGTCTTCTAGTGACTAATGGCACTCCTAGGTATCTAACAGGCAATGTGCCTGTTTTAAACTCAGTGGCCTCTTTGATTAGTCTTAACTCTTCCCTGTCAATTCCTGTGGAGAAGAACTCACTCTTGGAGCTATTGAGTTGAAGACCTGAGAATTTATAGAATTGGTCAAGCACCAGTTGGATGCCCTTTACTGAGTCAAGGTTACCCTTGGCAAAGATCAGCAAGTCATCAGCAAAGCTCAAGTGAGTGAGACTGAGCTTTTTGCACTTTGGATGATAAGAGAAAACCCCATACTGTGCAACTGAGTCCAACATTTTTGAGAGTACATTGATGGCAATCACAAAGAGATATGGAGAGAGAGGGTCACCCTGCCTGACTCCTCTTGCTCCTTTGAAGAATCCCATTAGCCCTCCATTCACAGCAATGGAGAAGTGAGTGGTGGTAAGACAGCTTAGGAACCTGCAATGCCTTCAAGACTGCAATGATGAATTCCCAGCTGAGAGAGTCAAAGGCTTTCTGCAAGTCAACTTTTATAGCACATCTAAGGGAGAGAGTAGTTCTACCATATCCACGGACTAATTCTTGAGCTAGCAATATGTTATCTGTTATGCTTCTGCCTGGAATGAAGGCACTCTGATTGGAGCTGATCACCAGAGGAAGGCTGCTTTTGAGTCTGTTAGTCAGGATCTTGCTGATGCACTTGTAAAAGACTGAGCAGTATGATATTGGCCTGAAATCTCTCATTGTGCTTGGGTTAGAACATTTTGGGATAAGGGCCACACTAGTAGAGCTGAAAGCTTTATGAACTACTCCTGTCTTGAAGAAGAACAGTGCAGCTTTTGTGACATCCTCTCCTACAACAGGCCATGCTGTTTTGAAGAAATGGGCTGTGTATCCATCAGGTCCTGGACTCTTGTTACTATGAATTGAGAACATTGCATATTTTACCTCTTCTTGAGTTACCATTGTTACCATTTTCTCTTGGTGCTCAATAGGTATGGAGGTTTGGAGGAGCTCAACAAGCAATTCTTGACTGCAGCCTGTGACCATGTGGTCCTTGGACCCCAACAAGCTTTGAAAAAAGGAAATAGCTTCTGCTGCAATTTGAGGAAAGGTGTCCAGCTTATTCCCTTGTGCATCCTGCAGTGACTTTATTGTGTTTCTACTCTGCTTGATCTTCACCATCATATGGTAGAAACCAGTATTTTGGTCTCCTTCTTGCAGCCACTGGATTCTTGATTTCTGTTTAAAAAAACTCTCCTCATCCTTGAGCAGGTCATGAAACTCCTTAGTTAGAGAAGCTTGTCGACTTGCCAACTCAACATCTGCAGGGCTCCTCAACAATTTGAGCTGCACTTCTTCTAGGTCCCTTCTCTTGGCCTGGACTTTCTCAGAAATATCCCCAAACTTTTTGAAGTTGAATTTCCTGAGCTTCTACTTCAGCCTCTTCAGTTTGGTGTGAAGTATGGACATTGGATCACCTGTGGCAGGTTCCAGCCATGAGCTCTCAACAATTTTCATGAACTCAGCATCCTTTGTCCAATAGTTAAAGAATTTGAATGGTTTGGGTGGGAAGTGGTTCACTAGGCTAGTTTTGATCAGTGCAGCACAATGATCAGAGATTTCTGGTGCAATGAATTCAACATAGGACTGAGGAAAGGAGAGGAGCCATTGGTCATTAATCATGACCCTGTCAAGCTTCTTTGCAATGAGGTTCTCTTGGTGATTAGACCATGTGAACACTGGACCAACAAAGCAATGATCCAACAGTGCATTCTGTTCAATGCAAAGTTGAAAATACTTCATATCTGAGGAACTATGATGAGATCCATTAAATCTTGAACTTTCTGATGCTTGGGCAACAACATTGAAATCCCCTGCCAGTATCCATGGTTCCCCCCGAATTGTTCTATTTATGAATTGCAAGTTTGACCATAGCCATTTCCTCCTGCTCCCTTCATTACTTCCATAAATGGCAGTCAAGTAGAATTTTTGGGAATTTTGCCTTATCTGGAAAGTGATGGACTGATCTGTAGACTTTATCATTTCCACATCCAGGTCATGTTTACCGAGGATCCAGATTCTTCCATTCTGTGCTTCAGAGTAGTTATGGAGAAGCTTCCATCCCCTAAAGTGCTTGTCAACTATAGCCTGCACTTTAGGGAGCTTAACTCTAGTCTCAAGAAGGCAAACAATGTCAATTTTTTGTTGAGCAATTCTACTAACTACTTGTTTTTGTTTAAGAGGACAGCTGAGTCCTCTTATGTTCCAAACAAGAATGTTCATTAATGGAGAGCTGGAGACTGACTCCCCAAGGTAGTTGCCTTACCTCTGGCCTTCCCCTTGTCAATAGGCCCCTTTCTTCTTTTTAAGTTCCTCATCAGATCTGCCACTCCTGCTGCAGCAGCCTTAGGCTTTCAAGTGTCTTCTGTGCTATTGGAAGCAACAGGTATGTTTCTATTCCTTTCCTCCAGAGATGACTCAGCAACATCACCAGCATCCTCTTCATTGTCAATGACAGATTCCAGTATTGCAAATCTGTTGGCAGAACCCATAGAACCTGTGGCTGAAGTTGATTCTCTTTCAGTCACTGGTGGAACATCCAATTGCTCTATGGTTGGCAGGATTGAAGACTCAATCTGATCATCAGGAATCTTATCTACCTGTTCATCAGCATTCTTAGCAGTCTGCTTGGGAATCCATTTTTTGGCAGGTTCTTCTCTTGGCATTCGTGGGCAGCTTTTCCCATTATGTCCAAAAATACCACAATGAAGGCACTTCTGAGGCAACCATGGTATCTCTACTGTGATAGGGATCACTGATCTATTCCTTAACTCCACTTCAATCAATTTGGGCAGGTCCTGAGCAGCATCTATCTCCACACAAACTTTGGCATAAGCAAGCCTTTGTCTATTTGCTGTGATTTTATCCATCTAGAGGGGAGTGCCTATGGCACTAGCTATATAGCTTAATCCCCTCATGGAATATAATTCCAAAGGAATATTGCCCAGATGAATCCAGATAGGTAGTTTCTTCATGTTGAACTCTAAAGATTTCAAGCCAGGCTCCCATTTCCTCAGTATGATTGGGCTGTTATGGATGTGCATGGTCCATGCTCAAGCACCCAATCCCTAGTCTCAGAGTGAAGGAATTGCAGGACATAGAGATTCCTTTCCCCATAGCAGATTGGCCAGCTTGTGAAACAAACTGAAATTTGGAGGTTTCCCTATGAATTATGCTATAAGTGAGTTCTTCCATTGGAGAATTCGTTTCTCAAATACATCATCTGGTGGTTTGACAGTCACCTTTCCATCCGTCATCAATGGAGGGAAGTACTTCAGGGCTTGATTTTCAGCTGTAGCAAACAACTTCCTCCAATCAGGTGCTGCCACGTCAGCAGAGTTAGTTATAACTGACTCTGTTCTTGTTCCTTCTCCAGCTTCCCTCGATCGTTCCATCAATTTGCCTCGATCCAGTCCATCTGAGTTGGAAGGAAAATCACCATTAACCACTTGCTTAAAGCTCCTTTGCCTAGGATCCGATCCTTCCGATAGTGGAATCTTCTCCATTGGAGTCCTCGATGAATCCATCCCCAAGCTACCGAGAGAAGCTCAGAGAATCCGAGATGAGCTAAGCAGATGAGGAATCCTTGATTCGATTTGGTGGAACGCGTAATCGTAATTGAATTCTCGACACAAAAAGCTAAGAAATTGTGAAATTTGGCTTAGAAATCTCCAAATCATGAAAGTCTCCTATCGTGAGTTGGGAGCGTTTTCTAAAACTCGCGCCAAGGAAGTAGTGTAGATTTCCATCGATTGGTGGTTAACATAGACCCAAAATTTACTAATTTCGTTGAGGTTGGCGAAATTCCCGATTCTCGTTTTAAATCTGTTTATAAACTATCTATTTTTTTGGTGATTTCCTTATACTTTATTTGTTTACTTAGGAAAAGTTGTAGAAAGGAGTAAGAAAAAAAATTACTTTTTTTTTTATTAATCATGGTTTTAGAGAAGAACCCCAGAAGAAATACAAAAGTAGGGGCAAGGCAAAGACATAGACTTTGGGTATGCAATTGCTGAATGTTTGATTGATTTTATGCATGTTTTTTGCAGTTCCGTACGCACAAGGTAATCTACAGGCGGTATGCTGGATTGTTTTTCTCATTGTGTGTTGACATAACAGATAATGAGTTGGCATATTTGGAGTGCATCCATTTATTTGTGGAGATATTGGACCATTTTTTCAGCAATGTTTGCGAGCTCGACTTGGTTTTTAATTTTCACAAGGTAAGTTACTACTGTGATTGACTGATAGTTATCATTAACTTTTGCTTGAACATTACTTGCTGGATTCAAATTTTCTATCTCATTCACATGAAACTGCCAGTTTCAATAACCTAAAAGATTTTTTTTCCCTTTCATTTTGCTTTATTTCCAAATGAACTTGTGAAAGGGGTCTTTGATCAAGTTTGTGATCTCAAGTCTCAACTCTTGTTGAACTGCCTTTTCGAAGTACTTTCTGCAATCTTTATCTTGCATGTGAAAGCTAGTTCTTCTGTCTTGTCTGCTTTGATTTGTTCATTTGTTGGAATAAGCATGTTCTAACTTGATCATTGAGAAGTCACCATGTTAGCTTTACTGATTGTTGATATAAATTTGACTATATGTTCCACCCATCAGTTTTAATGTGTGGATTGTGGTTGATTGTCATACTACTTTGTAATACACTTTACCATTTTCCTTTGAAACTCTTGAAGGTTTATCTGATACTTGATGAATTCATTCTTGCTGAAGAGCTTCAAGAAACAAGCAAAAAGGTTTGCTTTTTTCCGGAGACCTTTAATTATTATTTCATGTTGATGGTTGTATGGTTAGTTTTATGAACAATATTGCAGCTTTTCTCCTTCTTCCTCTTTCATCTTTTTTACCTCACCTTTTTTTTTTTTTTTTTTTTGTCTATTACTTCTCTATTATCATCACTACCCTTGGAATTGTTAGTTGTAGCAGTCGCACTGTTATTATATTTCTTCTTTTAGAGTGAAACATAAGCTCATATTTTTGGTCTTGTAATTTTCATAGTTGTTATTTTGCATGTCTTTACCAAAATGGACTTAGCCATGTACTCTTTGAAAATGATGGCAATAAGATCACTTTTAAGCAAAATATTCCCGTTTTCTGTTATAAAGAGGCAATAACAAATATTTGATGGCTTTGAAACCTGCACTGAGGTTAGTCTTGTTGTACTTTGCAGGCTATTATAGAGAGAATGGGGGAACTGGAGAAACTAGATTAAAGATGATTCTGCATGAAAGACAGATAGTGCAATTTCTGTAAAATTTTCTCAGTTCTTGCTTCTTTTTTTTGGGTGTTATTATAACTTGTTCACCTGTTTTGCACAGCCAATTCTTCCTTGTATTATTAGAAAACTGAAATACAAAGCGTCCCATTACCCCATTTCCCTTTTCCCAATGGAGGTGTTGAAAAGATACTTTAGTTAAAAATGGAGAAGCTTCTATTTGTTCTCCATTTGATAGATGATTGACATATATATATATATATATGTATATATATATATATATATATATATATATATCTGAGTAGGTTACTTGACCTTGTTATATTGTGTTAAATTTTGTTTTGAGGGAACTGATTTGCTGTTATTTCAGCGTTTTACTTGAACACCCGACGAAATTGAAAAAGAATTAAGCAAATAACTACAGTTTGGGGGAAAAAAAATTTGGTAGAAAGAAGCATTTCGGAAAGAACAATAAAAGAGAAGACAAGGTTAAGCCTAAGCATACACAATTAGCCTTTTTCGTATCTTTCACTGTAAGCGGGTGATAATGAAGCAATAGGCATTAAAATACCATCTTAAAAGGGGAACTCTACAGGAATCTTCTTACTAATTATCTTACGAGACAGAGTCTAAGAGATTTCCTTCAAACATATGATTACCAGCAAGCGCTCTCATTGTATATTTCATGCCCGAATCTTGAGTGGTCAATTAAATTAACCTCTTCCTGTTTGATCATGTCAAGAATGAGCACCGGCCGTGACGTGCAGTTGAAAGAATAAAATAAATTTTACTGTGCATCACAAGTAGAAGGAAAGGAACCTTCTAATTCAAACTTCAGAGGCGCTCATTGCAGAGTAACTGCAATGGCAGTGGCCCACCGGCGCGAAATCCACCATTGCTTTCTTCATAAACGGATGGAAGATGGTGGTCTGGCCTTTTCACTCCGGTAGGGGGCAATGATGAAGAAATGACAATTTTCGGCTGCTGATGTTGTGGGACTGTATTGTACTTGGGACCAACAACATCTGGTGTTGAATGGGGAGATATGGCAGTTTGAGCAAAGGGCATCAATGTAGAGGACTCAGGCTTTCCATTTTGCCAGCTTGGAAATTGGGTCAAGACCGCGGAAGTTCCACCAGGCCTGTACTGAGCTGCTAGGTGAGCTGCCCAAAGTCGCTGCGGTTGCTGCTGTTGTTTTGTAACTCCTGAATGACTTGTGTAAGGAGGGACACAGAAAGGGTTACTGAGATATTGAGGTAGCTGCAATTGGACCTGCAGTACAGTACCAGAACATGAACTTAAAACTGTCAATGACAAGAAATAACCAGACAAGCAGAAAATATAATAAAAGTAGCCCTAAACAGCAGCAAGAGGATTCAACTGGGTGCTCTTTAAATAATCCATATCAATGATCCCGTTAGCTGGTACTGGTACCTTAAAATGCAGCAATTTCAATTGACTTGCTCACTTATTGGATGCAATTATTGGTATAGTGATCCCACAAACTATGATTTTATCTATTAAGAGGGCTGCAATGCTATTCAATTTAAAGGTTCTCAAATCAATCTCCCAGCTTTAACCTATTTTTGCAAGATTTAAAAAAAAAAAACAGAAAAAGAATAAAGAATTAAACCTGCTGTGTAGCTGTTGCTGTCGAAAGGTGGTCTGTGTAAGCAGAGGAGGTATAACGAGTTGGGGGTATTGAGAAAGGCACGAGTGACTGATGTTGTGGAAATGAATGAAGGTAAGGAACTTGGAATTGTGACAATGATTCAATTGCATTTCCAACTTTATTAGAGCTATTATTAGCTTCCATACTAATTCCCCCAGCCGATAAAGACAAGAAATCAAAACTCTGCCAGGAAAAAGTGAGTGATCAGGATAGTGAGAAAGAAACAACCACAAGTAATCCCGATAGCTGACCTTACCTGCTTCTTTGAAGTGTTCCTCCCAGACGCTGAAGCAACCTGTGGCTGTTCCTGATGGAGCATTTTTTGCTGTAGAATACCACTTCTAGCTTCATAAGAATTTCTATCAGTAGCAGAATTGCCAGAACTGCTACTAGGTATATTGCCATTTATAGCATTTCTCAAATTACTGCAATTTTTAGGATGCAAAAGAGCTGTTTGCTTTAACCCTACACGGGGTTTCAACTGAAGAGGCTGTTGAAGAATGCTGTCTCTGTTGTCTTGCATCTGTAAATTACGAATGAGACAACTGATGTAAACATGAGCGGCACACCTCTTCATTGACTTCCTATCCATGGTGACTTTCGAAACCTATACATCTCATCATATTCACCATACACTTTGATTAGATGCTTGAAGTGCACAGAGACATTCATGAATGTAGAGATAACGGGCATCTGAACATGTATACCTTTTCAGTTGAAGAACCACTTTCTAGTGAACATGTCCTGGGGCCATATATTGCGGCATCCAACCAAGCTGGAATTTTATTAGCAGATGATCTGATATATAGTAAAAAGTGTGAGGGATGCCATAAACATGGTCATGAAAACAGATATTTATAATGATAAAAGAGAATTACTGTGAAGAACCAGGGCTCCGAGGACCAAAGGGCAAGCCTCGCCACAATGCAAGACCTATAGAACCAGAATTATGTCGGTGTAAGGATATTAGTATCCAAAAAGCAAGCAAACAAACAAGCTAAATACAGCAATGGAATCTCCTAAGCTCGTATTTACCAGTTTTTTTGGGCTCCTTGATCATATGTTGCTGTGCCATTTGGCTTTCTACAGCAGTAACCTACAAATAACCCAAAGCAACCATATCAGTTTGAGCTTGATCAATTAAAGCCGTGTTTGATTTTGACTTTGATGTCAAGCTTACCCCAAATGCCATTTCTGGCTTTCTCTCAAAAAGATTGGTCACCTGTTGCTGCTTCAATCTGCATAAGCATAACTAATTAAAAGTGAAAAAAGACGAGCACACTAGAAAAGAAAAGTACTCACCCAGTTTCTAAGCTTAGTTCAGAGAGAACATGAGAGTTGCCAGGAATGCAAGATGACTTCTCAGCATCAGGTTCACTCTTAGCCAAGGAACGGATGGCAGTATTCAGCCTCATTTGAGAAATAGTACTATCTGGTTCGAAATTGGGCTTTCGGCTGTCTGGCAAGTCAGGCTGATCTTGAATAGTAGTTTCATTCAAAGAATTGGGTTTAGCAGCGTCATTGGGTGACTCCTCTATAGTGGATGAAGGAACAGTCTGAGCAGCTTGTGGATGGCAAACTGAGTTTGTATCTTCTTTTTTAACTGCAGAATTAAATAACTTATACAACAGATAACAACAAAAAAAAAGTCTTCCAAATTGTTAAACGTAGATAAAAAAAACCTTCAAGTGCTGTGACAGGACTCTCCACTGTCTCTGGAGGAGCTGAAGATTTTACTTCAATTGATTCACCACTCAATTTATTCTTATCAATTGAGTCAATGTCAGGGAACAATCCTGCCAAAGCATACAGGGTCTCCACAACCTCTTCCTCATCTTTTGTGATTGGCCCAGAAACAGTCGCCTTCCTGGACCAGTCTGGCTCTACTTGTTGCTACAAAAAAGCAATTTCAACAACATAAACTACAAATGCTTAACTCAAAAAGAATGATAATTGAGCTTGACACCCAGGAATTTAAAGACCATTGACCAACCAAATTCAGTTTGGGTTTCTTCAAACCATCCTTTCTATGCGATTCGACTCCACCAAGTTTATGGTTTGGTTTCTTTGAATCTGGTAAAGGCGGGGAGATAGATTCGCGACCGCGCTTCTTCATGGCTGTGAATAAAAATCCAAATATCCCAAAACATTAATCCCATCAAACCTCTTTTTTTATTCCTTTACATCAAAAAGAGGCTTAAACTTAAAATTCATAAATAAAAAAAAGCTCCAGTATCTCCTTTGAAAAAGTAAGCTTCAGTATGTAGAAAAAGGCAAAACTCAACATAGTATAATTACATGAAATGAATCAATACACACCATAAAAGTCACAGCATCAATAATATTAAAGAAACAAGACAGCAAAAAGAATCTTGCGTCCATAAAAAGAAAAGAAAAAGCATAAAGCCTTGGTTTCGCTTCAGTTCTAAACTTCTAATCCAAAAGCAAAAACAAAAATTTAGAAACTTCCCAGCAACTCCCCCCATCAAATTGCAAATTGCAAATTGCAAACTTAATTTTAAAACGACAGGACAACAAGTTCATTAACCCTGAAAAAACAAAAACAAAAGAAAGAAAAAGATATAAAATACAAAAAAAGAAAGTCCTTTACTTCTTTTTCAGAATAATTATATTCATTACAAAAAATAATCTTCCTACTTCTCATTCACAAGTTACACACCTGACCGTAGCTTCCGTGGAACAGAGGCATGATCAACGACATTGCAGTCATCAAAAAACTGCAGAGAAAAATAAATAAAATTTAAAGCTTTCAAATTTACGAAAAAATTTCATTTTAGTTGAGAGTGCTGGAAATTAAAAAAAAAAAGAAAAAAAAAGAAAAAAAAAAGAGAAGGATTACCTTTTTGGGAATCTTAAATCTATTGGTGGCAGAATTAGTGATGAGAGAAGAAGAGTGTTGTGAATGTGAAGGACACTGATTTTCTCCATTATCAGAAGACAAATCACAGCAACAAAAACTACCCATTTCAGTTTCACAGTGTTGGTTGCTATTGGGACTGGGACTTTCTCTATGACCATTAACGCTACTCAGTCTTCTTATTTTCTCTTTCTTCGCTTTCTCTAAACAAACAAAGTCCCCAGCACCAGCAGCACCAACGCCACCATCAAAACCTTCAAAATCAATGGACAAACAACGCCATTTATCAGTTACTAAACTATTCTTATCAACAAAAAAAGAAACGAAGAATAAGGAATGTTAAGAAAACGACAAGAGAAGGAAAGAGAGGGGTTTTAGAGTAAATTTACCAAAGAAGAGGTTGGGTCGAGATTTTTGTTGTTGCTTCATGTTAGTATTAATCTGTTGTCGAGAGAACCGACTCGTTCCACGCCTCACGTCTCGACTCTTGTCCATTTCTGTTGATATCATATTCCTGATAACATTGCTAACATCTAGCTATCCCTTGGCGGCTCCTTCTTAGAAAACGGCTTCCACGGTTTCAAAAAAAGGATCCAAAATCCAAATTCACTCACAACAAACACCTCATAAAAAGCTTCAAACCAGATCTTTCTTCTTCTCCAATATCAGAGCTTCTTCAATTACATGAATAAACAAGAAAAAAATAAAAGTTAAGGTCAGAGAAAGCTTCCTTTTAATGCAACTCTGTGTATAATTCAGTAATGAGGAGATATAATAAAGAAGAAAATGAAGGAGATGAAATGAATGATTTTGTTTTTTTTTTTTTGTGGGTTTAGTTATGAGCGAAAAGTAAGCCGGAAAGAAAACAGAAAAAGTGATGTTTGGGTTATGTTTTTTCAAAAGAAAGAGAAAAAAAAAAAATCAAATTTAATAGCCTTGCCTGATATCTCTCCGTTTCTCTCTCTTTTTTCTTTTTCTCTGTTTGTGAGTTTAGCGAAGAGCTTAAAAGGATCTCCATTTCCTCTCAGCAGAGAAAGCGGAGGTAAAAAAGAACAGAGAGAGCAGAGACAAAAAGAAAACAAAGTTGAGACTTGAGAGATTGAATTTTTTTTTTTTTTAAAGGTAAAAGTAATTCGTTCCTCGTGTTCAGAGAATCAGGTTCTTCGTGAAATAAAGCACCGAGAGAGTAAGAAAGCTAGAAAAAGGCAAAAAAGAGAGTAAGTAATAGTAAGAGATAAAAATGGTATTAAAAAAAAAAACTCACAAGAAAAGCAAATCCTTAGAAAAACTCTTTTAAACAAACTGTAATTGAATTACAGAGGAAAACTCATTAATGCAACGAATCTCCTTTCTCAAGCAAACAATAAAAAAAAAAAAAAAAAAAAGGAATTCATCACACTTTTCACTTTCCTTTCCTTCCTTTGTTTTTTGTTTGTTTGTTTTTTATATCAAAACCAAACCCACCATTGAAGGTTTAAACCGAGCAATCAAAAACGAAGAAAAGGAAATCTAAGGTAAAGAAGAAGAAGAAGAAGAAGAAGCAAATGAATGCGGCTGACAGCAACCTTTTTGTTCGAGAGATTCATTCAGATCAGAATTTCAAAGTGCACAGCTCTTTCTCTCTCTCTCTCTCTTTATTTTCCTCACAAACTCCCAAAAGACGGAAAATCCGAAGTTCTTCTCGCTGGTTTTTAAAATGCATCATCATCATCGCAGAAAAACGGCTTTCAATTATTTATACTCCAAACTCCAAGTCCCATCTCACGTCATTCCAATCTGATTCCAAAATCCACGGTTGTTAGTTATCGGTGTCAAACTCGGCCAGTTTTGGCCCTTCAATTCGATGGCTTCTTTAATTATGCTCCCACTCACACTGCCACAGACGGTTTAAACTGTTCACTGTTCAGTGTTTTTATTAATAAAAATTTTGTTAATTTTTTAAGGTTAGTTAATATATTATTTATAGTAAAAATATTATATTAAATACAAAAATTGATAATTTTTTTATCATTTTTAATGCATTTAATGAAGATATTGTTATGTATAATAACCTTAAAGAATGCTCTTATAACACTCGTTAGCAAAATTCTATTAATAAAATGGAGTAATTGAAACTCGAGTTAACACACTTTATCGGACGGCCGTAATTACAGTTCTCCGTGATGCATCCACGTGGCACCCCTCAAGTTACACTTTGTATTTCTTATATGTGATAAATACCCTTACGATGTTTTTTAATGTTAGTTATTATGGTATTTAAAGTAAAAATATTGTGTTAATTATAAAAATTGATAATTTTATTTATATGTATTGGGTCAGATATAATAATTTTAAAGAGTAATTGTTAACAAATTTTTTTATATATATTTTTATTATTAAATAGTACAAATTTGCTAAATTCACGTGAGAGGGATGGATTTGAAGAGCACGCGCCAGTAAGAGGGAGGGATGGTGAATGACACGGGAGGGGAATGTTGTGGTTAAAAAGTGAATTCTAGAGAAGAAAAAAAAAAGTTGACAATCACGAGGGGTAGGACCAGAAAAGAGTGGGACTCGGCGATTTAATGGGAAAAAGACGGGAAGAGAGATTATTTGATTGGGGGGTTGAGGTTGAGGATATGATGATTACCGATTTTCAATTCGATTGTCTGCTCCTCGGCATGGCCACAGGCAGCCCAACACAGTCATGCATGGTGCGTGATTTATAGATTTTTTTTCAGGTGATTGAAGTGGATTTTACCATAACACCCCTGATTCTAAATTCTTTTAGACAATTATAACCCTCAAAACTCTAGAGCATTATAATTTTGAAAAAAAATAAATATAACGTGAATTCGAACTCACACTTTGAACAAAGTATTTATTATTGAATTAAATACGCTTATGTTTTTTTTATTAAAAGTCAAGTATGATATAATGTTGAGCTTGACCCAAACAAATAAAACTCTGATAACTATGTTTTGAAATCATAGACTAAAGGCCTAGTTTTTCCCTTCACGGCTTTGCAACCATTAAAGTCTTTTTACAAGTTTTTTTGAGAAAGTGACTTTGCCCTCTCCGAAGGGTTAGAACTTCGTAAATTAAATACTGCTAATCAAAGCTTTGTTATTGTTCGGACAGTAATCTCGGATAAACCTAAGTATTTCATCTGTCAAGGGTCAAAACACCATAAGCTCAATTGAATTCGATCTGAAAAATAAACAAAAAGCAAATGAACCTCGCCAGGGAAAGCAAAAAGTTCGGTGGGCTCCAACGCGAGGCCTGGAAGAGTCGAGGGATGTAGCCGCTACTCTGCCATTGTTAATCCATTATGGGTCACAGTTTTTTTGGGGTTATCGATCTTTTTCAACAGATGGCTCAGCCCAGTTTGGCCCAATTGAACTTCGTGAACTAATAGTAAGTTGACAATCCAATAGAGTAAAAAAGAAACAAAAGAATGGAAACATTAAACATATGATGATATCTGTCTTGTTGATAGGTCCAAGTCCAAGGGAATGACATTTGCATTCATCAATTACCACAGTCAATTGATTTTGACTACATAATTAATCAATGGATTAATATTTGATATACTCTCAACGTACAAGGCTATACATTATTAGTGTATCTTACGATGCCATCTGTTGAGTTAAGGGTTAAGGGTTAGGAGTTAGTATTAGGGTTAGAGGTTAGTGGTTAGAGTTAGGAGTAAACTTTTTTATGTAGTGTCAGTGTAAGATTCACTATCAATGTATAGAGTCTATACACTGACAGTGCATCAAAAACGAACTCTTAATCAATTGCATTAATTTTCAAATGATAAACGAATTATGGATAATATTTGTGTTTATTATATAATAAACTAGATTTTTTTATGCACGTCATCACATTTTCATATATTAGTTTTGTTTTATATATATATATATATATAAATGAGAATTATATTAATCTGAAACATGGTGTTTTAGTTAAAATAGAAAAGAAAGTTTTAAATTAATTATTTTCACGAAAATTTCTTTCTCAAGATTTTCCATCCATCAAAATATACAAACCAATAACCACTAGTACAGACAAAAGGAAGCCACAAACTTAACAATCTTCACTATATATAATTAAAGCTGAAGCAAGTAGCTACAACCATGCCTTTTACATTGCGATTAATATTTGTCATAATCTTATTCTATAGTTTACTTTGAGTCGACAGGCTGATGAAGAAGAGTATAAGTTTATCTAAGGGCATTTGTGTTTACCGCCATGGGTGGTCATGTCACGGTAGCATGGACACACATCATAGTTACCGGAGGTGCCAGGAGGAACACAGTTGCATCGATCACAGCATGTTCCACATGCCCTCTTGCAAAGGTTCGGCCTCGACGATAACTTGCATCTCACATCACAAGCACCACCACAATCCAAACCATATACATAATTAGCAACAATATCACATGTATAAAGTTCAATCAAAACTGAATTATTATTATTATAAGATGAAATTAAGACGTTATCATTACCTATTTTCTCATCAGTGAGAGAATTCTCAACCATGTTCGTGAGCACCTGTAAACACATGAGTGAGCCGAAGTCACAAATACCATTGGTGTAAGAACATATACTTTAGAAACGGAAGTACTTAACCATTGGATCAGACGACTCTGCAAAGCAAAGTAAAAATAGAGAAATAAGTAGGGAAGCCAAAAGAGTGTTGGAGATGGCCATTGCAAATTGGATTTCAGAACTATAAGTAACTTGTAAAACTAAAAGTTGGTGAGTACGATGAGTAGATCGACACGGCCTGGCCTGGTATTTATAGCAAGGGGAAAGGAAAGGAGAGGCGGTAATAAAAAGGTGTGTTGGATTCTTACGAAAGTTATAGTTCATGTTTAAAAGGAAAGCTATCAGACAAATGGGTCAAATAGGCATGGGAAGATTGGTAAGTCATGTGTAAACTTGGTAGAGTAATGATGGGATATATTGCATTATATATTATCCTAATTCCATGTTGTGTTCAATTCGTTTCTTGTTAGTTGTTGTGAGCTTATTAGTAAAAAAAATAGATTGAGACTCTAAAGAGACCATTAACGAGGGAAATCCTGGGGATGTCACCATTTATCAGCAGAGACGTGTAAGATTTCTAAAAATGCGCATTTTGGGGAGCAAAAGAAAAAGTATGATTACGACTTATCACTGGAAAATATTTCAAAGGTGTCGAGACAAAGCACTTTCTAGACTCGATATATGCTTTTGCCAAGTTAATTTTAATAGATTCTTATTTCACAGCTGCATGCTTTAAGCAGCCGCGAAAGCAAATCCATCTCCTTTCTAGACTCGACTAGTATTTCTCTAATCCATGGGAATTTTCTCCAACATTTCAGATGGCTTCAGTTCAACGATTATAATTGACTTCAATTTAGAGACATCTTAATTGTTCGGATAAAAGAATCTCAAAGATTTATGTAATGAAAAATGAATTACGTACATTCACATTATAAGAAAAAATGGGGAAGAAAAAGGTTTGTACCCCAGGCAATAATGGCGGTTTACAGGTTGAATTGAACCATTTCATGCAAACAAGGCATCCCAAAAACAATGAGATTCTTGAACGATCAGGAAACAACATCCAGCAAGCAATAATCAAAGTTCATTTAGACGAAACTCCACGTGGCCCTAGATGCTATTTGGAAAAAGATGTTTTCTGAGAATTCATCTTCACATTACTTGATATCAACGCTGAAACGCGTAATGAGATTTTTTTTAAAAGAAATTTAAAACCAAAAACAAGTTTGATATGTTAATATTAATTCATGTCGATAATAGAATATGATTGTATGTATTTATGTTAATCTACCCTTTTTTGTTCTTTGAAATTTACTAATTAAATCATATTGCAGGATCACTTTCATTCATTTAATTTTTGAACAATGTACTGAGCAGCCGAGTCTACCCAGCCCAAGAGTTCTTAGGAGACAGACCCAATCATGGGGAATTTGAGCCATCATAATCATACCATTGCCGAACTGGCCACCAGGCTTAACAGTAACAAATGTAATCTGTTGAGTTTCTCTCTTTTCAGTTTCTTCTTCGTTTTAGGCCTCTTTTAGTTTTTCTTTGAGATAACCCAAAATCAAATTTTCAAACGACGATATAGAGTTTGAAAACAAGGGAGGGCTGCCATATTATAAGGGGATTTCACAACCCTGCTGAGGATCTTTCGAAGTGTTTCATCTTCATAACTAGTAGTAAATTAACCTATTCTTAGCTATCTGTTTGACTATAATAAAATTCAATGTCTCTCTCTTTGGTGTTTTTATGTAAAAATGTTCATCTGTTTATAACAATGGAGAGGAAGGCGTACGTAGCAGTCTTATCCATTGAACATGGACATTAAACAGTTTCAAACCTCTTCTAAATTTAATTCTTAATTAGTTTCCATGGCTTAGGGCGAATCAAATTTTTGACTTAGGCAGAAATTCTAACATTTCGAATTGGACCCAACCCAAGTCAATGGTCACGAAGAGTGTCAAACCCAACCCAACCTAGATTTTATCAATCAATTAAGTATGGCCTTTAAAAGAAGTATATATTTAAGTCCCATATTTTTACAACTCATCCTTTGAAACCAGTTAAGTATCAAATCTGATTGTATAGGCCCCAAGCCCCGACATTTGCCCCTAGCTAGCTGGTCCCAAAACCCAATAAAAGCACACGTACGAATTAAAATACTACTAACAAAACTAAAAGCAAAGAGAATTATACAAACTTCTTTATTCTTTCACTATATATATATATATATATTCAAACTAAAAACAACCAATCATCAATCATAGTAATATCACCCCCAAAAAAAAGGAAAAAAAAAAAAAGCACACGTACGAATTAAAATACTACTAACAAAACTAAAAGCAAAGAGAATTATACAAACTTCTTTATTCTTTCACTATATATATATATATATATATTCAAACTAAAAACAACCAATCATCAATCATAGTAATATCACCCCCAAAAAAAAGGAAAAAAAAAAAGTCATTAACTAAATGACTTTAGCTTTACATAGGACGTTCTTTTATTTATTCTTACACTATGCATTAATTTATTTCACCACAACTCATTAATTATCATCAAAGGAAAGATTCGCTTGAAGTTGATCAACTCAAGGGCACTTGCGTTTGCCACCGTGAGTGGTCAAACTAGCATAGCAGGGACACATTTCTTGGTTACCGGCAGTTCCGGGAGGAACACAGTTGCAACGTGCGCAACATGTCCCGCATGCCCTCTTGCATAAGCGTGGCCTAGATGATAATCGGCACCTGCCTCCACAAGCTCCACCACAGTCTGAAAACCAAATAGAAATATATATCAAGAAGGGCCTTAACTACAACTACTTTCACATCTCAATCTGATTGAGGATCGATCATATTTATTGTGTTAAAAGATTTACCAATTTTCTTTGGGGGAGCGGTTCCCTTGCTGGCATTTGTCACCTGTATTTCACAAGAACATGTAGCTTAAAGTTATTACCAGCAATAACAGAATGTTCATCGCGTAAATTATTCAAGAAAGAAAGGAAGCTAAAACAAAACAGCTTAATGATGATCCAAAGTGATCAAGCTTTACCAGTTGATGATCAGCTTCAACCAGTTGGATAAGGATAAGAGAGATAAGAAGTGAGGCAATCAAAGCCTTAGAAATAGCCATGCCTAAAAGCTAATTATTAGAAATGGAGCCTTATTTTCGTTTCTAGTGTCTCTACTTTAGTGTTCTGTATGGAAAATAAGAGAATTGCTCGTATTTATAGCAAAAATGTTAGGCAGGGAAAAAGTAGTAGTAGTACTAGTAGTAACATCCGAAACAATCCTATGGCAAGTACGCGGAAGAGCAGAGAAGAAAGAAACGCGCAATGGTGACTTGTCAGAGACTATCTGGTGGAGGAAAAGCCCCATTGGAATGATCCGGAGTAAAGCAATTTTCTCATTGTTTATGGGAGGTGTTTCATTTATCTACTAGTGGCTCTGCCAAGTGCCAAGCAAGTGGTTTTTGCTTTTCTTACTATCGTTTTCTGTGGGTTAATAAATAGACCTGAAAATTTGGATGCTTTTGATAATCTTAAGTCGGTTGGCTTGGCTCTGAAAAATTATTGTCACGTAATATAAAGTATATATGAATCATGATTCATCCATTAAAGCTGATCAATTAATTACTTAATATCTCTTTGGAAAGTTTGAGACCCATCTTTGAATTACTTCGAACTTTTCTTTAATTTGCTTTTAAGATGATATTGGCCTGAAGATGACAAGCGACAAGTCAAATACTACGATCATATATCTGATCAATTTTCATGACAAAGAGACGACAGTTTGTCTTTTCAGTCATTATGCAAAAATCAGAAACTCGTCAATCAACAAAATTACATCTATTAATTAGCTAACCAAATTACATCATTATTATTCAAGTCGGTGAGGTTATTCAACGCCCTGTGAACTATATATATATATATATATAGATTGTCATCATTTCTCTTAATTAATGAACAAGGTTTCAGTAAACCAAACTTTTATGAAATCCCCTGTATTATTAGCATATCTCTTTCTCATTATAAATTAACCAAAATAGTTATACAATTATGATTGCTAACTAATATAAGTAGTTTCACAACAGTACCAGAGGACCAGACTATATGTTTACAAGACCAAACTTGGAGGGGAAATGTCATATGCAAATATTAGAGGCATGGGAATGTAAAGCAAACTTGACAAGTTCAGTCGGAAAAGGATGGGAATTTTGTCACTTTATGTAAATGTTCATTAGTCATGACTCGAAGTACCCAGCCTAATCAACTTGACAGCTAGCCTCCTTCGGACAACAGCTGTACCCTGCTCATACACCTATTACCAAAGTGGCTGATACTTATCCATCATTTCAGCAGTTTTCAAAGGCTTACTAGTGTTTGAGTTCACTGAAGAGGGTTTTAGCCTTTTAGGCTCTAGAGTTGACTTGTGCTCAATGCTAATCATGCCTTGTTTTAGCAGTATTAAAGTTAGTCTTATCTTTAAGCATTTATCGGTTGTTTAATCCCTACCGACACCTAATAATTTCGATTCCCATGTCCCGCTACCTAATGCTACTAATTTGAAAAGCAATGAGGCAAGGAAAGTCTCAATGATACAAAACAGAAAGCTGTTGATTGTTTTGATCGGTTACAGTTCAGCGGCTAACCTGTGGCCCTGGCCCCTTGTGTACTTGTGCTGTTCTGCACACAGGAAGGTCCAACTCTTTTTGCAGTTTATCCAGCCAAGATCATTTTATTATGAAAATATTTTACTAAAGTATTTTTAAGATTAATTGATATATTATTTATAATAATATTTTTATATTAAATACAATAATTGATAATTAATGTGATATTTTTAATGTATTAAAAAGATATTTTGTAATCTTAAAAGATGTCTTTAAGACATTGTTAGCAAATATAATTTTAAATAATTAATGAATGAATGAATGTACGGAAAGGGCTTAACCGAGGACTGGAGATAAGCCATGGGCCCTTGCTTGGCTTCAAAACACGCACGAGTGAAATCATTGTCGTCTTTGTTGAACTGACATTGGAATAGTAAACTTGAGGATTCAGCTTGGAACGAAGCCTTGTCGGTATTCAGCTTGGAATGAAGAATTTTGATTCGATTAATTCGATTAATAATTAAATCGAATTATTATTAATTAAATTAATTAAATTTATTTTTTTATTAATCGTTAATCGAATCGAAATATTAAAACGGTTAATTAACCGAATCAAAATTATTTCGATTAATTCGATTAATTTTCGAATTAACCAAAATACTTAATTTATTTTGCAATTTATTTTAATACATAATTTTATATCCAAATAATCTATCCAACCAACCAAAATTCAAAAACAAAGTATAATAAAACCATTATAAAATCTAAACATCAAACATCCTAAACAACTAAAAATACTAAACAACTAAACATACATGATTTACTATAATTCGAATACTAAACAACTAAACATACATGATTTACTATAATTCGATTAATTCATATAATTCGATTATTTTCGCTTAACCGAATCGAATTAACCGATAACCGAAATATTTCAAAAGCATTAATCATTAACTGAACCGAATTTTATTCGATTAACCGATTAACTGAATCGAAAAAAATTTCGATCGATTAATTCGGTGAAACCCGAATAGTGAATATCTTGTCGGGACTCGGGACAGGATAAGAATATGGGACAGCTGGCTGGCTACTCGACCAATCATCAACATTTATGCGTCCAAGATGCACAAGATGATCCAATGCCACGTGTTTATTTAAATTGGCATCCTGTTTAGTGTTATAGAGTAATGGTTTTTCTAAATATCGTTAGAGTTTTCTAAATTAATTAATATATTATTTAAAATATATATATTATTTTAAATATGATTTTTAATATTTTTATTCATTATTTTTAATATATTAAATAAAAATATTATTATATATAATAATAATAATCCAATATATAAATTTTACAATTTTTGAAGCAAAGAGAGGGTGGCCACGTCGCCCCCTCCAATTTTTTTTGGGCCCCACTTTTGTTGTGGACCCCACTTTACTCTCAGATTTTTTTGGGCTCCATTTTGTTGTGGATCCCACTTTATTTTAGTGTATAAAAAAAATGGTAGGAAAAAAAAAAGAAAAAAATTTATGTATTCGTGTTATTTTTTGTGTTTAAAGTATTATATATTTATATAAATTTTTATATGTTGATAATTCGTGTTTCAATTCATTTAATATTTTACATAGTTTTTCATTGTGATTCAATTTAGAGAAAAAATTGTGTTCGTGTCGTATCTCAATTCATGACATATTTTGCATGATTTGTCATAGTGATTCGATTTAGAGAAAATTTATGTGTTCTTGACGTGTTAGTGTTTTTTTCCCTTCAAAGTATTATAAGATTTTACACGTTAATAATATATATAAAATACTATAAATTTTTACACGTTAATAATTCATTTTATGTATATTTTTACATGTTCGTGTATTCTTATTGAATTTTTCGTGTTGTATTTTAATTATTTTTTCTATATTGTGTTCGTGTCGTATCTCAATTCATTTTATATTTTACATAGTTTGTCATTGTGATTCAATTTAAGATAAAATTTATTTCACTTAGATTTATCTTTTAAGCTGACTTTATAAATTCTTTATAACTTTAAATTGTTATGACAGTTCTCTTTTGCTATTTTAAAAAAATTAATTTTTTTGTTTAATTGTTAATTTTTGTTTTTAGAAATGTTGTCATAGTATATTTAACATTTGATTTCCGCGGTATCGCGCGGGGTTTAATCTAATAATAATAAATGCCCTTAACACTTGTCAACAAAATCCACAAAGTAAAGCTTTCTACCCAAACCCCACCCGGAAATGCACCATTGGTCGTAGAATAAAGCTTTCTAAAGCTTGGAAAATGGCCTCATCAGATATTACACAAGCAGGGCTATTTGTGGGCGCCCGGTCTTGAAACAAGCAGCTGTCGGGAGCCATAGAAGCACTGCAATAGAAAGGCTTTGAACAAATCTAAAGCAATTTAAATATAGTACTTTGACAAGCATAATAGTAATAATAAACTTAATTACCAGGCCAAGATCCTCCATTGTGATAACTCCACCTAGTATTCTTTGGGTCACAACCCGTTACAATTCGATATGGCTTTCAAGAGCTGGATAACATATTTTTAATGGCATTTCTCCAACCAATTCTTCCCAGCGTGATTCAATAAGATCCATTATGGCTGCAGCTTGCTCTGGAGTTGCCAAAGATGTCAAAATTGCCACACAATTGCCTAAACAAAACCAACGGAAATCCATTCTTGCAGGGCTGACATTTCCAATGAAATAACCTCCGCGAGTTGGCATGAAATTAAAAACCCAGTCTGGAAGTGAATCAGGCATCACATTGAACTTGTTGACCGCAGTATGAGAGTATTCCTCTGCTTTATAGCGGTATAATGTCATTTAGCTGCTTTAAATCCAGGCAAAAGTAACTCCTCATGTGATAGCTTAAAGCATGGAGGCGTTTAACTATACGTTCCATGAATTATTTGCCCTCTGGGTCTTGTTTTTAATAAAAGCAAAGCACATCTTAGCGCCATAAAGGATAGCGCTTGAATCTCAATAGGATAACCATATATGCCCTGGATTAGTACACGAGGAACATAAATTAGTATATAGTAGGAAAATCAGTAAGTTTTTCCTTTCTCAGATAAAGTAATAGGCGAGTTTCTACTTTCAACTATTATATATGATTACCATTAAGAATTGGCAATATTCACTTTGCTGTACGCTTTTTGGCCTTTAAACATGGGAAATTTTGTTTCTCAAAACCCATATCTTCCTCATTGTTCTGGGCCTTTCTTCAGCAGTCATGTACTAACACATACGAACAGGAAATAACTTGATCAAGGCATCCACCCCTTTATATAAGCTAACAGGTTCAGCCAGAGTTCACAGTTTGTCTGTTTAGGCCTATCTTCATGGATATAGTATCATATAGCAATACCATGTTATGGCAGTTTGATCTTTAAGAGGAAGTTCAATATTCAAATTAACTATGCCATTGGTGATGCTTAAACAGAAGAGGATACAAACAATAACAAGCAAATGACTAGGTGATTGAAAAGGCGAAATCATAAAACAAATTAGCAAATAAATATGGAAACTACGTGTAAGAAACGAACCATTCTGCGGTCAATCATGCAGCATCCATCAGCACAGAGAAGAGTTGGGAATGTGTCAAAGCCTTCTGAAAGACACAAACTCAGAATAAGGCGCGTGCCCCTTCGGCAATCAGGCATTTCGGCCAAGGAAGAGTCTCCTGTATGCTTTGTATATGCACGAAGCAAAATAACCGGCCAAAATCCAGAATCAACAGGAGCTACTCTCCCTATTGCACACTCTCACCAAAGTCTGCAATTAAAATTTCACTGTTCCTTACCGGATTGTGAATCACTTTGAAACTTGCTGGCATTACTCGCTCCCCTAGCTTGAACTGGTCTATCCTTTTCTCCCATGACTGTAAGAGTGTAAGCGAAGAGTTTTCAAAAGAAAATTCTTGACTATTTCTTCCTCCCCATTCATCAAAAACGCCAAGGCACTTGGAACAAAATCTCTAACAAAAACCTGCAAAAGGGAGTAATAGTAATAAACAGTTCTGCTTAATTTCCTAAAACAATGTTTAATTAGTAAATGGTACGTACTAACGAAAACCTGATCATAATTGAGCTCTTCAACGGAATGGTCTAATATGCGGCAATAGTACCAACTGGTTGTCTGCGATAGTAAACAACCGAGCGCCTCAATTTCTCTTATGCCTCAGCTACCATGGCATGTGTCTCAAAGTAAGTATATGATTAGGCGTGTTAAATCCAGACCTTCTTCCATGTGGAGATAGACCTTCAAGGTTGTCTATCATTTTGAGCGAATGACGAGGTGAGGTAATTGACAATTCACTCCAAGGCCTTTCCTCAAAGTCAAAGGATCTATTCCTCTCTACATTTATTGCTATGGGTCTTTCCAAAATCCTCAGGATATCAGAATCTTCAATCTCAAATATGGTTCCCGCTGACTCCAGTGTTTTGACATTTCCATTTTCAGAGACATCGCCGCCTAGTGGACGCATTCTTGATCTCAGAATTTAGAGAATTTGACCCAACAACAGTACAAAATTCAGCAATCTGCATTCAATTAACAGACAAACTTTGCATCAGATCAGCTAATTGTCCTTTCTCCCTGAAGTGGGATCAATGTGAAGGAAGAAAAATGAAATTTTTTGCCTAAGAAAAAGAAGACAACAGTGCTTACCAATTGAGATCAATCTAAGAAACTTGTGGCTGGGGGTGACAAATGAAAACAAAAACAGCCCAATGCAACGATCTTGAGATTGCATAACATATAAGCGAATGTTAAACCTCGGAAGTGAAGGAACACAAGCCAACCCCATTCCGTATGCATCACCAAAATGGAAAAAACATGCATGTAACATGTCTCGTTCTCGCACTGTCGCATGCTATAATCGCGATGGCATGCAGCATTTGCTTGACATAGCAGCACCTGCTATTGCCAGTTATGAATTCTCGTTGACTGGTTGAACTGGTGTATCTCTGCTATAGAGTTCAGGGAGGTAACCGACAGGTTGGAACAAACAAACATCTTGGAAGATCAGATGGAAGCTTGGAATATTCCCTCTAGAATCTTGTTTCTATTAAAACTCTTAATTAACCTTCTAAAAAAGGATAAAAACTGGATAAAACTGTTTTAAAATGATAAACAGCAAGTTTTCCTTAGTTTTCGAGATAAAAGAAAGAAAGACTTTCCTTAGTTATAATAGATAGAAGGCATTGTAAATGGAGTCGTAGATACAGTAGATCCGTGGATGACATGTGACATTTTATGGTCTCTTTCAGTCAAATTTTGGCAGTTGAAGAAAGTCAGTCACTACTCATTTGATCGTAGAGCCGTTGCCTCCAAATGGATGGGAGCCATGACAGTTCACGATCTTGATGGGCCCTGGTTTTTTCATTTTTCGGCATTTTTTGCTAGTCAAGACTCAAATAGTAATCACTCCTGCAAGCCATTGGCATTGCTGGCTTGAACAAATTTATGGTCAATGGTTTTTGCCGAGTTTATTTTAACTTATAACTGTTTTGAACCATGGATTAATTCAGGGGTTAAGAGTGACATTTAATAAATTTGGAATTCGAATCCCAGCAATCGAACAATTTATTTTTTTATTTTCAGATTACTACTTATTTTATATAAAAAAATTATGATTTTGCATAGAGCTTATGTAACGAGTGATTTTGGACTTTTTTAAGATTAATATATTATTTATAATAATAATTTTATATTAAATATAAAAATCGATAATTTTATTGATGATTTTCACTGTATTAAATAAAAATATTATTTTTATATAATAATTTTAAAAAGTATTTCTTTTGTATAAGGGAGAAACTTGTTAAAGGAAACATGTAATTACATTTTCTCAGGTTTTTACTTTGGAAAAGAACTTTGGGCCGAACTTGACCGACAAACAGTTTGGGCTGACATTATATATTTAATGTCGACGTGGAGTTTTTTTATGTAATTTTGTAATTGTCTGATGTTTATATTTGCTTCTTTGTCTTATTACAGAGGAAACAGAGGATGAATAGACTGATTTCAGAATCTGGTTTGAAATCCTCCGTAAAAATTCAAAAGTATGTTCCAATGAGTTTTTTTTTTTTTTTTTCTTCATAATTTTATACATTGTACAATTTCTAAGCTTTTAATAATTTCATTATATGCAGGATGTTTCTCAAAGGGACCCCAAAGAAACCAGAAAAGGAATGTCAGGACGTAAGGATAGTGGTTCAAAGTCTGTTACTTTGAGGACATTGGAAGGCGATTTAAGAAGGCTTAAGCTTGAATATGAAAATCTTGCTTCACAAAAGAGTTATCAAATCGCTGCACTTATGGCAGAGAATAAGTTTGCATGGAAACAGTTTCAACATTACGCAAGCATTCTGAACTTGAGAAAGCTAACAGGAAAATTGAGGCACTTATTTCCAATATGAAGGAGCTGAGGTCATCTAATGCTGAAAAGGATGAAATAATTGAGAGATTAAAATCTGAAGTGTCTCTGAAGGAGGCTGATGCAAGTAGATTCCATGAAGTTTCTAAAATGCCAAAGGAGGTAGAAATTTTTAAGGAAGTCTAGAAGTTCTTCTTGTACACCTGTAATTAAACGTTGTGCTGCAGGTGAAAGAACTTCTGTTCTGAGAGATAAGAATGGTGGCAAGGGATGGATGCAACGTTATTATGAAGAAAGAAAACTTTGCTCCTCATGTTCCTGATCTTCTGAAGGACAATGGAAAGGTCCTTTTTAGTCAATCTAACTTTAAACATGGATTTATATGATTTTGACATGAATTATTTCAGTTCATGATAATAATTAGTAATGTTTAAGAGTTGTTCAATGCACTTTGTTGTTTCTGTCTTTCTGATATGAAGATTTACTGTCTTTTCTTTTGAGTGGTATGCTCTAGGAGGCAGTACAATATTCATTTTTGCTTTGCACAAAGAAAAGCATTTTGTCTCTTTTTTATTTAATTATATAACAGGTGCATTGTGCCCATTATGGTTGCAAAGTATCAATATTCTTCATTTTTGGCCTCAAGAACCTTAAAATTCTCCTAAATAATTGCCCTGGGGTCATAGGAAATTGCTATAATAAAGCCTTAAGTAATCACCACTGAGGTAATTGTGCTATAATAAGGCCTAAATAATTGCCCTGGGATCATAGGAAATTGTTCCTGATTTCATCTATCCCCCAAATAAAATACGAAGGCTATATACAGTACTGATATGTTAGCCTGCTGGCCGAACTAATTTACTCTGATTTCTCAGTACCATTAGTGAATACTGCTGTTTGTTCTTACTTCAAAGATCCATTCGCTAACCAAATTTTAACTTCTTATTGTTGTTTAGGGACGCAGAAGCTCGAAGAGAAAAAAAAGGATGATGAAATACCCATTTCTGAAACTCCAAAATTGTTCACTTCTACAATTAAAGTTCCCAGATTGAAAGCCCTTCTCGTCTCCCAAGACAAGATGACCTATACCATCTTCTTGGCTTCTAAATTTACTCATCCATTTATTATTATTTTTAAGTAATCTAAGTATTTCTGTATCTTTTACCAATTATTATTTGTACAAGGCTAATTATTAATGAATTAGTGTTTGTGGTTGTCATAGCAGTCTGGACATCTTTTTAAAGAGTGGTGGATGTTATTATGCTGGTAAAGAAGGTAAAAGTGCATCAAGGGAAAGCTCAGAATCATGCAACTGAGAGAGCCTTTTAAATGAAAAGTGATGAACAATGTGATTTAGAAAGATTACAAAACTCTATATCATCCATGCCATCAAGGGGGGAAACTTTATTATCATCCAGGGTTCACTAAGATGCAGTCTTTGCTGTTTCAACTCAAATTAACGTCCTTTCCTTTGTTTTCTTGAACTCTCTGAACAATAATGTGTATGCTGGTATCACAAGTATTTTCATTCGGAAGGAGTGGCAATCAGTAGACAATCTCTCTTTGATAATGAAGTATTTGCAGTTCCCACAGGACATAATGCACCACAACAAGTGCATATAACCCAAGGGGACTATGATGGAAAAGCTGTAATTATCTCATGGGTCACAGCTGATGAACCGAGGTCTAGCAAAGTACAATATGGCACATCAGATAAAAAATTATGAATTTACTGCAGAGGAAAAGATGACAAACTACATCTTATATAAATACAACTCCGGCTATATTATTCATCATGTTCTTGTTGATGGCCCTTGAGTATGATACCAAGTGCTATTACAAGATTTGGGATTGGTGGTGATTCTGCACGAGAATTCTGGTTTCAAACACCTCCAAAGATTGGTTCAGATGCTCATTACAAATTTGGAATTATTAATCCTCTTATAGATTATCATCAAAAGATCACGATAAATTTGGACATTAACAAACATATTTATTGTTACAAATTTGATATCATAAGAAGTTTTTTGCGCTCTAAATTTGATACAAATTCAACTCCAAGTTGATCTTTCTTTTCTCCCAAGCTAACTTGCTTTAAGATTTTGAAATATAATTAAAAAAAAAAAAAAGGGAGTTAAACTTGGAAAAAAAGCCAGAGATGGTTGTGTTGTGCTTGGGATGGTTTCTAAAATTACCAATAAGGAGCATCTAAGAAACACGCTCCTTTAACAGAGCGTGTACAAGTTTCTAAAGTCACACTCCTTAGGTAAATTATAACATAGAAAAACACGAAACAGGTAGTCAGTAGAATTTCTAAGTTGCAGATTGATATTGTCTGTCTTATTGAGACTAGAGTAAAGTTACCTAAAGTGCAGAAGATTGTTGACATGCATTTTAAGGGATGGAATCTCCATCATAACTACTCTGAAGCTTCAAATGGAAGAATTTGGATCCTTAGTAAGGTTCACCTGGATGTAGATATGAAGGACTCAACAGAACAGTCCATCACATGTCAAATTAAACTGAACTCTCTGAGGTTTTATTTGACTGCCATTTATGGAAGTAATGAAGGAAGCAGAAGGAAATTGCTTTGGTCACACTTGCATTCCCTCAGTGGAACTACTCAAGGTGCGCCATGGATTTTGGCAGGAGATTACAATGTGGTAGCTCATCCATCAGAAAGCTCATGTTTTAATGGATACCAACACAGTACCTCAGATATGAAAGATTTCCAACTTTGCATTGAACAGAATGCATTGATGGATCACCAATTTGTTGGTCCAATCTTTACCTGGTCAAATCATCAAGAGAATCATCTTGCCAAGAAGCTTGATAGGGTCATGATCAATGATCAATGGCTCCTCTCTTTCCCATATTCCTATGTGGAATTTATTGCACCTGAAACCTCTGATCACTGTGCTGCACTAATCAAAACCAGCTTGGAGAATCACTCCCTTCCCAAACCATTCAAGTTTTTCAATTACTGGACTAGGGATGCAGAGTTCATGGATATTGTTGAGAGCTCATGGCAGGATCCTACCAGAGGCGATCCTATGTCCAATTTGTATATCAAACTGAAGAGAGTGAAGCAGAAGCTTAAGAATTTCAATTTCAAGAAGTATGGAGCTATTACTGAGAAGGTACAAGCCAAAAGAAGGGAATTAGCAGAAGTGCAGCTCCAACTACTAAGGAAGCCTGCAGATGTTGAACTGGCAGCAAAGAAAGATATCCTTTCCAGGGATTTCAATAATCTTCTCAAAGATGAGAAAAGCTTTTACAAGCAAAAATCCAGAATACAATGGATAAAGGAAGGAGACCAAAATACAGGCTTCTTCCATAGGATGGTGAGGGCAAAGTTGAGCAAAAATACCATACATTCTTTGACGGATGCACAAGGAAACAGACTTGAAAACTTTGATCAGATTGCTACAGAAGCTGTCTCCTACTTCCAGAACTTGTTGGGATCCAAAGATCATATGGTCAAGGGCTGTAATCAGGATTTGCTTGCTGAACTTCTTCAGACTTCCATCACTGAAGAGCACAAAGCAGAACTAGTTAAAAGGGTAACTTCTGCGGAGATAAAAGAAGCAATGTTTTCGATTCATAGTGACAAAAGTCCAGGGCCAGATGGATTCACAGCTCACTTCTTCAAAACAGCTTGGCAAATTGTTGGTGAGGATGTCATAGAGGCTGCAATGTTCTTTTTCAGGACAGGAGTGATGCACAAAGCTTTCAATTCAACTAGTGTGGCTCTCATTCCAAAATGCCCTAATCCAAGCACAATGAGAGATTTCAGACCAATTTCCTGTTGCACAGTATTTTACAAATGCATCAGCAAGATTCTGACTAACAGACTCAAAAGCAGTCTTCCATTGGTGATCTGTCTCAATCAGAGTGCCTTCATTCCAGGCAGGAGTATCACAGACAATATCCTGCTTGCTCAAGAGTTAGTCAGAGGCTATGGTAGGAATACTCTGTCCCCGAGATGTGCCATAAAAGTGGATTTGCAGAAGACTTTTGATACTATAAGCTGGGAATTCATCTTTGCAGTCTTGAAGGCAATGCAAGTCCCTCAGCAGTTCCTAGATTGGATTGAAAGTTGCCTATCCACCAGCTACTTCTCTATATCTGTTAATGGAGGACTTATGAGCTTCTTTAAGGGGCAAGAGGAGTCAGGCAAGGTGATCCCCTTTCCCCCTACCTCTTTGTGATTGCTATCAATGTCCTGTCCAAGTTGCTGGATTCAGCAGCACAGTATGGGGTCTTCTCTTATCATCCAAAGTGCAAAAAGCTTCATTTAACTCACCTGAGTTTTGTTGATGATCTGCTAATCTTTGCCAAGGGCAATCTTGATTCAGTGAAGGGTATTCAGCTAGTGCTAAGTCAATTTTACACGTACTCAGGGCTCCAACTTAATAGCACCAAAAGTGAGTTCTTCTCCACAGGAATTGACAGAGAAGAATTAAGGCTCATCAGAGAGTCCACAGGATTCAAAACAGGCACACTGCCTGTCCGATACCTGGGGGTACCATTAGTCACTAGAAGATTAACCATGACAGACTGTGAGCCACTTTTGGAGAAGGTGACAGCAAGGGTTAGAGGATGGGCAACAAAGTTTTTGTCTTATGCTGGAAGGCTTCAGCTTATCCAATCAGTTCTGTTTCACCTGCAGAACTTCTGGTGCAGACATTTTGTTCTGCCCAAGCAGTGCATAAGGAAGTTGATGCAGCTATGCTCAAACTTCTTATGGAAAGGGAAGGAAGGCCAAGCTAAGGGAGCTAAAGTTAGCTGGAAGTCTATTTGCCTACCAAAATCAGAAGGGGGACTTGGTGTAAAGGACACTGTCACTTGGAATCAGGCATGTATTCTAAGGAATTTTTGGGCTGTACTGACTGAAGCAGGCTCCCTATGGATAGCCTGGATCAAGACTTATGTATTGAAGGATAGAGATCCATGGCACATCTCTATCCAGAGTGGGAGCAGTTGGAATTGGAGGAAGATCATGCAATTGCGAGAGGTGGCTGCCAGAATAGTTCTCACAACTGCTGATGGAAGCTGTAAATGGACTTTCCCTGAGGGAAAGTACCAAGTGTCAGCAGTATGGAACAAGATCAGACCTTCAGCTGGGAAAGTGGCTTGGTATAAGTTGGTATGGTGTAAATTTAATATTCCTAGGCATTCTATGCTTTCCTGGATGGCAATCCTAAATAGATTGGCCACAAATGATAGGCTTATCTCCTGAGGAATGGCAGTGGATGATAAATGTTTGCTGTGCAAACAAGAGAGGGAAACCAGGGATCATCTATTCTTCACTTGCTCCTACTCGAAACAGATATGGCAGAGAGTGATGGTACTTTGTAGGTTAAAAAGGCAGATTGCATGTTGGAATGTAGAGCTTCAATGGGCCTCTGTCAACCTCAGAGGTAAAGCTCTAATCACAACAATATTGAGGCTTGCTTGGAACGCAGTTATCTACCTAGTTTGGAAGGAAAGAAACAATCGTTTGTTCAACTCAACTGAGCAAAAGAAGAAGCACCTCACTGAGCAAGTGAGAGACATGATCTCGACCAGGTTAAATGATCTTAGGAAGATTAAAAGAGATTCAGTTAATACGTTTTTATGTAATTCTTGGAGGTTAAATCCAGACATGTTTGTCTAATGCATTGGTTTTCTGATTTATTTAGCAAGGCTAAGCTAGCTTTGTAACATGTAGCAGCACTGCTGCTTTCTTGGATAAATGAAAATCTACTTATCCAAAAAAAAGAAAAACACAAACTCAAAGCACATTATACTCGCTCTAAACTCTACACTCTCTTATATAAACTCAAGTCTCAAACCCATCAAATAGCAAAAAAAAAAATCATAAACCCTAGACCAACCTCAACCCCGCCTTGCTTGACGTGTCACTACCCACACCCTCGCCATGGATTTCTTATTTATTTTCCTTTATAGGCTGAACCCCCGTCTCCAAGCAACTCAATCTCTTCATCTCTCTTTCACTCTGTTTCAATTCTTCAACTCTTTTTCTTCTATGGAGAAGATTTAGAGTGATTTAAATAACAGAGCTTTTTTTTTTATTCCTTTTCTTTTCTTCTTTAATTATCAGAGGAAGAAAGATTCCGGGTAACAATGGAACAGAGCTGTGACAGCCCTGTCAGTGCGGAAGAGATTGAGGTCGCCGATATCATGTTGGAGCTGCCCCATCTAATCTTCGAATCTGAGTCACTCCCTCGCTTTTCTTTAACTTGGGGTGCCAAGAGGAAGAGATTTACTGCTTCAAAAAAAGAGGTCGCCGCCACATCTTTGCCTGCTCTGAAACTAGCACCACCATCTCCACCGTCGTCACTTCCCTCTAACGTCGTTGGCTCTACCTATGAGATTGAGGGACCCAAGGAAAAGGCCTTGACTTCTAGTCCTGCTACCCCTCTTTCATTTTCTCCAAGTGAATCTGATGAGAAACCTCGACCTTCCAAGAAAAAAGCCTCTGTTAATAGTCTTAAAAAGGTACGTTGCTTTGTTTTTCTTTTTTTTCTTTTTGGGTCATCACTTGTCAATTAAGTTTCTTGCTTTTTCGTTTTTGGGTTTGTTTCTCTCTGCTTTTTTTCCCTCTTTACACGTGTGTTCTGTTTACTGAATCATGTCGTTCTGGGTTTTTCATAACAATTAAACAGAAGAAAGAACAATTGCTAGAGATGGAGGAGGATTTTACTCGGCGCAATGAATTACTGAAAAAGGTGAGGATTTTTTTTTTCTTTTGACATTAATTAATTTGTCCTTTTCTTAGATATTACCACATTATCTTCAATTCTTCATCTTTTACTTAGCCTTTCATTCAATTTTTTTACTCTTATGATTTTTTAAACAGAAGTATGTAACATTAATCTTTGGTTATGCGGAATTCAAACAGGAGATAGAGAATAAGAAGTGGTTTCTCGATCAGCAGAAAGCTGAAAACTTGGAGTTGAAAGCAAAGAAACAAAAGGTATTTTCTCTCTCTCTTTTGTTTGGGTAAATATGAAAAACATGCATTTAAATAGTAAATAATTATTAAATATTATAATGAATAAAAATTATTTAAAAAATTTAATAATTAAAAATTATTATAAAAAATATTGTAAAAATAAAATTATTTTTTTTGATAATTTTTTTTTATTATTTTTTAATTAAAAAATAATTTTTTTAAAAAATAATTTTTTTTTAATTTTAAAAAATAAAATTTAAAATTTTTTTATTTACTTTTTTAATTAAAAATCGTAAAAAATAAAAATAATATTTCTAAAAGTAATATTTCTTTATTTTTTAAATTTAAAAAAAAATGAATATTTAAATATTTTATTTTTTAAATTTATTTTCAATTAAAATTTTTTAAAAATAATATTTTTTTAATGAAAAAATAAATAAATATTTTCATTAAGAATATTTTGTTACAATATTTTTTTATAATAATTTTTAATTATTCATTTTTTTATCTATTAAATTATTTAATAATTATTTATTTATTGACAACATGTTTTTTCATATTTATCCTTTTTGTTTTGGGTAGGTAAGGTAAATCGCTTCTGCTTCTTTTCTCTTTTCCAATTTGCTTTTAGGTGATTTTTCTAATTTATATATAATGATTATTTATTTCCTTATCTTTTAACTTTAACAGTTAAGTCAGAGTGTACGAAAAGCAGAAGAGCCACGTTTGGAAACAAGTAAAAGCTTGAATCTTGAGATTCAATTAACCGAAATTTCCATGGAGACTGAAAATATTATTACTACTACTAGTCAAGATAATCATCATCAACAGCGAATTTCAAGCAGGGTTTATCAACCACCGTTCCTCATGGATCAGACGAATTGCATATCAGAAATGAGCAAGAATTCTCAATACCAATATGGTGGAATGATCTCCTGGTTACCATCAAGCACCGGAGGAATATTAAGCAAGTTGCATGATAATGTGGGTCCACTCGGTCTCTTTGATATCAACGTTTCTGCAGAGGAAGCTCTGGGTCTCAGGTTTAGCTCTTTAAAATCAATTGATCTGGAGACAGCAACTAAGGCTAGAGCTGCTCAAGCAAGGTTTAAAAGGAAGCTGATTTGCAGGTCCAAGAATTACAATGCTTCGTGTAGAGCTCGTTACCCTTTTAGATGATTTTCTCTTTCTTTTTTTTTTTTTTTTTTTTATTTTTACTGTGGAATTAGCGTAGGCAATTATAAAAAAAATTGTAAATTAGAATAGAATAGTTTTAGAAGAGGTCTTATCGGATTTGGTTTGATATTTCATAAAAGCTCGATGATTATTCCATGGAAGATTTTTACTTGTTGACCAATCTTTTAGCTTTGGATGTAAAGCCATGACTTGGTACCGTATCAATACATACATATTGATTTTGAGGTAAATCGATACATTAAAATTTTTGTATCCTATGATCCTATACTATGCTTTTTAGCAATTTGTATATCGGCCAATTCGTTATTTTCGTTTGGTACAAAATTTCTGTTCGTTCTTTCTTTTTCTTTTTTTTTTTTTTTCTTTTTTTAATGTTTTAATCAACTTTAAATATTTTCTCTCTCTCGTGATCATTATTATTTTATCAGAAAATAATATATATTCATTAAATAAGATTATTGAATAATAATTTATTATATATTTATAATATATTTATTTTATTTATTTAAGATTTGAAAATTTTAAATATTAAATATATATATATATACATATATAGATGTATATAAAATATATTTTTACAAATACAATATTAAATAATACATATAAACTAAAAATTATACGTGAAAATACATAGACACATGGCACCCGTACCACCAAAACAAACAAAAAGCGATGCCCAACTGCTAGTCTACTTTGGTGTAAATGCCAAATGAAGACGAAAGAATCTAATCTAAAATCCTAAATTGGGGAAGGAAAGATAAGCTGATTATGATTTAAGGAACGTGCGATTTGCTAAAATCTGCAGCACGCGCTGGGCGAGAGAGGGGCTTGGAACTTGGATTGGATGGAAGTATTAAGTATAATGGAACCAATCTGATTGAAGTGGGCTCCTCAGACCCATTTTTCTTTTTCTTTTTATATATTTTGAGAGGAGTTCTTGATTAGTGATTACTACTACTATCCAGCTGAGGTAGCTGATTTTGAGACAGTTTCATTGGCCTTTCTTTTATTACTCAACCCATGTTTTGGGTTTTTGTTTAGTAAAACAGATGGTTGGTACTTGGTACTTGGCACTTGGCACTAGCCAGATAACAACTTGATTTGTGGGATTTAAGCAAACTAGCTTGCTAGGAATTAAAATGATCCTTTTTGTGTTTTATACTAGTTTTTTCTACTTACAAACGAAACAAGATAAAGTCTGTCTTTCCAAAGGAAGGCAAAAAAATGTTTCCGTGGTCTCAAAATGGCAAGCCTATGCAATGCAGGAGCACATTAATTTCAGCATTTTTAGTTATGACGAGTTTTAATCGGTTAGACAATTTAGCAAAAACAGAAAGAATCTAGCAGTCCAATCGCCATTTTAACTAAGAAAGAAACCACATTGAAAAGTTTTCTGGCAAGCAGTACAGCTTCCATAGTGGGCCCTTCAGCCTCCACTTAGCTGCTGCCTTTAATTTAATACTAATAAGTAGTAATAATATACGGAGTAATAATTAACCAAACCTCCTGGCATCGCATTGTCCAATATTAACACCATTTAGGATTTAGCTAAATGGAGATAATCAAAACTTGTTTCCTAGGTAGAGTTTTGGACCCCTATAGCCCAAACCTCCAGGCAACTTGACATAACAATTTCCAGAAAGAAGATTCAGTTGCTTGTTTACTTGTGAACTTATACTATTCTTTTCTTTCTTTTTTTTCCTTCTATTTCTTTTTTCCAATTAACCCTAGTCTGGCACTGAGACTAGGACAGATCATAGTCACCGTTCTCATTCAGCCATCTTTGATTTAGCAGTGCTCCAAAATACCAAATTTTGCTGTCAACTCTTCATGAATTGAACTTTTGGATGCTATATAGTATATATCTGCTACCAGTAACTACTTAAAAGGTTAATCACAAAAAAATATAAAAGATAAAGCAAAAAAAATAAATAAATAATAATTACCAAGTAGACCTGGCGAAGGAATCCAAGCGACCCTGCAAGGCTGCAACATATACATAGATGATAGAACTGCACTTCTCTGTTTAAACAGAGGAGAGAAAAGCCGAAAAGTCGATCCCATCCCATCTCATCTCTATCCTCCTATATGGGTCACGGGCCAACATCCATTTAGGAGAGTACAAATACAACCCATAAACTCTCTGATTGGATCGAGTTGGCGGCAGATCTTTAAAGCGCGTGGGTTCAAGAAAGGATAACTATTGCTGGCGAATACCAATCCACTTAAGAAGCCCAATCTGCAGAGAGAAAAGCATGACCATGCATTAGTTTAACCCTAGTTCTGCTCCAGGGTTTATCCCTGGTTAAGTTTAAGCCCTTTCCAGCAACCCTAGGTAACCTTTGGTATATAAGGTTTGAGAAGCACACTGCTCAAATCCTCCTCCTAGCTGTAAGTTGCCACTCCCAGACCAGACCACAGTCAAATACTAGTTTTATTTTTTTTTTTTTTTTTGGATAAGTAAGTATTTTATTTATCCAGAAAGCAGTTAAACTGCTACATCCAACATCATGTGCAACATGTAATTAAAGCTATACATACTTAAACAATACTTGAACAAAATACTAGTTTTATTTTTATGCTCTCTTCTCTGGAAAATATATCATAAAATTTTGTTTTTATAATATTATTATTATTATATATATATATATTAGAAACTAGCTAGGAATGAAAGGCATGCAAATGATGAGGATCATTTTGGGTATGAGAAGCTCGACAATATTATTTTAATGCGAGCGATGTTTGCACCTCATACTTCCATGACTCTGATGCGTATGTAATGTTTTCTTCCTTTTTTGGGGGTTAGATTAGTTTGTCGTGCTAAGATTATGATAAACTACACTTCTATTTATTTCCTTACTGTGTCTGGAATTATGTCTCTCTTTCAACCGACAGCTGTTTCCGACTATGAACTGTTTTCACTATTAAGATTTGCCCAAGGGAAGGGTTTGGGCCAAAGCCCGCCGATAAGTCAGTCAGAAACTAATCCCTTCTCATTAGTGAAAAACGTTTTTCATCCATCCTCATGAATTTTGGATATTCTTTAGTTTTTTTTTTTTTTAAATAAAAGAATGTACATTTTTAATTTGATCATTTGACTTTTGAGTATGACAATTCCGCATGTTCTTATTGTTATTCGATGTTATATAATGTTTAAAATATAATATAAATTTTGACATATATATGTATAAATTTTATTACGTTAATAATTTATATTATTTTTTGTATTATAATATATTTAAACCGATCAATCAAAAAATTTTTTTTTTTTTTTTAATTTGAGCATGAATGAAAGAACTATGCAAAGTTTTGGCTTATTCCCATTTACATCCAAGTGTCTTGTCCCTGATTATTAACGGGTGCTGAAAGTAAAACTGATAATTTCTTTATTCGAGTGTCAGAAAAAAAAAGCAAACATCATCATCTTGGGAAATACAAGGAACAGTGCAGAAAAATTAAACAAACAGCGATAAGCAGGGAAAGGTTGATATTCTCAAACTTCATTCTGGTTCACTGGTAATTGCCCAGAGAAATTTAGGTCTCATAGTTCTCCTCCAGACCATCCTCGTAATCACCCTCCTCCTCCACAGTTGCGTCCTGATATTGCTGATACTCTGCAACCAAGTCATTCATGTTGCTCTCTGCTTCTGTGAACTCCATCTCATCCATCCCTTCACCAGTATACCAATGCAAAAAGGCCTTGCGACGGAACATTGCTGTGAATTGCTCACTTACCCTCCTAAACATCTCCTGGATTGATGTCGAGTTCCCAACAAAAGTAGATGACATCCTCAGACCCTTTGGTGGAATATCACAAACACTGGACTTCACATTATTGGGAATCCACTCCACGAAGTAGGATGAATTCTTGTTCTGGACATTAATCATCTGTTCGTCAACCTCTTTGGTGCTCATCTTGCCTCGGAACATAGCTGAGGCTGTCAGGTAGCGACCATGGCGAGGGTCAGCAGCACACATCATGTTCTTGGAATCCCACATCTGCTGAGTCAGCTCCGGGACAGTGAGAGAAATGTACTGCTGGGAACCACGGGATGTGAGTGGTGCAAACCCAACCATAAAGAAGTGAAGACGTGGGAATGGGATCAAGTTCACAGCCAACTTTCGGAGGTCAGAGTTCAGCTGTCCAGGGAACCTTAGGCAGCATGTGACACCACTCATGGTTGAAGAAATCAAGTGGTTCAGATCTCCAACTGCCAGATTAAAAAGTCTAGAGTTAGTTTCACTATTTTAAACTGTTTCACGTTATAGCAAACCATCCAACAAGATGAATATTTTATGACTCACAGCTTGGAGTAGTAAGCTTCAGGGTCCGGAAGCAAATATCATAAAGTGCCTCATTGTCAAGAACCATGCATTCATCAGCATTCTCAACCAACTGGTGGACAGAGAGGGTGGCATTATATGGCTCCACAACTGTGTCAGAGACTTTAGGTGAAGGGAAAACAGAGAATGTCATCATCATCCTGTCTGGATATTCCTCTCTGATTTTTGATATCAGGAGAGTTCCCATGCCAGAGCCTGTGCCTCCTCCAAGTGAATGGCATACCTGGAAGCCTGGTCCAGAAGTAACATAAACAAGTGAGCTTCATCAGAACGTTCAAAAGGAAAATTGTCATTATTGAACCAATAAGATTTTATTATTACTAAACGCTAATAATTAAAGGCAAGGACTATTTTAAAACTAACCCTTCCCTAAAAGTAAAAGAATTCACTGGATAGATAAGATTATCATGCTCCAAAATATACTTAATACCAGGATCAAACAAGGTTTGAATTATAAAAAGGAATTTAGATCAACTTGTGCCAGATCCAACTGTGACGATTTACATATTGCATATTGTTAAGTACAAAAGTGAAATATTTGGTTTTTCCAATTTAAAACAGTTAATGGGAAATAACTTAACCAAACAGAATCCTGATGGAAAAGTTTTCGGAACACCTGAGCCGCCAACATTCTATTGAAAAGGATATTAAAGTTATGAAGTAAGTCATTATCCTTCCTTTACTCCACATTATGACAAAAGATATCAGCCTACCTATCTAGTGTTCCCTTAATGTGACTTAGTTCAATAATCCACCATTATCATCATTTATAACATAATGTTACTATAATTACAATAGCAACAAACCAAATATTTCACAGCAGTCATACCGTATTAGTCCTTTTCAGATAGATCTGGATCCAGAGACATGGTTTTCTCTTTCTTCCTTTTTTAATACGTTTATACCTACTATTCTTCAAATTTTGGATAAAACAAAACCTGATACTCATGCCGATGTTACAATTTAACATGTGATTGTTATTATTTTTTTGATAGATATAGTCACTTGATTATGCATTAATGCATGTTAGTTATGATTCTCCATGCTAATTTAGAGATCTTTCATTTTTCTCTTCAAGATTCAGATATTAAAATATTGGCCAAGCCATAATGATAATGTAAAGACAGCATTCATATGACGATGAGCTGGTAAGGGCCCTCAAGGCTCCACCAAATGCATTAAAAAGTTTATCAAGTGCTCTAAGATCTAACTTTTTGTTAATTTTTGCAACAAAAAAAAAATATAGTAAAAAGATTGTCGGCACAATAAGGATAAAACGACATGCAGGTGGGGAATCACAATCATAACATGAAAAGAAAAAAAAAATCATATAGAAAAAATAGATCTGCTTATATAGATAATTATATATATCACTAAAGGTAGGTAAAGGACTTAGAAATTCGTGTATTTATGTCGTGTTGGTATATTTTTTTCATGTTATAATCATGTTTAAAATATTTTATATTTGTATAAATTTTGACGTGTTAATAATTTGTATTATATAGATTTTAACATGTTCGTATGTGTAGTGTCCGTGTTTCTTTTTTATTTCGTGTCGTGTTTTAGTTATTTTTACGCATAAAGAACCATGCCCTCTGCCTCCGCACCAGTAAAAAAGAAGCTTACTAATAACAGCTCAGTCTCGTTGACAAAATATTACTAACCATTAGCAACTAAAGAAAAAGGTAGATAATTGAACACAGAAGCAGTCCTTCCATATCATTTTCACAGTGAATTATCAATCATGACATTCAAGATCTTGCTATTCTTTACAGTTTATTGGATAGGTAAAATGAGATTATTTCACCTTGATATGGTCATTGACTCATTGCCGAAAGTTAGGAAATTAAAAGATCTAACAGCAGAAACAGTTCTATGTCGTTATCATGAAAGTGATATGGGAGAACTCAAATAGATAAAGAGTTCCAAACTTTGAGGTGAAAAAGAAAAGAGCAATTATGTTGGAATGGATCAAGTAAAATGCCATTAAAAAAAATATGACTAGAATCAATTTCACGAAAATCAACGCAGATTTGGCCAAATCTAAATTTCTAAGAGAATGAAACATGAAAACTAAATTTTCGATTACTATGGAAATGTAAAGCAGGGAAATAATATATACCTTGCAAGCAATCACAATTCTCAGCCTCTTTACGAACAACATCAAGAACAGCATCAATCAACTCGGCTCCTTCAGTGTAATGACCTTTGGCCCAGTTGTTTCCGGCACCGGATTGTCCAAACACGAAATTATCAGGCCTAAAGATCTGGCCGTAGGGACCGGATCTGATACTATCCATAGTACCGGGTTCAAGATCCATGAGAACCGCACGAGGAACGTACCTTCCACCGGAAGCCTCGTTGTAATACACATTGATCCGCTCCAGTTGGTTATCGGATGATCCATCTCCATTGTACCTTCCGGTAGGATCCACGCCGTGCTCGTCGCAGATCACTTCCCAAAACTTGGATCCGATTTGATTCCCGCATTGGCCTCCTTGAACGTGAAGGATTTCTCTCATTGTTGTTTTGTTGAAAATGAAACGAAAAAACAAAGAGGTTTAAGGGTTTTTTTTTTTTTTTTTTGAAGGGGTAGAGGAAAGAGAAGGAAATGAAGGGATGTTTTTGAGGGGAAGAGCCGAAGAGGTTAATAAGGAAATGCTAATAATAATAATATAGAGCGGCATTATATTTTTTAAGGATTGTCAGTCACTGTCTGTCTGTCGTGAGTAGGACAATTGACAACCAGAGTAGCAGCAACTAACCGCCCATCCAAAGCAGTGAAGGGTGTGCACGTTAAGAGAGTGAGTATACTGTGAGGCGCCATTTTGCGCATTTTGTTTTTAATTGAGCGTATATTTCGGAATTTCTGTTCTGATTTTTATCCCCGTGACCGTGAGTTGGATAATTACGGTGCAGTTATTACTTTAATTAGGTGCATAATTCGGTTCTAACCGAATTAACTGATTAAATTTGAATAAATTTCGGTTAATCATTTAACTAATAAAATTATTAAAAATTTCAATTATTACCAATTAAAAGTCCTAATTATAATTAGTTGAAGGGCGGCAAATTAGACTGGACATGCCACGTGTTGTAGGAGGACAAAATTGGTTCGGGTTACATCACTAAGCGGCTAAGCCGGTTATTGGACCATCAGGACCTGCGGATTGCTTGGTTGGCCGAATAGTCTTGGAAACTAGTTGATACCCATAACTACTGGACCAAAATAATTGACCAATAATGGGTCAAAGTCCTCATCTTTCAAGACCAAATATAATATCTGGCGGAGCCATTGGAAACTAGCTATTATATTTGTCCTCGATCTGGAGAGCATTCCCTGGCATGAATCAAATCAAATTCAAGGATTCTTGCGTTGGTTAATTTAGGGTTTTCCGAATTGTGATGCTTCCCATCTTGGACTCCATGGATATTCTGCTAGAAGAGGTGACACTTTTGGTACTTCTTGGGGTGATATATGCTGGCAATATGTCACAATGATAACACATTTGATTAGCAAATTCACAAAATAACCATTTAGTCAGCCAATAGTAGAAAAATAGAAGGTTCTCTAACTAATAGATGAAGCCTACTCGGGCTTTTCACATGCAATTGGGAAACTATCACATAGAACCATAAAAGCCAGTTGACCCTCAAACTCATTCAGTAATATCATCAACATAAGTATAATTAACATGTTCATATTGAGATATATTCAAAAACCTTTTATCAATCCGTCTTAAAATGGGATCTAAATATTGTACTCAAGAACCTGAGTGCTTTACATATTAGGAAAAGGAAATAGCATTACCTGACAACTTTGGAGCATCAGAGGTGGCTGCTGCTTAGGAAACTGAGTTGAAATAAGTGCACATACAGTAACAGTACAATCAAAAGTTTAACTTATGACAAGTGCCGAGTTGAGTAAAAAACCAGTAAAAATAATACAGGTATGAAAAGGTAGATACAAGAAATAGTTGCACTAAAATCAAATGCAAACATCACATAACTAAAACATCCTAAATGATCTGAAATTCATTCATGCTTAACTGGAATAGTTCCATATGGTCTAAACATTAAAAACACCAAAACAGAAAATGGTATAATCAGTAATTATCTAATGGTACCAGGAAAACAAAGGTTCCAGAAGAAGCAAGAAATGTAGCCGTTCTGCAAAAGATCTGCCAAGGAAAGCAAAGACAAACCAACAATCAATGTTAAAGGTTCTAACGCTTCATATATATAGATAAATGGAAAGATTAATGCACACCGGATCAGCTTCCAAAGGTCTTCCAAACAATGGGGCTAATGCCTCTATAATGCGTCTTCTTATCTCAATTAATGAAACAACTTCCAAGACCTGGAGAACAAAGAAGATTACAAATGACTCCTTTTCTTAAACACTCAATATACAAACTCAAAGTAAACCCTAGATGATAGAAAAGAAGCTGAAGCTGACCTGTTTTTGAATAGATTCTTCTAGGGGAGGAAGATGTTCAGCCATGCACCTTCAAACGAGAGGAGACAAACCAACAGAGATTTGTCAGCGCAAGTTGTTTCTATCTTTTAGGATATGCAACACATGAAGGCAGAATGATGTGCATAACTTACATTCCATCCAACCATGAAGCAAGCTTGACATCATCGATTATAAACAGAGCTCTCAACTAGACAGTTGACATCAATTTCAAATGAGGTGCTGAAGGAGTAGGTGCATGCTTTCTTCCAACAGGATAAATTACCTGCTAGATTACAAACTTCATTAAGAAGTGGGAGAGAAATGGAGGACAGAAGGGAAGAAAGAATTTGAACAACAATTCAATTACGTACAAGTTACTTTTTAAGAATTAAATTACACATAAATGAGAGGGAAAAGAAGGGAAGGGTAACCTGTAAGTATATTTTTAGTGGATGTCTCCGGGGGCACCCATGCACCATTTTGTTTATGTTCATATCCATTAAAGGCACAGCAAAATTGACCGCTTCTGGCTATGCTAAAATTCAAAGGACCATGGATTTAATTAAAAACCAATTATGTTTTTATGCACACTAACAATCTATTTATAAAGACCATACTCCATTAAAGGAATACCTTTTCAGCACCTGAACTAATAGTCTAATATGCATTTCAATTCCTGCAGCACAGTGAAGGAGTTAGGCACTAATCAATTAGTTCAGTTTACAAATGCAAATGTCTCACAAAATTGAAGAGCTTTAACAGTGGCAAACAGTAAACTACTACATGAAAACAAAAAACAAAGAATAGATTCAGATCATTAAGCTTTAAAATTTTGCACATTGACATCAATGATTAGATAGTGACTAAAGATGCTAAAAAGTTCAAAATGCAATTATATGATGGCCAAATTTTCACCTTTCAATTCGTTCATACAGGAATAGACATGCACAAAAAATGGAAAGGAAGTGCAGGATAAAGACATGTATATTATGGTTAACATATGAGATAACAATGGTCAATATTCAATGACAGACTTTCTGTGATGAGACCTACAAGCATTGAGAAAAAAGGTAGTAAAAAAGAAATGTCTCTCAAATCTCAATTTGCACATTATCTCCTCATTCATTACTCTTAACCTCAATGAACATTAATAAAAGAATTGCAATTCAGGTTAAGAAAACAACACAACAGGATTTTCAAATCTTTCTCCATCAGAAACCAAATTTATATGCGGAAAGATTACCTGTCGTGAACAAATAGTGCTAATCTCAAATTTCAACCAATCATCATCCACTTCTCCAACACATTTCCTCTGGTAAGACATATATTGATCCCTATTTAAAAAAAACGAAAAAAGCCATAAATTTCTTTTCTCTTTTTCCCACAACCATAAAAGATTTTGATTTCCTAACCAAGCCAAACCTCAATTCCTGAATTAAAGCTAGTAGCCTTGTCTGGTCTTTATTGTTCCAATCAGATAAAATGTTCCGAGTCCTAGACTTCAAATCCCCCTCTCCTTCACCGCCAGTCATGTGTAAATCTCACTGACATTTAATAAGCAATGTAAATCGATCGAGGCCCCCGGTGTAGGTTTTGCCACCAGACAACACTTGCTCAACCTGCAAAGCAAAATTATATGAGAAATTGAAAATTTTGTTACTATTAAAATGGAACCCTAGTTCTGAATCGAAGCAATGTCGTTGATTGAAAAGAGAAATGTGAAGGAAATATCTAATAATTAAAACTTAAAAGAGAAATTAATAGGAAAAAAAAAAGAGGGGTATAAAGTTAGTTGGAGTTACCATGATTTTGTCAGGAAAGTGATTGACGAGGTAATGGAGCTGAGCTGAAATGAAAGGAGGGAAACCATCGAAAAACATGCCTAGCTCCTTAACTCTCAAAGACATCAATTCTGATGCTTCTTGCTTTGATTATGCTTTAAGCCGATGATTTTGCGGCGACGGGATTCCGAATTGCTCGCCGGTAATCAACTGGTCGACCAAGAAGGAAACAGAGGGAGTGACCAGTGAATCCGTGAACGGTAAGTTGTATTCAATAATAGGATGGCAATGGCTATACTATAATCGGGTACCGGTACTATCCGACCCGATTGTGTCCGGTTCGGATATTTTATCAGTGGGTAGGATTCGTGTAAGATGATTTTGGGTGGGATGTGAACAATGCATTCAGTTTTTAGCCCAAAACCCAACCCATAAAGGGAAAAAAACTCATGACGCCTAAAACCCTAGAGTCAAGAATCTATATATTTGTTAGATACGGAAGGCACCCACGAGTCACGACGGCTGCAAAAAATTTATTCATATCCCATCTTTCATTTTTTTTTTTCCTACTGTTTTTTAGTTAGCTCTTCTTCTTTTATGCGAATGTGATTCTGATTTCTGTTTTCCTTTTAGTTTGAAAAAAAAATTGGGGTAAGTGAAAGAGAAATCAGATGATGAGATTGGATTAAAATTTCTCACGACGGTCGTCTGAGACACTCTCTCAAAGTGTCTGTCTGATGCATCGATCCAATGTTTCTGATGGTTTCCTTTCCTTCCATGTTCTTTTTCTAATCCTTTCTTTTTCTTTTTCTAAAACAGAAACTGAATTTATGTTCTAAAACCAAGGATGTAATTTTTTTTAATTAGCTTTTTTATTTTTAAACTAATGAAAGAAAAAAAAAATTACTATGAAGGATAAAATTATAAAAACCGATGAGATCTGAACAAATAATTTTCAGAAAATCAGAATATATTATATTAATCGTAATCTTTGTACAAAACCGAACAGTTATCATCCTATTTATGTGCCGTTCGGCCAGTTCGTGAGGCCCGAAGTCCTGCCTTGTGACTTTTCTGGGCTTCATATATAGGCCCGTGTCTATTTGCAAATGATTTTGAAATTCAGTCTTAATTTCTATTCATATCATATTCATTACCTCTTGTTTTTCAAATTAATGGTTTAAGACTACTTTGTGACTGCCGAGTCCATGAAGATTTTATGTTTGTGATCACAATTTGGGTTAAGTTGAGATTGAAATTGAAAATAAAAATAGTATTGCAAAAAAACAAACTAAAACCAAAACAAATAACTCCCCAAAAAACAAAACAAATTATGTGGTTACTTAATTTGCACTTCATTAATTTGTTTTACAAATTACACATACTATTTTCGAGATATATAATTATTATCTATACATGTTAAAAATGAGAACATAAGTTGAAGCAACTTTCTTTGATTTCCATTTCAAATAAGAATAATAATAAGATAGTAATGCATAGACCTGTTCACGAGTCGGATAGTCCGTTTGGTCTGATAGGTCTGACCCCTATTGGATCAAGTTCGGATAAGATTTTTTATAAGTCGAGTCAATCCGGCTCGGTTTGAATTATTATTTATTAAACAAAAAAATATATATTTAAATTTAATTATAATATATATTAAAATAAAAATAAATTTTTAACAATAAAACGAGCTTATAAGCCGACCCAAACCTAACTTGAAACAGACTTGGTTGAGGAAAAAAAAATCTCTGGTCATGGTCCGGCTTAACCCATGAATACCTCTATACATATGCAAAATACATAAATAAACTACTATTAGATTTTTTTTTAATCATCAAATAAATAGAGAAGTTCTCAAACTCAAAAATATCACTCTATCATTTTTATTTTCCTTTTCTCACCCTACTTCCAAAACTTTTTTTTTTAAAGGCCAACAATTAATGTCTATTTTGTTGAAAAAAAAAATAGTGTTACTTTTTTTTTAAACAGTGATTACATATATTTCATATTTTTTTTTATTTATAAAAAAACCAATACTTAAGAAAATTAAATATATATATATATATATTAAAAATCGAACCAAACTTTAAGGGAATCCATCTCTTAAAACCATTTTTGATAGTCAGATCCAAATCCAATTCATTTCCAAAGGAACCATAACTCTTGAAGTAAAACATGTAAATTCAATTATAAAATGAAAAAATTGCACTCTCAAGTGTCAACCAAAGACAAATTCCCAAAGTCAATGGGGAATCATTTCAGTTTGATTGTAAAAATCTGGATGGGAATATCCTTTGCGGTGGTAAGGTGAGACGGCAGCATCCGAAGAGGAGCCTGGGCTGGAACAACCAATGGAAAATAGCCACGTGGATTTTCATACTTTTGCAACCTTTTCTTTTCCCCCCAAATGGCAGCGATTCCTTCCTCCTCCTCGTCTTATTACTTTTCCTTACATGACAATTGACAGCCCTCCCCTTGATTGATCCAACGAATCTCCTTTGGCTGGTCTTTTATTTTCTCTGTTTTTTTAGTAATTTTTAAATTTTCAATTGAAAAGTTGCTAGTGGTATAATTTATGCTCATTATTTTTCAAGTCAATTAATTGCCTTGAAATCAATAAAACTCTCTCAAACAAACAACTTAGAAAGAAAAAAAAGCTCTAAGATTAGATTGGTGTATCTTTGTAAAAGTTTTCGATATTTATAAATTTAAATTTGAATATTAAAATTAAAATTAAAATTTTAATATTTTATCAATAAATTACATAATTAATAATTTTATGAGTACTAATTTTTTTTATTTTTTTTTTAAAGTTATAGAACAGAATATACTAATTTTTTGAATTTTAATTTAAGTCACATTGATGGCTCAACAAACTTCAAAATTGATATCCCTATGAATCCGTCTCTAGCATCCAACAGTTTTGCACTGCTTTACTCCTTTTTTTTTTTACACTTTTCTTGTTTCATGCATCATATATCCTATAGGATAATGCTTTCAAATTTTTTAGATTACATAAAATAAAAGTAATTTCATTAATTCTGAATTCAATTTTAGTTATTATTCAATCGTTTTGAATTAAACATTAGATAAAATAAAAGTAATTTCATTAATTCTGAATTCAATTTTAGTTATTATTCAATCGTTTTGAATTAAACATTTTAAAATAAATAACTGTATGATCTATTAGTAATAAAAGATTGAATTTTTAATTTAAGTAATAAATATTTACTCTAAAAATCTTAAATAAAAAAAATAAAAAAAAAACACTTTAAAAATCTCCTTTAGCCTCAACTTGGTATCTAAAATTGTACTTAAAAAATCACAACATCAAAATTATCTAATTAATTTAAATTTTAAAAGGAAAATAAATAAACGAGGTATACAATTTTGTATTTTTATTTATATTTTTAAAATGAGAGGGGCAAATCAGACAATGTGACGTAACACGGCGGGCGAGACATGAATGTCTTGGGGTTCCTTACTTTCGCATATTGCATGCTAAACTAGAAGTCTATTTCACAGAAGCGAAAAGAGTGAGATTGAATAGTGAGTGATACAGATATATCTCTTCTTCTTATTTGATATTTATTTCCAAAATTCAATTTTCAGTCAAACAAATGTCCTCAATTTCCATTCCTTTGCCTTAAAACTTAATTACGCGTTTTTACGATCACAAGGCAAAACTCTCGCCTGGTTTCTTTGGAGTTTGGTCAATGCAGCATTTTTATTGCCATATATTTATTATATTCTTTTTGAGCCTCCTCCTTCGATGTAACTAAACCCGACTCTGTCCATTTTTTCTTCTTCTTACTACACAAACTTTTTTCTTTGGTTTTTCTTCAATCTTCTGCAGTTTCTCCCCTGAATTCATAATCTCTGTTTAGCAGGTTTGTTATTGGTTTGGCAATTGTTCCATATCATCTTGTCATTGTAGAATCATCTACTGGAAAAAAGTTTCTTTTTCCTGTGTCCTTTTGTTTTTATTTTTTGTACTGATTTTTGAAGTTTGGTTGGTAAAACTAAAAACCAAAGAATTTAACTGTTCCTTTGTACAGATAAAATCATGAAAACTTTGCTCTTCTTTTTAAGTACTTGCAGGTTTTGTCAGGTTTTTTATGTGGAAAATCTTTGATCGCAAAGTTCCTTTTTTTTATTGTTCAGAAATTTCATCACTATCAAACAGAGCCTGGGCTAACGCTGGTTCCTGTTTTGAAGAACAATGGGAGGTGTTTGTTCTGGTGGAACAAAAGAGCGGAATATAAAGCTTGAACAAAATACTGCAACAGGATTTTCAGGGAAGCTCAAGTCAAAAAAGAGCTTTGGTAAGCAAAAAGGAAATTCACATTCCTATGCCAATGGCGGTGGTTTTGACAAAGCGCAGCAGAGGCACGATTCTGGTGATTTTGGATTGCAATTTTCCCGGGAATTGAAGCCATCAACACCCGCCAGGACTGCAGCTTCCAAGGTATTTGCTTGCTTTATCCATATTGTTTCTAGTTGTAATGAGCTTCCAAGGTTGGAGCACATAGAAATTTGAACTCAAAATCAAGTGGCATTGCAATGAAGTAAATTTTGACCGGAAGAGCAGTTAATGGGCAAAGGAACAGTTTGAAGAAACAATGTTGATGATAGAGAATTCAAAGTCATGTCTATCCATGGAACAGAAATATTCATGATGTTCTTGTCTAGCATTTAAGAGCGTATCAGCTAGAATTGAACCTTTTGATGGCCTATTGAATTGTCATCTAAATTAAAGTTTCATTTCATATTGGACTTTTATCTCTAAGAATGCCTGTTTTTTGTGAAGAACAATGGCATGAATTAAAATGTCGAGTTCTGTTTATGTAGGGAAAGTTAGATTCCCTTTGGCTTCTATACATCTAACCCTGCAATTTCTTACCTCATGTTTATTTATTTTTCTTTTTGTAGATTTCCCAGAGGAGCTCATTTCTAGGAAGAGCTGGCATTGTAGGCCTCGAAAGGGTAGTCGACGTTCTAGATACACTTGGAAGTAGCATGTCAAATTTGAATGCCGGAAGTGGCTTTTTTACTGGCCTGGCTTCTTCAAGAGGGAATAGAATATCTATATTGGCATTCGAAGTGGCTAATACAATAGCTAAAGGAGCAAAGTTGTTGCAGTCACTTTCAGAAGAAAACATTCAATTCCTGAAAAAGGATGTCTTACAGTCAGAAGGAGTACAAAAGCTAGTTTCTACAAACATGAAGGAATTGCAAAGTATTGCAGCGGCTGACAAGAAGTAGGTTAATTACAAATTACTTGCTAGAGAAAATAGTTGCTTTTTCCTCTGTGCTTTGAAGTGTTCTCTATGCAGGGGATGCTGTGTTAGTTCTTGCACTTTAATCTCTTATTATAACAGTCAATCCTTTGGCATTTCTAGGGATGAACTGGGTATTTTTTCGCGTGAAGTAATTAGGTTCGGAGATCTATGCAAAGATCCACAATGGCACAACCTTGGCCGATACTTTTTAAAGTAAGGTTGATTTTTTGGTAGCATTACTTTTCAGCTTATAAATGCTGATGTTTACTGACGGGGAAATATATCTCTTGCTACTGTCCAATCTATCAGACTAGATATAGACAATTCACTTCATAAACAAGCTAGAGCTGATGCAGACCAGACAATGCAAGAACTAACTTCTCTCGCTCAGCATACCTCTGTAAGTTTATCATCCTTTTTAATTGTGAGGTTTGCCACTCTATCTGATATGTTGTTCCTACTTCATAGTTCATACATTAGGATTTTTGGGATGCTTTTGTTGTATGAATGGTGTGGAATGCCATAGTATATTCTACCCGAAAGAAAGTTTAATTTTCTTGTTTGAATTAAAGCTTTTGCCACTTAAATGGAATCTTAAAAATCTCATTTTTTAAGAAGCTTGTCTGATGCTTGATGCCTTTGAAATTTTATCCTGCACCTTTAACTTGTCAGCTTGTGTGTTATGTTAAAGCTGTAACATCAGAGTTTTCCATCTATGTGAATGATTTATAGCTGTATATTGGTTTTTGGTCTTGAAAGTTTCTTAGTCTGCAAATTTTCCTTCGAGAATCTAACGTATCTTTACATGTGTAGGAATTGTACCATGAAATGAATGCTCTGGACAGATTTGATCAAGATTTTAGGCGAAAGCTGGAAGAAGTAGAGTCCCTAAATCTCCCTAAAAGAGGTAAGGCATGGATGATCCGTTTCTCTTTCCAGAGTTTTCTTTTATGTGTGCAGAAATTTGATCCATCTTCGATTATGTAGCCACATTTTTACACCATCCTGATGTCATAAATTTTGGGTGATGTATCATTGCATCAAAATGAAAATTACCAATCCCAAATGCTTTAAATATGCTAACTTCAGAATGACTATTATTCTTGTTTCAATATTAAGGATTTATCTCTCATAGGCTCATAGCATTTGTCATTAATTGTTCATTCTAGGCTGTAAAGCCTGTAGTCTGCTAGGTGCTCCTTTTTCTTCTCATTTTCAGGATGGTGTTACTAACTTTTTCAGCATTCACTCAATTTATCTCTGGACAAAACTTACAGTGGTTGAATATTTCTTATTAACAGCTTCTAGTTGCTCGTTCCCTAATTATTATTTCTGTGTTTCTGATATTAGCTGGAGAGCTGCTAACCTGGACTGCAGCTATTCTATTAACAGCTAATTCTTTTGAATTGTAGGAGAAAGTCTCATGATTTTACAAAGTGAGTTAAAACAACAAAGAAAGCTTGTAAGGAGTTTGAAAAAGAAATCTCTTTGGTCTAGAACTTTGGAAGAGGTATATAACTATGAGCTGCTTGTTATAATTGCTGAACTGATACTCTCAGAGGTGTTCTCAGTGGAAACCTTAAATATTCACTGCAATCAGTTGTCCATGAAGCTTTTAGCATTTCAAAAGAGTATTCTTTTCCTCATACACCTCATTCTATACTGCTTTTTTTCAATGTTAGTGATGGTTGACTTTTATGACTGTCAACACTAGCAATGGTCTGAAGTAGAGCGGCTCATGGGCCGGGCCGCGGCCCAGTTTTTTTTATTTTCTCTGCCCAGGCCCGGCCCTGGATCGGCCCGGCCCGCCCATTTAGGCTCGAAACACTGTTCATTGAAATAAAAAAAAAATTTACTTTTTTTTATAATTAAAATTAAATAAAATAATATTATTATAATAAAAATTACTGTTCCGGACCGGGCCGGCTCAGAACACAAAATATCCTGCCCAGGCCCGTGAGCAGGTCTAGTCTGAAGTACTTTGGAATCTATTTTGCTCATGGAGAATATGATTGACAACATTCAGTTTTGGCAGAGTCAACCATTATGCAACCTTTCTTGATTGTAATTTTGTTTTATTGCAGATCATGGAGAAGCTTGTTGATATTGTTACTTATATGCATCAAGCAATATCTGATGCCTTTGGAGGTAATCATATAGATTCAACTCCTATCAAATTATTAGTGTGGGGAACATCATTTTGTGTCATTTGATGTTTTACTATGTCTTGTCAATATAATTTTCAAACTCATGGCAGACTCAGCATCAGTTAGAAAGGAGACTACTGAAAATCCTCAAGAACTGGGTGTTGCTGGACTTGCATTACACTATGCTAATGTAATTCATCAGATTGACAACATTGTAAGTCTATGTCCTTTCCCTCTTTTCTATTTTGTCATTTGCATGTTTACCTTATTTCCACTAGCAGTCTTAAGCCTGTCAGATTGGATTAAATTGAATTTATATGGTTATAGGCAGCTCGCCCAGCCTCCCTTCCACCTAATATCAGGGACACATTATACCGTGGATTGCCACCCATTGTTAAGAAAGCTTTAAGGTCTCGATTACAGTCCATTGACACCAAGGAAGAGGTAATTTTTTTTTTCTATAATAGTTTAGTTATGATTCGTGCTCAAATAGACTTCGATTTTCATTACTTTAATTCATTGTTTTTCTTTTTCTGCATCATTTAGCTTGAGGGTTATTTGTTTTTATGTGCTTGTTAGCCTGATTAACATTATTACTTGATTGCTTGCTTGCCTTTTCTGCAGCGCTCAATTTCACAGGTCAAGGATGAGATAGAAAAGACACTAAAGTGGCTTGTTCCAGTTGCCACAAACACAACAAAGTACGTTAAACTAATTTAGATTTGACAATGCTTGCCTAATTTTTTATCTGAAATTAAGCAAAATTTTTGTCTCTTTGATGTCATTTCCTAAGTAATATTTGTTTCTTTGTTTTCCTTTGGCTGCAATTTGCAACAGAGCACATCAAGGTTTTGGATGGGTTGGAGAATGGGCAAATACTGGGTTAGTCAAGGCTTCTCTTTATCTCTCTGTGCACATTGTCACATGCAAATCTATTTTAAAGTAAATGAGTTATTTTGGTATTAAGTAAATGAGTTATTTTGGTATTACATCATTACAACGAGGTTTACTGGGTGTTTGTTCTTGTCTGACAGCAATGAATTTGGAAGAAGTGTAGCCACAAATATTACCCTGACCCGCCTTCAGACACTTTATCATGCAAATAAACAGAAGACAGATGCATACATCCTTGAATTGGTGGCATGGCTTCATCATTTTATCAGCTTAGTAAAACAAAGAGATCATGGCTTCAAGCCTCAGCCAGTTAGGTCTCCTACTTGTAAAGGTTTGGTTTTTCACTCTAAGATGCAGCGATTTCTTTCCATCAACGGTGGTACTAAAGCCCACAGGACTGAACTTTCTCAAGAAGACAGACTTTTTAAACAAGGTGACAGCGAGGAGATTGATTCCGGGTGTTAGCAAAAGCCAGGAACTTCCTTTAGGCAAAAGCAAAGGGATCAAAGTTTGGGCATTAAATAGGAGTGCTGGGAACTCTCCTGATAGGAGTTTTAGAGCAAGAAAGATTTTGAAGCATCCACAAACAAATATATTGGATGTCATGGATGGTTTAGATCTAGCAACTTGAGATTTATTGTTACTAGAATGATACCCGCGCGATACTGCGAAAATCAAATGTTAAATATATGATGACAATATTCTCAAAAGTTAACAATCAAGCAAAAAAAAGTAAATTAATATTTAATGAAATAGTATAAGAGAATTGTCATAACAATTTAAAATTCTAAACAATAGAAGACAAAAATAACAATAGAGATCAGCATCGAAATTAACAGTTGTTTTTATATAACTTAAATGCTCAGCAGCATCACAACTGCCAATATATATATTTATCAAAGTAGTGTGATCTAGTTCTATCATTGTTGCTGCCAGCAGATTCATCAAAGTTATATATTTTAATCCTTAAACTCTCAAATGTTCAGAAGTTAATATATTGAATAGAAGCAATTTGCAACTCACCATTAGCACCCACAACAGAGAGCATATTAACATCTGAAGTCTGACCAACAGCCTCTTTGTGCAGACTCCTAAAATCCATTACATCACTAAAGTATCAACCAGCTCTCTTTGCACATAATTTCTTTTTGTCTTAATCTATTGGACCTATGAATGTTTATTCTTTAAGCTTGTTCACCCCCTCATTTACATCATGAATAAACACTGGGACACCATATAATCTTGATGTGTATGAGCTTCCTCTATTAATAGCATCAATAATTATAGGTAAAATATGAGATGGTAATCTATTCAACCTTTCTACCTAACAAAACCATAAAACACAGGCACATTTCGTAACCTTGGCCTATTTAATCTCTATCTATGAAACAACCTAAACCTACTTTCTCTTGCAATATCACTTTAGTCATTATAAAACAACATAAAGCATGAAGGCATGCATAAAGAAATACTTTGCAGAAGCTATGCCAGCTGTGAACAATGAAAGTGTCCACCAACCCCTAAAACCAAATCAATGCAAATAATCAAGATTACATTTCTTTCTAGCCTTATGCTAGTATTTTAGTGTAGGTTCTTTGCAGTTGAAGCAAACATGTTTTTATTCAGTCTTGTCACCGAAGAATTCGAATCTCTATTAGCAATGACTATATGCATAGTAACTGATTTTAGGTTCTCATAAAGTATATCAAAAAATATAAATTGGGATACATTTATCTCTTATCTTATAGTGAAAAGATTCAGAAGGCTTTCTTTATTTATGAAAGAAAAATCTTCATTGATAAAGACACCTGCAAGGCCTAAATCATCCTTTGTCATAACCTTTGAGATAAAGATGTATGTAAAAACATGACATACCTAAAATGTACGGATCCATTTGGACCACCAGACTTTGTAGCCTACAAACATAAGTAGCACAAAATTAGTATATATGTTTCCTCTTTTTTTTTCTTTCATTCTCATATAACAAAGTAAAGAAGATACATCATAACATTCACAAAACCTTTAAACATATATTGTTTATTTGACCTTGTCATAAGTCATAACATCATTCAATCCAAAGTTAGTACAGAAGGAATAACAGCTGGATTTTCTGATATTTATAATTGAAAAATAACATTAAGACGAAGAACGTTGCCACCATGATGAACTCAATGCTAAGCCACAATTTAAGTCCGCAAACACAAATCTCAGACTTTACTTTTGAGGCACTAAAAGCCACAACTTATTTACATTTTGCAAAAAAATTGGATAAGAAGAGCGATACAAAAATATACCTTTATAGCTTTAGATAGGTTTCCTTAATAATTGCTGCAAAAGGAAAATGTTAAATGCAATTTAGCATATTTTAACTGGTTTGAAGATGAGACAGCCCATGCTATTATAGCATTAGAAATTTCTTTAATGGGCACAACGTCAAAAATTTCTAAAAGTTCCCCATTCTATCATAGTTTTTATCACATGATATCTCTTTAATGGGTACAACATCAACAACTTCTTTTAGGTTTTATGCTATGAGTTTTACTCTCAAGGAGATGATATTCAAATCCAGGTTCTTAATCTTAATTGTCCCTAGAAAATTCAAAACAAATGTAAAGTAAGAATAGAGCAGGTAATGTTTATACAAAGAAAGAAATGCTGTAGAGATATCATTTTTTGAGTATGATATTGGAAGATCAGATTTGAAAAATAAGGAAATACTTGTTGCACAAAATACTGGGGTACTTTTAAAGTTCTCTTCCCACATGTTCTATATATTTTATTAGATGTTTGTTTGATTGTTAGTTCTCTATTGTATCTCTCTATTCTCACTTTCGTAAATAATAAGCTATACTAACCAGATTGGTAAAACAGAAACTAATATATTGAATTTCATATCACAACTGGAAGACTCTGAATTTAAATAGTACATTGTTCATTTGATTTAATTTTTTTATTTGGAGTTAAGCTCTCTCATTTTACTAAAAGATGGCAGGAGTGATATAAAGAAATGCAGCATTAGGTTTCTCAATATTTATATATAATGTAGATAAGAAACTAAATAAAGTCAGAAATCGATAGCACATACTTTTTCCCAATCCTGTAGGAGAAAAGGGTGCTGACAATAAAAACAGAGCCAACAATTGCTTCGAATAAAAACTGAGCATGACAACAAAAAATTATAATTGTCAAAAACAGATATTATAATAATTATAACATTAAAGGAAAGAAAAAGCTACAACTCAGTAAGAAAAAAATCTAAAATTTTCCCAAAACAAAATACCATAATTTGATTCAAACATTAGTGTCGCAACCTAAAAAAAAATAATAAGTCTCGGAGTACCACCTGCAGGATGAAAACAGTCTTTTTACACTTGGGAACATCAATATGGGAAGAAAACATACCTGTTTAGTGGTCCGGACAAAATTAGGTGTCTACAATTAGGTTTTCAAATTTTATCAAAGCTCTAACATTAATTCAATAAATCAAACTATTTCACAACTCAAAAAGGAGGGAAAAAAAATACCAAGGTGTAACCAGTCCAGCATAAGGACCTCAACAATGATTCTTGAGAGTCTTGAAAACCATCATGATTAAGTTGTTTAACTTTAACCACGACATTATGATTAAAATCTAATGATCCAAATGAAATTTAAAAGTTCCGCAATAGGTAAAATATACAACAAATTTGGAAATATGTTAAAAAATATACGAAATGCAAATTTTATACAACTTACATAATAAAGGTAGACAAAGACAGGAAAAAGTGAAAGCAGCAATACTTGCCTCTCTGTTTCTCACCTCAGGAAACTCCTCCAAATCCTCATTTTCCCAGGAAATTTGTTTCTCAAACAATATTTTTTCATTGTTGCCAACTCCTAAAATGTTAAACGTGTCCCACCACTTTTAAAAGTCTTTTCCTTAATCACTTATATTTTTTTTCATGCTGTGTACCAAAATTAAAAAAAAAAAAAAGGATTAGCACCCCAAAAAACAAAAGATTCTACAAAAGCAAATATAACAATTTAAAAGGAATTTTTTTTAGCTTTTTCACCTTCAAAGGGCACCTAAAGGAGGATAGACCAAGCTAGCCTACAACCTCTGTAACAATTAGGGGTGAGCAAAATCCGACTCGACTCGAAAAAACCGAAAAAAATTTCAAATTTCGAATTAAATAGTTCGGTTTATTAGAGTTATTCGGATTTTCGGATCAACTCGACTAAGTAATTTGAGTTATATAGTTTAGCTAGGATTTGATTTATACAACTCGAATAACTCGAAAATCCGAATAAGATATTTCTATACGACGTCGTTTTACTCATTTGAGTTTGATACTAAGCTTGAGTTTTGCGTTTTCCTTATTTCGTCTTCCCTTTTTACTCTTTAGCCCATTTTTGTTGGGTCATTTATTTTTGTTGTTTGTCACCATTCAGTAGAAAAATAAATCCACATGAGCTGTTGACTGCATACTTATTCTCTTAATAATTTATCATTCATTTTTTTTTTCCTTTTGAAATTGACAAGTCTAGATTGAAAGTTTACATTGAATTTTTTGAGTTTCAAAAGGGGAAGGCTATCACTCAATGCTTCATTCAGTTAAAGATTGAAGCTTTTGGTTGATATCATGCACGTTACCAAGCTAACCAAACGATGAAATTCAAAAGATAATGAATTCTCTTTTTTTAAAAGTCAATAGTATGCTATTTATTTAGTATGGCAAGTCTTTGATAGTTATATTTATAAGAAAAGATAGAACACACAAAAAAATAATATTTGTAATTTCATATAACTAAATTTCAAAATTATAGATATATATATATGCATTTACAAGATAACAGTAACATGATCTAGTCAATCAACATTTACAAGATAACATTTTAACTCGAATAAATTATTCGACTCGACTCGACTCGAATTTGTTTTAACTCGACTCGATTCGCTAAAATTTCAAATTGAGTTTGGTTGACAAAATAGGACTCGTCAACTCGACTAATCCGAATTTTTTTCACTCGACTCGACTCGATCGAACGCTCACCCCTAGTAACAATATCAAAGGCGAGAGTTTCCTTTGCCAAGTCCTCCAATAACAAATATAACAAAGTTACACAAGATTCTAATAACCCAAAATCACACAGGATTGAAAACCCAAATTAACAAATCAATTATGACTATAACTCATATTCTTTGCTAATTCATGCATGAACCATTAACATTTTAAATCCAGTCTCATCATTCTTATGTTCAATTGTTGATACCCCAATCTTACGCAAATGATTTTAAATTAGTTATATGTAGATTTTAAAACCTCCACTATTCTCATTACCATTTAGAGATAAATGCTTATTTATTCAAAATTATCAACATAAACATAGATTCATATCTTTTATCAATAACTATAATAATTCTTTAGCAACAAACAAACAACCAGATTGGGTAATTTGATTTATTATTAATACAAAAGATAAATTTTTGCGAAAACAATACCTCAAATTCTATCTCAGCACAAACCTTTCAACTTGTTTTTGTACTTTTTCTTCAGTTCTTTTTTTCGTTTTCCCATTTGAAAAGAACGACTGCTAGCAATGAAAAAAGGAAAGAGTTCATAAAAAAAGGGTTAGGGCAATAGAATGAGAAGATTATGAAAACAAAAATAACGTTCATAAAAAAAGGAGAAAATGGTGAGAAATAAGGAATGAGAGGGTAGGATCGACCATGTGGGTTTGGTTCCCTTCCCTTCCATTTTTTTTTTCTCAAATTTCTTCCCTCTGCTCCCAAACCTTCAATGGCCGGAGACAACTTGACTCCTCTGCAAAAAGAAAAAGGAAGGATCAGGATAATCACATATGGAAGAAAAAAGAAAAAGGGAAAGGAAGAGGAAGAGGAAAAGAGAAAGATAAGAAAAAAATTTGTATGAAAGAATATGGCAGAAAAAAGAAAGACAACCAATCTACTGACCCTTTCTCATCCATATGTCAATCCCATTTTTTCAAAAAATTAAAAATTAAACGAAAAATGGGGAAGGAAAAGAGGAAGAAGAAGAGAAGGTCAAAGGCAAATAAGAACTCTGCCATCCATTCATCTACCTACTCTTTTCCCATCACCAATCATCTCAATATCCAATCCATAAGAAATCTACCAGACCATTCATCCACCTACTCTTTCTAATCATCTGTCATCCTCATTTCCATTTTTTTAAAATTGAGACCAAAATTGAAAGAAAAAAAAAAAACTCCCTCCCTCTTTTCCTTCTCTTCTTTTTTCTTTTGCTAAATTTTTTTAAAAAATAAAAATGAAGCAAATGAAGAAAGGGAGATAAAATGCAATGGTAATACTACTTCCCATTCTTCTTTCTTTCAATATAAAAAATTAAAACCAGTGAACAATGTGGAACAAAGGAAAGAAAGAGAGGAAAAAGTAGAGTGTCGACACTGCATGTCTGTCTCCCTTTCTTCCCTTTTTCAATATAAAAAAAAAAAAAACTAAAAAAGAGCAAGAGTGAACAGTCAGCATCCAAAATCAAAACCCAAAAACGGTACGGTTTGGAAAAGGAAAAACCGAAAAAAAAAAAAAATGCAAAAGAGAAGGAAATAGAAGTTGGGTGACATGGATAGCTTGTCTGGGCTGAAAAAAAGCTCATATTTATAATAAGGATATGTTATCCTGTGAGATTTATTCTAGAGTGTATATAATAACTTTCAATATGGTGTTAGAATTATCTGAGTTTCTTGGTTAGAGGTCGGTGGTTTTGGCGCATAGATTGATACATACTTGAACCATGGAGAAGGGTTCCACCCCAAAGAGTACCAGAATCTCTTTTAACTTTTGCTCCTATTTCCATAGCTTGATACAAGAAAGCTTCAAGACATTATTATATGAAATAGTGAACTAGTTAACCACTTTTGAATTTGTTAGGCCTGCTTGACTCACTAACTTTTTTCTATATTCTAATCCGTTAACAACAGCACCACAAGGTAATAAGACCAACTTCATTATTTGTATAACGCCATCCTAAAGCATCAAAATTCATAACAGCCTCACAGTAATGGAGATCTTCAAAACCCAAAAAACATCTCCTTTTCTTCTTCGTAGTACTCTCTTTCTCAAGTTGTCCAGGACATTCTCTACCTCCAGCAGGAACAACTGAAACAACTAGAAACCAACTGGAAGCTCCTGTTGGCGTCCCACAAAGTGAAGGGAACAATGCTACATTGCTCGCTTCCCCTCCCAATGACACTCATGTAAACTAGATTCCATTTGCTAAACCTGTTGGCAACCAAGGGCGGCAATCTCAACTCGATTACCAACAGGAACAAGAGCTTAACTATGCACAACAGAGCATTAACAGCCTCTGCCAGGCTTTAATTAGCCATACTTTACGATAAACCAGCCTTACTCCGAGTTTAACCAGCCATTTTCTACTTTCAATCAGCCTTTGGGGCTACTAACCAACAGGACTCGATGGAAAACGCTGCTTCTGATAATGGGGTTTCAAAGGAGAACACTTGCATACAAGGTGTTATCTTGGTTACTCTACTTACTTTGATGGTTCCCTTTGGCTTTATTGTTTAGAACTCCATTGTAGAGTGATAAACTACAAATCTATAATGATCTATATGCTTAATGTATCTAGTTTTATTCTTCATACCTAAAAGCAAAGTAAACCTCACGAATTGCTAGGGAGTTTTTTTCTTATAGATATAAAAAAATGGAACAATGACCTAGTTAAGCATTCTAAAGTAAATGAGAGTATCCTTCTAGTTATTCAACCAATTCCGGACTACGAACTTCTAAAAATTTTCATAGGTTAGCGGCTCTTCCACATTTGATGACGTTCTCAGGGATTGGAGCTTCATCCCTTGCAGAAATGGCTGATGGGTCATCCTTCCAAACACCTTTAACTCTTAGGTAAAGTTCTTGCCCAAGATACCAATTCTCTGCATCCTGTGACCTCAGATTCCACATCCCCTGGTTGTCCATTTCGAACAATATTGATGTCCATGAATATGGATAAACCTGCTTGTTGGTAATTAACATACATCAATTAATAACATGTACAAGATTTGAAACATAGTTCAACTCAAGTTTTGTCAGTCATAAAACCTGAATTGTTGATCGAGAAACAGCATCAACCACGTTATATCCTGCTTCCTTGCTTTCATCCCACACGCCCCAACCCATTCTGCAAATAGTAGGATTGTACACCAGTTTAATTAGACCGATGATTTAGCAACACTATGAATTTGAATAAGATTGTAGAAAAAGTGGCTTTACCCAACGACAAAAAAGTTGTAGCCGTCAATGTGCCATGTTTGAACTTCTGGCAAAGGATTCTGAAAGACAATATGGTAGAAATCATGGTATAGGACATCGATAACGGAAGTGCCCAAAGAAGGAAGAGTGGCAGTTAGTCTGTCATGAATGATATCGGACTTGAATACATCATTGAGCTGGAAGTAGTCTAGCAGCTTTAATGGTGTATCTGGGTGCATAAATGATATTCCATTTATTGTACATCTTCGTTTTCTTTCAGTGAACATCACATTATTTTCAAGAATAAGCGTTCGAGAGATATTGATGCTGCCATAGTGGTAGGAACCTTGTGGATTTGGCCTAGCAGCTGATGCTGTTAAATTCCACCTATAGAAAAAATGTCAGAAACAATGATTTGGGCCAATTTTATGACCAAAATGTAAAGCATGTGTGATGTACCTCATCGAACGAGCCTGCTCGAGAGAAAAATTGTAATCAGATAGGTATGGTCCTTCCGGAAGAGGACCAAGAGGCTCTCCAATAGAATCTGGATAATGAATGATACCATTGCCAAATTGTTCGAAAGTAGTAAAGCGAGAACTTGCAACCATGTAGTAAGACTCGCCATTGGTCTGGTTCTTTGCTGTTACTAATACAGAGTAAGATTGTCCAACATGTATGTCCAGGCTATCATAGTATTGCTGAACTACGTAAGAACCTTCAGTTTCCACCAACAGCAACGAATGGTCCTGAATTCTGAAATTCAAGGATGTCTTCAAGCCTACATTTGAAATTCTAAGCCTGTATGTGGCACCTGTAAGATAAAAGCGGCAAAGTCAACCAAAATGCTGTAACTTTAGCACTTGTTGATGGAACTCAGGAATTGCCTAAATTTTCCTCAAATCCTTAATTGATGACTTAACATCACAATCCTTGGCACCCTTCAAAATACTCTTACAATTGGAAACGTTCCAGCTTTTTCAGAAATTAAATGATGAAAGTTCTTGTTATTTGTTTTCTTGTTTGTGCCTTCTTACGAGAGCCAAAATATTTCCTGGAAGAAGAAACAAGGCATCTCTTACAAGCTAAACTGCTATGGACAACTAATTTAACTTCCACTTTTAAAAGGCCAAAAGTACTTTTCGGGCAGTTTGGTAAGTATAGTGATAAACATTTGGGCCATTGAAGAAATTTTGGTCCTCTTGCTTTGAGGTCCAACGACAATAAACTGGTCCATCAAAGTCATATGATAAAGACATTTTTACATGATCAAACATACAATATAATATGGCCAGTATTAGCAGTATCTTTTAATAGCAAGTATATAGTAAAAAACAGTGTTCCTAAGTTAAAAATTAAGGTAATTTCACCTGGTTCAAACTCAAAACTTGCTTGATTAGGCCCTAGCCCATTGATGAGAACCCCATCAGGATGGGGCAAAAAGGTTCCATTTTCCAGTGATGCTCTCAAGTCCTACAAAAAGTCATGACTTCAACAACTCTCTCGGTCGAAAATACAAACAGCAATGAAAAAAAAGGGACCTGTCCATTTATCATACCCTATAGTCCGCATTGTACCAATCACCAATCAGCAAATCATAATCTTTGTATGGTTGTGGGAATGGAATGGGAATAAAAGGGAGATTATTCACACGAATGGCTCCATACCCACCAGCCGCTTTATGCAGGAGAAGTGAAGGAAAATAAAAGAAACTTCCTATCTGATCCTTAAGTTGAAAGCTGTACGTCCAGTTTTGGCCTGGCAGTATAGGGCAATTAGTCCCTTGCACTCCATCTTGCCATGAATTCTTCCTCATTTGAATTCCATTCCTACATTAAAGAAAAAAACTCATTCCGCCACAAATTTTATTCAAAGATTAACTATTCATTAAACATCAGTGTTTCTAAGGGAGAAAAAGTGTACTTGTTGAAATTATTGAAAGACTTTGGTCTTGATTTTCCACTTTTTAAACTAACCATGTCATGAGAAAGGGATCTGTCAAGTTGTTATGAATATTAATATTCACAACGTCATTTGTTGATGCATTCAAGACTGGCCCTGGGAACAAACTATTGATCACAATCACCTGATGTCACGATAAAAAAAATTAGTAATGAGAATCAAGTAGGTATGAAAACTCCAACTAAATCTTTTAAGACAATGGAATAGAAGGTAGTAATGATAAATAAAAAAAAGACCTGTTTATCAACGCCAAGAGGGGCACGTTGAGAGTAAGAAACAGTCCAATCATAGAAAAGTTGTGAGCAGCCTCTATCAATTAACACCACTAAAAAACAAGTGCAAAGGCAAAGCTCTGACGATGTTAAGAACCTGATGTGGTTCATTGCTTAGACCTGATGATCAAACACAGCAACCCTAGGCTAGATTGGAGAAAGGAGAAGGTTTTGGTTTGGTTTGGTTTGGTTTTGTTTTGTTTTGTTTTCAAGTGTTTTGTTTGGCAGGAAAGAATTCCATCAAGCAACAGAATACATAGTAACACTTAAAAAGTGGAAAAAATGCGGGAAAGAGGGTGATATAGGAATGAAGTAAGAGAATGACGAAAAGGGTGTCTTGGTTTTGAAATTTGAATTCCTATACATATCTTTCCAGCTCCAAATTAAGATTACTCTCTATCCTTCTATTTTTCTCTTTTATGTTATCCTTTCAGTTGTAAATTTCAAAAGATAAAACCTTATTAGCTGGTCGGTTTTAGAAGTTAAAAAAGGTGGGTAAGCCTATATAGCTCTAAGTGTGAATGTTTTTTCATCACATTTATTGAATTAATAAAAGGAAATGAGTTCCTAAAAAAAATAATAGATTTAGTCATGAAAATGTGATGGATGCACACAAAAAATTCAAAAATGATACGATTCAACACTTGAGTATTTAGTTCAATGATTGAAACGATGCAACATTCGAATATTTGATTCAATGATTGATGTATGATTATTTGAATTTCTCTTTTTTCAATTTAAAAAAATGAAATGGTGCAAATGATAAATGTCAAAAGTGCTACCATATAAGTAATCAAAATTTGAGAAAGTTAATTAAACCATACTGCATATATTTATTTTTTAAAATTAATTTTGTTCAATAAACGGATAAAAATTAGTTGCCAGTTGTGGGTGTTGGATGGGCGTGAAATGGGCCCTCGGCAGTAAAAGGATAAAGTAGTTTAGTCCAAGTTTTTTCTAGCTTGACTACAAACCCATAAAACATGCTATGGTCCAGCTTGTCGTTCCTGAGCCCTGACCCAACTCAAGCTATTACCCTGTAAGTTAATATTTGTTTCCAAAAGCATTTTGAACTATGTATAGTATAACTCAAAAAGTAATTTCAGTTCAGTGGCCCAAGAAAAAAATAGTTTGTGTTTCAATTTAAAACATAAGTGATTTCAATTAACTCGCTTGTTCATTGTTTTGTGTTTTCCCAACCCCATACCTCTCTGAGTCTGAACTCAATACAAATTACTAAACAAACATTGAATTTACCGTTAATTTGTCTCTGCGGGCGGCAACCGTCCATTACCTCATATCTCAACACGTGTCCCAACGTTGACAAAGGATACTCAACCTTCACGTGCTCCTCACATGACAATGATAAAAAAAAAATTTATTTTTACTACACTATCTATGTATAAATTTTATACACTGTCAGTGTATAGATTTTATACACTAATACCTTATTAAAAAGTTAACTCTTAATTCTAATCATTAATTTCTAACCACTAATTTTTAATCCGACAGATGGCATCATAGGATACACTAACAGTATATAATTTTATACACTAATAATACATCAGATATTAATCTTATAAAAAAATTGGAATGATTTGACATAAACCATGTCATTTTTTAAGCAAAAATGACTGAATATTCATATAGGATTTTTGTGTGGCAATTGGCAAACGCAAGGGCCAAAACTGAGATGATGAGGACAGGATCTCAAATTGGAAAACTATGGTGTAGACTATAATGTCTAATTTATTACAATAACTCAAAAGATTCACTTGTAAATACCAAGTCGATTAATAATTTAAGATTAAATAGTTAAATATAGATAAGACTTAGAGGAACAGCTCTTACTCCTTACCTTACCTTATGCAACCAAATTCAATGACCCAACATTGGCGTAAAATACCAACCATGTTATCTTAATTTTCTACCATGTTATCTCAAGCAAAACTTTCCTTAATCAAGCACCAAATGTGACAAATATAAGCTAGAATTAATCATTTTAGGCGCATGAGTTGCTAGTCGTGGATGGTGATTTTCCTCATTTTTTTTATTTTTCAAGATTTCATTCATCATATTGAAATTTAAATATTATAGTTGAATATTTTTTTATCAATTTAAAAATTTGAAATAATTAATTACTCAATTTAATATGATATCAAAATTTTTTAGTTCAAAATCCGACAATCACGTTTTTTCTTGAATATTTATTCATCCCGTATTTACTGTTGTCCATTGAGTTGTGCGATGCTACTCTAATAATTATTCAACTTGCATATTTATTGTATATTTGGATTCACGTGTAAATTTATTAATTATTTATCCGATTAATACGTGAAAAACGTATTAAAATTTAAATATAATAATTTATCTATTTTCTTTAAATTTAAACTTATAAAATAATTGATTATCTAATTTAACAATCCTCCTAAGTCAGCCCACGGTTACCATACGGCTTCAAGTCCGCTTAATTACTATTGATTTCATGTCAAACCGGGTATGTAAGGTTGGGCCAACTGGTCTGGTCTGGTGCCAATTGGCTTCATTTTTTGTACTCTTTTTGTCTACTTGCCTACATATACAATCCTTAACGCGTTTACATTTAAAATCAGATATAATTGAGAGCAGAAAACAAAATTTGACTTTATATATGTCTGTCGGAAGTCGGCTTCATGCATTTGTGTTTCTAGAAGATTTAGTTTTCATTCATTAGAAAGAAGTTTCCGTCACGCAATTTCTTCACCGTTACATCAGTATCAAATTTTCCTTTTCCGAACTATGAGTAATAGATGCAATTTTGGAACTTTATTCTATTATTTTAAGTATATAATTAGACTAGAAAATTGTTAAACTGAATAAAGGAAAGAATCTTCACATGTATATGATGTTGATCGCGTAACTATCTTATTTTCAGAACCAAAAAAAAAATTGTCTTAATTGTTGTTCTTATTGTAGTTTTAAATGTTGACAACATCCCTTCAAACAAACCGAAAGCGTTAAACCATGTGTTAAAATACGTCCTTTAAGCATATATATTAATGTTAATGATCCGAGGAAAAAATGTACTTAAATTTGAGGCATCGTATTCCAAGATCTTTTCCTACAAGGCTTAATTATATAAGGAAATCGAATATCAATAATCAATATTAAAAATGACAGCGGATCGAATATTTATATATTTTTTTAATATTCGAATATAAATCTGTAAAATTGTTTTAAAATTCGAATCCGTTTATTATTCACATTAAAACTAAATTAAATAACATTATTTGTCGGATATCCGAATCCACTAAATATCCGAATTCAGTAAATAATTTTTTTTTTTTTAAATATATATATTATAAATTCAAATAAACGAATAATGAATTCGGATTCAAATATCCGAATTCGAATCAGTAAAAATAAGCTGATTCGAACATCCGAATCCGTTATCAGTATAAATAATACGAATTCGAATAATGAATATATAAAATTTCATATCTACATTTACTCTAGACCTATTACTAATAATAATCATAATATTTAAATTCACAATATTCAAATTAAATAATTATAAATATTCAAATTCGCGATATTTATTATCATCCCTTATCTCTTTAAACAATTTCGCTTTCTCAAAAGAATCTTCTGAAACACGACGGTTCGCTGAGTCAGCATTTAAGAGAGATGAGAGATCCAAAATTTCCAAATGGATAAGCAATTCGTAATTTTGTTAACCCAACCGATCTAACCCTGGTTAACCAACTCTATAAATGTCCTTACCCATCTGACTATTTCACCGACTCAAACCAAACAACAAACAATCAACTACATCAGAAAATGGCTTCCATATCTTCTAAATTCGCTTCTTTCAGCTCTTCTTCTGCTCATTTCATGGGCCCCAAAGTTTCCATCAAGGAATCCAGTTCCACGACGACACGTGTCCAGTTCCGGCCACTCCGCATGTTCGCCGCATGTACATCGACGGCTGAGAGAACGATTTCCCACATTGCTTGTTCTCCATCATCACTATACGAGGTCTTGGGGATTCAGATGGGCGCCACGTGTCAGGAAATCAAGGCTGCTTATCGGAGACTGGCGCGAGTTCTACACCCAGACGTCTCGGCTAGCGGTCCAAATAACGCCACGGCACACGATTTCATCAAAGTACATGAAGCTTACTCTACGCTGTCTGATCCTGAGAAACGCGCCGATTATGATCGAACGTTGTTGTTCAGGCCAAGGCGGTCCTTTACCGTTTCAGCATCCGCCGCATCGATGGCCAGATCAACATCTTCAGGATTTTCTTGTTATACGAGGAGAACCTGGGAAACTGATCAATGTTGGTGACACTTGGGATAAATTGTGAAATTCAGGGATGGGTAGAAATACAGGGTGTTGAGTGGAAACTTTGTCCATAATTTTCAATAGTTTGGGCCTTTTTGGCTTTTGGGGAATTACTAATTTCTGCTACTACTTCTGTCTGTAAATATAAAAATAGTATTTCAACTAAAACAGGCGGCTTTTTTATGGCCTGAGATTATAAAGGTTGGATTTTTGGGTTATGCTTTAGTTTCATTTGAATATACAATGCCAGAAAAGTAGACTACTAGAAAATCCCAATCTCAATCTGTTGATGGTAGTTCAATTCAAGCCTAAGTTGCATAGATTTGGGACATAAGTTGGGCAATTCAGAGTTTCAAAGACGTTGAAATTTGAAATCAAGTAAATTCTAATGGATAACTGATAACTGATAAGTTGTTTGAACTTTGAATACCAGTTTCATGGTGGGATAGCAGACTCAAATGTAATACCAGTTTCATGGTGGGATAGCAGACTCAAATGTAATTAATAGGGATAAGGAATTTTTATTTTACTCATCGTTTCATTATGGATAAGAGCTATGTGTCGAGGCCTGAATTAATAAATGCTTCAATTTTAGTATCTTGATTGCTTGCCATTATTGAACTGTATGGGAAAATTTCAAGAATTCAGGGGCAAATAAAGAGGACGAAGAAGAAAATATTAAACTTTTATTGAAAAATATAGATTAATATTTTATTGGTTTTGAATTTCAATCAAATTTATTAATTAAAGTAAAAAATAAATTTCAATAGCGGCAATTGCCTCATTACCCCATTGTAAAATGTAAATTTATAATCCGTCTCAAATCTATGCAAGGTGGTAGGCTTAAGAAAACTGTTTTATTGGGCAGGCCTTTATTGGGCCTCCCTTCACTGGCTCTTATAGACAGCAAATCCACCAACGGCTGGACATAAACATCTGGCCTAATAGCTACAGGATTCATAAAATTGAGTGGTTGGTTCGCTATTGGAATCAATATTTGTTGGGGTTTCCATTAGCGATGAAGGCCAGTTCACCACATATCCATCTCCCAGGAATCTAAAACGAAATACTTTCCAACCATAAACAACTGCCACTGAATTTGTCCACCTCTCTCATCCAACCAATCTGTAATCCTCTCCCAGGTTTTTGTCTTTTTATCTCTCTTGGTTCTACTTGACTTAAGTTCTTCCTCCACTTCAAGGCCTCAATTCTGCAGTAAACAATGGCAGTGACTGTCAATGCAGCTGTATCTCTCCCATCTTCCAAGTCATCTACTCTTTCATTTAAAAATTCAATCACTATAACTGAAAGAATCAACTTCAACAAGGTATGATTTCTTTAAGAAGAAAGCATATTTGCATTCACTCATTTATTCTGCTACTTATCTCTGCCGGTTTCTTCTCCAGAGTGTCTTGTACTCCAGGAATGTCAGCGTTGGTGGAAATGTGGTTTCCATCAGAGCTCAGGTCACTACAGAGGCTCCTGCAAAAGTAGCAAAAGTTTCTAAGAAAGATGATGAGGGTATTGTTGTTAACAAGTTCAAGCCAAAGAATCCCTACATTGGAAAGTGCCTCCTCAACACCAAAATTACCGGAGATGATGCTCCAGGAGAGACTTGGCACATGGTTTTTAGTACCGAAGGTGAATTTTTAACAACTTAGGAGCTTGTTTTAGTAAATATAAAAGCAATTTTTTCAAGCTTTGTGCATTTTGATCATTTGAAGTTGGATGGCACAGGGGAAGTACCATACAGAGAAGGACAATCCATTGGTGTCATTGCTGACGGTATTGACAAGAACGGAAAACCCCACAAACTTAGATTGTACTCTATCGCTAGTAGTGCTTTGGGAGACTTTGGCAATTCTCAAACCGTAAGGATCTGATTCCTTCAAATGTTTTATTGTGGATGCTGTAGTTTTCCAAGGTTTTTGTCTCTTTATTCAGACTGATACCTAACCTGATCCTGATGAGCTTGTAATTGCAGGTCTCCTTGTGTGTCAAAAGGCTTGTTTACACCAACGAACAAGGAGAGATAGTGAAAGGAGTTTGCTCAAATTTCCTGTGTAAGAATTTTAAAGTTCATTGTTTTTTATCACTTTCCTCTGTATCTCTGACTAGCAATACTGAAAAGTACACCAGGGTAATAATTCTAAAGAAACCCTCACTTTGATCAATCTTGTAGCACATTTAAGATTGATATCTTGAACAAAATATACAAGAGACCACCTAGGATAGAAATCTGAGTAATGATTATGACAGTTCTTATTTCCTAAGGTTGTTGATATGTTTAATCTGCAGCATGTTGGTTTCTTAGCTAATAGCTACCTCCTTCAGTCCTTTGTACAAAATATCTAGCCATGAGATTTTATTGTTTCTTAGCATTATAACGAAGGTTTATTATCTCTATATATAGTTCTTTCTAATATGAATGGAATTGTCTTTCAAAATGTGGATTGACAATACATGGCACATATCATTTATCTAGTGATAAAGATGGGCAGCAAGTTACTGCAGAAACATAAATAAACATCTTGCTTTGAGGTGTGTCCCTGGTAACATCTTCTAGGTCCTATATGTTATTGTTTTCCTCTTTTCAAAACATAACATACAGTTAATATATGTTAGATTGATTCGCAACAAGGCTGATGCCCTCTTCCTTAGGTGGTAAATGGTGATCGAGAACAATTGAAATGTTTTCTCCCTTGTAACCATATAAGAATTCATTTACTGGTTCAAATGAAGACATGACAGATCATCGTAATCTTTTCCAAATTTCCTGTTGATACTTTTATTATTGAAGCTTATGGAGCCTTGGGAAATTTGTCAGCTTTATGTTAATATAATCACTTAGACAATGTCATTCTAGCAAAAGGCATTGGGAAAATGGTTTTATATCATTTATCAATTGTAATTGCTCAATTCAGGTGACTTGAAGCCTGGTGCTGAAGTGAACATCACAGGACCTGTTGGGAAAGAGATGCTCATGCCAAAAGATCCAAATGCGACCGTCATAATGGTAGCTTTACATTAATAGCTCTTTCAAGAGTATCATATAGCTAAAGACTTGTTGGGTTAACATAATTACTATCTTGTTATTTGAGCATTTATCAACATATTTATGTTTGATTTCCTTGTTGCAGCTTGCAACTGGAACTGGAATTGCTCCTTTCCGTTCATTCTTATGGAAGATGTTCTTTGAAAAGTATGATGACTACAAGGTAAGTCTGATATCTAAAGCTTACAAAACAGATTATCAAGTTATGGAAAGTACTTGACTTGTTATTGGCATGAAATGCAGTTTAATGGCTTGGCTTGGCTCTTCTTGGGTGTTCCCACCAGTAGCTCACTGCTCTACGAGGATGCAAGCTTTCTTAACTTTTACATCATTCTTTCTCTTGGTACTGGAATATATTCGATTAGAAGTTAGAATTTTTACCTGTTCTATTTATGCTTTCACCCCAGGAATTTGCGAAGATGAAGGAGAAGGCACCAGAAAACTTCAGGGTGGACTATGCCGTGAGTAGAGAACAAACAAATGACAAGGGTGAGAAGATGTATATTCAAACCCGAATGGCCCAGTATGCTGAAGAGCTATGGGAATTGCTCAAGAAAGATAACACCTATATCTACATGTGCGGGCTCAAGGGAATGGAAAAGGGAATCGATGATATCATGATTTCTTTGGCTGCCAAAGATGGTAATTTATATAATGGGCATATTTGACTTCAGCATTTGCAAAAATATGATTCGAATCTTCTAACTTTTACTTCTTCCAGGTATTGATTGGATTGAATACAAGAGACAATTGAAGAAGGCAGAACAATGGAACGTTGAAGTCTACTGATCTTGGCTGCATTATATTTCTATAGGGGATTTTGCCATTCAGTCATTTCCCTCCGTCTCTTTGCACCATTTTTTTTTTAACTTGTTTGATGTAGAAGTTGAATTATCAGCTCAACTCGTAAATTCTTACCTCAAGACTTGTATAGTGCAACTTTGAAGGAGATAATTCCTTTCCAGTTTCCACTGTATCTTGTAATATTTCTTTTCCAATCATGTGTAACTTTTAGTTTGCACTTTTGATTACTTGATGGAAAGGCAATGCAAGGGTTTATTACTATACAGGAACTGAATTTGGATAAGTTAAGACGATCTTGAACAGCGCGAACTACTATGTTTTTATCCAAATTTAACACGAATTTTATTGGCCTTGTGATCAGCTAAAATTCAACACAGCTTTTGTTGTACGTGAATGGCTGTGAAGTTGGTGGATTAAAGATAGAGAGTCGAATGAAAAGAAAATGGTTGTAAGGCGTGTTGTGAAATGTCACTTTCTTTTAGGTTTATTTCCTCACAAATTACAGTATGCAAGAAAGATTTATCGAATAATTTTAGGATACAATGAAGCCTATGTCTGAAATCACTTTGCATTAATGAAATCAAACAACTAAATGCCTTTGGTGAGGGACAAAGGAATCTTTCTTATACTGAAGGATTTGTCTGTAGGGAACTGCTGCGGGAAGTAATACCTGAATTGAAGGATTTGATTCACGCTGCAAGCTTTATCTGGTTCAGAGACGCAAATCATGGAAGAAGAAGATGATGAGGATGACGATCAATTCTAATATAGTGTAATTTAAGTTTGAATTACACCTTATGATTTAAAGACTTATAATGAGCTTAAGCTGATTACAATGTAATATTGATTACTGCTTGAGCTTTTCACATGCAGAGGTCACTCACAGGAGTTTGTGAACATTGCAAATAGATGGTTTGATGAGTTGATCGGTAAGGACATTGAAATTACAAATAGCAGTGTTGAATTTGATCGTCAGGTAAGCAAAATGTTATGTTGTCGATTTGATTCCAAGTTAAAATGCTTCTCACTTGTTGCCAAAACTCTTTTAACTGAAGAATGTGCCGACCCAATTTTTTATGAGAGCTCCAAGTGAGAACACTGCTTTGATCAGTATGTACATTTGGGGTAAATGATAAAGCAAAAAAAATTGGACCAAACAAGCCCAATGGTTCAATGCTTTCCTCTAAAAGCACTAAATGGACCAAACAAAGGGTACTACTATACACACATAAGTTCAATAAGCTATATTTTGGGCTTAATTGGGTGGAAAGATATATCATGCTACAAAGATTAATGGTCTTTGAGTATTTTACATAATCTAGAAATTCCTAAGCTCCGGCCTACTATTTGAGGAGTTAGAATGTTTGCTGGCCTTTGCTCAAATTTTCTTTTGCCTTTTTTTTTTTTGTTTCTTTGCAATGGTCTTTTGACTCTTTTCCCTTCGGGTTTCCTTTTATAATTGTTAGTGCAAATCACCAATGTCTGTAACCATTATTCTATTTATTTATCCTAATGAGGTAGATCACTGGAATAATGGACAGTGTTGAGCATATTTTGCCCATAGACGGCAATTAGACAATAACAGATCTGTCATGATAGAAACCAACAAAAATTTGCGCGTTAAATTAAGCAATCCTGATATTCCATCAATAATTGCTGTTTTAATTTCTTCACCAGGCCCTGCCTTTTTGCATCAGCTGATGTGATTTAAAAATTGTAGGCAAACGCATCAAGATTGCTTAAATATTCTTATCATTTCCTCCCATTGTTGGAAGGTTACGAATAGCATGATGGCATCTCTTTTGAGTGCTTCTAATCATCTCATGATATAATATGATTTCAGCAAATGACAAAACATCCCATAATGTTTGGATTTTGCAAAATTTGAATTTATCTTTGTGGAATACAGGTGATAATCTCCCTTTTTTTTTTGTTGCTAAGTGTACAATTCAATGTTTCACATTCACCTTTAGTTTTCCTTCTCTTTCAATTAACTCATACTCAAAAACCCAACATCAACAATATACACCTTTCCCATGCTTCTACTCTTGGAATTCTTCTTTGAATTTTTGTACCTTTGTTTCACATCGTTGGCGAATCTCTTGTGACCCACTTCTTTTATTATCAAAGTATTCACATTTATATTAAGGATGGACAATGATTCCCATGATGAAGCTTTCATATTTCTCTGTTAACACTAGCATTTTTTTTCCCAATGCCGACGAATTGTATTGATGTTTTTCTTGAATGTGAAACGAATTTTAGCCCAGGCGTGAACCAGTTTAGATTTAGAATAATATACACCAATCTTCTTGTAGTAATGAAAATGTCATTTTCGTTGCTGAATGATACATATGATATCCAAAAGCCAGCTGTTGAACACTTTTTGACATTAATAAAAAAAAGGGTGGGTGCTTTATATTAGAGAAAATTATATTCAAACACTTAACTTTTGGTCCAAAATATCTAGTGAGAAATTCTCTGCTAACAGTTATGATACAACATAATATTGTAGAGCTTACTATATTATTATGTTTGATTAAATGTCAATGGTCTAACCATTGCCGATAATATTCATTTTGATTTTCTACCAAGTAGCAAGAGGAGTAGCATTTGGATTCTACCTCTCTCACTAATCACTATCATTTAATTTAAGCCTGTTCTCTTGTCTCATAACATAAATTCATAAAAAAGATAGTATATTTTTTTTCTTTGATCGATCTATTGATGACTTTATAAAGTGTTGGCGACCCGACCATGAAGACAAGATTTTAGGTGAGGAACGACAAAGGGATCAGCCTGAATGATACGAGAATGAGATCGATAAATAATGAAATCAATGAAGAAATGTTATTATTCCAATGTGCGCAAATGTCAGATATGTTTAGCATATGCTTGGATTGCAACCATACATTTAGGCCTCATTTAGTATTGCTGTTAGTATAACTTTTCAAGTCAAAAACTATTTTTTATCATAAATGCAATATTAAATAGAAAAAAAATAGTTTTTTGCGGTTGAAATTATGGTTTATCAACCCAAACCAAAAAGTCAAAAAATAAAGCTTTTGGATTTTAAAAGTTGACTTTAGGATAAAATGATTTTATTATTTTCATATCTCTACATTTTTATTATTTTAAACATTTTTTTTGACATTTCAATTCTTTACAATATTTTTTCACAGCAATATCAAATACTTAAAAAATTTTAAACCATAATTTTTCATCATATTTTTTAAACAATTTTTTTTTCAACTTAAACTTTTTTTAATCCAATTTTTTTTATCAATAACAATACTAAATTAGCCCTCGTGAATATCAGTACATTCAGTGAACCGCAGAGGCCATATTTTTGGGGCCGTGGTGTCAAACCATACTAGTAAAATATAAGCAGCTTAACACCTGAAATCAAAATTTTGGGCATGTTAGTAACAGCCTTTTTTTTTTCTTTCTTGGTAATAAGTTTTGCAGTTTGACAAACCCTGTTGTCTGGTCGCTTAAGGCGGTGGCTGCGCTTGAAATATTCAAAACAAAACTTGTTTAGGTTTAATCCAAGGAAATTTCAGCATTTAAGCTGAGAATTGAGATATTTTAATTGAGGTAGATAGTAACTAGATATATAATTAAGATATTTTCAAGGGCAATATCTACAACCAAAGATCTCCTGAGTTGTCGTTTTCAGGTTAGACCATTTTGCTTTCTGAAACCTAATTATTAGAAAACTGACCCATTAATATTTATATTAACCTCAGACTGTTCAACTAATAAACAGGTTAATTTAATTTATTTTCCTTCTTTTGCTATACCATTTACTCTGCTTAATTCTACCGTTGGGGGCCAATGGATTAGAAAAATATAGTTTAAGCTACCACTCACTTATAAAATTGGCTAGTCAAGAATAGAGGATTATGTTTACAAGGTTGACCTTTGCGACCCCTGAGAAAAGGGGGAAAAAACATGTCTTTTAAGGGAAAAAAAAAACCATAATTATTTATGAATCGGATCGAATCAAATTCGGTTGATTTTAAAAAAATATTATTCAAGATTAGACTCATCAATATGTTCAAATTTTTTTGAATTTAAAAATTATTAAAATATTAATAGTTTTAAATATATTTACATTTTAAAATAAACAAAATTCATTTTTATTAAATAAATAATATTTTAAATTAAACCGGATATGAATTTTAAAAGCATTGTTCGAGATCCAATCAGATCAGATCCTATTGACAGGTCTTGAAAAGCTAGCTGTAGAACATATAAGGGATGTAGCCAGCCGCACTTGACTTGGTGTTCTGCATCAACCTCAGCAATGACTTGGTTCTATCTCCGCATGATTTTTACCATTCTTGGCAGTCATGAAATTTTACCTTATTTCTTTATAAAGAACGTGATTTAATGATCTTAATACAGATTAATAATTTACTAAACAGTTGCAGGTAAGGATCTAGAACATAGTTACCTAATTCGGTGAATTTTTTTGAATTATGAATTGAATCAAACTATCCAAAATATAATATGAAAGCAATTTAATTTGTAAAATTAAGTGATCTCTTTACTAAAAAATAAATTTGGGTGAATTAAATATTATGTTCGTGTAGAATGTGAACTGGACAAATATTATTTCAGCATATGAAAACTGTTTTCATTTATTAACAAATGCAAAAAAAAAAAACACGAGGAAGGAAATAAATTCTCAACCAAACACCGCAACTCATCTCAAAATCCGGTAGGGTAGACACAATAGCTGCTTCTAGTTGGGCCCGCATTCATCTCACTGACTGTATCTGACGTTAGTTTTTAAAGCTCAATTTCCCTTTATAAATACCCATGCTGCATCGCCATTGCAAAATCTCACACTTTCCCAACCCCCATTTCTGAAGAAGAAGAGTAGTGTTGGATTTTTGCCAATACTCAACACAACTTCCTCTTCTTCTTTCTCATTATATAAAGGATTCTTCTTGCAAACCTTAAGCTTAATGGCTCATCTAACATTTATTGCTGCTATTTGTGTTCTTATTCTGTCACATTCGTTCATATCAGGTACTGATTGGGAAGCATTGAATGATGTTTAATCAATTCTATAGTTAATTATCAGGATTTGGTTTCAAGTTTGGATTTTTTTTAAAGCTGATTCTCTTTACATTGTAAACAGGAGTGCAAGCAACAAGCTTTACCATAGTAAACAAATGCGACCATGTGGTATGGCCTGGAATTCTCTCAAACGCAGGTGTTCCAACACTTGCCACGACAGGTTTCACTCTCCAAAGAGGTGAAACCAAAACCATTACCGCACCGACATCATGGGGTGGTCGTTTTTGGGGTAGAACCCATTGCTCCCAAGATTCCACTGGTAAATTTTCATGTGTGACTGGTGATTGTGGCTCCGGGAAGATAGAATGCTCAGGAAATGGCGCTGCTCCACCTGCCACTTTGGCTGAATTTACTTTAGATGGTGCTGATGGTCTTGATTTTTTTGATGTGAGTTTGGTGGATGGTTATAACATCCCTATGTTGGTAGTTCCTCAGGGTGGCACAGGGCAAAATTGTACCCACACCGGCTGCGTAGTGGATCTTAATGACTCGTGTCCTTCAGAGCTCAGGGTGATGAGCACAGACGGCGGAGATGGCGTCGCTTGCAAGAGTGCTTGCGAGGCCTTCCGCCAGCCTCAGTACTGTTGTAGCGGCGCGTATGCCACACCCGATACTTGCAAGCCTTCTTCGTACTCGGAGGTATTTAAGACAGCTTGCCCACTCGCCTACAGCTATGCCTACGATGATAAAACCAGCACCTTCACATGTGCGAATGCTGATTACACGATTACTTTCTGTCCTTCGCCTAACACTAGGTAATTTACTTTTTACAAACCTTTTCAACTTTTGTTTTATAGCACTTTTAACGTTAAAGGGTAATTTTGTTATGAACAAAACGTTCTGTCGACAAAGGCTGTAAAATATAAACGTTGGCGTGAACTTTTCACGTTGCTCTCGGAAAACGAATAATTTGCCATCATCTTATGTCGGCTGTGGGACATTTTAACATTTACGTGCTGAGACAGCTTACCCTTGAGTTACAGTCAAAGCCCTGGGGAGCTAGCCCATTAAAGAAAAAAATCTCAAAAAAAATCTAGTTAAGAGTCGCTGCCTCCTTGAAATGATAGGGGTAGGGTTGGCGTGGAATGGTCATTTTAGGCGTTCTAGCTGAAAAAAGTTAGCTTTCTAATTAATGCACGTCCCTGGAACATGAAATGTTGGTCGTCCAGACTGACTATAGGGGAAGCTGAATCTTAGTGCATCAGTCACTCTTCGAATCCCGATAGGCATTTACATATTTTATTGTAGGCATCGCTTTTTTATACCAAACCCGCAAATTGAGACCAATGCTCTGCCAGATTGAACAGTGCACGCCCATAAAAGTTCTATTATTGTAGTTTAACGGGGGCAATTCAGGGAAATAGGAAATACTCATAAAATAAATGCTTCCAATCCCAAGGGAACACGTTAGAATTATTGTGACGTTGGAGTTTTTTTTTTAATATTTTGAGTTTGTAACGGTTAGTTTTGGTACGTAAACTGCAGCCAGAAATCATCACAAGGGCAGAACACGGAAACAACAACAACAACGTCACCACTTATCAACAGCACAATGGTGTACGAAGGTGCCTTGGACGAAAGTGCGGCATCACCGTCCACGTGCACCCACGTGTTCGGATCACATGCGATTGCGGGAATCGTCGGCATCACAATGGCGATTTGGTGGTCATGGCAACTCTTCTAACTTGTTCACTAACTTTATCTCTAGGGTATGGTAGGGTATAGGGTAGGAGCCATATAGGGCCGTAAACTTACAAAAGAAAATTTAGCAAAAACAGGCAGAGAATATAGCTAAGCCCCATCAAACTTTGGCCCATTGGGGTGGTAGGGGATGTCCCTATCAAACAAGGGCCTTGTGACCCCAGTGGGTCCCAAGGGCTTGGCCCAGGGTGACGTGGTATCCAGTCAAGACTGAAAAAGCTCACACGTCAATTGAATTTGAAGTCCCCCTAGCAACTTGCTCTTCTACTTGTAACAAATTAACAATCCCGTTGAACACATGCAAAGAGTGGTGGGGTTGAATTGGGCCTAATGCACGAAAGGGAAGCTTTTAGGTTTATTTTAGAGTTGTTTTTTTTAGGTTGAATTTTTTATATTATATTATATTATAGGATGGGATGGGATTCTTTGATTGTTGGTTTCATGGAATGTATGAATTATATTATTATTGTGTACAATACCACTACTTCAACTACAACATTTGCTTCCAAGAAAAATGAAATTAATTATTTTTATTATTACCGGTTTTTGTCTTGACGTTTTATGTCGTATTCATTGGGAATTTAATTAAATTAATACTAGTGACTCCATGATAATAATATAATAAATAAAAAATTGTTATGGATAATTTTATATATATAAAATATAAATTTAATTTAATGAAACGATCGAGTGTTAAAGGCGTGCAAAGTGACTAATAAACCAGCCAAATTGCAATTGCCATTAGTTATATTTCGCTACTGGAGGAGTTGTAAATAGTGTTAGAGGTGATTGGCTGGCCCCAGCTGTTTGTTGGATTTCCTTGTCAATTTGATCAGATATTCAATCCACAATTTCTTTCAATTTCTATTATTAGTAAACCTTTTTATCAACAGCTAGCATGCTCCATGCAACCTTTTTCTGATCATAGCAATGGCTGTGAAGATAAGATGAACCTTTTTATTATTGTTAATTTACAAGAGGCGGCTAATTAATTTGATGACATGTGCAAAATGTGATATCGATGTTACGAGGCTAGCTATTAGCTAAAACTTTTATAAACTATAATGAAATTTTGAATATAAAATTAAATTTTATAGCAGTGCCCTTGGCCTCCTCATTGAGTTTAACATTCTCTCACAATTTCAATCAGAAAAGCAAGCAATAATGCATTTTTGAAACCCTTTTTTTACATATTCACAAATCACAAGTAATCCTGTTTTAATTAGGCCAAACTATAATATTAATTGGACAAATAATTGTTGCTTAATAACTCTAAGGTATGTATGTGTTTAGATGCTCCAATTGGCTGCAACATGTTAATATCAACTAACCACAACCATAATGATTTGGTCGCACATATATGGCTGCTTTCGTCGTGCGCGTGGATGCATGCTTATCCATTCAAGGGCAGCGGCCATAAGAATGCTCGACGGTTGCTTGATTAACCGTTGCTCGGACAACCATGTTCCATTAATTAAGGGAGGATCAGGTCGTTCTCATAAGCTAGCTAGCATTGGTAAAAACTCACGAACCCGAAAAAGCCATCCCAATAGGAGCAAAGGGTAGTCAACAAATATATATGGATGATTTATTGATTTTCAATCGTGAAATTCAAGGTAGTCAAGAAGCTCAAATCCAGCAGTTTTGTAGCGCAAGGACTAAGGAGACTGCATTTTTTTTTATCACTATTATTCTTGAGTGCGAGACTAACTTTGTATTATTATTATATGCAAGTTTCAAACAGACAAAAAACAAGTGGCTAGATGTCTGCCTAATTGCATAACATGTTGATTTTCGAAAATTGACTCGATATCCACTCTTTTTAAAATATATATATAAATAAATATGTCCAGGTTCTGAAGAAAAAGACCTTTTATGTTTTGCTGCATTGAACCTTTGATTGTTGGGTCTTTGTTAAAAAATTTTTGCTTGTCACAGTTAATGACCCCGTAATTGCGATGGCAAAAGGTTTGGTGGTCTGGCGAGTCGAACAAGTTGGTAGTCAAAAGCGAAGCTTGAAGATGATAAAACATGTTGGTAGTCAAACTCAAGATTCTGATATGTGCAATAAATACTTATGTATATGTTAGCTAAAAGTTTTCAAATTCAATAAGTTTGGACTGAAAAAAGGAAATTTACAAATGTTACAGAATTTATATCTCTCAAAAAAAGGTGAACCATTTAGGTTCTTCTAAATTCTTTTAAAAACTGGTGGATAGAGAAGGAGGAGTATTTATGGCTTTCCAATTGCATTACTGAATTCAGACTTCTTCAAAATTGGACCGTGATTTTGGGCCTCAACTTAATGGCCCTAAAGTATTGTCTATTTTATCAAAGTGGGTTTGAATTTTTCATTTATTTTTCTTGGTTACATTGGGTTTGAGTTCGACGAAACTAGGTAGAGATCTATTAAGAATGACTTCCATGCCATCAAACCCAGTAAAGATACAACCCTCCAATAATCATTTTATTGCCGACTTTGTTTGCAGTAATCTATAATTTATTAGAATATAATAACAACTCATTTAGACTATTATAATAAAGATTTTACTCACGACGAGTGTTCTTAAAATATTTTTTAAAATTATTATATATAATAATATTTTTATTTAATGTATTAAAAATTATAAATAAAATTGTCAATTATTATATTTAATACAATGTTATTATTATAAATAATATAATAATTAATCTGTTAGCAAAACCCTTACAATAATGACTCATTTGTGCCTATTCTTCACTAATAATTTCGTTTTGTATGTTTCGTTTCTAACAACCGCCAAATTAGCAAGTTTTAAGCTGATCCCTTCAAAGACCTAATATCTTTTTTTTTTTTGCTTACAAGTTGTAACTTATTATTTGACGAACAAGTCAAGTCGAAAATAAAAGTTATAGCTATAAAACTCACATATGGAATGAATTTTCTCATGACTTTTTTAGTACTATCTGTCTAAGCATCTAGTCAGCTTCTTTTAGTGAAGGAAGGGCATCTAAGTAAGGATTTTTGAGCAAGGCCCCTTTTCATTTCTTAGTGTAAAAGAGTTTTTCCACAATTAAAACACACACACACATATATATATATATATATATATATATATATGACTAGCTTCGTTAGAAATCTTAAATTAAAATTATGGGCTTCATTTTTCTAATACCTCTTCTTTTCAGTAAATATTAAAGCAGTAGGTTTGAAAGATACAGAGACTTCTTTTTTAGTATTCTAGAAAGATAAATTGGGGGCAATGGTAAAATCAAAATTTGAGACAATCTCCCTCTCCAAACTTTCTACTCTTTTGCATTTTTTCTAGTCATATTTGCATCCACGTCATATTGATTTCCCTTTTGACATCTTTTCCACATCTCTTCAACTAAAACTCGTGCATTCCCTAAAGAAAAAGCTTTATTAAACTTAAAGGCTCTGAGACAAAAACTGTTTAGGTCCCAATGAATCTATGATATTTCTAAATGTATCAATTTATATACGTTTCAACAACTCGGATATTGTGGGGATCCCTTGATGATTTTTCCCAGAGAAAGTTGTGTTTCTTGGTTTCCGCCCTATATATAGAACATGACATATCATCAACATGGCATCATGGCCCCGTTAACCTAATCTACTACTTCTTGCGCCCGCCAAGGTATTTTATTTTATTGAGCACTTATCAGGGATTTGATACGAATGATATTGACTCTCCTAACAGATAATATAAAGTCCAGAAACAAAAGGGGAAAAAGGCAAATCTCTCTCTGCTTTTAGAGGGTCCTCAAAATCAAATATAGGCTTCTGTCGGTATGACGCAAATCTTTAGTAAAGTAATAGAAAGGTGAGACTGAGAGGAAAAAGGAAGTGATGGGAAAAATAAATTAAATGAATAACAATAACAATTATCCGAATGGTACTTTACACGATGGATAACATGTCAAAGGACACTCTATCAGATGTTGAAACTTTAAAGAATTTCTCTTGCTATGATAGTTGTGACTTGAGACTTGAGAGTAATTTCTTTGCAGACAAGTTGACTCCCCATGAATTCTAACACGTTTGCATTATCCTGAGCCTGACACACTTGACTGCAGATGCAAAGCTAATTAAGGAAGTAAACTAATTTTGTCTGCAGCAATTCAACCAAGCCATACTACTTTTAATCTGTCATGACATCTGCTTAAATTCATGAAAAGTGTGTTAGGAGATGATAAAGATGCCGTGATATATTTATGTATATCCTCTAAAAGTTGAGAGCCCTTATCAGTGGTGGAGGAAAAATGGTGTAAGTGGCTTCAAGTTCTTGGTCACCTGATGCTGGGATTTTTAAGTTGAGGGATTGTTAATTTCTCTATGGATAAGTTTCTAAACGAGGCAGCTAGCTAGCTAGTGCCGGCCGAGAATTGATTAACTTTCCGCTGGTTATGGGCACATGGAAGTTAAAGTTAGCTGCAGAAATTTTTGAACATGCAACGTAGACATCCCACTTTTGCATGTCATTACCTTTATAACAAGAGGATATAACAATCTAGTTATAATAAATAAATATAAATGCAAAAAAAGTGCTAGCCATGCATTGTCAACCGCTTGTTTTGGTAGGCTAGCTAGCTATAATTTCCCGGTTAATATCAGCCACAAACAATTATATAGGGAAAGGTTCTTCCTCGAGCAGCGAACTTTGGAAACCTTTTAGCACATTTATGTGAAGATGTACTTATTCTGACTGTGAAATGTTCTCAATCGGTAACCATGTAGCGATGGTGCTTAATATTTGTTAATAGTCTCTTTTTTATACCATTTTGTTTTTTCTGACATATAAGAAGTAAAGACGTGATCAATTTGTCAAAGCCTGTTTTCTTGGGCTTGGTTTATTGCCAGAATCATAACCATAATACAATAGACTAATTATATCCTTTTTGTTGAAAGGAAAAGAAGGAATTTTATTAAAGAGATTTATATACAAGGTTCCAACAAAGAGAAAACCCGAGATATGATCATAAATTACAGCTTGAAAGCCTAAATGTATAGGATAATAATTATAAACAAAATTGTAATTAGCATTACGTGTTTAATTTTGAGAACCGTAGCCACATTGGCACGAAACAGATCATTTGGATTTTTTTTTTTTCTCTACATGAAAAAGGTATCAACTTTTCTACATGCAACGTAAGCATTTTCACTTTTGCAAAATATTGGCATGTGCTTTCATTCTTTCAGACTCGCCGTGCATTTTCCAAAGCTTTCTCCTTTTCTTTTTTTAATGAATTTTTTTCCAAAGCTTTCATATTTTAATCGAGTCATCATTGTGGATTTGTTTACTTTGAATGAAGCAAAGGATTGCAATTGCCAAGGCTGCAGTGGCTCCTTTTACCATTTTTGAGAATTTTTACTCAGGTGGATGCAACAGCATTCTATTTTCTTTAATCAAACATTGCATTGAAAAAAGAATTAAAAAAATGTCAGAAGTGGGATTTGAACCCACGCTCTCTCACGAGAACCAGAACTTGAGTCTGGCGCCTTAGACCACTCGGCCATCCTGACGATTTATTAACTGGTTCAATCTCTATAATTGTATTTTGGAAAAAGTAAAATGTTTTCGGGATGCCTCCAAAGAAAGGGATGTTCAGATAGTTAATTCGGTTAATAATCAAACCGAATTAATCGAATTTTTTTTTAATCGTTAACCGAATTGATTAGTGTAAATGATAAATTAAGCGAACCGAAATTATTTTGGTTAATTCGATCGATTTTTGATTAACCGAAATAAATATCTAATTTATTTTACAACTTATTTTTAATACATGATTTTATATCCAACCAAAATGTCAAAACAAACTAATTCTACTCTATCCATAATAATATATCTAACCAACCAAAATTCAAAAGCAAATCATAATAAAAACTATAATAAAATCCAAATATCAAATATACTAAAACAACTAAGAAAGTATAAAAATATTAGGTTTATTGTATTTCGATTATTATAGTCAATTCGGTTAATTTCGTTTAACCGAATCGAATTAATCGAAAATCGAAAATTTTCAAAACCTTTAACCGATAACCGAACCGAAATTTGTTTGGTTAACCTACTAACCGAACCGAATTCAATTTCGATTGATTAATTAGATTAAACCAAATAGTGAACACCTCTATCCAACCCCAACAAGGCGGCGGCGGCGGAAATGAATCAAGGGGATGAATGATGATGCGGGTGGCCAGCAGAGAGGCGGAGAGCAAGTGATGATCATAAGGTCCCACAGCCAAGTGCGCCCTTTCACGGCAACACGTATACATTGACGTGGATCAGCATCAGCAACTCTTTTGCTTTACAAATGACTTAAGTACTTAGATGATATATTTGTATTTGAATGCATTCAACATTTAAAAGAATTATTGATTCAAGTTTGAAGTAAATAACCTTAAACATACAGAAAATGCTACTTAATTACGCATATCTCTCATTCACTTAAATTTTTCGGTATAAATATGTATCGCTGTCAACTGATGCGTAAACAATTATTCCCACCGATGACCACCGTCGTAGTGCTAGAGAGTCATTTCTCGATCCATGAAACGCTGTAGTTTGGTAACAACTAACAAGGTATCGGGAGTAAAGACCAGCTTATCTTCAAATGAAACCCCTTTCTTTTCATTCTTAAGCTAAAGATATCAAGATTATTTGATGTAACATTTTGATTATTTATTCATTATACAAAATCGAGTAAGTTATTGTTTTACATCATGAATATATATATATATATATATACCAGTGACGAAAGATCACTTATATCAGTATAAAATTATATCTATATATTTTTTATATATGTTTAATATGATGATTGTATTTTATATTTTATTTATATAAGATAATCTATGTCAAATTTTAAGTTAATTAAAAATATTTAAATATTTGTTTGGTATTAAAAAAAAGTAATCATTAAATAAATATTGAAAAATAGCATTTTTCGATCAATATAATAAAAATATCAGATTGATTTAAAATTTTACATACACGACGGGTATGATTATGTTGTTAAATTCAATGATTGATTTATTAAAATATTAATCATATATAAAAATATAAAATTAAATAATTATATAACGATATAACTTAATCTTTTCTCTTTATATATATAGCTAACTGATATTTATATGTCTTGAACCAAAAAACAACACCTAGATTGTCATATTAAATAATAATAAATAAATACTACTATAAGGTTTTAGCATTATTGATTAACATGTGAAAATCCATAAACCTGTTATACCCGTATAATGGTTCGACCTTTCAATGGAATTAAAGGTAATAATCTTTTACTACATTTCTCTTTTGACAACTCAATCGTGGGAAATTAACCCGGTGGCAACTTTGGCATCCATCTAATTAGGCCGATGATTTCATCGCTAGTTTTGCAAGATTTGAAAAAGAAAATTAAACCAGGTTTTTGGCTGTCATTTACTTTGTTAATTAGTTAAAGATGTACCATATTATTGGAAGTGTGAATTAATCGAATTTGGTGATTCGAATCATCAAATAAATTCAGTTTTAGTACAGGTTTGTCAAAATCTCATGTCTGATTGTTAGGAATCTGATTCCTTTGATAAGTTAATATTGTTGGCAAGACCTAATTAGCCAAGAATGATAGCAACATCGATCATAATTAAACCTTAAAACCTGAGATTCTTGGCCATATATATTTCTTCAAACACGTAGCTAGGTTTGTTAGGTGTATAACTAAGTTGAAGCAGATGAACCAAATAAGATGCTTAATTTGGCCAATTCATCATTCTAGAAGTAAATCCTATATATTCAAGAGGAAATCTCTATCCAAGATTCGCTCCAAAATCCAAACGCATTCATCAATTATTTACATTTACCAGTTGAATTTTAACAACTGGGATTGGCATTAGGAAAGTGAACAAAAACATGTCTGATAAGGTGCCGATTATTAACCCAAAAGCAAAAACTTGTTCCATTGTCATAAATGCATGGTCCAATGTATCCAGTCTTTTCTCGCAGTTGGAAACATAATAGTGTGACCTATTGCCATCGGAAGAGATTTTCTCAGTTAAGCACTGTTTGTGCAGATATGTTTCTTATCTCACCTTCTAGTTCTACCCAAGTTACGACCCTTATCAGAGCCCACCATAAGGGCACTGAAAAAAAAGAGTGCTGAGTACTGACGATAAAAAGGTGAAGAAAAAGATGATTTTCACATTGCTAGTTAGCCAACAGAATTTCATCATGTTTCTAAAGCGAGATCGAATCGAGATCATGAGAAAAAGCACTAGGCCCGATATGCATTACACTTGATCAACCTCAACCAGATGATAAAGAAGACGATAACGATTAAAGTTTTGCTTCAATTCTATACAATTAAACGACTGACCAAAGTCAATCTTTACTTTTCTATTTTTTTAATTCTTTTTTATTCTTTTAAACAAAGAGCAAATTGAAACAAATGAATCATCTCTTTCATATTCTAATTTTTATTGATTTGAACAATAATCCTTGATACTTTTCTTTTCATTTATAAACACTTCCAATTTATATAAGGCTCATATATATCTATGGTAATAAAGAAAAAAAAAATTGAAAGGTGGGACTTTTTCTTTAATTTTCTCTCCAGCTTTCTGGTTGGCAAATTTAGTCGCTCCAAATAAAATTCGATACTTTCAACATTTCGTATTTGGTCAAAAATATGTTTCACTTAGAATGGTTAAAAACTTAGTACTAATAGTTTATGTTTTAAATAACAGGAATATCGAAATATTTTTGGTTTACGGTTTCTTGCAACTTGTTGGCCACTGTAGTAAAATTACGTGGTCTTCCTTTTCTCCTTATACAACAGTAGATTTTATTCCAGCTTCCACCCTATATATATATATATATATACATCAAAATTTATTTCCTATCATCAAATCGTCTGTTCCCTTTTCCATTTCTGTCTCCAGCTCTCATAAAAAAAGAGACATCAAACTTAACCAATTTTTTTGGATGAAAAACCTCAAACACTCTTTCAATTGATGATCTCCCCAACCAACACCATTAAAACAACCTTTTTTCTTCTATTCATTATCATCACACTGGAAATGCAGCCTTTTTCTTCCTAAGAGAAAGGTATATAATCTTTTCATCAGCATTCACCATCTCTTTTTGATATAGTAAAATTTAAGTATTTAGTTATACCCCCCAAAATTTCATTCCAGATGGATCTGATCTTCTCCACTTGTTTATTATGTCTGATCTCCATCTTCCAAGGTAAGGTTTTCATGAATTCTTCCGAAATTCAACGTTGAATATTTATACTATATAGCATTAACATTAACACAGCCTGCATTTATATATATATACACACAGGGATTTCAGGGACTACATTTACATTTGTGAATAAATGTGACCACTCAGTTTGGCCTGGTATCCTTGGCAACTCCCAGTTAGGTAGCACCGGATTCGAGCTACCATCTGGTGGGTCCCGATCCTTCCCGGCACCGCCCAGTTGGTCAGGTAGATTCTGGGGAAGATCCGGTTGCACATCAGACCAAAATACAGGTCAAGTAACCTGCCAAACCGGTGACTGTGGCTCCAGCCAAATTGAATGCAATGGCAAAGGTGCAAGTCCCCCAGCCACCTTAGCAGAATTCACGATCGGGTCAGGTACTACCCAGGATTTCTACGACGTTAGCTTAGTTGACGGTTACAACTTGCCAATGGTCGTGGAACCAAGCGGTGGGTCAGGCACGTGCTTGTCAACAGGGTGCGTCAATGACTTGAACCGGCAGTGCCCGACAGAGTTAAGGGTTGGTTCCGGTGAGGCATGTAAGAGTGCATGCGAGGCTTTTAGGACTCCCGAGTATTGTTGCAGCGGCGCGTACGCTACACCCGACACCTGTAAACCATCTGTTTATTCGGGGATGTTCAAAGCGGCTTGCCCAAGATCGTATAGCTACGCGTATGATGATGCTACGAGTACGTTTACATGTACCGGAGCTGATTATACGATTACATTCTGCCCTTCATCAACAAGGTAAGCACTGAGGATAGAAAGAAATATTCCATTATTTCTTTTTCTTTATGCTTTTTTTTTTTTTTTTAATTATCATATTTTGGGTTTTCAGGGGGGGAAGAGGTCAATTTCTTAGGTTAAATTGTTCTTGTTTATAAAATACTACAACTACTTTATTAGTGTTGTAGTTGGGGTGGTGAGATTCTCAGTGAATCTGAAAATGTTCTTTTCTATTTTGCTTTCATACCATTCTCTCTAAGCCTAAATTTCCTTTTGTAAGGCACAAGCTAACAGGTGATCATGAGTCATAACCATAAGCTTGTGGCATACATTAAGGATCTTGCTGTCAATCGATTAGCAAATAATGTGCAAAATGAGTCATTTTTTTATATGTATAAATTTTTCGTGGAAGTCTTTTCTGATTGAGATATTAGAATCCGTAAAAAAACAAAAAGGTGTTAAAATGAAACAACTTTGTCCATTTGTATCAAAACAGAATCTCCTTTTTAACCATTAATGCTGTAGTTTTTAAAAGCTCCATTTAGGTTTAAATATATATATATATTCTCTAACATTTTTCTTGCTGTAATTAATTTTATTTTCTACAGTCAAAAATCGGCAAGCAATACGATCCCAACAACAACAGGCACAACAGGGATGACAAGCACAACAAATGGATCTATTACAGGGTCAGGACATGTCCCAACTGACGACAATAGTTCATGGTTACCAGATTTTCTTACGGGAGACTCTTCCATGACTCTTTCTTCTGATGTTTTCCCCACCACATTGTTGGCTTCAGCGATTTCCTTTCTCTTCCTCTCTAGATTTTATTCATAATCTCAACGCTCTCCAAACATTAAGCAGCTTATTAATTAACAGCTAAAATGGAAATTAATTTGGGATTCTTCTGCCTTATGGGGAGAAGTACTGCTGTTGAAGTCCAGATTGTAAAAGCCCATATTTCCAGGCCATGTGTATAGAAATTAGAAAACAAGACTACTATTAATTTTGTTTTCCTTTATAGTTTAGTTTTGGAAGAGTTGTACACCAAACGCAACAAATTAGAAAAGAAAGAGCTTAGTCTTTTTTTTAATTGATTAAGAGGGCTTTTGAAGAAAGTGTTACTTTACTGTGAATCTGAGCAATCTGGTTTGTGTTTCTTGGTGGGTAGCTGCTAAAGGAAGCCCCCCACTTTGCTGCAATTGCAAGCATGGTAGTTTGATGATTTATTTTAGCCGCAATGGAGTCTTGCAATATTTATGGTGTCTATGACAAGGGCCATTTTTCCATCATTTCCTTTTATCAAATTTCTCTTTTTGTGTCTGTAATCTGTACCTAAAACATGTTCTTACAGAAACTAGGCATTAACAATTAAAATTGATTTAAAAATATTATTTTTGCATCTATATGAAAAATAACAGTCTCGTCATATTATTGTCTGTCATATAATAAGATGAACTTATCATCCCCTCTCGTTTAATAAAAATGCATAAAGTCCTAAACTTAATTTTACTTGTAAATTGGAAATTTTGAAAAAAAAAAAAAAAAAATCAGTTCTTTTATCATAAAAGTTCAGAGGATAACAAAGAAAAAGGAATCCATTTTGCCTTTTCCCACACTCCTTCTAAAGCTGTCGGTTAAGATCAACATTGCTTTTTATCACTTGGGATTGAGGTAAATTCTTAAGGCTTTAAAAAACTGCTTGGCACCTTGGTATCTTGTGCATATTTTGAGACAGATACAGGGGAAGAGGTAGGTGAAATCAACCATGGATCCTTACCAATGGTCTCTTTAATCTTTATTAGGAAGAGATCAAGTAAATCATATGAATTAGCGGAAACTACATCATATCTCAGTTTCAAGTGACCATAAATTAAAATTTGTGATGGGAATGGTCATCAGTCCAGGATTTTCTCCATGTGAATGTAGATATGCCACTTGAATCTCTCTGGCTTTGAAGCTTGAGATAGAAAGGTAAAGATTCCCAAATTTGTTAAGACACTTGGTAAAGATCGAAAAAGCTACCGTTAAGATTCCATCTTCAGTGGGTTTTGAGCGGTGGGAAAATTGGCAAACTTGCGTAGGGGACCCTTCTGACCTCCCATAAATTTCGGAAGGATCCAAGCGACTCTTCGTCTAGGGGTTCTTTCTAATTTCTAAAGAAAGTCCATTACCATTTCCCTTTGTTCAAAAGAGTCGAGTGGTCCAAAACCAAAGCCCCCATTTTAACAAAAGGCAAGGAGAATTTCGCCCTTACATGACAGAGAATATGATCAAGCCGCAAAGAAAGGCGCCATTGCTTATGTCTTTACCAAGTTGTACAAGGCCAATGATGTTGAGCAGAGCATTCCTGGCTTTTAACAAAGATTCTTCATTTTGGAGATCTGAAATAGCAAATATCCAAACCATATTTCTGAGTTTTCAATTAGTGGGATCCTCAAAAGGCATTGTCTCACGGGTTTTGTATTTAACAGGGTAAAGAATACCATAGTAATCGGCTTTTGTAGTAAACTAGTAATGCTTTTACTTTATGCTTCACAAGTCGAAAGAGCCCCACAAAAAATTTGGCCATTTTTGAATGAAGATGAAAAATGGCATAAAATTGGACGAATCGGAATCAGTCTTTTAATTACAGATAAAATTCAAAGCAATGGCAGATGATTAAAATAAAGCAACGGCAAAATAATGGTCTACTTAAGAGTCTAATCTAATCTCTAACGAATCAAATCTGCCTCTTTTAAGCACTCTTTTGGTAGTGCTTCTTTTGATTATTCTTTGGACGGCTCGGATAGAAAGCCAGCCTATGAGTAGATTTGCCTGTCAGAAATTGTAATTTAGTAAAATGTGGAATCTTCTTCGTTAAAAGTTTCAGTGCGCTTTGCTACAATATAAAAGAGCGTATTATTTCCTTCCAAATCTCGATAATTGATTAATTTCGGTTGTTAAGCAGGCGCTTCTTGATTCATTTGGATAAATAAAATTCACAGTTATCCATGAAAAAGAAAAAGAAAAAAAAATAATGGTCCAGCAATGTTAGGCCTCGTTTAGCATTGCTTATGGCATAGTTTTTGAGGTCAAAAGCTGTTTTTCACCGCAAATGCAATGCTAAACAGATAAAAAAAATTGACTTCTGCTGTTGAAACCATGATTTGAAAAGCCAAACCAAAAAATCAAAAAATATAGCTTTTGGGCTTTAAAAGCTGGCTTTTGGATAAAATGACTTTATTATCCTCACATCTCTACACTTTTATTATTTTAAACATAACTTTTTTTGACATTTCAATTTCCTACAACACTTTTTCACAGCAATGCTAAACACTTAAAAAAATTTAAACTACATTTTTTCATCACATTTTATAAACACACTTTTTCCAACTCGAACTTTTTTCAACACAAGCTTTTTACAACAACAATGCTAAACTAAGCTTTTTCTAACAAAAATACTAAACTAGCCCTTAATGTAATACTGTTTGGGCCAACGTTTTCTTTGTGGACGTTTGGACCAGCTCACTAAGTCTAGGCCCAGAATAAAGCAGACACGAGGAAGAAGGCCTAGATTTAGTATTTCCACCCAATCCCCTATTGGGCTTTTCTAAGACCATCGGTAAGCCCCCATGCTTAATACCAGGGACCACATAACTTTAGGAAAGCCTGATATTGAGGGCCACAAGGCCCAGGCCCAGTAATGAGTATCAAGGCTTCCGTGCCAGTTGACATCAAACGAAGTTGATGAGAAACAACCATCATTACTATGAGAAAATCTGAAAATCTTTGCCATGCATTAGAAGAGGGAAAAAAAAAATGCACACAGCTTAATTATGTTCAGCACCTCAACAGTAATTAGATGCTAAAGTCAAAATTCCTGGCGACTATGGTTTTACATTAACTCTACCATCTAATATTTTCTTTTATCGAAGTTTCAGACTTAAAATGCGCAGTTTCTTCGGGTACCCAAGGCTTCTTACAGTTTATAACTCGTCCTTGAGATCAGAAGGCTCTGTATCTGCATCATCTTTGGCAGGTTCAGCTTCGCCCTTCGGTGTGCCAGCACCTTCTTTTACCTCGGACTCTGTCTCAATTTCTTCTACATCAACATCCTCCTCAATTGTTGCATCAGGACTGATATTTAGGCTGGATTTAACTGAGCTGTAGATGTGTGAGGCGAAATCTTTGGGGTCGGGTAGATTGAAGCCACTCTCCATTAGAGCTGTCTGGTAAACAAGCTGAGCCGTTTGCTTCACACCCTCATCCTGAAGATCCAGCAAATGATTTCGTCAAAAAAAAAGAAACTAGCAGAATGAATACCGATTCCTACATTTTAGTTAATGAGTGCATGCAGGACCAGACATCATTTTGTGGCACATACCATCAAAACTTAATAATGACGTGGTGAATTGCTCCTACATAAAAACTACACATTCATGCTAGATCAATATAATGCTTGCAACAAGACGTAGAAAGGAAAATTATTAATGCCAATGGAACATGGTGTCATCGAACATGAATGTTTCTGTTTACATATGTACGTACCTCAGGGTCCTTAACGACTCTCTCACGAAGCTCCTTGATGATTGGGTGCCTTGGGTTGATCTCAAGGATCCTCTTGCCACGCATGTACGCTTGCTTGCTAGCATCTGATAGGGTTTGAGATTGCATGATTCTCTCCATATTAGCACTCCATCCAAACTTCGATGTAACAACCACACAAGGAGTGTCGTCCAATCGGTTGCTTATTTTCACCTCATCAACATTCTCGCTGGCAAGTGCACCCTTCCACCATTTGGTTAGTTCCTTAAAGGACTCCTTGAGTTCTTTGTTCTTAGAATCTTTCCCAATTTTTAGGCCCTCCTTGGATACATTTTGGAACTGCTTTCCATCATAATCCATCAGGTACTGCATCAGGTATTCATCAACAGGATCTGTGAAGAAAATAACCTGGTAATAACAAAGGCCATTAGAAACAAAAGAAAACAAGACAAACACATATATTATGGAATAAAATAAGTAAAAGAAAGACGTGAAAAAGATAGTTTTGAATCAAACAAGTAAATATCTGAAGTTAACAGCAAATGTTTTTGCAATACCTCATAATTTTTCTTCTTAAGCCTCTCCAAGAAGGGAGATTTTTCCAATTGCTCCTTGCTGGTTCCTGTAATGTAGAAGATATCTTTCTGTCCTGATTTCATTCTTGAGATGTACTGATCTAGTGAAGTCAATTTACCATCTGACTTGGTGCTGCGTGGCAATTCATACACATATATAAAGTCATATCCAAAGAAATTAAAGATTGCCACAAAACTAATATATGAAGGGGAAAAAACATATATAAAGTCAAATACCTCTCAAACCGAAGGAGTTTTGCCAAGCGATTTCTGTTGGTTGCATCCTCAATGATACCAAGTTTAATGGATTTTCCAAATTCATTCCAGAACTTAGTATATTGACCCTTTTTCTCATCATCATCACCAGATTTTTCAACTTCTGCATCCCCATCAATATTCCATCAATATTCAGTATCAATCATTAACCGAGAAATAACTTGGAATAAGAGTGTTTCATTTTGAAAGGCCATTAGGCCACAGTCTAGGGTGAAGTATTTGTAAATTAAATTCAAAGTAATTACTATAAAAGAAGCAATTATAACATGCCTTTCTCATCTTTGCCACTGGACTCGTCAGGATCCTCCTCAGCAATTTTACGAATCATATCAAGGGCTTTCCTGATGAGTTTCTTCTTGATTGTTTTCAAACTGCTGTGGGCTTGTAGCATCTCTCTTGACACATTGAGTGGTAGAGTATCAGAATCAACAAGACCCTGCTCAATAGGTTATCCATTAAAAAATCAATCAGAACACAAGAAAATGACTCAGAAACCTCATTAGTGCAGATTCCAGTCAACTAAATAACTTAGCATATCTTCAATTACCTTCAAAAAGCTCAGATACTTTGGCAAAAGCTCATCAAATTCATCAGAGATAAAAACTCGTCTAACATACAACTTCAAGTTGGCTTTATTGGAGTTATAGTAACTCTCATACAGATCATGAGGAGCCTTAGGAGGCACAAACAAAACAGCCTTGAACTCAACATCACCTTCAGCAGTGAAGTGGCTCCAGGCCAAGGGCTTCTCATCACCAAAGTCCTGCCGAGCAGCACAAATTACAACAAGAAAGGTTAGAAACTTTTCCATTGTGTTTTCAGAGGTCTGGAGCTAGGAAATTTATGGCAAATTACCTTTGCTAGAGACTGATAGAATTTCGTGTATTCTTCATCTGTCACCTCCTTTGGACTGCGCAACCATATAGCCTTAACATCATTCAGAAGCTCCCATTCATAAGTAGTTTCCTTCACCTTCTTTGTCTTTGGTTTCTTTTCAGTGTCTTCATCCTCACTTTTTTCAGCATCTTCATCTTCTCCTTCCTCAGAAGAGCTGCTATCAGCTGTTTGTAGCAATAAAAGAAAAGACTATATCAGAAACATGCACACTCTTACAGCAATATGGAAAATTGGCATCAGCAAGTCTTAAATAAACATTAACATGCTAGCTTTCAGTGATACATACTGGTTTCCTCCTCATCACTTGACTCATCTTCATCTGCAGGTAACTCAACATCAACCTCTTTGCTTGCCCAGATATAGATGGGGAAGTTGATGAATTCAGAATATTTCTTCACCAACTCCTGCAGATGAGAACCACAGCATGTATTGTTAGCATATTTTCAAAAGCCCAAGCATAAATAAATACATCAAACTACAAGTTTATGAAGATAACAATACAAAGGATGGCAAAATGATGTATCAAATAAATCCCACATAAAATCAGTATACCTACAGTAAAGCAATCTAAACAAACAAGACTTAAGCTATACTAACCTTCAATTTGCTCTCCTCCAGGTACTCCTGAGCTTCATCCCTAAGATGCAATCGAACCTCAGTTCCACGTCCCAGTGGTTCATTCCAAGTATCCTCAGAAATAGCAAATGCCCCATCAGCCTTCGATTCCCATACATACCTGAAAAGCAAAACATATTCATTAAACCATTATTTAACAATGAGTCAAACACTTCTATAGCAACTACATTAAACTTAGAAGACTCACTGTTTGTCATCATTGTGTTTACTAATGACTTCGACATAGTCAGCTACCAGATATACAGAGTAGAACCCAACTCCAAACTGCCCAATCAGGTTAAGATCTCCACTGCTCTGCATTTTCTCAACAAATGCTGCATAGAGAAAATTAAAACAATAATTTCAATTTACGTAATTAATCTTAATTCTAATTTAACAATATCACTTGAAGAAAATAAATCTAAGATATATTTACCAGAAGTTCCAGATTTTGCAATTGTTCCCAAGTTCTTGATTAAATCTTCTTTTGTCATTCCTATACCTCTGTCACGAAGTGAAAGAATTTTTTTCTCTTTGTCCAACTTAATCTGCAATTTCATCAGATTTCGAGGCTCAGAAATGACAATTTTACATGCATCAATACTGAAACAGAAATTCTACATTTACATGCTCGTTTTGAAACATTTCTAGTTATCGGTAACCAAAGTTTTCTGTATTTATATTTCTATAAAATAAAGTTCTAACGTGCAGCACTAACCTGGATCTCCAGCTTGGAAGTGTCACCTTCACCCAAAACTTCTTTTTCTGTGAGTGAAAGGAACCTAATCTTGTCCAACGCCTAAAGTTCAAAAGAAGTTTCCATTCAAAAATTGAGTTTCAAAAACAGTAACTAAAAACAATCATAAAAGAAAAACAGAAAACTTACATCAGAAGCATTGGAGATCAACTCCCGGAGGAAAATATCCTTGTTGCTATAAAGAGAATTTATAATAATATCCATAAGCCGAGACACCTCAGCTTGGAACTCAAATTTCTCCGCATTATTGCGAAGCGATCTCGAAGAGATCGATTCCGATTCCCTAAAAACAAAAGGAAAAAAAAAAAACGAAAAACATTTTCGGATACAAAATATATCAAACAAAGCTAAAAAGTAATGAAAAGTATATTCTTAAACAAAATTATACAAACCTTTTAACTACATCAGAATCAGTTTGTAAACCATTAGGCACAGCGCCTATCTTTTCCTCAACTTTTGGAGGATCTACGGCTCCTTCCTCGGCATTTGCTTGTACTTTTCTACCTGAAACAACCGTAAATCCAGATTCAGCATTCGAACGCTAAAAATAACAACAACAAAAAAATTCTGAAAATGAAAAAAAAAATGGCGTAAAGCTTACCTTGATCTGAAAGGAGACTGAGAAGGCAAACAAGAATCAAAGCGGAAGGGATCGCCCACTTCCTCATTTTTTTTTTTTTTCTTTTCTAGTGGAATTGATCAGTAAGAGATTGGGTATCTATTAATCTGAAATGTTAAGTCGGTTTGCCAGTTTTTAAATATCGGAGGTTTTAGCAATGGTAAGAGCTTTAGATCTTGCGTAGATTGTACCAATAGGATTTTTTGGATTGGTTATTGGTGCCAGCGTGGATCATCTAACGGTTAAAGATTTAGCTTATTAACACGTGGAAGAGTGCTATTGGTTTCGCTTTGTTTCTTCGACGTGGAGAACCCGAGTGTAATGGCCGGCCCCACATGAGACGACTTAAAATTCTGAGTCTACTTGACCGATTGATTGATAATCAACGGTTTTGCTTTTGAAAACGTGGCAGATTATGATTGGGTATTGGTTCCCGGCTTGACGTGGATGAACTAAGATTTCTAGATAGTTCTATGTGCATGTTTGGTTCGGAAATATTTAAAATCCAACCACGGACTACATCTATTGTTTGATGAATAAAACTGGTTAGCAAGAAATGGTGGATGAAAATTTTATATTTCACAAAATAAATAAACTGAAATTGAAATAAAAATAAAAATAAAAATTCTTTTCTTCTCATTATCAATTTTCTTGTGAGAGATAATTATCTTTTCATCTTATAAATCTCACTTTTTTTAAGATTCAAATTAAATAATTTTTAAGTATTGAAGTCTTGCCTTTTTTCATTTTTTTTTAGTTTTCCTCTTAATTTCATACCAAAAATAATGTGTATAAACTGTTTTATTTTTATTCTTAATATGTTAATCTGTGGTAGATAGAGTTGCAATGTTTCTTGTTTTAATTTGTTTCAAATGAATAAAACATAAGGAGTTTAAGATGAATATAAAATTTAAAACTAACAAAATGATCAAATTGCTTAACACATTGCATCTAGCAATTCAGTCACGGTTAGTACATATATGTTGGTAGTTTAATAACATATATTCCTCATCATAATTTTACATTACAATTCATAATGATAAATGCGATTTATCAATTTATATATTGATAATGGAAACGAGATTTGGATAAAAAATTTAATATAAAATTCGAACAATAAAGTTTGCTATTACATGAATATATATATATATATATATATATATATAATTCAAGACTTTGAAAACTATTCGTTTTTTTTTTTTCCTTTCAGGGAAGCTATTTTTACTTTTCTGACAGTAGATAAGGGTTTATTTAATAGCATAAGACCCCACTAAAGAGGCCCACTTGTGGAACCAAAATGTAGACCCATGACCCCAAAGTCACGAGAGCAATGGGTGCTCCTGGTCTGGTCCTGGACAATTAATAAGGCCTACTTTTGAATTTATATTGGAGTTTAAAAAAGTGCATCTCGAAAAAAGAAATTGCTGTGAAATTTTATAATTTAAGTTTTTCTAGGGTTTGATATTATTGTAAAAAAATGCTGTCATAAAATGTCTAAAAAAAATATGTTGTTAAAAAATAATTAATATATTAATTTTAAAATGTGTCAAAGTTCTCATATATATTTCCCTAGGCTTCAGCCTCTCTTATACTCTTTATATATAAGAGAGGCCGAAACCTTTTTAGCAATGGGTTTATGGCTGAAGGCGTGATTGTTACTGCAATTTCTACATAAATAAATACACCTGAATAATGGGTAAGGGTGAGTAAATTGGCCTGAATTGGTCATAATTGACGACATCAAGATTCTATGTAATGCTACGTACAGGTGCAAGTTTCATGCTTAGCGCCCAAAATATAAGTAAGATGTTTCGATGTCACATCGAAAAGAAAAGATAATATCTTGAGCTTTATAAGCGTGAACGTTACACACCTTAATAAGTCGGTTTTGCAAGCAGAGAGTAATGACCTCATAACAAGTGATATAAGATTAACTCTTGACTGCTCGACTCTACGTCCGTACCGATCAACAAGTGATATAAGATTAACTCTTGACTGCTCGACTCTACGTCCGTACCGATCAATATCGAAGTGTGAGGTTTCTTGACGTAAAAACAATGACTCCAGTTGTGGTTCCGTCCGTACCGATCTGTACCGGTCAATATCGAACATTATCGGTCCGTATCGATTAGTACAAGATTTTGATTTATTTTTTTTTAAATTCACTTATTTGATTTTTTAAAAATCATTTTCAATATTTTTTGTTATGATCATTTTTATTTTTTCATAATTATATTTAAAAATAAAATATATTTATTAAATTAGGCTATTAAACATAATTAATAATAATTTACTATATTTTTTAACATTTTAATATTAATTTTACCTATTTGATGTTTAAAAATTTTAGATATTAAATATTTAAAATTTATATTTGCATAAAAATATATATATATATATATATATGTGCATGTAATGAATGTATATTTGTATGTGTATATAATACATATTTTATTAAAAAACTTGAAAATAGGTTATACATATAAATATATAAAAAAAATATTTAAAAATATCAGTAAACTCAAAATGATACATCAAAACACACCGTTATCAATACATACTAATATCAAAATAAAAATAATACGCCCATCTCTACTATAGTAGCTACCTTGTGTCAAAGTCTTTCATGTGATTGCTTTTCAGGTCATCTAATGACTCGTAGTGACGGTGGCAGTTTCTCATCTATTTCCATTTCCAAGTATTTTATTGAAGAAATTGGGCTGCAAATGATTCAAAATATCGACTAGCTAACCAAAAGGAGGAATGTCGAGAGGGATAAAGTTGTATGTACAAAACAAATAGTAGTTTCTTTGTTGTTTCACCAGGCCAGAGTTTTGTCTTGTCATAGTGCTTTGAAGCTGAAAATAGGACTATAGGAGCATGGTTCCCATATATTAAATCAACAAGTCTTAAGTAAGGTATTAATCTTGTTTAATTATACTTTTTTTTTCCTTTCAAAAAATGGTTAATATATACATATATTGTGTTTTTTAAATTTTTTTATGAAATTTGTAATTAATCAAATAATAAAATATTAATCTTAAATCAAAATTTACTAAATAATTACTATTTACTTAAATACTTTTTATTTTTATATATATTTATATTGCCAATAGCCATATGATCTGCTGGTAGAATACTGGATTCTTAATTTTAATGACCAGGGATCGAATCCTGATAACCTCAAATATCAAAAATTAATATATATATTAATATTAATATAATCATATTTTGTTAATTATGGAAATTAAATTTATGAAAATTATTTATTTATAAATTAAGTAATACTAATGTATTTTCAAGTGTTATCTATATGTATTTTAAAAAATATTTATATCTTATTGTATAGTGTATATTTTAATTTATGGGAGGTGAAAAAAATAATAAACGAAATAATAAAATAAAATTATGGTTTATATTTTATTCTCTCGTTTGATCGATTTTCTTACACATATTAGCAACAAGTTTATTTATTTATTTATTTCTTTTATTATTAAATTAATGAACTACTAACTCATTTTTTATTTTATTTTATTTTATTTTACTTATTAATTATTTAAATAAAATAATAATAAATGAAGCAGCAAGCTCTTTTTTCAGAGCGGGTCGGGCAAGAATCCTAAGTCAACTCACGGATCAATTTGCGGACTCACCCTTTTCAATGTACCATTTAAAAATAAAAATAAAATGAAAATAAAAATAAATATTAATATTAACAAAAAAACCTTTAATTAAAAAAACCTCACCACCGGTTGAGCAAAATTTACCTATTTAATTATTCAAATAAAAGAATAATAAATAAAGAATAACAAAATAAAATTGTTATTTGTATTTTATTATCTCGTTGGGTCGAGTTTCTTATACAAGTTTACAGCAAGTTCATTTTTTTAAATGAATGAATTACCAACTTATTTTTATATTTTATTTTACATATTTAAATAAAAAAATGAAGAATAACAACAACAACAAAAAAGCATGGTTTATATCTTATTTTCTCGTTTGATCGATTTTTTCACACAAGTTAATAGAAAAGTTCATTTTTTTTAAGCAAATCGGGCGTGGATTCTAAGTCGACTCGTGAGTCAACTTACGAACTAATCCTTTAAATACATCATTTATCAATGTAAAGAATTAATAAAATAAATTAATATTAATTAAAAAAAGCTATAATTAAAACTAAAAAAAATACTTTAAAACTAAAAAAACTCGCCACGTGGAAAAAAACTAGTTGCCTAGCAAAAACCCATTAAGAGATTATTTTTAGTGGATTGTATAAATGTACTTACATAGTTAGCAATCTGATGACTCTACTCATAACACATGGAATTAAACATGTTTGAAAGATTAAATCCAACGTAGTAGTACTAAACTTTTGAAAATATAAAAGATTTTGGGACACATTGTTGAGATTTGTTGTTCTTGTTTTTATTAATTATAAGTATATTAAACGTAAATAAACAACTATCAAAGAGATTGGAGAAGAAAAACAAATAAATTTTTAAATAATAATAATAAATTAGTAATGAGAAAAATAGTAAGTTGGATTGAAAAAAAAAAAAAAACAGAACTAGTAAGATTTGAATTTAGCAGTAGAAAAGTAGGATCTGGTTCCTATGGGCAAGAGGCCCATGGATAGGCTGTGCCTTTGGACTTGGAGTTCCAAAATCCAAAATTTTTATGGACCTAAACCGAACCGGGCAAGCAGATTATGCTCACCCAACCAAATTATAGTAATTTTTTTTTTTCTAAAATAAATTTATTAAAATTAAAAATATATTATTTTTAAAAAGTATTTAATTATTAATAAATAAATTAATATTTATTAATTTATATATTTATACATGTATATACATATATTTATTAAATATATTAATGATTTGTAAATAAAAATACTAGATAAAATTAATAATTAATATTTAAATAAAAAATTACTTGTTATAATATGAAAAGAACGTACCAAATGTGACGTATACATAAAAAAAAAATTCAGTTTGATTTAGGTAAAAAAAAATTAGATATATATTTTGAGAAATTAGTTAAGTGATAATATTATATAATTTTTATTTATTTTTTTAAAAATTATTGATTTATATATTTGTTGACGAATTTTTTATATATATTTATTGAATTTAAAGAATTATTATTTTAATATATTGTTGATTTAAGTGAGATTATAAGATTTTATTTAATTAATCAAAATTATTAGTTTATGAAACTTTTACTGTGTTAGAACTCGGCGTTTTGCATAAAGTTAGGGTTTATGGGTTTTAGGCTTTTATCCTTTGAGCCTTCGAGCACCCGTTAACGTTGTCGCCTCTTTTTGCTTTCCATTTGTCTCTGGAATAAACCAACCCTTCAGAAGTTTCACTTCCACACGGGAAACACACGAACTCGCTTGCTCCGAATCCGAACCCCATGGCTCCAAGTTTCATGTTCGAAGCACCCAGCGACGAAGAGCCCGAACTCTCAGAACCCAAGGACGAAGACAATGAAGAAGCAGAGGAAGAAGAAGGAGATGAAGCAGAAGACAATCCTTCTAAACCAAAACGCAAATCTCAATCTCCATGGGACTTTGCTTCTTACTCCGAATCCGTCGCAGAAGAACACGCTCGCCGTGGCACCACCTCCGTCGATTTCAAAATCTCCAAAATCCTCCAACAAAGCTCCGCTCCAGCTCAGCAAGAGGAGACCTCCGATTCCGAACCCGACAAACAAGTAATTCTTTCTCATTACTCTGTTTTTTTTTTTTTTTTAATTTTGAAATTGTTTTGTTCTGAATTAATAATCCTTTTTTTGTATTTATCAGGTGGATTATAGATCAGAAGATGAAGATGAGGAAAAGAGTAATGCAGGCGAGAGTAACTCGTTCTTTGCGCCATCTGAAGGAGCGTCGTTTCATGCGAATTCTTTCATGGAGCTCAATCTTTCGCGTCCTTTGCTTCGAGCTTGTGAAACATTGGGTTACACTAAGCCTACTCCTATTCAGGTCTCCATTTCACTTCATTACATAATTTTCGTTTCATTAATTGAGTTTTCTTCAATGAACGTTTTGGGTATCTCTTTTATAGGCTGCATGTATACCCTTAGCCTTGGCTGGGCGCGATATATGTGGGAGCGCAGTTACTGGTTCTGGGAAGGTATATTTCTTTTGATCTTCAACGCTTTCTATGCCGTTAATTTTGTGATTGAATATTTGATTTTTGTTCATATGCTTTAAATTTTGCCCTTTATGCAGACAGCTGCGTATGCCTTACCTACATTAGAAAGGCTGTTATTCCGTCCTAAAAGGATTTCAGCGATACGCGTACTTATTCTTACTCCAGCTAGAGAATTGGCGGTTCAGTAAGTGCTCATAATACTTTTAAACATTTTTTGGGTTCTATCACAAATTTATTCAGGATTTTGCTTTTTCTTTGTTCGGGCTTTGTGTAAGGGAATTAAGAATTTTCTATAATCAAATTATGTTATCACAAGCTAGTGATATCATTTGTACATTTTCTCACTTGGATAGTTTATTGAAAGTATTTGTTAGGCTTGACAGTTCAATCTTTTTATGCTTCAAGTTGTGTTGAAAACTATAAATATCTTTAATTTGTATTTGTGGGGACTCATTAAGGTTTAAATCTTACTTTTTGTTCATTTGTTGCAGAGTTCACAGTATGATAGAGAAACTTGCTCAGTTTACTGATATTAGATGTTGTCTGGTTGTTGGTGGGCTTTCATTAAAGGTTTGACCTATTGATTTCCATCCTTAGTTGGCTTAATTTGCACTCACTTTTGATAAGGCAAAAAGATATATCTCGGATCTTTTAAGCACTCCTTTTTAAGTGCTTCTTTGTCTTAAACTCAGTTGAAACTTCCTCCACTTATTTCATTGCAGTAAACCTTAATCACCCTTTTTCATTTTCTTAAACCTTTGACTGGTTTTTGAAACTGGTATCATTGATACTTTCGGAATGGCAAATAAAAGGATTCTTTTTCAGATGAATCTATTGTGCTTCTTATGCAGCCTGTTTTGGAAGTTGATGCTACCAATTTGTCTAATTATATGCATTTATATGCTTATATTGTCTTCTTTTCTTTTATGTCATCTTTATACTAGGCACAAGAGACAGCTTTGAGATTAATGCCTGACATTGTTGTGGCTACTCCTGGACGCATGATAGATCATTTACGCAATACCATGTCTGTGGATTTGGATGATCTTGCCGTTTTGATCCTTGATGAGGCAGATCGTCTTCTGGAGCTTGGATTCAGTGCTGAAATTCAGGAGTTGGTAACTCCTCCCTATCATATCTATTTTTATATATGAGTTGTAGTCATAAGTGATTCTCTGAATTCCTTAGATGATGGGGAAGAGTAGTTTATTCTTGACTTCCCAACTTGATGGGCTTTGTTTAATTCTTATGACATAGTAGGATAGTTTATTCCACCAGGAATAAAACTGGTATCCATCTTTGAAGCAGTTATAGTTTATTCCACCAGGAATAGTTTAATGAAATTATATCTTTATCACTAGATGAAATGTTTGCCACAGTCGGGTCGAAGATAAATCTTAACTAGTAGATAAACATAAACAAGTTCCTTTTCCATTTAATAGCAATAATTTCACTTATTAATCTACCTTGTTATGTTTGTCTGCTTTGAACTGAAATTTGTTTCTTTGGACTTGTATGTGATCTAATGCAACTTATGTATAGGTTCGCCTTTGTCCTAAAAGGAGACAGACTATGCTGTTTTCAGCTACAATGACAGAAGAAGTTGATGAGCTTGTCAAGCTTTCTTTGACCAGACCCTTACGTCTCTCAGCTGACCCATCAGCTAAACGGCCTTCAACATTGACTGAGGAGTAAACTCCTTTATAATTTCTCAGTCTATTTTGCTTGCTGGTTTCCCCTGTTGTGTATTTTGACTATGTTATTAATATTTCTCTTTCAGGGTTGTAAGGATACGCCGAATGCGTGAAGTAAATCAAGAAGCAGTTCTTCTGTCATTGTGTTCAAAGACTTTCCCTTCCAAAGTGATCATCTTCAGGTTACTATTACACATATCTAGATGGTCATGCTGATTTGACTATATATATATATATATATATTAATTAGGATACTCAGACGTTTGGATAGTATTGTATTTCACGAATGAATACACTTGTTATGAGGAAAAATTTAGGATCAATAAAGAAAATATGATTTCTTTCTTCTGTTGTTTCAGTTTAATTTATAACCAGATTTTTTACCAACCAGTTTTATCTCACCCCTACATCACTGGGCAAACCCCTATGACTTTAGAAATGATATTCCATCTCATTTGGCAGTGGAACCAAGCAGGCTGCACATAGGTTGAAGATTTTATTTCAGTTGGCTGGCCTTCAAGCAGCTGAGCTTCATGGAGATCTTACTCAAGTTCAGCGCCTTGATGTGAGTAGATTCTATTGGTGTTCTTTAGTCCCTGCTCCCTTGAGGAGGGGGGGGGTCTTAACTAGATTTCATCTTAAAATTTTGTCCTTATTAGGTATTGGAGTTGTGAAATCATTGGAAAATGCTTTTGTTGCTTATTGGGCCTTTTTTTCCCAGCATTTTGGTTCCTACTTCTCACTGATGGTTGTTTGTGTAGGCTTTGGAACGTTTTAGGAAGCAGGAAGTTGATTTTTTAATTGCCACTGATGTGGCTGCTCGTGTAAGTAGCTACTCTAAAACTCATCCCTTATGCCCTCAAAAGTTTGTAAACTTCCATGTGCTCTTGTTTGATAGACCTTTGCGATTGTAAAGAGTCAACTCCACATAATATATGTTAGATGATTGATGTATCTGCCCTCCACATTTACATGCATACATCATAATACATCCATATTTTAAGCAGTTTTAGCAGTTTTGTTTTCTGACACTTCCTTCTGAATGGTTGTAATTTGTAGGGACTTGATATAATTGGTGTTCAGACAGTTATTAATTATGCTTGTCCTCGAGATATTACAAGGTAGTTCCACACTCTTCGAAGTATGTTTGACCAGCATGCGTCATCTTTCTGTTATCAACAAATTCTTTGGAACTTCCTATCTTTGATGTGCACTATGCTCAATTCGCAATGGGTTGGTTCCATTGTTTTTTCTTTATGCAGTTATGTTCACCGAGTGGGTCGGACAGCAAGAGCTGGTAGAGAAGGATATGCTGTTACATTTCTGACTGACAACGACCGATCTCTATTAAAAGCTATTGTAAGTCATGGTCATCCTGGTCTGCCTTTTTTCCTTTTATTGGCTGCCTTCTTTTGGCATCCTAGATTAGACATTCAGTAGTACTTTCTGCTTCATGAAATTTTTGGTATGAGAAGTGATTATGCATGTTACTACTGGTTCTTATGGTGGTAAAGAATCATGATTGCCTGAATAAAAGATCGCTTATGAAACTTCCAATCAAGAAGATGCTTTAAGGCCAAATATCTTGTTCTCACTCCAATACTTAAACTTCAATTTCATCAACAATCTAAAACAGTTTCCCCTATTGGAGTAAGTAGCTGGACATTTCCTATTAGAAATTTGAAATTTCTCTTGCTTATAACTCTATACTGGTGGTTTAAATCTGATAGGCAAAGAGGGTTGGTTCAAAATTGAAGAGTCGGATTGTTGCGGAGCAGTCTATTGCTAAGTGGTCTCAGAAAATTGAGGAGATGGAAGACAAATTCGCTGAAGTTATTGAAGAAGAGAGGTTTGGTTTTGTTTCATTTTCAAAGTTATTTCTGTTCTCTTTGTACCACTATTATAGATTCTGATTTCGGCAGGGCGGAGCGAGCCCTACGAAAAGCTGAAATGGAAGCAACAAAGGTACTTGATCTGCTCATTTTCATGCTATTTATGCCTAGATGTCAGAAATATAGCTCTAAAGTTCTACTGACTCCACACTTCTATGTTATTACTTGTCATTTTTTTTTCCAATGGCTTTCTGGTAGTTACCATTTTCAGAGCCTAGTGAATGTTTTCTCATTTTGAGACTTCACGGTTTAGTATATATAATCTCATGTGCTTCCATGATGCAAGGCTGAAAATATGATTGCACATAAGGATGAAATTTATGGACGACCTAAAAGAACCTGGTTTATGACAGAAAAGGAGAAAAAGCTTGTAGCAAAGGAATCAAAGGTAAATAATCTTTGCATCCAAATTTTGATTTTCATGTATTGCTGTCACTAGTCCATAAGTTGCCATGATCTTTATTATAACCAAATTTTCTGTTTAGCTACTTTGATGTGAAAGAATGTTAGTGATGACATGGCATTATCTCATTTGACAGGCATCTGTAGAGAAAGAAAAAGGTTCTGCAAATGCTTTCATCAGTGCCCAACAAGCTGAGGACCTTAAGATGAAGGAAAAGAGGAAGCGAGAGCGTGAGGTCGTACATTTCTCATTTCAAAACTTGCTTTTATAACTTTTGCATTGTGCACATTGCTAACATCTATTGAAACAGAAAAACTTGCCTCGGAAGAAACGTCGAAAACTGGAAGCTGCCAGAGAAATGTTGGAAGATCAAAGTGAAATTAATGAATCAGAAGTATGCATCTCTTACTTTTTTGGAAATCAAATCCTTTTTAGGCTGTATAAAGCTTATACCTCTAAATATACACTTCATCTAAGTTTCTCTTTGGCAAACCTTTTAAGACTCTTTCCATTCTTCTCTGTCAAAATTGAGCACTTTCACAATGTTTCTTGCTCAATACTGGAAGATGTTTTACTGTTCAATTATTTGTTTTCTGTGTTAAGTTTTCTTTCTTTTCTTAACGTTATGGTAGCATGTAATAATCATATATGAGAATTGCAGGGTAGGGGGAAAAATAAGAAAGAGAAGGAAGGTATATCTTTGGTTGACTTGGCTTACAGGCGAGCAAAAGCGGCAAAAGCTGTGAAGAAGGCACTAGATTCTGGCAAAATTGTGAAGAAATCCAATATAAAGTCAAAGCATTCTAACCAAAGAACTCAATCAAGGACAGAGGAGATGCGGGAGCTATTCCAAAACGATATGAGCGAGAGAAGGCAGAAAAGTTCTAGTAGTGCTGGAAGGAAAAAGCCCAAGAGTTCATTTAAGAGCAAATCACGGTATGAAACATGATATCATTTTTCTGTCTTGTTTCTTCAAAGATCTATATTAACTGTGTTCTGGATTCAAATCATTTGGCAGAACTACCTTAATTGCGTATTAAACCATTAAGTTGGTCATTTATTGCATCTGGCTTTGGCATTTTAGAAAAATAGCACACGTTCTTTATCACAACATCTAATACACTATATTATGGCGAACTTGATTTTACGGACAGCATTAGCATCTTAGTTTCTTTCCCTCTTTTCACTAGCAAGTTCTTCAAGTAGATTCTAGACATACTATTTCTGAATACCGGTGAGGAAGATGTGTGCTTGGTATAATCATTGTTCCTTTCTCAATATTATTGTAAATATTTGTCTTGATTTTATTGTATTGTTGGAGCTTTGCATGGTAGAGTATTGTTTCTTACTAATAATTTTCTTTTCCAGTTACAAGCGCAAGTAGCACAAGTACTACTGTATTGGACTATTGGGTACCAAAATTGCAGCTATTTATGTTGGTCGGAGCAGCCCCATGGGTCATATGGTCCAGTAAGTAGACACTTCCTCTTGAGAAGGAGAGGTAGATAATGCAAGATGTCTGTGTTTTATACTTCCATTGTAGAATCAGTATTTTAATGTTCAAATATTGCAAGTTTTTGCAAATGCTTTAGAAAATGTATTTGTTGACCAAATGCCCGATTACATATCCGATGAAAGTCAATTTTGTTCAGATTGTTTTGAACTCGTGTCGTCACCCTTCTTCACCTGATAGGTTTCCTTGGAGAAGCATGTTTTGCGATTTGCAAAAGCCCAACGTTTGTCAGTCTGAAATTAAAGTGCTGTTGCAATAAGGAGAAGAAAGGGAAAAAGAAAAAGCCACGATATTCTAAGAGCAAACTGTGGTTTAAATGCCATATAATGTAACATCTCGTAACTTGAAAAGAGCAACGATGCATGTGCTAAGTGGACGAACAAAGAAGAAACCAAAACATAAAGCAAATGATCTGAAAATGTTGGAAATGAACGAACAAAGAAAAGAAGAAAAAAAAAATCAAATCATCTGAAAAATGTTGGTAATGATCACTGGCACACTTGGGTAATGTAGATTTAGTTCATTATTCTGTAGTTTCTGTTAAACCTTTAACCGCTTGTTACTTTGTTTCTTGTTCTAGCAATTTTCATTGATGCAGGATAAATAAATGCAATCATCTACAAATGGAAGGAAAAAAGAACAAATGCCAAACTGAAACGTGACAATGTGAAGGAATACAATAACACCAATTTCTAGCTGTCAATAACTGAAATCTGTCATGTTTAATAACCAAAATTGTTCTTGCCAAAAAGAAAAGAAATGGTAGAAGAGCTCAGCTTCTTTAATTTTCTTTGACATATATGGAAATAAGTTATACCTACATGTACCAAGCCTTCTATGGTTGCAATGGCCTTCTATGGAACACAGAAAAGGAAAACAAGAAAATAAGCCAAAACTAAAAAACAATTAAAACCTAATTTCCCCCCTTCGGCAATCAATCTCATGAATCATATTACATTCGTAATTCCTTGTTTTATTCAGTTCAAACTCCCCTCCCACGAAAGCCAATGGGCTCTTGATTTTCCAGGTATCTTTGGCAATGCAAGCATCAATTAGCTTGGACTTATGAACTGGTCCAAAGAGAGGAAGGAGCAACATAAATATTAACTTACTATTTCCATGGAAATTGCTGCTGTCTGTAGTTAAATGTGTATGGCTCCCATCCACAGTCTGGTTCCTTCCTTTTTGCACCGACCCCAGAACTAGAGGAGGGTTGCGACTGTGAGTTTGCCCTCAAATGTTCTTCTATTGACCTGCCTTGACCAGGCATGAAAGGCTGCCTTAAACCCATGGAATCTCTATTTCCTCCCTCAATTGCTAATCCAGAATTCAGATCAAAATTAGGCCGTGAGGGACCTGAACCATTTAAACCAACAGGTGCATTGCTCATGCTCATAATGAACTGTTCTTGAGAGTAAGGTGGAGGAACAGCTGATGTAGAGCCCATAATTTGAGGCACAACCGGTGCGCCTGAATCGACGATATAGGGGATTGAGCCACTAGCCCCATAAATGGCAGAAGAGAAGGACATCATTGGCGCCATAGCCAGTCCATTATAACTAAAAGCAGGAGAATGTGTATATGACATAGTGGGAACCAACCCCATAAACCCTGCAGTTCTTGTGATGCTTCCATCAGTTGCAGGCTCAAGAGCCTTGCCATTTGGTAGGGATACAACCTGAGAAACAAAATCCTTCCTATTGATTTCCACTCTAGTACCCATTATAGAAATAACAGGATCATTTGGTTTGGGCCCTCCATGTGCAATCGCATTTCGGGAAGATCTACCAGGATACGGCCCTTGTTCTAAAGCATCATTGTGACTATAAGGTCTGTCATTCAAATCGATGTTCCTCAGAGAAGGCTGCATTGATGACGATGACGAGGCAGGTGATGGGCTACGATGCCCATTCCTGTCATAAAAGAGTCGTCCCTCTACTCTTGAAGATAATGCTGGAGCATCACCATCATCACTGATACGATTTAAATCCAGCTTAAGTCTCTCAGATTTTCTAGGACTCGCTTCCAGTGAAGATTCTGCATAATGGAGGCCTGATGAGGCTGTAATCTGTTTCCCTGACATTAGTTCAGAATCTTTTTCATCACCAGCCTCGGCAACATTAAGATCGAAATCAAGGCAATCCAGCCTTTGTTTTGAGCTACTGCTTGTTCCTCCAATGAATAGAGTCTTATCACCATCAGATTTTCGGCGAGGTGATGCTGGGCGAAAAGCACTTGTGGCAGCAGATCCTTTCCATCCAAGAGTCCCCTCAAACTGTAGAGGAGCTGCAGGTAAGCCAGGCACTGCTGCCGCCCTTGAAGCAGAAACCACTGAAATGGGGGTGGAGATGGAATTCACTTCACGTTCAATATCATCAGAACAGACTTCTTGGTTCAGATCAAAATCACATAGGCTTTTCTCTGTGTTAGGTTCAGGTTCTTGAGCCACGGTCACCTGAGAGGACTCCATGTCTTGCAAGTCATTTTCTGGTTCATTGTCTGCATTATCTGAATTAATTAGGAGCCCCTCCCCCTCAGTATACGCTCCAGCAGACTGAGTGGGTCCAGTTGACACCTCCTTTGGTAAGACCTCAGTGGGTAGGTCTTGCTTTCCATTTATGGATCCTAGGGTACTGGGTTGCCTAATACCACCTTCTGAAATCTTCTCTGAAGAGCTGCAGGAAGGCTCTCTGTCGTCTATGACTTCTCGCTCCACTTCTTGAGCAACTTTTCGGGCAACTTCTAGAGCATCAACTATGCCATACTCAAGCTCCATATCAGACATTGCCGTATTGATCACATCAGGACTACGGGTAAACCTGGAACCACCCCTCAAATCCTCAAGTCCACAATTCTCCTTATCGTCATCTGCAGTTCCAATATCTTCCATTCTGGAAAAGGTGGTTTCCAGATCCCCAGGCTTTTTATACATGAACTCATTGTCAGAGGAGCTCAGCAACATGCTCAAATGAGACTCACTGTCTTTACCTGTAACCTTGAATAGCTGTGCATCATTGCCGGAATGATTCATAGCTGCCACATCACCCATTGCCTTCTTTGGCTCAGATACAGGTATCCTCTCATCAGCAAGATCAACAGATTTTAGAGCATCACTCTTATTGGCTTCAGAATCATTTTGGGAATTGGGTTCTGTTGTAGCCTCCAGAGCACTTCCAACACCAGCATCGGAAGAAACCAGTGCATGTTCCACAGTACTAGAGTTAGAAACTGTCATATCCAACAACTTTTCATCACATGATAACCCATTCAACTTCTGAGCATCTGAAACTTCAATATTTTCTTGCTTTGAATCTGGTAAACTGCAGGCCTCATGGGAAGCAGTTTCTTCCACAGTTTTTGCTGGGAGCTCTTCCTTCATGGACAAATTTTCTTGAACAGGATTTGACACAAAAGAGGAAGCCATATGACTCGGATATCTGTTTTCCATGTCTGAATAGTCTGAATTTATGTGGGACTCGAGCGCATCATTAGTAGTTTCAATGTGTAAATCTTTACTTTCTGGTTGAACACCATCTAGGCTTGAAGGAAGGTTTTCATTTTTTGCAGCATCTGCTCCATCATTTTCTTCATGGGCACTTCCTCTTGAAACAGGACCATCTTTGGCAGAACATTCTGGCACACTATTTTCTCCAGTAACGGTAGCACTGTCCGAAATCCCATACTCATGTCCACCACTATCAACACCACCATGAACATCATCAGTAACTCTACCTCGTTTCCAGTTATCTAAGAGCAACCTAGCTCTGTCCTGAACTCGAGAGCTATTGTGGCCAAGAAGATTCTTGACCTTAATCCAGATATCTGAAGAAATAGACCTCTCATTATTTCTATACAACTTTTCAAGTGCTCGTACAAGTGCAGTAATTGATTCTTCCAAAAAACTGTCACTTGAGTCATTACCAAATTCTTGAGCATCCTTGAGCCATCTGTCAAGAAACCAGAGTCCATCTAGTTGACCAAAAAGATCAAGACAATCTTTATTCTCGGTGGCTGCAATTGTGCTTGCAACAGCAGTCCACTGCCTGGTTGCATCACTGACATTCTTCACAACAGAATCTTTCTCCTTCTTCATTACAGTTAGTAGCTCCTCAACTCGTGAAGGGGCTGTAAGCCCATCTTTCATCTCAGTCAGGGTAAAAAAATCCTCCAGCGTCATGGTACTTCAGATGCGAAACCACCAAACAAAGAAGACTTTGTAACATACTGACAATTTTTGCTCCATCTAGAACAAGAGTGAAGCTTCAAGACAATATTTAAAAAGAAGCCTGTAAAATGGCATGACATAAATGGTTAATTCTGTAACTCCAGATTTCTGATATTAAGTTCTTTATCAATTATGATACCAAATATGTGCTCGAATGTTACATCTTGTCAACAAATTAGTGGTATCGAAAGTCACTACACGGTCCAACATCAGACTGAGTAGCACAGCTTAAGACAGTAATCAAATTTCTTGAAAAGAATATTTTAGTTACATAATACTGCATGCATTCTTCCATACAAGCACAGAAAAAAATTAATTCAATATGGCAGCATGATGCTCATCAAAAAAAAAAAAAAAAAGCAGCTGTCCTCGGTAGATATCCATTAATCAGCAGCAACAGTTATTTGATTATGTATTGTGAATATGAATCTAAAGTGTAGATGGAAAAACTTATGGATTGAAGTATCATACCGAAAACATGCAATTATCCAAATATTGACAGCTGTAACCATTTGTGCATTTGAATGAGCGATATACATGAGGTAATAACAGCTCTCAAAAGTCAAAAGATAACAGAAAAGTAGACAATACACTATTTTTTTTATTAATCAGAAGCAACAGTTATTTGATTATGTATTGTGAATATGAATCTAAAGTGTAGATGGAAAAACTTATGGATTGAAGTATCATACCGAAAACATGCAATTATCCAAATATTGACAGCTGTAACCTTTTGTGCATTTGAATGAGCGATATACATGAGGTAATAAAAGCTCTCAAAAGTCAAAAGATAACAGAAAAGTAGACAATACACTATTTTTTTATCTCATTTTACTGCAATGAGGACAAGTTTTTGCAATGTTAATTTTAATGGATGCCACATAGGTACCAATAGGCACGATATATACAATTAGACAACAGTGGCCATGCCATGATTGATGTTAAAAGTCCCACATTGCGTACCTCTTGTACCTATGGCTTATATACTCTATTATCTCTCCACCTTACAAGCTAGCTTTTTGAGGTTGGGTTTGAGTTTAATAGGGTATATAAGCCACATCTGGTACAAGAGGTAGGCAATTTTGGACTTCTGAAAATTGGAGTTTGTAAGGAGGTTGACAGGTTGTCAACTGGTAGGTCAAAGAGAGAGCATTTTGTTAGACAACTAGTGAAAAGATCTAGTGAAGGCTAGTTCCACTAAAGCCCCATTAGCGAGGGGAACTATTAGAACTTCAGACTTTCAACTAGGAGGAATGTGGAGTTTATGGGATGGGCAAGGCTACCTTCTAGTTCTATCACCGAAATCTAAGTGGATCTCCAAATGTAAACAAAGAACTACCAATGCTTAAACTCCTAATGTACTAAATTTCATCCTTATTTCTGTATCAACTCTCCTCCCCTAAAGGAAAGAGTGTGAATAGATTGATCCACAGAGGATATAACTGCAATTGAAAGGGTTCAATAAATTCTCAGCATCCTAGAAAAATGCTATCACATAGAGACCCATAAATTCCTTTACTTCAAAAATTGATTATCATCATCTAAATGAAAAAAAAAAAAAAAAAAAAAAAAAAAGCTAAACCAACCATAATATGCCCCTTCCAAGCAAGCTGATCATGCAAAACCATTATAAATTTTCAACAAACATAAATGATGGCACTCCTCAACACCTGAAATAAAAGAATTTACTAAAATCTCAAGCTTTTAAAAGTATCAGAATTAACAGAAACTTCTTTGTTTTCGAAATAAATTGAATTTCAGTCCTAAAATAGAATTAAGACAAAAACAAAATAACAGACAAAAACCTACTCAGAAGTTGTAGGCCAACAAACTAAAAACCCGAAAAAACATTGATAAGTTCCTCCAATTTCCTCTAAAACGGTTAACAGGGCAAAGAAATAGCAATTACCATAGACAGAGAAGATCTAACCCTAAAAACCAAAGCCCAGAAGAAACAGCATGATAAAACCCTACCTTTATTGCTCTATATTTTGAGGAGTGATGTGAATTTAAAAAATATCGAATTTAATTAAGATTATCTTAATTAATGCAGAGATATAGCTGATTTTTAATAACGTTAATCCTCAATATGCAAATAAAATTGATAATAACCCTTTTTTAAGAAAAAAAAGAGAGCAAGAAATCGAAATAATTACAAGCGTTACACGTAGTTACCTTCATCAAAAACCTTCAAAAAAAGGGAAAACGAAACCCTAGCTCTGAAGCTCAGCTCCAATAGAGAGACGACACCACACCTTTTTCTCTCTCTAAAAAGAAAAAAAATATCTATTCGGTTTTCTACCCTTTGGCTTTGAGCTTTCCCTCTCTGTTGAGATAGTGTTTTTCCTTTTTTGGGGGGTTTTATTAATTTTTTTTGTTTTTCTCTCTCTTAAAAACCCTCGCTTTGTCGTCTGTGAAGCCTTTTCCGAACCAGGTTGAGAGAGAGAGAGAGAGAGAGAGAGAGAGCAACGTTTCTTCCTCGTAATATTTTTTTAATTTCTTTTTTGGTTTTCGCTAATTTTGATTTTACATTGTCAAATGTCAATTTTCTGGTCGGTTTTAGTTTTAGTTTCAGTTTCGCAGGTATGGGGATGGCACGTGCAGTGCGTGCGAGATGATGCGAAACGCTGTCCCGATCGGATCGGGTCGATTGATAAAAAAAAGGAGTGAGGAGTTGCACCCGAAAAACAGTCAATTCGGGTATTATTGCCGTATTGTTGCTTTAAAAATGTGGGGCTTTTTATTTTTATATGATGAGTTTGGGTAGGGATGGCAATGGAATGGGGCGGGGGCGGATTTTGTAGTATCCGCTTCCGTCCCGTCATAGCACTGCTTTGTTCCGCCTCTCGTTCCGTCGTGGATGTTGAAATTTCAATACCACTACCGCCTCCATGGATGTCGGTTACATCCATAACTACCCCGTCCCGCTCCGCCCCATTTGATATTTATTAATTATTTTTATTTTTTTCAAATAATAAAGCATTATAAAAAATTTTTAATATAAATTCAATATAAACATGTTTCTAATCTAGGAAGAAAAAAAAAATAAAGTATTAGGTTTAAGTTTTTAAAAAGAAAAATAAAAATAATAAGTTTAATTATATAATTTTATTATTCTTTTAAAAGTTAAATATTTAAGGGTAAAATTGTAATTTCAGTATTCGGGGCGGGGCGGTGCGGAGCAAGCAATTACCACAACTGCTCCATCTCGCCTTTCAAACAAAAAAAACCGCCCAGCTCCTCCTCCATTGTTCAAAAAAAAAAATCTCTCCATTCGGATCGGATCGATTCAAAATCCATCGATCGGATCGGGTTTTGCCATCCTTAAGTTTGGGTTTGGGGTGAGAGAGCCCCACCCACCCCACCCTTGAAAAGGAGAGAGAGGCTGAGGAGCTTATCGTTTGTTGTCAGTTGTCACCTTCAATTCAAAACTGAGGTCCCCATATTTTTGTGAGTCACGTGTGATTGTTTTGCTCAACCTGGGAAGGAATTCCCATGCTTTCGTGTCCTACCGATTGTGAAGTCCATCTTTCAGGGCCCAATTTTTTATCTAAAAAAATATTACTAGTACTGATAATAAATAACGCACTAAATGTAAAACTTAGATAGATTTTTCTGAAACTCATAATAAAAAGCATGAAAATCTTCTTAAAACTATATGTATTATTATAAATGAGTTGGGACTTGGGATCAAAAATTGGCTATGCTAAAAGATTCAAATATGGTAGTGTAACTATTAATTGAATATTAACTTAAATGATATATATATTGGATAAACTCGTGGAGATTTCAAGTTTGAAAAGATTTAAATACGTAATTTTTTTTTTAAAGTGAATTAAGTAAATAGGAGTTGGGAGAAGTTAAGGATTAGATTAAAAATCTAAAAAAAATAAAAATGGTAGTGTAACTAGTGTTCATTGTTCAATTACATCCAATATTATGGAAAAAAGTTGCCAAAAACCAATATTCTTCTTTCCTTTTTGAAAAACTATTTGCTCAAGATATTGCTGCATAGTGGGCCAATACTCAACAAAGCTTGTTAAGCCGGAAAGTGGTAAAGAAAAAGAAAAAAAAAAACAAAAACAAAAACAGCATGATATTGGGGTTGACAAGATCGCTTAAAAGGTAAGGGTGACAAAAGAGGGAAAAAGATAAGAGCAAAAAGACTTGAGGTAATCAGCGTAGAACAGTGGATTGAGACATCGGGTGCGGTCATACATCCCACTCAACTAATTTTTTAAGTCTGACCATTATAGTTCTAATCAAAACTTCTAAAAGGAAACTAGAATGGTGACAACTTGACAAATTAGTATTTAATTAAATATATTTGATGAATTTTGTCTCGGAATGATTAAAAAACGGATATCGAAAAATCAAAAAGCAACACCGTTCTAAATGCTTACCGGCTGTCAAAGTCAATTATCCTTGTGATAAAATTTTTTGACACCACTAACTTTAAATAAGATGATAACCCAATTATGCTATGGTTTCTTGTGAAAAGGGAGGGAGAGCAATAATAAAGGAGCAAAAGTTGGGTGGTAACATCTTTATCTTCCTAAAACTGAGGGTGGTTTAGGCCTAAAAGATTTGGTTACCTGGAACAAGACTTGTATTCTCAAACAGTTATGGGCTTTATTTTATACTGTCACTAAGGCTCTATTTGGGTTGCTTGAGTACATTTTTATTTGGTCGAAGGCAGCAATACTCCAATCTTGTAATTGGAGTTGGAAGAAGATTTTGAAGCTAAGAAGTACTGCTTTTCCTCTCATTAAACATGTAATTGGAAATTATTGGAGAATATTTTTTTTGGATTGACAATTGGCATCTTCAAGGCCCTCTCTTGCATTTCCATTCCATCAGCATTATGTTAGCTACTGGTCTATCTAAGGAAGCAATAAGTAGAGAGCATCATAAAAAATAATTCATGGCATTGGCCTCAACCACGTTCCTCAGCTTTTCGAGACATTCATACTGCTATTTGGCTGATTCTATTTCTCTAGTCTAGTTGGCTTCTAAGTATGGTAAATTACTGTTACTGAAACTTGGCACTACTTGAGATGCAAACAAAATAAAGTCCCCTGGCATAAACTCATTTGGTTCTTTCCTGTTCTTTTGGATGAATAAATAACATTTACTTAATCCAAAAAAAAAGTAATAACAAAAAGGAACATCAGCACCCTTTGTGGTTCATGGAGATATGGACCACCTTGGTTTCACCACTGGACCAACATGGAAAGCGTAATTTTCAGGAACGTGATTAATCATCAGATTCGAAATTTCCAATCTCATAGTGCCTAATTGTTTCTAAAATGGAAACTTCAAAGAAAAAAAAAAAAAGAGGTTTGCCAATTGGGCCAACTGGCTCAAACAGTAACATAGGCTGACAGGCGTTTCTAATTTGAATTGTGAATCCAGCCCATTGTAAATGGTCCAAAACTCAATCCAAGTGACTCCATAGACCCAATAATCAGAGCAAGCTCCTCTTGCTTTTCCCTTTGGAAAAGCTCCACAAAGAACACACCCTAAGCTAAACTTCGGGTAATTTACATTATAGATCACTAAATTTAGCATCAATTTTCATGTAGGTCACAAACTTTTAATATCATCAAATTACATCACTAAACTTTTATTACAAATAAATTAGGTCATTAATACTGACTCCATTGAGTATTTTTAACGAAAAAATTGACTAAAAAATACATATATTTTTTACATCTCATCAAGATAATGTCTGACTGGCATTTTAGGTAAAAAAAAGTTTTCACGCTGAGTCTGCTTTTTCGTTAGAATTACTTAATGAAATTAGCATAAGTGACCTAAATTATTAATAATAAAAGTTCAGTGATATAACTTAATGAAATTAAACATTTGTGACCTATATGAAAGTTGATGCTAAATTCAATGACCTAAAATGTAAATTACCCGCTAAACTTCTAGCTAATGTTAAGGAACTGGATGGATACTGCTCTTTCTCTATTTTAATCACGACCAATTTTTTAGAACGAAAATCTAAATTATATTTTTTTGGGTATCTGCCCCAGACTACTGAATTTCATCTTCAGGAGGCACCATCGGCAATAAGCACCAAAATTTTTCGGTACATAGTACAGACCATTAAGCAATAATAACTATTGCCCAAAATATATTTAGTTATTGAGCCCAAAAAACTCAAAATGACCCATCTATACAAGAAAAGCAAGCTTTACGTTAAACAAATGAAAGGTGCTATACTAGAGAATGAAGATTACTCTTAAGTAAGCGTAGTAGAGAAATGCTGCCCTGAGTTCTTTGCGTTTCAGAACCAGCCAAGTTCTTCCCACCTCCATTTCCCTGCAAAAAGATTTAAGGAGATATGCTTCTACATTAGAATGAACAATATCAGTTTATTTTCTTTACTACTTGCTCTCCCTAATCAAAGTTCTAACACAATTGGCTTTGATTTTGACTAATGAAGCAACAGTAAATTATTAAGCATCATATTTCTTGTGAAGTGCAAGCAGCTACTTGAGCGTCAAACACTTCAGATCACGATGAAAACCCAATACAATAGCACAAGAGAAGTAAAGTAATGCAAGGAGACAGAGAATTGTCGACTAACCCTTGGTTTGTCAAACTCATCAGCATCATAGGTGCTCATTTCTCTCATTAGAATGGATGATACAGGCAAAAGTCTCCTGTTTGTGCAATATATTGCGAGGGTCAGAGGGGAATTCAAAAAAAAAAAAATTCATGAGCAAATAATTATGTAAAGTAAGACATTTACTAGCTCCAACGAGAAGCCATGCAAATTAGCTTGATCCAAAATCCACCCAACTTACCTTTTTGGTTTTTCCTTCTTTAAAGAGTTGCAGGAGGTATTAGGAACATGTTCAACATGCTTAGGTGATATCAGCAGATCCAGTGAGTCCTAAAGAGGGCAAGAAATGTTGTCAAAGAAAAAAATAACTAATGGTCAATTTTGACATGAATGCAGAATATGGAACAGGGCCTAACCTCATTGTTTTCACCAAGCAGTTGACCTGGCTGCACAGATGTACTGCTGTCATCGCCCGAATTGCTGACTGCAAAACCTTAAAGCCTTAATCAGTCATATAGAATCATGGTGAAACAATAGACTGAAGGACAAGGAAATAAAACATCATCCACAATTCATCACAACATGTATGATAGGGCCCTTATCTAGTTTGCAACCACGGGAGAAATGGTAACAAGGGCCCTGTAAGATGTAAATTGTTTCACAATGGTGGTCCATAACATAAAAGTTGAGTTTCTAAATCAGACCTGTTACATCTGAATTAGGATCAAGATGCTCATCAACCGCATACTTTGACTCACTAGAATCCTCATGAATATTTCCAGTCCCAGAAAAGCTTTCATGTATCTATTTTAGAAACCATATGATATTTCTGTCAAAGCCATTCCGAATATGCATGGCATGTATATAATTTGACAATCCTGATCTAAGCAATTTGTGATACTCGTACCTGACAACTCTGACAGTTATCATTTGAAACACAAATGCTTGGAGAACTAGCATCCGCTTCAGAACTTCTTACCTGACCATCCAGGGAAACAAATCCATCTTATCGAAACTAAAAAAAAAAAGAAAGGGAAAATTTTCTTTTCACCAGAGGCAATTTCTCCCAAAAAACTACCAGAAAAAATTGAGTGTCAGCCTACCATGACTTCAGGCTCTTGCTTATCATCAATGCATTCGAGCCCATTCAAGTTTGAAGGAATATTCTGACTTAATACCTTTATATACAACCAAAAATAGGTTAGATCACGGGATAAAGCACAAAAACATGGTTAGAACTTTTTGCAACAGATATGTAATGACAAGAAATATGAAAAGAGCCACTCTGATTGTACAACTTAATCCCACTTGACAAGGTCTTATCATTTTAACAAGAAGCAAGAACCAGACTATTAGAAACATGCTATTTGAGAAAGAGAAAATTGACCTTAACTAAGACAACTTTTGCAATGGAAGGATCATGAATATAATAACATCAAAGTTGGATTTTATAAAGCAATGGCTAGTGATCCATATACCTGAGAACACATGTCCTGCTTTTGTCTTGGAAAAGGGTTGCCTTTTTCTGGTGAGCACTTGCAATTGGGAGAATGAACTTTCACATTCCTCTAAATATTGAAAAAGGCTTGTACAAGTAAATTAACTCCGTGGAGCATAATTGGGTAGATATTATAAGAAAAAAATCTAATCAAACTCTTTTTATAGATGACAAACAGAAGTAGACTCAGAAAAAGAAACCAGAATCATATTAAATGAACAAAAAGCAGTTAAGTACCAGAGAAAGTACTTGATCCTCTCCTGGAGTAGAGTCAAATATTCTGGGACTGCTACTGCATTCAGATTTGATGTGATTGGAAGAATCCAAATCTAGCTTTGTCTAATACATTAGATAAAGTTCAGATAGAATTGTTCCTTTTAGAATTATTATGCAGGTACTTTAAGTTAATGCAAGTATGAAAACAATTCTAAAAAATTTTGTAAAGCATTTTAGATAATACATACTTACATACATACCTCATCAATGCCAGAAGATGTCTGTCCTTCAGAATGCACCATGGACTCAAAATTCTCACCTACTTTTACTACAGTTGATGCCACTGAATTGTCCTTGGAGCAAGTACAGCAGGATCTCAAACTCTTCAGCTCTTTCTCCATCTCAATAGATCTTTTCTTCTCATTTCTAAGATTTTCTCTTAGAATCTGGTTTTCACTCTCTGCCACCTGATTATGACAAGGGTCTATAATTAAGTTATCATTGAAATCATATTAAAATCCATAATAAACTTCATAAGATCAAGCCACCCATAACTATCACCTTCAGTTTTTCATTATGTTGCTTCAACACACTCCATAAAGTTTTGGCAAAACTTTGCATAATCTGATGAGTTCTCTCCCTCTTCATCAAGTCATCAGAATTCAAGTTTAGAGTTCTACTACTTTTTAAGTCTGCACTGCAGCTTGTCAGATCCACTGTAATGCAATAAGAAAGCATGTTAATAATTCTAAAAGGAGGCATGAGAAAGTAGATAAAAGACAAAAAAATAGAAATAAAAGAAGAAACTGGTAGAACCATAGAAATTAACAAGACATATTAACAACCTTCATCAGGAAGCTGGTTTTCATCTCCAACAATCTTTCCTTCAATCTGAAAACAAATTTATATGAAAAATGATAAAGGCATGCTAGTAATGGTTTAGTTTCAGTGTAAAGAACAGTGAGTTGATTGAAAAATGTTCATCCAAAATCAAACTTCCATGACATGATGCAATGAACATGAAACCTATTATGTGAAGTGAAAATGGAAAAACTCAAACCACTTACATCTATAAACTTGTTGAATATAGTTAATAGAAAATGCTCTAGAATGTTAAAGAAAAAAGAGCATGGTGCACCAGGATATGATTTACAGCTTTTGCAAAAGTACAAACAACTGACATTCTCAAACTAAAGTTAGAAATGTAAAATTATACTATGTGAATACTAAATCATAGAACACATTGGACCTTAAGTAGTTGCTAATGCACCCTGATTGTCTGCTAGATCACAAGTCAGAAGCAAGGGAGGAGAAAGAGAGACTAATACAACCAGGAAGAAGCAACACTTTTAAAGGGGAAAGAAAATACCATTGAAGCACCAGAGTTGCCAAGTTTCAGTCTCTTAGACTGCTCAGCTCTAAAGGTTGTTTGGAATTGTCTCTTGTTGCAGGGCAAATTGGGCTGTGCCTCAATGTTAGTGAACCTAAAAGAAATAGATGTAAATACTGCATCTTATAAGGTCTACAGGTTAAATTTAGAATGAAAGCTGAGGGAAAGGGGAAAAATTTACTTGATTTTCATATAAGGTGAAGCTTGTCTTAGCAAGTATGATGCATCCAAATAGTCTTCTTCTCCAGATTTTACTGTTAAAATCTGGCAACACAATAAAAATTCCAACAGTTAAATAGCTGGTGAAAATAAAATAAGATAAAAATGAAATTGAAAACTGTCTAAGAACTAAAACTACAAATGATGCAAAGAAGAAAATGAAGTACTAGAAGAAGAATTATCAACTATTAACATGAAGACCTCATACCAGTGTCATCCTCTTCTTGCCTTCCAAATAATCTCGTAGGTACCTCGTCAGCTGCTTGAAAATAAAGTCATACAAAGTACTAAATATCACCACTAAACATGAAAAAAAAAAAAAAAAAAAAAAAAAAAAAAAAAAGATCGTTCATATATGAAAGCAATGTGAGTTAAAAGGGAAAAGAAGGTTATATCAAATAACATGAGAATTCATCAAAGAAAGCATTACCAAAGAATTTTGGAAGTGCTTCTGCAGTGCCTTCTTGGGATTCTTTTGGTGCTCCAGTAAGGACTAAAAACAGAGGTAAAAAAAAAAGAAGAAAAAAAAAAGTCACACAAATGCTGAAAGAGCAAGATAGAGAGAAATGACTTAAAAGTAAGCTACGGACAAGTGAATGAACAACATAAACTACACTAAATGTCAAGCAGATATGTGATTGAGAGATACTGATCAACAAGAGACTTGAGAATGCCTTGAAGATCAAGGAAACAAGTTGAAGGCACTTACTCTTAGGCATAAACCAAAAACCATCGATGTGTTATTGATAAAATTGCTTTCAGCCAATCTTGCTCCCTGCGATAAGATATTTGTTTCAAAAAGCTTACAAGAAATTTTCATTAATAGCCAAGCTCACATCAATCAGGATACGTGAGACATTGACCTTTGTATTACTAAATTGACTCCCTGAAAATTGTTAAGTATCAAATATCAATCCAACTGATCATGATCTAATTTTTTGCTTTTGAACTGTGTACAAAATTTTAAAACACAAACACAAATGCTTACATCAGCACCAGAAAGAATTCTTCAAAACCAAAATTAGTGCAAAACTTTCCTAAGGTTCTCATAGTTATGCATTTAGTTAAGTTAAAACTTTCCCTGAAATATTCTATGGCTATTGGCAAACAAAAATTTAAAAGCTTACCCTAGGCTTCAATGGCATTACCACATATATTTATGAGCATTTACAGATACAACTGTTATATAAACAAGCAACTTGTCCAGCAATCACATAGTTGTCAGTGTGTCTACATGTTACTAATACTACACAGGACTCATTCTTTAAAGAAATTTCTACATGAAAAAGGTAGTTAAGTAATACCACATCTTAAAGCAGAATATAAGTAATACCTGATTTCCAGTTCGTTTTTCTCTTTCAGCTCCAGCAAGGTCAACAATAGATAAAATAACAGAATTTGATTGTTCATCAGTTTCTACATCAAACTTGTCAATGCCTCTGCGAATGTTGATGATGCACTGTGACCGGCTGCAATTATGCCGACCGATAATCAAATTAGTAAAAGTTGAATTTCTATCTATCTATCCAAACGTTAAGTAATCACATAATAAAATGATAGTGTGATTAGCCATTCACCTTGACTGGCTGTTGGCATTTGTCATAGCCGTCGAACGTTTCAGAAGAGCACGAGCTATCAACAGTTCTGCCTCCGCAACATCATGAATTAGAACCTATTTGCATGAATAAAGGAAACATTAGATCAACAATTTTGCCATCATGAATATATAGGAAGAACAAAAAAAAAAAAAAAAAAAAAACCAAACCTCTTGAAGCCCATTAATGGCTGATTGCTGCATAGACAAATCTGGTCCATCTGAGGTTAAATCACATATCCTCTCGGCTTTGCCTCGCTCAACACATATTTCAAAAATCGATAAGTAAAATCGCCTGCAAAGATATTATACCGATAAAAAAAATGCATAATTCAATGTCAAATGTTTCATTTATAGATATAAACATTTTTTTATAAGTTGGGAAATCCTGGATCACCTTGAGGACAGGGAGCCACACCCTTGAGCGGACTTGAAAATCCGTTTGAGTGTCAAAGGAACCATACCAGGCTCCCTGGGACTACCGAAAACTGTATGAGTCTTGCCGGATCCCGTTGGCCCCAATGCCGCCATCATTCCGCTTTTACCGCTGAGGAAATCTTCAACCAACGGGTTCACCATCTTCTCGTACACTTCAGACTACAAAAAGTTTCCAAAATCAAATCATCAGAATAAAAGAAGTGTATCAAAATAAAATAATTATTGAAGGAAAAGCATATACCTGAGTAGACTCAGCTGAAAACACGTGGGAAAATCCTTCGAAAACCTCCGACTTGGTCCGTTTGGTTTCTTGTAGCGGCAAGGGAGGTGATAATGTAACCGAACGAAAATCCTCGCTCACCGTAATACAACTATCGTTACTTTTCTTCTTTGAATTTTTCTTCTCTTTCACGCTATTCTTTTTGGATAGATTTTGAGGCCATACGTTTTTCGGCCTCGACCTAGAATTTTGATCTCCTGCATTTTTTGTTGAACCTTTAAGAGGCACAAGAGGACGAATTCTCAAATAGACTTTGAGGCTTTCTAGGATTGAATCTTGCGACGGTGATTGTGAGGCAGTTGTGATGGTGGGAGGGTTTTGGTGGATTTTTTCGGAAAGAATGTCTTGAATTGGAAAAGAAGAAATTTGCGGTAATTGAGAGGATGAAGTGGACTGGGAGGGAAGTCGAGAGGGATTAGTTAAAGGCGTAGGCCTGGCCTTACGGTAAGGGTTTCGCCGGGCGGTGACGGTTGAAGAACATGGTGGACTCTTTGTCTCCATTGCATTTCTCTCTTCCCCTCCGCTCTCTCTGTTCAAACAAAAATGGCGGAAAATGTGATTTGAATTTTGGGAAAATCGAAAAGGGCAAAGGAAATATCAGAGATCAAATTATATACCGGATCAAGACCCGGATTACTGCGTATATAGGGTTTTTATTTTGGATCTTTGATTTTTATGAATTTAGGCCCAATATTTCAACTAGATTTAAGGAGGAGGCTGCACACAGCCCATTTTTCTTTTTCTTATTTTCATTCAGCCTTTTTTTTTTTTTTCTTTTCTGTTTTTATGAAATCCATCTTCAATAACTAATATATCATACTAAGGTTCAATAAATAAAAATAGTAGTAATATTAATAATAGCATTTATATTTGATGCACGATCAGTGTATAAATCTATATACTGATATAGTACACCACATCATGTCATCTATTAAAAGTTAAGTTTAGATTTAGAGTTTAGGGTTTAAGTTTAGGATTTAGGATTTATTTTTTTTAATAAGGTGTCATAGTAAGATTCATTATCAGTATATAAAACTATACACTAACAGTGCATCAAATACAAACCCATAATAATATAGCAAAGTAAAATCAATGAAACATAGAATCTAAATTACTTTCACTTATTAAGCATAATATTCTATCTAAAGTAAAAATATTCTTTACTATGTTTAAAGAAGAGCTCGATTTTAATTTATTTTTCAAATTAAAAAAAAAATAAGAAAAATGGCTACTCACTTAATAAACAAAAGAAAAACATGAATATATATATATATATATATTTGGAAGGGATTCACTTACAGAATTCACTTACACTAATGTAAAATTAAAAAAATTTAATTTTTTTTGACCTTTGGATGAAAATTAAGTATATGGCTAACATTAAAAGATTTTCTTCTCTCTCTCTCTCGTTTTTCTTTCATCATGTCAAATAATCACCGATCTCTTTCTCAACTACAATTTTGTTCTTTTCATTGTTTATAAATCCACCACTGAACAACTCAATTGACTATCATCCATTTGGATTTTATTACTGTAAAACTTTCTTAATCAATCTTCCTTGTCTAGCTCTTTATCCCTTATCCTTCTAGCAATATAATCTCTTCCCATCCATGACAGTCAAGTTGGACTTAGATCTTATTTACTATTTCTTCATTCAATGAAATGAATTTATCCTCAGAATTACAATTCATTTTCTAGATTCCAATGGAATGGAAAAAAATAAATTATAACAGTATTTTGTGCTTGCTAATCACTTTGTAGCAAAAGCTGGGATTGAATGAGCTAACATGTATAGAGCATGATGGTTATTTGTTTTCTTTGTTCTTGAACTTGTTTTTGGTCCCTGGCTTTTAAAGTGTTGTGCTCTGTTTTTTTAATCAGGATTATATCTTTCTGCTGTAGTTTCGGAGCTTATGCCCCTTTTGGGTGGCTTTCTTTTAATTAATATTTTTTTTTTGAATTAACAAGAAAAATCTCCATCTTGTTGTGAAAAAGTGAGTGGATTTCGTCTTCTTTATTTACCTATATTATTTGCTTGTGTGACTATGGAAGCTTAATTCAGATTTAACTTCTTGTATTGCAGTTGTTTCATTGTTGAAGATGAAGACAATGATGCTTTAAATTCTAGTAGAATAGGAACTGATTTTGGATCTAGATTCAATTTAGTGTTTAAGAAAAATCATGCGAAAATTTACAAAAAGAAAGAAATGAAAGAATAAATCATTGATAAAGAGGAAGGTAAGAGGTGAGTGTTAAAAGAGAATTTAACTAGAAATTCAGATTTGTAGAGAGAGAGAGAAGAGAGTTAATCGAGAAAGACAATTATAACAGGAAAAAGAAAAACATAAACGGAGAGGAAATCTTCTTAATTAAAATAATATTTTAATCCTAACCGTATATTTAATTTTGATTTAATGGCCAAAAAAATATATATAAATTTTTTTAATTTTATACTAATGTAAATGAATCCTTCCTCATATACATTAGTATGTTTTAGAAGGACTTTTTGTAACATGTAAATTACTTAAGTTTGTTAGGATCCATCTAAATCTATATTTGTTGATTCACTTCAAATTGATTGTACTTTAACATAAGCTGATAAAAACTTAGTTGTTACTTGTTATTCAATTTAACAAAAATAGCTTCTATCTTATTGGTTTGTGTAAAGTATAAACAATTTATGTTATTTTTGTAGTAAATATTTGTCAGGGTAACCCTAATCAATATTCATGTTGGAGTTGATATGATTAGGAATTTAGGATTAATGTAAACTTGATAAATATAATAAAATCAGAACATGTTGAAGGAAATTGGAATTGAGGTTGAATTTGAATTTGAAGTGAAACATGTCGAGGTATTTTTCAAGAGAAGGTTCGTGAATTTGTGAAACTATCAAAGAGAAATTGAGTTGAACCTGCAGAGTTTGAATTTTGGAAATTGCTTCGATATTTAAATTGATAAAGGTTCAAGGAATTTTTCGGTTAGACGAAGAGTTCTTAGAAAGTTTATATGAGACCAAATTTACTTATCATTTTATATCTGATTTTTATAGAATCGATAAATGTAAAAGGATGACACGTAGAAATCCAGATAGTGCTTGATATAACAAAATATAAACCTTTGTTGGAATATGGCTTGAATATGGCTCAAAGTCACCATAGGTGGCTTAGCACCAATAATGGAGCTACCACTTGCACCACCAATAATGGAAGCTACCATTTGCAAATGGATGGTGGCTATGGTGGCTACCACTTGCAATGTGTTCACACCAAGATAGGTGGTGGATGGTGGCTATGGTGGCTGCCACTTGATGTATGTTCACACCTTGATATTATGGCTATAAATAGCCATGTAGAGTAAGAGAGAAAATTGAGTTGAGTTGAGTGTGAGTTAGAGCTAAAGTGTTGAAGCAATTACTCTGTGTTTATAGAGTAAATTCGGTATTGTGTGAGTTGTGAGTTCAGTGCTAGTATAGCACCTTGAATTCTGTATTTGTTTGTACTCCATCTCCATTAATACAAAGCTTCAAGCTCCTCCTCCCGTGGACGTAGGCATATTGGCCGAACCACGTAAAAATCTGTGTTATTTCAGTGTGTTTAAATCGGTTTTAGTAATCTCGATTTGCTTCCGCACAACAAATTGGTATCAGAGCCAATTTTTACGTAAAACCGAGTTTGTTCGATTCTGTCCGTTTTTCAAAAGTGCTCCAATTTGTGTTTTGAAAATACCAGGTTGAAGAGGTCATCGAGAGGAGTGCAGCAGAATCAACCGGAGCGCCAGAAGACACCGCACGCGCCCGCACGCGCCGTCAGAAGGGCTGAGAGTGGGCCTCACGAGCCGCACGCTCCTCCAGAGGTTGAAGACGCGTGAAGCCCACGCGCAGCACGCGCCGCACGCGCCTTCCAGAGGTTGAAGGCGAGTGAGCTCACGCGCCACACGCGCCGCACGCGCCGGTGAGACAGCAGCCTTCACGCGCCCCACGCGCCGCCGCACGCGCCCCACGCGCCGCCGTAGCTCCGACCAACTTTTTCGGGCTATTTTTGAGCCATTTCAGAACACTATTCCGAGACTTTTCCGAGCCGGTTGAGCTAAACCGAGTCCATTTCGAGCCACCTGCAGTAGAATATTCGCAGAATATTCACCGTGTGTCCAAAATTTACACAGTTGGACCCGTTCCTGGCTATTTCGACTATTCCGGACTCAACCGCGGCATCCGTTTTTCCATACAGGTACCGGAAAAACTCTGAGTTGGTAATTTTGTTTTATTACCATGGCAGAATCATTAGAGACACATGAAACAACCAGCAGCGCACCATCAAGTTCTTACATCAGAAAGAATTCGATGACCACTGCAAAGTTCGAGGTGGAAAAATTTGATGGCACCACGTAACTTAGGCATGTGGCAGTGCGAAGTACTGGACCTGTGAGTCCGCGAAGGACCAGTAGACAGTGGAGATCCCGTCCAGACCAGTAGACGGTGGAGATCCCGTCCAGTAGGAGGTGAAGATCCTGTCCAGTTCAGTCCAGTAGACGGTGAAGATCATGTCCAGATCCCGTCCAGTAGGCGGTGGATATCCTATCCAGGAGAAGAATCCTGTTAATCCGCGAAGGACCGATAGATGGATGATGATCCCGTCTAAGAAAAGTATCATCGACAATCTGCAAGGGACGAGTGTGCCCAGTGTTGGACACTGGAAGAAAGACTGTCCAGACAGAGAGGTCGATTGAGATCCCGTCCAGAGGGGATCATCAAGAACACGACTTTCAAAGGACGAGTGTGCCTTTTGCCATGAGAAAGGGCACTGGAGGAATAACTGTCCTAACATGGAGAAGTTGACTGTGAATGTAGCTCAAGAATCTGAGGTAGAGGAAGACTCTGCATTTACGATTTCCACAACAACACACTCTTCAGATCAATGGATTCTGGATTCCGGATGTTCCTACCACATGTGTCCGAACCGGAAGTGGTTCTCAAACTTCAAGGAGTTTGATGGAGGGATTGTCCTTATGGGCAATGACAATACTTGTCACACTAGAGGCATCGGAACGATCCGACTGAAAATGCATGACGGTACAATCAGACAACTTACAGATGTAAGGTATGTCCCTGATCTCAAGAAGAACCTCATATCACTGGGGGTCTTAGACTCAAATGGTTACAAGGTGACCATTCAGAATGGAGTCCTGAGAGTTGTACGTGGAGCATTCTTAGCAATGAAGGGTTATATGAAGGGAAATTTGTATCTCCTTGACAGAGAAACCGTGACAGGCAGAGCAGCAGCCTCTCACAGAATGATGGGATAATTCGACACTTCACTGTTCCTGGCACTCCCCAGCAGAATGGAGTTGCAGAAAGGATGAACCGAACTTTGGTTGATAAAGTTCGCTGCATGTTATCCCAGTCGAGCTTGAGCAAAGCATTTTGGGCGGAGGCTTTATTGTACGCCTCCCACATTATCAACAGACTACCCTCCACCGCAATTGATGGGAAAACTCCCATAGAGGTGTGGTCCGGACATTCTGCCACTGATTATGATCGGCTTCGTATTTTCGGATGCCCAGCATATTTTCACGTAAGTGAATCAAAACTGGATCCTAGAGCCAAGAAAGCTGTCTTCTTGGGCTTTAGTGAAGGAGTAAAGGCATTCCGACTGTGGAACCTTGAGTCAAAGAAAGTCATCGTAAGCCGAGATGTTGCCTTTGACAAATCTGTAATGCTGAAACTGTCAACTCCAGAGAATGTGAACCAAGATTCTCTAAAGCAGGTGGAGTTTGAATCAGAAGATGCTGGTCAAAATTCCGATGAATCTGAACCAGAATCTGATGACACCTTAACTGAAGTGGAGGAGTCATCACCAGAAATCTTTCAGCAACCTGAATCAGTTGCCACCAGTAGACCGAATAGACATATTCGGAAACCTGCTCGGTACACAGACATGGTGGCATACGCCCTTCCAGTAATTGATGATGATGTTCCGATCAATTACAAAGAAGCTGTAAACAGCCCTGAGCATGCCCAGTGGAAGGAGGCGATGGATGAAGAGATGACATCACTTCATCAAAATCAGACTTGGAAGTTGGTTCTACTTCCAACACTCAAAAGATCAATTGGGTGCAAATGGGTCTTTGCCAAAAAGGAGAGTGCTACCGGCAAAGACAGCATCAGATACAAAGCCAGATTGGTAGCCAAAGGTTAGGCTCAAAAAGAAGGAATAGACTACAATGAGGTATTTTCACCTGTTGTTAAGCATGCATCTATTCGGATCTTATTGGCTTTAGTAGCACTGTATAACCTAGAGATAGTTCAACTTGATGTAAAAACTGCATTCCTCCATGGTTCCTTAGAGGAGGAAATTTATATGACTCAACCAGATGGTTTTGGAGTCCCCGGTCGCAAAGATTACAAAATCAAGTTGAACCGGTCACTGTATGGTCTGAAACAATCCCGTGACAGCTGTACAAACGGTTGGACTGTTTCATGACAGGATGAAAAGTACACACACAGTCAATTTGATCACTGTGTTTATTTCCGGAAACTTCAAGATGGATCATTTGTCTATCTGCTAAAAAAGGCAAGGTGGAGATCGACAGGCTGAAGGCTCAACTGAGCTCAGAGTTCGAGATGATCTTGGAGAAGCTAAGAAAATTCTTGGGAAGGAGATTAGAATAGACAGAAAAATTGACTCAGGCTCAGTGCATTGATGGATCATGCCAATGCAGTAGGTGCCCTGATATGTGAGTAATGGTGTGTACACCTGAAGGAGAAAGGAGGAAGCTCTGATCTGTGAATTCTCTCTGTGGATTCTCGCCAAGGTGGAGATTGTTGGAATATGGCTTGAATATGGCTCAAAGTCACCATAGGTGGCTTAGCACCAATAATGGAGCTACCACTTGCACCACCAATAATGGAAGCTACCACTTGCAAATGGATGGTGGCTATGGTGGCTACCACTTGCAATGTGTTCACACCAAGATAGGTGGTGGATGGTGGCTATGGTGGCTGCCACTTGATGTATGTTCACACCTTGATATTATGGCTATAAATAGCCATGTAGAGTAAGAGAGAAAATTGAGTTGAGTGAGTGTGAGTTAGAGCTAAAGTGTTGAAGCAATTACTCTGTGTTTATAGAGTAAATTCGGTATTGTGTGAGTTGTGAGTTCAGTGCTAGTATAGCACCTTGAATTCTGTATTTGTTTGTACTCCATCTCCATTAATACAAAGCTTCAAGCTCCTCCTCCCGTGGACGTAGGCATATTGGCCGAACCACGTAAAAATCTGTGTTATTTCAGTGTGTTTAAATCGGTTTTAGTAATCTCGATTTGCTTCCGCACAACATCCTTATCTAACTCAATTACTCAACAAAACCAAACATAATTTATGTAACTAAGGTCATGAAATGGTCAAAGCCAATGTCAATTCAAGCTTAAATAAGAGCTTTAAAACAATTTAGGTCAAACCTCAAACAAATATATGGTACAAAAGTATGCAACAATGGTATTTGGAGATTTAAAACTGCACTAATAAATAATCAAGAAAAATGTTAAGGAAAAAAGAAGCAAGTAGCATAAAATATACAACTTTGTCAATTACTTAGTTTCATACTGTAGCTTTAAATACACCAATATATCAAACAAAAATAGAAAAACAGCATTTTAGTATTTTACATTAAGAAAAAGAAAATTCGACTAACACAAACACACAATCATCCCCCCATTATGGAAGGTTAATGTGACATTTTCTAATACCCAAAACCTTGGTTAGAAAATTATTACAGTTTTCCATGTTTTTATTTTACTGCAAAGGCCATGAGCTGCCGAGAGTGAATAGCAAATGACCAATGAGCATCAAAAGGTGAGGAGGCAAGGCCTTGGGGCAGACTGTGGAGGATTGGTGAGCATGTGAACAACTTCTCTCATGGTGGGCCTAGCAGAGCTCTGATCTTCAACGCACATCATAGCAACCTTGAACAGATGGATGACACCTGTCAATGGGTACTCACTCAACCTAGGGTCCACAATTGCCAACACCGAAGCAGGATCAGACGGCTGAGGGAGTTCTGATGTGGTCTTCTCGACCCACCTCACAATGTCCACCCCATCTCCAAATTCCCCTACAGGTTTTCTTCCAGTTATCAGCTCCAGCAGCACAACACCAAAACTGTACACATCGCTTTTCTCATCTACCTTCAGTGTGTAGGCGTACTCTGTTGTATATACATCATAATCACATCAACCACAGATAATTATTCTTGACTGCAATTCAATTGATATTACTTATTGTTTATGCAGTTTTTGAGGCACCAGATGAAACAAAAATCATTTCCTCAAAACATATAATGCAATGTGAAGCGAAATAAAGATAGGTCCATTCAAACTGAATGTGTAATTATGGAAGAATATGAATGAAATAAAAATAAGTCTGGGTCACAAACCTGGCGCGATGTAGCCGTAGGAACCAGCAATGGAGGACATGCACTCCGATGCACCAGCATCTTGAAAAAACTTAGCCAGCCCGAAATCAGCAACATGAGCTTCATAATATTCATCAAGCAATATATTATTCGACTTCACATCCCTATGTATAATCAGAGGCGAGCAATCATGGTGAAGATAACACAGTCCCTTGGCAGCCTCCACGGCAATCATATACCTCCTCTCCCACTGCAAATGTGCACCCTTTGAACCATGCAACATTTCTCCTAAGCTCCCATTAGGCATATACTCATACAACAACAGATTCGTGTCCTTATTCGACACGTAACCCAACAGTCTCACAATGTTCCGGTGCCTAATTCGACCCAGAGTTTGAATCTCCGCCGAGAACCCATGATCGCTTCTTCCAGTTCCAGGACCCACCAATCTTTTAATTGCCACAGCAAGGCCATCCGGCATGCAACCGCGATACACAGTTCCAGCTCCACCTTTCCCTATAATATTCTCTTCCTGCAAGCACTCCAGCACGTCATCAGCTTTGAAATTTAGCCTTTGGAAAGCAGTGAGCTTCCATGCTCGTGATTTCTCGAGCCTCTTCTTTCTCATTCTGTAAACCGTGACAATTGCCAGTAACAAAGCTGTGATTAACGTAATGGTTGTGATTATGAGCTTTGAAGCAGAGAAAGACGCTGCGTGCCCATGACCTGAACCTTTAGCTTGGTTTACCAAAGCTGGACAAGTACCGCGGCGCGGTGGACAGAGATTGGGATTTCCAGTAAACGAGCTGCCGTTGAAGACTGAAAATTGGCCACCAGTGGGAATTCTGCCAACGAAATTATTAGAAGAGAGATCAAGAGTTGTGAGACTTATCATGTATCGGATTTCACCAGGGATTTCACCAGTTAGCAGGTTTCTTGAGAAATTGAGAATGCTCAGATCTTTCAAGTTGTCAATTCCTTTTGGAATTTCACCAGTGAGACTGTTCTGACTGAAATCAATTGAAGTAAGTGAAGTACACCGAGAGATCGAAGGAGGGATTTCACCAGTAATATTGTTGTCACTGATGTTTATCTTTGAAAGTGACTTGATATTGAAGATTTCGTCAGGAATTTCACCTGAAAATCTGTTCACTTCAAGAGATAAAACTTGTAAAGTGTTCAAATTGCCGATTGCTGGAGGGATTTTACCAGTGATCCGATTGTTTGAAACTTTTAACTGACCTAGCGAAGCACCTGACATCTGGGATGGGAGTTCACCAGAGAATAAGTTGTCGTTTAACTCGAAAATAGTCAGCAAGGGCAAGTTGAAAATTCCAGCTGGAATTGTTCCATTGAGAAGGTTTTTCATGATACGAATCTTGGTAAGAGACTTGCAGTTACCGAGTTCTTCAGGGAGTGGACCAAAGAAGAAATTCTCCATCAGAATTAACGACTCCAACCTCCCTCCCTTGCACAAATCCTGTGGAATCAATCCAGTGAGGTGATTCGTAGCAACGTCAAGCTTAAAAAGCTTCCCGTTGCGGCCAAGATTCTCCGGTAATTCAAGCGTGAAGTTGTTTCCCCACACTAGAAGCACTTCGAGATGAGGAAAATCACCAACGAATGACGGGATTGGACCGTAGAGATGATTTTTGAACAAGTTGATAAGTGTAAGGTTTTGCAAGGCAGAGAAACTATCTGGTATCTCCCCTGTTAGTTCATTTATGGAAAGATCAAGCGATTTCAAGCTGATTAAACCGGAGAGTTGAGAAGGAATACGGCCCGTGAGACGGTTATTCTGAAGGAACAATGTGTGCAAGTGTTTCAAATTGCTCAAACTCGCAGGAATCTCACCGGTGAGGTTACAGCTTGCCATGTCGAGAAGTTGGAGTTGACTTAATGATCCAAACTCAGGAGGAACTCCTCCATCGTAGACGTTGAAATATCCAAGAAACAAGTGTTTCAGGTTTTTTAAACGAGACAAAAATGCAGGACTTTTCCCCGTCAAACCGATGCCGTTTAGACCCAAGTATTCCAAGCTCTGGATGTCAGAGTACTTCTCCGGTATCTCTCCCGTGAAAAAGTTGCCTCCAAAAGACAGATGCTTTAGATTTTTCAGGTTCACCACCTCAATAGGAAGAAGACCCGTGAAGTTATTGTTATAAGCATCAAGAATCTCAAGCTGAGTCATACCTGTAAGGATTTCTCCAGGGAAACTGCCTTTGAAAACATTGTTGGAGATGTTGAATATCTTGAGAGAAGTCAAATTCCCCATCTCCACCGGAATCTTCCCTGTAAGATTTACATAAGAAATTGTGAGGTTCACGAGCTTGTTGAGGAGCCCTATCTCCGGAGGAACGGTGCCAAAGAGAGGAGAAAACGACACATTCAGAGCAACAACACGGGAATCCTCATCGCATTCAACACCAGAGAAATGGCAATGCACAGATGGAGATGAGGAGAATCCCCAGTTCTCAAGTCCTGAACCTTTGGGTCCAATCATGGAAGACTTGAGCTTCAACAGAACTTCAAGATCACTGTAACCATTGCTGCTGGCAGAGAATAGTAGAAGATTCAGGGAAATATAGAGGAGAAGATAACTGTAAAAGCTTCTCATTTCTCGAACTGTTCCTCTCTTTGCTCAGAGAGAGAGAGAGAGAGAGAGAGAGAGAAGTGAATGTAGCGTTAATTCTATGCAGTGCAAGTGTGCACCAACTCAATCCTCAGAAGTTACGTTAAGTAGAGTTGTGCAGTGCTTTGTAAAGAGAATCGTAGTCCCCAAAGTATCAAATCTGGATACGAAATAAACAAATACAAAATCTGAAAAGTGAGAGAGAGAGAGTATGGATTGCATGAAACCCCTAACACCCTGCAACTTAGTATAGCCCCTGGTTCCCACCGTACATTACAATTAAGATTTCACGACGGTAGTAGGACACGGTGAGTTAACGTTGATTTTGCTTTCAGAGTTTTACCTTTTAATGCTTTGTCAGCTCTTCTGGATTCTGTGAGTAAAAAATGAGGTCCCCATTTGAAGGCTGAACCGTTAATTTTGACGGAGTTAATCGTACTATTTACGTGGGGTGGGGGGCTAATAGATAGTAGAGACTGTGAAATTGTAAAGGTGAGTATCTGATAAGTGTGCTTTGACGGCGTGATCTGGCGGTTTGAAGGACAGGCCCCAATGTAAATGCAACTGTCCTTCTGCGTTAGTGTCAGGGGCTAAGCCCCGTCAGTTTTTTATTATCCCTGGTAAAACATAAAAACAATCAAAATTTTACAAAAGTTTGAGGGAGGGCTTCCTTGGATAAAATCATGAAACCAGCGTCATTTTATCTGCATTTTTACTTGGGGTAAAAAATAAGTGTACTCTTTTCAGCTTTCGTGATCATCAAATATCAATGTGGATCCTGTCTTTTGGGAGAACTCATGAAGACTGGGGATGGGCTTTGGGGTTATTGCTGGGCCCAGAGTAAAGGCTGTGTATGTCCTTTCCCGGAGAAATACCTTTTTCCCCTCTGACTCCCGTTTGGCTGTGAGCTAAAAGTCCACTCTTTTTGTTCTTTTCTCCCATCTGGACCGTCCAGTGGTGGGACCATAGTCAAATGCCTTAAACAACCATCTCGTTTCGCTAGTTCTAAATACGATAATTCGTGTATTTTTTATATTTTTTTATATTATAATTATTTTTAATGTGTTATATAAATTTTGATACTCATATATATATATATCATATCATATTTTAATTATTATTTTTTTATTGTATTCATATTCAATCTCCTTCCTCTTTCTTAAGTCTTATCCATGACCCAATGGTATTTGATGACCAATGGTGGAAACTCTTGATCACTGGTATCGCTTTTAGGCTATAACTCAACGAGTTAGATCGTGGACTTTGACAGTATATATTGAAACATTTGCCTAAAGTGACTTTTTTTTTTGTGTGTGTGTGTGTGGCTATAGCTTTATTCTGGGAATAAAAGTAGTTAAATGAAGATACGAAAAAACTTGTTCCTTGTAGATTACTACTATGAATGAGGGCCGCACGAACTGTGTTAAGGAAGACAAGCATTTATTCTCCTTTTCTAGTTGTCAATCAATCCACTATATTAGAAGCAGCATAAATTCATATTCTGTCGTAAAAATATGGGGTGTGTTAGTGGAGAATTCTATGCTAAGAATATTAAGCGAGTGTTTTAGGGAATAAAGATACCAACTTTTAGAGCGACAAAACCTATTTGGGTATTTAGATTTGGCCTTTTTAATTTGAGTAGCTCTCATTCCTCATTCGTGCATGGTGAAAGGAGGAGAGAAATGGAGAATCCATCCAAAAAAAATACCCTTAAATAAACGATTACCACTTGTAGTGCTCCAAAGGAGACTCTGAGCACTTTCTTTGAATAATAAATAGTATTTTAAAAGTTGCACTGCCGAATGCCGATGGCTTCAACATTGTTTTCTTGTCTAATTTTTTCTTTTAATGTTCTAGGTCTCAAACTTTGTAATTCTGAAGCTTTGTCTTCTAGCACTACAAACAAATTGCCATATACTGACGCTTATCTATACCGACGGTCATAATCCGTTGGTATAAAGTATCTATTCGAACGGATTTTTGTTACCGTCAGAATATGTTTACCTATACCGACACTTTATATTCCGTTGCTATAGATATCCCGTATACTGACGGTTTCTCGTTGACCGTCGGTATAGGTATGATTTTTACTGACGGTTTTTCGTTGACCGTCGGTATAGGTATGATTTTTACTGACGGTTCCTCCTCCTTCCGTCAGTATATTTGTTGGAAAAAAAAATCGCTTCTTTTTTAAAATTGCTGGGAAATTTATTTTTATTTTTATTATTTTATTAAATAAACCTATAGCAACGGCTATTTAATTTCCGACTGTCGGTATAGACAACGATTTTTTTTATTTATTATTATTTATAATTTTTGACCTAAGCTAAAACTCCTCTTCCACTGTATTCCTTTAACAAAACCCTAACTTCCCCTCTTCCTTTCTTTCCTTATTGGCCCAACGATGCCACTCGTGGTCCTTCCTCTTCCGAACCTCACATTTTCTGTCTAACAAGAGAATCGGTATGTTTCTGTCAGATCTATGCACAAATCGGCCACGACGATGATATTCGCGCTTCTCTTCCTGTTTCTGATCCACAGCGCTCACTGCTTCTACTTTCCTGGTGTCGCCCCCGAGGACTTCCAGAAGGTCGCCTTTCGGTTTCTCTTTTATGTTTTTCTTTCTTAACTTGATCTGCTTCGTTTTATTTGATCTAGTTTGGATTTCGTATCTTCACTTTGATCTCTGTTTGTTTTTAATAGAATAATAGGAGAAGAACATTAATGAGTGTTTTCTGTGCTGGAAATAAATAATAGATTGCCCCCTTGTTTATTGACATTTTTTCCCCTTTTTCTTGGTTTTAGGGGCAACAAGAATAATATTAAAGAAGAAAGGGAATTTGACACAGCAAATAGATGAAAACGGACAGACCCCTCTTCATTATGCTGCACACTTAGGTCACTGTTCAGTTGTGGAAGAGTTGTTAAAATGGGATAAATCTGCTGCCTATATAGCTGATAAAAAGTCGGAGATGACACCCCTTCTTATGGCAGCCAGGCAAGGCCATGAACAAATAGTAAGAGAGATTATCTCCTATTGTCCAGATTGTTGTGAAATGGTGGACAAAAGAGGTTGGAATTTATTTCATTTTGTCGCAGTTAGACACTCTCCTTTGCGTTTCCTAAAAGGTTATGGTGAGCCTAAATATAGATCAATCAGAAAACTGATTGATGAGAAAGATGGCCGTGGAATCACACCTCAACAAGTATATGATACATCTGTATCTCTGGCCATAGCTCACTGCTGCTACTTTCCTGGTGTCGCCCCCGAGGACTTCCAGAAGGTCGCCTTTCGGTTTCTCTTTTATGTTTTTCTTTCTTAACTTGATCTGCTTCGTTTTATTTGATCTAGTTTTGATTTCGTATCTTCACTTTGATCTCTGTTTGTTTTTAATAGAATAATAGGAGAAGAACATTAATGAGTGTTCCCATTTCTAATTTCTTTTTTTTTTCTTTTATGGAAGATTTGTTTTATCCTTATTCTGGTTTTGATTAAATCTGGGAAACAAGTAAATAGTGGTAACAAATGGGTAATTCATGTAGCTCTCTCATCTCCACAACTATTCAAGCCCTATTGGTGCTTAAATACTGTCTGCGATGTGTTACCTATTATTGCTATGACCTATTTGATTGTTTAAAGATGATTTCCATGCTTTTTTTGGAAGTTTGTTGGAAAATATTAGTGCCTGGAAACTTGTATTATTGGTTCTTTATAGTAAACTCACTTAGGATGGGGTCACTGAAAGTGAAGCAAAAAAAAAATGGGATTAGAGAGATGGGTGAACTTATGAGTACTTGAAGAAGCAAGTTGTGGTCTATGTCTGTTTATAATATGTTTGTTTAAACAACTTGGGAATACTTACCAGTGACACCTAGTAGAAACTAGAGGAATATCTCAAAATGTTTTACTTAGAAGTAACCCCATTCTAAAATAAATTCTTAAAAGGAAATGCATTATAGGATTTCTGATTTAATGTAGTCTACTACACTAGTTCAGCTGAGAAAACTTTGTTCTTGAAGGATATTGTGGATAGGCTGTCAAATCTTTGACCAATAAAAACACAACTTTTGAAAATTTTAATATTGTCTTTGCTTTTTGGTGGACTTTTCTCATTATTATTGTTTTCACCGTAGCTTGATTTTGATTCTGAACTTGTGATAGCTTTTCAACTCTGAACTTTTCAATCTTGTTATTCAAAGATGTGTGCTCTTCAGTTGTAGTAATAAGGACCAGTAGTGGTTATTCTGTTCCATTCTTAATAGTTGAGCTACAAAGGCACAGATTCTTTATTATAAGAGTAGCATCTTAATTGTCACAATTTTCAACATTTTCCATGAGATTTTACAATGAATAGTACACTTGGGATCTATGTTAGGAAAATTACTGCCTGCAATAGTACTAAGGTATAACCATATAAGCTCTGTATGGAAATCAGCAGTTGGGTCAAACACGGGTAGAATTGATGTTCTCTGTTTTCATTTCCTTGGGTATAAATGTTTGTGTGAAAAATATATAATATATATTCCTACATGATGTGAAGATTGTATTAATATTGGCTGTGTGAAGATTGTCATAATATTCCTATTTACCTTTTAGGAACTCATGAGAAAAGGTTTAGATGAAATTGGTTCTGAAAATTCTCAACAATGCTCATGGAAAGATGATGTGTATTCAAAAGTTAAAGGACCAGAGTAAAAAGGGCATGTTCATTGTTTGGGAACAATATCTATTTCATCGCATAAATCGGTTTCTTCATGTTCTCAATCAATGCAGCGAGATGAAAAGGTACTAGAGTTAGAGACAGAGATTCGAGATTTGAAGGCAGCTTTGGGTAATGTTTTATCGGTGTTTCAAAGACAATTTCCTAACGAGAACGTAGATGTTTTGGCTTTGTTTTTGGATTGCTAATTTTCAATTTTAAGACTGTATTATGACTTTAGTTTGTGGCTTGTATTTAATTTGTAAAAGTTATATAATTAAGACATTTTCTTTGTAATTTTATTTTTAATATTATTAAATATTTTATACTTTCTTATGATTTTTTTTCCATATGAAATATGTTGGATTAAATTATTACATGGACTAAATATTAGTAATTAAAAATATGATAAAAATGTATTTTTACCGACGCTTTAATCACCATATATACTGATGGACAAAACCGTCGCTATAGGTTAATCATATATTTTACAGCTACATCTATACCGACGGACGTGAAAAAAACCGTCGGTATATGTATACCAACGGACAAAATGACCGTCGGTATATATAAATCTACGGTATCTATACCGACGGACGATAGAACCGTCGGTATAGGTGAAAACAAAAGTGACTAACCCAACATAGTCTATACCGACGGTAGTAACAATAGTGACGTCCAAAACCGTCGGAATAGGTTGTACACCCTATTCCGACGGTCGCTGTTTCGTCGGTATAGATCTATACCGACGAGGGATTTACCGTCGCTTAAATTTTTGTCGGAATAGCCATTTTGACCGTCGGTATAAGGTTTTAGGACTTTTAGCAACGGATTTTTGAGTTTTACCAACGGTGTTTGGACCGTCACTATATGGCAATTTGTTTGTAGTGTAGATGCAATTGAAATCTTAGCATAATCTCCTATTTGACCCAAAAAAAAAGGTGGGAAAAGAGTTCAGGTTCTCCAAACCTTCGTTGGCATTGGTCCACTAGGCGTAACAAAGCTTTTTCTGAATGTCATGGCCAACTACTAGTAACTTACGTGCCCAAACCTTTTTCTGAATGGCCAATATGAAGCCAATATGGGCTGACTGGCCTTAGGACCGCAAACGGATACGATTCCTTCGTCTCCTCCTTCAATCCTAAGATATTTCATTTTCTTTCTTTCGCAGATCCTCAATCAAAAAAAAAAAAAACAATTAAACCCAATTACCACCACCGACCCAGTGTCTCTGTCTCTTCAACTTCCGAGTTAACTCTCCCTCTCACCGCTTGAATCTGTTGCAGCTTTAACAAACAGCCAAAGGGACTGAACCAAAGAGGCTATTGTAGCAGCCGGAGCAACGAAAACCCATTTTCACCAAAGCAGCAGCTGCAAAGAACATCCCGTTTCCTTATAGATCTGGTTTCGATCTAGGGTTTTTTGGGGTTCTTCTTTGTTATTTTTCGGCTGTTTTGTTCATGTCCGATCTGCGCCTTTTTCCTCTCCAGCTTTATCCTCAGTTTTCTTTTCCTCAACCCTCAACTTCTGTGGGCATAGGCGCAAATTGTTCTCTTTCTCTCCCGTCGATCGATTGGAAAAAAAAAAGCAGAAAAAGCTAAAAAAAAAATAAAAAAAAAATTACAGATCGAAAGCAGGTGGGAAAGGGTTTGTCCAAGGATGAAAAGGCTAAGAAACTAGCCCTTCAACACTGGCTTGAAGCTCTACCGTCCGTTCTTCTCCAACCCAGAATCTGGCAAACTTCCGTCGTGCCCGCCGCCGTCCCTTCTCCGGTGACCGTCGCCGCCTCCGTTCCAAAATCAAATTAGATTCCTCTGAATTAGCTCCCTTTCGACCTCCTCAGTTCACCAAAATCTCCCTTTCGACCTCCTCAGTTCCAAAATCAAATTAGATTCCTCTGAATTAGCTCCGAAATCCCTAGATCTAAATTCGAAAATCATGATCTCAAATCTCTGATTTGCCTCTAACAGCTGTCTAATTTGAAAAAAAAAAAAAAAAAAAAAAAACAGCGGCTGCCTTGAGAGATTGGCTGGGGATCCGGTTTATGCTTTGAGTATTTCAGAGGAGGAATTCGCGTTGGTTTCAGGTGTTTCAACTGAAAAAATCACTTGGGTTGTGTTTCAAGAAAGAGGATGCTGAGGCTCTTTTGGAACAGATGAAGAGTATGGATCCTGGCATGAGAAAAGAAGGTTCTACAGTGGTTGCTGTTGCTCTCAATAAGGAACCAGGTTCTCATGATCTCATCAATGGTGATCCAAATACTGAATTATCCAATGTTCGAGAGGATCGTGAGACAGTTACGGAGTGCTTGCACATTCCAGAAAAGTTAGTTACAACCACCTTTGCTGACGTGGCATCAGTCAAGACCAATTTTGATTGGAAGAAGCTCTTCACAATCTCCTCCGATCAATCGTTGCTGTTTTTCCCACCTCAACACTCAAATGGATCCATCACCGTCAAACCTCCAGCTGAGGTTTTTGAAGAAGGAGCAACTGTGTGGATGAACTCAGTTGTGGCGCAGTTTGTTGGCAAGGCACCAAACTTCAGCACATTTCAGAGACTTGCCAACATGTTATGGGGAAAGAATGGAGCAGTGGTGATCAAATCTGCTGGCCTGAACTTATACCTAGTTCAATTTTCGAATGCTGACACCAGAGAATGGGTTCTTGAGCAGGGACCTTGGCACATTCAGAATAAGCCACTCATTCTGAGAAAATGGGAGCCAGGTATGAAATCATTAGAGTTTAATTTGAAGAAATTACCTGTTTGGATCCATTTGGGAGGAGTTCCTCTGGAATTGTACACCAGACGTGGCCTCAGCTATATTGCTAGTGCCCTAGGAACTCCATTGTATATGGATAGAATCACTGCTAGCCAACAGAGATTGGCCTATGCAAAGGTATGTGTGGAGATTGCAGTGGATGTCCCCATCCCAAAATGTATTAATGTTGAGTTATGTGATGGCACTATTGCAAATGTTGTTGTGGATATCCCTTGGTACCCTCCAAAGTGCAAGCATTGCAATTTGTTTGGGCATACAGACAGAAATTGCACCAAACAGCCTGTAGGGGCTACCAAAGTTTGGATTCCAAAGGAGGGGCCTAAAATAGAACTGTCAAAACATGATGCACAGGCTACGAGCAGTGTAGAAGTTGAAAGCAGTGCCCTGCCTATGGCTCAAGAACAGAAAGAGGCAAGTATGAAGGAAACAGAAGTTAATGAGGGCAATAAAGGGAGAAGAAGCAGAAGCATACAGATAAGCAAGAAGTCAGTATTAGCTGGTTCCCAATACAGATTTGACATCCTGAGTGACTCAGAGAGGACAAATGTAGACCCTGGACAAACTAGTGGCTCTGAGCAATGGAGAGAGGAGGAACAATTGGTGGAAATCCTTCCAAACTCTCCTAAGAAGCAAAGGGCAGCAGCAGCAGGAGTTGCAGACTTGATGAAAGCCTTGAAGAATAAGAAGAAAGGGCCCATTGACAAGGGGAAAAGAGGTAAGGCAGTTTTACCTGCCTCTGGAGTGACCCCCCCTCAACTTTCATGAATTTTATAGTATGGAATACTAGGGGGCTAAACAACCCTCAAAAGCAGAAAAGTATTATACAGAGAATAAACTGCCTGAAGGCAGACCTTGTTTGCTTACTGGAAACAAGAGTGAAACAACAAAACATGCCAGTTATAGTAGATAGGCTCTTTCAGGGATGGAAGCTACATCACAACTACTTAGAAGCTTATAATGGGAGAATATGGTTCCTATGGAGAAATCAGATGCAGGTTGATCTTATTGCAACATCTGATCAGAGCATTACATGCTGCACCACTTATAATTCTACCAGGTTCTACATTACAGCAATTTATGGAAGCAATGAAGGCATAAGTAGAAGAAGGCTTTGGCACCATATTCAGGACATTCAAGGCAGAATTGATGGCTCTCCTTGGCTTTTGGCTGGAGATTTCAATGTTATAGCAAGACCACAGGAAAGCTCAGATTTCAATGGCTCCTACATGCTTACCTCTGATATGAAGGATTTTCAGGACTGCTTGACACAGCTATCAGTGTTTGATCATACCAGTACTGGACCAGCATTCACTTGGTCCAACCACCAAACTGATGCTTACTTGGCTAAAAAGCTTGATAGGGTTTTGGTGAATGATTGCTGGCATACACAGTTTGCTCACTCATTTGTTGAGTTTTTGGCTCCAATGGTTTCTGATCACTGCCTAGCATACATAAAGATGAACTTGACTGCTCATTCTCCCCCAAAGCCATTTAGGTTTTTTAATTTCTGGACTAGGAATCCAGAGTTCCTGAACATTGTGGAAAACTCTTGGCAAGAGCCTTTCATTGGCAATCCTATGACCACTCTATTCCACAAATTGAAGAGATTAAAGGCAGTACTGAGGGCATTTAACCTGGCCATATATGGCAACATTTCAGGGAAGGTTCAAGATAAAAGGCAAGAATTGGAGAGCATGCAGATGATCAATCTGCATCAAAGGCCATCTAATACTCTTGTTGAAACAGAAAGAAGACTCTATGCAGAATTGATGGAACTCCAAAAGGCTGAGGAAAGTTATTACAGGCAGAAATCAAGGATAAAATGGCTGCAGGAGGGGGATCAGAACACTCATTATTTCCATAAAATGGTGTCAGCAAAGCATAGCAAGCAATCCATCAGAGTCCTCTATGATGATGAGGGAAGGAAGTTGGAAGATTTTGGCCAAATCTCAAAGGAGGCTGTAAGGTTCTTTCAGAAGTTAATTGGGACTGAGGACAAACAGGTCACAGACTGCCCTAGGGAGCTTCTTACTGAACTTATTCAGCCTGCCTTACCTGCTGAAGCTAAGGACAATTTAGCTAAGGCTGTTACAAAAGAGGAGGTGAAAAGAGCCATGTTTGAGCAGAATGGGGACAAAGCCCCAGGGCCAGATGGATACACTGCACAGTTTTTTAAAACTGCTTGGCCTATTGTGGAAGAGGATGTCACTGCAGCAATCTTATCCTTCTTTCAATCAGGGAGCAGGATATCAGTCTTTAACTCTACATGTATTGCTCTTGTCCCAAAATTCCAGAATCCTAATCATATGAAGGACTTCAGGCCTATTTCTTGCTGCTCTGTCATTTATAAATGTATTACCAGGATCATCACTGCCAGGCTCACTCCACTCCTTCCTGCTATGATCTCCAGCAATCAGAGTGCCTTCATACCAGGGAGAAGCATCTCAGATAATATTCTTATGGCTCAGGAACTGGTCAAAGGGTATGGAAGAGCAACCTTATCCCCCCGTTTTGCAATGAAGATTGATCTCCAAAAACTTTTGATTCATTAAATTGGGACTTCATTCTCACTGTTTTATCAGTTTATGGATTGCCTGATAAGTTCATAGGATGGATCAAGGCATGCATCACTTCCCCAAAGTTCTCAATTTCTCTTAATGGGGGATTAGTAGGGTACTTTAAAGGAGCAAAGGGGTTAAGGCAGGGAGACCCTCTCTCTCCTTATCTTTTTGTCATTGCTATGAATGTTTTATCCAGACTTCTGAATGCAGGGGCTCTTCATGGAGTTTACAGCTACCATCCTAAATGTCACAGAATCAAGCTTACTCACATGTGCTTTGCAGATGATCTGCTGATTTTTGCAAAGGGTAACTTGGATTCTGTTGTGGGCATACAGGGTATTCTCCATTACTTTTATACCATTTCTGGTTTGCAATTAAACCCTTCCAAGAGTGAAGTCTTCTCCTCTGGTGTTAGTAGGACCACTCTACTTGAGATGCAAGAGTTGACAGGGTTTAAACTTGGCAAACTACCTGTTAGGTACCTTGGGGTCCCTTTGGTCACAAGAAGACTCTCTGAAAAGGATTGTTCTCCTTTGATCGACAGAATTACTCAGAGAATCAATGGCTGGGCAGCACGCATGTTATCCTATGCAGGAAGGCTTCAGCTCATTCAATCTGTTCTTTTTAATGTGTCCAATTTCTGGTGCAGGCACTTTGTATTGCCTAAGGCTGTTCTTAAAAGAGTTAATCAATTATGCAGTAGGTTCTTCTGGAAAGGAAGAGATGACTCAGCTAAGGGAGCAAGAGTCAAATGGAGTTCCATTTGCTGTCCAAAGTCAGAGGGGGGTCTTGGATTAAAAGACTTGGGAATATGGAATAAGGCTTGCATTATTCAGCACCTATGGGCACTTCTCTCTCAGGCAGGTTCATTGTGGATTGCCTGGCTTCATGCCTATGTGCTGAAAGGAAGAACAGTGTGGCAGGTTCAACCTTCCCCAGGAAGCAGCTGGACATGGCGTAAAATGCTTCAGCTGAGGGCTTTGGCTTTGAGGTTCACCTCCAACCAGAATGGTGCTCTAACTTGGAAGTTCCCTGGGAACAGTTTTATGGTGGCTAAGGTCTGGAATGATCTCAGGCCTAGGCAGGACAAGGTGGAGTGGGATAAACTGATCTGGTTTCCATTTCATATTCCTAAACATGCACTGGTAGCTTGGATGGCTATATTGGACAAACTGCCTACAAAGAACAGATTGATGTCATGGGGCATGGAGGTGGATGGCAAATGTGAGCTATGTCAAACTGAGCAAGAAACCCGGAATCATATATTTTTTGAATGTGACTATTCAAAGGAAATATGGGGGCATATACTATGCTTATGTCAACTTCATAGAAGCATAAGGAGCTGGCAAGCAGAGCTGCAATGGGCAGTAAACAGAATCAGAGGAAAAACTCTCATTTCTGTTATTTTGCGTTTATCATGGAGTGCCTTTCTTTACTCGATCTGGAGGGAGAGAAATAATAGGTGTTTTAATCGCCTTCAATCCACACAAGGAGCCATCATTGAGCAGATAAAAGAGATCATCAGAATGCGATTGTTGGGGCTCAAGAACATTAGTCCTGATGAAGTGAACCGAAGATTGGATGCAGATTGGGGACTGTCTCTTTTTTCCTAGGATCTTTGTCCATTCTGGTATAGCTTTAAGTATTGCTGAAGTATGTTGCTATTGTTCCCTGATTGATTAGTGGTCTTAAGTTTTGTTCAAGTATTGTTTAAGTATGTATAGCTTTAAGTACATGTTGCAGATGATGTTGGATGTAGCAGTTTAACTGCTTTCTGGATAAATAAAACACTTACTTATCCAAAAAAAAAAAAAATATGGTAAGAAAGATATCTACCTACTACTCGATAGCTTTGAAGAATCTTGGGTAAATAATAAAAAATATGCGTTCAATAATTAAATAATTATTAAATGATTTAATAATTAAAAGTTATTTAAAAATAATAATTAGAAAAAATATTGTAAAAAAAAAATTATTTTTAATAAAAAAAAAAATTCCTTTCTCTTTCCATCAAAGAAATATTATTTTTTACAAATTTTAATTAAAAATAATTTTTAATTTTTAAAAATTTTAAAAAATAAAAAATTTTAATTTTAGAAATATTATTTGTATTATTTATTATTTTTTAATTAAAAAAAGTAAATCAAAAAATTAAAAAAATATGTTTTAAAATTAAAAAATTTATTTTTTAATTAAAAAAATAAGAAAAAAAAAGAGAATTTTTTATTTATTTATTAAGGGTACTTTTATCTTTATAATTTCTTTTCTAATAATTTTATATTTTTTTTAAATAATTTTTATTTATTTTATAATTTAATAATTATTGTATGGTAAAAAATATATATTTCAAATTTACCGAAGAATCTTTGCCAGAAGAGTTCAGAAGGAAAAGCCACTGTGAAAGCTATAAAGAAATGTAATTATGCCTACTTTTACTTGTTTTAGCAAAGCTAATTGGTTTTTCTTCAACAAGTTTGGGAATAGGGCAGGAGCAGCCATTGATAGATAGATGATAGACTAGACGATATAGAACGGCAGTCATTTCAACAGAGTACAGTTCCCCAATTGTTGAACGAGACCTGACCAGGCAATGATGTGAAGAATATTTCTTAGCAGCGTTTAATCAATCAAGATAGAGTGCAGTATTGGACAAAGGTCACATCTGCAGGGTTTAAAACTTGGGCTGTCATAACTCACGAGCCAAGCCTTTTTATTTTTTGAACGACAGTAGGCCTGGATCGCTAAGCTACATATTACAGCAGCCAGCGCCCTTGTTAGTTGCCTAAATGGGTAGCAAGGCCCAAAGAGATGCATATTCCATACATACATAACACAGTTATTTAGCAGGAAGGAGAGATTTGCAAGGTAATTGAGAGTTATTGACATTAATAACATATTAAAAAAAGAGTGTCAAGAAGCTTTGATCAACAGGAGAGGGGAAGGGATGAAACGTTGTGGCAATGCTATAGTTGCTAGCGAACAGAAAACAAATGGACTAATCTCCTTTACAAACTTTCCAAAAAAACAAATTGATGGGCATACTTAAGATGAAGTTCTCCACTGCATCTCAATTTGAATCCGACCATTCTTCGAGTCAATGAGATGATACTTTTCATTAATTCTTCTGTTATTAACAACATCAGCTAGGTTTATAGTAACATAACCCAAAGATTCCTGGTAAAACATGTAAAAGAAGTATTTGTTATTTCATTACAAGAAAGAATAATGTATTTGTATTTCAAATTATACGCAATAGCCATGGAGAAATAGAAGTTTGTTATGCACAAGATCTGGTGGATCATCAATATGATCAAAATGAAAATTCAACGCGATCAGGATAACTAGTGTTAGTAATGAAGCCTTTGAATACTATTTTGCGTAAAGCTTCCAAATATTAGATATACCCTCTTCTAAAAGTTTAAAAAGAGAACGAAAATGAATGCAATAAATGCAATTGCACCTTGGAATGCAGTAGCCCTATCCTGGAGGACGTACTGAACAATTCCACGTGAATTTTATCATTTGTGGGTGGTTCATCCACCATAAACTGAAATTCATCTTCCCATCTTGGATCTCTGCTTTTCCTTACACGCTGTATCAATGCCAACATGATTGTCAATTCCAGACGAGGAATTAAAATGTATGACAACTAGATTTATGGCATGGCATACCTTTGTTTTTCTCTCCTCCCCTCTGAATAACAAACGCACATGTGGGTTCGTGTGGTACTTTCCTTCAACATCTTGAGCTTCATGCACAATAACTACAAGCAAACCTCCACCTGCAGGTGTTCCTTCTGGAGCTTTTTGTACCATACTTGAATCCTCAATGTCATTTGGCATCTCATTCTCCTTGAAAGGTTTGTACATGACTTCCATGACAAGCTGCCCACGTGACTTCTCATTTGTTGGATCATTTGGGTTCATATTTTTTAGCAGATCAAGAGTCAAAACTTTTGGCTCATCAGGTGTAAGATCTTTCAATGGAACAACATTCATGCCCATTTCGTCATGTGTGCCAACCTGAATTAGTTAGCATACAGTTTGAGAAATATTGAAATACATGCGGAACATACACAGGCATGCATTCATGAGTATCAGGTTGGCATGGAATGCTTGAGATCCTAAGAAAGTAAGTCTTCCAACAAGGACAAAAAGAACAATGACGTGTCCCATTATTGCACATCGCCAAATAGAAAGGTTATGCTGCTCTCCTTAGGAGTAACCTCAGAACGTATTCAATAAATTTAGAAAACAGATCAAAAGAATCATACCTGCTCCCAATCATAGACATTTATCTCCAAAGCTTGAGTGTTTGGATCTTTAACAACAAAATTAAATTCCTCATTCCATTCGGGGTTCAAGTTGCTATGTTTCACAGTAGTTTTCTTCGCAGTAAGTTTTTCCTCCGTTATATTTAGTTTCACATAAGGATCTGATTTGCCCAGGAGATCTTTCTTTTTAAGCTTCATTGCCCTCAGAACCTTCACATCAAGAATTCCTACAGGTTTCTTCATGGCTCTGCCAATTTGAGGAAATTTTAGCATGTAAGAGATAGAGTCTCATCTGTAACTTGGAAGCCAGCAGAAAGCCAGAATATGCACACTTACTGTGTAGGATCCATTATTTGCACTTCTAGGGCTTGAGGCCACAGGTACATATTTGCAACTTGATCTTTTATGAGTTCCTGGAGAAAAAAAAGTAAAAAGAAACAAAGAATTAGGGCGATTTCTGGAAAATAAAGGGTGATGGCATTGTTTGGCATATAGATTTGCTACAAGATTGCAGTTTCCACTTCTCTTCCCTCGGGAAAGTGAAGGGGAGAGAGAGAAATGGGCATAACATTTGGTGTACATAAGCATGGTGTAGAGGATAACCATCAGCCATGAGGTAAATAATAGTGTTGTCCATCACAAAATTTAATCTATTACAAGAAGATACTAGAAATAGAAGTATTACCTGGACAAAACTGTATAATCCAGGAATGGCCATAACATCTGCCCCAAGTAACTTTAGCCCAAAGTCAACATGTGGCTACAAAATAAAAATAGAAGATTAGGAGAAAAAGGGAAGAGAAAGAAAGAGGCAAGAAAGTAAGATCCATCTATACATACTACAACTAAGAACTGTCTGGATGATGTTTTCTCCTAAACCTCTTATGCTGACACTCAAAAAATAAAGACATGAAATAAAGTTAATAACATCAATTCATAGTAAATGGAGATGATAAATAAATTAGAAAAAACTTCCCTAACAAGAATGATGCTTAGAGACTTACTGTTTCTGTATTATCAGCACCAAGTCCATAACATTGTTCATAAGAAGCTATAATGCAGCACAAACTTTATTACTTTTTAAATACAACATACCTTGTCCATTAGGGAGACATATATATTGGCAAAACAAGGAAAGATACTGAGCAAAGGCTTCAGAGTGATTCGAGGAACAGCAAATACTTGCAAATCAACAACCTAAAACATTCAAAAAAAAATCAATGATCCCCACTGGAACCATACACGTATTCTCTCTTGCTGAACCATACAGAGTATGTACACATTTTTCTCATGTTTTGTCATGCATATTTCTTTCTATTAATCTACCATTACACTAGCAAATACCTGAACAGTGGCTTTTAATCCAAAAGCTTTAACTGCGATAATGATGTTAGGATTCCCTGCCCACTTAAATGATGGTTCCATAATAAGTTCCTTCTCATCAGTGACATAGACTTTCATTCCTGACATATGATTAAATCAACAATGAGTATCACTCTATAAAAATTTGTACTATAATTACAAGGGAAAAGAAAAAGAATAGAACCCATTTTGTGCATATAACCCAACAACATCATAACCACCATATGCATACAATCTAGGCTCCTTTAAATGACAATAAGCAATCATGTCCCAGGTGAATGCTTTTCAATATTTTTCTTGAATTATTATACTACATAATTAGAAGCCTAAAGGCCATTGTTCTGACCCATTTCCCTTCCAGATCCTCAGTATGCATAACTTTTCTTTCAATCTGAAAATTAGTAGTTTATCACATAAGAAATGCGAGGGTTATACATATACATATATAAACTCAGAACCTAATTGTCACCTTTTGTCAGTCTAAAGCATAACCAAGACATCTAGCATGCTGCATTCTTTTCGATATAAGTAAGTGCCACACTTATAAAGACAAGATTTTTAATGTTTCCATCATGATTATCATGATACTCTGATATCTTGGTTAAATATCTCTCCTTTGAATGCAGAAAAGAATTCAAATCAAGTGATCATATAATGGGAACATATCTGATATGCCATATACAGTTGAGCTTATGTGTGTAAATATAGGAGTATCTATTTGAGAAAGAGAAGTCAACCTTGAAAAGTTGGTGGCAGGGTACCCAGAGTAAGAGTTTCAAATTCAACTGATTGAATTTTGTATTTCGGAATTTGCTCAGCAATAATGGGCTTTGCTATATTCTTGGCAGTTGTGCAAATTGCCTAGAAAATATGAAGTGTCAAAACTCAGTAAGGAATTCAGAAAAGCAAGGCCAAACAAATATAATAGAGGCCATAACAGGTCAAAGATCATTGCAGTTACACATACCGTGTCCAGATACGGCCACATGTTCTCAATTAATTTGTTAAGCCAGTCAACCTTCAGAGAAACACAGTTATAACCTTGTTGCATAACTTAATGCAGTTAATACCTAACATTCAGAAATGCCAGGAAAAAGAAATAAGAACTCATAGCAAGAATAACATACACGGTCAAAATCTGGATTTTTGACCCACAAAGGGATCTCTGGAAGCAACCGTTGCAAAGTGTTTGAGTCCTCCTCGACCAAAGGACGAACTTTTGGATCCTGAACACATGACATGTTAGCAACCAAAAGAAACAATGCAACCATCTTATCAATGGTTCAAAAGGCTGAATCATGACATTGGAGGCAATTTATGTTGTTGTTTTGCTACCAAATTAAAATGCTCAGTGGGATATCAATATTTAGAAAACAACCAAAATAATAATAACAATAATAATAAAAAGAAAGACAGCACAGGAATTAAAAAATAATTCAGAGGAAAAAAGTTTACATATACAGAAAAGTTTCTCAGGACAATTCAAGTTTGTTTACTTTAATGACGCATTATTATACAACAGTCGGAATTCATAAATATTTAAACTTGTATATTGGAATTCGGATGCAGAATTCTCAATTCACTTGGAAAAGGACCTCTATATCTCAATGCTTCAACAAAAAAAAGAAAAGAATTATGGTAAGACTGGATCACGTATTTCTTCATTGTTTTTCCATATGATAGCTTCCTGTGTTAACTACACCTTCTTATTAGCCATTTATGTCCTCCATCTGTTGAGTACCAATTACAAACATTTACATCTAACTATTCCAACCTCTCATTCGTGGCACCAATGGACATTCTAAACAAGCCAAATAGTTTAGTGATTAAGTGATCAAGTACAGTAAGCAAAATACCAGAATAAAAATTTGCTATACCACTGTTAAATGCTAATCACAGCATAGAAAAGTTTCTCAATCCTAAAACTGAAATTTGCCTAGAAAAAACCTAAAGCTTACACCTGTTTGATCATTTCAAAATCGTGTTTTCCACTGAAAAATGGTAAATATGCATCTTTCAAAGCCAGAACACTACAAAGTACAAATCTTTGCACAGTGAAACTGTAGATAGAATCCATAAACTAAAATTGGCTTAAGACAACACCTAGAATTAACCATAAATAGGATCCATATATTTACCAGATCATAAAAGAAAACCAGTTGATCAACTTAGAATAAAGTTTGCATTTTTTAGTACCTATTCATTTTTTAACTAATAAATGGACAAAATTTAAAGCTGCTTATGGAAGTACAAGAACAGCCCCCTAGGAAAAAACGCTTCACTCAAACAAAAACTGAGAAAAGCAAAACGAAGAAGAACCAAAAAAATAAAAGCAAAACATAACGAGAACTAAACCGAGAAAGAAACAGACCTTAACATCAGTGGGCAGTACGTATATGAAGATGTAATACCCAATGACGATCCCAATCGAAGTTCCAATTCCGAAGCCAAAAACACCCAATACAGAGCTCAGCACACCCATGTTTCTTCTTTTTCTAAAAGATCGCCCAAATAGTTAAATCAAAGAGGCTAAAAGTTTTTGCTCTGTTCAAATAAAAATAACAACAGAAGAAAGAAGAAGAAAAAAAAAACCCAGAAAAGGAATCTAAGTAACTAACATTCTTGTTTGAGGTAAAATTGAGAAAAACAAAAAGGAAAGAAATGCAAAGAGATATTACGGTTTAAAATCTTATGAGGAAGAATGCATTAAAGGAGGCATTTACTTCTTGTGGCCAATCTTTTACGTTCAAAGGAGCCGCTCCGGTTTTGGACCTACACAACGGCTTTCGCTATGAAATTTTCTTCAAGCGCGTGATATTTGGCCATTGGCCGTCTGTCTGTCTGTCGCTTGGTTGGTTATGAATTCCTTCCGTTTTTTTTTCCTCTTTTATTTTTCTAGCTTATAAAGAAACCAAAATTCTAAAAGCCTTTTCTTAAAAAAGAAAATTTAAGAAATGAAATAATTTGAAAACTATGGAAGGAAGGAGATGTAGTTGGCAGTTAATAGGGAGAGCTGTTTGTGACAGCAACAGTGTTTTATATGTAGCTGAAAAGCTTGGTGAGAGAAGATATATCCAAATAAATGAATTCTATTGGCCTGTCTACCAATTTGACTTTTTTCTTTTTTTTTTTTGCTTTATAGTATTTGTTTACTAAATACTCTTTTTATATTGTAAACTTTGAGTAGGGAGAAACTTTTTGCCTTCTTTTTATTTCATTTCTTGTCTGCTTCCCCAGCAGGCTAGCACTACTAAAAAATCGTGCCATTTTATTTTATATGATAACGGTCCGAGCAAAATATATTATTCCGTTACGCGTTGTTGGGCGCAAAACCCAATTTCCGTTTTTCCATTTGGAGTTATTTTGGCCAGATTTGGCCGTTGGCCTTTTCACATGCCTCTTTTAGATTAGAATTAAATCATCAAATTCTTTTTTTATGAAAGGTCAATCTTTACTTTAATTTTTCTTGATAATTTGTTAAGAAGAGATTGAATATGTTGAAATTTAAATTTAAATTATTAAATTTTTTTTTTAAATGATTACATGAAAAGAACAATTAAACTGTACATTGCATTGCGCAGTTAATTTTTCAATAAATTTTCATCCATAGCATTATTATTATTATCATCTAAATGGCGAATAAAACCAAAATTTTTCCTTGTTGACAGTTTGGACCTACCACGTGTACAAACTAACTTTTATCTATGTTTTCCCTGTCACCAAAGGCAAGCCCATCTCAAGAGATTTCTTTTCTGTTTTATTTCTTTGTTTTTTTCTTCCAATTTTCTCGCCATCTCTCTTTCTTTTCCTTTGAAATAATCGACACTGTTTATCACTTTGTGTTTGAGTTTGAAATAAATACACTGTTCATCCATTTCAAAATAAATACAAATTTTCAATAAATTGTTTCAACTTGTGGTCGCAATTGTATTTATTTTGTGTTCTAACTTCTAAAGCACTTGATGCCAACTTTGGCTAGTTGGCTTGCCGTATACTGTATACTGTGAGGGTAGACGGCAGATTCGGATTGATTCAGATTGAATTGCTTTGAATTTGGATATTTTATACTTTTTGATTGATTTGGAGGGATTGAGATTTTTCAAATTTAGATGGTATCAATTCCAAGGATGTTGAAAAAGTTCCCAAATATCTACTAGATCACTCCGTGCAAAGATGGGATAAAATTAATTAGTTTCTTTATAATGATTCTCTCGAATTAAAGTCTAAACGTACATTTCATTACAAAATGGAATTTAGATATAGATAGCTCAGTCTAGTCACTGTTACGCTCTTCGAACATGGGGGGACGCAGTGCGCTGGGATGGTCAGTACTGTCCCAATCATGGGAGATATATCTATATTAACGGGAAAGGATTGCATGAAACAATTATGCCACGTTAGTATATATTTTTTCATTCAAATTATATTACGTAATCAGATTATTACAAAAACGATTAATAAATTATTGACATAAATATTTATAATTTAATTATTACATGTAATTTGTAATAAATAGTTGATTTTTTTTTTAAATCTCTGATTATGTAATATAATTTGAATGAAAATGATATATACTGACGTAGGGTAATTCTTTCGTATCATATTTTCTTATATAATAACTTACCTCAACCGCCAGCAATTACTTTGAGAAGAAAAGGAAAGGGAGCATGGTGGGAAAAGTCAAGAGGAGTGCTGTGGACGTGTGGTTATCTTTGAAACAATTGACATTTTCAGTAAAAAGCTGAGTCAAGTGATGATCAGGGCCTCAAATTGTTACTCCTCAATAGACAGAAACAGGTTCTCAGTTAGATGTGTTCAAACGGTTAATTCGATTAATAATTAAATTGAATTATCATTAACCGAATTAATCGAATTTATTTTTTCATTAACCGTTAACTGAACCGAAATGTTAAAATGGAGAATTAACCGAACCGAAATTATTTCGGTTAATTCGGTCGGTTTACGAATTAACCGAAATAAAAACCTAATTTATTTTGCAACCTATTTTAATACATGATTTTATATCCAAATAATCTATCCAACCAACCAAAATTTAAAAGCAAAGCATAATAAAACTATTATAAATTCAAATATCAAACATACTAAACAACTAAACATACTAAACAACTAAAAAAACATGATAAAACATAATGAACATTACATAAGTCTCAAAACAAAGAATATTTCGATTAATTCGTATAATTCGGTTATTTTCGCTTAACCGAACCGAATTAACCGATAACCGAAATATTTCAAAAGTATTAACCGATAACCGAACCAAAAAAAATTCGATCGATTAATTCGGTTAAAACCGAATAATGAACACCCCTATTCCCACTTCCCATTTAGCTATGACAGTGAAACCATATACAGTTGCTATTTGCCTGTTTCCACAAACAATAGCGGTTGCTATCATCTGCTTGTGTCATGGCCCACTACAACAGGCCTAATCCTCGGAGCATTGTAGCCTAAGCCAACGCCTAAGATTGCTTGGATAATCGGTTCTGAGGTGCTAGAGGCACGTGCTATTATTGTGCAACATGAAGAAAAGGGTCCCCTCGATGATTAACTTTTGGTTTAAGCATTTGGACCCGAACCTTTAAAACCATCATTCGATTGATTTCTCCACTGACAAGCAAATAAAAAAGACGCATTGACTTGTCTGTTACTGAAACTTTATAGGTGAACTCCCTAAGTAGTAAGCACCCTGGAAAAAGAAAGATACAAAGATATACTTTCAAATTCTTCTCCAATCACTCGTCCAGAGAAAGAGATACTGCTTTTGTTTTGAAGCAAAGAACTTGAGGATCTGTTGGGCTTAAAGCCGAAAGCAGGCAACTGGAATTTGCAAAATACATGGGTGATGGGTCCGTGATAGTAACGTTTTTAACGAGTTAAACTCTAAATCCAATTTCGACAGAGAAAAGCAAACTTGGTGTTGCTGAGCCCAATTAAACTCTACATTTTTGCCCATTAAAAATGGTTATTAAGCCTTTTAAGGTCCATCAAATCACACTGGACTAAAACTCAACAAGCCTTTTCCTTTTTCAAAGATGTATAACTTTTTCTTGGATTAGTCGGATTTGCTAAAGAAAGGTAAAAATAGTTAATCTTTTTTATCATTTGAGTATTTGACCATTCTTTTAAGGCCCCGTATGGATGTCATCGGACATCCGTTTCGATGCGATTGGAGCATTTTTTTTTTTGTTTCAACCGCATCAATATCATTGTTTGAATAATAGGGGTCAGTCGTGCTAAAGAGTTCTAAGCCTCCAGTGGAAAGAAAAGACCCTTCGGGAGAGCCTTTTCTTAAAATAATCTTTATGGTTATTTTTTTTATATATAATAAATATATATTTTATTTTTATATAATAAATATATAAATTTTATTATTATAAAATTAAAAGAAATTAATTAAAAATAAATAATTACATGAATAATAAAAAAAATACAAAAATATTATTTGATATATTTTTATAATTTTTATTAATAAACTTATTATTTGACATAAATATAATTTTAATTATTTATTAATTTTATAAATATCAAATAAATTAAATTTTTTATTATATATGCACATTTTAATCTAATGTCTCAAATGGTCATTTTATCTTCTCACTACAATTAATCTCACCGCCACCGCTGCTTTTGAATCCAAACACATATCCCACCATTGATTTTAATCTCACCGCACAGTAATCAATCTCACCTGTACAGTAATTAATTTCATCTCGATCGCTGTTTTTAATCTCATCGGAACCAATCTCACCGTCCATCCAAATGGACCCTAAAAAACCCAACTTTGCCTTTTGTTTATGAAGACGTTGGATGCCCCTTTTGTCATGCATGAGCACCAAATTTATAGTTTTAATTTTTGAGTTTTGCTAACAAGTGCCCTTATGGCACTTTTTAAAGTTATTTAATATACTATTTATAGGAATAACTTTGTATTAAATGGAATAGTTGATAACTTTAGTCATCATTTTTAATGTATTAAATGAAGATATTATTATATGTGATAACCTTAAAGAATGCTCTTAAAACACTTGTTAACAAAATCCTTAATTTTTTATGCCCTCTTGCCTTTTTTTTATTTACTCCAATTATTCCAACGTATTCACCTCGAGAAAGTTCATTTGATCGACAAGGGATCTCTATAGGATTTTTATCGAAGAAACCCAAATAATTAAAGGCCGCCTAGAATATAAAATGAACAAGACACGATTAAACCCATGGCTTGTATCAAAATGGTCGGTGCATCTAAGCTGATAATCTCACGTCACCGCCTATAATTATATAAAAATATCAAACATATTATGAGAGTAGAGATACAGTGCATTATTTTTATATAAGGGAAACATTAAAAATACACGTCAAATTGCATATTGTTATTAAGCAAAGTTAAGTAAACTTCATGCTATCCGACCTAAGAAAGGAAATAAACGATGGACGGGGCAATTCAAATTTGACAATTTTAAATATAATATAAAAAATAATTAAAATACAATAAAAATAATATAAATATAATATAAATTATTAACATGTTAAAATTTAAATTATCGTTATTTGTTTTGTTATAAGTTATTGCATTTGATTGAGTTCTATTCCTTTTTGCCAAAGATGCTTTACAAAGGGTTTTCATCACCATAACTTTTCCTTTATTTTTTATATTTTAATTTCATTAACAAAAAATTGGTCATGACTTTTTTCTCTGTCGATCGCCTAGGGGGGGAATGTATCTGCAAATGGATATCTTCTTTTTCGTATTCAGTTATACACAATTTTATTACCATAAAAACAGTTGACTTAGACATTTGCCTTGGCTTTGTGCAGGTGATTTCAATGAAATTCTTCTTTCAACGGAGAAAATTGGTGGTAGCTTACGTCCGACATGGCAGATGGATGATTTCCGGGCAATTCTTGATGAGTGTGGTTTTTTTGACATACCGGTATCAGGACCAACCTTTACATGGATAAGAGATGGTGTTTCAGGGGTTATTCGAGAACGTTTGAACAGAGGGCTAGTAAACCAGGCATGGTGGGATTGCTTTCCATCAACAGTTGAATATCACCTAGGGGCCTCAACTTCAGACCACATCCCACTTATTTTCAAACTTGAAACCAGCAGAAGGAAGAATTATAGTAATGGTGGCTTCAAATTTGAAAATATGTGGACCAGACATGAAGATTGTGAGCGGGTTGTATCAAATGTGTGGCTGACTGGTGAATATGGCAATTTTGACGAGCTAGCTCAAGGAATTACCAGTTGTGGAGCGCAATTGTCGAAATGGAACAGGGATATTTTTGGTGATATTAGGAACAAGATCAAACAGAAGCAAAAAGAACTTGAACAGGCTTACGATGGAGATGGAGCATTATTAAACCAAGAGGGACAGATTAGAGCTAGAGTGGAACTTAATGAACTGTGGCAAAGGGAAGAGGTGATGTGGCGGCAAAGGTCTAAGGCTTTATGGCTAAAAGAATGTGATAGAAATACGGGGTATTTTCATTCAGTCGCGTCCCGAAGAAGGCGGAATAATACCATTCACAGAGTAATGGATCAACATGGTGTCTGGCAGTATGAGGCTGATGAAATCGAGAAGACCATACTTGACTATTTTGCTGACATTTATACTACTGCTGGAACTAACGAGTGTGCAATGCAGGAAATTATTTCCGGAATGAATGGGGGGCTTACGGAGAATATGAGGCAGCAACTAGATGCGGTTTTCACAGGCCAGGAGGTGAAAGAAGCCTTAAGTCAGATGCACCCAAGTAAGGCACCTGGTTCGGACGGTATGACAGCACTTTTCTATCAACGATATTGGCATTTAGTTGGGAGTGATGTTAGCAAAATTATCCTTGATTTCCTTAATAATGGGATGTCACTAACTCGAGTTAATCATACTAACTTGGTATTGATCCCAAAGGTGAAACATCCAGTATCAGTCAAGGATTATAGGCCAATTAGTTTGTGCAATGTGGTCTATAAGATCATTTCTAAAGTATTAGCCAACAGACTTAAGCAAGTTCTGTCGGTTTTGATAAGCGCTAACCAAAGTGCCTTTGTCCCGGGTCGTATGATTTTTGACAATGCTATGGTGGCGATTGAGACGGTTCATGCAATGAAGAACAGACGTAAAGGGAAAGTGGGTCAGATAGCGCTCAAGTTAGATATGAGCAAGGCCTACGACAGAGTTGAGTGGAACTATTTGGAAGGCATAATGAGGAAGTTGGGTTTTTCAGATAGATGGATCTCGTTGATTATGACGTGTGTTTGTACAGTACAATATTCGGTAATTATCAACGGGAAACAAAGTGGAAACATAGTTCCAACTAGAGGATTACGGCAAGGAGACCCGCTTTCTCCATATTTATTCCTTTTGTGTGTGGAAGGCCTATCTAGTCTGTTGAATAGTGCAGATATTAAAGGGACTATTAAAGGAATAGCGGTGGCACGCCATGCTCCGAGAGTTTCACATTTACTGTTTGCGGATGATAGCATACTATTTTTCCGAGCGACTATGCGGGATTGTGAAGGAGTATTGCATATTTTGCGTGTGTATGAAAATGCATCGGGTCAGCTGGTTAACGTTGATAAGTCTGCAATTTATTTCAGTTCCAATACAGGGGATGGTGAAAGGGATACGATCATGCAATGTCTGGGGGTACAAAAGCTTATAAATAAGGAAAGATATTTGGGGCTGCCTCTATTGTTTGTGAGATCAAGAAAGATGGAGTTCTCTGCGATTTTGGATAGATTAAGAACTAGACTTGAAGGTTGGAGAAGGCAGATGTTGTCTCAAGCAGGAAGAGCAGTGTTAATACAAGCAGTGGCACAAGCCATTCCCCAATATGTGATGTATTGTTTCTTATTACCTAAAACCTTCATTCATGACCTTAATATGCTAGTTGCTGGTTTCTGGTGAGGAGATACGCAAAATAAGCGGAGAATCCATTGGCTCCGATGGGATGCGATGTGTGTGTCGAATCGAAACTAGATGGTGGGCTGGGATTCAGGGACTTTGAATCTTTTAACCTTGCATTACTGGCAAAACAATGCTGGAGATTAATCCAGAATGATCATACTCTATGTTACCAGGTCTTGAAGGCTCGCTACTTCAACAACACCTCTTTCTTGGAGGCCACCCTAGGGAATAATCCGTCATTATTATGGCGGAGCTTACTTGAGGGAAGAGAAGTTCTACTCCGAGGCTCACGATGGAGAATAGGAGACGGGCTGTCCGTGGATGTGTGGAAAGATAAATGGATCAATAGGGGACCATCTTTTATGGTGGATAGGGTGCATGATCAACATTTTACACCTCTTAAAGTAGCTATGTTGATTGATCCACAAAGTTGAATGTGGAGGGAAGAGATGGTGAGGGAATTGTTTTCACATGAGGACGCCAATTTGATTATACAGATGCCATTGAGCCAACAAGCTTCAAAAGATAAACTCATTTGGAATGAGTCTATGACTGGTCTATTCACTGTTAAGTCTGCTGTTTATATAGCACAGGAGTTGAAGGGGAGATTAGTTGGCATGCGACACCAAAGACAGACTAAATGGAGGACAATCTGGATGGCCAAGGTAATGCCCAAGGTGAAGACATTTATGTGGAGGGTGGTTAAAGGTTTTCTTCCAACAGCATATGAGTTATGCAGCAGAGGAATACAAGCATAAAATAGATGTGGAGTTTGCGGCGTGCTTTCTGAGACCTGGTATCATGTTCTCTTTGACTGTCCGTTAAGTACAAAAGTATGGGAGGACTCATGTCCCGGCATACTTGATGTTGCGGAACGATGTACGACTGATCCTGATTTTTGGAATACTTTACTGAAGTTTACCAGCAGTGCAAATTGCACAGATAGGTGTTTGAATATTATGTGGCTTTTATGGAATAACCGTAATAACAGTCTCCATAATGGCTGTTGTTCGATGCCTTCAAGGATAGGTCACACTGCCAGCTCGATGGAAATGGGGATGGAACACCGGCATGACCAAGGGAACTGGTTACACTCAACGCGTGCTCATGAGCAGGTTAGGTGGGAAGCACCACCTGATGGAGTTGTGAAGGTAAATGTTGATGCTTCAATGAATAAAAGAGAAGGAATATCTGGTTTTGGAATTGTGTTGAGGGATGCAAGAGGAGCTGTGCTTATGTCTGCAACTATTAGAGTGTGTTTACTGTCAACACCATTATTAGCTGAGGTTTCTGCTATTAAGGAAGGGTTGAAGCTAGCAGTGGAGTTGGGATTTTCGAACTTGATTATTGAATCAGATTCCAAAATGGCAATAAGAGAAATTGAACAAAGGGATGCATCCATGTGGGAGTGGGGAAGCTTAATACTTGATATATGGGATTTAGTTGTTGATTGTAATAAGGTGTTATTTCACCATGTGAGTAGAAATTGTAATAAGCTGGCTCATGAGTTAGCAAAACCAAATGATCAACGGGAAGCTCATAGAACATGGATGGGGTCTTTGCCTGCTACAATTTGTAATCCTGATTTAGTTTTATTGGAATGAAGTTACAGAGTATTATTATATAAAAAAACAGTTGACTTAGAAAGGAGCCTTTCTTCATATCACCTAATTAATAATATTTCCAATTAGAAAAGGCCTATTATCAAACTCAAATTATTTGTTTAAATCAAGCATAATCTCTCGTATCTCCACAGTTATTTACTAATCATATAACTAATTAATAAAGTGGAATAGAAATTATTATTAATTATCAACAATCATGTAATTTGATGATAAATTACTGGATTTTTAATTTCAATAATCAAATTTAATTTTTGATAACTTTAAATAAATAAATAAATATATATATATATATAACTATTACTGATTAATGAATTATGAATTATTATAAGATCAAAATCACCTACAACTTGTTAAAAAAAACATAATATAGTCTTTTATGGAATATGATCATCTCGTTGCATTTTCAACTATAATTAACTTAACTAATTAATTATATACACTTAAATAAATACAAGAAAATTGCAAAATGACAAAGAAAACGACCAAAGAAAGAAATAAAGAATATTGAATGATGGAGGTGGCATGATGACTGTTAGGTACATGTGAAATTCTATATGTAAAACTTGAAATAGAAGCATGAAAACTGAGCAACGAGAGCCCGAAGTTTTGTAAAATAAGATGAAAACCAGATTTGGATAGTGCTATATATCCATTAAATATTTGAATATGTTAAAGTATTCGAATTCATTTAATCAATTTCTTTTTATCAATATAAAATCAAATAAAAATCAAATTTAAAATTCAAGTTCATTAATGATTAACAACAAACAATTTTTAAAATACAAAATAACAACTTAAATAATAAAAATTTGTTTATGTAACTAAAAACAACCAACTTAATCCAATTTTGACTTCACATACGTACTAGTAAAAGAAGAATTTAGAAATGCAACCAATTTGAAAAGATTTTTTTGTTGAGAAGTTCCCACAGGATGCTTGAACATATGATGTTAAATATTAATGATGAAGTGTAAGAAACATGTGATTATGGTTTAAAGGATTTACATTGATATTTATGAAGTAAATGTTCATTGAAATACAAAATAACAACTTAAATAATAAAAATTTGTTATGAAACTAAAAACAACCAACTTAATACAATTTTGACTTCACATATTTACTAGTAAAAGAAAAAGTTAGAAATGCATTTAATTTGAAAAGATTTTTTGTCGAGAAGTTTCCACATGATGCTTGAACATATGATGTTAAATATTAATGATGAAGTGTAAGAAACATGTGATTATGGTTTAAAGGATTTATATTGATATTTATGAAGTAAATGTTCATTTATTATTCGAACAAAAATCAAATCGAATTTGAATTTTGAATATCCAAGAGCTGTTACTAAACTCTATTTGAATCTGACACTGATAGTAGATATCCTATATGAATCTGAAAATATCCGTTTTAAGGTATCCAAATTCGAAAAAATCGAATTGGATAGAGTCGGATATTTAATATCTTACTATATATTGTCATATTCAGTCAATACCTCAAATCTCTCCTCTGTTGGTTAACATCACTAGTGTGCTTGGCAATAAAGTGGAAGGATGGATATGAGAATGTGAAAAAGAAAAATGAATTATATAGATATATTTGACAAAAAAAAGGTTAAAGAAAAAAAATAAAAAAAATATTTTTATTCGTCATTTTAATGCATTAAATAAAAATATTATTATATAATAATCTTAATTTTTTTTTTAATTTTCGTTAAAAAAATCTTAAATAAATAATATAAATTAATCTTAAAAGATATCTTAAAACACTCATTTTTACAAAATTCATAATTAATCAAATTCTTAACTATCCAACAATAAATTACATGGTCATAAACGTCGTTATGCCTCTTTTGCATCACACTAATTAACGGGAAAGAAGGTGCACGAGGCACCGACCAATCATAGATCGGAAATCTCATCAAGCACAGTCAAGAATGGCTGACATGCTGCCACGTGCACGAATCTCAGAAGGTCTTGCACTGTATTATTGTAGGACCATTTTCTCAATTGTCAATTTATCATGCTCAATGCTTCTGTTCTGCCTTAAAAAAAAAAAAAGATTTAACTAATGTGTTGCCCGCGCTCATTCCCTGTGCGTGAGGTCAAAAAGACTTAAAACAATACCCTCCCCCAAAATATAATTGTGGGTCCCACCATGTGTGATACGTGTATGGCTAGGATTTTATCCAGTCCCTTTCAAACCGGGCCAACCTCGAAGAACCCGAGGAAGTGATCAACGGCTAGAATCTCCACAACGGCTATATCAAATAATTGGATCCAACGGTCAACATCGAATCGGCGGCTGCCGCCCAACAGTGTCTGTCTCCCGGGTCTTGGACTTTAGGGGGGTAGCCGACTGCAACTGTTGTCCCTAAATTAAGAGTAATGGTGACATTTTAATTATATAAAAAGAAATACAAATACAGTAAAAAATAAAGTAGCCGTTGGAGACTTTGCAGGTTATGGCTTCTATAAAAAGAGGCATAGAGTTTAACATTCATGAAAGTTTGGTACAGAAAAAATATAATAAAAATCCAAACCCTCTTGCTCTTAGATATATATAAAAAAAGGTCTTTCGGATCCGTTTGGGATCAAAATAATTTTAGCCATCTTTCTTTTGATGAAGATAGATTTTGTATGTATTATTTGATCAGCTAGAGAAATACATGTTTTCTCCTTTTTTGTTCTTAGCATTTCCCTTATAAACATTTTTTTTTTGTTGTTGAGAAAATCGGTAAAGATTTCCTCTCTGTGAAATATAGACTTTTCAAGGTTTTGGTTTCAGGCTTTTGATCATATTATTTCAAAGATCATCGCCTGTTTTTCTTTATAGTCTCTTGTTTTTGTTTTGTAAAAGCTTTTTCCTTGTTTTCCAGGATCTTGTTGATCAGCTAAAGAACTACATGTTTTCTCCTTTTTTGTTCTTAGCATTTCCCTTATAAACATTTTTTGTTGTTGAAAAAATCGGTAAAGATTTCCTCTCTGTGAAATATAGACTTTTCAAGGTTTTGGTTTCAGGCTTTTGATCATATTATTTCAAAGATAATCGCCTGTTTTTCTTTATTGTCTCTTGTTTTTGTTTTGTAAAAGCTTTTTCCTTGTTTTCCAGGATTTTGTTGACAGATTTCTCTATTTTTTTTAAAGTTTCAGTCAGAATTTGTAAAAAAAAAAAAAAAAAAAAAAACCAAATACTATGGATGCAATTTTCATGTCATCTTCAGCTGAGAAATCATTTTCTCCTTACAAGCAACTCAAGAATAGTCCGAAGAGAAATATTGGAGCTAATTTTGTTTCAAAACAAAGTGAAAACTTAGCTCCAACAAACACCATCCATGGAGGAGGCCTCTTGTTTGTTCCGCCACCGTCTCTCTCCTTCTCTTATCCTCCTTCAGCTTCTCTTCTCAACCCAATATTCTATCAAAACCATCAGCAGCTGCAGCGGCAACAACAGCAACCGCCTCTCCTTCCACTTCCAACCCCTATTAATAAACCTCTCCACAGCTCTGTCTCTTCTCGAACCCGAAGCCTTTCTTCTTCTCCTTCGAACAGGAAAAACAACAGAACCAGAGACCAATCTCTCACACCAAAGAGATCAAAATCAAAACAACTCATCACTGGCAAAGTAGAGGATCAGCCAAAAAAAGATCATTTAAAGCCAACAGATCAAGCAACAAAAACACAGGCCATAAGTAAGTCCTTTGTTATGGCATCAGCTAACCCGTTAGGACCCGACCCGAATGATCTCCCCAAGGTTTTAGCATCATCATACATAGCAACAGGTAACGTTGCCAAAGATTTTGAGAAGTTTTCAGGTTCTTTCTTTACACTCTCTCCACCACCTAGCAGCTTGCCTTTGCCTAAGTTTTCGCTTAGACCAAAGCTTAGTTGTAAAGCTGAAGCGGCTGGAGTCGATGTTGGAGCCACTGACAATCTCCGACGGCTCCTACGTCTCCGTTGAATAAACGAAAGTTTGTCTTCGGTTTGGTTCCTGGTGCTGTGTGAAGGGTCTTTTGTGTAAATAAAGGGCCTTACTAATTAAGGGTATGCTTTCCTTAATCAAGTAGTAACTTCCATTTTTCATTTTCTCGTTTTTTCTCTTGGGAAAATATTGTGATCACCTCCTTTGTTTTTTTTTTTTTTTTTGAAATGAGGTGCGCAAAAGGAAAAAAGAGAGAAAAAAGAAGAAGAAGAAGAAGAAGAAGGGTCCTCGTCATAGATTGTTGAACTTTTTTTTTCATTTGTATCAATCATAGTGTAATATTGTAATTTAGGTCCGTATGCAAGAATATTGTGATCACCACCTTGTTTTTGAATTGGGGTGAACATAAATTAGGCTTTGCCATTTTTTTTGTTTGATAATTGTAAGGTTGTTTTGGAACAGAAGATTGCCAAAAATGTTGCTATTTTTTTTTTTGTGAAGATATTTCTATAAAAATCAATAATCCTACTGGTTTAAATCCATAGCATGAATTTCCTGATGATATATATATGGTTTGCATGATTCTATTTCATTGTATAAATTAAATATGGTTTTATTATACAAAGAAACGGACCTGATGTAACTATTTTTGAGGACTTGAACCTGAAAACTTCAGCTGGAAAGAGTCTAGCCGTAGTTGGACAAAGTGGGTCAGGGAAAAGCACTGTGATCGCACTAATTATGCGATTTTATGATCCCATTTCCGGGGAAGAGCTGATTGATGGTTATGATATTAAGACATTAAATTTGAGATCATTTAGGTTGAAAATGAGTTTAGTTCAGCAGGAGCAGCCAGCATTGTTCTCAACCACAATATACGAAAACATCAAGTATGGGAAGGAAGGAGGAAGCATCAGAAATTGAGATACTGAAAGCAGCAAGAGCAGCCAATGCTCATCGATTCATCAGCAGAATGCCTGAAGGATACCCAACTAATGTGGGGTACAGTTATCTGGGGGTCAAAAGCAGAGGGTGGCAAACTGGCAATCGCTAGAGCAATCCTGAAAAACCCTTCTATTCTTCTTCTGGATGAAGCTGCAAGTGCATTGGACACAGAATCTGAGAAACTAGTTCAAGAGGATCTTGATAATCTCATGGAAGGCCGTACCACAGTTGTGGTAGCGCGCAGGTTATCGACTATTATACGCAGATAGCATTGCGGTGCTGCAACAAGGAAAAGTAGTTGAAATTGGTAGCCATGAGCAGCTGACTAGCTAGGAAACCTGGTAGTGTCTATAAACGATTAGTCAGTCTAGCATGAATATGTTGTAATCCAAGGGAAACTACAACCAATTATTACTGTATGTTAAAACTGCAAAAATCTTGAAAATACTTTTTATGATCTCTTTACAACATGATTATCAGTAAACACCATTTCTTGATAATGCAACTGAGCAAAGGGTTCTTTTGATTTTATGGCCAAAAAGAACAGAAGGGTTCTTGATTTATGTATCATGCCAGGAATGCAAGTTTTCTTGATTGACACTGGAATTTATTGGCCTGCAAAGTTCTATCACCATTAATGTAAATTCAGTGACTCAAAAATGACTGATCTCTGCTGGTTGGTTGATGATATTTTAGATTTTTTTTTTCCATCGACTTTCAAATACAGTGACTCAAATTCTGTGCACAAAAGCGGGCTGCTAAATTTGAAATTGAAAACAGGCTGCAGGCATACAGGAATGGATCGTTTCAGCTAAGGCTTCATTCAAATTTAGGAATCTAAGTTTTGGTTTTGGGGGCTGTCCTGTCCTGTGACTCTTTGCTCTTGCATTTGCCTTTTGGGGCCACTCACGGCTTTATTCAAATTTAAATAATCTTTTTTGTTATTTTTAGGGATAATGTCACGAATAACTTCTGAAGTTTATTAAATTTGTCAATGTGATAATTGCACTTTAAAAATGTTCAATGTGGTACTTGTATTATCAAACCGTGTATCAATGTGTTACTTTGACTTAACACCGTTAAATATAGATGATGATGTGGCATTGATCAATAAGGTGATGACACGTGGCAGCATCTGATTTTTTAGAAATTAATATCTGAATTTTTGTGAAAAAAAATTAAATTTTTTTTTTTAAAAATTAATATCTAATTTTTTAAAAAACTTAAACAATTATATTAAAATAATAATAAATTTTAAAATTCTATTTTTTAAAATTAAATTATATTTTTTAAATTCAAAATTTTAAAAAATAACAAAATTAAAATATTTAACTAAGATTATTTTTAAAATATAAAATATTTTAAAATTAAATATTAAATCATTTATAATATTTAAAATTTAAAATTTTTTAAAAAAAGTTATTTTTGAAAATTACAAAAATTAAATTATGAAATTATTTTAATTCTTTTAAAAAAATATTTATTAAAAAATTATAAAAATTAAATATAAAATTTATTTTTTTAATTTTTTTAATTTTTAAAAAAATTTATAATTTATAATTTTTAAATTTTTTAAAATTTAAAATTAATTTTTTTTAAAATTTTTTAAGTTAATACACGTGGCATCATTATATGGTGCCACGTGTCATAATTATATTTTAAAAATAATATTATTTTTATTTTTAAAATTAAAATAATAATTTTTTAGTTAGTACACGTGACATCGTTATATAGTACCACGTGTCAAGTTTTCATGGGATACAAAAGTCATGTCATTAATTTTTAACGGTGTTACTGACAGGTACTACAATAGTACACGGAAGGTAAACTTTAAGTACCAGAATAGACAAATTTGATAAACTTCAGAAGTCATTCATGACATTATCCTTTATTTTTAGTTAACTATTAACTCTTTGTCTAATTTTTTTTTTCAAGGTTTATCTTTATCTAACTTTGGTTTTTTATCGTATATTTATATCGTATTTATATTATTTTATCATGCTATATATATATCATATTTAAGATGTTCGTATTATATATATTTTGTTATGTTCATCTATTATATCATATTTATGTTATTTTTAATATTATATTATAATTTTTTTTTTTGGTATTATATTTATGTATAATTCTATCTTATATAAAATTGTTTCATTACTCGTTAGTCTAATATTTCTTTCCAAATTTCCAATTTTGAAAGCCAAAAAAGAAAATGAAAGGAAAAGAAAGCATTTTGCTTTTTTTTTTTTTTTTCTTCTCTTGTTGGTAATAATTATCTTATCATGCTAATAATTCAACTTCAATTAGCTTATTAAAAAGTTAAATTAATAATATTAAATTAGTGTATCATTTTTCGTGAGAACAAATTCTTTTTGGTCAAAGGCAAATAAAAATTGTTACATATGATATTTTTTTTATATGGATTTTACTAATAAATGTTCTTAAAAGTTTTTTTTAAAGTTTGTTAATATATTATTTATAGTAATAATATTATATTAAATGTAAAATTGATAATTTTATTTATTATTTTTAATATATTAATTAAAAATATTATTATATTTAATAATTTTAAAAAATATTTTTAAAACACTTGTTAATAATTTTTTTTTATATTTAAAAAAAATATATATGATATTAGTACGTGGTAAATGTTAAGAGGCTTAGCTGGCGAGAAGCTGGCTAGGTCAGCTTACCCTTCAACCGCATTTGTGATTTCTCTCTCTCTCTCTCTCTCTCTCTCTCTTTTCTCTTCCCGTTTCCCCTTTCCATCTCCTCTCATTTTGCCAATTTTTCCTTTTCTTCTCGATTTCCTCTCTTTTCACTTGCTTCGACTCTCCAATCAATCCGCTCCTTAGGATTTGCTTCCTGGAGAGAAACGATGAAGCCTGTGGATCTCATTCTTTGTTTGACAACAACAACAAGAGCGTGAAGCAAATCTGAGAAAGAAAAGCCGAGAACCCCGAGATTCTTGGAAAAAGAATTTCAATATTTGGTAATTTTAATTCGTGCGGCGGCGGAGGAAAATGAGCGCCTCGAGATTCATAAAATGCGTCACCGTCGGCGATGGCGCCGTCGGCAAGACCTGCTTGCTGATTTCCTACACCAGCAATACTTTCCCTACGGTGAGCCTTTTACGCTGTCCTCTTTCCTGAATTTTCGGATCTTTGTTGAATGATCGCATGAATTATTAGCATTTTTTAAAATTTTTTTGTTTGGGTCTCAGATAGATGAAGAAAATCAAAACATAACCTGAATATTTATGTAAATTTTTCGGATAAATGAAGAATTTTTTAAAATTGTTGTTGTTCGAGTGAGCTTGGTTATTTTTCTACAACTTTCAAATTGCTATGAAATTTTTGTTGTCTTTTATAAATTCTGTCAAGATTGGGCTTAATGCCGTACAATGTAGGCAGATCAGGTGCAGCCAGACCTTTTCACAGTTAATTGAAACCTTATTCCATTATAATTGAAACCAAGATTGGGGCTTTATGCTCTATGTCGGGTTAGGTTATCTTGGATACTGATTTTCTTTATTGGTAACTGTTTGCATTTACAAGTGTTTTGGTAACAGGACTATGTCCCGACTGTGTTCGACAATTTCAGTGCAAATGTTGTCGTGGATGGCAGCACTGTCAACTTAGGTTTATGGGATACTGCTGGTAATTTGGAAATGGCTTCTGAAATTCTTTTTTCTATTAGTAAGTGTGAGTTCTTTCTAGCTTTTGGTTTGAAATTATTGCCTTGGAACAGGTCAGGAGGATTACAATAGATTAAGACCACTGAGCTATCGTGGGGCTGATGTCTTTATTCTTGCATTTTCTCTCATCAGCAAGGCCAGTTACGAAAACATTGCCAAGAAGGTTTAACCATTGAATATCTTGTCTTTTGAGATAATAATTTTGTGCAGTATGAGATGTCTGTAATGTCATGTGCATGCTGATCATGTGTTTTCTTGCTTTCCATTTCAGTGGATTCCCGAATTAAAACATTATGCACCTGGTGTTCCAATAATCCTTGTTGGAACTAAGCTTGGTATGATTCTTACTCCCCAGATAATGATGTCCTTATATATGCTTGCCATGGTTGTCTTTGTGAATTGTGATTGGGTTGATTCTCTAAGTGACTGAAATTTTTCTCAAATTAATAGAGTATCCTTTTATACTGATGTTTCTGAAATTCTTTCTGTTTCATGAAATGTTCTTATGTTTTTGTACTCTTTGCTGCTACAGATCTCCGAGATGATCAACAATTCTTTGTAGACCATCCTGGTGCAGTGCCCATTTCTACAGCTCAGGTACATATTTACACATTATTATTTCTTTCTTTCTTTCAAAGAGAATATGTTCCACTTATTAAAATATTTGTCTTGCATAACTTCTTTCTGAAGGGAGAGGAATTAAGGAAACAGATAGCATCTCCTGCCTATGTTGAGTGTAGTTCAAAAACACAGCAGGTTAAATGTTCTCTACATATTCTTCATATTTTTTGAACTGAAAAATTGTGTTGAAGGCTTGAAGCCCTTTTTTCTGATTGAATCTTGTGTAACGGCTGCTTTAATGCCAGAATGTGAAGGCAGTCTTTGATGCAGCCATTAAGGTAGTGCTCCAGCCTCCGAAGAAAAATAAGAAGAAAAAGGCACATGTTGGTTGCTCAGTATTATGATCAGCGGAAGATTCAAGTCCGACAAAGATGGATGGACGGGCCAGCTTCTTGCAGCTAGTATCTCTATAACTGTCACCTTTTTTTAATTCAACGAAGCAGCAGCCATCATGTATAGTCTCAAGTCTCAACTGCTGACTTTCTACGGATTTCTGTGAAAGCATCCAGGTGGTTTTTTTTTTCGTGTTTTACTTATTGTCATGATCTATAATTTGATGACAAGCATTCCTTGTTAACATGCACGCCTCTTCTGCTTTTCATGTTTAAACTTTACTCTCATGTATTAACCAGATGTGAAGAAGATCCTATTAGCAAACAACTGTTTTCTTGCACGATGTTTAAATTTGAAGCAATTTTGATTAAATTATGGATTTATTGATGCCATGAGTCATAGAATTTAATTGAGTGTCATGTGATTTCTAGTACAGACAAATACCAAATGGAGCAAAGTCTATCACCATTAGCCTTATGCTCCTAAATATTATATCTAAAAGCAGGGAATAGAGACGTGGCGTAATCTGGTTGGAAGGAAAAAAATCGGCGGGTGTAGGACTACGATAAAAACTACATACCATCCATTTTCCTTTCCAAAAGAAACGAGAGAGTGAAGAAGATGTGCTTTAAGAGCTCAATCAATATATTTTGAGACGAGAATATACCGATTGGTTGTAGTTTCAATCCGACATTCCCGAGACTTGAATCATTTAACTTGTTATAAAATCATTTTTTTCGGTGCGATAAGTCTTGTCTATATTGGATCAAATTTGAGTAAATTTTTTTTCATTTTGAATCAATTTGAATTATTATTTATGTAATAAAAATTATTTTTATTCAAATTTAATTATAAAAATATATAAATATTAATATAAAAAATAAATATTTTAATATTTTTTAAATAATGAAATTAATCGATGGGTTGATTCGTATTCGTCCAAAAAGAAAAATTTTTGAACCGCGATCCGGTTCATCAGGATGTCTACGTAGGTTCACCAGATTCTTTTTTGTTTATCATCATCATCGCCCCAACCCCCACAGCCAAGCTCTTTAACTTATTTACTGAGTAGTGAATTTTAGCATTAGGATTAGAAGAAGAGAGAAATTGTGGGGGGATATAGCGATATCGGATGCGGTGATTGGGAATTTGATGATGATCTACGTGGCTGTGATAGCGGGGATAAAGGCGTATGGTTTAGTTTGTGGGCGGAGTTTCGGTGGTGGGTTTGTCCTGATAGTGTCGAGCACGGTGGTGGGTTTTATCTTGGTCGGGACTCTGACGTGGGACGTCACTCGTAAAGCCACGTATGCGATTTCCCGTGATCAAGCTGCTTCCGTTCATGTTCATGAGATGTGCAAGGGTGGAATTTGCTGGCACGGCGTGGCGGTTCGGTCCCCCGCTTCTGAGGTCCGGTTCAGGCTCCCTCAACAAATTCCATACGGTTATTTGTAAAAAAAGTATATAAAAAAAAAGTCAAAAAGCAGGAGAAAAAGGGGTTTTGAGTTTTGAAGCTGTAAGATATAAGGTTGTCTCTGGCTAAGAAAAAGTATTTTGTTTCCTTGAATTTTGATTGAGAGGAATAAAATAGTGTGTAAAGTTATAAAATAACAAACGAAATGGCAGATGTTTTGTGAATAAATATTCTCCGTCGTTTTTCTTTACCAACCAAAGTTTGTTAGGAAACAGAGGAGGCAGAATTTCCATTGTTTAATTGCTTGGTTTGGTCGGCCTACCGACAAGAAGCAAAGCATTTTTGCAAGGAGGAAGTTCAGGATTCTCAAAAAGGTTATTGCAGTTTATGTCGGAAGATGTCAGAAGCTAAGGAGTTGGGAGTGACATGAAACTATTACAGATTTGTTTCAAGAAAATAAGGAATAAGAAGAGCACTTTTGAGAACTTAATATATTGGGTACTGATGTTCGTACAAAACAGTTAAAGTAGAGTCTTAAATCTTAATTATGTGTATTGGTTTGTCTGTTTAGAACAAGTCATTCTTTTCCGTACCTGGTTGGTTTTCCTTTTTTTTTTGTCTTCCTTATGTATATAAATAGCAGTACTAGAGATTTTGCATCTATTCCTTATTTCCAGAAGATAAAGGATGACCAATGGATTGGATGGGAAATAGTTGATAGCCTTTCTTTTCGTGCTTCTAAACACTTTCTAAATTGAAGGAAGCGGTAAGCTATCATCGACAATAGAAGAAGAGTTTTGCTGACTAGTGTGCTTAAAGTATTTTTTAAGGTTAAATAATATATTATTTATAATAATATTGATTAAATATAAAAATTGATAATTTTATTTATCATTTTCAATACATTAGATAAAAATATTATTATATATAATAATTTTAAAAAATATCCTAAAAATACTCGTTAACAAAATTCATAAAAGAAATCAACATTCTTAGGATTTCTGTGTATTGCATTAGATTGTTTAATTTTTTATTTACTTTCATTATCTTTTTCTTTGCTCGGGTTTTCTACTTTTATTATCTTTCCATTTCTTTGAAAGCATAAGATTACTTTACTTATTATTATCAGGAGCTATAACTGAGGATACCTTCTATACTTATCATGTTTAAGTTTCTCTAATGTTTGCAAGCAAAATAACAGTCTCCCATAATCATGATTCTGAATTTGGCTAGCAAATTTGTGCTTATTTCAAGTTTTGGGACCTCTAAAGTCTAAATTCATTTAAATTTTGATTATATAAAGAACCGGAAGGAGAAAATAAAAAAAATTTGGAATTCAAACTGCTTCTAAGCCATCAAAGTTTTCCATTTCAGCTTTATTCAAATTGAAAAAAAAAAAAAAAAATACTTTTGAAAAACTTTGGCCCCTTTTCACCACCTCAATCAGGTAAACAAGCAACAGAACTCGAGAATAAAGCCCATTTTCTATCTTAGACGCATATAGTACCATATAATCAAAAAACTCTCCCCACCCCAACCATCAATTATCAAACTAAATAACCTGCTTGCCCCCCCTCACAGGCATAATTCTTTACATTCCCCCAAAACTTTACAACTTAATGGGTTCAAATTTCTCACCCATTATACCGCCTTTTTGTTTCTGGAACTGAATGTAACGCAAGGTGCTGGCAAGGAAAGCATCTGAAGCAGTATCTGGGGTTGCAGAATCACTCTGCATCTCGGTCTTGATTAATTCTATCAGGTCTTGGATTGCAGAACTCGTGATTTGCTGATTTCCTTTTTCAAAGAAATAGAGGTACCTACAGCAAATTCACCAAAAAACATGTTTACATTGTAAAAGATTAAGCTGTGTAGTATAAGAAGGTTCAATTTTTGTACAGCTCTAAGCACTGACTTGTTCAATATCTCAACAAAGAGTGTGACTGGCCCACTGCTACCTCGTGCAACATTCGCCATTTGCTGAGCAGCATTTGCGATCCTCAATGCACGCTTTAGGCAAAGCAGGACCCTGCAACCTCCCCTAAAACTTTTAGTTCTAACTATTGAAAGGAATTTATTGTTTATATAAAAAATATAACAAATAAACCTGAAGGGGAAGGGATTATTAAAGAAGCAATCCACAGTGTTTTGAAGTGCGGGACATGATGAAAGCATAAAAATTTTCAAGCTCAAACTGAGTAAGTTTTGAGGTCAAACCTCTCCCCATCCTTAATGCCGTCCTGATCATCGACCCAGAAAAGATGTGAACATGCATAAACAGCTCTGCACTGATCGGGCTTCTTCAATAGCCGAGCTGAATACTGACCAAAGTAGCACATATTTAAGTTTTGTATAAACATATCAATAAAGCACAATAATCAGAGAAGGGACGAGCATTATTACTCCTGTGGCCTTGTGTGTCAAAGTATCTCGGTTCTCAACACCAAATATATTCATCCTCTGAAGAGTCCCAATTATCAGATGAATTGCGGTCACTTGGGCTCTGGAGTTCTAAGAGCAACAAACATTCATGAAACTACACAAGTTAGAAGGCATTAATGTGACTAACTTCATGGCTTTTTGATTGAAACATTAACTGACGAAGTGGACAATTACCGCAATTTCTTCTTCATATAATACAAACGCTTGAGTGAAAAATTCATAAGCAACATGCTCAAGATCACAGCAATTAGCAGCCTGATAGTCAGCAGGAAACAGATAAAGGACAACATAAAGGTTAGAAGGTTCAACCTAAAATTTAAGGTTTTCAGAAAAAAGATTACAAAACTAAAGACAAAGTCTGCAACACTGATGCATGAATTGTCATTATCATAATGGTAGAATGCCATTAAACTTAAGTCATAATGATGGGAGATTAACTACAGCACCCTCTTAGCATCTAAAACAAAAATACTGATCTATAATGTATGGAATCAAGATAATAACTTCAAGAAATATCAGTCACGACCACAAGGTTGTCACAAATAAAGCTGATTGTTCTTGTATGCACTTGCTCCATCAGAAATCTCTTACTCCTTGTGAGCAGCATTATTTATCTCAGTATGCCTTTTCCCTAATACCAATTAGAAAAATGGCATGTTGTTGCTCTTAAAATGCAATAAAATTTGTTATTATCCAAAGGAACTCTTGGGGTTCCCTGAATTATTTAATGAATGATTTTATGCAGTAGTTAGTATAGTCAAGACCCAAAATTACCTCAGCACATTGCAGGTACAACCTTAAAGCAAGTTCAGGTGATGGAACAGCTGAAAGAGCCTCGATCATCTGAAAGAAGAGCTATTAGAGTGATCTTTTGCACGATGATGATATATATAATACGTAAGAATATAAACACTGCATAAGAAACAGTGATATATCCATAAAAAACAGAGAAACCTGAGTCAAGAGCTGAAAAATTTTCTTTGGTGTTGCTGGCACTTCTTCTCCCACTATATCTCCCTCCTGACCTTGCAATCGCCTAACCAACTGTACACAAGCACTACAATAAGGCCTCGTTTAGCATTGCTTCTGGCACAGCTTTTGAGGTCAAAAGCTGCTTTTCACCGCAAACGCAATGCTAAACAGATAAAAAAATTTGGCTTCTGCTGTTGAAACCATGGTTTGAAAAGCCAAACCAAAAAGCCAAAAAATATAGCTTTTGGGCTTTAAAAGCTAGCTTTTGGATAAAATGACTTTATTATCCTCACATCTCTACACTTTTATTATTTTAAACATATCTTTTTTTGACATTTCAATTTCCTACAACACTTTTTCACAGCAATACTAAACACTTAAAAGTTTTTAAACCACACTTTTTCATCACACTTTATAAACACACTTTTTTCAACTCAAGCTTTTTTCAACCCAAGCTTTTTCCAACAGCAATGCTAAACTAGGGCTAAGTCTGAATTATGTTCAATACCAATATTATCTGGGTTTAAGTACCCACATAGTCCCTGTACTGTAGTGAAAAGAGTAAATTAGTCCCTGTACTGTAAAAGTGAGTAATTTAGTCCCTGTATAATTGAAATAGGTGCAAATAAGTAAAATTGATAACGTTTTAATGAAAAACCGTTAAAATGTTGACGTGGACTCGTAACATCTAACAGATTTATATATATTTCAAGTCATATTTTATTCCAAGTCATTAATTCTGTTAGATTTTACGAGTTAACATCAGCATTTTAATGATTTTTCATTAACATTGTTATCAATTTTACTTATTTGCATCTATTTCAATTGTACAGAGACTAAATTACTCACTTTTACAGTACAAGGACAAAATTACTCTTTTCACTATAGCACAGGGACTATGTTGGTACTTAAACCATATTATCTGTGTTATCCATATCTTTTTCTTTTTTCTTTTTTGCAATTTGTTTCAATGAAATCTGAATTACTATGTATATATAAATCACACCAGGTTTTTTGTCAGGGAAAGGGGGTGGGGGAATGAGGGGGAAGGATCTAAGAAGAAAAATAATGATTATGCCTCAAAACCCAACTGCCTAAATGTATAATCTTGTAGAGCTTTATTGATAAGCATTTAATACTTCCACGTTCTAGACGGAAATACAATGAGACAAAAGTACATAACAATATGGAAAAGGAAGAAACATACCCAAAGTGCAGAAAAAACAAGTGAAGGAACTGTAAAGGGTAGGCGTTTTGGTCCCCCAGCCATGGTATGCTTCCAAACAATACATATAATCTGAAGGGAAGTCCATTATAATAAACATTCAGGGGGGAAAAAGTTTTGCATCAGTCATAAACAACATAACTAAATGAAAACATTGTAATTGAACATAAAATTATCCTAAATATGGTACATCAGTGGCATTTTATGGGAAGTGAACAGTCATTAAATCTTACTCACAAGAAGAAGATGGTAAAGTTCCATTTTCCTATCCTTTAATATTATCCACTTTTTTATTGTATTGGGATATCTTGTCCAGATAATGGTCAGGGAAATTAGCATAAAAAGAAAGATGGGAAGAACTTACCTTCAACATTTCCTCCGGTTCATCGTTATAAAGCATGTGTATGAGCTGAGCAACAGAATTTTGTTCATCCTTGAAATCCTCCTCATCAAGCTATGGCAGATACATAACACATGAAGAACACAAGTAAAGGAGAACCATAAGTTGATAACTAATGCACATTCTCAAAAACATGATAGGGAAAATAAGCAATAGGGGAAAGAAATAATCTAATACGGATCAGGAAATGGAGTAATGAAAAGTTATATAACTCAAATCATACAATTTTAATAGAATAACAGGAAAATTCTAGTTTCAATATGCACCTCATCCACATCAGCATCATCCATGTCCTTAATGAGTCCTTTTATTAATTCGAACAACACCTCAACCTACAAAAAGCAATGTTACTTTCTTCAATAAAAGAACTTGATACAATTAGAGAAAGAGAGAAGACTGAAGAGGCATACCTTGTCAGCGGTTGAAATGCAAGTGTTATTCTTCATAATGCTTTGAATGATAACCATTGCCATGACTTTATTTGTTCCATTATCAAGATGGTCCATTACACGTGGATAATTAGAAAGTGTCAGGGCTGTTACTATATCATTGTACTTCTCCAGTGGAGCACTCAAAAGTGCAACCACTTGTTTCGTTGCCCGGCTATCTTCAAGTTTTGGTATGTTAGAGAGCTTCTTAACACAGGCTCCCTGATAGAAAAAATCAACAATAAAGAACAATCAATATTACTCCGATACATTCCCCAATGCCGTAAAATAGCATGGCCAAAGTTACGGGACTAAAGGAGATATTTTCTAAGAGTCCCAGATGAAACATACCAGTACTTGATCCACATAATCAAGCCGATCAGGATGAACACGAAGAGTAAAGGTAAGAAGAGAGACATACAAAGTTATAGCTCCAACAGCAGGCATGTCTACCTGCGCTTCTATGACCTGCCATTGAATCATATCCAATCAGCTAGCAGAAAACGACTCATGATTCCACATTAAAAGCATCAAAAATAGAGAAATGTGTTTACTGGTAGGGAAAATAGAAAAAAGGGGTAAGATAGGGGTCATCATCTATAAAACTAGAGGTGGTAAGTTCAGGGGCCATCATCTGACTTGATCATGTCAAAGCACTCACATTCTTTAATTGAATCATTCCTTTACAACATTGAAAAAGTTTCAAGGTAATTTGCAACTTCAGGGTGAGAGAGTAATAGCTGATTTACCTTCCCAATTGCATTGCTCAATTTAGAGAAGGCTTCTACTTGGAGAAATTCAGGTAATACCTGGCATAATAAAGTTTGTCAACAACTTGCAAAAGCATGAAGAGTAAAAGTTGTTATGCTGATAACTTACATCTGCACTTGAAGCGGCATAATTTGACAGTCTGTCCATTAGTCGAGACAAAACTGTCTTGACGTCAACTGTTGGCTGTGATAAAAGAAGAAAAATGCATATGTTAAGCTTAGTGCCCCATAATATAGAAAGACCATAAAACAAAATAAAAGAAACTCAAAAGCATTAAACCAAAAAATTGGTTCCAATGAACAAGATCCTCTCACACATGAGATCACACAGAAGAAGACCCAGTCCTACTAGGCTATTCTACAATGCATGCTCACTTTATAGAACATAGAATAGGTTTAGGAATGCAGCGCTTGTTAAGAGAATAAGGTAGTGGAAACTCCTATAGAACAATCAAATTAGCTAGCACATAAGAAATAAGTCGGTCGGGGGCAGTGTATTACTGTTCCCTTGGTCACCGGAAAATAGTAGCAAGTCATTAGATTTTCTAGTCATACATACTGACGTCACCATTATGTAAATATTGAGGAAAAGCAAGCATGATAGCTAAATTATTGAAGTGGAGAAACTCATAGCAAAGATGCCATAGAGGGGCAACTAGAATAAAGCCTAAAGCTAACAATTGTGTTCAGGGATATTAGTGTCAGGTGGCTCAGGGAGGAAGGGGAGGAGACAAGATAAAATAAGATTTGTTTCTATTGCCCACCTGGAGCTGGGGGCAAGCACCCAATAACGTCTCAAGAGTCTGCAAGTGATACTCATCAGGGAACACCTGAATTATACAATCCATCAAATAATATTGGGCAAGATCATCTTTGCAATTGACAACCTGTAAAAGAACCGGATAAAATCTTTTAATGCTACGGACCTCTGAATTGTTATATTAAAGACAAAAAACAGTGGAAAAAGAAGTAAAAAGACCTGCTCTAAGACTCTGGGAAGAACTGTTTCTTTGTACATCTCAAGGTCCACCCCTTCTATCTGACTGAGAACATGGAGATTTTTCCCTACCTAATCAGAAAGTTTAAGACAGGAGCATAAGTTTCCCTCAAATGTGCATCAAACACACTGCTTCAGAGTTTAGCCAATTGAAACTTTTAGATTATTGATATTACAAGATCTTGAAGTTCGCTCCTTTCTTTTTCCCGCTTCTCTCTAACTCTACCAGGTCCCTGCAGACCAGAAATCCCAATTGAAGGCTTCAACTCAGGATGACCAAAGAGTATGAATGATTCACAAGCACCATGACACCTGCATGGCCAAAATTTATGCTCTCATGATATATTTTCACTTCTATGGCATGCAAGTACTATGGTGCATTGCATATCTGAAAAAATAGAGAAAACAGATATTCAACAAACCTGATGCTGCATTCGCACCCAAAGTTTATTCATCTCGGTGAAATTCTGCAGCACAAATTCCACAGCATCCATCACAGTGTCAGCATCCCTGCAGGAAGACAGAATCATGTCTTAGCAAGTGGTTAATTACAAATCTTTTCCGTATTCTAATTTAGACATGCAAAATGAAAATTCAAGATCTGCATGCACTCTCTTCTAAGCAAATTCAGCAGCAGCTACTATAGAGATTCAACATATATTCTTCGGCCCAAAGGACAGTTGACAAAAAATAGAACAGAGTTATAAGAGTTAACAGAGTTCATACAAAGGAACAGTGCAAAAGCTACTGCTAACTACCTCGTTTATTTTCTTCAAATATTTGAAGAGAGAGAAATAGAAATTTCAGCTATCTAATCTAACAAAATAGACAAAATACTGAAAGGAGAAAAATTGTAAACTAGGACTATGGCATCTTGGGAAGCAGTTCAACAACATTGAAATATCATTACCTATCAATATAGACATAGAAATTTGAATCAGTCAGCTTTTGAAATGAAAAACTCTATTTCAGGAGGAAAGAAAAGAAAAACTAATCAAGAGATCTCACCCTTCATACTCGGAACCAATATCTGGTAACTTGTCTCGACTGATTTGAGCAAGGTAACTCCTTAAAAAGAGTCCACGTATGGGATGTTGAACTCCACGACACATTTCCACAAGGTCTTTAAGAAGTTCCTTAGCAGGAGCCTCCTTAGATTTGATATAGACAGATCCTACCGTACATAGGAGATACCTGATAGATTTCAAACTAGAACTTCATATACAAGGACAACGAATGTCTAACATTTGAGAATAGTCACATTTCACAAGACAGTTTAACTATTTGGAGCTTATTTAGTTATGAAGCAGAAACTCACTTTCCTGAACAAAGGGTAATTTGCAGTTTTTCCATTTCGTTTTCTTTCATATAAAGAACTAGAGTCCAGTTTTAGCGTCAGTTACTACAATTATGAAAAAAACTATAGCTAAAAAGAATGAGAATGCATGCCTTAAAGTGTTCAAAACTTGGAAATGATACAAAAAAGAAACAATAATATAGAATTCCGCTATTAAATTTGTTGAAGAAAATTATTTAAATCACTTACAATCTCGGCAAAATATTGCCGGCATGTTGAACAAGCTCGTACAGATCAACAACAGAGACACCGTGTTTGCTTTCGTCTTTGAAGAACATCTCCAATTTCCTCAATTCATCAAAAGCTCTCATATCTAAATTTCCAATCATAGATACATAAAAAATTCAATCACAATCTGAAAATTCAAACACACTCGACTCGATCAATCAAAAGAAAAAGGAAAAGAAAAATAGAATTACAAAGTTCGTAGTATTTGTGAGGAGAGAGTTTGGATGTCCGGAGCTCCGATAGCATCTGAGCCGAGTACTTGAGAGCTTCCCTAAGATTATTGGAATCCTGCGATAAGAGAGATCCAAATTAGTACTAATGAAAGAGGATTGGAGATCTTGATCCGCTCAAATTCAAGTTAAGAGAGGGAAATTTTGGAGATACCAAAGCTCGATGCATGTAAAAAGCGTTGTGTTGAATACCGGCGATCCCTTCCGCCAGCCATTTCTCTTCATTCTCTGCTCCGTTTAACATCGTTCTCTCTCTTTCTTCTCCAGGGGAGCTGCTCGAGACCTTGAACTTGAACAACGCTCGGTCTTCCCTTCTCACTTGAAAAAAAAAAAAAGGGGTTGATTTTTTTTTTTTTTTTAAGACCAAAAATTACTTTCCTCAAGTCCAACCAAGAGAAAGAACAAAGATGCCCAGCTGAGAGGGCATACTCGATTGGAGCCCAAGTTTGAAGAAAAAAAAAAAAAGTGTGGATAGCCTTGCTTTTGTGCGATACTTTATGGGAGAGGGTAAGCCCTATAGAACGTTGGGCCCGAGACCATTAACAATGGGCTTTTCAAAAAGACTGCTCTGGCTGTGATCCTTGTCAATGGGATTATGCTCTGATTAGTGTTTGAAACAAGCTTAAAAAAGAGTTACTCATTCTCTCTCACCTATTTACCCTCCAGATACTACAAATATTGCCAGGAAAGAAAGAAGGAACCAACAGAGTGCTATAATTTACATGCTACTGATTTGAAAGTGCCAAATAACCAGGAAGATGATGACCTTCACAAACTAAATACCCATCTCTCAGTTCCATTTACTGATGATGATTCAACATCAATATGCAGCAATTATATCACAACAAGATGTAGAGCTGGAGAAGAGGCGTCGTTTAATGCCTGAAGGACTACCTTGAAAAGAACAAGGCTGATCACTTTCATAGTTCCACAGCTTTTTGGTTGCTTATTAATTGAGCTAAAGCTTATTAGGCAAGCTTGACAATGTATATCAACTTGATTTCTTAATGTAAATAGCAGTAATGATATTATTTTTGTTACGATTCTTGGGAGTTATAACATAGTAATTTAATACACAAGCGTCTCGCTACGCAATTAGAAATGAAGATGGAACATATACAATTCAAATGAAATGCAGACAAACTCTTTTGGATTAAATTCTCTTGTTTCTAATTAGAAAATTTCTCAAATGGTACAAGTTTGGGGCATTGTAGCCCAATCCCGCCATACACTTCTTCTACAAGAGTACAATTTAGAAAAACTGATTAAAAGAATTAGGGCCGCTCTTTGTAGGGGAGGAAAAAAAAAAAATTGCCCCTCCACTAAGCGCTGTTATCAGATTGCCAAACGAATCAAAATGGAACTGTATAAGGCAATGCATAAATCTCAACCTCCGGAAGAAAATGAGCACTTGGGCATGAAGTTGCACTAGCACGACAAGTAACCTCATTGTCAACTTTAGATCTTTTAGCCGCAGGTTTTCCTTGCTGCTTTCTCATGAAAAACCAACCATCACCATTATCATCATCATCATTCTGCTTAACTAGGAGAGGAGGTGGCATCCAATCCTCAATCAAGCTTTTATACTTCAATGCAGCCTTTTGCATCTCATTGTCATACGCCGATGTTACAGAAGAAGAGGGAATTCGCTCTCTCCTTTCGTCATCAAGCCATATGTTTTGTTCAGGCGCAGGAGAAATGGTATTAGCTTTTATACTCCAAGGATAACATTGCTCTTGAGCTGAATCCGCCCTTCCAGAGGTAATGACTGGTTCTTCGCTGAGAGATGCATCGCATTCCCGAGGCTTTTTCAAGGAAAACCGAATCTTTACAATGTTTCCTATTCATTGCACAAATATAAAAATCAATATCCCAATATCTGTACAAACATTCCTCTAATAAACTAGAGCAAATAAGCAAATGGAGCCTATATGATAAATACATGAACAAAACTCACCATCAACCCTGCATTCACTAGAGAATAGGGTTTCCCTTTTCCTCTTGTTGCTGTTTAGGCTGCCATCAGATATGTAGCAAACAGGTGGCTCATGTTCTTCAGTAAGGCCACTATTCTCCAATTGGTCATCTTTATATACATTTAGACAATCATCAAGCTTCTTAAATTTCTTGGTGAAACCTTGAGTTTTAGCCTTTCCTTTCCTTTCCTTCTTTTTCTGCTTCTTTTCCCTCTTCTTATGTAATTTCTGTTCTGTTTTGGGCAGTACCTTTTCTCTCTCGAGCTTTATTGCACAACACAATATGAAATTTAGAATGGCGGGCAACGGAAGACCAAAGAGTCATGATTTTTACCATAAAATTGAAGTTTGGGATAATTCCACATTGGGATAGGATTCTATCAAGATCAATCAGAAATTGAATTCAGACAGCCTGGATAAAAGGGTAACAAGTCGGAAGTCATAGACTCCCACTCCTCTAAACAACATAAATTACCCAGCTTTTCAATCATTTATAAAATGAAATCAAAATAAAGCCCCCAATCTTTAAAAAGGACCCAAAGTTCTTTAAAAAAATCCCTAAACCCAAAGACTTTCATGAATTTATTAAAATTCATACCAGAGTTCTTTGTACAAATCTTTGTTATTCATAATTACAAAGCTATTGTCACAACAGTCAGTCAAGCGATTCCTTTTTATATACTTTTTTCAAATACAAAAATTACAAATACAAATCATAATCAACTATCACAAACGCATGCAGTTGAGCAACAAAAGTGAAAACCAAATACTTTTGCTCAACGAACCTTAATGGATTCGACAAATCCCTGCCTTAAATACCCTGGAGGCGGGTAAGGAAAGCACCGTGACATTATCGGCTTTTTCTTTTCGAAATCCCCAGAACTTCCTCAAGGAACTTAAACTTATGAATCAGTAACCCAAGATTATTCAGTATCCGAAAATTGTTCAGTATCAGAAAAGCTTAGAGATCTAAAAACTTTTGAGATATTTCTCTTCAGAAAAGGAGACGATAAATCAAGAGGGCAACAGGTAGGGTTTTCGAAATCTCTTGACCTAAAGGAACGAGCTCGGGTATATATTGCGTGAGAAAATTAGGGATCGACCGATTTAACTATGTCGGTTCTTCGGAGTTTCATTTTCGTTACCGAGAATGCCCTCCACCCATTGCCTGTATTTACCAGCCTCTTCAGTTGAAATTTTTAACGTTCTATTCGGCTGTTTTGGTAACTTCATCTTTAGTTACGTATACAATTTGGATTTGTATTTTTTTTTTAATCTCGTTATTTTTGTAGGTGAGAACTGAGAAAGTGAGATCGTTTTGATTCGTGTACATAGAAAATGCCACGTAGACGAAGCTTAAACCCTAAATCTTGGTTGATTTTGAACAAAACTAGTGAAAACCCGCTCTTCGCCGCGGGCGGTAAAGTTTTTTAATTTTTTTTTGTTTTGGTGTATTACAGTATTTCAGAAAAAATAATAAGTATTAACATTAATAAATTATTTCATTACTTTCACAAGTAAATATTTATTTTTATGTTTCTTCCTTACAAAATTAATTATAACACCTTTATTATTTGTTCAGATCTGACTCAAAAGCCTTCTATATCCTTGATTAGAAGAGCTTGTGGAGATGTGACATCCTTTTCTACCATCTTTAACACTTTTAAGTGTAGTTGTTCAGATCTGGCTCAAAAGCCTTCTATATCCTTGATTAGAAAAGGATGTCACATCTCCACAAGCTCTCTACAAGCAGCTCAACAGTTCGACTACTGATTGAATTGTAGTGTTGGAGATTCAACCCCACCAGGGTCTTGCCCAATTTTTTCAGGAAAAGCATGCTTTTGTTTGACACTCCGGAACAACTTGAAAAAGAAAGTACATGCAAATTGAGTTGCTCTGCATGAGACAAGGCAACAACACCAGAATCGGTGATTGCACACATCGACACATCCAGATCGCTGAGGAAAACACAATTGTCTGCAACTGCCACCATACTTGCATCAGTAATCCTCCTGCAACCTTCAAGATTGAGCAACTCCAGGGTTCTGCCATACAGCCTGGTCAAGGCCAAAACTACCTGTGAGCTGACATTTGAGCTATGAAAAGAATGAATGTAATATCCCCATGCCATATAACCTTTAGAATGATATTGAAGACAAACTTAGGAGACAAGATTGAAAGAACCGATCACTTGAAATAAGATATTCAAGAAAGAATAGTAGTTTTAATGGAATCACTGTTAAAGGTTAATACAAAATTTTATTATCTACAGGCCCGTTGTTGACAGAAAATTCTTGGAAGACCAGCTGAGCAAAATCAGGTGACAAGACATACTAAAACATAAAGTCATACCTGACTCAATAAGCCACCAAATTTGCTTTTCAATGACATCATTTTTGCAAGTCCCTTCTCTAATGTAGCTGGAAACTGTAAAAGTCGAAGTGTATGTCCAGTTGGGGCAGTGTCGAATACAATGCAAGAATAATCCATTGTTTGCACCAATCTGCAGGAAAGGATTACATTCAGACAACAATAGATCAAAAGGTAGCTGAAAAAACACAAGTAGAAGGTGATGAAAAGCATGCAAGACAAAATTAAAAAAAAAATAACCATCATCATTAATCTTAGACATTTGGAAAAATAAGGGATATTTTTCCAATAAATCCTAGAATCGTCAACCATTGAAAAGTGTGAATGAAAATGTTATAAAACAAGCTAAGTCTTCAACTTGATCATTCTATTTGACCATAGGCCATACTTGAATATGTGAATTAAAACTTTCAAAGCTAAAACCTAGAGAATGCCAACAATTGGCTCAGCAGTTTTCAAATTTTTCTTAACCAAGAAATCAACTAATCAATGCCCTTTTATGAGGCTTTTGGTTGAAAATCATAAAGATTAATGAAGAACAAACTGATAGAGAAAGTTGAAAGCTTTCAATAAAACAACCATAGTAATTCTTAACTCGTTCCAAAAATATATATAAATAAAAAACTGAAAAGAAGCAATGGAAAGTTAACGCATCCGGATGATTTATCACAATCAAAGTATCAAACAAGAGAGAACAGGAATCTTACTTAAGCATCTCTGCAAAGCTCATTGCCTCATCAATTCCTGGAATTGCATTTGCCAAATCAGAAAATAAACTATCCATCCCTTCAGGGCCACCCACATCTTCATTTTCCACATTAGGATCCACCTCCTATTATGCATCATAAGTAGAAAGAAATTGAAGAAAAATATTGACAAATGAAAAATGCCCACACATCATATTGTAAAGTTTCTAACAAAGAACTAATCCTTACTGTAGAAGTCAAGCATTAACCCGGGTGAATCTATTACCAGATTATAATGAAAATCATATTGACATAATTGTTCTTCGTTTCAAATGAAAGAAGTTGAAAATGGAGAATTTACGGACTAGGTATTTGCAACTTCAAGAAAGTGTATCAAACTATCCACAAATCAACAATCAAAATACAAAATATAACTGAGCATTGCCTAATTTCTTCTCAAAAAAACAGAAGCCAAATCTCAAAAAAACAGAAGCCAAAATACAAAACATTCATTCACCTTCACAAGTCCTGCCTCACAACTCTCCAGAAGAGGCAGAAGACCTGCATCTGTGATGCCATAAAGCCCACTTGGATCTACATGCTGAAGCTGAGGGCACAATTTTCCCACCATAGCCATGCTGACAGTCCCAAAACCTGGGCAGTTTCTTACCAACAAGGATTTAAGGGAATTGCAAGGGGAGCCATCAACAGAGGAAGAAGAAGTAAGCATTTAATGTACAAACGCGTAAAAAATAAATGCAGAGCGAGTTAATTGTTGAAGAAAAACGACAGTTGTATAACGCGTGAGTATTTAATGCATCTGCAGTGCACAACCATTATCTTTATCCATTGGTCTAAAGGATGAGATAGGACAATTGTATAAACGTGTGAGTATTTAATGAATGAACAATAAATATTTTACGCGGATTAAGAACTCGAGAATGCGAAACAAACGTCCAAAAGTAATAGAAATAGACATGAAACGGCACCGTTTTGCGTAACCAACTATGAAGCTATGAAGGATGCGAAGCAATAAGGTGTTGACAGATGTCAACACCACGCTAGCAAAAAAGTTAAAAAGCTAATAACATGTTGCTTTAAAGGCTTCTTTGGTTAGATCTTATTTAACAAATCAGAGAAAAAAATCAAACAATAAAATGAAAATCAGTGAAGATGCATTTAAGCTTATCAAAATTGACATTCAAGCAAGGTTAAATTGTCCATCCAAACAGATTATGTACTTTGTCAAGATGTGATTTACTCTAAGTAAGATCCATCACATTCAAAAGGTAAGATTAAAAACTGCTAATGAATTGCTTATAATAACCTAAACACATTGGATAGAGATCATCAACTCGAAGCATAAAAGCACACTTAAACAAAAATATCATGAAATGAGGAGATAAAAGAAGTCAAGAGATTTAAAGACTTTAACATTATGAAATATCATATTCGAAACATTTTCTATAACTGCAAAATTGACAACAAAACAAAATATTAACATAAGGAAAAAAATTGATAAATGAAATTGAAAAGTAAGCAAAATATAATCTTAAATTCTGTGAAGATTTAAAAAAAAAAAAGAGAGAGAGAATAGAGAAGCTACCAAGAAAGGCATGGTGTGAAAGAGAAAGTTTAATTTTAGAAAAAATTTAATAGAGAAAGATAAAGTAATAATAAAAGACAACTTATTAAATCATATGTTTTTTCATTTTCAATGAAAGGCACACTTATCATGATAAATAGTTAAAAGAAAAAGCTTATAACTTACTATCATTGACAAAAGAAGTTGAAGATACATACCGATAGGAGCACACCCATTTTACAACTCATTCAAGTATATTCCAATAGTCATTCTCAAATTCCATGTTTGAAACTGAACAAAAAACAAAAAATTAGATATAACATTCTCTATATAACTTGTATTAAAAAATTCATCCAATTTTAACTCTTAAACTTTAACTAAAAATAAGAACTCCATTCTAATAGTTCAAAACTAAGATTATATATGTATATATGTATGTATGTATGTATATTTTGATAAATTATTGAAACAGTAAAAGAAACTTAAACTGAAACAAAACATAAAAAATATGTAGATGAAACACAAACCATATTTGTCATCCACTTATAAAGGTTTTCAATGAATAGAATAAAGAAGTAAATGTTACAAATAAACATCAAAGTTTTATTTAATAAACCCAAATAAATAGACAAATGTAATTAACCACATGAGTAAAAAAAAAATTGCAACAAATTACCTCTTCAAAAGGGACTGTACAGTGTCTATCATTATACTAAAACATCAAGAAATCAAAAAACACAAAGGGTAAAATAATATATTAAAAAACCAACAATTTTATAGCATCAAGAAGAAAAACAATCCCACCAAAAGTTTATTCCAAAATTTGAAACTTCAAAATATAAACTGCCACTTAAATACTTGAATTTTTTGAGTAGTAAAAAATTTTCAATCAAAATAAAGACAAACTAATAGCAACTCATAAAGCAAATAAATCAGGATACATACTAAAAGGAAAAAAAAAAACCTGCTATTAAGTTGTTAAACTCAACACACTTGTAAACTATATGAAAAAAAATAACTTTTCTATTAACAATGTAACCCAGTTAATTTAGCCAAATCTTCTTTAATTTCTATACTCAAAAGTAAATACAAATTTGTCCTACTTAGAGTATTTCACATGCTTCCTATGTTGTTTATTGGGTTTACTATAGTAAAGGTTGGAATATAAATAGAACTATCAAATGGATAAAAGATGGTTAAGAGATTCAAACTAACAAAAAAATATATATATTTTTACATATAAAGCCTATTTTTTTACTTGCAAAAAATACTACAAACACAATTAAAGGTATCAAAATTCACATCTATATTAGAAACAAAATATATTATCTCATATATTCTAAAGATAATGATGCAAAGTAAATATATTCTTATATGAAATTAACATAATATATTACCATATATCAATTTTTCGAAAAAAAATAAAATAAAATAGTTAAACTAAACATAGCAGCATCTCAAGAATAAAAAAAAAAAAAAATTAAGAAAGAAATTAAAAAAGATAGAAATAAAACCTGCGAACTTGTCTGTATTCAGCTTCGAGAAAGAGAATCAAAGTTCAAAGTAGAACTCATGAAAGAAACCTTCATACCCATAATCAAAATATCTTGGAAATAAAATAATAAACCTGTAAAAACCTATTTTCAAATATGTTTTTTTTTCATATATTCTATCCTTTTTCTTTTCATTTCCCTCATCGTTTCTTTTTTCAGCTATCTTCATACAAAAAATTATTAAAAAATATTTTTCAAGAAAAAAATCAAAAGCAGAATTTCAAATCCAAGCATTTGACGCTAGAACCACCGTTGGTATGCCCTAAAACAACCTCAAACATACCAGATTTGTCAAGATATACAATAAAATTTTTAAAAATATATTGAAAAAAAATCAAATTTAAAATCATAACATGATCTAACGTTCGTATGGTTGGGAAAAGCTTCCAACAAAGTAGATTTAACCAAATTAGCAACAAAATTTTGAGAAAATATACTTTTTTGCAAAATCTTTTTTTGTTGTTGGTATTTTTGGTTCAAAACCCGGTATTAAAGATAAAAGGAAAAAAAAAAAAAGAAATGAGAAGCAAACCTCACCATACTTGCATTGAACTCAGATCTACATGCTGAAGCTGAGGGCACAATTTTCCCACCATAGCCAGGCTGACAGTCCCAAAACCTGGGCAGTTTCTTACCAACAAAGATTTAAGGGAATTTCAAGGGGAGCCATCAACAGAGGAAGAAGAAGTAAGCATTTAATGTACAAACGCGTAAGAAATAAATGCAGAACGAGTTAATTGTTGAAGAAAAGCGACAGTTGTATAACGCGTGAGTATTTAATGCATCTGCAGTGCACAACCATCCTCTTTATCCATTGGTCTAAAGAATGAGATAAGACAGCTGTATAAATGTGTGAGTATTTAATGAATGAACAATAAATATTTTACGCGGATTAAGAACTCGAGAATGCAAAACAAACGTCCAAAAGTAATAGAAATAGACATGAAACGACACCGTTTTGCGTAACCAACTATGAAGCTATGAAGGACGCCAAGCAATAAGGTGTTGATAGATGTCAACACCACGCTCATTACTTGAGCTTTAATATAGACTGGAAAAAAATAAAATTTAAAACCATAACCTGATCTAACGTTCGTATGGTTGGGAAAAGCTTCCAACAAAGTAGATTTAACCAAATTAGCAACAAAATTTTGAGAAAATATACTTTTTTGCATAATCTTTTTTTTTTGTTGTTGGTATTTTTGGTTCAATACCCGGTATTAAAGATAAAAGGAAAAAAAAAGAGAAATGAGAAGCAAACCTCACCATGGCATTGAACTCAGATCTACATGCTGAAGCTGAGGGCAGAATTTTCCCACCATAGCCAGGCTAACAGTCCCAAAACCTGGGCAATTTTTTACCAACAAGGATTTAAGGGAATTGCAAGGGGAGCCATCAACAGAGGAAGAAGAAGTAAGCATTTAATGTACAAACGCGTAAGAAATAAATGCAGAACGAGTTAATTGTTGAAGAAAAGCGACAGTTGTATAACGCGTGAGTATTTAATGCATCTGCAGTGCACAACCATCCTCTTTATCCATTGGTCTAAAGGATGAGATAAGACAGCTGTATAAACGTATGAGTATTTAATGAATGAACAATAAATATTTTACGCGGATTAAGAACTCGAGAATGCGAAACAAACGTCCAAAAGTAATAGAAATAGACATGAAACGACACCGTTTTGCGTAACCAACTATGAAGCTATGAAGGACGCCAAGCAATAAGGTGTTGACAGATGTCAACACCACGCTCATTACTTGAGCTTTAATATAGATGAATAAATTCGTATTACTCCAATTTTGAAGAATTTTCCATATCAAGGTTGATTTACCATCAATATGGAGTTGGGCTTTCAATATAATTGATGGTAGAACTACAATGATATAGGTGGGTGGATAATCACTTGGTGCATGTTTCATCACCAAACATATATATATATATATATATATATTGAACTACTTCTGAGGCACTTGAATCATTTGACTATATTACCACCACTCATGGTAAGATAAACTTTTCTCTCTGCATTCAAAGATTAATTTATTTATATTTACTTAATATAGGTGGAAGATATATTAGACTTTTATATTTGTTTCTACCATTGTTGGTTATTTGATCATCATTATTTGTTGGTTACTAGACCGATGATGATGATTTTATTAATAGTTTTTAGTTGATTACTGGTATTATTATTTGTTTAAACTTGAGGAATCTTAATATTCTTTGCTCATGTCATGCTTTAAAAACTTGTAAAAATCCTGAGAGAAAGCACGAAATTCTGCCAGTCATCTTTAGTTTATGATATTTTCTGATAAATGTAGGCAATTTCAGTTTCACTGAGAGGTTAATTAGTAGCGAAGCATGCTGGAGCAGCAGCTATGTATTTTGTCTCGAAGAAACTGAAGAAGAAGTACAACATTACTGATGAGAGAGCAGCCTTGTATGGATAATTTTACAGTTCTCATAAACAGCTCTTACTGAAAACCAGAATTTCCGACTATAAGTTCATATCAGTAGCTGTTGTTTTTGCTGTTCGAAGTTCGAACGTTTTGTTATTTTGCGTAGTTAAGTGGCATTTTAGTGGTGATGAAGCATCAATTACATGTGAGGATCTAACCGTAGTTGTTTCTTCAAAAGTTTGGAATCCTTAAGCTACATTTGGATTAAGGATCCACTGCCGTTTTAGATACTTCAGCACGGTGGGAAATCCTTTTCATTCTGCAAATCCTTTCCATTTGCAAAGTCACAAATTGATTGTAGGTTTTCTACCAAATGTGAAGATTTAACATATTTGTTAACGACTCTGCTTCGCAAAAATAATAGCAGTGTTTAAGCATATAAGCAATTTTCTTCACTATTTTTGCAGTGAGCTAAAGCTTATTCACCAAGTGAGAACGGAATCGTGTCTGTTATTCTTACTACTAACCTTTGTTCATTGAAAACAGATATATAATAGAGGATTGATGGTGATAGTATAAACTTTAACATTTAAGTAAACTTAATAATTCGTGTATTCATCCCTTTTTTTTTTATAATCGTGTTTAAATTGTTATATATTTATATAAATTTTGACAAGCTAATAATTTATATTTTATAAATTTTAACACATTCGAATATTCATTTCACGTTTGTGTTTTTTATTTTATTTTATATCGTGTAGTGTTTTTTTTATTATAGCTTCTTCATGAGCCTGGCTTCTTGGAAAGTCTTGGATCCATCTAAGGTTTACTAATTAGGCTTCAATCCAAAGATTGCCAATTCAAATATTTTTCCAATGAATGTTTTGATATTGATGATGAGGCATCTCCTATTTTCTCGAATGTAAAAATATATTGGGAGTTCATGTGTTTATAAACTAAGTATGATCATGGTTGATTTTCAAGATTTTCAAGAAGGTTAATAATAATATAGGGGATTGAAGTACAATTGAGTCTCCAAGTTCAAACCTCCAAAGTCCAAACCATCTAAACATGTAAGAGTGTCTTGGATTTTAAACAATGTACTACATATTAAACCAATTAGTGTTCAACACAAATTACATTATACTTTTATTTTTTAAATAATATTTGAGTTGGACTTGATTTTAATTTAGAAACCATCATTTTTTATACTCTCATCTCTGGATTCGTGTATTGTTTGTATTATTTTTTTGTGTCATGTCGTGTTTAAAGTGTTATATAAAATTCACATAGTAATAACTCGTATTATATAAATTTTGACACGTTAAAATTTCATGTCATATTCATATTATTTTTTCATATTATATTTTAATTTTCATGTCATGTTTATGTCAGTATCCAAAATTACCAAGTAATACATAATATAAAGGAGAAAATGTGCTTGTTTTAATTAATTTATTATTAATATAAAGAAAAGCAATGACCATCTTTCTTCCTATATTAGGGAAAAAATATATAAAAGCCATTACTTCCATGTTCAAGCCTTCAAGGGCAAGAATTCTAAGGCAATCAGAAATGTAAAATTACTGGAATATAAACCGAGGTTAGCATCTTTTGAGTGGGAATGACAAGGACGTGATGGTAAATTTACAAGAGAAGCGTTGCGTAGAGAATTATTAAGCAAGCTGATTATTGAAGGCTTGAATCTTATCATCCAACGGCTGGCCAGCTGTTCTTCATAATCTAAGATCGTGCCACGCGTCCATTCATACATAAATCTCAAAACATTGATGCACATCTAGTTTTCCCCAGTTGTTTTGAGTCTCTTGGAGTCCCCGACTCGACTCTGCAACCAATCGAAAAAAATAGGAATAAAAAGGAATTAAAAAAAAAAAAAAACCACAGCCTAATTAGCCGTGGCAAATTTTCTTTCAGCAAACAGAGAAGAATTTTCGTAGATCAGCGATGCAACAAGGAGATTTCAGCTCCTATTATCAATACCCTCACCTTTCAAACCCTAACCCTAACCCCAATCCAACACCCACCGAATTTCACCAACCACCATACGCATCGGCACCACCTTTTACCACCGGTTACGCCTCCTCCGATTACTCCGTGTATCCCCCAAATTACCCTCCCTATTCCCAAAATCCTGATGCTATCCCTCCCACTGCTTCGTCCTACGCTCATCCACCGTCAGCCACGACAATTCCACCGGCACCGACGCTAACTTCACAATCGTCTTTCAATCAACCCATTGCGCCACCTCCGGCGACCGCGGCTCCTTCTTTCCCGCCTTATGATTCTCATGTTACCTATCAGCCACCGACCTCCCAGCCACCTTATTACCAGTCGTATGATCAGCATCAGACGGCTTCCAGCTATGGCCCTCCTCCGCCAAACCCTAAACCCACGCCTAATCCGCCTTATTATTCAGCCCCATATACCCAAGTAGGATCATCAGTATCCTCTGTCCCTCCCGCATATGAAAACACTTATGATAATTCGATGAAATTCGATCACAGCGGTGGCAGTTATTTCGACGATAAATTCGGAGGAGGCTATAACCCCAGCAGATCGGATTTAGGATCCGATCTCTATGGTAAGCGATCGGATAGCTATTCACGATACGGTGATAATGGTGGATACGGTGACGGGGTTTATGCTTATGAAGGAGGAAAGGTGGAGCCTTATGGGGCACGTGGCACAGCTCCAAAATCGTCGACTTGGGTTCAATTCGATGATTATGGGCGGTCTGTTAATTTCCCTTCTGGGAAGGACTCGTCGGGTGGGTCAGGTTCAGCTTCTGGTAAGATTGTGAGGGCGGTGCCAAAGGCTGAGACCCAGGAAGATGTAAAGAGTGGGGTCCAGAAGTTTCGGGTTAAGTTGTTGTCTGAAGGTGGAGCACATGGCCCCATGGATGTACTTTGCCAGGTAATTTTAATTAAAAATCGTAGGAATTGATTTACTTTTGGTTGGAGAGATGAAATTTCTGGCATTTGATTTCAACTATGTTGGTTATATTGTTGAATTATGTGTGAATTTAAACTGGACGTGGATGGTTAAAATGCTTTGAAGGTTCTTCAAATTTTAGTCTGACAAGTCCTATAGTTCTGTATGATTTATCAACATTGTAGTTCATATTGATATTACTTATGGATAATTGTGTTTGCTAGTCCCTTTATATATTCATCCAGTACTTTGAACTCATGATATAGCTTATTTTTCTGGTGTCAGATTGGTTTAGATGGTATTCGTATGCTTGACCCTAGTAGCTGTCGAACGTTGAGAATATATCCTCTTGAGAACATCACTAGATGTGAAGTGAGTTGCCTAGTAATTTTTTTTCGTCCTCCCCCCCTATGTTTTTCTTTGTGATTTTCTTTCTGTTAATGATGTGGGTATTGTAATAAAAAAGTATATTTTCTTCTAATGTAGGTGATAGACTCATCTACCTTTGCATTCTGGTCCAAAAGCTCTGTTGACATTGAACCAAGACGGATCAGGTTGCAATCAAACAGTTATACTACAAACACCCTTTTGGATGTTGTAACAGCTGCAACTGTACAGGTTGGTGTCAGAGAGTTATAATTTTCTTAATTTCTTTTGAGAGTTAACTGTTTGATTTGTATGACTTCACACTATCATCATTGCTACTTTTTTTTCCTGTTGGGGGTGGTGGGAGGGATTGTGGTTGGTATCTTCTCAATCCATACCTAAAATGTTTCAATTCTTCAGTTAGAAGAGATATCATGGAGTTGGTTTTGTGATTCTTAGTGTGGTATCTACTATCTAGAGTCATACTTTGGATGGATTCAGCATAGTTGCAAATGGACTAAAACCAACTTAAAAGAGTGAACGCCAACTTGGTTATTAATTCATTTATTTGCAGAAAGACACACACACATGTGCATAAAATCAACTTATTTGTGTTCAGGAGTCAGGAGGAGGAACATAGTGAAGTACCATTGTGCATGGTTTGTTATAGCCTTTGTTACATGGACTCGGCACTTTAGGGTGCCGTACCCGTGTCGACACGACACGGGTACGGACACGGAATATGTGTCGGACTCGGTGCTATGCATTCCGACTCGTCTATTTGGGCTGTGAGAGGTGGCGGCGAAGTCGGTATTGACTGAGGCTGTTTTGAAGCTTCAAAAGGTGTGAGGAGAAAGAGCAAGTCGTGTGGAGAATAACATATTAAAAAATCAGGCCGTCTGGAGCTGCAGAATGAGATGTTTTGGGGTAGTTGCCGCGGATTTTGATTCTAGATCTAGGCTTTTTGGAGATTTTTTCAAAAATCTAGCTGAAAAATGGAAAGAGGAGATAAAGGGGAATATATTGGTGAGATTTGAAGAAAATCCGACGCCGGTAGGTGGCGGCAGGTGCGGCGGCCACTGCCGGATTCTGGGTTTTAAGTGCTGATTGTAGAGAGAGAGTTTGAAGAGGAGAGAATGAGGTATATCGCAGAGGAGAAGAAAGAAAAGGAAGAAAAAAAGAAAAGAAAGGAAAGTTAAACCGGCCCAAAAAGGAAAAAAAAAAGAAAGGAAAGTTTGCCCAGCCCAAAGAGGAAAAAAAAGAGTTGTTGGCCATTTTTGTTTTTTGGGCTTTTAATATCAAAGATTATAAGCCTTTTAAATCTTTGATATAACATTTAATATCAAATATTTAAGATTATTAAATACAAATATTTTAAATTAACATTAATTATAAAAAATTGAATTTAAATATTTAAAAAACTTTTTTAATAGGTTTTGGAAAAAGAAATAAAAAAAATTTACTTATATAAGATATTGTACTAATATATTTTTGTGATATTTTTAAATAACTTATCCCCGTATCCATATCCTATTTCCGGACACTTTTTAGCTGACTCCGAGTGTCCAAAACTTTAAGTAAAAGACAAATCTGACCCTTAGATACATGCCCGTGTCGGACACCCGAACCCGAGTCCATGTAACATAGGTTATAGTTAAGAAAAATATAATCTGCAAGAATAATTTTGTTTATCTTAAAACGGCCATTAGGAATTTGAAGTAAGTGCCTATCAGAAGAGAGTGCAATGGCAAGATATTGTAGTTCATTTGCAGCACTCAAAATTTGTAAAATAATGAGCTTTTTAGTCATGTGAAAGATATGGAAGATTGTCATGCTACTATTATCAGGTGCCTGTAGGGCCGTAGGCTGTAGGCTTATGCGCATTGCATGTGTTTAAAGCTCAAAATGTTTTTCTTCTGAGACTTTGTTGTTAAATTATCTCAATCCTCATACATGTGTGACTTGATTCCTTTTCATTTCTTGTCATCTGATTGGTACATCAGACATGTGTACGCCTTTGCATGTGTAAGTTGCATGTGTCTTGATGACTTTATTCTTTCACCTTTTGATTGCAGATCAAGGAGATGGGTGGGAGAAGTCGGCCTCCTGAATCTCTAAAGACTACTGAACAACCTGCAGAAAAAAAGAGAGGATTTGCTGATTGGGTGAACATGATAAAGCCTGGCATTGAGGAGAAAGATCATTGGGTAAAATTTAGAGTTGTAAAGAAGATTTTTTCCCCCTTTTCACCTGCATATTGCAGGTCAAATAAAAGCATATTTAAAAAGTTGATAATGGGCTTATTTCTATATTTTTTTCTGGTTAGATCCCTGATGAAGCTATTTCAAAGTGCACTGCATGTGCAACTGATTTTGGGGCTTTTGTGCGCAAGGTACTTCATTCCCTGTGTTTTTGGAAAAGGTTCCCTGCTTGCCTTTCTTTCAAATTTAAGTTTAATGCTTTTTGTCCTTTTTTTTCAGCACCACTGCAGGAACTGTGGGGATATTTTCTGTGACAAGTGTACCCATGGTAGAATCGCTCTAACTGCTGATGAGAATGCTCAACCAGTTAGGGTTTGCGACCGATGCATGGTATGCTTATCAATCAGTTTCTTATCATCTTTCATAGCAAAATAGTTTCTGTGGTGGTTTCTCATGTTTATGGTTTTCACAACTTCGTAGCACGACAGTAAGGCATTGGTGTGTGGTAATAGTCCAGGATGACAAGGACATATTATACAGATTGTATGCACACTTGGTTGAACATGTAGAGTATCTGTATTTCTATAATGTCCTTTAATTTAAGGCCTACCTTTAGGTGACTGACCTATGGAAGAGTCATGAAGGATGACTAGTATCTGTTTTCCTGTGGTTTAACCATGAAATATTTTCCTCTGCCCCTTTAAAGCTTTTCTTTGAAGTGGTTAGAGAACTCTGTTAAGTGGTTGAGGCAACTGAGTTTGATTAGGCATTCAAGGAAAGATTGATTGCAGGAAAGAATGAACGTATTGTTCATAGTTGTTTGCTGAATGAAGGAAAGATGTATATATTATTCATAGTTCCCTTCCTTTCTTTTTATTTTTCTTGGGAAAGGAATCGTCGTATGTAAAATTCCTATAAGTCTTGTTTAATATTTTTAACATTAGTTCTTATTGTTCCGTTGTAGGCTGAAGTGACTCAGAGGCTGAGTAATGCTAAGGAAGCAGCAAGTAAACCTACTGGATTACAGAGTCATGAGGATCTTGCTAGGAAGCTTCAGGTATGCATTTGTTTGAAACTTAATGATTTTAGTGTTGATCATCAATTAATTTATGAGAATCTGGCTGATTTACTTACAAGAATTGTCCGATTGTGATGACTTATGACAGGAGGAGATGGGAAAAAATCGCAGAGCATCCTCAGGTAATTTCTCGTACCCTGAGTGTTGTATCATTACTGTGAAAGAAGTTACTTGCATATACATATGTATGTACATTGTTATATTAGTAAAGTAAAATGGAAGAGGTTATAAATGTGTCCAGCTCAAAGTGTTGCTTGAATGATAGAAACACAGGATTAACTCCCATGACCGATTTGGCAAGGTGAAGAGTCATGGTTGGATCAGTTCTAGGACACATTTAGTAAATAGGGGAAATCTACAATTATGTTGACCTTTCTTAAACGGTTTTATTTTGATAGGCTCCAAGTCTGATGGATCTGGTAGGCGAATGAAGGAAGTTGCCTGTCCTACCTGCACCGTTCATTTGCAGGTCTGTAATCCATGTGCAGTATCATTTTGGATTGCAAACTTATTATCAAATGTTATTGTAGTTTGGCTGATTTGAGAATTGTTACAGGTCCAAGTTCCCAGCTCAGGTTCTGAGACCATTGAATGTGGGGTGTGCCAGCATCCTTTCCTTGTTAGTGCCCATTGATTTTGGGCTTTTGTCACCGGAGACAAAGAGGGCTCTTAATTTTCTCAATTAATTTCTTTCCTTGTTGAGGTTTAATTTGATTAATAAACTAATATGGATTAGTTTTGTGTATTATCATTTCTTTGTTCTAAAGCCTGGTTGACCCTTTTTCTCATCTCTTCAAATTATTGTGTATATGAAGTTCACTGTGAATCTCGAATCATGGCTGTGTATAAAATTGACAGATCATTATTATAATTACTAGAGTTCAGTGTTTAACGATGCCATGGTTTCGCTTGTTTTCTTTTCCTTTTTTTTACTTTTGCAATTGTTGGCTGTAAGTAAAAGAAGATGATAAAAACTTTTATTAATGATAATTTGATTATTCTAAGCTTCATAGATGTCCTGCAGCCCAAGACTGGTGCTTGAACAAAGAGAAGAGAATCATTGAAAAAGAGTTCAAAGGCCATCAGCATTCAGCAACCTAACCCATGCGGTGCGTAAAAAATATGAGCCCACGCCCCACTGTTATGATCATCATCCAACGTTACCCATACTTTTACTTTTTTCGTATAATTGAATGGAAGCCATGTCTAAAAATATGATAAATCGGAAAAGACATTTGAACTACTTTGACGGCGAGTATAGTAGTACTATTTTACTTTCTCTAGTCTGAACTTTGACTTGTCATTTCTAATATTCAATTTTGTAAAACGCTGGCCTTCCATTTCCATATCCTCAACTAATTCTACTATTCTTATTATGTAACATGACTACATGATTGAGAAGGATGGTTGTTGAGTTGACATGATAATGTCACAATATACAAGAAAAGAATCATAAAATGATAATAATAATAATAGTCCGTCCTAAGATTAATTTTTACCATATAGTAAGTTTGAGATCAGTTACTTGCCATTGCTGCAAAATACTTGTATGTTGGTAAATCTACTTCTGGAGTGGAGCATCCTCTAAAATTTCACTGCCTTTTTAGGCACCATAAATTCCACATCAAATCTTTAGATTATACAAAGATTTGGCCATGACTATATATATTTGTACAACTATTTATAGTGATTTTCTACTATCATAAACGAAATTGAAAATGAGAAATGGAAAAAGTTTGTATCAAGCAACCTCAATCTAAAAGTAGTCTCATTAATCATCACATGATGTAGCGCAAGGAGAATAAATATGCAATAACTTAATTGCAGTTAAACAGCTTGATGCGTTGTTGGGTATTTTCCAATTAATCAAATAAGATTGGCAATTTTGCACCAGAAAGAAATCAGGTAATTAGCTCCAATTTCCAAACTACTTTCTTTAAATTCTGTCCTCTTAAAGGAGATAATTGTGGATTGCCTTTTCATGCAGGGTAGACCACCAACCCTGGATGAAGTAAGATCAGCCACTTTTCCAACTTTTGACACGAATCAAAACTCTTTCTGCCACCACCAATTCACTTTTACAATTGCAAATAATTGTACAAATAATTTTTTTCCCATTATTTTACAAATATATGTAAAAAAAAAAAAAATTTCACTTTTACAATTGCTTCATAAGAATCTCTCCATCTTCACAAATATGTTGGCAAAATTCCTTTTGTAGCTTGAGTCGCCATAAAGGAGATAAAAAATTAGACTTGATTATATAGAAATACTATATGTTTTAAGAACTTGTTTAGTTGATAAATTCTTATCGAGGTATTAAGAACTAAAATACAAAACAAGTATTTAGTTATACAAAATATTAGTAAAAGTGCAGCTTCTGCAATTTCTCCTCTTGGTATTACCATCTAAATAATTTGTGAGAGTAGGTTTCTTTTGTTTCTCTCTTTGTTGGCTTGGCTGGGAATAGATTTCTTTATTGTTTAATGCCAGTTCCATTTCGAATCCAGGCCTCAAAAATCATTTTCAAGGCTTGGTTCGAGCCTATTCAGTCAGGTAACTTAATTCGTTAACAAGTCTATTTTATAGTTGTATATTTGTATTATTACTAAAATTTGTATTTTACATTTGTTGCTTGTAAAAATTGAAACCCAATCAAAAAAAATAAATTAGTATAAGCTTTTGCTTCTAAAAATAGAAAAAAGAAGTGTTTGAGTGAAAATTAATTAACCTCATCAACATTTCCAATGATAAGATAAAAAGAGAAAAATAGAAGAGGAAATAAAATGAGTACTTTTAATTTTTAATTTCTTTGTTGTTTGACGTTTGTATGTAATTTGGGATCTTAACTGTCAGCGGGACCGTGGTAATTAAGGGCAGTTAGCAGTTGTGGACATTTAGTTTGTCCTTTTTTGGTGGGACCCTTAATTTGCATCATCTTTTTTTTTTTTTTTTCCCTCCGTGTGTATATATCTCACTCCTGGCTTAATTTGGGTAATAAAATTAACTACCAAAGCTGAATAGAAATTAAAAAAAAAAAATTATATACTACCACTAATTGTAAATTCTTAAGGGTGCGTTTAGCATTATTATTACTATTGATATAGTTTTTGAGATTATCGTTTCACCACAATAACAATGTTTTTTTTTGGATAAGCAAAGTTTTTATTTATCCAAAAGTAGCATGCACTGCTACATCAATACAACCAGCATAGCTGGCAAACAAATGTACTATTTTACAATGTCTTCTTTATATAGCTAAGAACCAATTATGCTATCAGTGAGCTTTTTAACCCCCATGCTACATGCAAATCTCTATTAACAGTATCATCCTTTATGATTTTCATCCCCCCTAGTCTATAGCTAACCTCCTCTTTGATTTTCTCAAGTATTTGCATACATTGCTGAGATTGTTTACCAAACCTGCGGTTATTCCTCTCCCTCCATACATGATATATGAGAGCATTCCAAGCAATTCGAAGCACTGTAGCAATAAGAGATTTACCCTTCAGCTTCCTCTTTGCCCATTGAACTTCAAAGGCCCAGCTTCTGATGACTCTATGAAGCTTACATAGGTGCAGAATCTCCCTCCATACTGCTTTAGAATACTCACACTCAAAGAATAAATGGTCTCGAGTCTCCATTTGTTGACTGCACATATCACAAGTTCCATTAAGTTCCATTCCCCATTCCATCAATCGATCTTTTGTAGGGAGCTTGTTCTGAATTGCCATCCATGATATTTGGGAATGCCTTGGAATATGGTAGGCATACCATACCAATCTATCCCAATCCACCTTTGGCTGCCTTGGCCTGATTTGTTGCCACACTTTAGCCACTGAAAACCTGTCCCCAGGAAATTTCCAAGCTAATCTTCCATTATTCTGATAGGTGAATTGAGCTGCTAATGGTCTCAATTGTAGGATTTTCCTCCAAATCCAGCTACTTCCCTGGGTGATTGGGAACTGCCAGAATGAGGTGCCTTTTAGAACATAGTTGTGGATCCAAGCAATCCACCATGAACCTGCCTTAAAAAGCAATGTCCATATTATCTGCATTAGGCTTGCCCTGTTCCAAGAACCTAGATCTTTCAGGCCAAGTCCCCCCTCTGATCTTGGACAACAAATTTTCTGCCAACTCACCCTTGCTCCTCTGGCTTCTGCATCTTTCCCTAACCAATAGAATCGAGAACAGAGTTGATTAATTCTGGAGAGCACTGCCTTAGGTAGAATAAAGATTCTACACCAATAGTTTTGAATATTAAACAAAACTGATTGAATAAGCTGAAATCTTCCAGCATAGGACAGAATCTTTGATGTCCAGTGAGTGATCCTAGCAGTAATCTTTGAGATAAGTGGGACACAGTCTTTTTCTGTCAGCTTCTTAGTTACTAGGGGAACCCCCAAATACCTCACTGGCAGCTCTCCTAGCTTGAAGCCTGTCACCCCCTGGATTTCCTGAAGCTGAGCTCTACTGATGCCAGAAGAATAAAGTTCACTTTTGGCACAATTGAGCTGCAAACCAGAAAGTTTATAAAAACTTTCCAGGATATCCTGCACTCCTTGGATGGATTTCAGGTGCCCTTTAGTGAAAATCATCAAGTCATCAGCAAAACATAGGTGAGTGAGCCCAATCCTTTTGCACTTAGGATGGAAATCAAAGACTTTATGCTGTGCAGCAGCATCCAAAAGCTTAGAAAGTGCATTCATAGCAAGCACAAACAGATAGGGAGAGATAGGATCTCCTTGCCTTATACCCCTTTCTCCCTTAAAGTAGCCCACCAAGCCTCCATTAATTGATAGAGAGAACCTAGGACCAGTGATGCAACTCTTGATCCATGTTAAAAATTCTGTTGGAAAATTCAAAGCTGCAAGAACCAGCAACATGAAGTCCCAGTCAAGTGTATCAAAAGCCTTTTGAAGGTCAACCTTTATAGCACTTCTAGGTGACAGAGTTTTCCTGGCATAGCCTCTTACTAACTCCTGTGCCATTAGGACATTATCTGAGATATTCCTTCCTTCCACAAAGGCACTTTGACTTTTGCTGATGATTGTTGGCATGAATTTTTTGAGTCTTCTTGCCATCACAGATGTAATACTTTTGTAGACTACTGAACAACAAGAAATAGGCCTGTAGTCTTTCATACAAGTAGGATTTTGGTTTTTTGGCACTAGAGCTACAATAACAATGTTAAACAAGTAAAAAAATTGATTTTAATTTGTTATTAAAATTATAATTTGAAAACCCAAATCAATAAATTAAAAATTTGTGATTTTTGCGATTTAATTGCACTTTTCGAAGATGAAATGATTTTATTATTCTCTAATCTCCAGATTTTTATTATTTTATACATATCTTTTTAGACATTTCAATTCAACACTACTCTTTTTTACAACAATGTTAAACACTTAAAATTTTTAAATTATATTTTTTCCATCGTACTTTTAAAATACACTTTTATCAACTCAATTTTTTTCAACACAATATTAAACTAAACCTAAGTCATTACTTTTTCAATCCAAACTTTTCTCAACAACAATTTTAAACAAGGACTCTAATTATCATTATGTGTTAGTTATTTACTTCAGATTTATAGTAGTAATTATTATTTTTTTTAACAAATATAGCCAACTCGAAATTTAGATATGAGTGAGTGTATATATATGTCGTACAAGGTGTCTTTTATTTTTCTTTTGTTTATGGAAAAGGAGATTCATGATGTTTTTTTCTACTAAAAAAAAAGAAAAAGGAGCTTTAAGATGGATATCCATGACAAAAATCACGAGAAAACTGGGTAAATTGAAGTTCTTTGAACTGGAAACTGGAAAGTGTATCTTAGGTAGGTTAGACAAATTTAATTTACGTGATACCATGTATGTGTATATTTATCATTTAATTAATAAAAAGCATTATCTTTATGTATGGTATTTTATCCATCCTTACCCAAAGTATAATAAATTATGTACCTCTTAACACGATCTTTATACTGTGGCTTTTTTTAATGGTTTATTTATTTATATCTTTGTATCAATAGATCCAAGACGAATTTTACTACTTTGTTTTATAGTATAATTAACCTATAAATTAAGGCAGTCAGGAAGAATAATTAAGAATATAAAATAGGTATGCTTATTTTTTTAGTAATTAACATGTAAAATGAAAATGCGATTAACATTTAAAAAAAAAAAATTTAGTCATTAAATATTAGATATCATGCAGATACAAGGTAATATATATTTACATAGTACTAGTAATAAATTTGCCTGTGCTTTTCCTTTTTTATTTGTGTGAAACTACTAGGTACTAGCTAATATTGTCCTTCCTATTTCATATATCTGCGTGAGCATTTAATGAAATTCAGTCATTTGCATGTATAAATAAGCAAAAAGAGAGGAGTGGGAAGACAAACCATCCCTTATTTGAATCCAAAAAAATCTCCTAAAGGATAGAAAGAAGTGTGTTGATGAGCATGGATCGGATATTCTCTTCTGCTTTCTCAACCCTTTTGCTGTCTCACTCTCATGTTTTGGTAATAATCTTTGCGGTTTTGATCTGCAGAACAAAGGGTTTGGTAAAGCTACCACCAAATGAAACGATTCCTGCTGTCATCGTCTTTGGGGATTCCATTGTTGACGCTGGAAACAACAACGATCTCAAGACTCTGATTAGGTGCAACTTTCTCCCATATGGCCAAGATTTTGATGGAGGGGTTCCAACAGGAAGGTTTTGCAATGGAAAAATCCCTTCGGATTTAGTAGGTAGTAATTAATCAAATCTCTCTCTTTTATATACTAGTACTATAATTTTCTCTCTGCTTGAGCGTCTTGTTTAAGTTTGCAGCCAAGTTAATTGTAAAAGCTAGCTACCTTGTGCTTTTTCATCTCATCAGAGAAAATCAAACTGAAAAATTAATATATGTTGTGTTGGTTTAACATGTTAGGTACCAGAGTGACGGAATAGTGTCTCACAACTAAAATAAGAGATGAGAAAATAGGAACTGAACACACAAAATTTAACGTGGAAAACCCTCAATGAATAAAGGGAAAAACCACGGGGCAAGACTAGAAGAATTTCACTATGAGAAAATATTACAACACCTCTCTCTAAATACTAGGAGAGAATAACCTCACAAAGAATATAAGAAAGTATACAAGAGAGGAAGAGATAATTCTTGGGATGGTTTTAATACTTCTCCTTAAGGCTCTTTATATAGCCTTCAAGGAGGAACTCCTTCATTTCTCCCACCGATGTGGGATAAGTTCTAACAATTCTCCCACTTGAAGATTTGATTAAACCAATCATATCTTCACACCACTCTTTCTGTCTTGCCATTTCATGTTGCTTACGTTTCTGATAGACCATAGGAGGATCGACACCAAATAAACTTGTCAGTGTTGATTGGCTTTGTCATAACATCTGCTAGGTTGTCTTTGGTGTGAATCTTTTGCATATCCACACTTCCTTCTTCTACTACTTCTCGAACAAAGTGATACTGTATACCTATATGCTTTGTCCTGGAATGAAAGGCTGGATTCCTTGCAATGTGCAAGGCACTCTGACTGTCACAATACACAATAATCTTCTGCTGCTTGTGCCCGAGTTCTTCCATTAACCTTTGTATCCATATTGCTTCCTTGCATGCTTGGGTAGCTGCCATGTACTCAGCTTCTGTAGTAGACAAAGCTACAACAGTCTGTAACTTAGATAACCAGCTTACCGCTCCTCCTGCAAGTGTGAACACATAGCCAGTAGTGGATTTCCTTTTATTAAGATCACCTGCAAAATCTGAATCAACATAACCCCTGACAACAAGTTCTGATCCTCCAAAACATAATGCAACATCTGAGGTTCCTTTAATGTATCTAAGGATCCTCTTAACAACATTCCAATGCTCTCTACCAGGATCTGCCATAAATCGACTGACCGCTCCCACTGCTTGTGCAATGTCTGGTCTTGTACATATCATAGCATACATAAGGCTTCCCACCGCTGATGCATACGGTACTCGAGACATTTCCATCCTCTCTGCTTCATTGCTAGGACTCATACCTGAGGATAATTTACAATTGACAGGAAGTGGGGTAGATATTGGCTTACAGTCTTGCATGTTGAAGCGTCGCAAGACCTTCCTCAGATAATTCTTTTGAGAAAGCCAAATTTTCCTGTCTTTTCTGTCTCGGTGAATTTGCATCCCTAAAATCTTGTTTGCGGGTCCCAAGTCCTTCATATCGAACTCCCTAGCCAACTGTGCCTTCAAATATTGGATTCGATCTTTGTTGGGGCCTACCACCAACATGTCATCCACATACAACAGCAAAATAATGAAATCATTATCATCAAACCTCTTGTAGTACGTACAATGGTCTGAACTCAGTCTGTTGTATTCAAGGCTAATTATGAAAGAATCAAATCTCTTGTACCAACATCTGGGCGCCTGCTTTAGACCGTACAGAGATTTGGTCAACCTGCAAACCAAGTTCTCTTTGCCTGTTTCAACAAAACCTTCTGGTTGGAGCATATAAATTTCTTCTTCAAGCTCTCCATGTAGAAAAGCCGTCTTTACATCTAGTTGTTCAAGATGTAAATCAAATGCAGCACACATAGCCAACACTACTCTGATAGTAGTAAGTCTGACAACTGGAGAAAATATCTCGTTGAAGTCAATACCTTCTTTCTGAGCATATCCTTTTACAACCAATCTAGCACGATATTGTTCTACTTGATCATTGCTATCCCGCTTGATCTTGTAGACCCATTTGTTACCAATGGCTTTTCTGCCACGTGGTAATTCCACCAGTTCCCATGTCTCGTTCTTGTGAAGAGCTTCAATTTCTTCCTGCATTGCTGTCATCCACAGAGAAGCATCTGGGCTACTAGTAGCTTCATGAAAAGTTGATGGCTCTCCATCCTCTGTTAAAAGACAGTATGCAACATTGCTCTCCGTAACATACTCCGTGTGCCAATTTGGAGGCCTTCTCTCACGAGTTGACCGTCGAACTTCTACAGCCTCGGACTCAACTGGTTCTGGTATCTCATGCTCTAGTTCTGCTTCAGAAGAATCATCTTCTTGAGAATTTTTATCCATCTGCACTGTAGCAGTCTCTTTTGAAGTGTTGTCATTTGTTTGCTCACTTTGCAGTTCATTTTCTGCAAAAACTACATCTCTGCTGACAACAACCTTGCGGGCAGTGGGATCCCACAGGCGATACCCCTTAACACCGTCAGCATAACCCAAGAATATACATTTTCTGGATTTTGGATCCAGCTTTGTTCTTTCTTGGGAGTTGTACATCACGTACACAGGACATCCAAACACATGTAGAGAAGAATAATCAGCTGGCTTTCCTTTCCACATCTCCATAGGCGTCTTCAAACCAATCGCCGTTGATGGTGATCGATTTATCACATAACAGGTGGTTTTGACTGCTTCTGCCCAGAAAGATTTGGCCAATCCCGCTGTTCTCAGCATGGCTCTTGTTCTATCTAGGAGAGTTCTGTTCATCCGCTCTGCTACACCATTCTGTTGAGGCGTATGTGCAACCGTGAATTGTCTCATAATACCCTCTTTCTTACAGAATGCTAGAAAGTTACCGTCTACATATTCTCCTCCATTGTCTGTCCTCAAGCACTTGATTCTTTTCCCAGTTTCAAGCTCTACTTGTGCTTTGAACTCCTTGAATACTGGAAACACATCTGACTTCTTCTTGATTGGGTACACCCATAATCTCCTGGAATAGTCATCAATGAATGATACAAAACACTTTGCTCCACCCAGGGATATTTCTGGTGACTCCCACACATCAGAATGGATTAAGTCCAGTATGTGTTTGCTTCTTGTAGTTACTTTAGCAAACTTCAATCTATGCTGCTTGCTTATCACACAGTGCTCACAGAAAGGTAAATTGACCATCTTGAGCCCGGGCAGGAGATTGCGTTCTGCAAGGACTTTCAAGCCTCGCTCTGACATATGGCCTAATCTGCGATGCCACATCATCGTCGTTTCTTCTTGGCTGGCTGCTGCAACTGATGCATCTGCCTCTTGCAACGTCTCTCCCAAAAGCATGTATAGATTGCTTGTGATCTTCTCTGCTTTCATCACCACAAGGTTTCCTTTCACTACTTTCAATATTCCACATTCAGTGTGGATCTTGCACCCGAGGTCATCCAATTGTCCAATTGACAATAAGTTCTTCTTTAAGCCCTTCACATGTCGTACCCCTTGAATTTTGCGAACAGTACCATCATGCATTTTTAATCTGACGGTACCGACTCCAGCAATATCTAAGGCGTGATCATTTCCCATGAACACAGATCCTTCCGAAATAGGTTCATAAGTGCAAAACCAATCTCGGTGTGGAGTCATGTGCCATGTCGCACCTGAATCCATTATCCAGACATCATTGAGTTTCTTTCCGCCTTTAGAACTAGTCGCTGCTTCACTATACAAGATTTCTCCATCATCTGAGGTACTTGCAACACAACCTTGGGAGGTTGATGTTTCAGAATTCTTTTCTCCACCCTTCTTATTATGCCAACACTCCTTTTTCGAGTGCCCTCTCATGCCACAATTGTAGCATTTAAGATTCTTCCTTCTTCGAGATTTTGATCTACCATGATTTTGACTCCCACTGGAGCCACGTTCTGTTGATCTGCCTCTCATCACCGTTAAAGCCTCTGCTTGCTTTGAATTTTCTGACCTTTCCTCCTTATTCTTGCGCCTGGATTCTTCTTCAAGAATAGCACCGGCAACATCATCAAAGTGAAGAGAGTCACTAACATTGTTATTTGTGATGTTGATGATGAGTTGATCATACGAATCTGGTAAGCTCTGAAGTAGAAGTTCCGCACGTTCATTTTCCGCTATTTTGAAATCTGATGCTGTGAGTTGAGCAAATAGCGTATTCAGAGTGTTGATGTGATCCGTTACCGACGTGGATTCACTCATTCGAAGAGTGTAGAGTTTCCTCTTCAAGAATATTCTGGTGTGAAGTGACTTCAACTCGTACAATTTGTTTAGAACATCCCAAATCTCCTTTGCAGTCTTCTTCTCTGCAACACTTGACAAAACTGAATCCGCCATTGCTAGGTGCAGATTGGCAACAGCATTGTCATCCTTCTCTTTCCACTTTTCATCAGTCATTTCTGTGGGTCTACTTTCAATTGCTTCTAGACAATTATCCTTCCTCAAAATTGCTCTTATCTTCAATTTCCACAAGGAGAAATTTCTCCCACTGAACTTCTCTATCTCGAATTTTGCTGCCATGGTTGTACACGAACTGAAGCGAGTTACACTATTTCACCGTGAATAGTACCGTATACGTGAACAGTATTGTACGTATGTCGTACACTAGAACAAATCCAGTATACTGGAACAGTGACCGTAGCCCGTGAATAGTGCACCAGGTAGGTTCCCAGGAAAGAGAGGTGGGTCACTGATAGACACACTTAAATACCAAGTCTTTCCTAGCCAGAACTTCCCTAGACACTTTCACACTACCACACTTTATTTCCAGCAACAAGAATAATTCTTTTCTGATGTGGAAGATCAGACAATACTGCAACCACAGAGCATACTAAGAACCAACACTTTCACTGCAGCGGAATAAGGACCACGAACCAATGGCTCTGATACCACTGTTAGGTACCAGAGTGACGGAATAGTGTCTCACAACTAAAATAAGAGATGAGAAAATAGGAACTGAACACACAAAATTTAACGTGGAAAACCCTCAATGAATAAAGGGAAAAACCACGGGGCAAGACTAGAAGAATTTCACTATGAGAAAATATTACAACACCTCTCTCTAAATACTAGGAGAGAATAACCTCACAAAGAATATAAGAAAGTATACAAGAGAGGAAGAGATAATTCTTGGGATGGTTTTAATACTTCTCCTTAAGGCTCTTTATATAGCCTTCAAGGAGGAACTCCTTCATTTCTCCCACCGATGTGGGATAAGTTCTAACATAACACTTAATTTGACAAATATATATATATATATATATATTATCTTCTAGTACTTCAAAATTAATGGGAGGGAAAACAAAACTAATTTTCATACATAAACTTTAAACATGTGATGAGTGACTTAATTTTAATCGTTGTTTGAGAATAAAAATGATCTTAATTGCACCAGTAATTTTCATGAAAAATACTAGCTAGCCATATGTGATCAGTCAGCATATAATATATCAGGGTTGTTTATCTAGTGGACTCTATTTGAAGGGTGCATGAGTAATTAATGAAATGAAAGATCAGGTGGGTGAGTCATGAGTGAAACTGAAAACGGTGATTTGCATATCATTATCTTAATTGATTTCGTTTTCAACAGCACTGTCATTACAATAGAAAGGTACGGACAAAAGTCGTCTTCAAAAAAAAAAAAGGTCTAAACATGGTCAACCTTTTAAATTTTTTGGACGATTTGGGTTAATTATTTTTTTCTTCTTTTTGTTAAAATTCCCTTTATCAAAGGTGTATATATGACACAGGCTTGCAGCATAGGAATGAAAGAGCTAGGATCTCTCAGATTTCTGTCTCATCAGTACTCCTCGTCTCTGTAAAAATTCATACAAATTCATGCATATAATTAGATAGAAAGAAAAAAATAAAATAAAAAAGAAGAAGAAAGTAATGGTTAAACTGGCACATCAGACAGAGTCAGCCAGTTGTTTCAATTAATGCATATTGTCTTGCTCTTCATTAGCTTCCAAATCTTGATGATTATAGGGCCTCTAATTAATATATTTCAAGGGATATATATGATATTTTCTTTAATTTTTATGTTTTGCATATGTTAGAAATGACAATATCTTGTGAATTCACGTTCCTTCATATGCCCAATACAAAAAAGAAAAAAAGAAAATTAGAGGAAATTTTCAGCATATGTCCACTCCAGTCTCCACATGCATAATTAAAGTATACAATTTCAGAAATTGACTCAAATTATAGGAAATTTTCATTGTTAAATATATATATATATATATATAGAGAGAGAGAGAGAGAGAGAGAGAGTTTGATCAGTAATTGAAAGAGATATATATATATATATATATATTGTTTTAACAACTAGCAAAAAATTAGCATATAGAATCGAACTTAACTCAATTGATTCATACAATCATCCTTAAAAAATGACATTCAATAAGTTTAAGTTCGAATCTCAACATTTATAAATTCTTTTTTTATCCCAAAATTACGATTTTTTTGTTAATAAAAAAAAGTCAGTAGATGGAATAATTAGGCCAGACTCGCTTTTCTTTTCTTTCATTTATGGACACCATTATTATGGAATTAGCTAGCTAGAAAAAAAATTTACCTCAATCCGCAAAATTATTGGTCCCCCAATGGCAATAAAACCAGGTTTAGACCTTACCCTATCAGTGAAGCAATACCCTAGAGACAGAAATCCGTAGCTATATATGATCTCCTTCAATTGGATATTGACGTAATTCCCTAGTAAAGTAGTTACCATCTAAAATAAACTACTTTTAGTTCAAGATGAGAATTTTGTTTTAGTTGTAATTCATGCCTTCTCTTTTTGTAATTAGAAATAATTTGCTTTTGAATTCAAGGCATTTACTGAAAATTTCAATCCTCAACAGCTTTGGATTTTCCATTAACATTTTTTAATTTCCAAAGAGTGGTTAATTTCTTCATTTACTATAACATATAAGCTTAATTTCATTGTACTCAATTCGGGTTTTATCTTTGTAGGAATACTTTGAAAATAAAATTTTGAATGCATCAAATCGATATAAAAAAGTGTGTCTTTAAGATTATATGACAAAAATGAGTAGATCTAGACAAAACTTGAGAATACTCTAGATTCAAAATCAATTAACATATATTTCACTTTCCAAGTCATCAATCCATTTTTCTTTGTTTAATTAATTCTTTTCAGCTGAAGAACTGGCAATTAAAGATACAGTGCCAGCATATCTGGATCCAACATTGAAACCCCAAGATCTCATAACAGGAGTAACCTTTGCTTCAGGTGGCACTGGATATGATCCTTTGACTCCCAAACTAGCGGTACATAATTTGATTCTTAAAACTTTCTTTTCTTTACCTTCTTCAAATGTAAAAAATCTTTTTGTTCTTCTTACTTAGTTCTTATCAATGTTGTTTTTACCTTAATTTGTCGAATATCAGTCCGTTATATCGATGTCGGACCAGTTAGATCACTTCAAAGAATACATAGCGAAGCTGAAAGATCTTGTTGGAGAAGAGAGAACAAACTTCATCTTAGCCAAGAGTGTATTTCTAGTTGTAGCCGGCAGCGATGACATTGCCAATACCTATTTTGTTCTCCGTGCCAGGAAATTGCAGTACGATATTCCTGCTTATACTGATTTAATGGTTAACTCGGCTACTGACTTTTTTAAGGTAATTAAAATCTTCATGGCAATATTACATAATTTATTAATTTCTTTGGCAAGAATATTTACTTATTTAGTCATGAAAGTTTAATATATTTTATGAATAATAATGGAAGGAACTATATGGTTTGGGAGCAAGAAGAATTGGGGTTTTTAGTACACCACCGATCGGCTGTGTGCCATCACAAAGAACTTTAGCAGGAGGAATTGAAAGGGAATGCGCAAATGATTACAACGTAGCAGCTAGATTATTCAACAAAAAGCTATCTGCAGTGTTGAGTTCCTTTGAAACAAGCATGCCTAATGGGAAATTTGTGTACATAGATGTTTACAGTCCCCTGCTTAATCTCATTGAAAACCCTCAAAAATATGGTAAAAAGTCCACCTTTTAGACCCTAAAATATTTCTTTTTCTTTTACACAAGGAAATCATCAAAAACCTTTTATTTATTTTTTGGGTGTTTTCAGGCTTTGAAGTTGCAAATAAAGGTTGCTGTGGAACAGGGAACATTGAGGTGGCAGTTTTGTGTAATAAATTGAGTTCATCTACATGTACAGATGCCTCAAAATATATATTTTGGGACAGTTATCATCCAACGGAGAAGGCATACAGAGCCCTGGTTGCCTCAGTCCTTCAGAAATATGTGAGCAAATTCTTCTGAGGCAAATCTCAAATTATGAAGACAACAAATTGAAAGCTCTCTATTTCTCATTTTTATATATTTTTTACCCCCATATTATAAAGATGGTCTTTGAGGATTTGTGACCATATTGGCTATAACTTCATTCAAGTCTAAGTTATTATGTAATTTTCACTCTATATATTAAGAAAATGCTGTTTTATCTTTATTTTTCTTTGCAATGTTCTAGAGTGTTTTTTTTTTCCTATTAACTTTCATTATTCCCCTTGGTCTGAATAATTGGCAGCTCCATCCTCTTTGAATTGATAAAAATAAATCAAGGTAAACAATTAACTGCCAACATATATACATAGCTCAACCATTTGAATATACTTTAGGTAAATAATATTTTAAATAATCATATATATATATATATATCTATGTTTTCAAGGTTAATTTTCTAGCTTTTAACCCAAACAAAAAGGGGTGTTTCTGGCTCTGATCTATAGATTAATTTGGATAAATGAATAGGTTAAAATTAGGTTTTAATTATTCTTTGCCTCCATGCATCCTACTAAGCACTAACATATACAATTACTTCCACGTGACAGAGAATACTTTGAATACCATTTCTTGCAAAGTACACTATGTCTAGTTTGCAAAGCTGAGGAGCCTATAAGCATATATATAAATCTCTCTCCCCATCTATGGTCAGCCATATAAAGAATTTTATTTATTTGAGAAACAATAGTTAATAATTTAGTATATAGTTAAATATATATATATATATATTTGCGTGTTTTAATCAACTGAAACCACAAATTACAGATTAATGATTTATAAAAATCAAGAAAAATGTTAAGATAATATTTATAGAAAAAATGTAATTAATGTATTTTTTTTTAATTCAATAAAAATAATTATTAAATGTGAAAAACTTTTTTAAAGACTAAAATGATAATGAAATAATCTTTAATTGGTATCTATAAGTACCTGTTAACCAAATCCAAAAATAAAATCGAATTATTCGAGCTCGCTCGATTAGGCTCAATTAAGCTCATTTATCTAGTAAAAAATGAGCTCGATTTTCATGCTCGACTTCAAACTCGATTATTTGTGCTCAAGCTCGAGCTCGAGTTCGAATTGAGATTTTTCAATACTACTTAAAAATATATATATATTAAAAATAAAAAAACTCGATTAGGCTTGCGAGATACTTGAGTCAAGTATTAAAATATTCGAATTCGGCTCACTCGATAGCTCGAGCTCGACTCGATAATAACTGAGCCGAATTCGAATTTTTTTCGAGCCGAACCCGAGTATATTGTGAGTACAGATGTCTCATTTACACCCCTAGTCCAATCGACCAATGGCCTAGACCAAGACTTCCACTCCCAGCTCAAGACCCACCAAACAAACATATGGTTATTAAATGCAACATCTAAGATGTTTATATATCAACAAAGAACTGAAATATTTAAACATTTATATATGCAATTATTCTCTGAAAATGGACTGTCAAGAAATGTATTTTTTTCATTCATAAAAATTTATTTTGAATAATAATAATACTGTCAAGAAATGTATTTTTTTCATTAATAATAATTAAGTCCATGTAACTATAAGGTAATGGTTTTTGTTGGATCTTACAATCTAATCTGATTTATAGTCTCTATACCAAAAAAAAAAACAAAAAATCTAATTTGATTTTGGATAGAGATCCATTATTATTTGTCCAACTAATAACAGTGAGCTTGATCATAATTGAATCATCGATCGTGCCTTTATTTTTGTGACCGAATTATTATTGAATTTTGAAGAAATCTCTTATAATATTATTGTTTTGATTTGCCAGAGAAGAAAAGCTATTGTTAACATGTAATTAAGTGTGGGTCTTTATGATGGTAAATATTTATGTTAGACCTGCTCATGGGTCAGATCAGGCCGCAGCCTGATTTTTTTTTAAATTTTTTGTTCAAGTCCGGTCCGGTAGGTCCGAATTCACTGTTCATTAGATTAAAAAATATATATTATTATTTTTATAATTAAAATTAAAATAAAATATTATTATTATAATAAAAAAATACTGTTCCAGATAAGGTCGGGCCGGATCAAAAATATTCTGTTCAAGTTCGGCCTAATACGGACAGAACGAACTGCACGACCCATGAGCAGGTCTAATTTATGTTAATGAAAGACTTTAAAAGTTTAATTTTTGTTATACCTTGTCCCATGTAACTAGTTTGACTAAAGTACATCAATTTCTTTTTTTTTTTTTTTTTTTTGGATACTTAGTAAAATAAATTGAAGGGAGCGTTCCGAGAATTAAACTCAGGACCTCTCGCATTCAAAACGAAAATCATATCACTAGATCAAACGTCCTTTTTTTTATTTTTTTTTTTATCAGAGACAAAATACCGTACTTATTAAAATATAACAATTTTAATAAACATAAAATTTTACATAGTAATACTCACACACTCTAGCTTATTTATACAAACAATTTAAAAAACTGAAAAAGCTTTTTCTCTTCTATTTTATTATGTTTTTAAATCCAAAGGGAACTATGGCTTAAGAAAATTAAAGAGGGTGAAATTAAAATGCATGTACGAAAGATGAAAAATTTGCTAACCACAGAATTTTTTTAGTACTTAAAGCAAAATATTTATATTTAATTGATTAATTCATCCGCATTTTATTTATGATATTCTTTTGGGTATCAAAATTTGCCACAATGAAGGCCGGCAGAATTATGTTGGTGTTTCAATCGTGGGCTCGTGGCGCCTTTTACTAAGTTTATTAAATGTCCATAATTGATATACGTAAAAATGAGGAATTTTGGGGACAGGTTTATCAACCCAAGGTTGCCACTCTTTCTCTCATCATTACACGGTCCATCTCTGACCACGGCCCCAAGTAGTTGATCCAACTTGTCGATCGGACCGCAGTCCTGATTTGTCCCATCCAATTCTCAAGTTTTGGATCCACCAGTCGGGGGATTTGAGACGCTCGCAAACATGCATGGAATGGAACAACACCATGCAAGGTCCATTACCAATTATGCTTTTCTGGAATAGAAGATAAACAAACCAACCGGCTTTAAATAATTTTCCGACCAATAAAACCGGTTTCTCAAACAATGATGAAAATCCACTAACTCCAGTACTCTTATATCTTGTTTAAGAAAAAGGATAATGGGTAGTATAAAACAGATCGAATGTTTTGGCATTGCAGGTCTAGCTAAAAGCTAAATCCAGTCCCCCTAAATTTGAAATATTGTAACACGTATTAACTTTTCCTTATCTTAAGTTCCTACTTTGCGATCTGATAGGTTATAGGTATACATGTTATGGCAGGAAATTAAGGAAAAATATAGTGTTCAGCCTGATGAAGACCATACAACTATATATTTCACTCTCCATCGTTGCTATTATTCGTCTCAGAATCTAATTAACTGCTGCTCAGGTTTCTCTGCAACTTCTGAGACAGGCTGCAATGCCAAAGCTGGGGTTTTCAAGAAAATCGACCAAAGAAGTAATTTTTAATACTCCTGTAATTTGAATAGGGACTTGAGTACTCTGGTCTGGTTTTCTCAGTAGCAGGCGTTCCTGCTTCGTTATTGGATGAAATGAGATTCTTAATTCTCAATTTGTCAGAGTGCCAGAGTGATGAATTTGCTCTTAAGAGCTATACCTACTTTGCTGTGTGATCATTGCACAGCCAATGAGCCATGTCCCATGTGCTCTCTCCAGTCTCCACCGTCTTCACAATTAATGACATCAACGTCCCAAAGCTTGTATATTTATAAATCCTGAGCTCTTTCACACTCTAATAAGCGCAAATCCAGAAATATTTTGCAAATGTTGCAATTCCAGTTCATAAATCTTCGGTTTTCTTCTTCTTCTTCTTCTTCTTCTTCTTCTTCTTGGTGTTTTACCTTCTTGTTCCATATAGCTATTGTTTTAGTACTTTTTGGTAACCCAGAAGCCATTGATATTAAACTACCAGGAAATGAAACATTTCCGGCAGTGATCATATTTGGGGATTCAATTGTTGATACAGGCAACAACAACAACAATCTCAATACCCCGGCTAGGTGCAATTTTCCTCCTTATGGGAGAGATTTTCCGGGTGGAATCCCATCAGGAAGATTTTCCAATGGAAAAGTCCCTTCGGATTTCATAGGTCGCGCTAATAATTTATACTCTTCTTTCCCTCTCCGAAATCTTTCTTGGTCTTAGTTTATTAATCTACCGCATCAAACATTAACTTTGGAACTTTATAGTTTGATATTAAGGTCAAATTATATATCTTGCTTGATGATCATATTTGGTCAATCAATTTTTATAGATTATAGTTCAGCAATGAAATAGAAATGAAGAGATTCTTAGTTTTTGGTAGACAAATTTATACTATTACCACATTGCTACAATGTGTTTGTATTTCATTAATGTATCTAAAAGTATTTATGATGTTTTTTGGGTACATTCGTTTATGATGTTAGTATTATAAGTTACATAGTACGTAGTTATATCGGTGAGAGAAGATTTCTATCTTTACTGATATTAATGTGTGCATTAGAGAGGGAGACAAAGATGGAGATGAACGGCTTAATTTTAGGATTAATATTTGATACATCTGTCAGTTTACAAGATGATACCACCTCATTAGAAATAAAATAATTTATTTTTATTTTTAAATTTTTTTAATGAGGTGGCATCATTTTGTTTACTGACAGTGTATCAGTGCATCAAATACAAACCTTTAATTTTACAACTAGAAAACAAATTCAGGAAAAAAAGAAAATTGATAAGATGTGGGATATATTTATTAATCTTTTGCTTAATTTCTTCTTCCAGTGGAACAGTTGGGAATTAAGGACGTATTGCCAGCATATTTGGACCCAAGATTGCAGCCTCAAGATTTACTCACGGGTGTAGGCTTTGCCTCTGGTGGATCAGGATATGATCCATTGACGCCAAAACTACAGGTCTGAGCAGTACTTTTCTTTCCCAAAAACAAAGATATTGTTCTTCAATAACTTTATCTCATTTTCCTCTCTTTATGATCTCTGGTGAATCAGTTAGTTGCTTCAATGTCGGATCAGTTGCTGCAGTTCAGAGAATACAAAGAGAAGTTGAAAGCAATTGCTGGAGAAGAAGGAACCAAATCCATATTGGCTAAAAGTTTATTTATAGTTGTATCAGGCAGTAATGACCTTGCAAATACCTATTTTAACACCCGTATCAGGCAAATGTTGCACTATGATATTGCAATTTATACTGACCTGATAGTCAATTCGGCTTCAGCTTTCATCAAGGTAACTATATCTTTCTTTTTTCTTTCTATTTAAGTAGTATTATAATTAGCTCAAAACCATTTTCTTATTCTGTATATTACCTGAATATATAAGAGGCTGAAAGATAAAGAGATAAAGCCCAATAATAGGTAACATCGTTTGATTGATGTTTAACTGATAAATTACATGTTTCTTGATGATTTTTCTGAAGGAACTACATGGATTGGGAGCAAGGAAGATTGGTGTTCTAAATGTACCACCAATTGGATGCATGCCATCATCAAGAATCATGGCTGGAGGCAGCACAGGCGAAGAATGTTTAGAGAATTACAATGAAGCAGCCCAATTATTCAACTCTAAATTGTATGCAAAGCTGGATTTTCTAAACAGCCATTTGCCCCTTGCCAAGGTGGTTTACCTAGATGTCTACAGCCCTTTGCTTGATCTCGTCAAAAACCATAACAAATATGGTAAAATTATCGTTTTTCTCTTGCACTTTTTCCTCCTTTGTTAACTTTTAACTATATATATCCTTGTTTGTGACTTTACCAAATATGCTCAAAATATATATATATATATATATATATATATATATATATTTCAGGGTTTGAAATTGTGGACAAAGGGTGCTGCGGATCAGGCACTGTGGAGGTGTCAATATTATGTAATCAATTGGACATGGGAACGTGCACAAACGCGAGTAATTATATATTTTGGGACAGCTACCATCTCACTGAGAGAGCATACAAGCTCTTGGTCCATAATCTCCTCAGCAAAAACACCAATAGCTTTTTCTAAGAAAGAATTTCTTGTTAACGAGTACCCATGAATATTATTGATTAATAGTAATTAGTATTTTATTTTAATATAAAGATTTTTTTCAGTTAATATATCTAATCTTCACCAGGAGATTTCTTCTTGCTTGTTGGCTCTTAGTTTATTTTCCCAGGAACAATAAATATACTATCTATTTTCTATTTAAGAGCTGATTTTAGATCTACAGATTTGGGCTGATGGGCTGTCTTATGGGCCAGCTAGAAGGTCAATATTGCTGTTCCAGCCTTTTTTCGTAGGCCGTAGGGCTAATATGGCCCATAATGCCATCATGTAAAGCAGCCCAACATTATAAATAATCCAAATAATTGCTTGCATCCGTTATAGGCTATTACTCTTTTGGACAAATAACGAAAGCCCAACATACTTTTTACCTTTTCTTTTTGATTTTTTTTTTCACCTGCGGCAGCTTGGGCTGAGACTTGAGAGTAGAAAACAGATTAAGCAAACAAAAATTGCATCAATTCGAAGAGGTAGAACAGAAAAAGATGTGATAAAAAAGAATACCAAGTCCTGGAAAGGAAAGCGGTCTCAGTTTTTTAAAGTCAATCCTCCAAACGAGAGTTGACAGTTTTGGGACATTTTGGAATTCTCAGATGTTCCTTAACTTCTTCAAAATGACTTCTTCTTTTGTTATGGCCTCGACGATACCATAAGCAACACCGAAATTCTCCCATTTTACTCTAGACTGCCCATGTCGGGTTTTCACCCTAGAGTCTCCTTCTTTCCATTTTTCATTTCATTTTTTTTTAAATGTTTCACCATGCATTCGAGAAATCAAGACTTATCCAAAAAAGATTTTTAACCAGAAAAGAGACCGAAGTCTCATGCATTTCTCTAAGAATAGACTCATCAATTTAAATGACCATGCTCGATCGAAATGGTCTTTTTCAGGTATGTAATGTAGGCCAAGGTTCGAGGTTCTGAAAAAAGATAAATAGGCCCAAACATGTGTTTAAGGTGATCAAATCAAGGACCATTTCATGAGGAGGATTCTCTTCGAAACATTTGTCTTTGCTGAGCTTTTCTCTTCATCCGATGATTTTCATTCGTTCTTTTCTTCCTTTTCTGTTTTTGCTTTCATCTTTCTTTTTATCTCCTTTTTTTTTTTTTGCATCTCTATTTTGACAAGGTGAGCCCGTAGTCATTTGGAAGCTCAGATTTCTCTTTGATTCACGACATTCTTTTTCGTTTTTGAACCAAGACTTCACTATCCGTGACCTTTGAAAAGATCCTTCCTCGAATTTGCCCCCCTAGTGTGGAGGGTGATCCTTGATCGGGGTTGAAAGAACGAAAGTATTCATTAGGCTCAAAAGGGGTAGCAAAAGGATATTTTCTATTTTGTGAAAGGATGATGAAAGATGGCCATTTTTCATCTCGAACACAAGCACGTAAATCGAAGAGTTATTCCTTAGAGGAAAATAACGAAAAGGTTTTTTCTTTCTTGAAACCATATTGAATTTCATGAATGCATGATGTCACACTCATTTTTCATTTTTTCTTTTCTTCTTTTTTTTTTATTTTTTTTATGCATGCTCCGAAAATTACTTCATCTTTATCCACCACGTCTTCCGTATCTACAAATGATGCACCATTTGATTGGTCATGAGAATTCGTATCATAACGAGGAACACCTCGAGTCTTTTTTGCTCTCCGAAGGGACAAGAAAGAATATGGCTCGAAAACAGCTTTTTTCTAGAAACACGAGAAAATCAGGTTTAATCATTGTTACCCGAGACGTTTATCATGAAGGGACGTCTGGGCAACTCTTGTTTTGTGGTTACGGAAAATGATGTGAATGGTTTTGGAATAACCTTGACATACATCAATTTATCATAATCCAGATCCTTGAAAAAGGTTTGACTTGTTTGAGACACCAAAAAGTTTTTTTTTTCAAAAAGTTTGTTCCATTGCTCATAACCTAAACCAGGATCCGCATTTTTCTCATTGCACTGACAGTGGTTTTTTGAGATTCAACAATATATTATGGGAAGCATTGGTTTTTCCAAACTCAAAAGATTCAAGCATGGGCAAGTCCAAAAGAGAGATGGAAGGATGTTGGGTCATTTCCAACAATGATCATCAATAATCTCAAGACTTCTCATCATTTCCTAACGTGAAGAAAGATTTTTTTTTTTTTTAAGAATGCGCTCTTCAAAAATCAAGAATTTCTTTAATGTTTGTTTTTGCAAATTCAGATTAAAGCACAATAAACACAAAGCTTTTGAAATTCAAAATTTATTTATTTCATGAGGATGCCAACATAAGACAAGTGCTTTCATGATGAGGCATAGAACTACATGCATATTCCTCAATGCTTGTTGACATGCTTTCAAAGGTAACCATTCTCATCCTCCAAACCCGGGGCGAAGAAACTGATTTATGGCAATGCGGATTTCCACTGTTCGACTAGCTCTGGAGTCAAAGTTCCATCATGGACAAGACCTTCAATCTTTTCCTTCAGTTGTCTGCATCTTTCAGTTGGATGTCCAATTGCCCCCATGTGATACTCACACTTGCTGTTCGGGTCATAGCTCCTTGCTGATGGGTTTGGAGCTGTTTTCAAAGGCACAGGGGTGAGGTATCGGTTCCTCATTAGTAATTGCAACAGGTCGGAGATTGGGACTGAAAATTTCTCTTGGTTGCCCCTCGGTAGTTTCTGGGAAGCATGCCTAGTTTCAAAGGCTGACATATGATGATGTGTTTGAATATCTGGAGGGTAAGGATAATGACTTGAAGAGACATTGGTAGAATAACATGATTGATACGGAGAGACCCGGGGATACGGAGTGAATTCTCCCATAGCCTGGACATGCTCCTCCTTCCTTTCAGGTGTCTCGTTTCCCTCGACATTGGATGTCTCATCTCCTTCGAGTTTTCCGTTCTTGATAGCATTCTCAATCATCTCTCCTGAGGCCACCATATCTGCAAAATTCTTTGCGGCATTTCCAACGAGTCTATCATAGTACGGAGCGTGCAGTGTACTCACAAAAAGGACAGTAATTTCCTTTTGAGTCAGAGCCGGTCGTACTTGGGTGGCCATGTCCATCCACCTCTGAGCATATTCTTTGAAGCTCTCAGTGGCCTCTTTCCCCATATTTTGCAAGGTCAACCTATCCGGTGCCATGTCGATCATGTGCTTATACTGAGTCTTGAAAGCTTTTGCCAGATCTTTCCAAGAACGGATATGGTCCCGATCCAACTGATTATACCATCTTGCAGCTGGCCCTGTTAGACTGTCTTGGAAGCAGTGGATTAACAGCTTGTCATTGTTGGTGTAGCCAGCCATTTTTCGACAAAACATCATGATGTGGTTTGATGGACATTTCGATCCGTCATACTTTTCAAATTCAGGGACCTTGAATTTTGGCGGAATCAACAAATCCGGGACCAAGCTGAGCTCATTTGGATCCGTATTCCCAAAAACGTCTATTCTTTCTATGGCTTTGAGTCTTTCTTCAAACAGATCATACTTATGTTGCACTTCTGCGTCTTCCACTTGCTTTGCCACACGTTTCTTCAGCTTTTCTTGTTCTGGTGAACCATCTTGGTTTGGAATGACAACTGAGTCTGAGTGGTGAAATTCCGAGTTCGATTGAAATTGTCCTTGGCCTTGTTGACTCGGTCGATAAATTGGATCTTCGTCGTTGTTTACTTGAGGTCGAGGTTCTTCCCCTATGATCGATCCTTCAGCAACCCATTTTCCTCGGGTCAACCTAGTCATCATTTCAATCATCTTGTCTATTTGCTCGCGTGACTCCTCTCGAGATTTTGCTATCTGTTCTCGTATTTCTTGCTGAGATCTGGCTAACTGTTCTTGTAGTTCTCTCTGTGCTCTTTCCACTCTATCCAGTCTATTTTGTTCATCCTCCATGATTCCGGCCTGTGTCACAGAGGCACGCAGTGATTCTCTGATTTGGAAGAGAAAACCTTTCAAAGCTAAACCGACTTTTTTTTTATTCCTCTCAAGTGTGCTTCATGATGCATGAGCTATGAATGCCGTGAATGTAACACGATGCCCATATGATGCATGTAAAGAATAAACAAATTAATGCATGAGTATATACAATGAGTGACCATGTATGTCACGGAATGCATGACCTTATTGTTATGAATGCAATCACGATGTTGATATGATGCATGTAAAGAGTAAATAAAATGATATACTGGTATATACGAAGAACGATCATGTATGTCACTAATGTATTCTACAATGAATGACCATGCATGTTATGATTGCAATATGATGCGAATTTGATTCGTCTAAAGAATAAACAAATTAATGCATGAATATATACAGAAAACCATTCATGATTTGGACTGAACTTAATTATTCAACAATTTCAGTGCACAAACTTTGCCCCCAAATTCAATTCGCAAAATTTTTTTTTGTTGTTTTTTTTTTTTGAAAAATGTTTTTTTTTTCGTAAAAATCAAAATATTATTTTCACAAACCAATTTCTATCAAAAACTTTTGTGGTAGTGGGTCTTATTATGGCACTATTGTCCAAATATTTACTCAACACTACCGGTTTGCAATTCTCATTTAATCAACAACAAGTGTTTATGCAACTTGTCAAATGAGATTATTATCACCATGAAATCAAAAATACAATTATAAATGTAAATGCTTTATTTACAAGTGCATCAATGCATGAAATGTACGAGATGTACGAAAAGAAAAATTTTCATATTTACAAACTCAAAAAGTTAACGAACATTTGCTCCGACAGTATCAACTTATTCAAGAATCACGGTGCCGTCGGAGCGAAAAATGAAACTTATTGCGGGTAGCACGATGTGCGTTCATCATTACCCGATTTATAGTTTGTTCGGAGTGTAAACAAATAGCGAAAGATCACAATGTTCCTTCCTAATTTCGAGGATATCCGATCAGAAATTCGATATGGCTCTACTCAAGTTCACTACATGAGGTTGAGTTAGGTTCTAAAAGGCTCCAAATTGCTCCTTACTGTCGCCCGTGAAGGCTAGTAAGGCATCCCGATTTAAAACGGGTTCAATTTGTTGGAGTATATTTTCCAGGCTTATGCGGAGGTTATTGCCTCACGAAAGCGTAGGTACTTTATTACTCCGAAAGTGTTTCGCTAGCCCATGCGGAGGTTTTTGCCTCACGAGAGCGTAGGTACTTTACTTCCACCTAAAGGGATAAAGCTCGGGTACAGAGCTTATGTATGAAATGTACGTGCTCGTGTGTGAGAAGGAACAAGCAAACCTTCGACTACTTGTCTACTACTCTTTATTCTAAACATTCCACGATTTTAAAAAAATAAACGAAATAAAAAAAATATAAATCAAGAATTAACGAATATCAAAGTGTAATTGCAAGCAAAATAAAAATAAAGAAAGAAAGAAAGTAAAGAGAATTAAAATTAAATACTGATTAAACCCATTAATTCGAGACTTTAAAACAACACATGATCAATTTGTGGCTCGACTCTCAAAGGCGTCCCCAGTGGAGTCGCCAAGCTGTCATAACGATTTTTTCGACCGCTACGACGAATTTGATGAAAACACAAAAAATGGAGTCGCCACCAATCTTTTTTGCTAGGTGTGATTGGCCACCTATTAAAACCGGTTTTTAGAAAAGTATTTTAAAATTAATTAAAACATTTTGTAAAACCAATTTCGAAGTCCGCGCTTTGAACCAGAGAGAAAACAAAATCGGGTTCGGGAGTCGGTTACGTGCGGGGAAGGATTAGCACCCCCGCAACGCCCGTTTAGAAAACGGTACCACTTGATCACGTGTTATCTTAAATCTCGGTTTAATGGATTTAACATCGGTATTTAAAACTAATTCTCTTTTATTTTTTTTATTCTTAAAAAAACATGTTTATTATTTTTTGGATATTCTTGAATTGTTTTTAATTTTTAAAATTCGAAATTGAACATAAATTTATTATCGAAAATACTCATTAAATATTCCCGACACTCTCGGTGGTATTTAACGAGATCTTCTCACCTCAGGACATCTCAAGAATCACAACAGTAATATCTTTCGAATTCCGTCGTCGGCAATTTACATCCATTTTTATTCAAATGCGTATGATGCAAATATTTAAATATCGGATGCATACGGCTTAACATATAACTATAAAATTAAACATGCGAATCGTAATATTAAAAACACGAGCATGGCAAAATATCGAGCGCAATAAACATTCGCTATTTATTTATTTTTAATTTTATTATTTCATTTTTTATGCATTTTTGTATCGAGCATATCGCTAAATACTCCCACCACTCATGGTGATATTTAACGAAATTCTCGCACCTCAAGATATCTTAGGAATCACTACCGTGACGTCCTTCGAATTCCGTCGTCGGTTATTCGCATTTATTAAAATCTTTTTTTTTTGAAAAGTAAATTAAAATGCTTTTAATAATTATTTCCGAAATAAAAGAAATTATCTATGTAAGAATAATTCCCGAATCACTCCGATACTTTCGATAGTGTCTCGATTATTATTCTCACTCGAACCTTTTCGAAGAACGATCGATACTCCGACCATCCGAGAAAGAGATCCGTTTTTAGAGAATTTTATTTATCGAAAATAATTTTAAAAAACATGTATTAATTAAAAATTATTATTTTAATATTTTAAAATCGAAATCGAATAACAAAAATATATCGAATGCCGGACAAAATAAATAAATACAAATAGTAAATGAAAATAAATAAGAAAATCATACTTGACGAATGTCGAGAATCTGAAAAATCAAAATGCCGGACTTGATCTTCGTAAAATCACCTGAAAATGTTAATAAAAAAAATCAAAACTTCAAAAACGATCATCGTGAATTTTTCTTTAATTTTTTTTTATATTTTTTATATTTTTTTATTTTTTTTATTTTTTTAATTTTTTTTAATTTTTCTCTTTTTTTTATTTTATATTTTTATACTATTATTGTTTTTTTATTATTGTTTTTTTAATTTTTTCTCTTTTTTTATTTTTCTTTTCTTTCTTTTCTTTTTTTTCTGGCCCCAAAACCAGGCCTGTTGGGCCAGGTTCGGCCCTGGCCTGCTGAGCCAGGCCTGGTTCTGGCCTGGCCTGCTGGGCCAGGCTTGGCCCAGCTTTATCCCTTTTTTTTTTTTCGGGTAAAGGGAGGGACCCGCGCGGACCCCGGGTCGGATCCGGGTCCAGGCGCGGATCCTCCCAACCTTAAACGGCGCCGTTTCGGCGCCACAAAACGGCGCCGTTTCGGTGCCTTTATTCCCTTTTTTTTTTTTTCGGGTCGGGCGCGCGGACCCCGGGTCGACCCGCGGGTCCACGCGCGGACCCAGAGACAAAACGGCGTCGTTTTGACGCCGTTTACATTTTTTTAAAAAAATCGGGTGACCCGCGCGGACCCCGGGTCGACCCGCGGGTCGACGCGCGGGTCACCTCGACCCGCTCCCCCAAACGGTGCCGTTTCGGCACCGTATAAATACCCCCCAATCCCTTTTTTTTTTCATTTTCTTTCTTTTTTTTTTCTCCTTTCTCTCTCTTCTCTTTTCTCTCTCACTCTCTCCCACAGAAACCCAGTTTCCGGCGGCTGACCACCGCCCCGGCCGCCGTCCACCGTCGCCGGCCGCCGCACGCCGGATGCCGGCGAACTCCAAATTTCATACCCGAGGGGGTTTCGACCCCCTCGTCACGGATCCGGGCTCTGTTTAGCCCGGATCCTCACCGATTTTCGTAGATCTAGGTTTTAAAAAGGAAAAAAAAATCTTTTTTTTTTGGTTCGCTGCTTGGGTTTTTTTGTTTTTTCTTTGCAGGTTTCGGTTTCTGAGGAGGTGGGGGGTCGATCTGGTGGGGGTCGGTGGTGGAGGAAAAGGGGTCCGAATCGGGATTTCGGACCCCGATCTGGTTTTTTCGGTGTGGTTTGAAAATGACCCAGATCTGGGTTTCGGACCCCAGATCTGGGGTTTTTGGTAAAAGGGGAGGGGGTCCGAACCTGGTCTTTTTTTTCGAATCAGGGGGGGCTCCTCCTTGCCTGAGGCTTCGGCCTCCTTGGGTTTTTTTTTGGGGGGTTCGAGTCTGGGGGGATCCGAATCCGGGGTCCTCCTCCTCCCTCCTCCTTGTTTTCGAATCTGGGCCTCCTTTTATGGAGGGTTGAGTGTGTGTGGGTTTCTGTTGGGGTGGTTGGCGTGTTGGTGGGGGTGGCGTGTAGGTTGGGTGGCGTGTTGCAGGGGAGGGCTGTGAGGGTGGCAGAGGTGGCAGGGAGGCTGGTGGCAGAGGGCTGTCAGGTTAGGGGAAAAAGGGGGAGGCGGCTAAGGTTTCAAGGGTTTCTGGTTAGGGTTAGGGGAAATGGGCCGGCTGGGCTGATGGGTTTGGGCCCACTGGTGGCCCAGTTTGGGGGTTGAGGGGTTGGGCCAGTTGGGCATTGGGCCTGGTGTTTACAGATTGGGGTTTTGGCCCGTTTGTGGTCCGGGTCGGATTCGAATCCGACCCGGACGAAAATTGGTTATTACAGCTGCCCCTCTTTGCATATTGCTGAGAATCAGGAATAGGGCAAAGACGATATAACCAATTTTGTCTGATTGTAGATCCATTTTTTGCGAGGCTTTATCATATTGGAAAATAAATTGCTCCTCTAATTAGAGGCTCTATCACTTGGAAAAATAAATTGTTCCTCTAATCAAAGGCTCCACAACTTTGAAAATAAATTTCTCCTCTCATCAGAGGCTCCACAACTTTTAAAAAAATAAATTGCTCCTCTCATCAGAGGCTCCACAACTTTGAAAAAATAAATTGCTCCTCTCATCAGAGGCTCCACCACTTTGAAAATAAATTGCTCCTCTAATCAGAGGCTCTATCACTTGGAAAAATAAATTGCTCCTCTCATCAGAGGCTCCACTACTTTGAAAATAAATTGCTCCTCTAATCAGAGGCTCTATCACTTTGAAATTTAAATTGCTCCTCTAATCAGAGGCTCCACCACTTTGAAATTTAAATTGCTCCTCTAATTAGAGGCTCCACCACTTTGAAAGATAAATTGCTCCTCTCATAAGAGGCTCTATCACTTGGAAAAATAAATTGCTCCTCTAATCAGAGGCTCCACAACTTTGAAATTCAAATTGCTCCTCTCATCAGAGGCTCCACAACTTTGAAAATAAATACGAACTTCGAATTTTTGACAATGAGTTTGAACACAACTTAGATCATCACCTCACTTACTACCTTAGTCTTACAAAAGTGAAGACTAATTCTTGATATCACATCTCTTTCTCGTTCAGTTTTGAAATTCCTTGTCAGATTCTTCGGATATCGCCACTCGACTAATCATACCGAGGCTCGACCTTTGAGTTTGACTTTGCAAGAATTGAAAATGGTACCCGAAGGTTTTGAAAAATGTCATTTTGAAAATAGCGCCCGGAGGTCTTATCCATGATTTTTTTTTAATAATGCCCGGAGGTCTGAAAAACGTCTTTTCTTTGAAAATGGTGCCCGGAGGTCTTATCCATGATTTTCGAGAATAGTGCCCGGAGGTCTTGAAACAGGTGCCCGGAGGTCTTTAAAAATGTCTTTTCTTTGAAAATGGTGCCCGAAGGTCTTATCCATGTTTTTCGAGAATAGTGCCCGGAGGTCTTGAAACAATTGCTCGGAGGTCTTAAAATAGAAGCCCGGAGGTCTTCTTTCTTTCTAATTTTCCTTTTTTGTTGTGCCCGGAGGACTTAAAAGAGAAATGCCTGGAGGTCTTAGAACAGGTGCCCGGAGGTCTTTTTTCTAATTCTCTATCACTTCGAAAAATAAATCGCTCCTCTAATCAGAGGCTCTACAACTTTGAAAATAAATTGCTCCTCTTATCAGAGGCTCCACAACTTTGAAAAATAAATTGCTCCTCTCATCAGAGGCTCTACAACTTTGAAATTTAAATTGCTCCTCTCATCAGAGGCTCTACAACTTTGAAAAATAAATTGGTTTCCTGTGCCCGGAGGACTTCTTTTTTCTAATTTTTTTTTTCTTTTGCTGTGCCCGGAGGTCTTAAAAATGTAACCCGAAGGTTTTAAAACAGATGCCCGGAGGTCTTTTTTTTTTAATTTTCTATCACTTTGAAAAATAAATTGCTCCTCTAATCAGAGGCTCCACAACTTTGAAAATAAATTACTTTTCCTGTGCCCGGAGGTCTTGAAACAGTTGCCCGGAGGTCTTTAAAACAGATGCCCGGAGGTCTTCTTTTTTCTAATTTCCTTTTTCTTTTGCTGTGCCCGGAGGTCTTAAAACAGATGCCCGGAGGTCTTCTTTTTTTTAATTTTCTATCACTTTGAAAAATAAATTGCTCCTCTAATCAGAGGCTCCACAACTTTGAAAATAAATTGCTCCTCTCATCAGAGGCTCCACAACTTTGAAAATAAATTGCTTTTCCTGTGCCCGGAGGACTTAAAAGAGGAAACCCGGAGGTTTTAAAAGAGGTGCCCGGAGGTCTTGGTGATCATACCTAAAGATCATATCTTGGAAGAAAATCTCACTGAATGTTCGAATTCAAATGTCAAATTTTCAAATAATCAATGCCATGCATGAAATGTAAATGTCATGCGATGTCAATGCGTATGCCCCTGATGATGCATGTGCAAGTACCTTCGGATACTGTACACATTTTGCGACACGATGTAGATGCAAAACTTAATAAATATGCGAATGTTCATGAATGATGCGAATGCCCCCAATTGTTTTTTTTCTGATCTTGGTTTAGCTTTTCCAAATTGTTTTTCCTCTTCGAAGCAGAGTGTATCCTGCAACGCTCGTGCCTCGTAAGAGATCAACCTTTTTCTTCACTTTGGAACTATCCCTTTGCCCCGATAGTTTTTCAAAATTTTATCAACTGGAATCCGAGTGTTCATTTCTTCTACCTCAATAGTTCCATGCCTCTGGGCCAAAAGAACCTTCGTCTTATGCCAACATCGGAAATGGTTTCTTCCAAAAATATTTTCATTTATCTGCTTTTGCTTGCTTTTTTTTAAAAAAATGTTTGCTTATTTGCTAAAAACTCTTGAGCTAAAAATGTCATCGTCTGATATCCAGATCTCTTGAAGATTGATGATCACTGTTAGAAGTTTTTCTGAGTGTCGATTTGGATTTTTTTCAAATTGAGTCGGAAGGCTTGATACCACAAGATTTTGGTCGATCCAAGGAGACTTCGCAACAGGAAAAATGTATATCCTTTCTAGATTCACAAATAGAACAGATTTTATAGAACATGATTTTTTTGGACTCAAACAAATTCAACCTTCTTTTAGTTTCCAAATCATGGCGTTTTGACAAACGTCAAGGCTAGCTGGAATGTTCAAACTGGAGAATTAGTCCTGGAAAGGAAAGCGGTCTCAGTTTTTTAAAGTCAATCCTCCAAACGAGAGTTGACAGTTTTGGGACATTTTGGAATTCTCAGATGTTCCTTAACTTCTTCAAAATGACTTCTTCTTTTGTTATGGCCTCGACGATACCATAAGCAACACCGAAATTCTCCCATTTTACTCTAGACTGCCCATGTCGGGTTTTCACCCTAGAGTCTCCTTCTTTCCATTTTTCATTTCATTTTTTTTAAATGTTTCACCATGCATTCGAGAAATCAAGACTTATCCAAAAAAGATTTTTAACCAGAAAAGAGACCGAAGTCTCATGCATTTCTCTAAGAATAGACTCATCAATTTAAATGACCATGCTCGATCGAAATGGTCTTTTTCAGGTATGTAATGTAGGCCAAGGTTCGAGGTTCTGAAAAAAGATAAATAGGCCCAAACATGTGTTTAAGGTGATCAAATCAAGGACCATTTCATGAGGAGGATTCTCTTCGAAACATTTGTCTTTGCTGAGCTTTTCTCTTCATCCGATGATTTTCATTCGTTCTTTTCTTCCTTTTCTGTTTTTGCTTTCATCTTTCTTTTTATCTCTTTTTTTTTTTTTTTTTTGCATCTCTATTTTGACAAGGTGAGCCCGTAGTCATTTGGAAGCTCAGATTTCTCTTTGATTCACGACATTCTTTTTCGTTTTTGAACCAAGACTTCACTATCCGTGACCTTTGAAAAGATCCTTCCTCGAATTTGCCCCCCTAGTGTGGAGGGTGATCCTTGATCGGGGTTGAAAGAACGAAAGTATTCATTAGGCTCAAAAGGGGTAGCAAAAGGATATTTTCTATTTTGTGAAAGGATGATGAAAGATGGCCATTTTTCATCTCGAACACAAGCACGTAAATCGAAGAGTTATTCCTTAGAGGAAAATAACGAAAAGGTTTTTTCTTTCTTGAAACCATCTTGAATTTCATGAATGCATGATGTCACACTCATTTTTCATTTTTTCTTTTCTTCTTTTTTTTTATTTTTTTTTTATGCATGCTCCGAAAATTACTTCATCTTTATCCACCACGTCTTCCGTATCTACAAATGATGCACCATTTGATTGGTCATGAGAATTCGTATCATAACGAGGAACACCTCGAGTCTTTTTTGCTCTCCGAAGGGACAAGAAAGAATATGGCTCGAAAACAGCTTTTTTCTAGAAACACGAGAAAATCAGGTTTAATCATTGTTACCCGAGACGTTTATCATGAAGGGACGTCTGGGCAACTCTTGTTTTGTGGTTACGGAAAAGGATGTGAATGGTTTTGGAATAACCTTGACATACATCAATTTATCATAATCCAGATCCTTGAAAAAGGTTTGACTTGTTTGAGACACCAAAAAGCTTTTTTTTTCAAAAAGTTTGTTCCATTGCTCATAACCTAAACCAGGATCCGCATTTTTCTCATTGCACTGACAGTGGTTTTTTGAGATTCAACAATATATTATGGGAAGCATTGGTTTTTCCAAACTCAAAAGATTCAAGCATGGGCAAGTCCAAAAGAGAGATGGAAGGATGTTGGGTCATTTCCAACAATGATCATCAATAATCTCAAGACTTCTCATCATTTCCTAACGTGAAGAAAGATTTTTTTTTTCTTTTAAGAATGCGCTCTTCAAAAATCAAGAATTTCTTTAATGTTTGTTTTTGCAAATTCAGATTAAAGCACAATAAACACAAAGCTTTTGAAATTCAAAATTTATTTATTTCATGAGGATGCCAACATAAGACAAGTGCTTTCATGATGAGGCATAGAACTACATGCATATTCCTCAATGCTTGTTGACATGCTTTCAAAGGTAACCATTCTCATCCTCCAAACCCGGGGCGAAGAAACTGATTTATGGCAATGCGGATTTCCACTGTTCGACTAGCTCTGGAGTCAAAGTTCCATCATGGACAAGACCTTCAATCTTTTCCTTCAGTTGTCTGCATCTTTCAGTTGGATGTCCAATTGCCCCCATGTGATACTCACACTTGCTGTTCGGGTCATAGCTCCTTGCTGATGGGTTTGGAGCTGTTTTCAAAGGCACAGGGGTGAGGTATCGGTTCCTCATTAGTAATTGCAACAGGTCGGAGATTGGGACTGAAAATTTCTCTTGGTTGCCCCTCGGTAGTTTCTGGGAAGCATGCCTAGTTTCAAAGGCTGACATATGATGATGTGTTTGAATATCTGGAGGGTAAGGATAATGACTTGAAGAGACATTGGTAGAATAACATGATTGATACGGAGAGACCCGGGGATACGGAGTGAATTCTCCCATAGCCTGGACATGCTCCTCCTTCCTTTTAGGTGTCTCGTTTCCCTCGACATTGGATGTCTCATCTCCTTCGAGTTTTCCGTTCTTGATAGCATTCTCAATCATCTCTCCTGAGGCCACCATATCTGCAAAATTCTTTGCGGCATTTCCAACGAGTCTATCATAGTACGGAGCGTGCAGTGTACTCACAAAAAGGACAGTAATTTCCTTTTGAGTCAGAGCCGGTCGTACTTGGGTGGCCATGTCCATCCACCTCTGAGCATATTCTTTGAAGCTCTCAGTGGCCTCTTTCCCCATATTTTGCAAGGTCAACCTATCCGGTGCCATGTCGATCATGTGCTTATACTGAGTCTTGAAAGCTTTTGCCAGATCTTTCCAAGAACGGATATGGTCCCGATCCAACTGATTATACCATCTTGCAGCTGGCCCTGTTAGACTGTCTTGGAAGCAGTGGATTAACAGCTTGTCATTGTTGGTGTAGCCAGCCATTTTTCGACAAAACATCATGATGTGGTTTGATGGACATTTCGATCCGTCATACTTTTCAAATTCAGGGACCTTGAATTTTGGCGGAATCAACAAATCCGGGACCAAGCTGAGCTCATTTGGATCCGTATTCCCAAAAACGTCTATTCTTTCTATGGCTTTGAGTCTTTCTTCAAACAGATCATACTTATGTTGCACTTCTGCGTCTTCCACTTGCTTTGCCACACGTTTCTTCAGCTTTTCTTGTTCTGGTGAACCATCTTGGTTTGGAATGACAACTGAGTCTGAGTGGTGAAATTCCGAGTTCGATTGAAATTGTCCTTGGCCTTGTTGACTCGGTCGATAAATTGGATCTTCGTCGTTGTTTACTTGAGGTCGAGGTTCTTCCCCTATGATCGATCCTTCAGCAACCCATTTTCCTCGGGTCAACCTAGTCATCATTTCAATCATCTTGTCTATTTGCTCGCGTGACTCCTCTCGAGATTTTGCTATCTGTTCTCGTATTTCTTGCTGAGATCTGGCTAACTGTTCTTGTAGTTCTCTCTGTGCTCTTTCCACTCTATCCAGTCTATTTTGTTCATCCTCCATGATTCCGGCCTGTGTCACAGAGGCACGCAGTGATTCTCTGATTTGGAAGAGAAAACCTTTCAAAGCTAAACCGACTTTTTTTTTATTCCTCTCAAGTGTGCTTCATGATGCATGAGCTATGAATGCCGTGAATGTAACACGATGCCCATATGATGCATGTAAAGAATAAACAAATTAATGCATGAGTATATACAATGAGTGACCATGTATGTCACGGAATGCATGACCTTATTGTTATGAATGCAATCACGATGTTGATATGATGCATGTAAAGAGTAAATAAAATGATATACTGGTATATACGAAGAACGATCATGTATGTCACTAATGTATTCTACAATGAATGACCATGCATGTTATGATTGCAATATGATGCGAATTTGATTCGTCTAAAGAATAAACAAATTAATGCATGAATATATACAGAAAACCATTCATGATTTGGACTGAACTTAATTATTCAACAATTTCAGTGCACAAACTTTGCCCCCAAATTCAATTCGCAAAATTTTTTTTTGTTTTTTTTTTTTTTGAAAAATGTTTTTTTTTTTCGTAAAAATCAAAATATTATTTTCACAAACCAATTTCTATCAAAAACTTTTGTGGTAGTGGGTCTTATTATGGCACTGATGTCCAAATATTTACTCAACACTACCGGTTTGCAATTCTCATTTAATCAACAACAAGTGTTTATGCAACTTGTCAAATGAGATTATTATCACCATGAAATCAAAAATACAATTATAAATGTAAATGCTTTATTTACAAGTGCATCAATGCATGAAATGTACGAGATGTACGAAAAGAAAAATTTTCATATTTACAAACTCAAAAAGTTAACGAACATTTGCTCCGACAGTATCAACTTATTCAAGAATCACGGTGCCGTCGGAGCGAAAAATGAAACTTATTGCGGGTAGCACGATGTGCGTTCATCATTACCCGATTTATAGTTTGTTCGGAGTGTAAACAAATAGCGAAAGATCACAATGTTCCTTCCTAATTTCGAGGATATCCGATCGGAAATTCGATATGGCTCTACTCAAGTTCACTACATGAGGTTGAGTTAGGTTCTAAAAGGCTCCAAATTGCTCCTTACTGTCGCCCGTGAAGGCTAGTAAGGCATCCCGATTTAAAACGGGTTCAATTTGTTGGAGTATATTTTCCAGGCTTATGCGGAGGTTATTGCCTCACGAAAGCGTAGGTACTTTATTACTCCGAAAGTGTTTCGCTAGCCCATGCGGAGGTTATTGCCTCACGAGAGCGTAGGTACTTTACTTCCACCTAAAGGGATAAAGCTCGGGTACAGAGCTTATGTATGAAATGTACGTGCTCGTGTGTGATAAGGAACAAGCAAACCTTCGACTACTTGTCTACTACTCTTTATTCTAAACATTCCACGATTTTAAAAAAATAAACGAAATAAAAAAAATATAAATCAAGAATTAACGAATATCAAAGTGTAATTGCAAGCAAAATAAAAATAAAGAAAGAAAGAAAGTAAAGAGAATTAAAATTAAATACCGATTAAACCCATTAATTCGAGACTTTAAAACAACACATGATCAATTTGTGGCTCGACTCTCAAAGGCGTCCCCAGTGGAGTCGCCAAGCTGTCATAACGATTTTTTCGACCGCTACGACGAATTTGATGAAAACACAAAAAATGGAGTCGCCACCAATCTTTTTTGCTAGGTGTGATTGGCCACCTATTAAAACCGGTTTTTAGAAAAGTATTTTAAAATTAATTAAAACATTTTGTAAAACCAATTTCGAAGTCCGCGCTTTGAACCAGAGAGAAAACAAAATCGGGTTCGGGAGTCGGTTACGTGCGGGGAAGGATTAGCACCCCCACAACGCCCGTTTAGAAAACGGTACCACTTGATCACGTGTTATCTTAAATCTCGGTTTAATGGATTTAACATCGGTATTTAAAACTAATTCTCTTTTATTTTTTTTTTATTCTTAAAAAAACATGTTTATTATTTTTTGGATTTTCTTGAATTGTTTTTAATTTTTAAAATTCGAAAGTGAACATAAATTTATTATCGAAAATACTCATTAAATATTCCCGACACTCTCGGTGGTATTTAACGAGATCTTCTCACCTCAGGACATCTCAAGAATCACAACAGTAATATCTTTCGAATTCCGTCGTCGGCAATTTACATCCATTTTTATTCAAATGCGTATGATGCAAATATTTAAATATCGGATGCATACGGCTTAACATATAACTATAAAATTAAACATGCGAATCGTAATATTAAAAACACGAGCATGGCAAAATATCGAGCGCAATAAACATTCGCTATTTATTTATTTTTAATTTTATTATTTCATTTTTTATGCATTTTTGTATCGAGCATATCGCTAAATACTCCCACCACTCATGGTGATATTTAACGAAATTCTCGCACCTTAAGATATCTTAGGAATCACTACCGTGACGTCCTTCGAATTCCGTCGTCGGTTATTCGCATTTATTAAAATCTTTTTTTTTTGAAAAGTAAATTAAAATGCTTTTAATAATTATTTCCGAAATAAAAGAAATTATCTATGTAAGAATAATTCCCGAATCACTCCGATACTTTCGATAGTGTCTCGATTATTATTCTCACTCGAACCTTTTCGAAGAACGATCGATACTCCGACCATCCGAGAAAGAGATCCGTTTTTAGAGAATTTTATTTACCGAAAATAATTTTAAAAAACATGTATTAATTAAAAATTATTATTTTAATATTTTAAAATCGAAATCGAAATCGAATAACAAAAATATACCGAATGCCGGACAAAATAAATAAATACAAATAGTAAATGAAAATAAATAAGAAAATCATACTTGACGAATGTCGAGAATCTGAAAAATCAAAATGCCGGACTTGATCTTCGTAAAATCACCTGAAAATGTTAATAAAAAAAATCAAAACTTCAAAAACGATCATCGTGAATTTTTCTTTAATTTTTTTTTATATTTTTTCTCTTTTTTTATATTTTTTATTTTTTTAATTTTTTTTAATTTTTATCTTTTTTTTATTTTATATTTTTATACTATTATTGTTTTTTTATTATTGTTTTTTTAATTTTTTCTCTTTTTTTATTTTTCTTTTCTTTCTTTTCTTTTTTTTCTGGCCCCAAAACCAGGCCTGTTGGGCCAGGTTCGGCCCTGGCCTGCTGAGCCAGGCCTGGTTTTGGCCTGGCCTGCTGGGCCAGGCTTGGCCCAGCTTTATCCCTTTTTTTTTTTCGGGTAAAGGGAGGGACCCGCGCGGACCCCGGGTCGGATCCGGGTCCAGGCGCGGATCCTCCCAAACTTAAACGGCGCCGTTTCGGCGCCACAAAACGGCGCCGTTTCGGTGCCTTTATTCCTTTTTTTTTTTTTCGGGTCGGGCGCGCGGACCCCGGGTCGACCCGCGGGTCCACGCGCGGACCCAGAGACAAAACGGCGTCGTTTTGACGCCGTTTACATTTTTTTAAAAAAATCGGGTGACCCGCGCGGACCCCGGGTCGACCCGCGGGTCGACGCGCGGGTCACCTCGACCCGCTCCCCCAAACGGTGCCGTTTCGGCACCGTATAAATACCCCCCAATCCCTTTTTTTTTCATTTTCTTTCTTTTTTTTTTTTTCTCCTTTCTCTCTCTTCTCTTTTCTCTCTCACTCTCTCCCACAGAAACCCAGTTTCCGGCGGCTGACCACCGCCCCGGCCGCCGTCCACCGTCGCCGGCCGCCGCACGCCGGCGGCCGGCGAACTCCAAATTTCATACCCGAGGGGGTTTCGACCCCCTCGTCACGGATCCGGGCTCTGTTTAGCCCGGATCCTCACCGATTTTCATAGATCTAGGTTTTAAAAAGGAAAAAAAAATCTTTTTTTTTTGGTTCGCTGCTTGGGTTTTTTTGTTTTTTCTTTGCAGGTTTCGGTTTCTGAGGAGGTGGGGGGTCGATCTGGTGGGGGTCGGTGGTGGAGGAAAGGGGGTCCGAATCGGGATTTCGGACCCCGATCTGGTTTTTTCGGTGTGGTTTGAAAATGACCAAGATCTGGGTTTCGGACCCCAGATCTGGGGTTTTTGGTAAAAGGGGAGGGGGTCCGAACCTGGTCTTTTTTTTCGAATCAGGGGGGGCTCCTCCTTGCCTGAGGCTTCGGCCTCCTTGGGTTTTTTTTTGGGGGGTTCGAGTCTGGGGGGATCCGAATCCGGGGTCCTCCTCCTCCCTCCTCCTTGTTTTCGAATCTGGGCCTCCTTTTATGGAGGGTTGAGTGTGTGTGGGTTTCTGTTGGGGTGGTTGGCGTGTTGGTGGGGGTGGCGTGTAGGTTGGGTGGCGTGTTGCAGGGGAGGGCTGTGAGGGTGGCAGAGGTGGCAGGGAGGCTGGTGGCAGAGGGCTGTCAGGTTAGGGGAAAAAGGGGGAGGCGGCTAGGGTTTCAAGGGTTTCTGGTTAGGGTTAGGGGAAATGGGCCGGCTGGGCTGATGGGTTTGGGCCCACTGGTGGCCCGGTTTGGGGGTTGAGGGGTTGGGCCAGTTGGGCATTGGGCCTGGTGTTTACAGATTGGGGTTTTGGCCCGTTTGTGGTCCGGGTCGGATTCGAATCCGACCCGGACGAAAATTGGTTATTACAAACTTCATCTTAGCCAAGAGTGTATTTCTAGTTGTAGCCGGCAGCGATGACATTGCCAATACCTATTTTGTTCTCCGTGCCAGGAAATTGCAGTACGGTATTCCTGCTTATACTGATTTAATGGTTAACTCGGCTACTGACTTTTTTAAGGTAATTAAAATCTTCATGGCAATATTACATAATTTATTAATTTCTTTGGCAAGAATATTTACTTATTTAGTCATGAAAGTTTAATATATTTTATGAATAATAATGGAAGGAACTATATGGTTTGGGAGCAAGAAGAATTGGGGTTTTTAGTACACCACCGATCGGCTGTGTGCCATCACAAAGAACTTTAGCAGGAGGAATTGAAAGGGAATGCGCAAATGATTACAACGTAGCAGCTAGATTATTCAACAAAAAGCTATCTGCAGTGTTGAGTTCCTTTGAAACAAGCATGCCTAATGGGAAATTTGTGTACATAGATGTTTACAGTCCCCTGCTTAATCTCATTGAAAACCCTCAAAAATATGGTAAAAAGTCCACCTTTTAGACCCTAAAATATTTCTTTTTCTTTTACACAAGGAAATCATCAAAAACCTTTTATTTATTTTTTGGGTGTTTTCAGGCTTTGAAGTTGCAAATAAAGGTTGCTGTGGAACAGGGAACATTGAGGTGGCAGTTTTGTGTAATAAATTGAGTTCATCTACATGTACAGATGCCTCAAAATATATATTTTGGGACAGTTATCATCCAACGGAGAAGGCATACAGAGCCCTGGTTGCCTCAGTCCTTCAGAAATATGTGAGCAAATTCTTCTGAGGCAAATCTCAAATTATGAAGACAACAAATTGAAAGCTCTCTATTTCTCATTTTTATATATTTTTTACCCCCATATTATAAAGATGGTCTTTGAGGATTTGTGACCATATTGGCTATAACTTCATTCAAGTCTAAGTTATTATGTAATTTTCACTCTATATATTAAGAAAATGCTGTTTTATCTTTATTTTTCTTTGCAATGTTCTAGAGTGTTTTTTTTTTCCTATTAACTTTCATTATTCCCCTTGGTCTGAATAATTGGCAGCTCCATCCTCTTTGAATTGATAAAAATAAATCAAGGTAAACAATTAACTGCCAACATATATACATAGCTCAACCATTTGAATATACTTTAGGTAAATAATATTTTAAATAATCATATATATATATATATATCTATGTTTTCAAGGTTAATTTTCTAGCTTTTAACCCAAACAAAAAGGGGTGTTTCTGGCTCTGATGTATAGATTAATTTGGATAAATGAATAGGTTAAAATTAGGTTTTAGTTATTCTTTGCCTCCATGCATCCTACTAAGCACTAACATATACAATTACTTCCACGTGACAGAGAATACTTTGAATACCATTTCTTGCAAAGTACACTATGTCTAGTTTGCAAAGCTGAGGAGCCTATAAGCATATATATAAATCTCTCTCCCCATCTATGGTCAGCCATATAAAGAATTTTATTTATTTGAGAAACAATAGTTAATAATTTAGTATATAGTTAAATATATATATATATATATATATATATATTTGCGTGTTTTAATCAACTGAAACCACAAATTACAGATTAATTATTTATAAAAATCAAGAAAAATGTTAAGATAATATTTATAGAAAAAATGTAATTAATGTATTTTTTTTTTAATTCAATAAAAATAATTATTAAATGTGAAAAACTTTTTTAAAGACTAAAATGATAATGAAATAATCTTTAATTGGTATCTATAAGTACCTGTTAACCAAATCCAAAAATAAAATCGAATTATTCGAGCTCGCTCGATTAGGCTCAATTAAGCTCATTTATCTAGTAAAAAATGAGCTCGATTTTCATGCTCGACTTCAAACTCGATTATTTGTGCTCAAGCTCGAGCTCGAGTTCGAATTGAGATTTTTCAATACTACTTAAAAATATATATATATATTAAAAATAAAAAAACTCGATTAGGCTTGCGAGATACTTGAGTCAAGTATTAAAATATTCGAATTCGGCTCACTCGATAGCTCGAGCTCGACTCGATAATAACTGAGCCGAATTCGAATTTTTTTCGAGCCGAACCCGAGTATATTGTGAGTACAGATGTCTCATTTACACCCCTAGTCCAATCGACCAATGGCCTAGACCAAGACTTCCACTCCCAGCTCAAGACCCACCAAACAAACATATGGTTATTAAATGCAACATCTAAGATGTTTATATATCAACAAAGAACTGAAATATTTAAACATTTATATATGCAATTATTCTCTGAAAATGGACTGTCAAGAAATGTATTTTTTTCATTCATAAAAATTTATTTTGAATAATAATAATACTGTCAAGAAATGTATTTTTTTCATTAATAATAATTAAGTCCATGTAACTATAAGGTAATGGTTTTTGTTGGATCTTACAATCTAATCTGATTTATAGTCTCTATACCAAAAAAAAAAAACAAAAAATCTAATTTGATTTTGGATAGAGATCCATTATTATTTGTCCAACTAATAACAGTGAGCTTGATCATAATTGAATCATCGATCGTGCCTTTATTTTTGTGACCGAATTATTATTGAATTTTGAAGAAATCTCTTATAATATTATTGTTTTGATTTGCCAGAGAAGAAAAGCTATTGTTAACATGTAATTAAGTGTGGGTCTTTATGATGGTAAATATTTATGTTAGACCTGCTCATGGGTCAGATCAGGCCGCAGCCTGATTTTTTTTTAAATTTTTTGTTCAAGTCCGGTCCGGTAGGTCCGAATTCACTGTTCATCAGATTAAAAAATATATATTATTATTTTTATAATTAAAATTAAAATAAAATATTATTATTATAATAAAAAAATACTGTTCCAGATAAGGTCGGGCCGGATCAAAAATATTCTGTTCAAGTTCGGCCTAATACGGACAGAACGAACTGCACGACCCATGAGCAGGTCTAATTTATGTTAATGAAAGACTTTAAAAGTTTAATTTTTGTTATACCTTGTCCCATGTAACTAGTTTGACTAAAGTACATCAATTTCTTTTTTTTTTTTTTTTTTTTTGGATACTTAGTAAAATAAATTGAAGGGAGCGTTCCGAGAATTAAACTCAGGACCTCTCGCATTCAAAACGAAAATCATATCACTAGATCAAACGTCCTTTTTTTTATTTTTTTTTTTATCAGAGACAAAATACCGTACTTATTAAAATATAACAATTTTAATAAACATAAAATTTTACATAGTAATACTCACACACTCTAGCTTATTTATACAAACAATTTAAAAAACTGAAAAAGCTTTTTCTCTTCTATTTTATTATGTTTTTAAATCCAAAGGGAACTATGGCTTAAGAAAATTAAAGAGGGTGAAATTAAAATGCATGTACGAAAGATGAAAAATTTGCTAACCACAGAATTTTTTTAGTACTTAAAGCAAAATATTTATATTTAATTGATTAATTCATCCGCATTTTATTTATGATATTCTTTTGGGTATCAAAATTTGCCACAATGAAGGCCGGCAGAATTATGTTGGTGTTTCAATCGTGGGCTCGTGGCGCCTTTTACTAAGTTTATTAAATGTCCATAATTGATATACGTAAAAATGAGGAATTTTGGGGACAGGTTTATCAACCCAAGGTTGCCACTCTTTCTCTCATCATTACACGGTCCATCTCTGACCACGGCCCCAAGTAGTTGATCCAACTTGTCGATCGGACCGCAGTCCTGATTTGTCCCATCCAATTCTCAAGTTTTGGATCCACCAGTCGGGGGATTTGAGACGCTCGCAAACATGCATGGAATGGAACAACACCATGCAAGGTCCATTACCAATTATGCTTTTCTGGAATAGAAGATAAACAAACCAACCGGCTTTAAATAATTTTCCGACCAATAAAACCGGTTTCTCAAACAATGATGAAAATCCACTAACTCCAGTACTCTTATATCTTGTTTAAGAAAAAGGATAATGGGTAGTATAAAACAGATCGAATGTTTTGGCATTGCAGGTCTAGCTAAAAGCTAAATCCAGTCCCCCTAAATTTGAAATATTGTAACACGTATTAACTTTTCCTTATCTTAAGTTCCTACTTTGCGATCTGATAGGTTATAGGTATACATGTTATGGCAGGAAATTAAGGAAAAATATAGTGTTCAGCCTGATGAAGACCATACAACTATATATTTCACTCTCCATCGTTGCTATTATTCGTCTCAGAATCTAATTAACTGCTGCTCAGGTTTCTCTGCAACTTCTGAGACAGGCTGCAATGCCAAAGCTGGGGTTTTCAAGAAAATCGACCAAAGAAGTAATTTTTAATACTCCTGTAATTTGAATAGGGACTTGAGTACTCTGGTCTGGTTTTCTCAGTAGCAGGCGTTCCTGCTTCGTTATTGGATGAAATGAGATTCTTAATTCTCAATTTGTCAGAGTGCCAGAGTGATGAATTTGCTCTTAAGAGCTATACCTACTTTGCTGTGTGATCATTGCACAGCCAATGAGCCATGTCCCATGTGCTCTCTCCAGTCTCCACCGTCTTCACAATTAATGACATCAACGTCCCAAAGCTTGTATATTTATAAATCCTGAGCTCTTTCACACTCTAATAAGCGCAAATCCAGAAATATTTTGCAAATGTTGCAATTCCAGTTCATAAATCTTCGGTTTTCTTCTTCTTCTTCTTCTTCTTCTTCTTCTTCTTGGTGTTTTACCTTCTTGTTCCATATAGCTATTGTTTTAGTACTTTTTGGTAACCCAGAAGCCATTGATATTAAACTACCAGGAAATGAAACATTTCCGGCAGTGATCATATTTGGGGATTCAATTGTTGATACAGGCAACAACAACAACAATCTCAATACCCCGGCTAGGTGCAATTTTCCTCCTTATGGGAGAGATTTTCCGGGTGGAATCCCATCAGGAAGATTTTCCAATGGAAAAGTCCCTTCGGATTTCATAGGTCGCGCTAATAATTTATACTCTTCTTTCCCTCTCCGAAATCTTTCTTGGTCTTAGTTTATTAATCTACCGCATCAAACATTAACTTTGGAACTTTATAGTTTGATATTAAGGTCAAATTATATATCTTGCTTGATGATCATATTTGGTCAATCAATTTTTATAGATTATAGTTCAGCAATGAAATAGAAATGAAGAGATTCTTAGTTTTTGGTAGACAAATTTATACTATTACCACATTGCTACAATGTGTTTGTATTTCATTAATGTATCTAAAAGTATTTATGATGTTTTTTGGGTACATTCGTTTATGATGTTAGTATTATAAGTTACATAGTACGTAGTTATATCGGTGAGAGAAGATTTCTATCTTTACTGATATTAATGTGTGCATTAGAGAGGGAGACAAAGGTGGAGATGAACGGCTTAATTTTAGGATTAATATTTGATACATCTGTCAGTTTACAAGATGATACCACCTCATTAGAAATAAAATAATTTATTTTTATTTTTAAATTTTTTTAATGAGGTGGCATCATTTTGTTTACTGACAGTGTATCAGTGCATCAAATACAAACCTTTAATTTTACAACTAGAAAACAAATTCAGGAAAAAAAGAAAATTGATAAGATGTGGGATATATTTATTAATCTTTTGCTTAATTTCTTCTTCCAGTGGAACAGTTGGGAATTAAGGACGTATTGCCAGCATATTTGGACCCAAGATTGCAGCCTCAAGATTTACTCACGGGTGTAGGCTTTGCCTCTGGTGGATCAGGATATGATCCATTGACGCCAAAACTACAGGTCTGAGCAGTACTTTTCTTTCCCAAAAACAAAGATATTGTTCTTCAATAACTTTATCTCATTTTCCTCTCTTTATGATCTCTGGTGAATCAGTTAGTTGCTTCAATGTTGGATCAGTTGCTGCAGTTCAGAGAATACAAAGAGAAGTTAAAAGCAATTGCTGGAGAAGAAGGAACCAAATCCATATTGGCTAAAAGTTTATTTATAGTTGTATCAGGCAGTAATGACCTTGCAAATACCTATTTTAACACCCGTATCAGGCAAATGTTGCACTATGATATTGCAATTTATACTGACCTGATAGTCAATTCGGCTTCAGCTTTCATCAAGGTAACTATATCTTTCTTTTTTCTTTCTATTTAAGTAGTATTATGTTAGAACTTATATAAGAAAGTCCCACATCGGTGGGAGCAATGAAGGAGTTCCTCCTTGAAGGCTATATAAAGAGCCTTAAGGAGAAGTATTAAAACCATCCCAAGAATTATCTCTTCCTCTCTTGTATACTTTCTTATATTCTTTGTGAGGTTGTTCTCTCCTAGTATTTAGAGAGAGGTGTTGTAATATTTTCTTATAGTGAAATTCTTCTAGTCTTGCCCCGTGGTTTTTCCCTTTATTCATTGAGGGTTTTCCACGTTAAATTTTGTGTGTTCAGTTCCTATTTTCTCATCTCTTATTTTAGTTGTGAGACACTATTCCGTCACTCTGGTACCTAACAGTGGTATCAGAGCCATTGGTTCGTGGTCCTTATTCCGCTGCAGTGAAAGTATTGGTTCTTAGTATGCTCTGTGGTTGCAGTATTGTCTGATCTTTCACATCAGAAAAGAATTATTCTTGTTGCTGGAAATAAAGTGTGGTAGTGTGAAAGTGTCTAGGGAAGTTCTGGCTAGGAAAGACTTGGTATTTAAGTGTGTCTATCAGTGACCCACCTCTCTTTCCTGGGAACCTACCTGGTGCACTATTCACGGGCTACGGTCACTGTTCCAGTATACGGGCTATTCAATTGTACTGTACTATTCACAGATACGGTTATTATTCATACGTGTGGTTGTATACTTTTGCAGTAATTGTTAACGTATACTGGATTTGTTCTAGTGTACGACATACGTACAATACTGTTCACGTATACGGTACTATTCACGGTGAAATAGTGTAACTCGCTTCAGTTCGTGTACAACCATGGCAGCAAAATTCGAGATAGAGAAGTTCAGTGGGAGAAATTTCTCCTTGTGGAAATTGAAGATAAGAGCAATTTTGAGGAAGGATAATTGTCTAGAAGCAATTGAAAGTAGACCCACAGAAATGACTGATGAAAAGTGGAAAGAGAAGGATGACAATGCTGTTGCCAATCTGCACCTAGCAATGGCGGATTCAGTTTTGTCAAGTGTTGCAGAGAAGAAGACTGCAAATGAGATTTGGGATGTTCTAAACAAATTGTACGAGGTGAAGTCACTTCACACCAGAATATTCTTGAAGAGGAAACTCTACACTCTTCGAATGAGTGAATCCACGTCGGTAACGGATCACATCAACACTCTGAATACGCTATTTGCTCAACTCACAGCATCAGATTTCAAAATAGCGGAAAATGAACGTGCGGAACTTCTACTTCAGAGTTTACCAGATTCGTATGATCAACTCATCATCAACATCACAAATAACAATGTTAGTGACTCTCTTCACTTTGATGATGTTGCCGGTGCTATTCTTGAAGAAGAATCCAGGCGCAAGAATAAGGAGGAAAGGTCAGAAAATTCAAAGCAAGCAGAGGCTTTAACGGTGATGAGAGGCAGATCAACAGAACGTGGCTCCAGTGGGAGTCAAAATCATGGTAGATCAAAATCTCGAAGAAGGAAGAATCTTAAATGCTACAATTGTGGCATGAGAGGGCACTCGAAGAAGGAGTGTTGGCATAATAAGAAGGGTGGAGAAAAGAATTCTGAAACATCAACCTCCCAAGGTTGTGCTGCAAGTACCTCAGATGATGGAGAAATCTTGTATAGTGAAGCAGCGACTAGTTCTAAAGGCGGAAAGAAACTCAATGATGTCTGGATAATGGATTCAGGTGCGACATGGCACATGACTCCACACCGAGATTGGTTTTGCACTTATGAACCTATTTCGGAAGGATCTGTGTTCATGGGAAATGATCACGCCTTAGATATTGCTGGAGTCGGTACCGTCAGATTAAAAATGCATGATGGTACTGTTCGCAAAATTCAAGGGGTACGACATGTGAAGGGCTTAAAGAAGAACTTATTGTCAATTGGACAATTGGATGACCTCGGGTGCAAGATCCACACTGAATGTGGAATATTGAAAGTAGTGAAAGGAAACCTTGTGGTGATGAAAGCAGAGAAGATCACAAGCAATCTATACATGCTTTTGGGAGAGACGTTGCAAGAGGCAGATGCATCAGTTGCAGCAGCCAGCCAAGAAGAAACGACGATGATGTGGCATCGCAGATTAGGCCATATGTCAGAGCGAGGCTTGAAAGTCCTTGCAGAACGCAATCTCCTGCCCGGGCTCAAGATGGTCAATTTACCTTTCTGTGAGCACTGTGTGATAAGCAAGCAGCATAGATTGAAGTTTGCTAAAGTAACTACAAGAAGCAAACACATACTGGACTTAATCCATTCTGATGTATGGGAGTCACCAGAAATATCCCTGGGTGGAGCAAAGTATTTTGTATCATTCATTGATGACTATTCCAGGAGATTATGGGTGTACCCAATCAAGAAGAAGTCAGATGTGTTTCCAGTATTCAAGGAGTTCAAAGCACAAGTAGAGCTTGAAACTGGGAAAAGAATCAAGTGCTTGAGGACAGACAATGGAGGAGAATATGTTGACGGTAACTTTCTAGCATTCTGTAAGAAAGAGGGTATTATGAGACAATTCACGGTTGCACATACGCCTCAACAGAATGGTGTAGCAGAGCGGATGAACAGAACTCTCCTAGATAGAACAAGAGCCATGCTGAGAACAGCGGGATTGGCCAAATCTTTCTGGGCAGAAGCAGTCAAAACCACCTGTTATGTGATAAATCGATCACCATCAACGGCGATTGGTTTGAAGACGCCTATGGAGATGTGGAAAGGAAAGCCAGCTGATTATTCTTCTCTACATGTGTTTGGATGTCCTGTGTACGTGATGTACAACTCCCAAGAAAGAACAAAGCTGGATCCAAAATCCAGAAAATGTATATTCTTGGGTTATGCTGACGGTGTTAAGGGGTATCGCCTGTGGGATCCCACTGCCCGCAAGGTTGTTGTCAGCAGAGATGTAGTTTTTGCAGAAAATGAACTGCAAAGTGAGCAAACAAATGACAACACTTCAAAAGAGACTGCTACAGTGCAGATGGATAGAAATTCTCAAGAAGATGATTCTTCTGAAGCAGAACCAGAGCATGAGGTACCAGAACCAGTTGAGTCCGAGGCTGTAGAAGTTCGACGGTCAACTCGTGAGAGAAGGCCTCCAAATTGGCACACGGAGTATGTTACGGAGAGCAATGTTGCATACTGTCTTTTAACAGAGGATGGAGAGCCATCAACTTTTCATGAAGCTACTAGTAGCCCAGATGCTTCTCTGTGGATGACAGCAATGCAGGAAGAAATTGAAGCTCTTCACAAGAACGAGACATGGGAACTGGTGGAATTACCACGTGGCAGAAAAGCCATTGGTAACAAATGGGTCTACAAGATCAAGCGGGATAGCAATGATCAAGTAGAACGATATCGTGCTAGATTGGTTGTAAAAGGATATGCTCAGAAAGAAGGTATTGACTTCAAAGAGATATTTTCTCCAGTTGTCAGACTTACTACTATCAGAGTAGTGTTGGCTATGTGTGCTGCATTTGATTTACATCTTGAACAACTAGATGTAAAGACGGCTTTTCTACATGGAGAGCTTGAAGAAGAAATTTATATGCTCCAACCAGAAGGTTTTGTTGAAACAGGCAAAGAGAACTTGGTTTGCAGGTTGACCAAATCTCTGTACGGTCTAAAGCAGGCGCCCAGATGTTGGTACAAGAGATTTGATTCTTTCATAATTAGCCTTGAATACAACAGACTGAGTTCAGACCATTGTACGTACTACAAGAGGTTTGATGATAATGATTTCATTATTTTGCTGTTGTATGTGGATGACATGTTGGTGGTAGGCCCCAACAAAGATCGAATCCAAGATTTGAAGGCACAGTTGGCTAGGGAGTTCGATATGAAGGACTTGGGACCCGCAAACAAGATTTTAGGGATGCAAATTCACCGAGACAGAAAAGACAGGAAAATTTGGCTTTCTCAAAAGAATTATCTGAGGAAGGTCTTGCGACGCTTCAACATGCAAGACTGTAAGCCAATATCTACCCCACTTCCTGTCAATTGTAAATTATCCTCAGGTATGAGTCCTAGCAATGAAGCAGAGAGGATGGAAATGTCTCGAGTACCGTATGCATCAGCGGTGGGAAGCCTTATGTATGCTATGATATGTACAAGACCAGACATTGCACAAGCAGTGGGAGCGGTCAGTCGATTTATGGCAGATCCTGGTAGAGAGCATTGGAATGTTGTTAAGAGGATCCTTAGATACATTAAAGGAACCTCAGATGTTGCATTATGTTTTGGAGGATCAGAACTTGTTGTCAGGGGTTATGTTGATTCAGATTTTGCAGGTGATCTTAATAAAAGGAAATCCACTACTGGCTATGTGTTCACACTTGCAGGAGGAGCGGTAAGCTGGTTATCTAAGTTACAGACTGTTGTAGCTTTGTCTACTACAGAAGCTGAGTACATGGCAGCTACCCAAGCATGCAAGGAAGCAATATGGATACAAAGGTTAATGGAAGAACTCGGGCACAAGCAGCAGAAGATTATTGTGTATTGTGACAGTCAGAGTGCCTTGCACATTGCAAGGAATCCAGCCTTTCATTCCAGGACAAAGCATATAGGTATACAGTATCACTTTGTTCGAGAAGTAGTAGAAGAAGGAAGTGTGGATATGCAAAAGATTCACACCAAAGACAACCTAGCAGATGTTATGACAAAGCCAATCAACACTGACAAGTTTATTTGGTGTCGATCCTCCTATGGTCTATCAGAAACGTAAGCAACATGGAATGGCAAGACAGAAAGAGTGGTGTGAAGATATGATTGGTTTAATCAAATCTTCAAGTGGGAGAATTGTTAGAACTTATATAAGAAAGTCCCACATCGGTGGGAGCAATGAAGGAGTTCCTCCTTGAAGGCTATATAAAGAGCCTTAAGGAGAAGTATTAAAACCATCCCAAGAATTATCTCTTCCTCTCTTGTATACTTTCTTATATTCTTTGTGAGGTTGTTCTCTCCTAGTATTTAGAGAGAGGTGTTGTAATATTTTCTCATAGTGAAATTCTTCTAGTCTTGCCCCGTGGTTTTTCCCTTTATTCATTGAGGGTTTTCCACGTTAAATTTTGTGTGTTCAGTTCCTATTTTCTCATCTCTTATTTTAGTTGTGAGATACTATTCCGTCACTCTGGTACCTAACATATTATAATTAGCTCAAAACCATTTTCTTATTCTGTATATTACCTGAATATATAAGAGGCTGAAAGATAAAGAGATAAAGCCCAATAATAGGTAACATCGTTTGATTGATGTTTAACTGATAAATTACATGTTTCTTGATGATTTTTCTGAAGGAACTACATGGATTGGGAGCAAGGAAGATTGGTGTTCTAAATGTACCACCAATTGGATGCATGCCATCATCAAGAATCATGGCTGGAGGCAGCACAGGCGAAGAATGTTTAGAGAATTACAATGAAGCAGCCCAATTATTCAACTCTAAATTGTATGCAAAGCTGGATTTTCTAAACAGCCATTTGCCCCTTGCCAAGGTGGTTTACCTAGATGTCTACAGCCCTTTGCTTGATCTCGTCAAAAACCATAACAAATATGGTAAAATTATCGTTTTTCTCTTGCACTTTTTCCTCCTTTGTTAACTTTTAACTATATATATCCTTGTTTGTGACTTTACCAAATATGCTCAAAAAATATATATATATATATATATATATTTCAGGGTTTGAAATTGTGGACAAAGGGTGCTGCGGATCAGGCACTGTGGAGGTGTCAATATTATGTAATCAATTGGACATGGGAACGTGCACAAACGCGAGTAATTATATATTTTGGGACAGCTACCATCTCACTGAGAGAGCATACAAGCTCTTGGTCCATAATCTCCTCAGCAAAAACACCAATAGCTTTTTCTAAGAAAGAATTTCTTGTTAACGAGTACCCATGAATATTATTGATTAATAGTAATTAGTATTTTATTTTAATATAAAGATTTTTTTCAGTTAATATATCTAATCTTCACCAGGAGATTTCTTCTTGCTTGTTGGCTCTTAGTTTATTTTCCCAGGAACAATAAATATACTATCTATTTTCTATTTAAGAGCTGATTTTAGATCTACAGATTTGGGCTGATGGGCTGTCTTATGGGCCAGCTAGAAGGTCAATATTGCTGTTCCAGCCTTTTTTCGTAGGCCGTAGGGCTAATATGGCCCATAATGCCATCATGTAAAGCAGCCCAACATTATAAATAATCCAAATAATTGCTTGCATCCGTTATAGGCTATTACTCTTTTGGACAAATAACGAAAGCCCAACATACTTTTTACCTTTTCTTTTTGATTTTTTTTTTCACCTGCGGCAGCTTGGGCTGAGACTTGAGAGTAGAAAACAGATTAAGCAAACAAAAATTGCATCAATTCGAAGAGGTAGAACAGAAAAAGATGTGATAAAAAAGAATACCAAATCTTGCATCAATTCCAACTTAAGCAATTCCCATGGATAGCCTAGTTCAAAAACTTGAGGAGTTTCTTTCTGTTCACTTCACATTCATGATTAATTCATGCATTGTTCACCTTTGATTTGAAAGACTGATGAAAACTGAACCCTCTTTCCATCTCTCTGAAATGAAATAATTAGAATTATAATTGAAATTACTTAAATTTATTTGATAGTTATGAAATTAAAAATATGTTTAAAAAAAGCGTTTTCTTTTTTTTTTTTTTTTTGAAAGGAAAACAAAAGAGTTTTTATTCTAACCTTTTAAGGATTTGTAATAACTTAATTTTTATTATAATCTTTATCATGAATTTCATCTAAAGTTTTTTTTTTTAATAATATTATTTACATGCTTTTAAATAATCTATCTTCAACTATTTTCATCTCATAAATTTAGATGTTAGTAGTACAAAGCAAGTTGCTAGTAATTTTTCATCTAATTAAACATGCTAACAATTTCTTGGTCGCAACTCGCAACAGTATCACGTTCAGCCCTTCATCATTTCAATAATAAAATAATTAAATTATAATATTTGAATATGCACATTATATAATATTACAATATTCAAGCATTTCTTGGTATATGCTCTTGCAAAAAAAACAAAATATATAATATTATTTTAATCCAAATTAAGTAGATTTCAATATGTTTCATACTTGTATAGTTTCTTTGATTAGGAATCAATCGCGACTAATATTATATAAATAGTTAATAGACTACCTTTGACCAAGTATCTTATTTAGCAACAAAAACTACTCCTAGTCTTTGGAGACAATAACCGTAAATCAAATCTTAAGAGTTAAAGGAAGAAACGACCACATGCGACGTATTTTTGAGCTTCTAGCAGGGGTTGAAGTAAGTTGAGTATTGCAGTAATTTAAGACATAATTTCTTTTTGATATTTGAAATTGTCAGAGTTTGATCTCTGATCACTGAAATTAAGAATCAAACACTCTACCAACCGATCACATTAAATCATATTCAATATGTTTTTTACATTTAAATTAAGAGATATATTAAAATCAAGAAATAATTAAATGATTGAAAATAACAATCAAGTTCCTTTTTACTTCGTTATACGAAAATTAAAATCCATTTTCAAACATTTCATCCAATTTGTTACTTGTTACAATACAATCATAAAAATATCTATATATATATATATATATATATATATATATAAAATCAAGAGCAAAAAAAAGTCTTTTACTTTTTGTTAGAAACATGATTTTTTGTTATAACTCTTATTTTTTTTTTTTAACATGTGATTAACTCCATTAAGAAATAAATAATTTTTGAAAATGTGACTAAATGTGAAACGAAATTCATATCTAACCAATAAATTTTATTAGAGAACATATATAATTGATAATAAAAAGAAACAAATTAAGATTATTATTTTTTTAGTTAGGCAATGTATACTCATACATACTAAAATAATTTGTCCCTAAACATCCGATAAATGTTTAAACTCATAATTAAGATTAACAATTTTGAAAAGCGAGCATCATAATGTTCAATCGTGGAAATAATTTCAACAGAAATATCAGCAATCATAAAACACCTTGTTCTGTGTTAGATTCTCCTAGTTGATGCTATTCTGAATTAGAATCAAAACTGCAAGAATTGTCAACATTTTGCCTACCCTGCTTACAAAAGCCAATAAAAGTGGCAAATGGTAATGGAACCTATAAACATATACAAAAACATTATCATGAAAGACATCAAATCATAATCTTCTATGCAAAGAAATTGTGAGAATTACCCTCTCATCTCATGGCTTATAAGATCACCATAACACACCATGAAAGGGTTGGATCATTAATGGTGTGTTATCTCTGATTAACTGTATATAGAAAATCAAATCAATCAAACATATCTTTTAGGTTCAAAAGATTTACTTACAGCTTTAGGTTAACCTTAAGAACAATGATCCAAACTCAGTAAATAATTGTAAAAGGAAAGAGTGCTTTACAAGGTAAATGAATTAATATATCAATTTTTTAAAATTGATCCATTAGTCAAGTATTAATTCATGAAAATCAATAAACTAATTCATTTACCCCGTAAATTTTTTTTGAACATGAACTTATATTTGTAAATGTTTGTAAAAAACAGAAAATTACGTAATAAAAAGAAAGAAATCATGAAAATCATAACCTAAATCCTAAAACATGAAAACCCTAAAGAGGAAAAAAAGAATGAATTGAAAAAAAAGGAGATTGAGATAAGAAACGTACAAATTTAATTCCTAGCTAAAATATAGGAATTAAATCCTATCTTTAATATCGAGTAATTAGTAGGTTGATAACGTTTAGGAATAATTTTATTTAATTAAATGTCAATCAATAAATACGGATTGTTTCCTTAAATAATTCGAATTAAAATACATAAAATATCCTTATTTATTTTAGTTTGGAGCTGGAAATTAGTAGGTTGATAAAGTTAAGGAATAATTTTATCTAATTAAATGTCAATCAATAAATACGAATTATTTCCTTAAATAATTCAAATTAAAATACCGAAATTGTCCTTATTATTTTAGTTTGGAGCTGGAAATACAATACAAGATATATAGATATAGATATAGATAACATCTTACCACACCGTTTATTTAAGGTTTGAGTTTTGGACTCAGAATTTCTAGTTAAATCCTTTTTCCCAGTAACTTGAACTGAAGTTATGCAGCAACAGGATTTCCCAAAGGAAAAAAAAAAAGTTTCAGTATACTCTGCTGTAAAGTCACCATAACTATTTTGCTAACATTTAAGTTTTAACCAAGTAGAAGGAAGAGTTACACTTAAGAAAATCTACTCAAGACTCCAGAATACAGGTTAAATATTTATATTTCATAGCAGCCATGGGGCTACTGAAGCTCTAAATAAAATGTTGTGGATGGATGAACATGCCTTTTAGCCTCCTCGATAATTCAATTCTTAGATAAATTGTCCTTGCACGATATTGTTAATTTGTAGAGTATTTTTTAGATTCAAGAACTACGAATGGATGTACACCTAGACATTCCATTTTCGATAGTTTTCATAGGAAAAATAATTAAAAAAAAAAAGGTTAAATGTTTTTTTATGAGAGTCAAACTGTCAAAGTAATGGATGACCAAAAACAATGAAGGTGCTTATTTTTAACTTTCAATACTTTGGCCTCCTGGCTTCCCCAGCCATATAAATGATTGTGTCAGGCCTGAATCTCAATTACCAAACTCTGTACAATCATATCATCATAATTCATTAGAAATTTGAAGTTTCTTTTTTTTTTTTGTTTGTGAAAATGCCTTCTGCTTCTTCAAATATTATGCTTGCTTTATGTGTTATTCTTGTTTTATATAGCATTGATGGTAGCACAGGAGATGGTGGAGTCCCTCTTGCCCCAGGCTCTCCTCGAAATCAAACATTTCCGACTCTTATAGCGTTCGGAGATTCAATTCTGGATACGGGAAACAACAACAATCTAGTTACCTTTACAAAATGCAATTTCCCTCCTTATGGAAGAGACTTTCCTGGAGGAAAAGCAACAGGAAGATTTGGAAATGGAAAAGTTTTCTCCGACTTAATAGGTAGTTCTTGCACGTAAAAATAACCCTTAAATCCTCCTTCCTTAAGTTGTAAATTTGCTCCAATTAATCTCTGTTTATTGAGTTGTAAATTTTAGTATTGGAGATAGAGGCAAAGCTCTTCAATAACACACATTTGAACCTGCTTAATTAGCAAAGAAAGGTAGGCCAAGGCCAATTTTAATTTTGTCTATATTGTCTTTTACAGCGGAAGATTTGGGAATTAAATCTGCATTGCCAGCATTTCTTGACCCAAATCTTCAAAATGAAGATCTTGCAACAGGCGTTTGCTTTGCTTCAGGTGGTTCAGGATTGGACGAACTAACAGCCAAAATTCAGGTTCATATATAGTTCCTCTGGAAATGTATTTTAGACTCTCAACTATCTTCTTAGCCTTTTAGTTGTACTTCTCTATTAATTCTACTGGGCGTATGTTTATTGGGATGAAATCAGAATATCTTATCGATCACGGCTCAGTTCAATCTCTTCAAACAATACATTGGAAAGCTAGAAGGATCTGTCGGACCGGAGAAAGCCAAATCCATCATATCCAATAGCTTGTTTCTCGTTTCATCTGGCAACAATGACATTGCGATCACCTATTTTTCAGTTTTAAAGAATTTGCAAGTTGACATTAATGCATACACAACACAATTGGTTAGCTGGGCTTCAACTTTTATTAAGGTAAAAGATTTACTATCCTTAAATCATTTCTTTTCTATAAAATTATTTGTTAGACTTATAATTAACAAAGAAATTGAAGTATCTCCCTTCTTTTTCAAATGTTTTAAGGATATGCATGGTTTGGGAGCAAGGAAGTTTGCATATCTAAGCACTCTACCTTTGGGATGCCTGCCATTATCGAGAAGTGTTGGGGGTGGATTTCGAGGAAATTGTGTAGAAACGGCCAATCAAGCAGCAGTAATGTTCAATTCTAAGCTGGAAGCTGAAATAAGCAATCTTAACAGTAACCTTTCTGGAGCTAAGATAGTCTTAATTGATGTCTACAACCCTCTGCTTGATCTCATTCAGAATCCTAACAAATATGGTAAACCCTTCGTGTAGGACTGCCTGTTTTATAATTTCGTTTTACCTTTAATTAAGTTTAGTATTACTACTAATAAATTTTCCCGTTGCAGGATTTGATGATTCCACCCATGGTTGCTGTGGGACGGGAACGGTAGAGGTAGCATATCTGTGCAATCAATTCAATCCGTTGACATGTTCCAATATTTCTAGCCATGTATTTTGGGACGTGGCTCATCCCTCAGAAAGAGCATACAGGATTATCATCTCACAAGTCTTGGATAAAATTACGGAGCAGCTTTTGGTTAATGTAGTTTACTAGACCGTTCATTAAATTGATATAATTTTCAGTTATCTTTCTTCTCTCTGTTTCCAGTGTTTTGTCATTTCCTGTCTTCTCCGGTATTCTTCGACTTCTTTGAATATTCAATTGTTCTTTATAAATTATGTTATCTGAATTTGAATAAATATCATAAATAAATATGTATTCGATGTGTATATTTATTTTTTTAAAGTTTATTTATATATTTGAATGATTATATTTTTATATTCATATCCGAATATATATTGAACATAGATACATTTAATTTTTTTCGGAGAACATAAATTATAAAATATTTTGACAAGTAAATGATAATTTTGACTTTACCAAAAGAAACGTACAAAAAAGGGTTGTTCAATTCCCAAATTTATCATAAATCACATCATATAATAACATTTTCATCTAAAACATAAGACTTAGGCCAAGTGATCGGAATATTTATTTATACCCACAGTTGTCATTACAATATTGCATGAATAAAAATTCACCCTAATTTTTTTTATTTTTTATAAAAGTCATCGAAAATATGAGACGAGAATACGATATATTTAATAAACATAAAAATATACATGATTAATACAATAAATTTAATACATGCATCGTATTTTTATTTGATTTTTTTGATAAATTTAATTATTTATATTATATTTATATTGTTAATATAAAAAATACAAAATGATACACGTAAATTACTAAATTAATAAATTTAGAAGGTGCCGTTGGACCGAAAAATGCCAAAGGCACCATATCCTTGTTTCTCGTGTCATCTGGCAACAATGACTTACGGATAACCTAATTTTGTCTGAAATTGATCACTCAAGTCAAGTTGACAAAAATTTCTAAGAAAAACTCTTTAAAATAAATTTTATGTAGGTTCTATTATATATGTAATTTGTCATATTTATTTATAATTTATGTTATATTTATATGTAAAAAAATACATATGTAAAATAAAATTAATATGTAAAAAAATTATATAAATACATAATATATTTATCATGTTTATATGTAATTTATCATATTTATATGTAAAAAAATATATATATAAATATGATAATTTTATTTAATTTATCATATTTATATGTAATAAAATCTATTTTAAGTTCACCTTAATGAACTTACCCTAAAACTCTCCCAAGTTGGTCTTTAAATTCTACAATTTTCATTTTCCTAACTTAAATGTTTATTTTTATCTTTTAACCGCTAATCTTATATATAAAAAATTACCAAATGATACACGCAAATTACTAAATTAATAAATTTAAAAGGTGCCGTTGGACCTGAAAATGCCAAAGCCACCATATCCAATGCCTTGTTTCTCGTGTCATGTGGCAGACAATGACTTTCGGATCACCTATTTTTGTCTGAAACTGATCACTCAAGTGAAGTTGATCATTTTTGGTCTTTAAATTCTACAATTTTCATTTTCCTAACTTAAATGTTTATTTTTATCTTTTAACCGCTAATCTTATATATAAAAAATTACCAAATGATACACGCAAATTACTAAATTAATAAATTTACAAGGTGCCGTTGGACCCGAAAATGCCAAAGCCACCATATCCAATTAGGGGTGAACAAAATCCGATTCCATTAGAAAAACCGATTAAAATTTTAAATTTTGGTTTAATAGTTCGAATTATTCGAGTTTTTCGAGTTTTCGGATCGACTCGAATAAAAAAATCGAGTTATACAATTTAGCTCGAATTTAGATTTCACAGTTCGAGTTATCCGAAAATCCGAATAGTAAAATCCAAAACTACGTCTTTTTGAACAAGGGTTTAATGTTCTTGTGTAAATTTGAAAAACATGAGTCAATAATCAAATTATTGTTAAATAGTATAATGAGTAAAACTTATTTGAAAAAGGGAAATAAAAATAAAAAATTATTAATAAGAAAATTGTAAAGACAAAATTACCCTTGATAAAAAAAACCTTCTCCTTTCTTTTTTTCTTATTTTTTAATTAAAAAATAAAGTTTTCTGAAAATAATTTTTTTTTAATTTTAAAAAATTTATTTTTTAAATTTATTTATTTATTTTTTTTAAAATAACATTATTTTTTCTAAAATTATTTTTTCTTTTTTTTTTTAATTTTAAAAAAATAAATATTTAAATATTTTATTTTTTAAATTTATTTTTAACTAAATTTTTAAAAAAATAATATTTTCTTAATGGAAGAGAAAGAAAAAATAGATTTTTTCATTAAGGGTAATTTTGTCTTTACAATATACTTTACAATAATTTTTAATTGTTTATTTCTCTTTTTCAAATAATTTTTATCTATTATTCTATTTAACAATAATTTGGTTATTAACAGCATTTTTTTTTATTTTTACCCAATTTTCTTCTCTACGGCTCCCCCTCTATTTCCCTCCCTTTTTCTCTTTCTCTTCGGTTTCTATTTCTCTTTTACGAGTAATATGATCCAAAATCATTGAAATTAATAATAATTAAAATAAATTTGATAAATAATTTTTTTTCAATTTTTTTAATTTATAAAGAAAAATAATATTTATATATGGTATTATATTAGTTATAAGATGTATTCACGTATCCGTATCTAATTTTTGAATTTTTTTAATTGAGTAAGCAATTTAAATTTCAACATAAGCCTTGAACTTTTGACATTTGCTTACATTTTCATTTATTTTGATTTAGAGAATTGAACAATTTTATTTACCCAAAATTTAGTTTTATCATGCTTAAATATAATTGAAAATTTATAGGATTTGTTTTATCATGCTTAAATATAATTAAAAATTTATTTTAACTCGAATAAATTTATTCGACTCGACTCGAATTTCTTTTCACTCGACTCGATTTGCTAAATTTTCAAATTCAGTTCGATTGACAAAATAAGACTCGTAAACTCAACTAACTCGAATTTTTTTCACTCGATTCGACTCGATTCTATAGAACTCACCCCTTTATCCAATGCCTTGTTTCTCGTGTCATGTGGCAGACAATGACCTTCGGATCACCTATTTTTGTCTGAAACTGATCACTCAAGTGAAGTTGATCATTTTTGGTCTTTAAATTCTACAATTTTCATTTTCCTAACTTAAATGTTTATTTTTATCTTTTAACCGCTAATCTTATATATAAAAAATTACCAAATGATACACGCAAATTACTAAATTAATAAATTTAAAAGGTGTCGTTGGACCGGAAAATGCCAAAGCCACCATATCCAATGCCTTGTTTCTCGTGTCATCTGGCAAACAATGACTTTCGGATCACCTACTTTTGTCTGAAACTGATCACTCAAGTCAAGCTGATCATTTTTGGTCTTTAAATTCTACAAGTCTCATTTTCCTAACTTAAATGTTTATTTTTATCTTTTAACCGCTAATCTTATTATATATATTATATTGTATCTTTTAAACATAAAAAACATATTTTTGAGTAATATCGGATCCGGCTTCTTCTCTCTCTTTTTTCCCTCTTTTTATTAGGGTTTCCGGAACCTTCCAATTGGATCCATCATCATGTCGTCCACGGGTAGGAAAATCACGCTGAAAAGCTCGGACGGCGAGAACTTCGAGGTGGACGAGGCGGTGGCTCTCGAATCACAAACGATTAAGCACATGATCGAGGACGATTGCGCTGACAACGGCATCCCTTTACCCAACGTCACCAGCAAGATCCTCTCTAAAGTTATCGAGTACTGCAAGAAACACGTGGAAACACCTAAATCCGACGATCGTTCTAACTCTGTCGACGATGAGCTTAAGTCTTGGGACGCTGATTTCGTCAAGGTCGATCAAGCCACCCTCTTCGATCTCATCCTGGTAAGCCTGCCTTTTTTTGACTTTTTAGGGATTTAAAGTTTAATTTAATTATATTTAAAGGTCTTTTTTTCTGAAGGCTGCTAATTATTTGAACATCAAGAGCTTGTTGGACCTGACGTGTCAAACAGTGGCAGATATGATCAAGGGCAAAACACCCGAGGAGATCCGTAAGACATTTAATATTAAGAATGATTTTACTCCGGAAGAAGAGGAGGAAGTTCGTCGGGAGAATCAGTGGGCCTTTGAGTGAAGGAACTCAATTGAATTGAACATAGCTTTTTCCTATTTTTCTTTTATTTTTATTTTTCAATGTGCTTGAGAGCATGGGGTTGTTGTTTCTGTCTGTTTTTACTTGCTTTTAACTGTTATGTTTCGTCGTATCGTTCTAATGTTAATATATTTTGTTCTTTATTAGTTATCAGTCTGTTTTTTAGATGCGATTTTGCTACATTGATGTGGAACATGTAGGAAAAGAGAGAAGATTCTGCTAAATCAGGGTAAAAGAGCTTCGAATCATATATATTACAGTAGAACCGAGAACTTGTGGATCCTGCTGTTTTGTTATAGATGTTCTACACCTTGTTCTAATGCTTATTAAGGATTTAGCACCTAGTTACCCCTTTTACTGCTTATAGCAAATGGACTTCTGACTTTGTATTTTCCATTAGACCATGTTATGGATCCAAATACATCTTTTTTGAGTGGATTTGCGGCTGAGAAACGCACTTGATAAGATGACTTATCACCATTTTTAGTGAATTGCAGTTTGTCTGGGACCACTTGAACATCTAGGCCTGCAGGTGCATCAATGCTTATGGTATAGACTGTTTTAGCATCTTCTGTTTTAGCATCTCCGGCAACATTTGTAAGGGTTCTGTTCACTTTCCTGCCTGCTTTTTCATTGAAATTGGAAATCGCTATTGATGGATAATTGATGTTGGATATAAGATCAATGCTTGACTCCTCAGGGCAAGTAAACCCATCTGGGATAGTGTTGGCGATATTTTTTATCGTAGATATATCATAACCGTGGTAGCAGAGGAAATTCAAGTAGTCAATGGCAGTAGTCTCATAAACTAGGCCAGGTTGCAATGGTCCTGTCGTGCTTACTTCTCCTGCACCAAAATCATAAGGTGTAGCTGCTGTACCTTTCTCGGTCGTAATTGGGTCTCTCAAATTATTTATTTGAGTTGCTGTAAATCGGTTGGAAGCATTCGTAGATTAGTAAAAGATTCCTGACTTTACCATGTAAATGCAAGTGTAGATTTGCTTGTTAGTTCCTCACCTGTTGTCATTATGGCTGATCTGATTGCGGAGGGACTCCATGTAGGGTTTCTTGATTTGACTGTGGCGGCAATCCCAGAAACATGTGGGCATGCCATGGAAGTTCCTGAGATTACATTATATAGTGGCGGGTCTTTGCCTTCTGGAGTCTCAACTGTGTCATTCCCTATCCATGCTGCAAGAATGTTAACTCCAGGTGCTGCAATATCAGGCTGTAACACATTCAATATAGCTTTATTAATATTAGCTTTGGAAGTAATAAAGTTCTGTAAAGTTAAACAAGAAGAGTGGATTTGCCTTGAGAAAGTTCTTTGGGATGGTTGAAGGGCCTCTAGATGAGAAATATGCTATGGTAGGTGCTGGTTTATAATTTGTCGGTGATGTCGTAGGCAAGATTGTGGCAACTGGATTTCTACAAATCTCACAAAAGATAAATGGTAAGTATTGTCAATAATTCAGAGTCTTGGGTTCCATTTGAGATGAGTGGCTGTATTACTTTGTTGAGTTGATGTAGGAGAGAACCTTAGCGCCATCCTTTGAACTGATCACCGTCGTGGCAAATGTACCAAAAGTGGATGCCACCGCTCTTGATTCATCATCAATCAGGATTACCCCAATACCTCCAAGCTTCTTCACTTCATCTTCTTTCGATCTCAGTGCATATAATGAATCTTCGTTGTCGCAGACAACAATCTTTCCCTTGATAATCTCTTGGTCCATGGAATCTGGGTTGCAGTTCCTGAACAACAGAAGTCATGGGAATAACCGATCATTGAGGGTGTATGTTACTTGAACAAAATTGCCACAAAATTTACTCAATTATTAAGCACCTTGTTGCATTTTCGTCTACTCCACTTTTCTTGGCTGATTTTGCATATATAATCGGGTACACAGGAGATTTTTGAATGTTGGCGAAATTAATACCTTCACCCTGTATATCAGTTAGAAGAAACATGACGAAATCTGACAACGAGAAGTCAGGAAAAGAGACAAAGGAGAATATCATAACCTTAATTACTTTATTGTCCCCCAGGACAACATCAGACTCGAAATCTCGGTCGATTGTGCTAGCAGCAACGGTCAAAATCCAAGGTGCAGAGTTCACAACTGATCCAGGGTCCGGTCCATCGTTTCCTGCTGAGCAAACCACAGTAATTCTATTCTGCACCGCGTGGAATGCTCCAATGGCGATGGGATCATTAATAAGTTCTGGTTGTACAACTGATGGTGCTCCAAGGGACAGTGATAGCACATCAACCCCATCGGCAATCGCATCATCAAATGCTGCTAATATACTGGATCCACGGCATCCGTTTTGAAGGGAACATACTTGATATATAGCTATTCTTGATTCCGGAGATCCACCCTTGGCTGTCCCTGCCGCCAGCCCGTAGTAAGATACACCCTGGACCTCAATTCCCGCTGCGGTTGACGCTACATGAGTGCCGTGCCCAATCATATCCCTCGGTGAATGGTACTTTATTACTGAACTTTCGTCGTACGATCTTGCCCCAATTATCTTTCTGTTGCAAAACAAACGTTACGACTTGTTTACGAGATTAATAAAAACTGTAATTATAGTTTAATCATATTGCTAAGAGGATTACTTGTTGCAGTTGAAGGTGTTGAAACCCTGTCCTTTTGCGCAAGTACCATTCCATCGTGATGGAATTCGACCCATGGCCTTGTCGTTAAAACTCTCCGACTCTGGCCAAATTCCTATGTCCTTGTATTTCACGTTAGTGCTCCCGTAATTTGAAAGAAAAAAAAAATGAAAATTGCCGTGCAAATTGTGTGATATATCTAGCAAACATCAAAACAAAAAAAAATGAGAAAAAACATTGTGATGGAATTCTATGCATTGGTGAACAAGTTTCACCTGTATCTAGGATGCCAATGATGGCATCCGAATCATGAGATGCTGAGTAATTTGAGTCTGAGCTGGGATTTGATTCGATCTCCACCGAAGTTTGATACTTCAAGAAATCCCATGATCGAGTAGTGTGGAGCTCTAACACTGGGTCGGGGAAGACTGACACAACTCCTGGTCTCTTGGCAATGGAATGAGCCTCTTCAGCTGATAGGAGTGCTGCAAACCCAGAGAAACCATTTTTGTAGTTGTGTACCAGGGCATTTTTTTTCCTTGAGCACAAGAAAATTTTCAACTTGACATTAGATAATTATTCTCTTTCCAACATCAAAGGCAAAGGGTTGGGATTCATAACTAATTCAAATATAAAGAAACAAAAACTAAATTTAAGATGTTAGAACAGCAGCTGTGTATTCACCGTTCTAAAAATGAATTTAGAAGTTGAGCATGATCATCCCTTAATGAACCCTTACTCGAAGCCGCTGTGCCCATGTACACAATATAAACATCATGCTTGTCTGCAGCAGCTCCTCCAGTTTCTGTAAACAATGAGTCAGAGAAGAAAAAGGACATCAAACTGAAAATAAAGGTAACAAGGGCCTTCATGGCGTTAACTGAGACTCTGAGAGTGCCTCAAATGGCTTTGATTGAAGCAAGTTCACAGTCTACTCAACGATATAAATACTAGTAAGATGTTGGGCTGTGGGAAGTCGTGTGAGCGCACTGCGAATCAGCAAAGCTTTTAATATCCACCCAAAGTGCGGTTTTACAAAATGGTGGTGGTAATGGTGGTGAAGGTGGTAATAAGTGGTGATGATAGGTTGAGAGTAAAGACAGCTCAATAAAATAGTTCGGGAGTAAAATATATATATATATATATATTGTCAGCATCTAAATACAAAACTAGATAACTGAATAGGCTCATGCCAACTGAGAAACGTTACGCAAAACACAAATTTGATTGGGAAAGTTCGTGTCTAGGAGGAATATGATCTGGTTTCTTTTCCCGCAAATACAAAAGTAAACGTATTCTTTTATTTGGAAACTCTATTTGCTCGATTGGTATGGGGGCAACATCTTCTTCTTATTTAAGCCTTTTCCATGTCCACTTCATTATAGAAAGTCCATTATGTCAGAATAGAGACGAAGTGTTTTCAACCGTACAAGGTGAATCGAATTGGCAAGTGAGTATTTTTCTTGCACTGCTAACTTGATTTCAAGTTGTTTAATTAAGAGACAAACATTTCAAGCATTTATGAAATATATACCTAAGTGAACTAATATAATATTTAAAGAACAGAAATGGGTGTTCTCCACGTCGCCTATTTGAAGAAATTGTCATTCAAATCTGCAGTTGTCGAAGGAAGGCTTACGATTTGATGATTAGTGCTGAAAGGAAGAACAGTGTGGCAGGTTCAACCTTCCCCAGGAAGCAGCTGGACATGGCGTAAAATGCTTCAGCTGAGGGCTTTGGCTTTGAGGTTCACCTCCAACCAGAATGGTGCTCTAACTTGGAAGTTCCCTCGGAACAGATTTATGGTGGCTAAAGTCTGGAATGATCTCAGGCCTAGGCAGGACAAGGTGGAGTGGGATAAACTGATCTGGTTTCCATTTCATATTCCTAAACATGCACTGGTAGCTTGGATGGCTATATTGGACAAACTGCCTACAAAGAACAGATTGATGTCATGGGGCATGGAGGTGGATGGCAAATGTGAGCTATGTCAAACTGAGCAAGAAACCCGGAATCATATATTTTTTGAATGTGACTATTCAAAGGAAATCTGGGGGCATATACTATGCTTATGTCAACTTCATAGAAGCATAAGGAGCTGGCAAGCAGAGCTGCAATGGGCAGTAAACAGAATCAGAGGAAAAACTCTCATTTCTGTTATTTTGCGTTTATCATGGAGTGCCTTTCTTTACTCGATCTGGAGGGAGAGAAATAATAGGTGTTTTAATCGCCTTCAATCCTCACAAGGAGCCATCATTGAGCAGATAAAAGAGATCATCAGAATGCGATTGTTGGGGCTCAAGAACATTAATCCTGATGAAGTGAACCGAAGATTGGATGCAGATTGGGGACTGTCTCTTTTTTCCTAGGATCTTTGTCCATTCTGGAATAGCTTTAAGTATTGCTGAAGTATGTTGCTATTGTTTCCTGATTGATTAGTGGTCTTAAGTTTTGTTCAAGTATTGTTTAAGTATGTATAGATTTAAGTACATGTTGCACATGATGTTGGATGTAGCAGTTTAACTGCTTTCTGGATAAATACAACACTTACTTATCCAAAAAAAAAACAGAGTAGTGGGTTGTGACAGTAATTACATTTGGAAAAATCATGTCCTGAGACCACGCTCTTTTGCAGGTGTAATGATTCTTTTTCTTATTGATCAAAAGATTTTGGTATCAAACAAAGATAACAATGTATACAGTTGATCTTAACTCTTTAGGATTCAGGAAGAAATCCTACGCAATGGGAAAAATGCAGTTCCAATTTTATCTCCTTTTAAATTGAAATGGCTCTCCTAAGTGCGCCACTGCTAGTCTGCCACCACTAAAATCTTACACTTGCTTGATCAAAGATAATTTATCAAAAATATGGGAAAGTATCTACTTGTTTACCCTTTTTTCATGGGTGGGCAGAGGATTGCGCCTACGGCCTACCATCTCACATTTTGCAAAGAGACTTTCTCACCATTGGTCAAGAGATTCGTTAATGGTAGGAGCGGTTACCAGAAATGACATGGCGGGCTTATCCGGAAGATAGAAGGAAGAAAAGAAAAAGGGAAAGAAAGAAAGAAAAAAAAAAAAAAAAAAACTTTTCTTTGCTTTTTCTATTTGTTTGATTAAGCAGAAAGCAGATAGCAGTATCATGCTTTTACTTAACAGGCAGCTCATTTGAATTTAAGAAGAAAAGCAAATTATATCTCTAGCAACAATATCTATCATGAAAAATACGTGAAACCATGATGAGGTCTTTTCATTTCAAGCCAAGTCATTGCTCTGAAAGCTAAGAAATTTTGCAGCTTAAACTACAAAATGAAAGGTGATATATTCTCCATCAACAGTTTCACTTGGCCTGCTGATTTTCACAATTTGGCCTAATTTTGCCCCGCAGTATCTACCCATTGGATCTGATAGCTGAATTCTAGGAAGCTGCAGCCAACACAATTATAGGTGTCAACTGTTAATAAACTCATAGAAAACCTGATCCTCAAATTTCAACACCCTAATTTCAAAATTTAAACCCCAAAGGAACTAAAGGAAATAATCAAGTAAAGAATATCATATATAAACGTTTGTTACCACCAAATATACCATTGCGTTCCATCCTTCTTTCTCTTTTCCTTTATATACTAGTTTAGATCGTAAAACCAATTCTGCTTTACTGATCATCAAGTCTAACGGAACTAGAAAATGGCAGAATATATATATATATATAGCACATTGCAAAATTTCGTTGGGTGGTATCATTATATCTCAGTTATTAAGATGAAGAAAAATAACTAACCTGGAGTTAATTTATTGAATAGTGCTTCAAGAAACTTGTTTTAGCTTCATCTGTTAGCACTTGATGCTTAGGAACAAGAAAATGCACGCCAATGTCGACCAAGAGCTCCTTTTCCTGTTTCAAACATGAATAAAGATATATATTCCCAAAAACATAAATTAATTGATGCAAAAGAATATAAAAAATTTATGGAATTTCGACGTTGTCATGTTAATATCAGAATCCAATCAACATGGTAACCTCGATACTTAAGCATTTTCAGCACTGTTCGACGTTTCCTCCTTTGATATTTTCATCTCTTTGATTCGTCTCTGCAATCTGCACCGCTAGAGAAGGTTTTAGAGCATCCAAGCAGAATCAGCTTTGATATGATGTTACAAAGCCTAGAAAACAAATACATTTTCATCATGTACAAGTCAAAAAGGCTGTTCAATACTAGAAGTATTTAGTAACTAAAAACTACTATTAAGTATTGAAAACTAAATTGTAATGTGGGCTTCGGCCCACTCTAACAAGTCTTACTCTACTAAAAAACGCCAATAACCAACTTAGTCAAAGAATTAATCCAGTAAATAAAATCTGGGCCTAGCTTAAGAGAATTGAAATCTGAGCCTGGTAGAAGAAAAGAAGCTTTCGGTTTGGGCCACTTGATGAAAGCCGATCATACTAGCCACCGGACGATAACAGATTGGTAAACATGACATGGACACTAAGCATTTATGTACTTGTAATTGTAAATAATAATAAAATATTTGTTCAAGATTTGATTTGATTCGTCAAATATGAAAAATTCATTTATTATTTAAAATATATTAAAATTTTATTTATACTTTATAATTAAATTTAATAAAAAATAAAATTTTATTGATTAAATAATAATTCGAGTCGAATCGAATTGTTCTGGATCTACAAAATTTTATTTTTAGGTTCGACCAATTCGAATCAAACTCATCAAACCGACGGTTAATCCGATCCTTAGACAGATCAAGTTGTAACCATTAATTATATAATATTCACACATGTATACCTATATATACAAGTTTCTTCCTTGTTCCATATACGTGTGGAAAATTTTCTGTTATCATCTCTCAAACTTTATTTCAAATATTAAGGTTAAAATTTTGTTTCAAAATTGGTGAAGTTACATGTTCACGGAAGTTTTCATTACATTATTAAACTTGGGGGATTAAATGTAGGGTTTGTATTTGATGGTTAATGTATAGGTCTATACATTGACAGTGATTAGTGCATCAAATATAAATCTTTAAATTGAATATTGTATCTAATTTTAAGAGAAATGTTTGTTAAGTTAGTGCAGAGTAAAGCATACTTTTGAATGCCTTATCTCTTCCTCTCTTTTTTTTCTCTCCAACACATAATATTTTTAAATTACATATTGAAAATTAATTATTTCTCTTATTTTATAAATCCAATTTAACATGAAATTTCAAATTTTAGTCATTGAGATTTTCTTCGGAAACATTCAATTTTTTCTTTGTTCTAAATGATAAGTTTCATTCAAAAGAAACACACACAAAAAAGAAGGAAAAAGTTTTTTGAAAAATGACCTACATAATCAAGACATCAATTTGCTATAATTAATCGTTCGTCGTTTGTGTTTCCTTAAGCAACAACTAGTGAACATGGTGGCCATGAAATTATAGCTAATGACTTGAATTGAAGGTTAATAGCACTTCCACCAGGAAAAAAAAATTATAATAAGTAATATTATTGAAAGAAAAATGATCATAATCTAATAATTAAAGATTAAACTGTGATTTTATTAGCAAATGTCAACCTTATTGAAATATCTTTTCTCAAAAATATAAAATCATGAGATCAAATTTTCGAATCTCAAAACAAATAATAAGCTGCTTATTACACCAAAAGCAAAAAAAAAAAAAAAAAGGTTTAATTACCTGTAAAACATTTACTTTAACTTTTTGCAAGTATAATTCAAATATAGTTCGAAATTGAAAGCGGCATAATTAAATTACAAATAAATTTTTAAAAAAAAAAAATTTGAACAAAAAGTGGGTCATATACCTGAATTGTAAATGTTGGTGCTTGTTCATTTTTGGAATTTTAGATTGACATCACCATGAAGAAAATAACTAATTTTGAAAGCTAAATTTTCTTTTTGTGACTTCTCTTTGTTTCTCACCCATCTAAATGGAAAAAGCTAAAAAAAATTATTAATAGAATTTTCTTCCTCAAATGAAATTAAAAACATTAGCAGCAATTTACACTAAAAGGATATTCAAAAAAGGTGATCATCCATCCAAAATTCCAAATGGATATTTGGAGGGAGGTTAAAGTTCTAAGGATCTAAGGTAAAAAGTAGACTACTAGTTCTTTCTAAATTGAGAAAGGGTGGGTATTATGAAAAGCCATGGGGCCAGGGCATCTTTGCCTCAGCTTATGCATGATTGTCCAATCGAAAGTCGGAAACTATAGCTTTTTTTGGGAAAAAAAATCTTGCAATATTCGTTACTAGTTATAATCATCAAACAGTGACTGTGTTTGTGTACCCAAAAAAAAAAATCAATAATAGTGCTGATTGTCAGAAATATATCTAAATCAAATGCACAGCCTGATTAATTTTGGATACAATGATTATTAAATGATCTAATAAGTAAAAAAAATTTATAAAAATAAAATTATTTTAATGAAAAAACTTTCTCTTCTTCTTTTTCTCCAAAGTCTCTATCCTTGCCTAATTTTTTTTATCAGATTCTCATTCCCTCTCTCTCACTCAATCCTTTTGCAAAAACACTAAGCATAGTATTTTTTTTAACCTTTTTAAAATAAAAAATTATTTTTTCTTCAATTGATAACCCCACAGAATTTAAAGATAATAAATCCTCAACACCTATTTTATTTTTTATTTGTTTAACTTCTTTCATCTATATCAGAGACCCATATTTATTTGGTCCAATCAGAAAATATTTTATCATTTCTGTATTCGCAATTAAATATAGATGATGGGTATTCCATAACATATATATGGCCCTCTTACTCTCAATTTTTTCAAGCAATTTGGTGGAATACTCAAACGGTCAATTTTTTTTTCCCATCTTAGCTTCCATCTTTATGAATGAAAACAAAAAAAAAAGTCTCTCATTATGATCTGAATTTCATTTCTATAGGTTGCATCTTTTCTTTTCTTTTTTTTAATTTCATTTTTATTCTTATCCTTTTATTAGACTATCCTATATAACCATAATAAGATAACTAAAAAAATGAAAATTCAAATTGAATTTATTCATTATTAATTAATTATTTTTTTTATTTTATAGTATAATAGTTAGAAGTAATTATTTAATAGCTAGAATCCTCCAAACGTGAGGGAGGGAAGAAAATGATAAAGGGAAGAGAGGTGAGGGAATCAGGGAGGCAAAAAAAATTATTTTGTTTTTAATTTGTTTGTTTCATCAAGGATATATTTGTCAACACAATATCTCTTTTAACAATTTTCCTTCTTTTCCTTTCTACTCATTAGATCATTTTACGATTCTTGTACTGTTTATGACATGTTTTTCAAATTAACTCATTAATTTTTGTCAATTGTAGACAACCCATTAAAGGAGTTGATAAAGTTTTGTTCCCACTCGATTTATTGGGCACTGACTGATCCTCAGCCACTCTTCTCTGCCTGCTTTCATAATACAGGGATTAATTTTTAAATCAAGCAGCAATATGGCCAATTTTGATTGGGAAAAGGAGCATTGAAATAGGGAAAGGAGAGTGAAACAAAAGTAGAAAACGGGTGCAGTGGAGATAAGGTTAGGAAATAGTGGGTAGGAAGAAGAGGTGATAATGATAGCCAACCATGTGATGTGATCTTTGATACTGTCGCATCTTTATTAGGAAAACGAAAATACCTATGCTTCTTTCCCTTTAAACATTGATCTTTTTCCACGGAGCCACCTCGTCCTCATTGGTAGAAGATAAAGCAAACATAAATAAAAAGACAAAGGATTCATTCAAGCCTCAATGCCATATTTAAAATATAAATTTTGCTAACAAATGTCCTAAGGACATTTTTTAAGATTATTATATATAATAATATCTTCATTCAATGTATTGAAAATAATGAATAAAATTGTCAGCTTTTGTATTTAATACAATATTTTTATTATAAATAGCATATTAACTAATCTTAACGAGTGCGCACTCGTTAGCAAAATCCTTAAAATATATATAGTCTTCTTGGCTACACAAGTTGCTTAGACGCTGACTATACTTTATAAGTAGGTCAACAGGAGACCAAAGGAAAAACAAAGGCAAAAAGGATAAGAAGAAAGAAGAAATGGCTGCCTTCTTACTTCTTAAAATGGAGCTGTTAAAGTTCTACTTAGAGTATTCTTTTCTGGAAGCTGATCTGGAGCTGCCAACAACTGCAAAACGATGAACCCAAATGCATCCAATATATCAACCAATTGTATCTTCCTCTTTTAGAAACCACAAATTACCACTACATTTTATATACAAGCAAAAACTGATACATCACCTTCTCTTGCTGCCTTTTAAGCTTAGCATTTTCTTGCTGTAAATGAGCAACTTCAAGCTCCAACTCGTTTGTATAAGCCTGTGGCAGTGGCACTCAAACATCAAAGGAACTCACAAAGCATGTCATAAGAAATACTCAATCAACACATCAGTAATTTCTAAATGAACAGAACTAGCTAATACAATCCATACTAGTTTCCTTGCATATTAATGTGCGGGGAAGAAGAGTCAAAGAGACACACCTGTTTTCTAGCTCTTGACCGAGAAGCTGACTCTCTGTTCTTCATCTTGCGCTTATGCCGCCGATCTTTGGAATTTTCGTTATTTTCTGGAGCCATTTTTTTGCAAAAAGAAGGGAAAACTGCAGAAGAACCAAAAACATGAAAAGTAGAATCGTGAGAAGAACCAAAAGATGGAGTTGCAACACCCGTACAAGCGTTGACTGCTGGGTTTGGCCTCACAGGATCACCACTTTCGATGTATTGGAAATCAGACCCAGAATTCAAGGTCAATATTGTGCCAGGAGTGGGTGGTGCTAGAGAGCCAAAAAGGGTGGTGTCTTCAGCAAGGGATGTGTCGTTGGAGACACCTGATCTTTTTGGAGGTTCTTTGTTGATGGGTCTAGCCAAAAAGTCAAGAAGGATCGTGCTAGGATTAGGAAAGGTAGGGTTTTTGGTTGTGGTCGAGATGACAGAGTCTGCAGGGTGATCATTTAGAGAAGCTAGGCTAATATCTTTCCAGACTTCCTCCATGGATTTTGTTGGCTAACAGGTTAGGTATTAGTGGATATGGCGGTGAACACCGGTGCAGGGGAGGAGGAGGATTTTGAAGGTAAAGTAGAGGCTATGTAGCTGCTGCTATTTTTGTTGTTTCTACCTGGTCATGCCGACATGATTAAAAGAGAGGAGAAGAGAAATGGGGAGAGATGGGAAATCAGAATGAAGAGATGTCACGTCTAGTGGCCTGGCCTGTTGGTGTGAGGCACAAATGTACTATGTAGTGACTAGTGAGTAGTGAGTATATTTTTCAACTATTAATTAGGATAATATTATTAACTACTAACCAGTAATAAAACTAGACTATGAAAATGAACTTAAATTCAAACCCTTTTTTGTATTGTACTGGCCTTTTTTTTTTTTTTTGAAAAAGTGCGCTTTTGAATTGTAATGTAGCAAAATACGTACTGCCTCAACCATGCTTCTGTATAGTGTACGCGACCCAAAAAAGAAAAAAAGAAACGAAGAATAGCATCTGGACTGGGGGCATTGAGCGATGAGGGCTACTCCAATAATTGCCAGCAGACGAGCTTTGCAGAACTTTCGAAATGAAACTCCACAGCGTCCGACTGATAGAAGATCTTCGGCTTTGGTTTCATAGGGCTTGGTGGGGTGGGGGTGATGCTTTGCTTTGTGTTGTTCTCTTGAGTCTCAACGTCCAAAGTAAGGACCACGGGTTTTAAAAGATTATGCTTTCACATCCACCATACAATTAATCCGTTTATTCCTCGATGAACCCCTTTTCTTTTTTTCCTTTTTTTGAGGATTGATGTTATATATCTAAGCAATGATTTAAGTAACAGACTTTTACTTTTTCTCATTTTGTTTTTCCTCGAAACTAGTTGAACATTTCCTCTATACTCAGCTTGGAAGTTGGAATTGAGAAACTCTCTCCCATTTCCAAAACAAAAAATGCATCTACTTTAGAATTCAAGGTAAATTCTCAGTACTATACAACCACTTAAATAAATGTGAATTTAAGAGACATCAGAAAAAGAAGAAGAAAAAAACTTTGACATATAGGTAGCTAGCGATCTATTATTCTTTTCTTCATATCTCTTTGTCTGTGTCGAATAGGTCTAAAACTGAGTATCTTATATCTTTCTATATGTGTGTGTGACCACAAATAATTGTCACCATATGGACAATTAATAGTACGTATATTTTTTTTTTCTTTTATTTTTTTCAAACACTAACTTGATCTTCATTACTTAAATTTTTTTTTTTTATATAGAAAAAGACTGGCACCTGTCTAAGGTAAGAGCTTAGAACTCATGCACCTATGTTGCCTTTATTCTCCATGATAGAGAGGGGAAGGGGGCTGAAGATACAAACCGCGAGTTGGGTTGTTTTCGGATTGGATTAATTTGAATCTTAAATTTTTTTGGATTATTCAAGTTTGATATTCAAAGTTGAATCATTTCGGGATCGTGTCATTCGAGTTTGACATTCGAGTTTATGTCATTCGGATTCAATTTATTAATTTTAAAATCAAATCATATCAAATTTAAATAAATTATTTGACCGAGTCAGATTTAATTAGATTTTTATTAAAATATAAATAATAAAAACATTTAAAAATAAATATAAATATTGTAATTTTTAATTTAAAAATAAATATTTATTTAACCCAATTTTTTTGAATTCGTGTATAATCTAGTAATTTTTTAAATTCGAGTATCCGTTTTACTTAAAAGAATATTATTATATACCTGAAATCGTTATCTCAATCCATTTACATATTTGTAAATGTATTATTATAAGTTATAACATAGTGTACAAATCATTATAATACAATACATATATCAATTACCTATTTTATATATTTTTAAAAAATCACATGATAGACTTAAGAGATTATACATTTAAAACAAAAACAACATATATTATTATAAGTTATAACGCAGTGTACAAATCATTATAATACAATACACATATCAATTACCTATTTTATATATTTTTTAAAAATCACATTAAAAGACTTAAGAGATTATACATTTAAAATAAAAACAACATATTTACCCTAAAAATAACATGTATAACGATATAAGATTATATAATTTTATCTAAATACATGATAAAATATTATTATAACATAACTTACAAATCATTATAATAAAATACACGTATCATTATTAACAATCTATTTTATGTGTTTTATTCTAAATTAAGTAAGAATGGATTATACTTTTAAAATAAAAATAATACTTTTATTTTAAATAATATGTATAACGATAAAGAATGTTATAAGATTATAATAAGTATATCTATGATAATTAAAATATATACTTTATTTTAAATTTTATTATAAAATTATCATAATTGATATAATATTTTATTAATTTATTTAAGATATTATTATATATTTAAAAGACTATTTTAATCTTTGAACAATTATCTTGAAGTCTTGAACAATTAGTTTAAGAAAGTCATTATAGTAATAATACAACAAATTTACTTATAAAAAAATACAAAAAACTTTATTATTTATCCAATTCAATACGATTTGATTTACAATAAAGATATTAAGATTAATTTACAACCGATTGATTAAAACTTTAATTTTTAATATTCTAATACTATATATAATAACATCAAGCTTATTTTTTATTTTTTTCACAATCATTGCCTGAATAATGCATAATTTATCATATTCCAAAATGGTAATTATAAATTATAAAATTAAAATAATTTAATAATTTATGTTATAATTATTATTTTTATTAAATTAATATTTTTAAAATAAAATTATACTTAATTTAAATTTGAATCATTTCAGATTAATTATTCGGATTATTTTCGAATTTGAAATGAATTGAATTCGAATTATTGATTTTTTTTTAATTAGATCGGATTTGAATTTGGGTGAATTAGTTGGGTTCTTTATGATATGCAAAGGACAAATGTGTACCCGGGCTGTCAATCTACGGCGGTAGTCTCGTCTGCGCCAGTGACTGCAAGGTGCACCCGAGAGATTCCATTTTTACAAGCTCTTAGCCTGCGCCTGCATGTCACATTTCTCTCAATTCTCATTTAGCTTTAGTACTTGGACTTTCTAACACTGTCCTTAACTTTTTAAGTACAATAAAACTCTTTCTCTTTAATTCCCCTTGTTCCACAATCCCCACCTACTTCTGCAAGTGCAAGTGTTGCATGGCGAGTCTCATCTATGACATAAATATATCAGTTAAGAGAATTGGATTATCTGATGAAGTAACAAGTAAGCTACCAAATTAGTTTAAGGGACTCGCAATGAAATAATTGAGCATAATGGGTCCCGAAATATTTTTTGTTAATGTATAAAAGATTATTAAAGAGTATCAAATCTTTTGAATAATCATTGAGGCCAGAGAAACAGCCTAAATAGATAGCCTATCATATATCTTAATCAATAAAACATATAAAAAATATTTTACAAGTATGTTACCAAAAAAAATAAAAATCATTAAAATATTTTAAAATGTAAGTACATAAAAATTACTCACGACACTTATACCAGATTATAACCCTATACAAAATTGACACATGACATGATACCAATACCGCTTCAACGAGCTGGTTTCATATAAGTAACAGTACTTCTACAAAAAAGGCAAAAAAGGCACACAAAAAAAACAAATAATGTAATAAGTAGTTTTAAGTTTTGTCGTGATTACACTTTGATAAAGAAAAAAGTAATTTGATCTGAAGAGTAATCCAATCGTCAGCTCCTACTAGTCTTAGTCTCTACAAGTAATTATTCTGCCACCACTCATCATTCATTACCATAAATAATGAGTGTGGCCTGGCCTGCCCACTTCTCCAACCAAAATTTTTCTACTGGCCAGCCAAGGCCAACGGCAACCCCTCTAGCTGCTCTTACTACTCATTTGGAAATTAAACTGTTGTTTAAGGCAGGTCCATTTTTCCTTGCATCTTAAAAGTTAAAGGGTGAATTTAAAAAACACCCAGTTCAGCAGTAGAATGATTGTTAGATGGTTTTATAACTTAAAATAATTTGAAAAAAAAAAAAAGAAAAAAAGAAATTGTTACGAAAAGATTTATAAAGATAAAATCATCTTTAAAGTCTAAATTTATTTCTCTTTCATTTCTTTACACAGTCGTTTCTTTCTCCCTCATCGCCATAACAAATCTTGAAGCACCATTAGAGAGAAGCAATAGAAACCACTGTTAGTTGACCACCCAGCAACTATTGCATCTATTTTTTCTACCTCTTTTCTTTTCTTGTTAGTTTTAAACCACCCAGATAACTATTTTTTTTAAAATCTTTGACTTTTCTTCTAGACCAGAGAGACAGAGAGAGGAAGAAGACACCGATAGTGGTGAAGAAAAAAATGCTGAAGCAAATCCTTCTTAAAAAAATTAAGGAAACGATCGGAAGTTAAAAGAAGAATGGAAATGAAAGATTTTTTTTGATTAAGGATAATTTTGTTTTTACCAATTTTTTTTTTGACAATATATTTTTTCTTTATTTTTATATTTAAAATAATTATTCTCTATTAGATGATTGAACAATAATTTTTAATAAAGTGGATGTTTTTCAAAATCTCCCAAAGTTAAATACTCAAAATCAAAAGTGATAAATTGTCATTATTTTTTATTCTACTACTACTCCCCTGCTGCTACACTTCAAAGCTAACTTTGTTGACAGTATATCAAGTAGTTTTCGGGAATGACTGCTCACACGCTTCCCCCGCAGATATATCCAAATGTTACTCTCTTCCTTTTACCCAAATCAGTCGACATATTTTATAAGGAATGGTCTCATAAATTTGGGGGCCGCCGAGTCGGGGTGTTAGGCAAGGAACACTATTAAACTGCATGCTTCATTTTATAAAAATATATCAAGTTGCGCACTTAGATTTACAGCTAAGTAAATTAAATTTGAAGCCTAAAACATGCATCCAAGAGCCATCAACGCCACAGAAAACAATAAGCATGACAGAAACTAATCGGACAAAAGGGTTAATATATATTTCTGGGGAAAACATAAGAAAATAACTTGGAAAAAAAACATGTATGCAAGTTTGTAGATATATAAATTAAGAATGTGGGGCAGGAACAAAGCCAATAATTGGAAAACAAAAAAGAAAACTAATTAATGGACCTAAGGACAATTCCAATTCCCTCCTCCCTTGGAATGCTTAGCCTATCATCACGCCACCCAAATTCACCTAAAAAATAACACATTTGTCCATAGGAATAGCCAAACTGTACAACCAAACAGCCTCATAATTTTTCCCCAGTCAAATCTAACTCTTTTTTTCTTTCTTTTTATCTCACTTTCTTCTCTTTTTCTATCTTTCAAAGATAAATGTATGTATCTTTCTTATTGTTTGCCTCTTAACTGCCTCATCAAAACAACCCCAAAACCGGGTAAGATGATGGCCAAAATAAAAGGTGTCCCATCCTTACCCAAGCGGCATCCACTCACCTCAGAGTAAAAAATAAAGCGCAACTTCCTCACTGGATTGTGCGTTTGTGGTGGCAAGATTGATCAGTTTTGGTCTAGACATACGTCTTCGGAACCCTCCCCATTGGAGAGTTGAGTGCGGCCAATCAGCTCGGATGGATGTCTTCCTGAAGTGTCCTCGGCATGAGGGTTCACATTACCTGCCTTACTTTGGTTAGTAGACTCTTCCCTTACTGTACTGTAATCTGCTGAAAAGAACTTGCCAGCATACCTGAACTTGGTCCACCTGGAGATTGTAAGCCCAACTCTGTGGAAACCCGAGAAGGTATCCATTTTATCCACTCATTACGCCTCCTCACCTTGTCATCCTGCAGATATTTCAATAACAGTCAGACCAACCTGGAAAAAACAGCATAAGTTTGGCAATTTGTTGCCAGTTTCTTGGATTCCATGCCACTGCATCTAACAGACTGAAAGATTGTACAAGGATTTCCAATTGACAAACACTTATAGCTGATATCTAGAATTAATAAGACATTTCCCTTTTTGCTTAATGATAATTGCAATACTGAATTTACCAGTATTTCCACAACAGTTGAACTCAGCAAGGAATCCAATATCAGCTGAATGTTGCTTGTCAAACTCTTAACCTGCAAAATAAACACCATAGAACAAACTTGAACTAGAAAATGTTTTAAAATGTTCAAGCATCAGACAGATTGTGAAACAAGCATATATATTAACAACATGTCAACCGCTAGTATGTATGCATACCAGATAATCAAGAAACCATAGGAGAATACGAGAATAAGAGACATGGTTATTTAGACATACGAGCAATTGTAATGCTTCCATTAAGTAATATTAACATAAATATCAGTCAACAACTTAATGATTTTGACTAAAAAGATCCTTTGGGTCAAGGACCCTTCACTGATTATCTTTTTTGTTGATAAACTAATAAGATCCAATTACACACGCAGATAAAAAGCAAAAAAAGGCCGCAAAAAAGTTGATAGGCAACATAATCGATGGTTTCCAAATCATTTAAAATTAGTGTACATTTAACTGAACTACAACCCCCACTAAATCCTTCGCATTAACCCGCTCAGCAAGCTGCCAAAAAAAAAAAGCTTAGAAAAATAAGTCAAAACAAGGGATAAACAAGACGATCAGAAGACTTATTCTGAAAGGAAAATGCAGGATAAAATCAAGTGCAATCATTAAACTAATGAACCAAAACAGAACCTTCTTATAGACCGGCTATTGCATACAACAATCAGGTCTTGATAGCAAAACTATGTTAAGTACAAGGCATGACCGAATGATGCAATACAAGGCATGCGGCAAACTCTGACTGCTAGAAAGGTCCCCGACACAGATTAATCCAAATCATCATGACCAAGAAATCTACACATTAAAATACTACCATTACAAAGTTTATGGAAAATTTCCTGGTATGGATCATAAGGAGATGCTACTTTCCCTGATTATAGCCATATAAATATCCTCTGAAACCAACAATATAAAAACCCCACATTTAATTACACAATATTTTAAAGTTCATGTCTATAATTTATTATGTGCAATTTCAAGCTGGTATGGAATTACTTCTCCATATCATTACCACAGCAATATCTCTCTCCATATATAAATTAATGCGAGTTGGGCTCCAAGAGAGAGAGATAGCTAGTTCCTAACAATCCAATGCCCAAACAAATAGTTGATATCTAATAGATGCCACATCAAAACAGCAAAGTGGTTATCATTTGGCTAAGGAGAAAGGGAGGACAACCAGCAGGAGGGGATTCACAGTTGATACTCCCATATTGCCAAACAGGAAATTTAACTACTAATGGGAGAAGGAAAAAGGGACGTTGAAAGAGATACAATAGGGTACAAATGAATTGCTCAAAGGGAGTTGAAAAAAAAAATGAAGGGAACTATTATCTGTTTATTGTCATTATTATGTACTTGTCGCAAACATTTCTGTGGCATATCCATCTCGATGCCCAAACTTTTCAACCTAAAGCTTTACCTGACATCATTACCAACTTAATACCCTCCTTCTGCAAATTATAACCATCTCTCCATCTTCAGCTGACTGCACAAAGCCCTATAACATAAAGACTCTTTCACTTTTGCACAATCAACAGTCTTTTCATTTATAAAGTCCAGCAACCAGTAAACCTTTGAACCCTGGTGAGTGGTGACCCATTAGCATACTCCTATAATAGTGATAAATTATACTCAACAAAGTGCCAATGAATCAAGAAAAATGGAATTAAAAGAGACACTGGTTACTTGGGATGAGTGCTTTAACAGCTGAGTACAAAAATACAGTTCTAAGCAAGGATTAGCAAAATTAAACCAATGGCCACATTAGACATCCAATTACAGGTATAGAAACAGGATTATCACTCTACCAAACTTCACCAGACCTTATGACAGTGTTTTAGACAACTTAAATACATAAAGGCCGGTTAGCAGAGAACAGTATTAATTCCAACGTTTTCATCATGGTTGCCTCATTTGCAATGACCTTTTAGCCTGCTTGCAATTTAAGTCGGAAAAGAGCACACAAAGACCAAGTGAGGAAAATGAGAAAATACTCAATCAAATACAAATAACTTACTCGAGGAAATCCTGCAATTAAAGAAATCGCTACCCAGCCCTGATCATCCATGTTAGACTTTAAAAACTCATCTTTTACCAAATTATCATCACTACACAAAAAGAAAAGACCATTAATGCAAAGGAAGTTTACTATTAGAGAATTTTCAAAAATAAGCTGCTGAGGCAAACAAAATGTCACCAAAAATTAGTTGATAATGTGAAATTACCTGAAATAATAATCTATCTGATTTAATAACAATGCAGACAAAGGAAGTTCCGGAACAGGCATAATCATTGGAGGAGGTGGGGCAGGCGTATATAACTGCATGCCCCTAAATGGCTCCATGGGCATTGTAGGGAAATATATCAACTCTGAAGAGCAGAGAAAAATTACTTCCACACCCACATAACAGAAAGAACCAAGCCCTTAAAATTTGAACGTACCAGGATATCCTATGGGATTCACAAATGGCCTCACAAGCTGTGCAGGAACAAAAGTATCAGCACTGGGTGGCAGAGGCCTTGGAAAGCCCCTTGGAGGAGCTCTCTGAGGTTGCATATGACCATCTCTTGCATTCCCATAATTTCCACGGTCCTGATCACGCCTGCCCCCAAAGTTGTTATGATAGCCACCATCTCCACGTGGTCCATAGTTGCCTCCCCTCCGAGAAGAATGCCTGTGATCATTGCGCAATTGAGATGCAAACCCTCCAACTGGTCTGATTTCCCAATTATTGCCCCTGTATTGAGGGTCTCTCATAGAAGGATCCATTACTGGAACAAAATTACCATAAATGTATGGAGGCATTTGTACTAGGGGAAATGGCGGCGGTGGTGGTGGAGACAGGTGTTGAAGTGAAAAGCCACTCTGTGGAGGCCCACTAGCAGAGCTATTGCCCCCACCTACACCACCGCCACCATGCTTAGAAGGCCTTCGCCGACCTGACATTGTACGGTTTGGTGTTGAATTGGGGTTAGCATAACTAGTACCTTGCTTCAGAGTTGATTGGGGTATTACTGGTCCCTATTATTACCACAAAAATACAGTCAGCATGTTTTCATGTTTTCATTTATTTATTTTTTAATAACTAAAATAAGAAGTTATTCTGCGTTTAGTTGCTTAACCTGAAATTAAAATGGCAAGTAAAGAGATTCCTTTTCCTTTCCTATTCTCCAAATTATGTTTATTCAGAATATAAATTAATAGGGAAAATAAAATGAATTAGAAGAAACCTGAGAAGTAGAAAGCGATACGTCAGGAACAGTCTTGGAAGAAGACTCAGCTAATGATTTGGGGGAAGCCCTAGCGGATTCAGATAAAGCAGGCCAAGACGCAGCTCCCATTACGGGGCCCACCTCGACGACGCCATTTGAAAGCTTGTTCCAAGCCGGCTTCTTGGAGCGAGCAGCAGCATTGTTGTTGCTATTGGAATCTGAACCACCGGCGGCGGCCAAGGAAATATCTGGCGGCGGGGACAAGGAGGAGGAAGGCGCTTTCGGAGGGGAGCAATCGGAAAAAGTTGTTTGCTCCGGTAGAGAAGCGACGGGGTGTGAGGTTGTTGAAGACGGTGAAGAAGGGGAATGATGGACGGCTGAGATTGATTCTGACTCACCTCGAACAACTTGAGCCCATGGAGAAGGCAAATTCTTGCGGCGGAACTGAGGGCTGTTGAGACCGTCGCGTGTAGAAGAAGAATCCGCCGTCATAGCCATTCGAAAATTAGGGTTTTTGAACTTCAAATTAAAATTTTATCAGAAAACGAAAAATCTATGTCTATAACACAACACATTCATATTTTAATTGGTTAATCAAAATCCATTTTTTAATTAACCTTGAAATAAATAAGAACGATTGAAGAAAATTGAGAAAGAGAGAGCATTTAGGATTTGTTTGGGAAGAATGTAGGAATTTGATTGGGGGGAGGAGGGAGGAAGACGGATCTAACACGTGAAACGCACGAGTGAACCGCCGAAAACACCAAGGAACCGAAGGCGCTGTGTTTAGGTTTCTTTCTTTCTTCTCTCTCTCTCTCTCTCTCTCTTTCTTTTATTTATTATTTATTAATTTGTGTTTTCCTTTTTCTTTTCTTTTTCCATTTGGGCTTTGGAGGAGTTGGGTGAAGCTGCAGGTTTTGGTTTTGGTTTTGTTATGGAAGCTCTAAAATTGCCAAAACAACACCTCTCTGGCTCTCTCACTTTCAGCACGGCACCGTCTTGGATTCTCCTATTGTTATGGAATTACCATCTTTTCTACTTATAATCCTACTTATATTCTTATTGGTATTATTTTGTTCATTGAATATGTTTTGAGGTTGTTAAAGTAAACCCAACTTTGGGGAATTTAATTTCCATAGCTAATGTCTTTAGAATGGAATTTAATTATATTTTTTACTTGACTTAAACTTTTGGCATTTTGCATTGCTAGTTATATATATAATAACTTATTATAACTTATTGTCACAACACCTTTAAATTTATTTATTTATATTTTTATCTACATTTCAAGGAAATGTCAAATTAATTTTTTAATATTTGAAATATGAATATAGGAATTTAACATTATTTAGGTTTCACATTGAAAATTTAAGAGAATAAATATTTGTGAACCATGAATTTTTGCATCTTAAATCATCAAAAAACAAATATTCCCTTTTTCATCTTATATATTCATTTTTATAAGTATGGAAACATCATCAATAATATTTATTCCCTTCTTTGTCTTATATACTCATTTTATAAGTATGAAAACATGATAAAAGTGTAAAAAAATTTGCAAAAAAAAATGATGATGTAATTTATAGATAAATCTAAGTCAATGAGGAAAAGAGATGAAATAACAAATGGGCATGAAATTATTAGATAGTTTTTATTTTGAACTTTTGAATTGGGATTTTTCTATTAAAGTGCAAATTACAAAGATTATGTTTAATCTTCAATCCTTTATCCAACTCAACCTAATTTTGAAATACCTCTTTCTTAAGTAGGATAATCACAAAAAAAAAATAGTTGTCTAATTATATTTGGGTTTTTTTTAGCTGAGAGTAGAACATTTGACTTATATTTCAGCCATTAAACACTTACGGTTTGGTGATCAAAACTCCATGCAAAGTATATTAAATATTTTATATATATATATATATATATGGAAAATTAACTCTCTCTATATATATTAACTATATGTTAATTATATAGACAGTATATTAGATAATTTAAATATATATTAACTGTTTGCTAATTGCAACTAATACTGGTTATGGATCAAGAAAATAAAGAATGGGCCGAAATGGCTCAAGCTTAGGCTAAACTCAAGGGGCTATGAGAATGAGGCGAGCTCGTGAGTCAGAAGTCTAAGAACCCATGTGAGCAAGCCCAATTTAAAAACTACGGTCTATTCTTGTCTAGACTCTAGTCAGTTGTAACTAATTTCAATCTACCATCAACTTATTTCCTCGGAATTTCACAACCAAAAGGGACCGATGGACAGACAGACAGACAATTAAAGACCGTAGGCCCCAATTCAACTTTTTTACTTTTTAGCAATCTGACTTTGGAAAATGCATAAATATTAAAAACTAGTGAAAGCGAGAGACCATGCATGACAATGGCATGCAGAGCTCTTGGCAGAATGCTCATGTCCTGCAACTTAAAATAATTTCATGACTTTTAGACCATTTTGTTATCATTAGGCAAAAAATGACAAGTAAAAACTAATGTGGTTTTGGGCCAGAAAATGGCCACCACTCACAAGTCAGTGTCTCACAAGGCTCATAGGGAAGGGAAGGGACCCATCCCATTAAATAAAGAGGTCGTTTTGAATCAATGAAAAGACTTTGAAGTTTGAACTTTGAAGCTTAATAGCCAGCATTAAGTGGAGAAGTCTGAAGAGCACTCAGCTACCCATCTTTTGTCTTGGTCTCGAGCAAATTGACTCCCCCAACTGTTCCACGAAGTTACACTTTCATTGCACTTGAATTACACCCATCTTATTCCGTGCTTAATAAAATTATTTACAATTTTATTAAGTGACGTATTTTTTTAATTAAAAAAATTATACTATTTTTTAATCTTATTAAATGATGTATTCCCTCTTTTAAAAAAAAAAAAAAAAAAATTCACACTCATCTTTCGTACGAAGGAATCGTTTTTCCCATGGTAGTAGTTATGAAGAAAAATAATAGTAGTATTTGGTTGGTGGACAATTGTCTATTACCCAACATTTTGGGGAAAAAAAAAAAGACCTTGGCCTCATCTCTTTTCTCAACTGCCTGACACTCGCTATAAATATGCTATCTTCACTAGTCTCTGATATCCGTGTCTCCCATCTACATTCAATACTACAAGCTTTGAGCTTTTCTCTTTCTCTTTCTCATCACTTGCTTCTTGTTCAGTCTTCTCTTCTTCCGCATGGCTTTGGAAACGCCTAACCACACACAGACGGTAGCAGGGTGGGCGGCTTATAATTCCTCTGGCAAAATCGCCCCTTACATCTTCAAACGAAGGTACATATATTTCGCATGATTAGTTTTCACTGATTACAATTTTTTAGCTAGTAGCGTTATTTACTGTTACTAACCATGGAAGAGACGAAATTAAACAGGGAAAATGGCGTGAACGATGTGACTATTCAAGTGATGTATTGTGGGATCTGCCACACTGACCTCCACCATGTTAAGAACGACTGGGGTATCACCATGTACCCTGTAGTTCCTGGGTAAATCGTCTCGGCTTTTTCTTCAATTTTTGATTGGGGTTCTTGATGAATTATTTAAAGAAACAAAAGATCTTTAATTCTTAACCACCATGGTTTATTATTTTATTAATATTAAAAACCATAAAAAGAGGTGTGCTAGACTAGTAGCAGTACTAATTTGGATTCATTTTTTTCATTATTTTATATTCTATTCTCTCTCTCTTTCTTTCCACTTCCTGATTTGAAACTTCAAAGAATCTTTTCCCTTTCTTTCACGAAATAACGTAGTGATTAGTGAGAGACAATCCTTCACAGAAATTCTAAAATGAGTCAAAACTCAAAAGGTTGTTGAAGTGGCTGTTCGTTTCACACACTTCAGATTTTAGCCACTTAAATCTTAAAGTAATTTCCTTCTTTGACTACAATTGACCTTAAATTGACCAAAGGATGTAATTAATTGTTATCATTCTCAAACTTTTACTCCAAAGGTTTTAATTTTTTAAAGAAAAAACAAAAAAAAAAATTGAATCTTAAATCTTTTGGGTATGAAATTCTCTGTTTTTATGGATTTATGTTACTTACGCAGGCATGAAATTACTGGGGTGATCACCAAGGTGGGCAACAATGTGAAGAGTTTCAAAATAGGGGACAGGGTAGGAGTTGGGTGCTTGGCAGCATCCTGTTTGGAATGTGAATTCTGTAAAAACTCGCAAGAGAACTACTGTGACCAGATCCAATTCACCTATAATGGCATTTTCTGGGATGGTAGCATTACTTATGGTGGATATTCCACAATGTTAGTTGCAGATCACAGGTCAGCAACTGATCTTCAGTTTATCATTGCCAGACCAAAAAAAATATAGTTTCTTTTTACAAAAGAACTTCTTTATAGGCCCGTAGGCTTTGTTGATTTCTTATTTTTGGGATATTTGTTGTGCAGGTACGTGGTTCACGTGCCAGATAACCTGCCAATGGATGCAGCAGCTCCCCTATTGTGTGCTGGGATAACAGTTTTTAGCCCCATGAAAGATAGCCAACTGCTCGAGTCACCAGGGAAAAAGGTGGGAATAGTTGGTCTAGGGGGTCTTGGTCATGTTGCTGTTAAAATGGCAAAGGCATTTGGTCATCATGTAACCGTTATCAGCACCTCTCCATCAAAAGAAAATGAAGCTAGACAGCGTTTGGGCGCAGATGGTTTCATAGTTAGCACTAATGCTGAACAAATGCAGGTTTGCTACTCGTTAATTTTTCTGCCTGCTTCACCAGAAATTTTTGAATCTCATTTTGAAGAAGCATTTGTTAATATTTTTTAAATCTGTTGGATTTTATGATAACAGAGAGGTAAGAGAACGCTAGATGTTATTTTGGACACGGTTTCAGCTAAACACTCACTTGGACCTATCTTGGAACTGCTCAAAGTTAATGGGACTTTAGTGGTTGTGGGGGCACCAGACAAGCCAATTGACCTTCCTTCTTTTCCATTAATATTTGGTATGATTTCACCTAATTCCCATTTGTAGTCTAATCCATAATTGTAGGTAGACAGGAACTAAACAACTTTTCATGTTTTTATGATCGATAGGAAAGAGATCAGTGAAGGGGAGCATGACAGGCGGTATGAAAGAGACTCAAGAAATGATGGATGTGTGTGGGAAGCACAACATCACGTGCGATGTAGAACTTATCAAGCCAGATCAAATCAATGAAGCTTTGGATCGCCTTGCCAGAAATGATGTTAGATACCGTTTTGTAATCGACATTGCTGGAAAGTCTAAGCTTTAAACATTTAGGATATGTAGCTTTCTTCTGTTTTCTTACTTGTTCCTATCTAATGTGTTGGCACTTGGCAAGCGATAAGATATATTTGTCAATTTGTTTTACTCTATTACAACCAGCTGTTGTAATGGTCATCTTTACCAAGTGGTGGTTTTGTAACGTTTCATAAATCGAGTTTTTTCATCACTTTGTGTTATTTCGTGTAATAAATTAGAAGAATCACGCTATCTTCTCCTTGAACGATCAAGCTTGAGCATCACTTTAAAGTCCAATGGATGAGCTGAAAAGGGCACCCACCAGTAGATTTTAGTCACTCCTTCAATTCTTTTTATTTTCCCTCGCTATAGTCTTGTGAGAGGCTTGAATTTGAACGTTATTCAGTTCATTATCTGTATATGTACAAGAACAATATATATATATATATATATATGTTGCAATTTCAGGGTGTTTTCATAAAAGGGAGTTGGGGACAAAATTGCCCACCATCATCTTAATTCGGCCTATCCATGACTAAGCTACAAAGCAGCCGCTGAAAATAATAAATCAAGATCTAATGTCATAGAAATTTCCAATATAGGACACTCGGGCTGTATATGTAATGACAGAGCTCTCTCCCTATTGGAGATTCTTTTTCTTTTCATTTACTGGTGTAGGATCATTCTCCTTCTGCTGCAACTTGCAAGCATCTATTCTGTTTTTTCCCTTGTTTGTTTGTTCATATATATATATATATATATATATATATATTTGTTATTTATTAAAGAACATGACCTTTAACTTTTTAAGGCATCATTGACCATACCCAATCATTGTTTTGTTTCTTTGGCCACACTATAGGGAGAATTTGAAAAAGATCCGTTCAACAGAAGAATAATTATTAGTTGGTCTAATAATTTAAAATAACTTGAAGAAATGAAAAAAAAAAAAAAAAAAATTTGTTAAGAAACTTGTAAAGACCTAAATACCCTTAATGAAATAAACATCTTTCTCTTTATCAGATTTTCTCTCCCCTTCCTCCCTTCCTCATCTGTCTGTTCCCTACCTCCCCAACCTTCACCGTTCTTTCTTTTTTTTTTCTTTTACAAATTAAATCTTCTCTAGTCAATTTGTTTCATTTCCAAATAAAGATTAAAAAAAAAAAAAAGAATCTGATATGTATTTAAGAGTGCAAAAGAAAGAAACAAAAAAATATTGAAGTATGGGGGTATGAGATAGAGAGGAAATTTTTAGGAAAGAGACAGACAAAGTAGAAATTAGGGGAAAGGCCAAAAAGGAATTACATTAGATTTTAAGGGTATATCTATCCTTATAAATTATAATATTCTACTTAATAATTTTTCATTTTTTCATTTTTTTTAAAGTTATTCTTGTCCAATGGAACAACAAATGATGATTATTTTTTTTATAAGGCATGTTTTTAAAAGTTACCCCACACTATATAAGAAATCCCTTGGAAGTAGGGCTGAGGAAAAAATAAGAAAACCGAAAATCGATTCGAACCGTAGTGTTTGGTTCGATTTTGGTTCAGTTTTTATTAAATTAGGTTCGATTTCAGTTCGGTTATTAGTTCATTTTATTCGGTTCGATTCGATTTTCAGTTCATAAGTCAAAAAATCACAATTAACCGAACCGAATTTTATTTTTTAATTATTTTTTAATTATTTTTTTATTTTTATAATATAAAAATAAATATTTTATTTCTAAATTAGTGAAAAAAAACTTTAAAATACTATAAAAAAAGATAATTTTTAAAAAATTTAAAAACTAAAATACTTTGATTGTGAAAATAGCATGTTAGGCATAAATAATCGGTTAAAATAGCATGTAATAAAGCTCACAAGTTCAAAAACCAAAAATATATAAAAACCGATAACTGAACCGAACCGAGCTATCGCGGTTCGATTATAATCGATTCTTCAATTTTTTCGATTCGGTTTCGATTACGAATATGAAAAAACCGAATTCTTTAATTCGATTTTTAAAACCCAAAAAATCGACCCGAACCAAAGTCACTCCTACTTGGAAGTTCAAACCCCGACGCCCAAGTACTGAAATTTCGAGTATCAAAGAAAAGGGGCTCATTTCTTAAGCGGGTTATCAAAGTGACGAAACATAACTAGCAAGATTTCTGCAAAGCTTGATTTAATAAAATAATTACGGAAGGACCAAAACAAACCAAACTTAAATTACGTGGCCAACTCCTAATCTCGTTTTTAATATAAATATCTTCGTTTTAATTTGTCCATATCCAATTAATTAAGATGGGGATGATGATGAGAAGTGGAAGCAAGAATTTCCAGAGGGCTAATTTGGAGTGGGAATGAAAGCAATCATAAGCTCCAATGATTAATTATTTTGGCAAAGTTTGCGCCTATATAATTATATCATTAATATATGGAGTGTTCGACATTGGGATAGGAGGAAACCAGTTTTTCAACGAACGTCAAAACAGCTTCTGGACAAGAAAGAAAGAGAAGAAAACGGCCAGCCCGTGTGTTTATTTTCCACACAAATAAAAAAGAAGCAATATTTTAGTCCCTATCAGCTTCTCGTTAATTTTTTATCTACCTAGTTGAAGCTTAAAGTTATTAATCTCGTTGTTATCAATTGTAACATTTTTTTTTTTATAATGAAAAATAATCTTATCTACTTTATATATTAATTACTTTCTAAAGATCATCCATTTTTCTTTTTTACTTAGTTTAGATGAGAGACAGCTATCCCATTCAAAATCAAGAATATATCACAGATTTCAATCATAATTTATATTAGATTTACAAATTGCTCATAAAAAAAATTGTTAACAGCAAGAATCTAACTTATAGATTATAAACAAAGTGTTCGGTCATTAACAATTCAATCAACCCCATTGACACATCAACCCAATAGTTAACTTAAAATAATCTTATTTACTCAATAATTCAATATTTTCATGTGTATATATATACTTCAACTGAAGAGAAAAACCACCAATTTGGTGTTGCAAATATGATTTCTCCAATGACTATCCTTTTTTTCCCGAAAGTGTATCCTTAATGAATCAGGATCCATGGACAAAGTCATCTAATCTTATTTGAAGCACGTGCTTGAAATATCATGTCATTTATATATTTTTTTTATTTTTTGGCACTAAAAGACTATGTCATTGATCATTTTATTTCTGACATGTACAGCTAATATCCCTATCATCAATATCTTCTTAATCTTTTTTTTATTATTATTTTTTGCTATTTTGGAATTGAAAGAACAGTTCTTTTATTCTTTTAAAAAAAACAGTTCTTTTTAAAATTACACTTTTTAAAATCTAGAAACCACGTTTTGAAAACAATGAAAATAATGCTCACCTTCTTCAAAATAAAGTTTTGAAAACACGTTTTCTAACTTACTATAGGGTAGATAAACAACCGTGCGAGGGATGCTATCGTGCAACTAAAGCTAAAACGATTTCAGCCTCTGTTTAAACTGCCAAGTGCCAACGTAGCTTCTTCTCTTTTTCTTCTTTTTGTTTATATATAAAATCTTCCCTTCAAGTCATCAAACTCTATATATAAATATTGGCTAAAGCAATCAATCATAAACTAATTCATTGAAAGTACTATTTTGATGAGAAAGTTTTTAACAGAAAGCTTAATGTTCAAGAACATGTCTCGACGGAAAAAGATAATCCAGACAAAGCTAAAATCATCAGGTCAGTGTTCAATTCAGTTTGAAAATCGTAGGAGCAGTTGATTAGTTTATATGTTTCTGATATGCAATAACATGAATGGAATTTGAGATAAAAGCTGAAAAACAAATATTGACAAAGGGTTCTATTTTTCCATTCTTTTACAAGTTTTCACAGTTTTTTTGGCCCTCAAGATCTATTCTAGCGATGGAAATATGGTGGGTTTGGTTTCATGGAGGTTGGATTTCTGAGTTTTGTTTGTTATCTCAGGCAGATCACAGATGGAGCTTGGAAGTTACTTGAGTGACAAGACAAACGTCAATGAAGAGTACAAGGAAGCTTTCAGAACAAAGTCTTATCTAGAAATGTGGAGCCAAGTTCACGGCCAGCTGGAAAAAACTAGCTTTGATAGACTCCCTTCATCATCTTCGATTCCTAATCATCAGATAAACCTAAACCTGTCCGAATACCTGCTTCAACCAAGGCAAGAAACACTAGACAAGATAGAGAGCTTCAATTTTCATGATCCCCTTCTTCTAGACTATTTTGAAGCTGGTTTGGAAGCTTGTAATTTATGTGAATTACTCCTACGAAGCATCCATCAGACGCGCGTTTATTATCAGAAAATTAGAAGGGTGATCAAGATAAGCAAGAGGATGCAAAATTTTTCAGATGAGCAATATTGCAGCGTTATACTCAAGGAGCTGGCTGGTTTTGCATTGCTTAAAAATCCATTGTCTATCATTGGTCCAGTGCAATTCCGGAAGATTCACGAGACTAACCTGGAATTGTTCCGTAAATTAACATCAAGACACGAAAAGATAAAACGGCAAGCAAAAGCTAAAAGAATCTCCAAACAGATTGGGAGTCTTTGTATAGTAATTTCTCATACTACTTTTGTAATTGCCTTGATGGTACTTGCATTCCACAGCATGATTGGAATTATAGCAGCACCAGGGCTTGCAGCCTGCTGGTTCTTTGGCACAAGGAAGAAGAAAAAAAAGCAGGTCATCATCTAATCAGCAAGGGCTTAAGACAAGCTTGCTTAAAAGACTTGGTGAGCAGCTTGATATCTCAGCTAAAGGGATTTATATATTGATCAATGATTTTGAAACCATAAGTAGACTGGTATGGAGACTGCACGATGAGATTGAGCACCGTAAAGCTATAGCTAATATGTGCATTAGAAATGGGAAAATTGAGGTACTGAAGGAGGTGGTAAGAGAATTCTGTATGCACGATTCTAGCTTCTTGGAGCAGCTGAAAGAGCTTGAGGAACATACTAAATTATGTTTTCACACAATTAACAGATCGAGAAGGCTCGTTATACAAGAAATATATTAGTTGATGCGCAACCATAGTATTAGCGCAATTCAAGGTGAATCTTTTGTCTTGCTTATAGAGTACTTTAGTGAAGACAATGATCATGGCATAATTAAGTGCCACGAAGATTAAAGTCTGTACAATCACTTCGACTCTTCGCCGGCTTTACAGTTATCAAGGTAAAAGAAATTGGCACAGATCTGCCTCAGCTTCTTCACCCTCCTTTTCCTGTTATAGAGTTCAGCAATTGCTAGTTCTTTTATTTCTTCGTAGCGCCAAGAATTCTGTCATTCTTTGTCTTTGTAACTATACAGGCCCCATTTAGATTACAATCTGGATGCTAGTTTTGCATCAAGAAGTTTGCTGGTTTATCATGCTCATTCTTTTTGCCTTTGTAAAAATGTAAACATCATTTGCATCGAGAAGTTGAAAATGGCTTCTGCCGCTGCATTAAAAATCTTTATTACTTTTTTGCTTCTCATGGGGTGGTAAAGTAAAACCGACATGAGTTCAGACAAACTGAATACTGGAATTTTTGTTTGGGCCTAAAACAGCCCAAAATCCAAATTAGTGGGTTCATTATTGAATTCCGAATTTAATTTTGTAAAGATTGGATGGCCCGAGTACCCAGCCCAATATTACTACAGTAATTTGCTTGTAATAATCAAATGAAATTTTCATTTTTATTTTATAAGTAGTTGAAGTTTCTATTATCCAAGAAGCAGTATAGCTGCTACAAAGTTACAACTCTTTCATTAGCTGAGAGTTAAACAAAAATTGCAAAATTAAGCTTCCAATTATTACAGAGTGTCAAATTAATAGAATTAGCTTTGACCTTGTTGAGATCATGCAAGCGCAAAGAGATTATTTCCCTGATCTGTTCCAAGATTCTGTCTTCATTAAGTTCAATTTGGTTGTGAAGTCTGTTATTTCGCTCCCTCCAAACAAAGTAAATCAATGCATTCCAGGCAATTCAAATTATGATGGTGATCAAAGCCGTGGCTCATTATAGCTCCCTCTCCCAGTTTTCAGTTCTCTATTGGATCTTGCACAGTTTCATTACACGTTACCAAATCAGCTTCGAGTATCTACAACTGAAAAATAGGTGATCTCTTGACTCTTTCTCTTGTTTGCACATAAGACATTCCTCATCCATTGACATACCCCACGAGACCAATCTGTCTTTGGTTGGCAGTTTGTTGAGAACTGTCATCCAAGATATCATAGAGTGTTTAGGAATGCTTGAAATTTTCATTTTCGTATTCATAATTTGTTTTTTTAATTCTTTAGCAATAAGTTTGCCACAAAAGATTTGGATGAGAGATTGACTAAAGATCAAGTAATCTTCTGTGAAGGTGAATCATCATCTTTAGATTGTTATGTTAAAATAATGTAAAATGTTATTATACAATTTGTTATAATTTTTTATCAATAAATTTTATTTATCAAAAAAAAAAAAAACCCTTTTTTCCCTCTGAAAAACCAAATTTCAGATTAAAAAAAAAAAAGAAAAGATTTTGCTAACAGTATCCTAAATACATTATTTAAAGTTATCATATTAAGAAAGTTTTTTTCTGTATTAAATTAACATATTAACTATTAATTATTGTATTTAAAATAAAAATATTACTAATATCTATTAATAATCTTAAAAATCATCTAAAACCACTGGTTAGCAAACCCCCCAAAAAAAATTGAGGGGATGACGTTTGAGCATTAGTTGTTATGGGCATTTAAGAAGGGAATCAAGGCTCCATTTATGGATCATCTACTAATTTATTAAGAGTTTGTTTTTGATGCACTGTTAGTGTATAGACTTCATATACTTAAAGTGAATCTTATATTGACACCTCATTAAAAAACTAACCCCTAATCCTATTTCCTAACCACTAACCTTAATTCCTAACTACTAACCCTAACCACTAACTCCTACCACGACAGGTGATATCGTAAGATACACTACTAATGTATAATCCGCATCAAATATTAATCCATTTATTAAAAACTATTTATAATAAGTACTTGGAAAGTCTATTTCGACTTATTACACATGTAAGAAAATGATATGGTCATGATAAAACCAAAGAACAAAACAGAACGTCTTTTTTTTTTTTTTAGTCATTAAATCACATAATCAAATACAAATTACAATTTCCTAGCCGTTCTCTTCGATGGCAGGCAAATCACACATGCTTCTCTCACTTTTATTGATTTGATTGATAACTTTAAAAAAATAGAATTTGACTAGTTAACTTTCTTCATCCCTGGCTTTAAACTTAACCTTGAAACTCCAAATTGGCTTCAAAATCACCTGACTACTCCGCAGTCTAGCCTGATCTCTTGCCCACCGGTGAGGCTACTCATTTTGATCATGGAATTGACAAAAGCCTTCTCAAAAGCCTTTTGGGAGCTTGCAAATTTAGAAACCAATGCTTTGGTTTTTGGGGCTGTGAGTAAAGCTTGATCTGAAGAGAAGATACTCTTCCCTTGAAGAAGGAGCTTGTAGTATACGTTGTCAAATATGATATTGGAAGAATCCAGGGGTGCGCCTGCATTTTTCGCCTTGGTGTGTGCCGGGCACACGCTCCTTAACCTAGAGGCAAAGGATGGATTCAGGGTTGGATCGACGTCAAGGGTGGCATTGAAATTGTGAATTCTGTTCTGGAAAGAAGAGCAGTGGGAGAACCCCAGAGTGTGCCCACCTACATGTACATATTAGATAATCACTAAGCAAGATTAACAAGATGGATTGGAATCTTCTAACATGTATGATTTCCAGGAAGTTTTTTACTTAACAACTCTAGCTATTGAGATTTGAGATGGCCAATCAAGTAAATTCAACATGGGAATCCAGCAGAAAACAAAAATTTGTATAATGAAAATCAAGCAATATTTTGTGCTTATTAAGCCATGGAGATCAGCGTGGTTGATGTCAATGGGAATATAAGGATGTCAGGCTGGAGTTATTAGTATATTTTCGGGGGGGGGGGGGGGGGGGTGAAGCAATTTTAAGGGATTTGGAAGATGTTAATAAAGAGATATATATATATATATATACCTGAGAGAGCAACTAGATCTTCAATGGAGAGACCTCTCTGAGCAAAGTTCTGTTGTAGCTGCGATATATTAAAGACGGGAGCTGGTAACTGTCTGGTCTCAGTTGCCAAGGAAATTCTTCCATCCTTCCTTCCTTTGGGCACCTCCCAACTGGGACCGCCAGACTAAAATATAACAGATGACAGCAAACAAGTGAAAACAAAGCAGTTGGATTAGTATTTAGAAATCCATTACATAGGTGGAACAGGTGGTCAGCTACTACAACCGAGTAATTAATAGAATAACCAAAGTAAGTCAAATACGTCTAATGTTAAATGTTACTAACCAGAGCAACTGCATCCCTGGCAGCCAGGGCCAAGATATCAGCACAAGAAACGACGCCGGGACATTTAGATTCCAACGCTTTCTTTGCAAGGTCAATGACATAAAATGCATGCAATGAAATGTTAGGAGGTCCATCTTTCTCTGCCTTTTTATTTCCTTTTGAGTTCAGCAACACAGAAGCATCGCAGCCCTTAAAATCAAAACAAAACATAAAGTAATTAGTTTATATCGATCTGAAAGCAACCTCGTTATTTCCTTTTAACAAATTCTAGCTAGCTAGTATTAAATTTATACTCTGATAAAGCAATCATGAAAGTGCATTCGAAGTAACGCAGCTGGAACAGTTTTGTCATTCGATATCGCTTTCTTGACTGCACTCGTAACAATGGACTCGAGCTGAGGGCACGTGTGGTCGTAGTAGTTTGAGCTCAGTGCTCTGACGACAGGAGATGAAATTGGAAACATGAGAAAGGCGAAAGCAAGTGCAACTACGGCTGCCATAGTTGAAACAATTGAATTCTCACAACTACTATATGCAGATTAGCTATGCAAGTTTGATAGGGAGGGAATGGAATGTGTTATTTATAACAAGGCAAAAGAGATTATAATTTGGAGTTGTTACTACTAATAATGGTTGTTAGCATATTTGGTGATCAAGAACTCTTTGTTTAGTGGAGTAGTACTGAAGCATGCTAGTAAAGCGACAAGACATATCAAATTTGATTGAGATTGGCCTTTATAAAAAAATATCAACGTTAAATTTTTAATGGAGTTTTGCATGTTGACCTCCATAATGACGAAATCATTTTTCTTATAATTTAAGCAAAGATCACGTAGTCATTCCACCAAAAAGTTAAACCAGGGAAGAAGCATTAGTCTCAACGGCCGAGTAAAATCTAAAATAATCACAAAGAAAAAGCATAATAACAGAACTGATTTCAAAGTAAAACGAGCTTATTAGTATGACTAGAAGAGCTACCAGCACCAATAGTTTCTTTGCTGAGGCCTGATTAGGACTTAAGCAAAGCATAAAAAAGGTAAATGTTCGGTGGATCATGGAAGAATTGAACAAATAAATGAAGCCCTTCGTTTTAACGCAAGCTTGGTCAAGACTCAAGAATCACAGCTTCAATAACTGTTTAAGTGTCATTTTCAACAGCCTAGCAAAAAACAGAACTGTCCAGTTTAAACTCCTTAGGCGACTTACAAGTTATGCATAATTTGATTCGATGGTCCCATTCCTTAAATTTATTGAGAACGGCCTAGAATATTGATACCTGTAAATGAATCGGTTCAGAGTTTGAGACTCTATCTAACCCATAAAAGAAAACCAAAAAGAGTTTGGCTTGAGGCTTCAGGAATCAGGATCAACCTGGATAGGTGCATCGGTATTTGGCGGGCTGTCTTTTTCCTACCACCTCTGTTTGAATGGCAGCAATGATCCGGCATGGCTTATGGCCTTTGCAGAATATATATATATATATATATATATATATATATATCTTTGGATTTGTATTTGTATTTGGGACTGATGAATTATCATCTGAAAGTTGGAAAAAAGATTCGGTGGATCAAAAAAATTTATTTGTTAAATTCATGGCAGGTTAATAATGCCAGAAGCTGTCTCTGTCTCTTCAAGTTCAGGGAAACTCTCATCTTGTTTTTTCCTTTAAAAAAATTGCCAAAGGCGGTGAGTTAATAGCCTCTTCTGCTATACTCTGCATCCAAACAACAGAGCTTCCATTAATGCGACAGAACAGGATTTAACCTTGTTGGGTAAATGACAAAAGGTTTGTCGGTTAATTTATTACATTCGGATGAGAAATGGTAGAATTATAAAGTAACAACGCCTATTACAAAGTCAAACATATAAATTTGTGAAAACAAAATTTACAGAATGCTGAAGCTGCAATATTTTCTTGCGCTTCTTATTGACAATTGATTATGATCTTAAAATAATTTCAAACATCGTCCGAATTTCTTGTATCAAAAGCATAAAAAAGTAATGTAGCAGCCTTAAGTTCAAGGATTTACTTAGTTCTGAACAACCATATCATCCGATTAATCCCATGTATGGCGGGCAGCTTTTTTAAAATAATAAGCACGCCTCTGCCGGAAACTAAACCCAAAATCCTGAACTCTAAAGCCTTTTGGAAACTTAGAATTGTTGTTTGCTAGAGAAAGTCTGGCCAAACCCCCAATTTGCTGGCACAATGTCAGGAAAAAGTCGAGTCACTCCATCAGTAGTGGTGACCTTGAACGACAATGATTGGCCATTGAGATAGCCATTGGATTGCCAGTTAACTCCCCAGTTCCTTGACATTGCCATCCACCCAGTTTTAGAGCCCTTGATGGACACAGATTGGATGGATCCTGCCCCACCCACATTGCTAATCAAAACAAGCTCAAAATAGTCTCTCCCATTGATAGTGAACCTTACTCCACCATGCTTCTTGCATGGAACCCTGTATTGTAAGAATGCCAAATACGTTAGATAAAAGATTTTAAGAGTAAAAATGAGGGAATAAAATGTTATAGAAGATGCTACCTTTGGAACAAAACAGGAACAATTCCGCCTCTATAGATACCAATCTTTTCCCAGGCAGGCTGAGCCATATCAAAGTGCTGGAGAGGAGGGTTGCACCAGCCTCCGGCATTGTTTGCTTGAGCAAAGTTAGGAGGGCAAAAGTTTGTTGCAGTAACGGTCACAGATTTTCCTTTTATGCACCATCTGGGGTCTGTTTGATAATCACACATGATCTTATAGCATTGTCCACATGAAGCTCCATCATTGAACAAGGCAGTACTTAAAGCAGCAGTCCTTGTTCCATAGCCAGTTGCATACAAGTTCCCATACCCACAAGCTCCCCCTATTGTCAATAAGATCATTCAAATATTAAATGATGATGAAAATTGAAAAAAGAAATGTATTTGTTTCCTGCTTCTAGCAGGCAAGCCTGCAACTGCTTCTTTGGATGAATAAAACTTAATCTATCCAAAAGAAAAGTAAAAGAGAGTAGTGGAAGGGAATGGTTACTAACCCATAGTTCCTGAGGCATCGCTGCCTCCATAAAATGTGGCATGAGCTTTAGTCCAGCCAGAAGCCGCGTAGGCATTCACGCTAGTAGCAAGATAGCAGAATCCAAGTAAGATTGCTAATGCGAAAATGATTTTTGCCATTTCTTGGAGGTTAAAAGACAACAAATGGTGGAGAACAAATTGATGAGGAGTACTACTGGGAATGAATGTATTTACAATTACATTTATTGGCATTTGCAAGCAGAAGAATTGGGTCTTTAAATAAAGGACCAAACTCTCCTATGCAACAACCTCACATGTGATCCCTGCAAGTAGAGAAGAAATGAAAAAACCGATTCATTTTTAGTATTTAAAATTGAATTATCCCTGCAAAGACTCAAGATTTCTGAGCCTCATTCAATTATTCCCACGTTCTCTCTCACTCCTCCCCTTCCACACCCACATGTTCTCTCCCAACAGAAGAGCCGTGATTGGATCGAAAACCATAAGCCCAATTGTTTTTTTTTTTTTTTTTTTATGGATTTCTTTTATTTGACAGTTGTTGCCATTTGAAGATATAAAACGAATATCTCCATCAGATCAAAGCATTTATACGAATTCACATGGGCATTTGTTTGACCCATATGAAACTTTCAATTGCATTATTTAATGCACATGATTCGTTTTGACATTAGAGGTGGGGGATGGGTTTTTAATCAAAGTTTTAACTCCTGTTTCTCATCTCTCCTGAGTCCTGATACAGCATACAGGGATGTTGGGTTCTCAAAGGAAACATAAAACCTCTGGTATCTTCAACTTTATCCATAAAAACTTGAATAATAATCTCACTTTGTAAAAGATCAAATGGAGTTTCAGATGTTAAAATGAAACACTTTAGACTTGTTCATACAGGCAAGTTGAAGCGTATATATTTTTCAACCACAAACAGGAACCTGAATGGGCATCTGTATAACTAATTCTTTCAAGTATTAATTAAACTTGCCATGTGATGATAGCACCGTCAAGCAAAGCGGCTAGTGGCCTAGACTGAAATTAAATTAAATTTTAGTTTACTAATGTTAAAATATATTTGATTGGAAATGAAGGAATGGTTAAAATGTTTTCATATATTTCTTCGGTTGGATCGGATTTAATCATCTATTGAAATAAAATATTATTTTATTTTTAATTTTTCTAAAATATTATGCCTTTTATATTCTGATCTAAACACAACTTTTAAGTAACTTTTAAGACTGCAACTGGAGTTTCAGAGTTCAACCTCAATTTTTCAGCAATGTGAGCCAGCGAAATGCGTGAATAAGAGATACTGAAGTTGCGTAACCCAGTCCTAATGACATTATGACGCAGGCGGACTATGAGATTGTGGGTCTTGTCAGTACTGAAATTAAGTGCTAGCAAACTTCCCCGCAACTGTCCTAAAGAGCTCCAAGTCATCAATCCGTACAGCCTGAAAAAGTTGAGCCAAGAAGTAAATATTTCATTGGATCATGCACAATGGCCTCAAAGCCTTAAATTGACACCATTGACCATACAACCACAAAAAGTTGAACAACTTGTTTTACAAGTTTGTTTATCCTTAAAATATATATATATTCATTGTCAAACAAACAAGACTTACATTTGTCAGCTCAAAATATGGCCTCAAAGCCTTTTCCATTCCTTTCTGCATAAAGACTGTCCTCTCAGTTATTTCCCCCACCAGCAGACGGACTAATATAAGCCCACTTGTTAGACTGAATTCTGAAGCCCAAAGCTGCAACAGGGGCTTTACGAGCAGCTTGAAGAAGAAGACTCTTTTGCATCTGTATACTCTTAACTGAAATTTTGTTATTACAAAAACTTTGTTAACAAGTGATTCTAGACGCTCATTAAAATTAATCTTTCTTATAAATATTTATTAAACTTTACTTTTTAAAAACATTCAGATATATTATACATGAAACAAACTTTACCTATTAACATTAACTTCGTTAATTCATTTACTTATACAATGTACAACTATATATTCAATACATAATTATTATCTATTTTTTTTTTTTAATTTTATATTCATATTTAAAGTAATAAACTTCATGTTATTTAATATTTTTTTTTTTTTTGCACATAAAACAAATTATATGTATTTTTAGTTTTAAATATTTGAACTTTTAAATAAAAAATAAGTTTCACATACACGATATAATAGATACTAGTAAAATATTTATTAAGTTAAATTGTTAGATGATTTTATGAATAGCTTGTACTGGAGTTTTATGTTTTTTAATTTTTGGAAAACAAAAATTAAATCCAAAACTATAGTAAAGATAGGATTTATCTTCCTAAATTATTCTTTTCTTTTCTTACTTCTAAGGCAAATAGAAGCACTTAATTTTTATTTTCTTTTTTGATTTTCCTTTTAGATTAAGAGCACGGGAAGGGAAGCTATGAATTTCAATTAGGAATTTATTAAAGTCTTGTTTAGCATTACTTCTGACACAGCTTTTAAGGTTAAAAGCTATTTTTCATCGCAAACGCAATGCTAAACAGATAAAAAAATTTAACTTCTGCTGTTAAAACCATGGTTTGAAAAGTCAAACCAAAATGCCAAAAAATATAACTTTTGAGTTTAAAAGCTGACATTCACATCTTTATACTTTTATTATTTTAAACATATCTTTTTTTGACATTTTAATTTCCTACAACACTTTTTCACAACAATACTAAACACTTAAAAAATTTTAAACCCCAGTTTTTCACCACGCTTTTTTCAACCCAAACTTTTTCCAACAGCAATGCTAAGACCTTGTTTAGCATTGCTTCTAGCACAACTTTTGAGGTCAAAAGCTGCTTTTCACAACAAACGTAATGCTAATCAGATGAAAAAAATTAATTTTTACTGTTGAAATCATGATTTGAAAAGCCAAACCAAAGACTTCTAAATAAAATGATTTTATTATCCTCACATCTCTACACTTTTATTATTTTAAACATATCTTTTTTTTTGAAATTTCAATTTCCCACAAAATTTTCTGACAACAATGCTAAACACTTAAAACTTTTTTCACCACACTTTTTAAACACTTTTTTCAATTCAAATTTTTTCTAACATCAACACTAAACTAGGTATGTTTGAAAAGTGCTTTAAATTTACACCATTATAAGAGCATGGGCTTTGAGTTAATAGGGAATGGGAGGTTCTCTTCCTTGTTGACTAGCCAAGCCAGCCAAGTAGTAAAAGGAAAACAGCAAAGTACCAAACTCTAGAAATATAAGGTTATAATTGTTCAAACATATCAGCCTTGGCTACAAAATAAACCAAAAAAAGAAGTGCCTGCCTGCCTGCCTCTTGTGTTGTGAGGCAGCTGCACTCGAAACCTGCATGCAACTCTGCTAGTCTACCCACGAACATGAACATCAACATCAACACATCCTAAAGTTAAACTGCTAGTGATGAACAATGAAGAAAAAAATTGAACACACCCTAAAGCTAAAATAAATAAAGGGCAAGATAAAAAAAAAAAATCAAAAACATATAACTGGACATTCATCCGACACCATCATTTCCATTACGTTCAAGGACTGCCACCACCTAATGCAGCTGCCTGGATTGGCCCATTAGATCTAAACCCACGGCCCCTTCCACGATATCCCCTGCCACGGCCACGACCTTCAAAAAGCAAATAGACAGGACCATTAGAAACAATATTCTTACCTATTCATCTGTACAGCAATCAAACAACACTGCATTTCTTCTTAAAGCTACTGGCATAATGTTTGTTTATTCTAATTGACAGACTCCACCCGTCAGGCCATCACCAAGTTTATGATTGCATTCTCCACATTAACTTCTTTTAGTGCCTCGTCATTTTATATGTATTCCAAGTGCACTTTGATTCTTGATGTTCAAATTGCAATATGTTGAGAAAAAATAAGGCCAGCATTGTTGGTGATTATGGGCGGATGTATACCACAGTCCATGAGGAAAACTATTAAACATGCTAAAACTTTGTGAAAAATAAATAAAAAGGGAGAAAACCCACCACGACCACCTTGGGGAGGGGCTTCATAATTGTAGCCTCCATCTTCCTGCCTATCAACCTGAGGTCCATTGTATCCTCCACGTCCACGGCCTCGGGAACCACGTCCACCTTGGGGAAGGGCTTCATAATTGTAGCCTCCATCTTCGTGCCTATCAACCTGAGGTCCATTGTATCCTCCATGTCCACGGCCTCGGAAACCACGTCCACCTTGGGGAGGGGCTTCATAATTGTAGCCTCCATCTTCGTGCCTATCAACCTGAGGTCCATTGTATCCTCCACGGCCACGGCCTCGAAAACCACGTCCACCTTGGGGAGGGGCTTCATAATTGTAGCCTCCATCTTCGTGCCTATCAACCTGAGGTCCATTGTACCCTCCACGGCCACGACCTCGGAAACCATGTCCACCTTGGGGAGGGGCTTCATAATTGTAGCCTCCATCTTCCTGCCTATCAACCTGAGGTCCGTTGTATCCTCCACGTCCACGGCCTCGGAAACCACGTCCACCTTGGGGAGGGGCTTCATAATTGTAGTCTCCATCTTCCTGCCTATCAACCTGAGGTCTGTTGTATCCTCTACGTCCACGGCCTCGGAAACCACGTCCACCTTGGGGAGGGGCTTCATAATTGTAGCCTCCATCTTCCTGCCCACGTCCTCGGAAACCACGTCCACCTTGGGGAGGGGCTTCATAATTGTAGTCTCCATCTTCCTGCCAATCAACCTGAGGTCCGTTGTATCCTCCACGTCCACGGCCTCGAAAACCACGTCCACGGCCTCGACCTCTACCCCTAGCATAGCCACGATTGCGGTCCCAGCCTCCATCCTCATACTCAGCAGAGACAAAAACATTCCCTGAAGAAGAATGCAACTAAATATTGCTTAAACATAACATTCTATAACATTCAGAGGCATGGTAAATCATGCCCCTAACACAACAAAAACACCATCTAACAGGGTGCATCTCAATATTCAAAATTGGCATACCTCTACTCCTTGGCATTCCTCTACCACCACGGCCCCTACCTCGGCCATTAGGTGAGCCCTCTGCCAAACAAAAAGAAATCTATAGAAAGAAATATGGGCATCACAAAAAAACAATGCAGGTAATAACATGTGTCCCTACCTCCTTCATGATCAACTTTTACGGATACCTTCACCTGATCAGCTGGTAATGGAGGCTGATACCTGGATGAAGAAGCGATTCATGAATGACAGACATCTTTGAGAACTCATGTCAACTAAAACATCAAAGCCACCACCATCATAAGAGCATAAAACCTTCCATATGCTAAAATTTTCTAGTTTCCAACATTCGTAAAAATGTAATTAAACAAGCACAGATGTAATGAAGCTAATACCAACTTGTTTCATATTAACAAAAGGAACCTGTTTACCTTGTTTAATATTTAAAAATTCACTAAAACTTATGGCACCATGCAAAGTAAAGTATAAAGGGACACAATGTACTTCCATCAGTAAATAGAAACAAGTGTAGGAACTTACCCGACAGAGGAAGTATTCAATTCTGTCTTTGAAAGGGTTATAGTGATCATGGACACATGCCTAGTGGTCTCCAATCTGTGAATAATTAAACAAAGGTTACTAACATTCTCTAAATAAACAGATTAAAGGACAGACAAAACAACTGTTTATCGTGATAAGGTTTAAATATAGCTCTTACGGAAGAAGTCCTTCTTCCAGAGGCTCCCACATATCTGTTATATCCGTGGATCCAATTGATGTAATCTGATGTAGACCAACAATTCTTCTCTGCATTAGAAGTACATGGAGCACATTGTCAGCCTCCTTAAACTAGAATCAAAGAATAAAATACATTCACCTAGGCAAGTGCACATAGATAAAAATACCTTAATTAACTCCACAATAGTTACAGTCTTGTTAATGGCTCTTCCCATTGCCTTAAAGACTATTTGATTCGAGCCCTTTTCCTATCAGACAATACATTTTAAAAATAAACAAAAATTAAATCAATGAAAAGAGTTACAAACACTTCAGAAATAACATTTCTGCTACATATTTCTCGAAATAATCGAACACCCAACTCAAATAAAGGTCTAATTCTAAATACGCAGAAATTAAACAAAAAAGAAGAAGAAAAAAAACCTGGAGCAGAGTCATAGCATAAGTGATATAATTGCGCATCCTGCCTTGACTGGTAATCCGAATCTCGTTCTCGTCAATGGGTGTCTCTGCTTTCGGCTTCTCCACTCTCTGGTAACGATCCATCTTTTCTCTGCCAAAAAATCAATGTTTCAAAATTTCCAACGTAGCCCAAAAAAATAAAAATTAAATTACAAACAGGAAAGAGTAAAAACAATTTATTTATTTTTAAAAAAGAAAAGGGTGGGGTTTGGGGTTAGATCGGAGAAATACCTTTAATGGTTTGTTAATGGAGTAGCAAATGATATATTGAAGGGTAAGCTCCACCTATAGAGAGCCCTCTTCCACGGCTTATTTTTCTTTCTTTTACGCCCTAAAGCCGCTCTCTCGATATGTCTCTTGCTAATTTATATCTACACGCTGCACGCTTCTAAGACTGACCTGACCGACTCCTTTTATCCGGTTCGTCCCGGCTATCATCCTTTGGACCGTAATTTTTTACTATTTGCAAAAACAGGTCCAACATTAACAAATTTTGAAATTTCCTTTTTTTTTTTTTTACTTCAATCTTAAAATCTGATTCATTTGATAGCAAATATATTCCTAAGAGGTTCGAAAAATTACATTTTTATATGTTTTCCCAATAGTAATATTCTTTTGTTAATGCTTTAGTCAATTTGTTTACTTTTATATTTTATTATTATTTTGTATTATATGTTATAATAAAAACAAATTATATATCATATGTAAAGACAAATTTCAAAAGTTTCCAATCAAAATTTATCCTTTTTCATCACACAAAAATTGTATTATCATGAAAGAGTTAAAAGAAAATTATAGTTTTCAAGTTGCAAGTGAATAATAATAAAGTATTAAAGTCAAGTTTCCAACTCAAACAACTATATCAGTCTTTAACTTTTAAGTTTGCAAATGTAAGCATATCAAAAAATTAAAAGAATATTGATACACGTAATCTAACATTTATTATGTATTTCTACACCATTAGTCATTAATTTTTTAGTAAAAAAATCTACTTGTGAAACTCCCAAATCACTGGCCAATTATGTCATAATAAATTATATGATTGCATGCATGATAATCTTTTAGTCCTAACATGCCTAGATCTATGTTATCGAACTTTTGATTTTTTAAAAATATACGTGTTCAATATTTGTATCTGACACATATTCGAATATGTGTATAAAAATATGATATTCTAAATATATGAAAACAATTTTAAAAAATTAAATATAACCATATCTGACACATCCTATTTCAATACTCACCATCGAATCCAAAGAATATAGACCTTGATAATAAAAATAACCATCATTAAAGCTAAAGTTGCTATTTGGATTTTGGAAAGTTTTAAAATTGCAATGACTTGAGTCGTTCATGAGACCATGACCATGAATATCATCATAGGAGTCCTGTTTGAATCTAACATGATAATTGACATTCATGCCATGAGCAACACCACTTAAACTCTTAAAACCATGAGTCTCATATGACTCACTCAATTTAATTAGGTTTTAAAATGGTCCTTAACATGTAAAATATGGCATTTGGTAAGCAATTTGAATGGATGCACTGGTCAAGGATTGGGGTTTATTGGTAAAATTAGCACAAACTTAGTCTTTGCATTATCTTTGGCAACTACAGAACATCCAACATTACTGGTGCAGTGTTTATTTACTGCATTCACAGTCATACATAAAGCAAATATCACTTGAAGGATATGTACTGAAAAGCTAAATCCTTCATCAAAACAAGTTCGGCAAATCGTCTCTCTTTCTGCCCTGCGCGACAAGCAATCGATCAATGAAGCTTCTCCATCCTTTATAATCTATTGGGGAGCCAGAATCAGGCAATGCAAATCCATTGAAGTAGAAAGAAGGTGCCCCAAACACCCCTCTTGAAGCACTATACTGCATGTCAGAAGATATTACAATGTTAATGGCACGTACAAAGCTTAAAAGTAGAAGTAATAATGAAGCTGCATGTACATTAGTCCATGGAAATAAGAGATTGATCACTGATGCACCATGCTAAAATGATGCTTTGAACAACAAATAATTCTGTACTGTCATACTATGCATTTGATTACACTAACACCAGTAAAGGAAGAGTTTTTCCTTTTTTTCAGAGGTGGGGAAAGGATTTACCTTGAAAGAAACTCTTGTTTTAAGATAAGTCTTCCTGTCATTGAAACCTGATTCAATTGCAGACTAATAGGAGCTTCCAACTGCTTCTGCTGTAAACTTTATGATTTCATTCACAACAGCATGCAACTCTAGACATTTTGTTTGTTTGGGCATTGTAAAACCTTTCCTGTTAAATAGTAGTACCCAACAAGTTCAGTGGCCAATACTCTAAATAAAATCAATACATATGTAATAACAGGGCAAATAAATGTGGCTAATTCATATGGGCAAATAAATGTAGCCTCACTGGTAGTGGTTTTGATACTGTGTACTGCAGCAATGATAGGCCTGGAAGGAATTTTCATGTTGAAGACTGAAGAGATATTGTTGGAATTTGCCCCTCCTATGCCCTCCCATGAGAACACACCTAATTAACTTTTGAAGGTGATCTTTTTGGAAGATTGGGATGTGATATCGAGTTAGCTGTTGAAGTGACTGCTGCTAATTGCTATAACTTAAAAAGTTCTTTGCTGCAACATACTTTAAATTTGATTCTTTGTCCAAGAATGGATGGTTGCCTCCCAAGTATTGCGAAAAGTGCTCAATAATATAAAGTGGTTACAGCTTGGTGGTGGGAAATGGGAATCTAGCTACTGCTGCACAGGTAAATCTTCCCCTGGAAAAATCAAATTTTTGTAAGTTCTTCTATTACCATGCTGTTGAAGGTTTCATTATATAGATGCTGTGATATTATCATGATCATAATTTCTTCCAATTTTTAGCATGAATCTAATGTTCTTAAGTTGTGAGTAACTATACCACTCTTTTGATTGCTTGCTGAATTTGCAGGTTCGGATTTATGTGATTCTTAAGTCAGGAAATGGATCCTTTTTCTAGTTGATGCTGAGGGTATGCTCAAATTTTTGTCAACAATGTAGAGATATATATCTGTCTGAGACTCGAGTCTTGACCTTTCTGTCTCCGGATGTGAAATCAAAATCGTATTCCCATTGGAAGATTGGAGGGTGATCAAGAAAAGATTAAAGCATCTGGGAGCTTGAGATAACCATATTTTATGCCAGCTTTACGGCTCCAACTTATTCATACTTTGTATAGTGATTGGAATTATTACTATAAAAAGGTAATCCTTTAAAACAGATATACTTTTTTTTTATAGTGTACGTACGTATGAGTGGCTGCATTTGCTTTGTTCTTGTGATACTCGAAATATTATAAGGTGTATTCACATATGAACCTGTTTACTGATGAAAAGGCAAAATTGAAGCAACAATATGCAATGATGATATTGATAAAATGCTGTAATGGAGGAGTTGTTTAATCTTATCTTTGCATGGGACCAGATTTAACCAATTAATAAAAGTGTATCATATCATATCCTGTGTAACCTTTTGCCCAGTTTGCTTCGTTAAGTTTATGATTATGACATCTGGGGACTAGTTCTGAATAATTTTCTCCTTGTTTCCATGTCCATCATTAAAGTTATAGGAATATTTTTGTTAAGCATCCATCCTAAAGTTAATTGATAATAGATGGATACATCCAACTTGAATATAAGATCACAACCAATTCAAAATTTAACCGATATAGGATAATACCACTTTAACATGTCCCATCACATGTAGGTGGATACAAAAGAGCCTACCATGTGACAAACTCTAAAGGTGTAACAGGCAAGAACAATATAACATAACCTTGATTCTGATACCATGTTAACATAACAGAACCATGGTTCTGATACTATATTAAATATCCAACCTAAAACCAATTGATAATAGGTCTGATTTGAATATAAAATCACTGATAATTCAATATTTAACAGAGGTGGAATAACACCATTTTAACAAGTAAGTGGTAAGAACAATAGAACAGAATTAGACTCCGATACTAATTTAAGTATCTAACTTAAAATTAATTGACAATAGATGAAGAGATCAAACTTAAATATATTTAACTGTAAGATAACACTGCTGTAACATTTTAATGCTCTTCTGTCTCTGAAGTTGTAAAACTAAGTATTTGTTAGAACTTATATAAGAAAATCCCACATCGGTGGGAGCAACGAAGGAGTTCCTCCTTGAAGGCTATATAAAGAGCCTTAAGGAGAAGTATTAAAACCATCCCAAGAATTATCTCTTCCTCTCTTGTATACTTTCTTATATTCTTTGTGAGGTTGTTCTCTCCTAGTATTTAGAGAGAGGTGTTGTAATATTTTCTCATAGTGAAATTCTTCTAGTCTTGCCCCGTGGTTTTTCCCTTTATTCATTGAGGGTTTTCCACGTTAAATTTTGTGTGTTCAGTTCCTATTTTCTCATCTCTTATTTTAGTTGTGAGACACTATTCCATCACTCTGGTACCTAACAGTGGTATCAGAGCCATTGGTTCGTGGTCCTTATTCCGCTGCAGTGAAAGTGTTGGTTCTTAGTATGCTCTGTGGTTGCAGTATTGTCTGATCTTCCACATCAGAAAAGAATTATTCTTGTTGCTGGAAATAAAGTGTGGTAGTGTGAAAGTGTCTAGGGAAGTTCTGGCTAGGAAAGACTTGGTATTTAAGTGTGTCTATCAGTGACCCACCTCTCTTTCCTGGGAACCTACCTGGTGCACTATTCACGGGCTACGGTCACTGTTCCAGTATACGGGCTATTCAATTGTACTGTACTATTCACAGATACGGTTATTATTCATACGTGTGGTTGTATACTTTTGCAGTAATTGTTAACGTATACTGGATTTGTTCTAGTGTACGACATACGTACAATACTGTTCACGTATACGGTACTATTCACGGTGAAATAGTGTAACTCGCTTCAGTTCGTGTACAACCATGGCAGCAAAATTCGAGATAGAGAAGTTCAGTGGGAGAAATTTCTCCTTGTGGAAATTGAAGATAAGAGCAATTTTGAGGAAGGATAATTGTCTAGAAGCAATTGAAAGTAGACCCACAGAAATGACTGATGAAAAGTGGAAAGAGAAGGATGACAATGCTGTTGCCAATCTGCACCTAGCAATGGCGGATTCAGTTTTGTCAAGTGTTGCAGAGAAGAAGACTGCAAAGGAGATTTGGGATGTTCTAAACAAATTGTACGAGGTGAAGTCACTTCACACCAGAATATTCTTGAAGAGAAAACTCTACACTCTTCGAATGAGTGAATCCACGTCGGTAACGGATCACATCAACACTCTGAATACGCTATTTGCTCAACTCACAGCATCAGATTTCAAAATAGCGGAAAATGAACGTGCGGAACTTCTACTTCAGAGTTTACCAGATTCGTATGATCAACTCATCATCAACATCACAAATAACAATGTTAGTGACTCTCTTCACTTTGATGATGTTGCCGGTGCTATTCTTGAAGAAGAATCCAGGCGCAAGAATAAGGAGGAAAGGTCAGAAAATTCAAAGCAAGCAGAGGCTTTAACGGTGATGAGAGGCAGATCAACAGAACGTGGCTCCAGTGGGAGTCAGAATCATGGTAGATCAAAATCTCGAAGAAGGAAGAATCTTAAATGCTACAATTGTGGCATGAGAGGGCACTCGAAGAAGGAGTGTTGGCATAATAAGAAGGGTGGAGAAAAGAATTCTGAAACATCAACCTCCCAAGGTTGTGTTGCAAGTACCTCAGATGATGGAGAAATCTTGTATAGTGAAGCAGCGACTAGTTCTAAAGGCGGAAAGAAACTCAATGATGTCTGGATAATGGATTCAGGTGCGACATGGCACATGACTCCACACCGAGATTGGTTTTGCACTTATGAACCTATTTCGGAAGGATCTGTGTTCATGGGAAATGATCACGCCTTAGATATTGCTGGAGTCGGTACCGTCAGATTAAAAATGCATGATGGTACTGTTCGCAAAATTCAAGGGGTACGACATGTGAAGGGCTTAAAGAAGAACTTATTGTCAATTGGACAATTGGATGACCTCGGGTGCAAGATCCACACTGAATGTGGAATATTGAAAGTAGTGAAAGGAAACCTTGTGGTGATGAAAGCAGAGAAGATCACAAGCAATCTATACATGCTTTTGGGAGAGACGTTGCAAGAGGCAGATGCATCAGTTGCAGCAGCCAGCCAAGAAGAAACGACGATGATGTGGCATCGCAGATTAGGCCATATGTCAGAGCGAGGCTTGAAAGTCCTTGCAGAACGCAATCTCCTGCCCGGGCTCAAGATGGTCAATTTACCTTTCTGTGAGCACTGTGTGATAAGCAAACAGCATAGATTGAAGTTTGCTAAAGTAACTACAAGAAGCAAACACATACTGGACTTAATCCATTCTGATGTGTGGGAGTCACCAGAAATATCCCTGGGTGGAGCAAAGTATTTTGTATCATTCATTGATGACTATTCCAGGAGATTATGGGTGTACCCAATCAAGAAGAAGTCAGATGTGTTTCCAGTATTCAAGGAGTTCAAAGCACAAGTAGAGCTTGAAACTGGGAAAAGAATCAAGTGCTTGAGGACAGACAATGGAGGAGAATATGTAGACGGTAACTTTCTAGCATTCTGTAAGAAAGAGGGTATTATGAGACAATTCACGGTTGCACATACGCCTCAACAGAATGGTGTAGCAGAGCGGATGAACAGAACTCTCCTAGATAGAACAAGAGCCATGCTGAGAACAGCGGGATTGGCCAAATCTTTCTGGGCAGAAGCAGTCAAAACCACCTGTTATGTGATAAATCGATCACCATCAACGGCGATTGGTTTGAAGACGCCTATGGAGATGTGGAAAGGAAAGCCAGCTGATTATTCTTCTCTACATGTGTTTGGATGTCCTGTGTACGTGATGTACAACTCCCAAGAAAGAACAAAGCTGGATCCAAAATCCAGAAAATGTATATTCTTGGGTTATGCTGACGGTGTTAAGGGGTATCGCCTGTGGGATCCCACTGCCCGCAAGGTTGTTGTCAGCAGAGATGTAGTTTTTGCAGAAAATGAACTGCAAAGTAAGCAAACAAATGACAACACTTCAAAAGAGACTGCTACAGTGCAGATGGATAGAAATTCTCAAGAAGATGATTCTTCTGAAGCAGAACCAGAGCATGAGGTACCAGAACCAGTTGAGTCCGAAGCTGTAGAAGTTCGACGGTCAACTCGTGAGAGAAGGCCTCCAAATTGGCACACGGAGTATGTTACGGAGAGCAATGTTGCATACTGTCTTTTAACAGAGGATGGAGAGCCATCAACTTTTCATGAAGCTACTAGTAGCCCAGATGCTTCTCTGTGGATGACAGCAATGCAGGAAGAAATTGAAGCTCTTCACAAGAACGAGACATGGGAACTGGTGGAATTACCACGTGGCAGAAAAGCCATTGGTAACAAATGGGTCTACAAGATCAAGCGGGATAGCAATGATCAAGTAGAACGATATCGTGCTAGATTGGTTGTAAAAGGATATGCTCAGAAAGAAGGTATTGACTTCAACGAGATATTTTCTCCAGTTGTCAGACTTACTACTATCAGAGTAGTGTTGGCTATGTGTGCTGCATTTGATTTACATCTTGAACAACTAGATGTAAAGACGGCTTTTCTACATGGAGAGCTTGAAGAAGAAATTTATATGCTCCAACCAGAAGGTTTTGTTGAAACAGGCAAAGAGAACTTGGTTTGCAGGTTGACCAAATCTCTGTACGGTCTAAAGCAGGCGCCCAGATGTTGGTACAAGAGATTTGATTCTTTCATAATTAGCCTTGAATACAACAGACTGAGTTCAGACCATTGTACGTACTACAAGAGGTTTGATGATAATGATTTCATTATTTTGCTGTTGTATGTGGATGACATGTTGGTGGTAGGCCCCAACAAAGATCGAATCCAAGATTTGAAGGCACAGTTGGCTAGGGAGTTCGATATGAAGGACTTGGGACCCGCAAACAAGATTTTAGGGATGCAAATTCACCGAGACAGAAAAGACAGGAAAATTTGGCTTTCTCAAAAGAATTATCTGAGGAAGGTCTTGCGACGCTTCAACATGCAAGACTGTAAGCCAATATCTACCCCACTTCCTGTCAATTGTAAATTATCCTCAGGTATGAGTCCTAGCAATGAAGCAGAGAGGATGGAAATGTCTCGAGTACCGTATGCATCAGCGGTGGGAAGCCTTATGTATGCTATGATATGTACAAGACCAGACATTGCACAAGCAGTGGGAGCGGTCAGTCGATTTATGGCAGATCCTGGTAGAGAGCATTGGAATGTTGTTAAGAGGATCCTTAGATACATTAAAGGAACCTCAGATGTTGCATTATGTTTTGGAGGATCAGAACTTGTTGTCAGGGGTTATGTTGATTCAGATTTTGCAGGTGATCTTAATAAAAGGAAATCCACTACTGGCTATGTGTTCACACTTGCAGGAGGAGCGGTAAGCTGGTTATCTAAGTTACAGACTGTTGTAGCTTTGTCTACTACAGAAGCTGAGTACATGGCAGCTACCCAAGCATGCAAGGAAGCAATATGGATACAAAGGTTAATGGAAGAACTCGGGCACAAGCAGCAGAAGATTATTGTGTATTGTGACAGTCAGAGTGCCTTGCACATTGCAAGGAATCCAGCCTTTCATTCCAGGACAAAGCATATAGGTATACAGTATCACTTTGTTCGAGAAGTAGTAGAAGAAGGAAGTGTGGATATGCAAAAGATTCACACCAAAGACAACCTAGCAGATGTTATGACAAAGCCAATCAACACTGACAAGTTTATTTGGTGTCGATCCTCCTATGGTCTATCAGAAACGTAAGCAACATGGAATGGCAAGACAGAAAGAGTGGTGTGAAGATATGATTGGTTTAATCAAATCTTCAAGTGGGAGAATTGTTAGAACTTATATAAGAAAATCCCACATCGGTGGGAGCAACGAAGGAGTTCCTCCTTGAAGGCTATATAAAGAGCCTTAAGGAGAAGTATTAAAACCATCCCAAGAATTATTCTTCCTCTCTTGTATACTTTCTTATATTCTTTGTGAGGTTGTTCTCTCCTAGTATTTAGAGAGAGGTGTTGTAATATTTTCTCATAGTGAAATTCTTCTAGTCTTGCCCCGTGGTTTTTCCCTTTATTCATTGAGGGTTTTCCACGTTAAATTTTGTGTGTTCAGTTCCTATTTTCTCATCTCTTATTTTAGTTGTGAGACACTATTCCATCACTCTGGTACCTAACAGTATTCATCTTAATTTCATGTATGAAATGTGGATGTTCATCATCAGAAACTTATACAGGGGACTGAAATTTTGTTTTAGCAGAAGCCTCTCTCTCATCTCAGAACCAAGTGTCTGGGACCTGTTGGCTACGGCTACGGACCCACCACTCTGATTATTTATGCAAGGGCGGAGGCAGCCCAAGCAAGTCTTTTGCACATCCAAACTCAATAACTCATTGACAATTTGACATAAAACTCATCAGCCCGAGTCGCTGTCCTAAACCCTCTCCATCACGTAAGACCGAACCATATTGTAAGCAAACTCAAAACCAACATTTTCTTCTTAGGTTTGGTTAGGATCAAATGATTAATTGGAAGAAAAATCAGAGGCAATTTATTTTGTTCTATCATTTTCATAGATTGAATGATATATGCAAAATCATGGGATACGGTCTATATACTTCAAGTCTATCCATCCAATTCCTTTTTAGCAGATAAAATCCATTTTATAATAACCAGTTAGGTGACAGGATCCCATTAAATCAAGGGTCCCATTCTCCACAATCAAACGCAAAATTATTCATTTGCAGTATTATATAATTCAATGGGCCCATTCCGAATCTCACTGCCTATCATTTTTCTCTCTTCTTCCTAAGCCAAATTTCAGTTACAATTCTCACCACCTGGCCAGAGTCCCCCCAGCCAGCCACAGCCCTGATCAGGTGCATCACATTTCTCACCAATCAGGCATAGTTTTCCCACGCACCAAACCCAAGAAAACACTTTTGCCAAACGTGTGTTGGTCTTCTTTAAATCGAATTATTATGAGTTAGTGAGGGAATAATAGAGTAGAAAAATACAAGGAAATAAACCCAAACTGTAAATTCGTCAGTGTCGTTTCGGATCCTTTTTGCTTGTCTGCCACGATAAGCGTCATCTCTAAAACCGCTAACAATTCCATTTTTTTTTCCCTTCCCAATATAGACGTTACCACCCCATTCTCTCACTCAAATCCCTCCTCCTCTGCCCTCCCCTCCCCTTCCCAAGAAGAAACCCTCCAAAACTTTACTCTTTTCCATAAGCCAGCTAACTATTATGCGCCATGGAGCGCACTACATCCCTCCGCCTCTCCTTTCTCCTTCTCCACCACCCGCCCTAAACTCCAGCGTCACCGCCGGCAGCCACCAGCACCCAATGCTGGTTTCTGTTTTCTTAGCCCTTTTTCTGCCATGCGCTGGCATGAGTGCAGTTTTTATTGTTTATATCTGTATTTTATGGTATGCTACGAATTATCGGACTGATAATTCAGGGTCGTTAGTGGTTAAGCAGGTGGGTGAGAAAGGGTTGTCTGTTTCAGAGCTGGAGAAGCTGCCGAAGGTTACTGGGAAGGAGCTTGTGTTGGGGACTGAGTGTGCGATTTGTCTCGATGAGGTTGAGGATGAGCAACCGGCTAGAATGGTTCCAGGTTGTAATCACGGGTTTCATTTGCAATGCGCTGATACTTGGCTTTCGGAGCATCCGGTTTGTCCTGTTTGTAGGGCCAAGCTTGAGCCTAAGTTGTTCGATCCTTCTGATGATAATCCCTGCTAAGCCTTGACTTTCCTTACCCAAAAAAAAATAAAATCAAATGTCTTCTTTTTAAGAGTATAAAAAGTTCAGTGTTTGGTGTTTGTATGAATTGAAGGGTTTTCCTAGGAAGAGAAAAAAAAGATGTTCATCTAAGTTATTTCACTTTCATGCATGTATGGGTTTTCTCTTTTTTAGTGATATTTTTGTTGGTTAAATTAATTTCCATTGATATAATAGACAACATGGGATTTTGCTTGCTGGGTAAAATTCCTCCATACTTGAAGAGCTTGCTTTTTTTGCTTTTCTTGGTGTGGAAGTTGAAAAAGGAAGACGACGATTATTCAAAGGAAAAGCAAGAAAATTAATTTTGATAGAATAATTAAAAGTAAAGACACATGAACTGTCATGGGTTCCATATGATGCATATGTCAGCACCAACTACTACTTCTACTGCTTCTATTTGTGTCAAAAACTATAGCTTTTAGGAACCGTTTGATTTAGGTACATTTTTAGCATCCTTTGATGATTTGGTTAATCACCCATTTGAACTGAATTCGATTATTCTAAAAAACGCAAATGGCATTAGTATCAGGATTCAGGAGATATATAATTGAAGAAGCTGTATTCTCTCCGACTATATGATAAACTTGCAAGCGAAGCGAAGCATTTTACATCCATGGAGGCTAGCCTGCATCAATCTGGTTTATACCACGTACGTAGGGGGAACAAATCGCTTTATTGATTTCATATTTTATGCTTAGAATATATTGAAATTAAGTGCAGAAAACAGTCGTTGAGGTTCTCGAAAATTTCCCAATTGGTCCCCTGTGTTTTGTGCATGAAGAGTGAGTGAGTGGTGGCAGGTTGGTGATTCGATCAGTATTGCAATGGCAATGGCAATGGCAGCTCGCCGACTGCTCAAAACTAGCAGTATCTAACTATCTGTGTCAGCTGTCTATTTTTAGATGGCCACGGTTGTTGGGTTTTGTGTCTTTTTCCAATTAAATGGATGAATGTAGGAATTAACTTAAATCATCTTACTATATTTATTAGGCAATTTGATTGCCTCCTGACCTTGACCACCCACGATTCTGCTTTAATTATCTTCCATGGTTACACTTACACATTACCTAACCAGCAATAAGATTTGTTAAGAAGTAATAGGCAATTGCTTGGAGTTTGCTTTTTTGGTTCATAGTCATACTCTTACAAATCTATATATAAGTTTTCATTTAGAGTAAGAAATGATTAGAATTCAACTTTTTGAATATACAGATAATTAAAAGTGATTTGTTAAAGTGAGATATTTAAAAATTCTATTCTATATTGTTATTTGTTAAAGTGATTATTAAGTTGAACCTTGTTTAACTAAAATGGTTCATTCACTTATTTTAGGAGGTGAATTTTGGTATCGTTTGCATTCCATTTTCAGCATTTGCGATTCTTCATCTTTATCTCGAGATTCAATTTTCAATCCTTACAATTTTCCATTACCTATTCTCTAAAGCTTTCGTCTCTTTTATATTAAAAAAAAACGATATTAAGTTATTGATCAAAAAGGTAAAATAATCATTAGTGTTTTAATGGACAGTTGTTTAAGTTACCATTTTAATATAATATTATTAGTAGTAAATACTATTATCATTGTATGCTATGAAAATTACTATATTCACCTTTTACAAATCAATTGTCAATAACTGATTAATAAGTGCTATAATTAATTAATGTAAAAGTATTCATGAAACTTGTTAAATGCCGTATATTAAAAAAAAGTAATAGTACAAATAATCAATGAACATGAAATAAAATGTTAACAAAAGTCTACGGCTATTTGTTAAAATGTTATTTATATAATGATTTTTGTGTTAAGCTATTTTTCCTTTTATAGATGAAACAACTTTGATTTGAAGTATAACACATTAATTAGTAAATACTATAACAAGACTCAAATACAAAAATGTCTTTGAAAATATCATCTTAAATTCTTAACTAATTAATGCTTCTAATTAGATACTATGTTGTTAAGATTTATATACCTCTAAAAATATCACTTCAATTCAATTATAAAAGTGGCTTAAAGTCACCCAACCATTAAAAATATTAAAACATTCCTTTTGGAAATGAGTTAATTAAATTGGTGATTTTTAATTGAAATAAGTACTAAAATAAACTGAGTTTTATTGAATTAATCTAAAAAAAAAAAAATCCAACAATTTGATTTGAAAGGTCAACTTACTAGCCTAAGTAGATTTGGCCTTGATCAAGCAGACTTTAATATAGAAAAGAAAAAAAAAATAGCTTGTTTCTGCTTTTTATTAGATTGATTAAATCACCCAAAAAAATGTTAGACTGTTGTTTAAGTGATGATTATGGTGACCGGAAAAATATTCCATTTTCACGTCAGGAATTTCATGATGAAGTGTGGTGCTTGGGCTGAACCAGCCCAAATGCCTCCACTGTTTTTTGTTGGGGGTGTTCAAATCCCACCCCCAAAGTTTAAGAATCAAATCTAATTTCAACCGGTGAGGATCATTTATAGGCCCATTATGAACCCACTTTTTTTCTGATTTATATATATATATAGATATATAGAATTTGATTTTTGATTATTGAAATTAAGAGTCCAATATTTTATCAGTATATAACATGGTTATTTGCAAAACAATATTTTAATTCTTTCTGACTTCACCTAAAGGAGGATCAGCAAATTAGCATTGATTCCACTAATTTCAACAACTCAAAGCAATTCTTTTTTCTTTTTATTATTTAGAGTTATGAATGCTAATCCCTCTATTAGTTTTATATGATTCTAATTTATTTAAACTAAATTACAATCTTCAATTAATCATGAGTAAACACCGGTTTATAAATCCTTATCAATAAGCAATAAAAAAAGAATAAGAACAAGTAAAAAGTGAAAATAACAACATTGAGGGAAAAAATAATCCCCATAGTAATGAGACTCTGGAATTTGCAACGTTTGCAAAATTAGACATATTTCTTCGAATATGCCAATTCCTGTGTTCCAATTGCCATGAGACCACAAACTTCTACTCGCTAGTCTAACGTTGTCGTTAGCTTTGGCTTGGTTTTGGTTTTGGTTTACATCCAAAGCAAAACAAAAAGCTGAGCGGAACTTTTCACCTACCTTTTTTCCCCCAAAGACATTTACATCGAAGGAGTAATACCGGCGTGTTACCAAACTACGTACTATGCGCCAGGTGTTCCTAAAAGAACTCGACACGAAACGCCAATCGCGCTGGCTTGCAGTTCACGAAGTTCCATCAAAACAGGAATAGGGGGAGAGCAGCTCCCCTTTTTGCTTTTACTCACTTCGATACGGCAGCGTGTTTGACACGTGGGCTTCGTTCACTGCGATGTTTGTTGGGGGGCTTTTGTGGTGGGACCTAAACTCTGAGATTCGAATAATTGAAATCATTGAAACAAACTAGCTCCAAGTTCAAGTACGATAGTGGATCTTCAGGGAAGTAGGGGCAACTATTCGCTCCAAAGACAAAATCAAGATCACGATGGTTGGACTCTAGTCACACGCCGAAAAAGCAAACAGAAGAATCTTCCAAATTTTGTGAAAGTGCCTACAAGAACTAAGATGGTCAAACAACCATCTAAGTTTCTAAAGCCCAATGTGCCTCAAGAAGCAAAAATGCCATCTCGGAGCAAAAATTCAGTAGGGAGGAAGTCAAGGAGGCAAATCACTTTAAACGAATTCATGCCAATTCAGCTTAGAAATGAAGATTTGGTTTTCATGACTTGTTACCATAACGGTGGCAATGAAGATAATGAAAACAACACAGACTCAGTAGCATTTGAAGTCGATGAGCATTCTTGTGCTACGAAAATTAACTTTTCTGATGAGGATCTGTTGCTAGGGTCAACCCCTCATAATCGGCCGTTGTTCGTCGTAGGATATACTCGGGAACAGAAGATCAATAGAATCTTGATCGATGATGGTTCTGCTGTCAACATACTCCCGTTGATGACAATGAAAGAATTGGGAGTTCCTTTGGATGAATTGATGCAAAGCCGCTTGATGATCCAAGGATTCAACCAAGGGGGACAAAGAGCTCTTGGAAAACTTAGACTTCAACTTTTCATTGGAGATATGGAGTCAAGTCCACTTTTCCATGTAATCGATGCCAAAACAACGTACAACATGTTGTTAGGACGACCGTGGATACATCAAAATGGTGTAGTCTCCTCAACTCTGCACCAATGTCTCAAGTATTGCAGAAACGGTCAAGTCAAGACGATCCTTGCAGACGCTAAGCCATTTACCATAGCAGAAGCACATTTCGCAGATGCAAAGTTTTATCTCAAAGATGCATTTATCGAAGAAGTAATGTCCAACCCGATGCAAGAATTAAAGCAAAAGGGAAAGAATTTGGCTTCTTCCGTAGTTGGAGAAGATGAACTTGCTCAAGGTTTAAAGGATCTGACTCTTCCCCTCACTAACTTAGAAGAATCAAGAGACCTTATACCTCCACTGCAAGGATTTGTTAGACCAGTAGAAGAATCTCTTTGCGAACATCAGGATCTTCCTACTCATCGAGCTAAAGATTTTGATCCTAATGCTTATAGGTTGCTTGTCAAAGCTGGATATAAACAAGAGGATGTTGCAAAATTGGCTCACGAGACAAAAGAGCCTAGCAAAGAAAAGCCGCAAAGTTCATTCAAGATCCGACAGGTCTGGCAAAAGAAGATTGATCACATCGGAACTTCTAGAGAGGGGCTTGGATATTCTCCATTAAAATTGAAGATTCATAAACAAACTTCGAGGTACATAAATGTGGAGGAAGTTCCCGAGGAGCAAGAAGATGCAGTGAAGCCACCAGGACTTTCAGTGTTTGATCGCTTGGGGGCACGCTCAACACGATGTTCAGTGTTTGATCGTTTGAGCATTCAATCATCACGAAGGTCGGTTTTTGAACGAATGGGAGAAAAATGCAGTGAAGTTTCTGTAAGTAAACCAATTTCCATTCAGTCAAGGCTTGGAAGTCTATACTCTAAAGAAGTTAACTGTGGTCGAAAAAGAAAGTCTTCCACTTTAAAGGAATCAAGGGATTTTCACAGCAAAATTCCTTCTCGAATGAAAAGGCAAAGCGAATGGAAGGTAACTACTGGTGAAGTTTTAAAGGGGAGAAAGCACACAGTGGTTATAACCAAATCAGTCTCATCCTCAGAGGAAGAAGAACTTGAAGAAACAGAAATCTTTACTTCTAACCATGTATCTGTAAAGGAAACTGGTGAAAAATCTCAAGAGGAAGAAGCCCAAGAAGCCCCTTCATCTTTTGAAGAAGGAAATCAAGCTACTATTGACGAACTAAAGGAGGTTAACATCAGTACTAGTGAAGATCCACGACCGGTCTTTATTAATGCTTGCTTACCACCAGAAGAAGAAAAAGCCTATCTTGATCTTTTGATAGAGTATCGAGATATCTTTGCTTGGACTTACAAAGAGATGTCGGGACTTAATCCAAAAGTAGCTATGCATCATCTGGCTGTCAAGAAAAGTGTCCGACCTATCAAACAAGCTCAACGACGCTTCCATCCTGACTTGATCCCCCAAATTGAAGCTGAGGTCAATAAGCTCATCAAAGCTGGCTTTATTAGAGAAGTCAAGTATCCCACTTGGATCTCAAATATTGTTCCAGTGAGAAAGAAAAATGGTCAACTTCGAGTTTGTGTAGATTTTCGAGACTTGAACAATGCTTGTCCAAAAGACGACTTTCCTCTCCCTATAACAGAAATAATGGTTGATGCTACAACTGGCCATGAAGCTTTGTCATTTATGGATGGATCGTCTGGTTATAATCAAATTCGTATGGCTCCAAGAGATGAAGAACTTACCGCATTTCGAACTCCAAAAGGAATATACTATTACAAAGTTATGCCGTTTGGGTTAAAGAATGCAGGGGCTACTTATCAAAGAGCAATGCAAAAGATCTTTGATGATATGCTTCACAAAAATGCCGAATGTTATGTTGATGACTTGGTAGTGAAGTCAAAGGAAAAATCCAATCATCTTGCTGATCTTCGCCAAGTGTTTGAAAGATTGCGTAGATACCAATTGAAGATGAATCCGCTCAAGTGTGCGTTCGGAGTATCCTCGGGCAAGTTTTTGGGGTTTATCGTACGACATCGTGAGATTGAGATCGATCAATCAAAAATAGATGCAATCATGAAAATGCCTGAACCGCGCAATCTGCATGAACTTAAAAGTCTGCAAGGAAGATTGGCATATATCCGACGTTTTATCTCAAACTTGGCTGGTCGATGTCAACCATTTAGCCGGCTAATGAAGAAAGATGTCCCTTTTGTCTGGGATGAGGCCTGCAGTAATGCTTTTAAGAGCATTAAGACCTTTTTGTTACAACCACCTATTCTGAAGGCACCTATACCAGGACAGCCGTTAATCCTTTATATTGCTGCACAAGAACGTTCCTTAGGAGCATTATTAGCACAAGAAAATGATGAAGGAAAAGAAACTGCGCTCTACTATCTTAGTAGAACTCTTAATGGTGCTGAATTAAATTATTCTCCCATTGAAAAGACTTGCTTGTCATTGATGTTTGCAGTTAAAAAGCTGAGGCATTATTTGCAAGCTCATTCTGTTCGTTTGATTTCGCGAGCAGATCCCCTCAAATATCTCATGTCCAAGTCTGTGCTCAGTGGAAGATTGGCAAAATGGGCTCTTTTGCTACAAGAGTTCGATATTACTTATATTCCACAAAAGGCCGTTAAAGGGCAAGCACTTGCCGATTTCCTTGCAAACCATCCGATTCCAGATGATTGGGAATTCTCCGAAGATCTCCCAGATGAAAATGTTCTCTTCATCGAAATTCCCAGGCCATGGAAACTATTCTTCGATGGGGCTGCCCGTCAAGATGGAGCTGGAGCAGGTGTTGTCTTTGTCACTTCAGAAGGAGATGTATTGCCTTATGCATTTACTCTCACTGAAAATTGTTCCAACAATGTAGCAGAATACCAAGCTCTGATCATTGGATTGGAAATGGCAGTGGATATGAAGATCACTGAACTTAAAGTGTTTGGTGATTCCAAATTGGTCATCAACCAACTGCTTTCACTTTATGAAGTTAAGAAGCCTGACCTCTTACCATATGTCGACTATGCGAAGAAAATTTTGGAATGGTTTGACAATGTAAGCTTAGAACATGTACCAAGAAGAGAGAACAAGCAAGCAGATTCTCTAGCTAATTTAGCATCAGCTCTTGCCATGCCAAGTGTAGAAGTAAAAGTCCCTCTTTGCAAACGATGGATTTTGCCTCCAGTTGATTTTAAAGATAACAATACGGAATCCAATGTTGTTTCAGTTTGCGAAGTTGAAAAAGAAGATTGGAGACAACCATTGATTGATTATTTAGAGCATGGGAGGCTACCCAATGATCCAAGGCATAAAACAGAAGTGAAACGTCGAGCTCCTCGATTTATTTACTTCAAGGGTACGCTCTATCGCCGCTCTTTTGATGGTGTCTTCCTTCGATGTTTAGGAGAAGATGAAGTATCCAAAACCTTACAAGAAGCTCATTCAGGAATTTGTGGTGCACATCAGTCTGGAGCTAAATTGCACTTTCAAATAAAAAGAATGGGATACTACTGGCCAACAATGGTAAAGGATAGCATGGACTACTCCAAGAAATGTCAAGCTTGTCAGTTTCATGCAAACTTCATCCATCAACCTCCTGAACCATTACATCCGACAGTCACATCTTGGCCGTTCGATGCTTGGGGACTTGATTTGGTAGGACCATTACCTAAGAGTTCACTAGGGCATATGTATATACTTGCCGCTACGGATTACTTTTCAAAGTGGGCAGAGGTGGCACCTTACAGGGAAGTAAAAAAGGAAACTGTTGCAACTTTTATCAGAACAAACATCATTTATCGGTATGGTGTACCTCGTCACATCATGACTGATAATAGGAAGCAGTTTGACATGAGCAAATTATGTGCACAGTTTGACTTCAAGCAGTACAAGTCTTCAATGTACCATGCTCCAGCAAACGGATTAGCAGAAGCTTTTAACAAAACTTTGTGCAATCTTCTCAAGAAAGTTGTTAACCGTTCAAAGAAAGATTGGCATGAAAGGATAGGAGAAGCTCTATGGGCTTATCGAACTACAAATCCCACACCAACTCAAGCCACTCCATATGCACTTGTTTATGGTGTAGAAGCTGTTCTACCACTTGAGCGACAAATTCCATCACTGAGGATTGCAATCCAGGAAGATCTTTCTAGTGAAGACAATGTACGCTTACGTATGGAAGAATTAGAAGCACTGGATGAGAAAAGGTTGGAAGCTCAACAACGCTTGGAATGCTATCAAGCTCGACTATCCAAAGCTTTTAATAAGAAAGTCAAGCAGCGATCTTTCCAAGTTGGAGATTTAGTCCTTGCTGTAAGAAGACCCATAAATACTTCACATCGTATTGGCAACAAGTTTCTTTCAAAATGGGATGGACCATACGTTGTTCGAGAAGTTTATACCAATGGTGCCTATAAGATCGTTGATCAAGATGGTGTCAAAGTTGGACCGATCAATGGAAAGTTTTTGAAGCGTTACTATGCTTAAAGAAGATATTGCGCCTAAGCAAGATCTTAAACTGTTGTATGTTGCTCCTAAGCAAGAGCTTAAACTGTTGTATGTTGCTCCTAAGCAAGAGCTTAAACTGTTGTATGTTGCTCCTAAGCACGAGCTTAAACTGCACATTAAAAAAAAAAAAAAGCCCGCCATGTTGAAAATCCTTTCTAGGACAACTTAGGCAAAAGTTAGGGCACAAAACAAAAAAAAAAGATGAACTACGTTATGACTTGATCCTTCAAATTCGAGGGTACGTAGGCAGCTTGGTTTCATTGCCAAGTTCAGTCCAAAAAAAAAAAATTTTGATTCAAATATTATCTTTCATTCACTTGAAAGTATCATGATAATTCTCCATTCAAATTTCATGATTCAAATTATTTTTTAAGTAAAACAAATCTTTTGCAAATTAAAGATCTTTGGGAATTTAATTTGTAGTCCATGCATGATGCAAAAATGCTTCAGAAAGTGCAAAAGAAAGATGAAATATGGAGAAAAAGAAATTTAACTTTATTTCAAACTTGAAAAGAACTTACAATAAAAAAAAAAAAACTAGCAAGCCTAAGAACTAATATAAATTTCAACAAAAAAAAAAGTTACATCAAAAGGGATTCAGGGCTTCCATTTGAAATTCTTCAAGTCGTCTCGAGAGGCTTCCAACATATTTCGCAACAAATCTAAGTTTTTGGCTTCATCCTCAGTAAGGGTAGTAATAGACTCAACAGAATTCATCTCTTCACGAATCTTGGAGGTGTCGATTCTTCTTCTTTTCAGTTCATCTTCAGTTTCTTGGAGCGAAGATTCAAGTCTATGTTTTTTGCGTTGTAAAGTAATGAACTCTTGCTCTATATCTGCCAAGTTCGACTGCAGGGTGTTAAGGTTCTCAACAGTCTTATGTTCAAGTAACATTGAATCTTTAAGTCGAATTTCAAGTGCTTGAAGTCTTTCAATTCTATCCTTGGATGAAGAAATGGAAGATTCAAGCTCATTAAATTTCTGGACTTGTGTAAAGTAGTCTTCCACCATGCCTTTCAATAAGGATGAATCAACGGACTTGATTGCTTCTATTGCATCAAAGATCTTGTGAACATCACCACTAAGTGAAGAAACCTGATCAAAAGAAGCGCAAATAATCCTTGGTTGAATGCTTTCCCACAAAATAGTTGCAAGCTTCAACTGACTATCGGATATCACTTTTTCAGCACTAAACTTAGAAAATTCTGGAAGGGCGAGATGACTAGCTTCAACATGAGGGCCTGTGGGAGTCTTCACTATAGGAGAAGTATTATTAACAATCACATTAGGGAAAGCATCTTCTTGGTTGGGAACGGTACTTGAAACATTATTCCTGATCTTAGCTGCAAGTTTGTTGAACTCATGCGAACTACAAACCGAAGCTTCACTTTTGGCGGGGGATATATCACCTTGAAAGGATTTCCTTGGCCTGGTTTGCTTCCAATGTCTTTCATGATCACTCTCATCAATTGAATCTTCAACGATCGCATTATGCTTCCCTTCGATGACTTTCGCTAAAACCCTTTGTCCTTCATCAACTAATGACACTGATCGAGGAACTTCTTGTGAAGTCTTCACATGTTCCTCTGTTAAATCTATGGTGGACGAGACTTTGGCTTTATTGGATTTGTCTTGCGAAATCTCTAAAGACTTTTTCTTAACATCCTTGGGAGGTTTTCTTCTCCTTGACGGTGATGTACGGATGCTCGAAATCAAAATATCAATAGAATGCTCAAGATATGGCTCATGAAGTTTCGACCACCATTCCATGTATCTTGCGGTCGCATGATCATTAGGATTTAGAGAGCGAGCTGGAGAGATCAATCTGGACTTTGTATGAGAACGAGTGCAAATTCTCCAAAACCTACATAAATCATCCACAGATCCAGAACGAATGTCTTCCTTAAGAGCTCCGGGAATATCCTGACAAAACCCAAATTGTCTCCCAAATCGATGAGGACTGTAAGGTTCTACAATGATGGCTTGGTTACATCGGGCAGGCAAATAGCTCGAACGAACATTAACAAGGTAGCCGTGATTGATCTTACTAAGAGCGTCGTCATCAACAATCACTTCATCTCTATTCCTGGGATATAAGTTAGCATTCCACACTATGCCACTATGAATCAACGTACGGACGTCATAATCCTCAAAGTATTTGGCTCCACCTTCTCCTGAAAACTTGCTCATCAAAGGCCCATATACATCATCTGGGTTTTGAAAGTGAGTCCGGAAGTAATAACTTAGCCACCCATAAATATAGTGAATTGGAAAACACGCATCTGAAGAGCCCGCTTGAGCAGAAAGTGTAATTCGGTTTAGTCCATGGTAAATATTGGCTAACACTGGGACCGCGAGATTAACAGTTCTCCCAATCGCCATCAGGCTGGCTATCTTAAATGCCTCTGGCCGAACAAATTCTGAATCTTTACTTGGAAAAACGAAAACACAAATCCAACAAGAAAGGAAGGCAGCTAAATAAGTGTCTGTTGTTAAACTGTCTTTGATTCCAAGTGCAGTGAATGCTCCATCTCCTGCCATTCCCCGACCTTGGTATTTTCGAAGAATCCAGTAGGGTTATGTGTAGCTTTTGGGCGAACAAGCTTTTTTGCTTTTTCGAGCAGGTGGTTTGGTGTAACGCAATTTCCCTTGAAACCAAAAATTGATCCAATCCTCAATAGACACCTTATCCTCCTTGCCTTGCTTCAAAAGATGGAATGCAGCAAATAGATATTCACAACATCTCGGGATGAATCTTCCCTTGTTATCAAAGCCAGTCAATTCGGCAGCACAAGGAATGACTTCATCATAAAATATGCCGTGAATAGGTAAACCGCCTAGTCTATGAAGATCCCATAAGGAGATGGAAGCTTCCCCAGTAGCAAGGTGGAGATTGTTGGTAGCCGGGCACCAAGCTTCACAAAAAGCGCGAATGACGTCCTTGTTGTGATCATAAGTGTATAACGATGCATAAACAGCATCATATATACTAACAGTCGTTAAATTTTTGTTGAAGTGGTACAACACATCTTCAGTCCATTCCAGTACTTTGGTATGTAACCAAACTCTCCAAAAATCTTGAAGGAAAATCCCCAATATGATCTTTCGGAAATGATACGGCTTCCCAACGTGTCAAACTTCTCATGATTAGAAGTATTGACGTGAAGATTAGATTGAAGAGATCTCGCATTTGGAGAAGATTGTGAAGTTGGGGAAAGTTCTATCGACCAATCTTCCAAAGTGGTGGGAAAATCAAATGATTTCCAAGCGGATTTATATCTACCCGATATGGGCTTGTTGGTGAAGAGATATAATCCTTCTTTTATGTCTTCATCTTCCTTGGAAAGAATCACAAGATAATCTTTGTGATCTTTGAAGTACACCATGGTGGTTCTACAAAAAACAAAAACAAAACAAGCAAAATAAATGTCAAAGTAGGTAAAAAAAATAATAATAGATAATAAATAAATTATATAAAAAAAAAGTCTTGGAAGAAAAGTCGCGCATGAAGAAGAATAATAATGTGCTCTCCAAAGCTTTCACTGTTCCTTCATGTATTCATCGTTATTTTCTATTCGCTACTTCAAGCAACCATTTTTGACATCACAAAGTCATACATAGTTTACTGGGGTTCGCATGCACATGGCACAAGGATCGATAGCTGATTTTAAACGAGTGACTCATGCACATGGTCAGCGCAAACGATTGCCGCATGCTGAGATTGAGAGTGTTAATACGTGAGCACGTGACGGACGCAAACGTTGTGTTGCGACGCCACGTACCACCTCAAAGTTCAATATAAAGTTCAATATGTAAGGCCCACCATGAGTCAAGTTGTTGAGAGGCTTTTTCGTCACAGTGAATATGAAAACTAGCATTACTTTTATATCCACCCCATGAATTAGTTTAGTTCCATTAACGGTAATCCAAGAACAATTGAAGCTTGCCAAACCTTTTTTTAGCTTTCTGTTGGCATATTTTTCCTATGAGTTCGTACAATTACCGTGAAATTTTGTAACTTCAGTTAAGAATCAATCACATGTTTTATTTATTTATTTTTAATATATCCTAAAAAATATAGGTTAAAAAAAAAAAAAGAGAACTCACCTGTTAAGCTTTCCAACGTAACAATCTTTGACAATTAATCTGATATACAGATTAGTTTGAGAAGGCCTTGCTTTTATAGGGAAATAATTCAAGTCCTATGTGATCAAGGAATATAACTTCTAATTGCATTAGAATTTCTTTAAAACTGGAGATTGAGTTTTAATTGAAATTAATTTGAGCAAAGAAGCGATTAGATCAAAGTCAAATTCTTTGGAACCATAGAAAGTCTTCAAAGTGTGAATTATATTTTGCATGGGTTATTGTGTTCCTTTACCAAGTCAAACTCTTAAAAAAAAAAAAAATTAAGTTTGGCTTGAAACCTTCTTTTGTTACGTAGGCCAACATTGGCCTATATTTTCTTTACGTAGGCCAACATTGGCCTATATATTTTCTTTACGTAGGCCAATGTTGGCCCGATATTCATTTTGTGCTAAATCATTTAGAATGGGTCGATCGTCCATTCATTTGCTAAATCAATTTTTTTCGTCTCATATGCAAAATTATATGAGGATAATTAATCACTTGGAATTTCTTTAATTATATGAGGATAATTAATCAAATTGCAAGGATTCATGGGTTATCCAATCAAATTTCACCCATGTGTCATAATTATTTTACCTCTAATTAAATTAAATTAATTAAGAGAAAAATAATAAATTTTTATCTCTAATTTAATTAATTAATTAAGGGATAAATAATAAAGTTTTATCTCTAATTAAATTAAATTAATTAAGAGATAAATAAATATTTTTATCTCTAATTTAATTAATTAATTAAGTGATAAAAAATAAATATTTTATCTCTAATTTAATTAATTAATTAAGGGATAAATAATAAATATTTTATCTCTAATTAAATTAAATTAATTAAGAGATAAATAAATATTTTTTATCTCTAATTTAATTAATTAATTAAGTGATAAAAAATAAATATTTTATCTCTAATTTAATTAATTAATTGAGAGATAAATAAATATTTCATCTCTAATTTAATTAATTAAGTAAGTGATAAAAAATAAATATTTTATCTCTAATTTAATTAATTAATTGAGAGATAAATAAATATTTTATCTCTAATTTAATTAATTAATTAAGTGATAAAAAATAAATATTTTATCTCTAATTAAATTAATTAAGAGATAAATAAGGAGATTAAGTTCTTTTAAAACTCTCTTTCACCTGGCTAGCTACCACTATAAATAGAGACCTCCCCTTAATACAAATTCAGAATTCAGAAAGCCTGAAGAGAAGAAGATTTTGAAGAGCCAAATCCTCTCAAAATTCTTAAGAAGAAATTAGAGAAATTCTAAGAACGCGGTGCTTGTTCTTGAGAATTCTCTAAGAAGCTGCTCTCCGATCTTGTTCATCGAAGGAAATGAGATAATTCCTGTTTTTCAAGACCAAGTCTAGAAGACCCTTGAAGCAGATCTTACCGATTCAAGATCAAGTCGTGAAGACCCTTGGATCAAAGTTTTACTGAAGAAAAGAATCAAAGGATTTCTTTCTTTAAGAATATTCAGAGATTGTAACCTCAAAGTTTGATTAATAAAATTCTTATTTGACTGCAAATTTTACTTGTCATATTTTTGACGCAAAATTTGTGTGTACAATAACACGATATGGTAAATTAACATGAACACCCGAATATACAAATACGTCAAAATTTATATAATACGAATTATTAATATGCTAACATTTATATAAATATATAACACCTTAAATATGAATCAAAAATTAACAAAAATATGATACAGATACACGAAATGTCAGATGTAATAAAATTCGATATTTAGTCTATGAGATTTTGTTATGATGCTAATGCTAAATAAAAAAAAAAAACTTAAAATTATATCTTACATTTATTTTAATTATATGTTGATTAAATGATTGATTCTATATATTTAATTATTTCATTAATTTTTTTATATCAAACATTTATGATTATAATTTCTCTTTATAGAATACTCATAACTTTATAAAAAGATATATCCAATATTTTGTAAAGTAAGCTATTTATGTTATGTTTGAAAAAATTAACTAGAAATAATGGATTTAAATTTCATAAGGCTAGTAAATTAAGAGAACAAAATGCATATATTGTATATAAATTAATTAATATTCGATTGTATATTTCAAATTCACAAATATCTAAAAGTATTTAAAATTTATATCTAAATAGACATTCAATAAATTCATAAATTTAAAAAATAATCATAAATCTTATATTTACATATATTTTATTATATAATTTATACTATTTTTAAAATTCAAACTCATTATTTCCCGAGAACGCAACCTAAATTCTTTTTAAAAATAAAATGCCCAATATTTACGCAATAGTAGCGAATGTTTTTTTTTTTCAAATTAAATGCAATTTCCCTCTTAACATAAAGATAATACAAAGACACAACATATAACATAAATGCAAACTTTACTACCTATTAAATCATTATGAATTATATGAAACTTGACTCAGAGCCTCAAGCCAAATGATAATAAAAAACTTGAACACTAAATTAAAACCCATTAAATTGAGTAGTAACTAGTATAACTATTCACATAATAGTCTCTTACTATTCATACAATTAAGCACAAGTTTAAGTCCATTTTATGCACAACTAAAAGGAATTAATCAAAGGACAAGTTAATTATTGAAAGAGATGTTAAACATAGACTGATAAAAGTATATCACAGTATTACAATTAATTAATCAAATTTTTTAAAAAAATATTATGTGAAATTTACATTTATAATTAATGAGTTGTTATTTAATTTTTTTTATTATAATTGATCATAAAAAAAAATTGCAAATAAAATGCTCCCGTTAAACATTATGAAAAATAGAATGAGATTTTGAGGGGGAATGTTAAGTTGCTATTGATTGGGGAGTTTTAGAGTAAGCTTTCTTAGGGTGAATTTAAAATAGGTTTTATTATATATAAATACGATAAATTACATAAAATTGTTATGTTTATATGTAAATTTTTTTTTACATATAAACATAACAAATTACATATATACATAACAAATTATATATAAACATGATAAATTACATATAAATATGATAAATATTCATGTATTTATGTAATTTTTTATATATATACTTTTTTTATATATAAATATAATAAATTACATATATATATAATGAAACTTATGAAAAATTTATTTTAAAATTTTTCTTAAAATTTTTCTCTTGATGGGTGTTGATTTTTTTACTCTCGATACCAATTGTAGTTTTGTGCTACAGTACCGATTTGCTACAGTAACTTTCTCGGGATGCTACAGTAACTTCCGAAATAACAACTCTTTTATTAATATGACAAAAGACCAAATACAATTGGTGTGAACAGCAACTAACAATAGAGACAACTTCACACAAACTCTTTTTCACTTTACTATTCACTCACTATTCATTCACTATTCATTATACACCAACACCACTCACGTGCTCACTTTCTTCTTCAATTTCTGCAAATTTTGCAGCTTCCATGCTCTGGCTCTCAACACCTCTTTTCTTTCACCCAACACACATCTTTTTTTTTTTTCTCTTTCTCTCTATTTCACCTCCACTACATCATACAACACACACAACAACTTCTTATATAGCTTTGCTAAACCGACTTTAACATTGTCGGTTGGATTATTCTAGAGTAAGTTTAGACTACCATTTCTAAAGATGAAGAACCTAGAATTTTAATGAACCTTTTAGAGAGATGAAGGACTTTCTAGAGAGAGAAGATTGAAGAACACTCTAGAGGGAGATGAAGAATTTTCCATGAAGGTGAGTAGTCGGTGATTCTTAACACTCCCCTTCAACGACTACTCTCTCTTGATGCTGGCTTGGTTGTCATTCCAGACTTTCTTCTGGACTTATCAAATCTTGCATCAAATATCTTCTCTTTTTCTTTCTCTTCTTAAAATTCATCAGCATCATTAGTTCTGCTTCATCCATCGTTGATTGCTCTTTTCTCTTTTGATTCTTGATCTTCTTTTCTTCCACCTTTGCTTTAACACTATTTCTATCTTCGTTCTTCTTGATTCTCTCTACCAATTTGTCTTTGATTTTGACATACTCGACTTTGTCAACTACTATTAATTTATTGACTCCACAATCGATATCTTCCATGCCTTTAGAAGGCTTATCAATTTCGATGACCTCGTTGTCATATTTCTCAATGTTGACATCATCTTCAAGCTTCTTCTCGACTTCTTGAAACAGTCTTTCCTCCTCGAAAGTCTTTTCTGGTGACTGAACTATTGACTCGTTTCCTTCCTTTGACGGTTCTTCTGTTACCTCATTTCTTGGTTGAATATTATCAAAATCAATTTCTTCTTCCATGTCATCATAAACATTTTCTTCTAACTCGGTGGTGCAAGTAGCTACGAGTTCTTCGCATTCTTCAATAGTAAATGCAGTTTCAAAATCCCATTCTTCTTCATAGTTATTCTCCTGTCGTGAGAACACTGTTGCATAGCCTTGCACTTGTCTATATCGACAATCTCGAGCATAGTGGCCAAGCTTGCCACACTTGAAACACTTAATATTTCGACAATGAGACCTCACATTTTCGCTATCGTCTTTATCTCGAACAATTTGAGCTCCCCCTCGCTGAAAGCTCCTCCGTTGCCAAGCTTCTTGTTTGTTTTGAACTTCAATGTCTTCTATTCCTTGCCTCATAGCAACTTTACCTCTTCTATTGCTAAAGAGGGCTTTCTCATAATCTTTTATCAAGACTTTAGACATTTGTTTATCTAGAGTCTCTTGATTGGCTAGGATATTTTCCAACTCAGTTAAAGTTGGTTCTTTGCTCCATCCACGAGTTGCAGTAACAATCCCGTTGTATTCAGGTCGCAAGCCATGGATGACAATTATTCTCATCCTTGTTTCGGTAATGGCATTTTCTGGATCTAATTTTGAAATTTCATCGCAAAGAGTTTTAACTTTAGAGAAATATTAGCTTGCCGGCATATTTTGCTGCGAGATTGACAGGAGTTCATTCTCTAATTGTTGGAGCCTAGCATCATTTTTCCTCGCGAACAGCATTGTGAGTGTGTCCCAAGCTTCCTTCGGTGTCTTTGCATCCTTGATGCGTTGTAATAAACCATCCTCAATGGTGACTGATAACACGTACATGGCCTTACCGGCTTTGATCTTCCATTTTCTTAGTTCTCCGGCATCAGTTGGTGGTGTTGAAGCTTCACCGTTAACAATATCCCATAAATCTTGCCCTAGCATGTAATATTGCATGCGAATACTCCACGTATTATAATTGCTGTTATTGAGCTTCTCGAGCTTACCAACTGGACTTGAAAAATCTTCCATTCTGACTTGAGAGTGCCTCACTTTTCTCAAGGTTGTATTCTGCCAGTCTCTATATCCTCACGAACTACGATCCCCGATCGTCTTGGTCCCAGACCGATTAACTTCACAGTCCCAGACTGTGCACTGACAGAATTTTCACGTCTTTACAGACTACGATCCTCGATCGTCTTGGTCCCAGACCAATAATCTTCACAGTCCCAGACTGTCTTTCTCCGATATGCGTACTCCGGTCCCTGACCGTCTAGCTCTTTCTTCTTGTGGTGGCTTTCACTCTGATGGTAGGTAGCCCTTTTCACCTCTTCTCGTGACGGCTCTCACTCTACTCCAAGTAGGTAGCCTTTTTCACCTCTTCTCGTGATGGCTCTCACACTACTTTAGGTAAGTAGGTAGCACTTTTCATCTGTTCTCGTGATGGCTCTCACACTACTTCAGTAGCCCTTTTTGCGACTCGATCTATCGTCGATAATTACAATTCTCGATCATCTGATTTCGAGAAATTTCTGGCTTCTTGTCTTTTCTCCAATGCGCATACTACGTTCCTTGACCATCTTGATCTGATATTCCAATCCTCTGGATCATACCGCTTTTTACGCTGGTCCTCTGGATCGTCCCGTTCTGATCGTCCAACTCTGATACTCTGGTCTTCAAGATCGTCTGACTTTGATACTCCAATCCTCAGGATCTTCTGACTCTGATACTCCGGTCCTTAGGATCGTCTAGCTCTGATACCAATTTGTTGATTTTTTTACTCTCGATACCAATTGTAGTTTTGTGCTACAGTACCGATTTGCTACAGTAACTTTCTCCGGATGCTACAGTAACTTCCGAAATAACAACTCTTTTATTAATATGACAAAAGACCAAATACAATTGGTGTGAACAGCAACTAACAATAGAGACAACTTCACACAAACTCTTTTTCACTTTACTATTCACTCACTATTCATTCACTATTCATTATACACCAACACCACTCACGTGCTCACTTTCTTCTTCAATTTCTGCAAATTTTGCAGCTTCCATGCTTTGGCTCTCAACACCTCTTTTCTTTCACCCAACACTCACATCTTTTTTTTTTTTTTTTTTTTTCCTCTTTCTCTCTATTTCACCTCCACTACATCATACAACACACACAACAACTTCTTATATAGCTTTGCTAAACCGACTTTAACATTGTCGTTTGGATTATTCTAGAGTAAGTTTAGACTACCATTTCTAAAGATGAAGAACCTAGAATTTTAATGAACATTTTAGAGAGATGAAGGACTTTTTAGAGAGAGAAGATTGAAGAACACTCTAGAGGGAGATGAAGAATTTTTCATGAAGGTGAGTAGTCGGTGATTCTTAACAATGGGCATGTTGTCTGTGACAATGTTTACGAATGTCATTGGCTTACAATGATCGATGAGGCATGTCGGAGAGAGCGTCACAATGGAAACATTTTTTTCAACCTGCCTACTGCATGCTTTTTTTTTTTTTTTTTTTTTTTCTATGCATTTCTTTTTTCTCTTTCTCTATCTCTGTCCATAAACTCTCAATCTGATCGAATCATTATCCCAAAAAAAAAAACAAAAAAAAAAAACGGGACCTTTAGCACTGGGAAAATTTAAAGATCTTACACCTTTGCATTGCTCCTATAATCTTTTTATTCATGAATTTTGAATCTATCTTATTCATTGATAATTTATCTATATATAATCTCATCCGAATATTTTGTTCAATGAAATTTCATATATATATATATATATATATATAGGATTTTGTTAATAAATATCTTAAAAATATTCTTTAAAATTATTAAATATAATAATATTTTCAATCAATACATTGCAAATGATGAATAAAATTGTTAACTTTTGCTTTTAATATAATGTTATTTTTATAAATAATATATTAACTAATTTTAAAAAATATCCTAAAGACACTTGTTAATAAAATCCATATATATATATATATAATTTAAAAAGTGAATTTCATTTTTTTTAAAAATATATAATGAAAAAGAAATACTACTGTACGCATTTTGTTTATACAGTATACCGAGTTGTTGTTGTAATAATATGACGGAAGCAAGTGATGTCGCCACGTGTAATGTAATGAAGGGAAAGTGTTCCTACAAAAACTTTAAGAAATGACAGACAAGACAACAATCTGTCCTGGAATGCAGAGTAAGCAGCAATTAACAATAGTACTTTTGTTAAGGTCTTCGGTTCGCACGTTGCCAAGTGTCATCTTAGTTGGTCCCCCAATATATGGGAATTTAAAGCTAAATTGTTACAGCCGTATTATAGCCGTCCCATCCCAGCCCCCATCCTCTCACGCACTAGTAGTGTTTTCTCTTCAAAAGCGTGAAAGGCCTACTCTCACAATTATAGCTTGGGTTTGCAGAATTATTTAATTATTACTTTAAAAATATATTATATTTAATATATTATTTTTATATATATTACTTTAATTAGTATTATTAAATATTGATTAATATTTTACGAATCATTTATATTTTTGATCACTAAATTTAATATCAACTTTCATGTAAGTCATAAATATTTAATTTCATCAAATTATATCACTGAACTTTTATTATTAATAAATTAAATAACTTATGCTAATTTCTTTGAGTAATTTTAACAAAAAAGTTAACTCATCATACATATATTTTTTATATCTCATCGAGATAATGTCTTACTGACATTTTAGATAAAAAAATTCTCATTGAGTCTGCTTTTTCGTTTAGAATTACTTAACCAAATTAACATAAGTAATTTAATTTATTAATAATAAAAATTTAGTGATATAATTTGATGAAATTAAACATTTATAAGTTATATGAAAGTTGATGTTAGATTCAGTGGTTCAGAATATAAATTACTCAAATTTTGCTTATAACTTTATCTTTTAAAAAAAAATTAGGGAAAAAAAATTATTTCAGGGTGTGATAACAAGTGATGAAATAAATTTAAAGGAAAAACTATAGTGATTTAATCTTATTAAATAATTTGTTCTTTTTTCTTATTAATCTGAGATCGATTTTTAGAAGAATATTTTAAAAATAAAATTGTGAAGGCATCATAATGATCTAAGAAAACATGTTTTTAAAATTATTAGGAAAAAAATAAATTTCATATAAAATTTAGAGATATCTTTAATCATATTATTAAAAGAATAAAAAAATATTAATTCAATATCTAATAATATTAATTAAAATGATATTTTAAATAAATTATAATTAAAAAATTTTAAAATTTTTTGAATGAAAATAACACATTAAAATATATACATTTTTAAAATAATATTTTAACTACCTTTAATAATTTCTATAAACATCCAAATCGTAGTATTTGTCAACGCCGTTGGATCAAATTATCTTTGAGATGGAAGCTTTTGGAGAAAAAGTGTGTATACATATATATATATATATATATTAATAAAATAGTATTTTATTAATATTTGAGACAAAAGAAGAAAATAGAGAGAGTGGGAGGTAGAGAGACAGGTGTCCACTATGTTTGTTTGGCTTTGACAATTCAAAGTCTTTTATGACAACACGGGACCTTTAGCTTGGCAAAGCTGCTGGGGTTATCCTGCTGGTTTTTTCTCCAAAAAGTCATACGCGTGGCAGATTTCGAACCTTACAAATTAAATATGGGTTGTTCATATGTAAAGATCGGTCGGCTCCTCATGGGCCGCAACATTATAGTTAATGTACATGAGAAACAGCTTGAGATTTCTCTCTCATGAATTTTGGAGTGAATGCTACGTGTGATGAGTTTGATGCATGATGGAGGGGTTTCAATGGGTGTTATAATGATGTGTAAAGAATATAGTTCCAATCCAAGGAATATAAGCATTGGAAGTACTGGAAGAGCCTGGTAATTGACATAACCTGGACACAGAAACGAAAAGAGAGAGAGATCAAAGAGAAGACTAGTGATGAAGGGGGAGATGAATTTGGACGACAACTCCAGCCATCTGGTTCAAACTCTGACAAACGGCGACTCCAAGAAGATTTCAACATCTAGTTTTTCTTCTCTTTTGGCTTCTAAAGATCGTGATTATCTTCTTTCTTCCACTGAAGCTGCTGAGCCTGAAGCTGATCAGGTTTGCTTTTTCTTTTTATGGAAGGAATATATCTAGCATCCCTTGGGTTCTAGCAAGCAGTAATACCTAGTTTATTCATGGGTTGTTTTCTTCTTTGCTGAAGCATTTGTTCTTTTATCTTCTTCGGTATCTAATATTTTAGTTGTGGGTCAGAGATGAAAGCATGCACTCACTTTTGGCCTAACTCACACATGGCTTCACGGCAATCATATTCTGCCAAACCTTTGTAGATCGACTTCTTTTTTATCTTTTCTTTTCCCCTCTTCTTCTCTACCTAGGTACCCAAGCCTTCATACTGAAACTACATACACCTTCCAGACGAACCTTCTAGAACTATTATTATTTGGATATTATTTTATCCTCAAAAATTAACTTTATTTATTCAAAAATACTATAAATGATATACTAAATAACTATTATCTATATATCTTTGAAGAGATTTGTTTGGTAGCAAGTGACTGCTGGAAATATCAGACAGATGGCTGGTAGATGGTAAGTTGGTTGGTCTGCTTCGGGACGAAAATATAGAATTAGTAATTACTACAATAATCGGCAGTCCTGTAAACTTAGCTCTTAGTCATATTAATGAATTTGGTTTAAAAGAGAGAGAGAGAGGAAAGTTCATTAGGGTTTTGAAATGGCAAGAACTCACCGGCTAATACTCTTTCTTGAGTATAATATATTGCTTGTTTCATTAATGTTAACATGTCACTTTCCCTCTTGAATTTTATATAGTATAATAAGGTGGGTTAGTTTGGATACCAAAGATCCTTGCCGAATACTTTGGTTAATTTGAATGTCTAACAATGGAGTAATTGAGTTTGTATTTTGGAAAATAGCATATTTCATGTATTAGGTTTACTAAACTAGATTTTGATTGAGAGATTGGATATTGAAGAAGAGTACCAACAAATTTCTTGGTTGGCAAAAGTTCTTAAAACCCACCTCATGTGCTAATGTAATGCTAGCCTAAATTATGGTATCAATCGTTGATATGATACTCCTGTGATATATTATAGCATCACTAAAAATGAAGAAACATTTAAATTAGCTGGGATTGAGAATTGAAGGACTGTATAAGATGCATAATTTAAATCTGTAATCCTCTTGTCGGCAATCCAACATTGCCGAACAAAATTGTTGGTGAAGAAAATATTCTTTCCTGTGTTCTTGTCGTAGTTATGTCCCTCTTACGGGGAAGGGAATAGGAGAGAAATCTTAGTATGAGGGTGGGATGCTGGGCTAAATCAAATTAACCCCACCCCAATCCTTCCCCCTCTTCTCCTACTGGAATAGGTGGGGGTGCGCTAAGATACTCCTTGTCACGAGCAACAAATGCCAAATATGGCTGTCCTCGTCAATATGGGTTCCCACACTGCGGTTGTGCTGTGAACGACTAAGCTGGGAGGACATGTGGCATTGCTGTTCATCGCTTTAGGCTCACATTAACGCTAAAGCCGTAACACACGTGGCATATATTATCCTAACAATACTGCAAAGTTGGTGGCACATCGCTTTCAAAATTTTGAGGTTTCTAGGCTTTATTTTTTGTGGGATAGATTCTTAATTATGCCACCTTCCTAGATAGTATGTTATCGTTAATTTCAAATTCATTTCCGTACATAAAATGTAGGAGAGTCCTTTGTGGGGGCTTACGAGTTACGACAAAAAGGGTATTTGAGAAATAAACTTGAGTTTTCATTAGTGTTGAATGGCTCCAGTTGACCTTTCACGATTACTTGGTTCCTTTATAGCAGGTGAAAATTTCTAATCTTGAGGGCAAAGTGGTTGGACTTTACTTCTCAGCTAATTGGTATCCACCATGTAGAAATTTCAATCAAGTATTGATTGGTGTCTATGAGCAGCTGAAGAGTAATGGGTCTAATTTTGAGATTGTATTTGTGTCATCTGATGAAGACTTGGATGCCTTCAACAGTTACCGCGAAAGCATGCCATGGCTTTCAATTCCATTTTCTGATTTGGAGACTAAGAAGGCTTTGAATCGAAAATTTGAAGTTGAAGGCATTCCTTGCTTAGTTATTTTGCAGCCTGAAGATAACAAGGATGGTGCAACTTTCTATGATGGCGTAGAACTCATTTACCGGTATGGGGTCGAAGCCTTCCCGTTTACCAAAGAAAAGTTGGAGGAATTGCAAAGGGAAGAGAGGATGAAGCATGAGAGTCAGACCGTGACCAATTTATTAACAAACCCTGGAAGAGACTATCTTTTGGATCAAACCATAACTAAAAAGGTCAGTGCTTGCATCTCCTTATTGTAATAGTAATATATGTTGTTAATGTGCTTCATTTTTAAGATCTTGCTGATATTGATGATTGCAAAATTTTATGAAGTTTTGATTTTTTTGATGATCAGAGATTGAGTATTCATTATGTTAATGAGTCTATTATTGTGTTCATAAATAACAGAGTTTTAAGAAATAGAACCTCATAAAACTAATTTCTAGGCATTGACTATAGTGAATAATATATACATCCTAGTAACATTAGTAACTATGGTATAATTAATGAAGCAAATTCTCTTTATAGCATATATGTTGATACAAGTAAGTATGTGTTCAGTATTCAAAATTTGACGGTATTATTTCAGGTATGCTACCTGAGTAGCTCTGCTTGTTGAATGTTGATCATGTTGTGCTTTACTCTTACTTTTGCAAGGTATCTTCACCCAAACAATTTTATATCTGTATGGTCCGATTCCCATTGTCATCTGAGGCAAGCGCGAGACTGGATTAATCACTAACATGATCTTATAGTTACTGAGCCCTCACTTGTATGAGATGCTTTGAGATTAATGTGCCTATGTTCTGGCTTGATTCAATTGTTTCCTTTGCAGGTGCCAGTTGATTCCTTGATAGGTAAGACAATTGGACTCTACCTCTCAGCCCAATGGTGTTTCCCCTGCGTTAAGTTCACTCCCAAACTGATATCCATCTACCAGAAAATCAAGCAAACTTTGGAAGAAAATGGTGGTGAGGATTTCGAAATTGTTTTTGTGTCAAATGATCGTGATCAAAGTTCGTTTGACTCGTACTTTGGCACCATGCCATGGCTAGCGTTGCCTTTTGGAGATTCCACTGTTAGAAGCCTTGCAAAGTATTTTGATGTGCAAGGCATTCCTTGTTTGATAATTGTAGGGCCTGACGGTAAAACTGTAACCAAGCAAGGTAGAAATCTTATAAATCTGTACCAGGAAAATGCATTCCCTTTCACTGATGCCAAAGTGGAGTCGCTAGAGAAAGAAATGGAGGAGGCAGCAAAGAGTTTACCAAGAGCTGAGTATCATGCAGGTCATCGACATGAGCTTACTTTGGTATCAGAAGGCACCGGAGGAGGGCCCTTTATATGCTGCGCTTGTGATGAACAGGGGTCTGGTTGGGCTTACCAATGTCTGGAGTGTGGGTACGAGGTGCACCCCAGGTGCATGAGAGCTGTGGCCCCTGCAGGCTCAACTGAAGACGGGTGATCGTAAGCTGGCGCTTATGCTAAATGTTGCTGATTCAGCTTTGATTAATCTGCTTTAATCAGGATGGTCAGATCCCTCCTGTTAATCTGGTGTAGGGATTGGCTAGCTTTCCCTTCATCTATGATCTATATAAATATGATAATGTGGGTTTCTACTCGGAATATTAGAAGCTAAAGCCTTGAACATCAATCACATATGACAGTAACAAAAGAAATGAGTATTCGAATTAGCTAAAGCATTCTAGTGGTTGGTGTTTTTCCTCTTCCCTTGTTCGCTCACTTTTAACTAACTCAGGTGCAATTGCAGCAAATTAAGCGATGTTCAGCTTGATTGCTCGCCTCAAGATTAGATAAATCCTGCGAAAATTTTAGTGTTAAGTCTTTTTTTTATCCAATGAATAATAAACACACACACATAGAGACACATACTTTTGTCTTTTATAATTGCTGATCAACAGTCACATTGTTGTAGAATAATAGTTCAAGTTTGGTTGCACCTACATTATTATTTGAGCCATGTATGTTGCGAATTTGCGATGCTAACTTAGCAACTTCACCTGTCTACTGCTAGAGCCTAGAAATCAAACAGATGAAGCTTATTTGCAGTTTCCATATTTTTTGAAATTTAAAAAAAAAAAAAAAAATTTAAGAAATACTTAAGACAGGCTTTTTGCTTTTGAAATATATATATATATATATATATATATATATAAAAGAAGTTACCATAGAGTATAGACTGAATAAGTAGCAATAATTTGAAACAATAATAATGAAATCAAATGGGGCGGTCTTTCATTTCCATAAAATCATAATTATTATATTATATAGTTGTATGTAGTTAAGCTATTAAATACTATTTTGGAATTGAAAGTCAGGCAGGCTAAAGTACAACTACAAACCATGTAGTTTACAACTACAAACCATATAGTTTATAGAATAATTGAAAATTATCATAAAAAAAATAGAATAATTGAAATTGTAAATAGGCGTTTGAAGAAGCTAGAAGCATATGCTTTGATGCCAACATCATCTTGATAGGCAGCCACGTTGCATAATACAAAAAGAAAAAAATCTCTATCTCCATAAATGAAAACATTATCATAGACTTGGGACTAGTGTAGTGTACTAATATGCATATGCCAAGGTAGGTAAACAAGATAATCATATGATTCATTTACTTTTTTATGACCCCACCCCCACATTTAACTGTAATAAATATAGTAATAAAAATATATATTTTTTTATTTTCAATTCTAATTTTATTTAATGACTTTTTTTTTTTTAGAATTTTATTAACTAATACTTTTAAGACACTCTTTAAGGTTAGTTAATATATTATTTATAATAAAAATATTATATTAAATACAAAAATTGATAACTTTATTCATCATTTTTAATACATTAAATAAAAATATTACTATACATAATAATCTTAAAAAATATTCTTAAAACACTTATTAACAAAATCCTTCTTTTTATTACTTACAAATTAAAAAACAAAAATCACATCAGATTCATCCACATGCTTGTTTGTAATTGTCAGGGACAGCAATAACTATCAAAGCGGTAAAAACTTGATAGGAAAAAAACCGGGTCAAAGTCGGTTTTTTCTTCAATTTTTTGTTTGTTTGTGCTTTTAATCAAATTCTCTAATCTCTCTTATCAGATCCCTCCACTTTTAGTCCACCACGATTGCCCGTTCATAACCTCATAAATTATTTGTCAATTAGTGCTTAAATTCTCCATTTATTTTTACACTTCTCCTCCTTTGCTCAATCGACCTGTCCAAATCAATTTTGCTATATCTTCTCATTTTGGATCAATTTCTTATTTGCTCTTTTTCCAAATTCTAATCCCGGTAAGAAATATGGAGAGTTTCAAACCTTTGCAAATTTAGATTCAATCAGTAGCCAAAAAATGGCAGTTGCGTGTTTGGATCCGAAATAGCGTTTTCAAATTTTGTGGTTTCCTTTGATCTTCTTAACTATTGGTTCAGTGTAGTGAATAGTTCTGGTTCTTTTTTTTTTAATTGTTAGAATCAGCTCTGTACTTGAAGATGGGAGCAGAAAAGAATTTCATTGACATGGAGGAGGGAACTCTGGAGATCGGAATGGGTAACTTAGTCATTTACCTCTCGTGCTTACATTTTCTTTCCAAGCCTTTAACTCTGAATTCTGATCATTGCCTAATCTCGACTGCTTTTTGATCTTTTATCAAATGAATTGGATGATTATGGACTGGTTTTGTTTTTCATGTTTTAGTTGATTGGTTATGTAATAAAATATGTTTAAATTCAGGAAATATTATGTTTTTAATGATTCGGAGGGATATTTCGTGTTTTTGCATTTATATGATCCAAGTCTAGTGGGATGCTTTAGTGACAATTTACTGTTATTTTAGTTAGTGTGAAGATTATCTAGAAGATTAAATCGGGATTTTTGTTTTGGTTTGTAGAGTATAGAACCGTGTCTGGTGTTGCGGGACCATTGGTCATTCTTGACAAAGTTAAGGTAAGTTTTGGAATTCTATTCCTTGATGGTTTATCTTCAGTGTTAATAGCTAGTTGTTTGATTATATAATGCGAATAATTTTAAAATGTTTCAGGGTCCAAAGTATCAGGAGATTGTCAATATTCGTTTAGGAGATGGAACAACTCGACGAGGTCAAGTCTTGGAAGTTGATGGAGAGAAAGCAGTTGTGCAGGTATTTGTCCTAGCATGTAACCCTGAATTCTGTGCACATAGATTCATGGCATGTTTTATATAATAAGAGATCCGAAAGTTTTATAATTATTTGAAGTCCATATTGATGCATCAAAAAATGTGGAGGAGAACAGCGTACTGACAGAAAACATGTATATATTAAAGCCAATAATATCATTATCTTGAGAGATGAATTCCTAAGAGCATTAGGTACAATTGGTTCTGGAATGGCTTTAAGTCTGTTGAGATGGTGGTTGCTTTATTCTTTTCACTTTCTCCTTTCCAGGTTTTTGAAGGAACATCTGGAATTGACAACAAATACACAACTGTGCAATTTACAGGAGAGGTAATAAGTCTGATTTTCTTTGGTGCTACAGGTTTCTTTTTATTATGGCTTGTAGAACTAGGATGGTAGATAGAATGGTTACCTTTATAGGATTTTTTGAACATTAGTGTTTTATTTTTGAAATGTTAGTTTTCACCTTGAGTTCTTTGACGCACAACAAAAGGGTGGTCAGTTTAGTCATTTTCTTATGGCTGTTGATTGTTGAACCCCTTCTAATGCATGTTTTGCAGGTTTTGAAAACACCTGTGTCATTGGATATGCTAGGGCGCATATTTAATGGCTCTGGAAAACCCATTGATAATGGCCCTCCTATTTTGCCTGAGGCATACCTAGATATTTCTGGTAAGAGTATGCAGCAAACTGTGGTATTCTAGTAGTTGTTTGAAGGATGAATAATTTTATGTTGCCATTGTTAATTTCTGTCCTTTGTCTTTCTCAGGGAGCTCTATAAATCCTAGCGAGAGAACTTACCCCGAAGAGATGATTCAGACAGGGATATCAACAATTGATGTCATGAACTCCATTGCTCGTGGACAGAAGATTCCTCTTTTTTCTGCTGCTGGTCTTCCTCATAATGAAATAGCTGCTCAAATTTGTCGTCAGGCGGGTCTCGTAAAGCGATTGGAAAAGTCTGATAATCTCCTTAATGTATGTCTATACTATAGCCTACTGTGGTATTAATGAAGTTTGACTTGACTGTGTGCTTGATGTCCATGGTTTATTTTGTGGATGTCAATGATTTTTGTTTTTGGCGCTGAAATGAACCAATACACATTTTTTGGAAGCGAGACGTCTGTTCATTTCTCTTATTCCACTTTTACGCCTCCCCCCCCCTTCTTTTTCCCCCCAAATTTCAAATTTGTGATTGTCCTGTTCTGTGGATTGACTTTTAGCATCAGGAAGAAGATAATTTTGCCATTGTGTTTGCTGCTATGGGGGTGAACATGGAGACAGCTCAATTTTTTAAGAGAGATTTTGAGGAAAATGGATCTATGGAGAGAGTGACCCTTTTCTTGAACCTGGTAATTTTCATTAATTACTCTGTCTCCCAGCATTTTTCTTTTCCTGCAAAGTAATTCAAGTTGTAGATGTTCATGTCATTGTGAGTTTTTTTTCTCATTGAAAATGACTTAGGCTATGAGCATTCTTTTCAAGAAATTAGTCCCATTCCTCTGTTTTTTCTCTTGAACTGCTCTAGTTAATGTGTTTGCAGGCCAATGACCCCACAATTGAACGAATCATCACACCTCGAATTGCCCTCACAACTGCTGAATATTTGGCTTATGAATGTGGGAAACATGTTCTGGTTATATTGACAGATATGAGTTCTTACGCAGATGCTCTTCGTGAGGTACATATGCTTTATAGCTGTTCAGCTGGGAGGATATATGGCACACAATTTCTGTCAAATTATTGCTATACTGGCAAATAGCATTCTGTTGGTGCTTTTTGAACATCTCACTGTTTTTAACTCAAAAGCCAAAGGCAAACTGTTGTTTTCTTAAGACCTTTCATAGGGGTTTTTGGGAGCTAGAAATGACTTTAGAAATTGAATGTAATCAATTTGACAGGGACTTAGAATGACTCAAATCTGATAAACTGATGAATTGATGCTCTGTTAGATTATCATGTTTGCTAATGCTGGACTCATATCATTCATCATGTTTTATATGTGCCTATAGGTATCTGCTGCTCGCGAAGAAGTCCCTGGAAGGCGTGGGTATCCTGGTTATATGTATACTGATTTGGCAACAATTTATGAACGTGCGGGTCGTATAGAAGGAAGAAAAGGTTCCATCACCCAAATTCCTATTTTGACCATGCCTAATGATGGTAAGAGGCAACTTCAACACAATATAGCATTCTTTTAAGTTTTACCACTGGTTATCTGGTGTTATATTTGGTTAATTATTTTCTGTGAACCAGATATTACGCATCCTACACCAGATCTTACTGGTTATATTACCGAAGGGCAGATTTACATTGATAGGCAACTCCACAATCGACAGGTGACTGAGACAATATTCATTATTGTTTTAATCATGGGCATGGTTTTAGAATCTACCGTAGCATATGCACAGCTCTAACATTCTTGGAAATTTGTTGTTGTACGTATCTATTTGACCGAGTTTGCTTCCTGCTCCATCACTGTCAATAGTACATACTTTTTATCAATTGCAGAAAGCATACTCACAATAGTGATTTAAATATTGTCAATAATGTTGAATTGATATGAACTTGAGTATCTTAAATGAGTTCTAAGTTGCCAAATAGATTTAATTTCCATAGGGACTGCTAGTGCCTAAGTTTGAGCAGTATGTATTATTATTGATCTTATCTTTATTTATTTTCTGAACAGATTTACCCACCAATTAATGTACTCCCTTCACTTTCTCGATTAATGAAGGTATGACTATTACTTATTAAGTTATTATCATTTCATCTTTATGAGAAAATTTACCTGCTTGTTAACAAGTAGACGCATAAATTAGGAGTTTATGCTGAGCTTTTCCTTTTGCTATTTATGTTTCAGAGCGCTATTGGTGAGGGTATGACTCGTAGAGATCATGCTGATGTGTCCAACCAGGTCTGGTTGAAAAGCTCTAAAATGAAGCAAGGGTTCCTACTGCTTAAGTATTAGTATTATTGTTCATACTGACACCCTGTTAATCTTGATTTCAGCTATATGCAAATTATGCTATTGGAAAAGATGTTCAAGCAATGAAAGCTGTGGTTGGAGAGGAAGCACTTTCTTCTGAGGATCTGGTTTCCCTCTCTCTCTCTCTCTCAATTTTGTATGTGTGTTTGTGTGTGTGTTTGGGTGGGAGGTTGACACCATGCACGTGCAGCTTTGCATGCAGGGGAAAGCTATCAAATATAAAGCTTCATATTAAGAATTGCATTTTGATTTTCTCCTTGTTATCAATTTACAGCTTTATCTGGAGTTCTTAGATAAATTTGAGAGAAAATTCGTGACTCAAGGTGCTTACGATACTCGCAACATCTTCCAGTCACTTGATCTAGCATGGACTTTGCTTCGTATCTTCCCACGGGAACTTCTCCACCGTATACCTGCAAAGACACTTGACCAGTACTACAGTCGTGAATCGTGATGCAACAAGCTGAGCTGATAAAGCAAGTCTGTCCTTTTTCTTATTTACATCATGTCAAGTTTCATTTGAGTTAAGTCGGCATCAGGTTGTTTCACCTAAAACACTTACCTTTGCTGCATGGCCTCAATGGAAATCAGTCTCGGTGAATGGTTTCTCTATACAGTTTCATTCAACTTTCATGGCCTGTGATTATTCTCTTTTTTTTTTTTTGAGAACCCAGAAGCTTTTCCAAGAACATTATTTTAAGGTCGTTATCAAACCGGTTGTTAAGAGTTGAATTGCCAGGAAAAAGACGGGAGTAGGAATAAGTTGTTGGATTTATAGTCTTTGTCTTTTCCTCATGGGTTTGCTTGCATGGGCTGCTAATCAGCACTTTCCAACGTCGTTTGAAATCTTATTTTTGTCAACTTTGGCAGAAGCTCCTTTATTTACGTGGAAGTTTCATTGAAATTAGTTGCGAATGACATCGCTGATGGATGGGAATGGGATTGGGAACCAAAACAAAGCTGGTTTGAAGTTTATACTACATGTTTCATCTATTATGTAAACAATATGAAGAAAATAGGGGTTCTCCACAAATTGTACGAATATACTTTAAATAATAAATGTAATGAATGGGCATAGTAAAAACAAAAAAAAAACTATAAATTAGGAGCTACTGTGTACAAAATTCTAAATTCCTAGTATAATATTGGTGTCCTTTTTGTGTCTCGATCGGTTGATTAGAAGAATGAATGGAGGCTTTGTCGATGACGAATCTAATGCCACTTTGAGCTGAGGGTCAAAATTTTCTCCTGCATAAAGGGCAAGATTTATGCCCTATAAGCCACCTTTTAATACACGATCTATGAAACATATGGTGACAGTGTGGCAAGCTATGAACTATTTCTCCCGGTAAAAAGTCCTGGAAACAAGATTAATGATCAATGAAGTTTAGTCAAAACACTCGAAACTGACAGGAAACATTGGCTAATCATATAGCAGTAAACGACGGAACAGAACAGAAAGGCCAAAAAATGAAAAACCTGAAGGCAAATCGAACAAGAGATTCTGTTCCTGGATGAATCCCATACGTTTTCTTCTGTTATTCTCATCTTTGGAATTTTTTCTTTTGAATCCTTTGACAACCCTTCATTCCAGATGACTTCGTTGAATGTAGAGCCAAATGCGTTTATCTAATCAAAACCAAATTCATATTCAAGCATTAAAATAAAAACCCTTTTTTCTCTTCTCTTCTCTCCACTCCTCTTTAATTAATTTTATAAACAGTCATGCCATTTTCATATCATCATCTCCGTCAATGTTGTTGGATTAGACTGGATGATTCATTCATGGGGGACCAATTTCCCACTTTAAACAGGGTTCACAAGAGAAAAGAAAAAATTAAAGTTTTGTACGAAGAATTTTGGGACGTGGATTTCAGTCACGTGGTCCAAATGCGTAGTGCATGGGCAGATCAGAGGAAAAAGAAAAGAAAGGTAGTAATTAAAGTGATTAGTGCATTTAGAAACATGACAGAGACGAAATTATCTTACCGGTTGTAGGAGATAACTGGTCGCCATATCATCGGAACTGCAAACTAAGAGTGAAATTTTAAAGAGCTTGATGGAGAAAAAACTGCCCTTTATGGCTCCAACCATGGCTCCATGAAGACAACCGATCTTTGTTTTTGCCCCAACAAAAGCTCCAATCAGGGCTCCTGAAGTTGCTCCCACTACAGATAAACGCCAGATTCTGATTAGTATTGGAATTAAAGCGAAAATCACACCATAGTTTCCTAGCAGAGATGCCAAATTCCTCTGAATGTTCTAGGATAAAACGGGAAAAAGATTTTCTTTGTTTAATTTTGTCTTGTTCAAAACGAAAGGAGCAAATCCAAAAATGTAAAACAAATTAGCAACTAACCCACTGCAAATAAAAAGATGAAGATTGCATAGAACAGTTTAGTAATAACTGCTGAAACTGCTGAGCAGCACAACTCCCTTGCCTCTTCAGCTGGAAAACATGACATGACAAAAGGAGGAGAAAGACAGATGCTAAGTTCCATTGGAAGAAGAAATGAAGAATATTTTGAAATTAAGTTTGAGCTCCAATAGGTGCTTTTCAAAAGAATAATGCAGCAGAAGGAAAAAAAAAAAAACTTGTATGGCAATTAAGATGGAATTATGACAATGAAAATGGGGGCTGAATCACAAAAACAGGCCAAGGAAGAAAAAATTTGTTTGGAAAGAAAATAAGCAGTGAATCATGGGAAGAATCCCATTTTAAAAGGGTCTGAAATTGAGTCTCTGATTTTGTCGATAGCAAATGCAGGAAGGTTCTTTCCAAATATATTGCGAAGACAGTATAGCTCTTGGTCAAAGTCGTCGACTATAAAATCCCAGCTGAAATTAATCGAACAAAGCAAAATGACGGTTTGCTCCCTTTATTAATTCTCAAATTCTTTGATTTGTAAGCCGCCGTGTTTTTTTTTTTTCTTTGAACTAGAGAAACTGATTTTTAATCCCTCCATTCAAAAGATCATTTATAATCATTTTGCATTCATTTAAAATTTGTTATTTATTGAAATCATTAAAATTAAAAATTAAATATTTTATCAATAGATTATACGATTTTTGACGAATTAATTTAAATTCGGTAACATCTACAACCATATTAGATTTTAAATTGTCATCTCTTACTTTTTTATAGTAAATCCAACTTGTTCACAACATGTAAGACTATTAATTTTTAAAATTTTTTATTATTTTAAAATTTTTTATTCAATTGTATGTGTCCTTCTTTATACATATATCATTATAATATATAATACATAATAGAAAAATGTGATATATATAAAAAGAAATATGTAATTAATGTAATATATATTTTTTTAATTCAATAAATTTAATGTATTAAATGCAAAAAAAATAAAAAAAATAAAGTGATAATTAAATAATTTTTAATTGGTGCTTATAGGCACCAATTAAACATGCCCTACATACTAAATATAATATATATAATACATAATGAGAAGAGATCCACTTATTTGAGTGTAAATTAATTTTACATATTTTCATGATTTTTTATATGATTTATATTTTAACAAACCGAACGTTGGATTTAACAATATAATTATACTCGTCGTGCACATAAAATTTTGAATCGATCCGATATCTCAATTGTATCGATCGATAATACTGTCTTTTTCAATATATATTTAACGATTATAATTTTTTATATCGAATAAATAGTTAAACATTTTTAATTTATTCGAAACTTGACATGCATGATCTACGTGAATAGAATATGAAATATGATGGTCAGATTAAACAAATATAAATCGTATAAAAAATTATGAAAATATAAAAAATTAATTTAATTTTACACTAATGTAAGTAAATTATTTTTCGTACATAAATATATTTATATAATGACGTAAGTATTTAACTTAACGATTGACGCATGATCCACCTTTAAAAATTACATAAGCACTAGTTTAATATAAAAATATATATTTTTTGTTAAATGAAGTTTTTCATAGGCAACAACTTCCCCAATGGAGTGGCAGATTATGGTCATTAGTCAATCACTATTTTATTGAAAGGAATAGTAAGTCTTAATTGGGGTAGGAAATTAATGAACAAATTCATAAATAATCGACTATCCTTTTAACTACTTTAGTACCTATCAAACTTGAGAGAGAGTGAGAGTGAGAGAGACCAAAGACCAAGACCAAGACCAAGTCATAACTCATGATCGATCGGTCTACACAATATTTTACTTGCAGAAGAAGGTTAGTTAGTTAGGCTTAGATTGGACTCAGATTCCCCTAGGATTGGGCTTTTCTAGGATGGGCCTCCAAGGTAGCACGACTCACACGGGACCCAAGGAAGGAATTGTCTAAGTTTCTTTGGGCTTGGAATGGGATTTCTTACAAATGGAAAATGGCCGATGAAATCAGACTAAAAAGGTCACATGGAACGCGTAAGCTTGCTTTAACAACCGAAGAAAGCTCCGAAACACGAAACTGACCCCTCTTAACAATCTAACTCCAAATCCTTTTCCTCTTCCCTTTTTATTTATGGATTTCCTCTCTCTCTCTCTCTTTCTCTCTCCACACATCGAAGCAAGCACAGCACAGCATAGTTTGTGCAAACAAAAAGGTGAGGGAATGATACTCGAGATCATCAAAGAGGCAAAAGCAAAGCACCTAATAAAGCAACAGTTTGTAACCAAAACTACTTGTTAAAACACAATTCCCCTGGATGCTCCTTCAACAAATCATAACAATCCAATCAAACAAAACCAGTTACTTCTCTCTAAACTCATTTGTTTTTGTTCACTGCCATCTATGGGACTCTGCCAATGTCTGCGATTCTGCTGCTTCAGAAAATCCCAGTCTCATGAAATCCCAATCTCTTCCTCATCTGATTCTTCTCCTCGCCCGTTTAATCCACCTCAGCGAAAACCAGACTTGGAAAACCAAAATCCTTCTTTTTCTAAAGCTACTTCATCATCCCAGATTGGAACCATTTTGCTCAAACCTTATGTTGACATCACCACTATTTATGATCTTGACAGAGAGTTGGGGAGAGGTCAGTTTGGCATCACTTATCTGTGCACTGAAAAGGCAACAGGACGAAAATACGCCTGCAAGTCTATTTCAAGGCGTAAATTAACCACTGACAAGGACGTAGAGGATGTTAGAAGAGAGATTTTGATACTACAGCATCTAACAGGCCAACCAAATATTGTTGAGTTCAAAGGTGCTTATGAAGATAGGCAGAATCTGCATTTGGTAATGGAGTTGTGTTCAGGTGGCGAGCTTTTTGATCGGATCATAGCCAAAGGGAGTTATTCAGAACGTCAAGCGGCTTCAATTTGTAGGCAGATTGTTAATGTGGTGCATGCCTGTCATTTTATGGGGGTTATGCATAGGGACTTGAAACCTGAGAATTTCTTGCTGGTTAGCAAGGATGAGAATTCTCCAATAAAGGCCACTGATTTTGGACTCTCCGTCTTCATTGAGGAAGGTTAGCTTCTATTCCTTTTTACTGCTTCTCTTTGATGTATTATGCTTTTGCTTTAGAAGTTGGTTCTCTTTCAAGCTTTCTCTTTTGAATCTCTGATTCTTCCAAATCCTGGATGATATAATTCTCCTTCCTTTTGCTATCAGACATGATCATAGCTTAATCAAAGTCCAACTGTTTTCAAATTATATTTGATTTTTTTCTTTCTATTTTGGTTATACTACCCCAGGTTTTAGTATTGTAAAAAACTGCTAGAATCAATTCCAGGAGACAGATAATAATTTGATTTAAATGTTTTCAATAGTTTCCATAGTTAATTAAAGGTTTAAAGCAATAAAAAAGAAGAAGATGAGCTTGAGTATATCAATTAGAGCTCGACGCGGACTCTGCACGTTAATCTTTCTAGATGTAATCGTGGGTCAACCAGACCAAGTCAATGAAGAAAGGGACTGGTCAACCAAGTCAATGATCTTTATTTTAAAAAGGTTCATACTGGTGAGTAAGAAAAACGATAGAGCCAAAAAGAAAAAAGGCAAATTAGAAAAAGAATCACGTGGTAGGTTCATGGCATCATGATTCATGACTAAACTGTGCTTGCCTGTGATATAAACGTCCAAAAGACTAGACGTATTGCTATGACAGTGAAAGCACTAAATAATCTTATATCAGATTCCACCAAGGAAAGGAGTGGTGGACTGTGGGCAATAAAGCTGTTTTTGCTCTCAAGTCTCACCATGCATGAGATATATATGAGGGAATTTCTAGCAAATAGATTTTAATGGTACAATAATTCAGATTGAATTGAATCTAATATCAAAGCGATTAATTTTTGCTGACACTATTGCAGCTCTTTGATTGTTTGGAAACCAACTAACATGATTTTGATAGTGGTAGATGGTAGCTGCTGAGGGTTTAAGATAGTGGTATAAAATAGGGGGAGCAATGGGTTTTGTTTGTCTAGCTGTATGCTTGACAGATATCTTTGTAAATAAGGGATTACTTTATTTTAGTTAATCTCTAAATCAGATAATGTGATTATATTTGTTAGTGTTTTAAAGTAGGATTTCAGTAGCCTGTAAGCTCACTGTGTACTTTCAGATTTTTGGGCAAACTGGAGGCAGATATCTTTCTTTACTAGGAGGTCATTGAACTATCAAAATTTCATGACTTTGACTATAAAAAGTGATACAATTTGGATGAAATTTCATAATAAAAGAAATGTATGTTGGACCAGTTGATGACATCGCATGTGTATATATGAGCCACTTTGCTCAACTTCACCTTTCTTAATTACTTCTTATGAGTGAATGATGGATGAAAAAGGTAAAGCTATTTTTTATTTGCTTTTCGAATTTGATTTTCTCAAATTTATTTATGCATTAGATTTTCCGAGTAATCTTGAATCTCGTGTTCTCGAATACTACCAAGCACTTGAATTCTACTTACTTTTCAGATAGAATGTATAAGGACCTTGTTGGAAGTGCATATTATGTTGCACCAGAGGTGTTACAGCAGAAATATGGCAAGGAGATAGATGTGTGGAGCGCTGGAGTCATTTTATACATTCTTCTTAGTGGAGTGCCTCCATTTTGGGGTGGTATGTGAAAATTTTATTTGTTTTGATAAATTCTTCATTAATCAAAGAGACAATTGAAGCAGAGTTCTGCTACAAGACAGCCCTAGGGAACACACAAAAATGTCTCAGCACAAGAAAACAACTTTAATTTCCCGAATCAATTTGTGTGCTACCATAGAAATTTGAAATGAGAACAAATAATCACCATTGAGATGGATCTTGATAAAAGCAGTACATATGAAAATTCAAAGAAAAAGAATTGGAGGGCTCAAAGACTCAAACTGACTTGCTACTTGTCCTCTCATCTGTCACTTGGTTTGTCTATCCCTTTAATTTCCTGATAGAGATTTAAGTAACTTCAACTGAATTTTGTTTGTCGAAGGTTTGCTTGCTTTTGGTTCTGATACCTTTTCATCTGTTAATGAATAAATTTGTTGCAGAGACTGAGAAAGAAATCTTTAGAGCAGTTTTAGAAAGTAATCTTGACTTAAAAAGCCAGCCATGGCCATCTATATCTGAAGGTGCAAAGGACCTCATCAGGAAGATGCTAGCAAAGGATCCTAAGAAACGGATTACAGCTGCCCAAGCCCTAGGTAAAGATATATGTTTCTGCAAATTTTACTAGGCAAACTTCTAGAGAAGAAAAGAGGAGGTGCAAAAAAAGAAGAATTGGGTTGACAACATTGAATATTGCGTTCGTCCTTAATGCAGAACATAATTAGATAATGAATGGGCCATTAATGTTTTCCATTTTGTGTTATTTGAACCAGAACATCCATGGATGAAGGAAGGTGGTGATGCATCAGACAAACCTATTGATAGTGCTGTTCTTAGCAGGTTGAAGCAGTTCAGAGTAATGAACAAGCTTAAAAAACTTGCCTTAAAGGTATGATCTAATGCTTCTGGTTTTTCACTCGTGAAACTTGCATATTTCAACAGTTATTGGATTATGTTTCTTGGATAACCACATTCAATATACATAATCTGGGGCTATTATTTCCTTCTTTTATTTTCCCACCAGCTGATAATCTTTATCTGAAATTTTGATTGCTGGAAGGTGATAGCAGAAAGCCTATCATCATCAGAAGAGATCAAGGGCTTGAAACAGATGTTCAACAACATCGACACTGATGGAAGTGGTACAATAACACATGAAGAACTCCAGGTTGGATTAGCTCGATTAGGATCTAAGCTAACTGAAGCAGAAATAAAGCAGCTTATGGATGCTGTAAGAGTTATTGAACTATGATTCATCTCATTTTCTTACCATTTACTTAATGAAACAAGCCTTGAGATGTAATTCCCTTGCAGCATCCAAAAGAAACAATTGCCAACTTCTGAATGTCTTAAACTTTATTCTATCAGGCTGATGTTGACAAGAGTGGAACCATTGATTACATTGAATTTATCACTGCTACAATGCATCGACATAGGCTTGAGAGGGAAGATAATATAAATAAGGCTTTCCAATTCTTTGACAAGGATGGCAGTGGGTTAGTATATTTCATCACTCTTCCTATATATGATTCTAAATTAGCGTGTAACTAACATATTTCCAGAACTAGATCTTTATCGAAGTTTTTGAACATTCATGGTATCGTACAGCTTTACTCGATTGACTTTTATTATTTTCATATTCAGGTTTATCACAAGAGATGAATTAAGACAAGCTATGACGGAGTATGGAATGGGAGATGAGGCTACAATAGATGAAGTGATTGAGGATGTTGATACTGATAAGGTAAATTTCTTGTTTGAATCCTAAATAAATTTGTTTGTAAATTGTCAATGGTGTTGGATGAATGACTCTATCATTGACTCTATAGGATGGAAGAATCAATTATGAGGAATTTGTAGCCATGATGAAAAGGGGAACTCAAGACGGGGATGGGATGGGAAAGACAGATTAATTGCTTTCTGCTTGAACCATGAAAAACTAGAAGGGGCCTGAGCAAAACTAGATCTTCTTCTTGGCTAGGCGACTCCATTGTTGAACTTATCCAACTTTTGGGTCTTTCAGTCTTCAAATCCAATTACCACATATTCCATGTTGTTTAGCTTTTGTTTGTTTTGTATAAAAATAAAAATGGCATCTCAAATTCTCAACAAAAGGGAAAAAATATATAAAAGAAAAGAGTGTTTTCCTCTCCCCTATATCATGACCTGCTCATGTACTCTCTAATAATGTTTTCATATTCAGATTTTTTTTTTCCTGCTAAAATTTGCTTTTGAATTAGACAAATGAAACTAGCTAAGCTTTGTTAATAAAATATTTGCTTGCACCTAGATATCTAATGATTCAGACTTGACCCAAATCTCCCATGCAAGAATAAACAATAATATCTAATGATTATTATGACAAAAAAAAAAACATTTTTGATTTTTCACAACAATATTTAAAAATTTGGATGATATTTTTTCTCTTCCTCAATCCTCCCAAATCATTATTTAAAAAATTTTAAAAAATTACTACTATGATATTTACATACAATAAATTTTGGAAAAAAGAGAGATTAGCTGGGTTTTGATAAAGCTTAATTGACCAGTTTTGGTTTGGCTCTTTTTTTGTTTTTGTTTTTGGGTTCAACCATAGTTAAAACTTAAAACAGCTGGTCAATTAAGCTTTTAATTGGCTGCCAAGTGCCACCTGCCAGTTATTAAACCGCCTCTTTGTTTGGGTTGGGGTTGGGGTTGGGGTTGGGGCTGGGGAGTAAACGGAACGGAGAGAGAATGGTCTCCCTCTACTTTTCTTGTTGCCCGCTACCTTCAGCAAAAGCCCTTCAAATCTCCCCTTCTTTCCTCTTCCTCTCCCCTCGAAACCCAAAATTACTTCCCTTTACGATTTCCAAAATCCTTAGAGCCAGTTCCAGTTTTGCTGCCAAACATCAAGAACCGATTAGAACAAGCTATGCCGGCGTTCAACTAGAAGAAACCGTTGATGAGACCAAGCAAGGCAAGCTTCGGCTCGATTCTTGGATCTCTTCTCGAATCCAAGGCATCAGCAGAGCTCGAGTCCAGTCCAGTATAAAATCTGGCCTCGTAACGGTCAATGGCCGCGTCGTCGACAAGGTAACTCATTTTGCGTTTACTGTTAATTAAATTAATGAAAGTAAAAAAAGGAAATGGACAATTTTGAGTTTAACTTTTAATTTTCTAATTAGGTCTCGCATAGCCTGAGAGCTGGAGATAAGGTTAACTGTGTAATTTCGGATCTGCAACCATTGAAAGCAGAACCTGAAGATATACCGTTGGATATAGTTTTCGAGGACGATCATGTTCTTGTCGTTAATAAACCTCCACACATGGTAATTTAATTTAAGCTTTGAAATTTTTTTTATTAGAAGTTCACTTTGGGGTTTGGACTGTAAAATTCTGACATTTCCCAATGGCACTGTTTTATTTGGTTGAGGTTGTTCATCCAGCACCTGGCAATGCTACTGGAACATTAGTGAATGGAATTCTTCACCATTGCAGTTTACCCACAGTTGCATTGTCCGAAAAGGAAGTTCTTTTAGACACAGAGGCTGTGTCTGATGATGAAGAAGCTTTTGGTTATGGCGCAAGTGCAGCAGCTTCTGTTCGGCCAGGGATTGTACATAGATTGGATAAAGGCACCAGTGGATTGCTTGTTGTTGCAAAGGTTAGTCCTTTTTTTTTTTTTTTTTCTTTCTTGGCTGCTGCAAGTTGCACAAATTACAGAACTAGCTTAAGGTTATACTTGGTGTATGGCAGGATGAACATTCGCATGCCCATTTGTCGGAACAGTTTAAGCAACATACGATCCAGAGAGTGTACATAAGTCTTACTTGTGGAGTGCCTTCAGCTTCTGCTGGGCGTGTGGACATTCCCATCGGTCGTGATTCAAATAACCGCATTCGGATGGTAGCTGTACCAGGATTAAGTCATCATGGACGGGCTCGTCATGCTGCTAGTAGGTGATTTATAGTCCTCCATTACATTGTTTTATTTTGATGGTTCAATAACTATTGGAGAAAGATTAGTGTGAGTGATTCCCTTTTATCAGATATAAAGTAATTGAAGTACTCGCTGGTGGTGGTTCCGCACTGGTTCAATGGAGATTGGAAACTGGGCGTACTCATCAGGTACGTTTAGCGCACAATTCGGAATTTTTTTATATAAAAAGTAGCAATTATCGTGTGCATATATCTGCGTATACTGGTGTAATTTTGTTCTTCATAAGATTTCAGATCAGTATAATTGTCAGCTAAAAAGGCTCATCTCATTCTACTCATGTTCATGATTGTATGCTTGTGAAGTAGATTCGTGCACATGCAAAGTACATGGGAATTCCTTTGTTGGGTGATGAGGTGTATGGCGGGACAAAGAGCATGGCCTTGTCAATGCTTCGTCCCAGGACCCCCCCTAACTATAATGATGAACTTTCACGGCTGGTTTCTAGATTGGAGAGGCCATACCTTCATGCTTTACTCCTTGGGTTAGTGGATAAAGCCTAACATATTGTATTTGCTTCTGTTTCATTATCATCAGATAGTGATATCAGTTTTTGCTTCTGCCTATTCTTTTGTAGTTTTGAACATCCATACTCAAGCGAGAAGATGCAGTTTTCATGCCCACCCCCTCCAGATTTTAGTGAAATATTGAGCCATCTTCGTAAAATTGGCATAGAGAAGGTAAGTTTATTCAAATGCCAGTTACTCATAGTATTGGACCTATCTTTTCTGCATGATTTGTTGTGTACTAATGATAGGTAAGCTTAATGCAGTAGAAATGCACGTATAATTTAGTTACTCATAGTATTGGACCTATCTTTTCTGCATGATTTGTTGTGTACTAATGATAGGTAAGCTTAATGCAGTAGAAATGCACGTATAATTTAGTTGGCAAAGTTATTTTATGAAAGCAATATTTTATTGACTAGCAGCATATATCTTGAACATGCATTTTGTTACTGATGCATCATAACCTTAGTAGCAAGGACAAGTTGGAATGGATCAGCGGGCATAAGTAACACAACCTAACCAAAATGGTCATACTGATTAGATTCATCCTTTCAAGTCCAGTGGTTGACTAGAGTTAGTATTGCATTAGGTTAAATTCTTTAGTTCTGGAAACTTGCCTTACGAATCGTAAATGTCTGCTGTGCAGCCTATTTCTAAGGAATAATCAGATTTATTTTTGCGGCCTCGTAATACTCATCAATGGACAAGGTGTGTCTGATCAGGTTTCAACTGTCGAGCCAATCACTTGCCTTGTCTTCCGTGAAGGCTACATTTTTTTAACACCAGGTCCAGGGGTAGAATATAAGATCTCTCTCCCAGTAATTTCTCATCCTTTCCCTTGAGATGAGTTCCAAGGGCATTTGCATTGTTGAATCTCGAATGGCTTAAAATTAAAAGTCATCAACTGTAATTTATCAAATTTGTCTAAAAGTAGTTGAGCTTAGTTTATCCAGCTTTTTTATGCGTTATGGATTATGAACCACATAAAAAGTGTTAAACATGGGATGGACAACGAAATAGCATGACACTTTTAACAAATACTTCTGATTAAAACCATCTGACTCACAATGGCTCCAAGCAATTAAAAGTTCTTACGGCCGGCAAAAGGCTTAAGTAAATTATGATTTCTATTCATAATTATTTTGCTACTTTACAGTCGGCTGTTAATGCATCACCTGAACCCATCTTCCTATCTTCTAATGAATCTATCAAGTATGAACTATAGTTTCTCACTAGTGCAGGAAGCCGATAGTTCCAAAGGGGAAACACCAATAAAAAAGGTAAGAACAAGTACTTCTCAACCTTAGAATTAGGTTAAAAGATACAAATGCCCCATCAAATAAAAGAATAATGGACCTGAGTTTAAAGGGTTACATGAATCACACTTTCCCTGCACTGGACTATGATGACATGTACCTAGGTATCCTGTCAAGGAAAAAGCAGCATGTATCTAATTAATAAGGATTTTAGTTCTTAGCCAATATATGTATGAAGATAAATAAGAACATTAAACCTTAAAACCAGCTCACTGCCACAAAAACAATCAAACCAAGCCTGCGATGATTCTGTATTTTCTATTTTTGCATGCCATAATTTAATTTAAATCTACACCCTCAATGACCTCAAAAAACACTCCTTGACCCTAGCATATGCAGAGTACTAATATCCAAGCATGTGACATCATTGAAAGGCTACCTACCAAGCTCAGCTAATAAATTTCACTAAAAGATGTTTGAAAACACTCCTTGACCCTTAGCACATACACGGTACTAGTATCCAAGCATGTGATATATCATTGAAAAAGCTAGCTACCTAGCTCAGCTAATAAACTTCTCTATATGTTGTTTTAAGTACCTTGTACATTTCTAATCTCATTTTTTTTTCCAAGTTTGGGGGATTTAGAGAACAAGAAAAGATACCTCTTCAATGAGAAACTTAATGGTGTACACTTAGAAGGGCACCATGACCATCTAATAAGTTCAGTAAAAGGCTGCACACAGTCCAATTACAGCAGTGACATCCCGTGTAACTAATTACGGTAGGCGTAGACAGGTACCTCTATAGAGCAGCAGCTTAAACCTTGTATTCTTCAACATGCATCCACTTCGTGGAGGACCATTTGTTCCCCATAATCACAGGGCATCCACCTGGCATCAGCCACGCCCACAATACACAGTTAAACTCATTTGTTTATTTAGCAGTAGATAACTAAAAGTTGCTATGATAAAATGTAAAATAATTTTTGAACATAAGTGTCAAACATTTATGACATGACAGCAGATAACAGATCAATTTTTTTTTTCCCTATGGGAATGCAAAATTGCTTAATCATTCTTGAAGCACAATTAAAGATAAAAGCCCAAAAAAAAGGTATGAAAAAGGACCGATTACAAACCATGCAAACTTGAAGGATCTAGTGTGGCATCAGGCCTCATGCTCCAGAACAGCAATGCATCTCCCATCTTTGGTTTCACAGAAAGACCCTGTTTACCACATTCAGACAATTCATTCCACCAAGGCACAGCACTAACATTTCCCTTGGCTGCTGGAAATATTGTCTCACCCCCTTCTTCAACATCTGACCTGCATGAGTAGCAGAAAGTAAGGTAATAGGTACCAAATCCTTTTCTTTTTCAAATATAGAAAGGAGAAATGAGGAAAGAAGTTTCTGTTGACACTTGATAGGGTCTGGAATGCATCATAGACATGTACAGATAAAATTATAAAACTTACAAATACATAAGCACAGTAGCCATCCGCTGGCCTCCATTTTTAGTGTTGAACTCATCAAGGAAGTAATCAAAGTGTGCATCATATTTCTGTCCAACTTCATAGTGGAGAACTTGAAGACCTTCTCCATGCTCTGTACATTACAAAGTTTCAAGTCATAAAAGAGAAAAACAATAAACCAAAAGAAAATGTGATAATGACCAATCCATTTAACTGCAAAAAGAAATTAAAAAAAAAAAAAAAAACACATAACAAATTTAGGAAAGATCTAATCTGGACACCATTAGCTGTAAATAATAATATGCTAGAGAAAAACAGGTACAAAGTATTCCATTTGTACATGGCCACTACTCAGGTTTAAGTGAGACTCATAGCTAAGAGCTTTCAGAAGGAAAAAAAAGAAAGAAGAGACAACATCTCAACAGAATTGCACAAAAAAAAGGTTTAATTATTGATTTAAAAGTAAAATACTTATAGAACGTTTCAGTTGGTATTAGAATCTCATACCTACAGGAATGAAAGTGTAGTCTGCTATCCTTTTTTCTACGTCCCTAATGATTTTATCTTGCCCTCTTCTCAGAAACATACCCGAACTTGTACGCACCCTATGAACAATACAAGTCAAATGTCATAAGATGTAAGATTAGGTTCAGAGTTCAAAACATAACTGGTCTTCACACAAAACTTGGCCTCCTCAAATAAGATTTAGCTTTATAACTTAAAATAAAAAAAAGCATAAGCAGGAGAATTGATGACAATATCTTAAGATCATATCTTAGCATTTATAATTACAACAAAAGAAGAGGTGGGAGGATAGGAAATGCAAACCTGCTATCTTTACTTTGCCCTGTTTTGCTATCAACAACAGTGGACTTTGCCATGAGAGGTTTAGCAAGATTTATTAGGTATTCACATTCTTCCTTGGACTGTTGAAATGAGTAAAAAGTCAAAATCAATACAACAACCAAAAAAAGGAAAAAGTAATGGAAAACAAAATTATTATCACATCATTATTACTACTACTCTTATTATTAGCTAAAAACTAAGAGTAAGACCTCCAATCACATACAGTACAAGGGGATCATAAAAACAAGCTGTGCCCACTACCCAGAATTATACCGATTCAGTAATAAGAAAAGGGTTTTACAAAGTTTCCTTCATATATATTATTTGAATCATCGAATCCATCTACATTGTATTTCCACAGGAGAACTACTACTCTCATTAATTCCCATTAATGACAACATTTCCTAGCGCAGGCATATACAATCAGAGAGATGAGATTGGCAATTTCATATTAGTTATACTAACCAAAAGATCTCAAGGACGCATGAAACCTTGATACATTTGTGTAAAGTAATTTATAAATAAAGATTATAAACAAAGAAAATAATAGAATAGAAACTAACCAAGAAGTTATGATAAATGAAAGCTCTAGGCTCCCAAGAAAGGACTTCAGTCCACTGCTCCCCTCTTTTCCCCAACCCTTTTCCTCTGCATCAAAATCCAGCCCCAAATATTAAGTCAAATCAACCAAAACAACCCGGAAACACATCGCTATTAATCAAAAGAGATCAATGCGTTAGAAATCAAACCACCGCGACCGAATTACCTTTCAGAAGCCATGCGTCTATAAGAAGTGAGATCGTTGGACGCAGAATCGTCGCTGCTTATCGGAAGGGAGAAAATCCCTAGTCCCAAAAGCATCAATAAAACGACAGTTAACATAAACAACATCGATAATACAAGCGTTACTGTCGACCATTTCTTCGCTTGCAATCGAGAGTGTCTCACTTTCGCCATTCTTGAATTTAAAAAACAAAATTATTCAGCTCAAAACCCTAAAGATCGGTCGAAGAAAACCACCCCTAATCTATCTACTATAATGAAAACTGAGTCCTCACTCCTCAGGGACTCAGTTGACATTTTTAATTTTTTTTTTTTTTTTTTTTGGGTACGAGACAAAAAAAAAGTAATATAAGTGAATGATTTGAAAGAAAATGGTTAATACACAAATTGACTCATGTATTATATTCTTTGTTAATATTTGCTATTTAAAGAAAAAAATTTACGATTAAATATTCAGATTTTAATTATATCATATGTGCATTTTTACTTAATAAAAACTTGACATGTGGTAATTTTGACATATCAACAATGCCACATCAGTATTTTAAAAATTTTTTATTTTTAAAATTTATTTTTAATTTACTTTTTTAATTAAAAATAAAAAATAATCAAAATAATACTTCCTAAAATTAAAATTTTCAATTTAAAAAAATTATTTTTTAATTCAAAAATTTTAAATAATAAAAATAATATTTCTTGAAATTAAAAATTTTAATTTTATTATTAATTTTTACTTTACTTTACTTAATTAAATTTTTTTTAAGAATAATAAAAATAATATTTCAAGAAATTAACTTTTAACTTTGTTTAATTTAAAAATAAAAAATTTATTTTACTTTTTTTACTTAAAAAAATTTAAAAAAAGATAATATTTCTAGAAATTAAAATTTTTTAATTTTTTTTTAATTTAAAAAATAAAAATAAAAATAAAAATTTTTTAAATACTGACGGGGCATTGCTGATATGTCAAAGTTGTCACGTGTCACATTTCTATTGGTAAAAAAAAAGACATATTATTAAACCGTTAAGCCATGAACTAATATGGATAACGGAAGTAAAGTTTGTGTACCTAATCGTGAATTTTTTTCTTTAAGTACCAAAGTATGAAAAGAGATATACTTCAAGGGTCAATTTGTGCATTACCCTCCCAAAAAAAGAGGTGTTGTGTCGAGAGGGAGAGGAGAGAAGAAGAGAAAAGAGGAGAGAGAAGAAGATGAGAGAGGTGGCAAAAGGGAGATAAGAAAAGGGTGACTGGCCGATAGGGGTGGTTGACCGAAGAAGAGAAAATGATGGAGAAGAGGTTGAAAATAAAGGAGAGAGAAAGAAAGGAATGAGAGAAAAGGGAGGAGAAGGAGTCGACGACGGAGAAAGAGAGGATAAGGAGGAGATCGAGCGGGGCGACACTACTGCCTCGACGTGGTAAGCGACGGCTCAGGCAGTCAGTGACAGGAGAAAGAAAAAGAAGAAGAAGAAAAAAGAAAAAATAATTGTAGTTTTGTTTTGTTTTTTTTTTATTAGTGTTGTTTTAATTTTTATAATTAAGAAAAAATAAAAGAAAAATAGAAAAAAATAGTTGTAGTTTTTTTTATTGTTGTTTTAAATTTTGTAATTTATTATTTTTACAAAAATAAATATATATTTAGTAAATAAAATTACATAATTTTATATTTTTATGTATTAAAAAATTTATTAATATTTTTTATTATTCTCTTATCGATTTTTTTGAGGAAAATATGATTTTAAATAATTATAATAGTTTATTTATCACTTTGTATTTATCAAAATAAATTTAAATATTAAAAAATATAAAGGTATAATAGAAAAAAATAAAAAATTAATTTTACTTTATTTCTATATATTTTATTTTTTTAAAAATAACTTTAATTTAAAATAATTTAATAAAAGCGCGAAAAATTACTATTCTTGGTAAAACTCAGATTAAAAATTTTTGAGAAATTTTCTTTGAAATTATAATACGGAATCATTTGAGGACTGAGTCTAACCAACTTGGACTTTTATTATATATAGCTTTTCATAAATTGTCGAGTGTTAGCGAAGGAGTTAAGAAAATGACAAAATAATCCTTCTTATTATTACAATGAACCAGTGGCTGTGCTGGGTTAATTGTTGAGGGGGTATAATTGTCATTCTAATTTGGCTCGTGGTTTTACGACTGGGCTTGTTTGACAGCACCGAGTTTGGGCACGGTGCTTGAAAATGTGAAGTCTCAAACCAAAAAAAAGATTATTCTATAACTTGTGTGTATTTTAACATGATGCATTAACCATAATATGATACTTAAATCTTGAAAATTAATTGAAACTCAAATATCTTATTTAACAACTTGTTAATTAATTGGATATAAAAAAAAAGGGTTTTTATCTTGTGTATAATTTCATTTAATTTATTTAATTTAACACATGTCTATTATAATATATTTTATATAAAACCATATAATAGTTGTTGCGACCCCTTTTTATTTTTATTTTTTACTTATTTATTTATTATATTTATTATTATTATTATTATGGCCCACAATCTCCCCAACCCTAACCTAGCCCAATAGGGCCCAAGCCCAATGACCCAAATCCTGGCCACAATGCCCCAACCCTAACCTGGCTCAACAGGGCCCAAGCCCAATGACCCAAATCCTGTCCACAATCCCTCCAACCCTAACCTGGCCCAACAAGGCCCAAGCCCAATCCCCAAAATAGGCCTTGCAAGTCCCAAGGCTTGCCATCAGCCTTCCTCCCTAAGCAAACCCTAGCCGCCTCTCCATTGTCACAGCCTCTCCACCGCCACCGCCTCTCCACCGCCAACCCTATGCCCACTTGCCTGCCAACCCTACCCACCACTTGCCCTGGCAGCCACACACCTAGCCACCCAAACACTGCCACCGAATTGCCAAACCCTACCAACCTGTCATTACCATCCACCTAAACCCTAGGCCACCGCTAAGGGTGTAAATGAGACACTTGTGCTCACAAACTACTCGAGTTCGGCTCGAAAAAAATTTGAATTTGATTCGGTCATTATCGAGCCGAGCTCGAGCTATCGAGCGAGCCGAGTTCTAGTATCTTAATACTCGATTTGAGCGGCTCGCGAGCCTAATTGAACTTTTTATTTTATAATATATTTTTTAATATTTTAATATTATTTTACTATTTTACCCTTAATATATATATATATCCTTTAAAACCTTAAAACCTATTTTTTTCTCATTTCATCTCAGCCGCGCCTCACATTCTCTCACCTTCTCTCCCTACAGCTAAAGAAGCTCAGACAATCGCAGATGATTTTTTTCACTCTTTGTCAGTGAAGAAGTTGATAAAGTCGAGCTTTTGTACACCAAGTTCGTATCGTTGGTTAAGTCTGATCCAGTGATTCATACTTTGCTTCCACTCTCGCCAAATGGAGAGATCTGTGATATAAATGGGGTTTGTGTTGATGCTGCTGAGGATGAGTTTTTCAGATTGACAACCAACAAAGGGAAATTGACAGTTGAGAGAGATGTTGTGAGGACTGAAACAGCAGATTTCTCTGCCATTTTGCAGTTTGAGCAAGATCTAGTTCAGATTCTTGATGCTTTTTTGCCTCTCTATCTCAATAGCCAGACTTTGAGGGCTTTGCAGGAATCATTAGCTAGTGAGCTTGCTGCTAGGATGAGTGCTATGAGCAATGCTAGTGATAGTGCCCAGGAATTGAAAAAGACCTTGTCTACTATCTACAATAGATAGAGTCAGGCGAAAATCACAGGAGAGATATTGGAGATTGTTGGTGGTGCCAATGCTTTGGTCTAATGAACTTTCGCTTCTTCTTTTACCATCAATTCTTTGTCTTCGTAGGTATAAAAAATTTATGAGTAATTTCCTTATTCATTCCTATATACTTGTTTAAGAACAATCTTGCAGATAAGATACTTTTTTGCATTGTAATTCTCAAATGCGTATAAACTCTCTGCACAATGAAATAGAAGAGCATTCTACCCATCTTTTTATGTTATTTTCCCCTTACATGTATAATACTTGTCCTAACAAAAAAATTGTATATGAAACGAGCTCGAATTCGAGCTCGAGTGTAAACAAGCTTAATCGAGCCAAGCTCGAATAGTTCGATTTTATCTCAAGCCGAGCTCAAGCTTAGAAAATAGTATTCGATCGAGTTCGAGTCGAGTTTCGAGCAGCGAGTTTCTCACTATTCGGGCTCGACCCAGCTCGATTACAGCCCTGGCCACCGCCCACCTAGAACCCTAGCCCCACCGCCACTCACCACCACGGCCACCTATAAAAACCCCAAATCGAAGACCAAAAAGGGGGGGAAAAGAGGAGAGATCCGAAACAAAAAAAAAACCAGCAGCAAAAATCACAAAAAAAAAAAAAACAACATAAGAAAAAAAACCAACCAGCAAAAAAAACAACCAAAACAAAAAAAAAAAAGAAAAAAAATGGGTTTCGATTTTTGTTTTTTAGATCTAGGAATTTTGGGGTGGTTTTGGGGAAAACCAACCCAGTATTCGGGTAGAGGAGAACCAGAGGGTCGTTTTGATGTATTTTTTTTTGGTTCAGGGGACTTCCGGCCCGGCGGCGACGACGAGGTTGAGAGAAAAAAAAAAGGTAAGGTTTTTTTTTTTTAGGTCAAAATGAAAGAAAAAAAACAAATTTCTTTTAAACGACATCCGGGTTGGTACAGGACCCGCGCGTGGGTCCGCGCCTGGACCCGACCCAAATGTTGTTTCTTATTTTTTTTTTGTTTGTTTTTGTTTTTTTTATTATTATATTAATTATTATTATTATTAATATTGTTATTTTTTTTATTATTGTTATTTCCATTTATTTATATATATTTGATTATTGCTATTATTATTATTTTATATTTTATATTTTATATTTTTATCTTTTATTTTATATTTTATATTTTTTCCATCATTATTATTACTATTATAATCATTTATTTTATTTTATTATATATATATTTTTTATACCTATATTTTTATTTATTGTTATTATTATTATTATCATTAGTATTAGTATTATTATTATTTATTTTGTATTTATTGTTAATTCTATCATTATTGGCATTTATTTATTTTATTATTCATTTTTATGCATTATTAATAAAAAAAAGAAGGGGAAAGTTTTTTTCATTTAGTTTCTTCATGAATAAATTTTTCGCGTATAAAATATGTCTTTTAAATTATTTTCGGCAAAGAAAATTCTCTGAAAACGAATTCTTTCTCGGAATGGTCAGAATATCAATCGTTCCTCGAAATGGTTCGTGTAAACATGATTATCGAAACATTATCGAAATTATCGGAGTGATTCGGAAATTATTTTTACATAAAATAATTTCTTTTATTCCAAAATTAATTATAAAAATATATTTTTATTAATTTCTCCGTAAACAAATTTTTTAATAAATGAAATTTTCTAAAAACAGATCATTTCTCAAACGGTCGGAGTATCAATCGTTCCACGAAACGGTTCGAGTAAAATTAGTTACCGAAACATTATCGAAATTATCGGAGTGAGTCGAAAACTATTTTACATAGATGATTTCTGTTATCTCGAAGTTATTTACAAAAAGACGTTATATTTTTATTTCTTATTATTTCTTCACAAACAAAAAAATGGCTTTTTTTGAATTATTTTTGGTAAAGGAAATTCTATAAAAACGAATCCGTTCTTTGGATGGTCTGAATATCTATCGTTCCTCAAAACGGTTCGTGTAAAAATAATTATCGAAACATTATCAAAAATATCAGAGTGATTCGGGAATTATTTTTACATGAGTAATTTTTTTTACTTCAAAAATGATTAAAAATGTATATATATATATATTATCTCTCATTCGTTTTAAAATATCCTTTTTAAATAAAATGTACTAAGGGAATTATTATTAAATATTAAAATTAAAATCACTTTTTTAAGATTAAAGATAACACGCGATTAATCGATACCGTTTTTAAAACGGGCGTCATGGGGGTGCTAATTCTTCTCCAGGCGTAACCATACTCCCAAACCAAATTCTGTTCCGCAGACCAAAAAAATTATCTTTTTAATATATCTTAATTGATTTTAAGATATTATTAAGAGGATAAGTTTTCATATATCAACAATCACACCTAATAAAAAAAAAAAATTAATGACGACTTCCTGTATTTTATCGTTATTTTTTAAAAAAATCGTCCAACTGTAAAAAAAAAAAAAAAAAAATTATGACAGTAGTAATAGCACAAATTGTATTATCTTCTTATAATAACTCCTAACAGAAGCAAGTGAGAATTGTTTACTCACTCTATTGTATTCACTTGGTCCTCTTTCTCCTTTTAAACTTCCAAGCACCTACTGGTTTTCTTATTTTAGAAAGAGTTCATAAACCATGCAATTGGGATTAAAAAAACTGAGAAATATAATACTATCTCCTATTTGCTTTGCAAAGTTTTATTTTAATGACAATCATCATTACAAAAACCTAAACAATTTCCATTATTCATCATCATGAGTTGAGATAAATACGAGTTTAAACTTATTAGCGAATTGAATTATCCATTCAATTCGATTTGCAACATTTTCTTTAATGATAATCATCGTTACAAAAACCTAGGCAACAAAAATCAATTTTGCAATATTCATGATCTTAAGTGGAGATAAACATGAGTCTACATTTGTTCAAGGATAAAGTTACTTACATAATTCAATAGATATGATTGGATTTGAGTTTTTGAGATTTGAATTCGGTTAAGTTTAGTTTAAATTATTATTCAATTAATAGTAATTTATTTTTTATTTAAAATTAATTTAAAAATATTAAGAAATTATTTTTCAAATAATAAAACGAATTTTTCAAGTCCAACGAATGAAATCAAACTTGAGTAAAAAATTTTAAAAATCAATTAAATCCATGAACAAATCTAAATACGTAAGAGGGTAATAATTTGTTTTTTTACTTTATTTAACATATTAGAATAGAATAGAAATAGAAATAGAAATAGAAATGAGATTGAGTTTTATCAAATTATGTTTGCAAAGTATTTTAAAACTTGAGTTTGTAGTCATAAACATTATTCATTTTAGATTTAAAAAATGCAAAAAATGAGTTGCATGATTGCGTCCTAATACTTTTTCATAAACATTATTCATTTTAGATTTAAAAAATGCAAAAAATGAGTTGCATGATTGCGTCCTAATACTTTTTCATAGCTTAATTGGAAATACTCTTCCTACAAACTGGTTGCCAAACTTCTAAGCAAATGCAAATCACTTGAAAACTTTTTCCAATGAAAGAGTTTCAAAATTAAAATAGATCCTCATAACTTGATTATGTTTCCTACAAAGTGTTTGCCAAGTTTTGTTAGGAAAATAAATTTCTTTCCTTATCCGATTCTTTTCTTTTAGGCGACTTCAAAAGTTGAAATTCTAAAAGAACAGTCAACCACTAATTTTCCAGATTAATTTGGCAAAGCAGGGGCAACACTTGTAAATTTCGAAAACCAGCCTCGCAAGTTTTCTTCTTCTTATTTCCCCTATATTCTCTTGCTTCACAGTCGACATTGATCGTCGTCTTCCTCACTGAAAGACACATCACCTGTTTTAAAAAGTTACCTCAATTCTCCAGACAAAACATCAACTTTTTTTTTTTGAAAAATAATTCTCAATCTCTTTCTCTTCAATCTCCTTAGCTTTTAGTTCTGGAAAAAGAAATCCGAAAATGGCAGGTCAGGGAATATGGCAACCGAAAGAGGAGGGTTTAAGGGAGATATGCGGAGTATTAGAACAGCACATTTCGCCTACTTCTGATAAACCTCGTATTTGGCAACAACTTCAACATTACAGCCAATTCCCCGATTTCAACAACTACCTTGTTTTCATCTTTGCTCATTTTCAGGTACTATTTCATTTCATCAAACTCCCAATTACTTACCAACTACTGCCTTTAACATCCTTCGTTTATTCTTAATTCTCGTTTTTTTTTTTTTTTTTTTTTCTTCTTTTCGATTCCGCTTTCTCAAGTTTCTTAGTTTCTTTTTTTTTTTTTTTTTTTCCACGATAGAATTTTATACGGTTTTCGTTTTGAATTTCGCAATTGGGTTAAGATTTATAATCTCTGTTTATTCTCATTTCCTATCATATCATATCTAAAGAACCGGTTTACTTAAGATGAGAGAAAGAGGCATCTCTTTTTATAATTGTCTAGTATATATATTCGGTTATATTCCGTGCTTGGTTGTTTAGACTATAGATACTATAATTGCTTCTTCTCAATTTTTCTTCATTATTTGCTTATTTTCGTTGTAAAAGAGTCTGTTTAAATGCTTGGTTAAGCAACTTTTGTGGAGTGCAGCTGAAGGGGAATGAATCTTTGAGCGTTTTCCAAGTATGGAAAGTGAGTTGACTTCGAAGGTCTTGTTCTTAGGTAGTTAAGGTGTTTATTTTAACAGGATGTTCACGACACATATAATTAAAAGATACGGGATTAACAGAATTACATGTATATATTATGGATTGATCTCCATTGTTTCTTTATTTTATAGTCTATAAAAGTCAGGACTGAAAGGTTAAGAAGATGAAAACTCTGACATGTGTATTAAAGCTCATTTCAATTCTAGGTGGGTTTTGTTTATTGTTTTTATAAGAGCTTGATTTGCTTTAAACTTTTTGTGTTCATTACATGCTTTTTCATATTGCTTACGCTTTGTGAGTAATTCTTTTTGTTAACATTCATTTCCAGCAATGGCTCTGTCAATGAACTGGTCTATAGTATTGAATGATCTTGGTGATTTTTATTCTTCGTTAAACTCAGAAATCATTGGTTAGAATAAGTCGTTGCCTCCTTGCATTAAGTCTTGTTGTAAGCTGCTACTATTCGTTCAACTCCCTTCATCACAGCTGAATGGTGTTTCTTCATACTTGCTTTTGGGAGCAGGGTGCATCTGTTGAAATTCGACAAGCAGCTGGCTTACTTCTGAAAAATAATTTGCGAAGTGCTTTCAAATCCCAAGATCCTGCATATCAGCAATATATAAAGTCACAGTTGTTACCATGTTTAGGAGAAGCGGAAAAGGACATAAGGAATACAGTTGGGACAATTATTAGTGTTATTGTCCAGCAAGGACGGATTTTTGGCTGGCCAGAGCTGTTGCAAGCTCTTGTACAGTGCTTGGACAGTAATGACATTAACCTTATGGAAGGTGCCTTGGATACTTTATCAAAGGTATCATTTGCTTCCCTGATTTCTTATTTGTATTTTGAAGGATAATAGCAACAATATTATTCTTTACTGATATATTCATTCCTGCATCGTTTGCCTTTTATTCTTGAAATACTGAATCAAAATTAAAATGGTCTAATTAACCAAGGAAAAGTATATTTGAAGCCAATGCTTAAGCTTGTTGCCAGAAATTTGCAGTTTGTCCTCTAAAACTCTTAATTACACAAGCTTCCCAGATTGGATGTGATCTTTTAGATGCAATACATGTATTTAATTTCTCTCTCTCTCGAATTATATGGGTACCCATGTTTACTGAATTTCCTTTGAGAAGCAAGTTTTTGAAAGTTTAGGTTTGCTTGATATTTTCCACATGTCCATTAACAATATTCATCTATGAAGAATTTCATATGTGACAGGGGGGGGCATTTCATCCTTTGTAGAAGGGGAAATTACTAATTGCTATATGGCTTATTTGTGATCTTGTCAACATAGATCTGTGAAGACATACCACAAGAGCTTGATTCAGATATACCTAGTTTATCTAAAAGACCCATTGATGTATTTCTACCTAGATTACTACAGGTGACAATTGTTTCTGTAATTCATATTGAACAACTTTATTTATGTCATCATATATGCTATCTGTTGATAAGTCATAATTGGTTTGTCATGAACTGAGTTATATATTATACTATTAACTTTTTTTCCTTTGAAATCAGTTTTTCCAGTCACCACATGCCTCTCTAAGGAAGCTTTCCCTTGGATCTGTAAATCAGTTCATTATGCTGATGCCCACTGTAAGATTGATGAGAACTCTGCTTTCTACCTGATCGACCCAAGTTTATTGCTTTATTTGCTTAATTTATGTTGTGGAACGCATTGTAGGCTTTATACCTGTCCATGGATCAGTACCTCCGAGGTTTATTTGTCCTTTCTCACGATCCAGTTGCAGAGGTTAGAAAATTGGTAAGTTGGATCTATCCATGCTATTACGTTGCAAGCTGAACGAATCTGTTAATCTGCCTTGCTTTAGGTCTATCTTATACTTAAATCTCAGACATGATGGATGCTATCTACTTTGTTTTGTCTTTGACTCTTAAAATCATGTGTGCTACATTTTCTTTTCTTTGGTACAGGTTTGTGCAACTCTTGTTCAGCTCATTGAAGTTAATCCTTCTTTCTTGGAGGTATATGACTGTTCCGCTTCGTACTATCCAGTGCAATATTTTCACTTATATTGATGTTTATTTAAGAGCTTTTTCCCCCTCTTTACCCTTCCTTGTCGAATATAGTCATGCACCCTAGTAGGTTTGAACTCATGACATCAATGTGCACCATTCCCTTAGTGTCAGGGGAGGAGATGTCACTTTTCCACAAGCTCGGTAGCTTCATTTGTCAGTTTAATTGAAATATTAAAATAGCAGTTATGCCATACCCGTGTCGACATGACACGACACGGATACCGACACGATTTATGTGTCCGACTCGCCGTTGCAATTCTGGACTCACCTTCTTCAAGAAGGCGCTTCATAAACCAGAGCTAAGGAAAAAGAGATTGCATGGCACTTCATAAACCGGAGCTAAGGAAAGAGAGATTGCAAGGAAGGAGATTAATTGATGAGAGTTGGGCTTCTTCACTTTTGCAATATAGTAGCGTAGGTCGGAAAAAGGGCAAATGGAAAGATCTATCACAACTAGTCTTTTAAGGAGAGAGAAAGAAGGGATGGAAGGATTTCAATTTTCGACTTCAACAAGAGCACTCTGTTTCTGTTATGAGACTGCGGCTAAAAGGAGAACTGGATAAGTAGAGGGAGAATAAGGGGTGCCGAATAATTTAAGATGATAAATTAGGTTTCTTTTTTTATTATTTTAACTTGGGTTTCAAAACCTTTAGGCCCATTATCCATTCTCCCAACAAAATATTTAATCTTTGCCTGATCCAAAAAGACAAAAAGTTTGTATCTTGGACTTTTGTATATCTTGGGCTCTTGATCATACAATTTCAATTTGTGAAATTTGAGGTAACTAAAGTAAAAAATATTTAATTAATTTAATAGAAAAATTATTTTAAATGAATACTAACATGAATTTGAGTATCATATTTAAATAAAGTTCCTTTTTTGGTTTTATAGCAAAGAAAATTTGAAGAAAATTTATTTAGAGAAGAAATTATACTAATATATTTTTTCTAATATTTTTATGTAAAGTATCCACGTAGCCATATCTTATTTTTGGATACTTTTTGGATGACTCCACGAGTCCAAAACTTTACACACATGACGAGTCTGACCCTTAGATACATACCCGTATCGGATATTCGTACCCAAATCCATGTAACATAGGTTTAGAGTCACATACTCGCATTGGCTTGTTATTGGTTGACAGGATTGAAGATTTGCTTCATTTTTCCAATTCATGTTGTGTATATCTTGTTTTTCATGGTAATGACAAGATATTTGGCTCCCTTCTACTAACAAATGTTTGATGTTTTATCACAGCCACATTTGAAGAATGTAATTGAATTTATGTTGCAAGCCAACAAGGATGCTGATGATGAGGTTGCTCTTGAAGCTTGTGAATTCTGGTAAAGCTATAAGATCGTACTATATAACAATTTGGTAGGAAACTTTAGTGGCCATAGTGTTCTTTCATATGTTAAGAGGGTCATTGGAGCTTTTTGGTCTGGAAGAAGTACTTCTTAGCTACCATTATTTTTCCTACTGAGTTCTAAACATACAAGTTTATTGTGTTCCTTCAACGAAAGCAAAGAGTTGCTTTATAAATCATTTAGCATGGATTGTTGATACAATGAGACTATTAAAAGTTTTCCTGTGTGGCGTTTTTACTTCTCTTTATGCTTTTTATCATGGAGTTAATACACTAAGATTTTTTGTCCTTGTGTTTATCAGGTCAGCATACTGTGAAGCACAGTTAAACCCTGAGCTTTTAAGGGAGTTTTTAGTACAGCTCATTCCTGTATAACCCTTGTCTTTTCTTGGTCTTTGACGGTTAACTCCTAGCATTACAAACTCATTTGCTTGCTTTGCTACTTATCTTCTTAGGTTCTTTTGTCAAATATGGTTTATGCTGATGATGATGAATCTCTTATTGATGCTGAGGTAAATCTTTCTGGATTATGATTACCTTTATTCAGTCATTGTTCTTTGTATCTGCATATCTTTTATCTTATACTCTTATACTTGCAGGAGGATGAGTCTGTGCCAGATAGAGATCAGGTTTTCAGAGTTCTTTGGACTTTTTCTTTGATTGTACAATGTTACTTTTTTACTTTTCCAGTTATTTGTAAAATTTGATAATTATATTTCTATCTTTTTCTCGTTATCTTTTATCTTTCTTAACCATGGCGTATAGGACCTTAAGCCTCGTTTTCATTCATCACGATTTCATGGATCAGAAGATATGAAGGATGACGTAAGTTTTCAGCTAAACTCTTTGTTAGTTTACTTGTTCCTTCTCCCATACGTATGTGGGAATAAAGTTGTCTGAAGAATTTGATGATTATTTTTCTTGATTTCATGTTTACCTTGAAAATTTTACATTTCACAACTGACATCTCTGTTTTGTATTTAAAAATTTATTATCTGCAGGATGATGATAGCTTAAATATTTGGAACTTGAGGAAATGCAGTGCTGCTGGCCTTGATGTCCTTTCCGATGTCTATGGAGATGAGATTCTTCCAACATTAATGCCTTTAGTTCAGGTAATTGTGCCATAGAAGATTTTATATTGTATAATAATGTGAATACCAAACAGTTATATTATTCTTGTATTCTCACTAGTGCATGATGCTGTTGAGGTGTTTGTTTTAGAATGTGTTTATATGGCAAACATCTGCACTGGTTAGCACACAGGATCATTGACTGTTGCAATGATTTAATTATTAGATTATCTGCTTCAGCATGCCTTTGAATTGTTTAAATCTTATAATACCAACATTATGGGTATTTCTGAATCCAGGCAAAGTTATCCACCTCGGGTGATGGCAGCTGGAAGGAAAGAGAAGCTGCAGTCTTGGCACTTGGTGCCATAGCTGAGGGTTCCTTAAGAGGTCTTTATCCTCATTTAGCAGAGGTAATGCTGCAGTAGTGTTAAAGCGTTCAAATTATAAGCAGGAAAGGTTATGTAATTTTTGCATAGCTTTGTTCTTCTGTATCTTTTGCTTGTTTTTTTCCTCCTTTTTGCTGAATTCATCTTGTAATTTGTCTGACTAACCATATTTATTATATACCTCTGGTAACATGTGGTCCTATGCTTGTTAAAGTAGTAGAAAGATGAAAAAGGAAAACAAGTTTGTTTCACTGGTTTATTTTCCTTTTAGATTCTAGACCGGCTAAATGTCAGTCAACAAAAGAACAAGTTTAGACTATATGCGACTTTTCAGGGCTTTATATAATTTTGCTTCTCATGTTATTATACCAGTTATCGATGATTAATACTAGATTCCTGTTAGTAATAGTAATTCAGTATTGACTTTAAAAAAAAGAAGTAATTCAGTATCCTTATATGCAGATTGTGGAGTTTCTACTCCCTCTTCTTGATGATAAGTTTCCTTTGCTTAGGAGTATAACCTGTTGGACACTCTCTCGCTTCAGCAAATTTATTATTGAGGTATTAAGATTTCTTTTTATGAAATTGCAAAGCCTAGTGCCTAGTTTTTCTTTTATTTTTAATAGTTCTGTTGCATGCTTTACTTCATAAAATTGTGTCCATCAATGCTTTAGAGGGAATAAGCATGATGCTTATTCAGGTGGAGGAAATAGAGAGAAGTTCTTGCAAACTTGCATTCTCTTACTATATTATTATGAGATTTTCCTTTTAACACGCATATCCATCTCTCTTTCTCCATGCTATATCAAATCAAGCAATAGAAATTACCGATTTTAGGTGGAACTTTAAATAGCTATATTTCAGGTTATTGGCCATCAAAAAGGTTACGAACAATTCAACAAAGTCCTTATGGGTCTTTTATGTAGAATTTTAGACACCAACAAGCGAGTGCAAGAGGCTGCATGTTCAGCTTTTGCTACACTTGAAGAGGTTTGTCATGTAATATTTATCACTCAGTGATATTTCTACTTCATACATACCTAGCACTCAAGAATTAATAATTTCTGCAGGAGGCTGCTGAGGAGTTGACACCTCACTTGGAAATCATTCTCCAGCACCTTTTATGTGCTTATGGAAGATATCAGGTTTTATTTTCTTTTGCAGATAAATTTAGTCTTCAGCAGGACTATTAGTTGTACCAATAAGAGAATGTATATATCTTACACTTTTTTGTTTTATACTAATAGTTCTTTTTGTAACTATTTTTAGAAAAGAAACCTTCAAATTGTTTATGATGCCATTGGTACCTTAGCGAAGGCTGTTGGAGGAGAGCTGAATCAGGTATCTAATGCTTGCATGGCTTGTCCATATCCTTTTGGTTTGTTATCTCCCTTTTAGTTTGGAAAGTGGCAGATAAAACTTAGGTCTTGTGGTCTTTTCATGATCAGCTAAAATTGCTGCCACTTTTATCTTTATATTTCAGGCCAGATATCTACAGATTTTGATGCCTCCATTGATTGCAAAGTGGCAGCAGCTTTCTGATGCTGACAAAGACCTTTTCCCTCTACTGGAGTGCTTTACATCTATAGCACAGGTATGGCGCACCTAGAGAGTTTAACTGTATAAGCCACTCTAAGCTGTATTTAAAAACCTTGTTATCATCCAACAATATCCATGTATCAGTTTACATGAAGGCAGAAAACTTATTCGTATTTTCCTTTCTAACATGCTTGTATTGTCTAGGGTTACATTCTGCTGTCCAGATTTTGTTACTGATTATAAATGATTGATTTGCCATTGATTTGTAAGTTGAGTTCTGTGAGTTGAAAATGAACATGTTAAGGCATGGGAAACACAGATAATGACTGATCACCAAAGCCTGGGGGAGGATGAACTAATTTAAAGAAACCCTAGAAATCATTTGGCTCTATCTCTTCTCTTCTCTTCTCTGTCCTGTATTTATTTTGGGCCATAACATCATAGATTCATCCCCCTTATTAATGAGTGGCAAAAAAGGTTTTGAATGGAACGCATAGTACCCTTTGATTGTAAAGGCATTGAGATTAAATCAAACCTAAGTGATCAATGAGCTGCACTGGGATTCTCAGAAGGCTTATCACTTTCACTATAAGTGATGTTTTCTCCGTCTCATATTCTGTTCATTTCTTTCTCACACTTAGTCCAAAGATTTCCAGTTTTAGATTAAATATCAAGTGGATTAGAGCCTTACTGATACTCACCCTATTCTTATGATTTGCCCTTTTCAGGCACTTGGAAATGGATTTTCTCAATTTGCTCAACCAGTTTTCCAAAGGTGCATAAATATTATCCAATCACAGCAATTGGCAAAGGTTCATCTTTTGTTTAGCTGTCCTATCACCTTTCGGTTTATATTTCTTTTATCATGTGCTTAACTTCATACTTTCTTTATATCTTGATTGTGGATTGATGCTTAATTTGCAGGTCGATCCTTCATCTACTGGAGTGCAATATGAGAAAGAGTTCGTTTTATGCTCTTTGGACTTGCTCTCAGGGCTTGCAGAAGGTCTTGGTAGTGGCATCGAAAGTTTGGTATCGACCTTAATAAAATTTTTATTTTTTGGTAGTATACCTGTGCATTCATCTGGTATTTGTTGATTGCATCTGTTTCCATCTTAAGCTTGTCATGCTAATGATGTTTTGAGAATTAATTCAGGCGAAGCAGTCTTAATTAAAACAAAATATGTCATTTCTTGTTAATATACTACTATCAAACAATATCTCAATCGCGATAACACAAGCTACTGATTCATATAAAAAATTTGCATTAAGTGCCTCATGATTGTTATTTGGTCAACCAAATTCAATTCAATACATTTGGGCTTCAATCCTAACGAAAATCTTTTGCTCTCAGGCTTTGGTTCCAGTAAATATTGTGCCTCAGTGGGTTTGATACTGTATCCTTAAAAAAAATTAATGGAAGCGTTTGGAAGATTCATTCTACTTTTCAAGATTAACGTCATTTATAATTTGTTCAAACACTCCATGCACCAGAAAGGGGGGGGGGGGGGTTGGCTTCTGGAGAGGCAAAATGTAGTGCTTGGAGCTCACTGCCTTATTGAGAGTTCTAAGGCTTTGATATATATATGAATATTCTTATACTGTATTCTGTGAAGATTTGCCAATGCTGGTCTGAAACTTACAAGATGTTCTGTTGGTTTTGTGCAAGTGCAGTTTCCTAAATTGATACAAATTGATTTTACAGGTTTTACAAAGCAATTTGAGGAACCAACTCCTGCAATGTTGTATGGATGATAATATTGATGTTCAACAAAGTGCTCTTGCCCTTCTTGGCATTCTTGCAAGAGTGAGTTTATATTGCATTCCTTACAAATTCCTTTATATATTTGCTTTTATTTGTGTATGTTTGTAGAGTGTAACAATAGCAGTGCTTTATATACAGGTGTGTCCAGCGTATTTACATCCTTGTCTATCTGAGTTTCTTAATGTTACAGCCAAACAAATGGTAAGATGAATCCTACTATACAACACCATATCTATTATTGAGCAGTGCCAGCCTTACACATTTTCTGGTATATGCAGAGCACTTCTCAGGTAACAGAATCCATTTCAGTGGCTACCAATGCTAGTTGGGCAATTGGAGAATTAGCAGTTAAGGTTGGTTTCTTATCTTTCTAATGTAGCTCTGTCAAACTGATAGAAATACTATTTTATCATTAATGAGCTGAAATTTTATCACATGTAAAATTGGGGAAAAGTATTGGTGCACAAGTGCTCTTGGTATAAAGGCCATCTTCCAGTGAGAAGAATTTTGTGAGAGAAAATTTTATTTTCAAACTGTTTATTATAGTAAATTTGCTTCTATTGATAGATGCATGGATTATATTTTCTTTTATCAAAATTATTCTCATAGGAGGGATGCTTAATTGGGATGGTACTATTTTTATCAACAATCTGATAGTGGAAATTTGGGCTCAAAATAAAGGGGGCAAATAAGAGTTACATTGAGCTGGGTTTTTAATCTAGAATTGTATTTTCACTCCAAAAATAGCGGGGTGCTTTCTAGTTACCCTTTTTTTTTCTTAGTGGAGCTATAATTGAGAGAGTAGCATGTAAGTGATTCTGAGAGGATTAGAATTTAGAATCTGTGAATTTTGATCTTGTTGCTGATAAGCACTCTCGGCTCTGATGTTTTGACATAAAGGCTGTGTTAATGATGCTTGAATAAGTGGAGTGTGATTACATCTTTTGCACTTAACAGGTCCGTCAGGAAGTTTCTCCAATTGTTTTGACCGTAGTCTCAAGCATAGTCCCAATTCTCCAACATGCAGAGGTATTACTGAACTAAAGTATTATTTGTGGTTTCTAATTTTTGTCTTTTTTTATCCCTTTTCCTTTCTATAAGTGTAGATTTACATACTACTGTTGGGCAGGGTGTCAACAGATCACTTGTAGAAAAGAGTGCTATCACTCTGGGTAGGCTTGCTTGGGTCTGTCCAGAGATTGTTTCACCTCATATGGAGCATTTCATGCAACAATGGTGCACTGCTTTATCCATGTAAAGTACTTTTGCTTCTCAATTGCCAGTATAAGAGCTGTTGCTTTAATAGTGTCTGGTAGCCTGCATCATAGCTAGCCTTTTACCGTGAAAAGTTGGCATCAACCAGAGTCATTTCGAAATTAATAGTAACATGTGTATTGTAGCCAAGGAGGTATCTTCCTGCCCTTTTTGCTTCTAATTCACACACAGTTCTTTTAATAACTCTCCTTCAGAATGAACTATTGATCATGCGATAAGTAAAATAAGTTTTAATACGAGTTGCTCATTCTTAACTTGCCAAAACATGGAATCTGTATACTGATACTGCAAGAATTGTGTATCCAAAATGGAGTAAACAAAATTCATGTACTTTTATGCATGCAATGTACATGTTCAGACATCCCTGCATATTAATTTATATAATAGGCAGTTTGAACAATCCATTGCTGAATCAATGTTGTAACTTAAACTTGCTGAAAAGGTGGAACTGGTTCTATTCATGCCAGGATGAGGAAATATAGATAATTGAATGATTTGTTCCTTCATTACTACCTGAATTTTCATCTCAATTCCTCAAAATTTCAGTCCTTGGGCATGAAATTGTCATTCTGCATTGTGCATTCTACCTATAGTTGCTGCTTTGCTCTTACGAAACGTAGTTATGAATTATAAATTCCTGGCAGGATACGTGATGATATAGAGAAGGAAGATGCCTTTCGTGGTCTCTGTGCAATTGTATGCGACTTCTTTCAAAATCTCTTAGTGAATTATCTTAGTAATTGCAATTTTAAAGGAGAATTTATGAAATGTTTTCAGGTTAAAACAAATCCATCCGGGGCTTTAAATTCACTGAGCTATATATGCAGAGCAATTGCAAGTTGGCATGTAATACTTTTAGCAACAATTTAACTTTTAAATGTTTGATGCACCTTTTATCTCCAAGTTTACTATTGTCTGTCTCAGGTAATAAGGAATGAGGAATTACACAATGAGGTCTGCCAGGTCTTGCTTGGGTATAAACAGGTATTTTCATTTCTCTTTGTGCCTTGAGTTCAAAACTTTAGTTGATAGAGATCGATCAATCATATCATTACGAATTAGCGAACAACATATATATGTACAGATTCTCAAAAATGGAGCATGGGAACAGTGTCTTTCCGCATTGGAACCGCAAGTGAAAGAAAAATTATCAAATTATGGGGTATAAAAAGTTACCATCAAGTCATGAGTTGCTTACATGGAGGGATCTGTTTCAGGCTTGTACGAGTCCCAGAGCTTAATTGAAGCACTTAACACAACTTATTTTTTTAGACCCTTCAGAGGTCCATCATATGTATTTTGTTCATATACTTTCGATTTATACCATGGTCATGGTGTTTGGTAGGTTTTTACTTTTAGCCCAATCAGGTATTTGACAGTTAAATCTTGTATAGAGGAGAGATGTTTATTTGCAAAACCGATATAAGGAATTGGTAAACATCGAAGGTTGCATGCAATCTTTGTCATTGTTGTTTGTAAGTTTGTACTATGTTTTGATCTATAGGAAACGTTGTTAATGTTATTAATGGGTTTCTAATTCTCTTAATTTCTCCCTACGAGAGCAAGAACCAAAAAAAAATGACAAATCTTCCATTTGTCATTCTCCCTACAGTACCATGGATTACGAAACGTAGTTATGAATATTACAAATAAATCTAAACAAATTTTCATTTCGTTTTTCTTCAAAACCAGTATGTACTGGTCTTATGACTACCATACTTTATATATAAAAAAATAATTTTGTTTTTATTTTATATAATATATATATATATTCCAGCAATAATAATAATAATAATCCACAAGTCAATAACTGGCACAAAAGAGCCCATAAGTTTAACGGCATTGTTGGGCCAAAAAGCCATAACCCATAAAGGGCCCAACAATGAGCCTATATACCTTGCAGCGTCGTATTTTTACCAACTCTTAAACCCTTGCACTCTGTAATCTGAATCACATTCTCCTCTTTTTCTTTAAACCGCAAAAGCAATTTTCATGGCTTTAACCAAATCAAAGCTACGCTTTCCTTCTTCTTTCTCTTCTTTCTCTCAACGCTTCTTCAAATTTTACTCTTCTTCATTGCCAACTGAGCTCCAAGAAGTTGAAGCCGACGAAGCTGATACGATTGAAAAACCCCAAACCGCCGCCCTTTCACCCGAAGAAACCCTAGTCATCGAACAATTCCATTCCTTAATCAAAGACCACCACCGCAAAAACCCGAACCCAGACCCAAACTCGGCCCCACCAACCCCTAACTTCACCATCCCATCTCTCTCCCTCGACTTCTCCAAAATCTCCACCGTTCATCCCATCTCTCCTTCCCTCGTACGCCACGTCATCGACAGATGCGGTGGGGTTCGCCACGGCATACCTTTTCTCCAAGCCCTCTCCTTCTTCAATTGGGCCACCACCCGCCCCGACTTCGCTCACTCGCGGGAGCCGTACAACGAAATGATCGACCTTGCTGGAAAGTTGAGGCATTTCGACTTGGCTTGGCATTTGATCGATCAGACGAAAGCCAAAAACGTCGACATCTCGATCGAAACCTTCGCAATTCTTATCAGGCGTTACGTGAGGGCCGGATTGGTAGCGGAGGCTGTGCACGCGTTTAATCGTATGGATGATTACGGGTGCGTTCCTGATATGATTGCATTTTCAGTTGTGATTAGTAGTTTATGTAAAAAAAGAAGGGCTGATGAAGCTCAGACTTTTTTCAATAAATTGAAGGACAAGTTCGAACCTGATGTGATTCTATACACTAGCTTGATAAACGGCTGGTGTCGAGCCCGTAATATTTCAGAGGCCGAAAGGGTATTTAAAGAAATGAAACTGGCAGGGATTAAGCCAAATGTGTATAGTTATACTATTGTGATTGATGCATTGTGTAGATGTGGCCAAATTACGCGTGCTCATGATGTTTTTGCAGAGATGATTGATGTTGGGATTGAGCCAAATTCGATTACTTTTAATAATTTGATGAGGGTTCATGTCAAGGCTGGTCGGACGGAGAAGGTTTTGCAGGTTTATAATCAGATGAAAAGACTTGGTTGTGCCGCGGATACGGTTACTTATAATTTTCTTATAGAGAGTCATTGTAGGGATGATAATCTTGATGAGGCAGTTAAGGTGCTTAATTTGATGCTTAAGAAAGAGTGTATCCCGAATTCGGCTACTTTCAATACTATATTTAAGTGTATTGAGAAGTTACGGGATGTGAATGCTGCTCACCGTATGTATGCTAAGATGAAGGATTTTAAATGTATGCCTAATACTGTTACGTATAATATATTGATGCGAATGTTTGCTGGCGCAAAGTCTACTGATATGGTTCTCAAGTTAAAGAAAGAGATGGATGAGAATGAGGTTGAGCCTAATGTGAACACTTATCGGATTTTGATCACAATGTATTGTGGGATGGGGCATTGGAACAATGCTTACAAGTTCTTTAAAGAGATGATTGAGGAAAAATGCTTGAAACCAAGTATGCCTCTTTATAATATGGTGCTGGAGCAGCTGAGAAAAGCTGAGCAGTTAAAGAAACATGAGGAACTAGTAGAGAAGATGGTTGATAGGGGATTTGTCACACGTCCTTTGTAGAAGTAGCTTCTTGCTGTTGTATCTTTGATGTCTGTGAGGTAATTCTCAAATTTTCAATGTCATCAACTGATTAAATGCTTCAAGTCTCATCTGTTTACACTGAAGAGTTAGGATGTACTGTTTTATCTTCTTCATCCATCTGTGTTCGACAAGTAGCATACTTAGTTCTCATAGTTTTACTCATTTGTCATTTCTAGGTTATCAAATCTCCTTCAAATTTTGGTTACAGCTTCCAACTCTATTTGGTGGACTATTCTGTTGGAGCAATTTATTTGAATGATAATTTGTTTATGGATGATCTTTACTCTCTGAGCATCATATTTGGAGAAGCTCCTCGCATCAAGTTTTAATGCAGGTAATACCTGTTTGTAATTCATATAAAACAATATGATATTGGGGCTACATTTTGTCAGGTTGGCAGCATGACTCTTGAGAATTCTTTTATGAATTTGTCAAATTTGGCAGGCTAGTTTGGGTTGCTAGTTAAAAATCCTTTGTTTATCCTTACAATCTCGATTATTCTCCATTTCTCGTCTAATCGCCTGTTTCAATTCAGCTGCAAAATCCATTTCTTTTCAGGCAAAGCAGGTACAATTAATGTTTAAAACACATTCATTTCAAACAAGATGAAACAAATCTACAAGGAACTTAGAACAAAGTGGCAATAGAAACAAAAAATCTATGAAGATGCATTAAGATTTAAGCTGAAAGAATAGGTGTTTGTCAAGTTCTTGAAAGTTTTCTCAGCGGCATTTACAAATTAATATATTAGCTAAGACAAGATGCTTCAGCCCTAGAAGGGTCCGGAGCTCTTAGAGCCGTCCATAGAGCTTCAGCACTCGATCAAGGAGAAGGAAGTCCTGCAAGTCCAAGGAGAGAACCATAACTGATTCTCTTCCTTTTGGAAAGAAAAAAAATGCTTCCTTTTGTCACAAAATTGTCCAAAATTTAACCCCAAACTAAGCTCAGATGCAAAAAACTGATTATATTCAAAACCATTTGCTCTTCCATTTAAAAAAAAAAAAACTTGGCACTAACTGAAATCTCTCTCGTAAAAATTAATGGGTAAATCACAAGAAGATCAATTTTGGGGGGTTCATTTCCAACTAAGAAGTATTGGATTTGATTATTACAAAGCAAAGAATATGAACTGACCTCGAGACAAATAAACAGGACTGTGGGCCTATACTATATCTAAATGAAAAGAGTCCTTCTTGGGTTTAAGGTCCATGGTTTAATGATTCTGGCATTGTCTAAAGTCTTAAGTAACCCATAACCTTTATTTCTTTTTTCAATCTTAAATTTTTTATTTATATTAAAAAATAGAAGTGGGGACTTGAGATGCATTGAATTTTTTTTTCGTTGAAAGTTGTTTAATTTAAATAAAATTAATAAATAATAGAAAAGTATATTAAAAATTTCTGTGGAAATAGTTGAGAGATTTGTGAGACCGGTTGCTTTGCTTTGAGTACAACTTGCTTAAATGAAACTTTGTCTTTGTTTTACTGTTCCATGAATAAAAAGCTGTATAGTTTTCAAACTTTTTTATGATTTCATTAATTGTTTTCTTTTATGTAAATATCAACGTGTATTTATATATATATATATATATATATGGGGTTTGATTAACGGATGTCTATTGATACCAATTAAATATTATTTTATTATTGTTTTAGAAATAATTTTATTGAATTCAAAAAATATATATTAATTAGATTTTTTTTTATAAATATCATCTTAATAAATATCACGAGATATTGAATAATATTTTACATTTATATATATATATATAATTACAACAATAAAACCAGCCTCATATTCTTCACAAAGAAACTCTTTTGTCTCTTTCATCACCAAAATAGGGTAGTTGTTTGACATAAACCTCTGACTTCAATGCCATAACCCATAATTATCATAATTATATTAGGAAGTACATATTTGACTTCAACCAAAAAAAAAAAATCAAAACCCTTCCAATCCACAGATCTTTCTTGAAAAGCTGGAAATTTCCCTATTCAGAACAATATTAGCATAATTTACAACTTTGTGGACTACTTCAAATCATATAAACTTTGAAAATTTAATCATGTAAGCCCTAAAGATAATACTTACTATTATGTACATCTAATAATATTGGACACGACATAAAAAAATAATTAAAATATGATACGTTAAGAAATAATAACATAAACACGACATGAATACACGAATTTGTCAAAATCTATATAAAACGAATTATTAGCGAGTTAAAATTTATATAAATATAACACCTTAAACATAATTATAATATAAAAAATTAACGAACACAATACGGATACACAAATAACCAAATCTACTACTATAATAAATAAATAAATAAAATGAAGATGGGGAGTGATTATTAGAGCTGCTCATGGGCCGAGCCGGGCTGCGGCCCGGTTTTTTTTTATTTTCTCTGCCCAGGCCCGGCCTTGGGTCGGCCCGGCTCGCCCGTTTAGGCCCGAAAAACTGTTCATTGGAATAAAAAAATAAATTTATTTTTATTTTTTTATAATTAAAATTAAATAAAATAATATTATTATAATAAAAATTATTGTTCCGGGCCGGGCCGGCCCGGAACACAAAATATCCTGCCCAAACCCGGCCCAATACGGGTCGGGCGGGCTGTCCGGCCCGTGAGCAGGTCTAGTGATTATCAACTTTTTTTTTGGTGATGTATTAAGAACTAATACCAAGAAATTAATAAAATAACTATAGGAGGATAATAATGAAGAAAATAAAATAAAAATTTTAAAATTCAATTGAAACTTACCTTTATTCTCCCATCAAATATAGGATTTGTATTTAAAAGGTTTCAATGTCAACTATGGAACACAAATTAAGAAAGTTATAATTAAGGAAAAATTTATTCATAAGGTAAAAATTTGAACATCCTTTTGGTATCGACCTACCAAAAATGGGGGGTAAAGAAAGACTATAACCATATGTTGTAATACTAATATTTCAGAAAACGTATTACTTCTTAAGATTAGTTGGTATAAGAAGAAAACGCATTTCCAACCCAAGCCTTGAAAATTGCAATATTTCTGAAATAGAATCTTGCTAATTAGTGCCATTGCCAGTTGCCAAACTTAATTCTATTACTAATTACATTAGTTAATTTCTTTTCGTATCTGTCAATTACATCTAAAATTCATGTATACTTGTTGTATTTTATATTTTTTTCGTATTAATTGTATAAATATAAACACAACACAAATTATTAAATACGTCAAAATTTTAAAAATTAATACGATACATATATTAAACGCGACAAATTAATCATATTTAAATGTATTGTGTCATGTTTATTATATTATTTATATATTTATTAAACGTATCGTGTTCCTATCATATTTAAAATTACCAAATTTACTATCAATTTTGCACATAATAATATAATATTCCTTTATAAGCCACTCTCGTACAGATTAAATCACAGCTTGACAAGTCAAAAACCGACAAAGCAAAAGCCAAAAGGCATGCCAATTTATTTAAATCACTTTGCTTATTAGTAAGTTAATTAATTAATTAATTTACCCTGTTTATAGAAACTTTGAATACAAATTAATATTGTCTGCAAATAGAAGGGAACTCTGCGTCACCAAAGCAAGCTGTATAGTATTAAATTTCTGATGGGCAAACAAGGTTTGCGCAGTCTAAAATCGGCTTTGACCCAACCTTTCCCTGTCTGATTTGGTCAAAATAAAAAACCTCACATTTCATTTGAAGTTCTGAGTTTTATTTATCTTATTCATTACATTACATTACATTACATATAAAAGAGTGTTCAAAAGAAAAGAGTTTTGCCAAATTCTGTCAAGTGTTTACATACAATGGAGAAACAAGCTAAACCCAAAAACAAGATCTTGAAGTTTTTGCCAAAAGCAGCTTCAGCAGTAAGTGTCAGCTTTCAAAACCCTCCGTTCAGCCCAGGCAGAGACAAGAGACCGGACAATTTTACAGGCAAGCATAGAGCTTATGCAGGCAAAGGATTCTCTGGTCCAATCATTTCGATAATTCCCGATGAAGCTCGAAGAAAGTCCAAGAGTGAAACCTTCGAAACTCAAGAACCAACTTCACCGAAAGTTTCATGCATGGGACAGATCAAACACAAGAAAAATATCAAAAAAGCTAAGCGTGTTTCGCCTCCTAAAGTGTCGAAGCCTATCTCTGAATCTTCTTCTTCTTCTGGAGAAGTAAAGAAGCATGCATCAAAGTTAAGCCGAATCTTTAGCATGGCAAAATCAGCAAAGAAATCTGATGCATCAAGTGGTGAGAAGACAGAGTTGCCTGATAGAGCGCCTTCTTTGGGCCAAATGAAGCGGTATTCAAGTGGCCGTGATGCTTTTGCCAGTTTTGATTGGATGGCTCAGATTGCACCTGTGGAAGCTGATCATAGGGATTATTACTCTGATGAAGAAAGAAGAGATAGTGATTTTGAAGAAGAAGAAGAAGTGATCATTCCTTTCTCGGCCCCAATGACGATTGGTGGAGGGGTGCCTTTGCAGCCAAAGAAAGAAATTAACATATGGAAAAGAAGAACCATGGATCCACCTAGACCCCTTCAATTGAATTCCATGGTCAGCGCAAATTGATTGATTTTTTTTTTCCTTTTGCCCTCCCTGTTCTTTCTTCTTTTCTTAATTCTCATATACAGATTATGCAAATATAGAATGATAAAATATGGAGAAGTCTGTAATTGGCATCTGGTATAATTTGGACTCTGTTGATTCCTGGTTTTTGTACAGATAAATATTGCTTGAACACAACTTCTTCCTTTTCTTTTTGTTGGAGATTGCTTTGAAACAAACAAAGCGTTGCATCAAACAAGGGATAAGGATTAACAGAAGGGAAATAATTTAGTAGAATCATGTCTTGACTCTTGATCCAATTATAATTTTGTTTCCATTTTTCTAAGAACGAAATCAACGCTTTATCCTCTTAGTTATACGTAATCACTTTGAATAAGGCTCTCGTTTAATACATTTAATCAAAGCAGGGTCATGTTTCTGTGACTATTCAACTTTGATTGCTTGTAAAACTGACAATACATGAACAGCTAAAATTAAGTAGTCCAGAATTTGTAATTCCATTACTAACAGGTTGATATGTTTTACAAGTAAAACCTATCTGTCAAAATTGTGGCCGCCTGCCAAAATGGAAAAAAAAAAAAAAACTCATAGCCATAATAAGGCATGGAGTGGTTTCAAAGTCAATTCGAAGCTGTATTATAGAAGATCAGTGGTCCAAGTTTGAGCTGGTTTTGGGTTTGTACATGCTATGCCAACGCCTTGACAATGATGCTCGACCTTTCAACATTTTTGACAGTGAATCTTTTTATAAGAATTAAATGGATGGATATTAACAATGATGCTAGAAATTTAAAGCAAAATCACGATTCCTTTTATGCATTTCTTTTCTTTTCAGGATTTTTTTAAAGTCATATGTGATTCTGAAAATAAAATTGTCCACGTCCCTTTTTAAAAACGCCACCAAACTCTCAATTTTGTCTGATTCAATACATGATGACCCACAGCTTAACTTTAATTATGTTTATCTTGTCCTCTTGCCATAACTCATGAACTATATATATATATATATATATATATATATATATAATTAAGCACTCTATATATTAGTAATTAATTCACTGGATCACCTTTTTCTATTGCAATGGTTTGGAGCAAAAAGTTCACTCGTTTTGAGATGGAAGTCCTTCTTTGACTCGTGGTATGAACTAAGAAAAGACAAAACCAGCATCTCACTTTCTAACTGTAAAACCACCATCAACTCCAAAAGAACAAATCAATCTCTAATCCAAATTGTTAATGAAAGGATGTCTTTAAACTTAAGTGGTAAGAAGATAAGAATAATACTTAATCAAATTCTTAGATAGCATATATAGCAATATACTTTCTTTTCTTTTATTTTTCCTTTTTCATAGTGGAAGTGGGGCGGGAATTAAAGGAGGCTTTTTGATTGTTTTACATAATGAACTCAACCTCATCCTAATTTCTTAATACACATAAAAAACTTTACCATCTAAGCTAATGATAACTTAATTCAATGGCAAAATGAAATCTTAAAATCGTTTCTTTTTCTTTTTCCAGGTTTTTGGTTGGTTTACTAGAAGATCATTTCCGACTGTACAAAAAAATCAAGGTCTAGTTTTGCAACAAAAAAAAACTTCTTTGCATGTAAATGAAGAAAAATGTGACATAAAAGAGCAATATCATTAAAATAATAAAAGCAGAGGGAAAGGCAACCATTCAGCATATGAGAAAATCTCAAATATATAAACAATAACTTTTGGTTGTAGTAGTAGTTCTTAGGAGTAATATGACCCAAGGAGAAAATTCTTCTTTCTGTTTATGATAGTCTCATTTTCTGATAAACCAAGCCGTGAAGTATATGGAGAAAGGAGACCATGGGCCATGGACATCTCAATCCTTGCTGAAAACTTAGCCCGGTCCGAGTCTCAAAAGCCTATTTTTTAAACAAACTAAATTTTTAATTAAGATTAAAGTAAAGAAAGTTTTGGTCCTCTTTTAGATATAGATTAATGTGGGCTACACTTGAGTTTCAGTACTAAAATTCATCTTCCAACATATCAATGATGTAGTAGTACATTCAATTAGATTACTTTGTAATAATTGATGTTTTGTTTTGTATCATTTGAGTTTCCATTTTTAAGTTACTCGAACGCCTTGGTATCTTAGAATCTCCCCAATAAGTTCTCCTTTCCCAGAACCCACATACCTTCCGCATATCTCTCCATCTCTGATGAACAAAAACGTTGGCACCTCGATCACGTCCATGTCCTTCAGAAATTGCATGCAGCTGTCGTTCTCATCACCGTTCATCCTCGCAAAAACCACAGAATCCATCTGCTTTGACAGCTTAATCACCGTTGGATACACCTTGACACATGGCCCACAATGTTTGAGCCCCACGTCCAGAACAATCAGCCTATGGTCAACCTTGTGGTCTTCAATGAGCTTCTCCACGTCCTCCCTACGGTGCAGCTGAACCACACCTGAATGACTGTCACCGTAGTATAACACATCGCCCATCAGCTGATCTGGGCCAATCCCTTCTTCTTCATGGATTTTCTCCATGCTCTTGTAGAAGCTAAAGTGAGGGACTTTCTCTATTTTCTCTCTTTTGCAAAGCTCCCTAGTCTTCTCCGATTCATCACCCATCACAAGGATGAATTCTACATCGTTGCAAGTGCTGCTAAGATCTACCATAAAAGGGTAAATTTTACTGCTATGGGAACTGTGGCTAGCAGCGTATTCTACCACAACAAGCTTGTTTTTAGCCATTCTAAGAGCTTCATCGAATTCCTGTATGCTGTGAACCTGCTGTACTCTCTCATCACTTGGAGCTTTCTTTGTCCCAGGAGCAGCTGTAGCCTTAGTGATGAAGCGGGGGGTTTTGCTTGTTTCTAGTTTTGTTGAAAAAGATGTAGGCCTAGTAACAAAGGATGGTAGAAAAGAACCATGGGAGCAACGAGAAGTGATTTTTGGGATGAAGTAAAGATCAGAAGGTGGCCTAGTTAAGAAATTTGTGACTGCAGCCATTAAGAGGTGAGGTTACTGAGAAAGAATTAAACTCTCTTCTGGAGTTCCTTCTGGGGATCCTGAGGAACAAGGATGAAATCTAAAAATCTAATCGACCAGAAATGGTAACCACTCGATCGTTTTGGTTCGTTCTGTTCATGTTATCCACATATTTCACTCTTTTTTGGAATATTATTTGGTCATGATATTTGAGCACTTTGGATGGTAGAGTTTTCTTTCTGCAATCACTTCGCTTAATTTTTCCTTGTCCTTTTGTTAGTGAAAAAGAAATAGAGTAGTACTATCCATTTTGAGGTTATTAACACTTGAGAGTCGAGATATGTAAAAGTCCGCTCGGCTGAAATCAATTGGGCTTCTATAAAATGAACATGTGGGCTTGGTTTTCAGTTTTAACTTTGAAATTTCATGGCAAATGGTGTAAGCTCTGATTCTTGAGGGTAAGTTTTAACTTTGAAATTTCATGTTATCCATTTTCAGTTTCACTTTCACAGTGAACAAATGCAGGCTCCTCATATGTTGAGCTAGACATGGAATTTGAGCGTTGCTTGTTAGACAGTATGAAAAGAAGCAAAGATGAATAATTTTTCATTATAACAACCAAACCAAGCAAGATCTTTATCATTTTGGGCCGGGCCAGAGGTTCAGATACAATGCATGCAGTTCTAGGGATGGCCTTTGTTGAAGATAATATCCAAAGTCCAAACTCCAAAGCCTTATCTTAACAGTTAACCCGTTAACCTGACATAAACTGACATGACAGGATTACAAAGTCCAAGGTTAAAGGAGGGGCTGAATAACAGTAATAGTAAATTTAGGAAAGAAATGAATTACAAAGTCTCATGTCAAAGGAGGCCCAAGTAACAAACAGTACTAATCAACAACTCATGGCCTTTAGTTTCAACTTCATCTTTTAGTTCATTTGTCTGTCATCAGTCATCACTATAAACACAGAGATCTTACAACTTTTCTTTCTACAAGCTATACAGTCCTTACCTAATTGTATTCTAAAACTAGTTATCTTCTACAATATAACTCTTATGGAAATGCACCATTTCATTTCATGGCAAGTTTCGTCGATGTGAAAATTTTGATGGGTACTCCCTCTACTCGAGAAAAAGTAGCCCCAATTAGTGAAGTATAGCGACTTTAGCCGACCTTCCTTCCTATCTGCCAAAACTATAAATCTCTCGTTCTACGGAACTTCTCTCCATCTCAACCGTCATTATCGTATAATATAATATAATATTAGATGACTAACTCCACAAGTCAATTTGTATCAAAGCAATTTTCAAATTTAACCATTTATAAGGCTAGGTAGAGAGCTACTAATATAATAATTTCAGTGTATTGTATTGAGAATACGACAGAATAAGGCGAGGAAATGTTTGAAAGATCCAACGTAATTGTGGCCCACATGTCCACATAAAAATGTGACAAAACACACAAAAAGCCGAACAGGTTTGTTTGGAGGGATCTATGCCTTTGCCTTGCCACTTGCCAGTGGTCGCCACCTAAGCGCCTTTGCAAAAATTCCTAACGTTCCATGTGCGCTCTCACCCTGCCCATCAGACCAGACCAGACCATTTCCTCACTGGCTCACTGCCATCACTTTGGCTTTGGCTTTCCGTTTTCAAAATACTACCCACCATATTTTTTCCTCTTAAAACTCCTAAACTATAACGAATTCAAAATCTTCACCATTTTTCCAAATTCTACATTCTTTTTCAGTTTAAGCATAATGTCACCTTAGATCTCTACACAGTTAATTTTTTACTACCAAATTTCACTAAACTTTACAAAATTAGGTTGAAAAAATGAATGAGATAATGAGTGTGGTGAAAAATCCGAGGGAAGTGTGTATCATTTGTTTGTTTTGGTTTTGGATGTCGTAATCGTTTCACCATCCTCGACAGGCGACAGCTTAGAAAAGCTGTTTTGTGTTCCACAAAGTCACAGCTCACCATCACTAACCACCACCACTCGAATTCAACAAAAATCTCCATTCATTCAAAAAACAACAAAAATTTCGTTCCTTTCCTTATCACCAAAGATCAACAACTGGAATTTAAATAAAACTTTAAAAAAAAAAAAAAAAAGTACATGATTTCGATTAATAAAAGTAGAAAAAAAGAGAAACCTGGGAAATTATTATTATTTTTTAAAAAAGGCTAAAATAACAAGAGGTGGAACACAATGCTGCAACGACGTTACCTCAAGAAAATGGCTAAGATTTTGAAGGTGGCAGTTCGGGTTTTCTGAGGAGAATCATGTGCATCGGGGAAAAAATTTCAGAATCCCCACCTCTGGTCAAATAATCAGCGGTCTTGAACAGCATGTCGTGAACATCAACGGTTCCTTTAGGAGCTATCCCTATGGCAGCTAGCACAGTGACGAGAATGTGGTTCCTCCAGTAGGCGATTCTCCCCATCTTAAGCCTGGTCCACCAGGGTAAAGCCGGTGGCTTGGCTAGATCCTTCTCTTTGACAACCTCAAAGCCTACCTTTTTAGCAGTCTCCGCAATGTCCAAGTAGCTCCTGAGACCAGGCAAAGCATCACCTCTCTCGATACCTTGAATGACCTCCACGTGTTCAGGGTTATCACCTCTGTACTTGTCAGTTGTGACCCACTCATAAGACACGTATAGAGATCCGGGTTTCAGCACTCGAAAGACCTCGGCGTACACCTCTTCCAGTTTCGGCGCGTGGCATGTTGCCTCTATTGAGTACGCGCCGTCGAAGCTGTTATCTTGAAATGGCATCTCCAAGAAGTTTCCGCAAACGACTTCGCAAAGCGAATCTAGCCCAGCTTTCTTGTTGTGAAGCCGGGCACGCTTCACTTGGTACTCGTTGATCGTGATGCCCACGACTTTGGCTCCCGAGTGAGCCGCGATAGCACGCATGGGCCCACCTACGCCACATCCGACGTCCAGGATTCGATCTCCCGGCTTGACGTCGATGAGATCAACGGCCATCTCTTCGTGGAGGCGCGTTGCGTCCCGGTGGGATTTCCCTGGGATAGAGGGAGAGAAGTGGAAGGATTGGCCCCACCCCCATTCGTAAATATCGGTGACTAGGTTGTAAAAAGTATCGACAAAGTCTGGAACTTTTTCGGCGGTTTCGATCTCCTTTGGGCGGCGGAAGAAAGACCAATATTGTTTGTAGTTGTCCTGAACTTTCTCTGCAGAGATGGAACCGCCGGAGAGATCGACGGCTCGCTTGCCCTTTTGCTCGGCTGGGCCTAAAACGCAGACGAACCAGTAAAGACCGCAGGCTAGAAGAGCCCCGGTACAGAAGAGAGCAAGAGAATCCATGAGAAAAGAAAGAGAGAGAATGAATGGCAGTGGGAAAAAGAAGAGGTAAAGTATAACACTCACTCGCATCCCCTAAAAGTTAAAGAGAAAATTTGTGATATGCGCTAGCGTACTTAGCGCTAAAGTAGACGCGCTACACGCGTGCGGAGAAATTGTTGAACATAACCACATGGAGAACATAGAACAAAAGAAAAAAGACAATACTAGGTCTAGACTCTTGAGTTACTGTTTGCTTACTAGCATTTTTTAATATTTTCATATATAATAATAATAGTGTTCGTTTAACCGATGTCTATAGACTTTAGTTAAAGATTGTTTATTTATCTTTTTAAAAAAAAAATTTATATTTAATACATTATTTTTATTGTAGTCAAAAAAATTTTTATGTATTAATTATATTTTTCTTTTTTATATTTATCACTTTAATCAGTGTTACTAGACATTGGTTAACATTTCACATAATAATAATATTTTTTAACACATTAAAAATAATAAATTAAATTATTTAATTTTTTATTTAATATAATTTTATTATTATAAATAATATATTAATTAACTTTAAAAAATGCTTTATAACACACGTTAATAAAACTCTTAAGAGAAATTTCATTATTAAAATTTTTAGATTTCATAAGTGAAGTTAATAACTCTTTAAGTATGTTAAAAAAATTTGTACATGTGACATTTTTTTAATTCTATTTGTGAAGTTAAAGAAATTTGCAGTCAATATATCAAAAACTAACTTTTATTATAATTGTTTGGTTTAGAAATTATCTTTCAATTGAGTTTTTATATTTCACAAATAAGATTAACATAATGATATATATTTTTTAAGATATATTAAAAAAATAAATGGGAATACCATAATTTTCTAATCCGTATATAAAATTAAAAAATTCTATTGTCAATATATCAAAGACATTTTTTTTTTATATTGTAAGGAAAATATTATTCTAATTACCAAACTTTGTAATTTTCAAAAAATTTAAAAAAAATAAAAAGAAATCAAAATAATGTTTTATGATAAAGTTTTTTGTGTATATAAAACAAATAAGTGTTGGAGAATCCTCGAAGACTCAAAATTTTGAATTAAGAGACAAGATTCAGTTCATTTTTTTTCCGAGAATCTCTGGTATAACGAGAGGTTAATTGAAATCCATAATATTTCAAAGAGAAATCTTACATATCTTAATTTTTTAATTGTTCGAATGTGAAATTAATGTGCAGTTGAGATAACTAAACTCTTTCATCCTTTGACATGCATTTTTTTTTTTTGGTGGATCGCTTATCCTTTGACCAGCATTTGCATGAGGGCCTATTGGATGTAGCTAGGCCTCGAATTGTTGTTAGTTAAAGCTGTTAATCTACTCTTATGATTAATTAATAAATTTAAAAATGAGTCATGTTATTCCTTTTATCAAATTTGTATTCTCTCGACTCTCGAGATGTAATTATTGAATAAATTCAATGATGCATTTAATAATTTATGAATAAGTCAATTGATTCATAAATAAAATATTACAATTAAATCAATAATTACATGCTAATGTTATGTCATGAAATATAAGTATTTAGAATAAATTTTGAAAACATAAATTTGAAAATTTATATTTGGATTTGGATTTTATTTGTTATATAAATTGTAAAAATAAAATACATACATTATGTATAAATTAGTTAAGATTCAATATGATTATATATTTGAAAGGTATAAAAATATACATTTCAAATTTACGAATAGCAATAGGTATTTCAAATTCACTACTAAATAGTCATCCAACAAATTTGTGAATTTGAAAAATAATCATAAATATTACATTTATATGTGTTTTATTATATAATTTATACTATTTTTGAAATCCAAATTTATTTTTTAAAATCTAAATTCCCAAACACATTTTAAAGAATTTCAAACACCATTAATACCTGAAGATACATTTCTTATAGAAAATGAGGGTTAAAGAATAAAATAAACTTTGGGAGGTGAGTTGAGGGTGTTACCATCCATGACTTTGTGTCATATACTTTGTACAACTGAAGCAAGAGCATAAAAAAATAAAAAATTATTACTCCAAACTAACTAAATGAGACCAATCACCAATGTATGTATGTAATTGTTTATCTAACTAGTAAGTATAACTCAAAATAAAAATAAATATAATATATTTTTTTTTTTACTAAAGTTATTTATAACCTTAAATTAATTGAAGCCAATAAGACAGGTTCGTGGCCGTCTAGCATTGGTTAATATATATCTGGTCAGAAAATTTCTCCACATTTGACTGGATGCCCCCTGATCTCGTGGATTAAAAAAGATGCTACAAATAGTTGTTGGCCTAATAAAAAAAAAAAGTTTATGCTAAGTTTTAGTAACATTTAATCCATTTACTTATAAGTACTATTAGTATTTACAAATATTCTTCTCAACAGGAGAGACAGACGCATAACAAAAATTTTAAGACTTTGTTAATGAGTATTTTAAAATTATTATATTAGATAAAGTATAAATTTATTTTTTTAATATATTAAAATTTATCAAAATAATAATTAAATTATTATTATAAATAATAAGATTTTGTTAATAAATGTTTTAATAATACTCTTTAAGGTTATTATACATAGTAGTATCTTCATCAAATGTATTGAAAATGATTGAATAAAGTTGTCAAATACTCTGCATTTAATATAAATTTTTTATATAAATAATATATTAACAAACTTTAAAAAAAAATTTAAAAATACTAGTTAGCAAAATTGTTCGTTTAATCGGTATTTATAGCCACCTATTTAAAATTATTTAATTGTTAGTTTAATTTTTTTATATATTTAATACATTATTTTTATTAAATTTTAAAAAATAATTAATTATATTTTCATTTTTATATATAATACCTTAACTGGTATCTAAACTCTAATGATATTGATTAATATTTTTTTTAATAATAATTTAATTAACCTTAATTTGTTAATAAAATTCAAAATTTTATTAGAAGAGTAAATGCATTAAATTCAAAAAGAATCTTCAATTTCAATTTTGTTGTTTCTCACGTGCTCTCACCACATGTCAATTTGCCATAAATAGGCTGGCTGGCAGGCTGCCTCACCTGGACAAATATGCCCTTCCTCTCATCTCTTAAAAAGAAAATTCATCATTTTCCAATAATTTTTTTCTATTAAACATCAAATATAAAATCAATTTCTTTCTGAAATACCTCCATTCCTCGTCTTCTTATAATCTTTAATCCAATGATTTTTCAAAATTTCTTATTTAATCAGATTGTTTTTATCTCTAGAAACAACGATGAAATTGGTTCAAATTTGTTTCTCTTTCTTCAAAGAATAATTCGAGAATTTAGAGTTTTCTCAAATAAGGCATAATTTAAAAGTAAGATGCTTTTATCTTTTCAAATTATTTTGAACAAAATAAAAGTAAATCATGGGACAAAAAATTTAAGTGAAAAAGTCTAAAATTTAATAAAAAACCCAACAACCATGAAAATTGTATAAAAAAAAATTAAATAAAAAATTCATATTAAAGGACAACCCATCCAATGTAAAAAGGAGACGATGATGAAAATAAGTATAGATTTAATGAAAAAAATAGAGAGTTTGAAGTTGTGGGGAGTAGGGACAAAAACGGATTTTAGCTGGCGAGGGGGCACATAACAGATAACAACACAGTGGCAGCAGGAAGGAAAGAGGAGCTAAGCTAAATCTAGAGCCTACTGCCTACCTAAAGATGTGTTTGTTTGTAGAACAGGCAATGTAGGCTGTAGCAAGAAATCACGTGGAAGCTTCTTTTAATAATATATAATAATATATGCCGCTTTCACTTTATTATTAGACTTTGTACTTTTCTCTCATAATAAAAAATAAAAATAAAAGAGAAAGAAGAAAGAAAAGCATCGCCCAAAAGATGCTTTTTCGCCGTTGGATCTCTGAAATATCTCTGCTTTTTTTTTTTTTCTTTCTTTCTTTTAGTTTTAGCTTGCAAAGAACCAAACACCATCCCCTCTTTAACTTCTGTCATGTTGTAGATTGGATTATTATAGTCATAAAAAAAAAAATACTAGATTAATCGTGGATCTTAAGAAAAAACTTAATGAAATTTACATAACCGGGAATAAACATAAAAGTATATTTTTTAAACATGAATCGTCAACCTATTGATACAGCGCATAATGCGGTGGAGAACAATGATACCCACGGATTTGATTAGTTTTAATTTCTAATAATTAAGATCATAAAGTAAGATTCCCTGCATTAATTTGGATTGAAGCAAATCCTAAAAAAAAAAAAGATCTTTATAGGTATTGTAATTAAAGGGGAGGTAATAAAGCTATTAAACTTTTTAATTTTTTTGAAATATTACCAAATTCTAATATTTTTCTCCTGTGACTACCATTGTTTTTCCCCTCAAGCTCAAAGGCTCAAACCTTTTTGAGCTTTTCTCTCCTCACAAGTTTTTCCTCCAAGCTGGCATAACCAGAAGTTCTCTGAGATGATGAACTTCCCAAACTAGGCTTTACGCTTAAGGAGAAGGTGTCTTTCCGAGGCAATCATTGCACATAGCAAAGGGCTTTGAGCCTTTTATCCATGGTGGTGTTCTTCTTAGCCCATGAAGTTTTCTGAAGGTAAGCGCTCGCATGTGGGAGGAGATTGAAGAATGGAGAGGACGGATGAATATTTTTCTCAACCTTTTCTTCCCTCAAAGGCTCAAACACAATAAACACTCAACTCCAGACTGGGCCAAACTTTGATAATTTAGGCGCACACTAATTAGGTTGCTGGTCGCCATGAAAATCATAAATGGGGTTCTATCTGTAAGTCCATCTTCAGCCATCTTGCTGGAAAGCCCAAAACTTATGAGTCAGAGTTTGGGTTGGGTGCCATTCAGTTTGGAGGTCCTTATTAACTTCGTGTAAGCTGGTCCAACCGCGCGTTATTTTATACGTATAGGCTCATTATAATTATTCAATAGGAAGTATAGAACAACAACAACAACAACTATTCAAGCTTGATATGGTTAAATTTTAAGATGTACATTCAACTATTAATTGACAATAGGTGAATAGGTTTTGTTATATTTATGTACCAAATTACCTCAAATTTGACAGATATAAAATCTACTTTATCACCTTTTTACTACTCTCTTATATGTAAAAATAACGGATCTATAACGTGATATGAATTTCACATTGTAATATAACGAACTTATAATTATACATCATGGATTTAACATCATAAGCATAATATAACTATCACGGAGGGACCAACGAGCATGGACAATGTAAACCATAAATGATGATACTGTTAATAGAGATTTGCATGTTGCATGGGGGTTAAAAAGCTCACTGATAGCATAATTGGTTCTTAGCTAGGTAAAGAAAACATTGTAAAATAGTACATTTGTTTGCCAGCTATGCTGGTTGTATTGATGTAGCAGTGCATGCTGCTTTTGGATAAATAAATCTTTGCTTATCCAAAAAAAACGAGCATGGACAAAACTTACTTTGATACCATGTTAAAGATACTAAGAGTTTTTGTGCAAGATTCAAGATATATCTAGCCAAAACTCTTAGTTTCTTTAGATATTTTGCTAGGACGTGACAAATTTTCAAAACATGAAATTGAACTTCAATCCTACTACTGTTTAGAATGATACATAATCTGGTTAGTTCAGCTTTTGTAGATAGGTTATATACTCGTATTTTTTTTAGCTTTGAATTGTATCTGCTGCCGAAGCAATTTTATGTTGGAATCACCTAAGGAAGATGTGGCTAATAATCGAGAGAGAAAGTTGTTGTGGCAGAGCTGGGGTCTAAAGAAAGACGTTTTAGATACCAAATAAATTTGAATAAAATTTTGCTATGTATCCCACTCCCTTTTTTGAATAAAATTTCTATCATCCAAAAAAAATGATTTTATCCCAGAACTAGGAACTTTATAAATATCCTGGCCTTGATTTGTAAATATATAGCACGATATATAAAGTGAGCTCTGTCAGAACTGGCTCATTCCTTAAAATATCTTTTGCTAATTTTCACTTGTAATGACTTATAGTTCTTTCATTTGTTTTATTCTTAAGACAGTAGTGTACATCTTATAGCAGGATATATTCCTGCTTTTTTTGGATAAATGAAACTTCAGGCTTCATCTCATAAAAAAATAAAAGCAGGATGGATTTATCAAACCAAAGATACAAATACATGCAATTAGTTCAAGTGATGTAAACCTAAATAAAAAAAATAAAAAGAATTAAAGCCTTCAAAACAAATTCTCTAAGTGAAGATTTTCTATTGGTAATTCAACTGCGTAACTCAAGCTTGCACGCTTCGAAGCGTAATCAAACGCTGCACGCTTCGAACGGGTCCTCATTCGAAGGTTTTTTTTTCCCAACCCTTTGTAAGGTCTTCCAAGCTACGCATTCTTCCACCTTAGGGCTTAGTCTTTACTCTTTAGCTTTACTTTTCGGCTGTTAAAAATAGAAAAAGGAAAAAGAAGCGTGGTTAAAGGCTTAAAGCTACAACCTGTGATATTGCCTCTTTATTTTGGCATCCAGAAGACCTATCAATTTACACTGGACCCCGCATCCGCTTAATATCGAGTTTGTTCTGATTTGTCTGTCATTTCTCCAAGTCGACAGCTTATTGTCACCAATAACCTCTACAAATAGCGAAATGGACATGCAAGACAGTGATATAAAATGGCAAAGTTTACACTTCACTTATTCTTTAAATTAACGTCCTTTACCACTTGCTTGCTTTGAAAGTGTTTGCTTGTAGATTGAGAGAGCTAGCTTTAGTTTTTTCCTTCAGGTGTTTCTCTCATTAGCTTTTAGTTTGAGAGACAAGTCGAGAGAGAGAGAGAGAGAGTGACAGATAGCAATGGAGAAGCTGTCAGGGCTGAGCCACCTCTTCATGACAATCTTCCTCCACAACTTCGCCACATTCATGGTGATTCCGGCCATCACAGATGTTACAATGGCCGCGCTTTGCCCTGGAAGAGATGAATGTTCTCTCGCCATTTACATCTCCGGATTTCAACAAGCGGTAATTCCATATATTTTTAAGTTTTACTTCTTCTTGCATATTTCAAACTTTTTCTCTGCCAATCAATGGCCTTGTTCATTGTCATCCAAAACCAAAATATTACAATGCATTGCATTCCAGTTTATCACCTAATTAGCACAATAGTAAGCTCAAACGTGTCCTTAATTAGACATAGTTGAAGGTTTATGTTAATGTCAATTGGAAATGTGTCTAGCTTGGTTGTAAAGTACAATTTTAACAAACCGTTATGTTAACTACTAGGAAGCAGAAACTTCATCCTTGGAGGATATGACAATCGCAAAAAGTTAAACTCTGTTTTGTCTTACTCACTTAACGAAATTTCCCTTCAATTTCAAGGAGATGCTTTTTTTTTTATTACTTTTAGCCATTTTGGCTCTAACCCAAGTATATGTGGACAAAGCAAAGTTCCATCCACCTTCTCGTACTTAATTTCCACTCATTTCCTCTTGTCGGATTTTCACTTAAAAGACAAAACTCTTTTTACCTTTTTAGTTCAACATTATACCGTAAGCTAAGCACTATAAGTTCACCAAAAAAACGAAAGAAGCTATTTACATTCTTGTTAAACATAAACTCTAATAAACCATTAGTTGCTTTGTGTCAAACCTTGGGTTTTTCTTTTTTGTATTGATGTTAATAAATGTTCGGTATATACATTAACTTTTTTTCTCTAGACTTAAATAAATTAAACAGGACCATAATATGAAAAAGATAAATGCATAATCGAGTAACTCACAAGCAATGTGTCATTTTCATTGATCCTTTTAAGTGTTGCCAGAATGATAATTCAAGTAATTGCAAATATTGACATTGATGAAAATTGCCACCTCCGTATAAAAAGAAAAAGGAATAAGAAACATGGATAAATAAAGAGCTCAATTAAATCTTTATCGTTTTTGCGTCGGTTGGTCTGTGTTTCAACCGCGTTCAAACTTCAAAGCCTGTCGCTTGGCCGTGATTCTTAGTTTCCTCCTCTGTGATGTCACTATATAATTATTACAGCAATGAAATTGACATGCATCAATGGCCGCTTACGTTAATTGCGAGAGTTCAAACTTCCAAGTGAGGTGTCAAATATATATCTCCGAATTCCAACATACTCTCTTTGCCTGCTTTAAGCTTTTCTCGTACCTCCAGAGGGGAAAGCTTTTCCTTCTGAGTTCTGAGCTGCCTTTTCTTTGTCTTGCTTAGAAGCTTGAGAGACAAAGAGAGATGGAAAAGTTACCGGCCTTCAGCCATCTTTGTTTCACATTCTTTCTCTATAATTTCGCAACGTTCATGACGATTCCAGTCATGATTGATGTTACCATGTCTGCTCTTTGTCCTGGAAAAGTTGAATGCTAACTGGCAATTTATCTCAGGATTTCAACAAGCGATACTCTTCCCTGTCACTCTGTTTTCTTCAAAACTAATTGCATTTACTGTAATTTAAATACTAGTTCTAGAACATTATCAGAAAATTTTTCTGTGACTTGACTTAATTAAACATCTTTTAAGCGAATCCAACTCAACTACAGCATTTCTGCATTCTAAATCAATATATATATATATATATATATTCCATCTTCCAGGGTAAAGGTTTTTTGTTTAGTTGTAGTTTTTAAGGATAAAATGTAGCAGATGTTCATAAGGGCAAAGGTTCCTAGCTTGTGACTCTAAGCATAGAGACAAATTTTGAGATTATGAAAGGAAACTTCCCCTCGGTTTCAGGGAAGAACATTTCCGGCTCTTACAATTATGCGTGTGAGTGGACAAAGTAAAGTGTGACAGAGAGGACCCCACACTAACATTTCTTGAGTCATCTTATTAATGTCAGATGCTGCATTCTTTCTTTTCCTGGATCGTCCGACTTTTATAAACCGGCAATGGCATACTTTTTCTTTGTCTTTCATACCGGGGTTACTATACACTTGTCATCCACTGTTCTGTACTTACCTGCTATTGGGTTAACAAAAGCAGCATTATGAATTATGATCCATTAACATAAATGAACGTACGATTTATGCAGATCATTGGGCTTGGATCCCTTGTGATGATGCCTCTCGTTGGTAATCTCTCCGATAAGCATGGAAGGAAGGCTTTGCTTACAGTCCCCATCATTCTCACCATAATTCCCTTAGGTAATTGCAAAGCTATATATATATATATATATATATATATATATTTGATTTTCCTTTATATGATGTGGTCTATATATAATCTCCACCAACCAATCATCTATGTAGTCTTAAAAAGCTTGAGAAAGATAATTATTGATTTATATTTAAATTATACCTTTTCAAGTATTACTGCTGTTGTAGTTTGGAAGCAATTAAGAAGAAAATCCATGAAATCTCTGTTGGCGGTGCCGCCCCTAGAAGGAATATGTGCCTTAATGACCAACTTCCTAATCCTTATGTTCATTAATGATTCTACAGTCTTTTTTGATTAATACAATCCAACAAGGAATATGCAACCATAAAGCATAAGCAAACCCTGTTTTTACTTTTTGTTTTCTAAGTCAAAAGTGAATACCTGACCTGGATAATTTCATAAATTGGAATTCATCATTGAATAAAGAAAATACATTAATTTTATACTAGTTGATAAGATTTGTTTGCAATTCACCATCGGCAGTATGTCGGGGTCTACCACATGGTGCAGGATCTTTTTCTGGTAGGCTCCAACATGATTACAATGCAATTAGTCAGATCCCAAATTGTAATGTATGTCCTCAAGGGGAAAAGGAAGTATGGGTTATTCATAAAAGCTTGATTAATGATGTTGCAAAATTGCAATTGTTTAAGACAAAAAATTTACATGGAAATGACGTATTCTTCTTTTTGCAGCCATATTGGCTTACAGCAGAAGCAGGAGCTTCTTTTATGCCTACTACGTCCTCAAGATTCTCACTGCCATGTTTTGTGAAGGAAGCGTCCACTGTCTCGCTCTTGCTTATGTGGTAAACCTCTCTTTCGTCTTTCCCTCAATGAATGGGGGCCTTTTCTAAGGTTGCCATTAAGCCCAAGAGAGGCTGCCTCTTTACTGTGGGCTCATATTAAGCTATGGGCTAGTTACAAGTCCAGCTATGTTTTTAACTTAGGCTGAATCTTATCCTAGGATAAATGGGCATGGCTTTGTCCCTTGGATCCTCTCTTTTGTTTGTTTGTTTGTCTAATGGTCGTTTCACAATTCCCTCCATGATTCCTCTGCCATCTATGTTTTCAGGCAGACAATGTTCCGGAAGGGCGACGAGCTTCAGCTTTTGGGATTCTTTCTGGAATCGGATCTTGTGCCTTTGTCTGCGGAACTCTGTCTACCCGTTTTCTCTCTACTGTCTCCACTTTCCAGGTTTCTGATTTCTTTCCTTCTCTTTCTCCTTTTTTAAATGTCAATTCTTTCCAGTGAACCGAATTTGATTATTTCGTTTACTAGGTTGCGACAGCAATGGCGATGCTGTCAGCGGTTTACATGAGGGTTTTCCTCCCGGATTCGATCATAAATGATAATCTTTCTACTCCAATTATCTCAAAAGGAAAAGTTAATGGTATTGTTAATCAGGATGAGGAGTCAGACAAGAAAATGGAGATGTTTAAAACCATGCCTTCCATAGAGGATATGCTAGCCTTGTTGAAGAGCAGGTCTCTAAATTTTCCTTCATTTCATACAGGGTTTTAGTTGGCATCAAGCTTATATTTCATGCTTTTATTGTTTGATTTCTTCTTTGAATGAGTACCTAATGTTCTTAATTGAATGGCAATGGTGTGCAGCTTGTCATTTTCACAAGCGGCAATTGTTTCATTTTTCAGCAATCTTGCGGATGTGGGCCTCCATGCTTCATTACTGGTACATTTCTAATCCCATATGAAAAATTAACTGTGGCTGGGATTCAAAAGTTGTCACTTAGAAATCTATCTATCAATCCGTTTGTTTCAAATTTCCATTTATTTTTTTGTTTAATAAGTTTTAACAGTCAATTTCATGATATTACCATTTCAACTTTTATAATCTTAAAATATAGGAAATTAAATTTTGTGATAGCAATAGGTTTTGATGTATATCATAAAGAATTTATAAAAGTGAAGTATTCGATTCCAATTCAACTTTCCTGTGCAGTACTATTTAAAGGCCAGGTTTCACTTCAACAAAGATCAGTTTGCTGACTTAATGGTCATTACTGGAGTTGCAGGGACTATATCCCAGGCATGACATTCTTTTTTTAGTCATTTGATTCTTCTTTTATTTGCAATTTTTCTGTTGATCTGAAATTGAAAGCAATCTTGCAGCTGCTTCTCATGCCCATACTAGTTCCTGCTCTCGGAGAGGAGAGATTGCTGTCAATAGGGCTATTTTTTAACTGTGTACATGTAAGCTACATGTTCCATTGATATTTGACAGATTTTTGTTGACCATATGATTATTATGACATGATCTTGTCCATAAACTGTTGTAATTGTAAATGTGTCCTAATTCTTTATTTAATAATTTATGGGTTTGAATGCAGATGATCTTCTATAGCATTGCATGGTCCTTCTGGGTAATTATTGAAACTTAACTTTCAAAAATTTATTTTCCTTCAAATTTTAATATGATTAACTGTCTTTTTGCTTCAACTAGCTTAAGTTATATCTTACTATGGCCAATACTTTTGTAAAATGGCAGGTACCTTATGCAGCAGCTGTGCTTTCCTTATTCTATGTTTTTTCACAGCCATGTGTAAGTTTTTACTTCATTTAATGTTACAAAATCTTCAACATATCTTCTAGCATATTTTGTAACCAATTTTTATTTTAAAATATGCAGATAAGGAGCATCGTGTCTAAACAAGTTGGGCCCTGTGAGCAGGTATTATTTGCATTTGGTAGATAAGCTTCTTTTTTACAGTATTTTAGCACAAGTCTTGTGAATATAAATCTTGTTTTCATTAAATAAGTAGAAGCTTTTTCCTTTTTCCTTTACCGAGGTGTAAATGAAATGGAGCTTATAACTAGGTTCCCAACAAATTATATACTGTTAGGCACATCAAACATAAGTCTGAAAAAATTTACTTGAGAATATAAGGCAAATCCAAGAAACAGAAAGTAAGCGGATAGAACTGAAATTTGATTATGTCTGGATATGTCAATTATGTATCGTTTTCGGCAGATAGTTTCACTTCTTAAGAATTATCCACCTATTTTGACTAGTTCCTTTGGTTTTGTTTCTGTGTTTGTTAAAACAGACTAATGCCTATTTCCTTTTGACCCTTTTTCAGGGTAAGGCTCAAGGGTTCATTTCAGGCATAGGCTCCTTTGCCAATGTTGCTTCTCCCTTGGTTTTCTCTCCTCTAACAGGTTAACTAAAACTCGATTCAATTCATCCTTAGGCTCATTCTAAATTAAGACTGACATAGTTTACTCATTCTTCCAGCTTTGTTCCTGTCAGAAAGAGCACCGTTTTATTTCCCTGGTTTCAGTATTATGTGCGTTGGGTTTGCCTCGGTAAGAACATGATTTGGTGATGATCAGTATTCTTTTGAATCTTTTCATCTATGCAGTAGACTGTAGATATGTTATGGGAGTAATACTTTTAAGTCACATTTCCCTTCTCTTTGGAGTTATAAAATGCAGCCCTGCAGTACATTTAATCTGCTTTGGGGCCGGTGTAATCAAGGATGTGTTCACGAATGCAATACATGAATGTTTGGGCTGCTTACTTAGACGGATAATGAGCGGCTTAGACCACCAAAAATATTCTACTTTTCCATGATACAACGAACCCTATAATAGTATTAGATTGTTAGATAATGTTCTCAGACAAAAGCGTCAGAGCAGAGTGACTGTCCATTGATCTTGCAAATTTAGGTTTCTTTCTTTGTTGGTGTGTACAGTTACTAATAGAATTTTTTTTTTATGCAGATGATAGCCTTTGTCCAGAGTCTCATGATAAGGGCCATTCCTCCAATTTCAAGTCAAAGAGTTGGCAACGGCAACTAGATGGAAGCCTAGCAAGGAATGTGTGTTCCAAAGCCTGAATCATTCCTTACTGGACTTTACAGTACTCGCAAAAATCTTTCAACAGTACGTATATACGTATTAGTAGCTACTAGAAATGTTGAAGTAGAACTTGTCAAGTAGAAAATGGTCCTTTATAGCTTTGTAAGCATTAGCTTTAAAACCATTTGACTTGGTATATATTATAGATATAGAGCCTGCTCGGTCGGTGGTGCTGCTGCAGAAAGGAGCCTTATTTCAGTTGCCTCTGCAAGAGACACACTGAATGCTGGTACTTCGTTCTAAAAGCACATCAATTATGATTTTTGTTTTTTGGGAGTGGCTCATTTTTTTTTATTAGAATTGGGAATATCCCTTGAACATTGTATTATAGTCGGTTTTAATTAGTAGCTAGAGTCTGAGTTCCAAAAAAGATCAGATTTTATTTGTTGGAATTGGAAGGCAAAGCAGATTTAAAACAATTAACATCTTGGGGTACCAAAGTTAAAACAACATGTTGGGGGTGAGGTTATTGAAATTGTCTTTTTCAAGGAAAACTAAATGGGAAGAAAATTTAAATCAGGTACAACCAAATCTACACAAATTCAAAGTAAATCTGTAAATGAGAGATATTAAGATACAAAAAGCATCATATTTTCAGGATCACCTCATACATTTTCTCATCCCCAGTACTCAAACTCTACTACTCAAAAAATACAAGAGATGTATGAGATGATACGTACACAACAAAGTGTTCAAAATAACTTAGTTAACGGTCACTTTTCCAACCATACCAGCACCCTGGTGAGGAGAGCAGTAGAAACTGTAAGCCTGTAACTTCCTTTCTCAGTAAAGGTCACAGCGTCTCTCCTGCGGCATTGAGTAGGTCTTCATCAGACATGGAGATTTTGGAGGCGTCGACGCCGCCTGGAATTTCGTCCTCATCGAAGATAACATTGTGTGGGAAACCAGCATTGTTCTTGAACACAATCTTCTCTCCAGAACTTACGCTGAAATCGCTAGGAACAAAAGCCAAAGACCCATCATCACCACCAAGCTTGACTTCAACGGCCAAGGCATTGCTGGCAAGAATTGCGCTTGCAGCAGTTGCTTGCGACAACAGCAACACCAATAGCTTTGAGGGAGGCCGCCTTGATGCTGAGCCTTGGGACTGGAGAGGCTGCACCCTTGGCTGTGGCACTAACTTTAGCTGGGGTTGCACCAGTTTTGAGGCCAGTGAAAGATGGGAGGATAGCAACAGCTGCGGAGGTGACAGTGGCCATGGTGCAAGGCTTTCTTGAATAGATATGCGTTCAGAGTCGCAGTGAGAGAAAATCAAAAGTAAAAGAGAGAAAGGTTGGCTTTTAATAAGATGAGGTTTGAATTTGTGATTATCAGGATGGCAGGGTGAATGGGTGGAGAAATGGGTTATCTACCGAGGATTCATACGATTGACTAGCCCAGATACTATCCCACAACGTGGCATGGGCCCTCTCATGTGAGGTGGAGAAGAATAGAAGGAGATCAGGAAAAAGTATGCTACCTATAGATTTTTGTAACTCTTGCTCGTTCTCCTCTATCATCAGCAATGAAATTTCAACAAATAATTGTAGTTAATTTCACATTTGGAGCCTTTTTTTTTTCTTTCTTTCTTTCTTGAAACAAATATTTAATGGAAATATAAATATTGAGTGGGTCTCTAACCTCAATCTAAATCGAATTGTGAAGGAGAATAACACTTTAAACAAACAAGCAGAAAGCGGAAACTTACGTCTTTCTTATTTTGGCGTTATAACTAAAACCTGTCGATTAGATCCAGTCAGGAGGAGAAAAATCAAGTTATCTTCCTACTGTTCAACCTTACCAATTGACAAACAAGCAGTGCAGGTGGCAATCAAGGGGCTGATATTTTTGCCACTCCCAGCCGGGCAACCCTCAAATGTGGTGCACATTGCACAGGTCCATTGCAACAACAGGATTTTTGCGTATTGCGACAGAGCGACCCCTTGAGAGTAAAGTCACCACAAAATACAGATACCATCGAAGATTAACATTGGAAATCTAATGATTTCCGAATCTTTTAATCTGTCTGAAGCTTTGGAATCTCAAGATTCCAATTTAAAACTCTAAATTTCCACTCAAGCTATGAAATGATTGAAATTAATATTGGGTTTGAATATATTACCAAGCCCAATCAGGATTAGAAGTTCGTGTTGGGGGTTTGCAACCTGCTTCATAGAAAAGAAATTCCCAAGGCTAAAATTTGAGGAATTCTTTCCAACTATCACCTTATAAGTCCATTTCAGACGAACAGGATTGATGATACCATTCCCTGATTAATTTGAAATTTGAAGTATGCTATGTCCCCAATGCATATGGATGGAAAACCATTTTATATATAAGACTCATACAAAATCCTGATTTCATCCTCCCGTTAAACATTTCTAGTATAGGTCTTAATAGCGTCCTCAATCTAACTTGAAAACTTTGCCCAAAATAGTCTGTAAGTGCAGCAGGTAGAATGTAGATGATCATTTTATATAGTCTTACTCTTATGACCAGACAGATGCCTACTAATTCTTAAATAACTTAAGCCAACTACAACCATGAATATTTTGGAGTAGATAATGCTTTGCTAGAACTAAAACACATACACTAACAAAGTCTCCAACTACATTCCATCAGAGAAAAGGATCCTAAAAAGAGATCCATGCAGCTAAATCTTAAGATGATGAGATTTAACAGTCCATTAGCACTGTGACACAGGCAAAGAGCCATGAGGAAAGATTAGAATTGGAAAGAGAGGCCATCGCCACCCACCTCAAAGCCCAATTCTAACCAGCATCTTAAGCAGAAGTTGACGTAGTTGACACTAACATGACACCATTACTTTTGATGAGGAAAATAAAATACCTAAAGAATGCAGCATTCTAATAACCATCTGCAGAATACATTATAATTTACCTATAAAGAAAGCAACAGATATCAAATGCTCTAACTCCCCAACAAAATGGTATATCTAATACCTAACTCAATCATATGTCAAAACTAGTTTCTCTTGGAGCATTATCACCTCATCATCATTACTACTTTAGCCAACCTATTTTGAGCTGCAGTAGTAATAGACATTTCGACTTCACAAGTACAAACTTTTTGAGAGTTTCCTTCCTAAAGCATTAGTTACCTAAAAAAAGTTCAATTCTAAAATTAACCTAACAATATTTCTAGATAAATTGTGCCTAAAAATTAGATTGGGTCATAACTACATCCCGTACAGAGTTGAAAACACTGCCACTTAATGATAGCAAAGTATAAAATAGAAAACTTATAAAAAATAAATAAAAAGCATAGAGCATGTTGCCATCCTTCAGAATAAGGCTTAAAAAGTGCATAAATTAATATCCCATCAACAAAACAACACTGAGCTGAACATCAAATACTATTGCTATCATACTAACTAAACATTGTTTTCATGTTTTTATTTATAAATATCCAGTAATCAATATGGGAAATACAATGTTTAGCTGAAAAGAACCCTATAACTTATCAATTACACTAAGACACGTAAAGCTATACATAAACATGATTCAAATCAGTTTCTGAGTATGAGCAAAGAAATGTACAGTGTATGAGCCATCAATCCATCACTTCATAGAGGAAACACATTGCCACTACTATCATCATCTTCCTCATTGAATAACTTGAATCCAACATCCCATTGGCCGTCTCCTTTATAATTGAAGCTGGGGTTGACATAGCATTTCATCTCATGAAACAAATTCAAATTATCCACCAGCTTGTGAAAAACATTGCATCCACAACACTGCAACCACCACCATCATCAAATCACTCCCCAACTCAAAAATCACAATACGCAAATAAAAGAAAGGAAAAAAAATCAACATTCCACCTTGACATTCAAATTCAATTCTCTTAGTTTAGACTTGCCTGAACAAATACGGTGCCGTCGGTGTAAGCGTGGGGATTGATGGCACGAGTGGTTCGTTGACCGCAAACATTGCAAGTGAAGGCCACGCGCATCCGTCTACGTGGCGACTTGGTGAAGAGAGACCATGGAAAGGTGGAGACTTTGTCCGTATTGGATTGGTCCTCGGTTCCGGCGGGTACAGATGGACCCTCCATACCCGATCCTGTAGTCCACCCTCTTACAGACGCCGTGCTCAGAACCAGCCCCATCGCTGCATCCTAAATTGAATTCCCCAAAATACCCAATGAACAAAACCCGATTCACTATTTTGTCCTAAAAATTGAAAAGCAATAAAAAGATACCAACTTTATTTGTTTTACCTGAGAGAGAGTTTGGTTGCCGAAGAGAGGAACGATGCTTGTGTTGTTAGGATCAGATTGGAGATCGGAATCGTTACTGTTCTCTGATAATTAAAACAAAAACAAGACAAAATTGGTGTCAAAAACGATAATTACAGCCGAGGAAAGGGAAAAAGAATATCGAAATTAAAATGTATAATTAATACTTTTAGAAGGGGTGGGAAAGCGGATGATTCTTGCCGGAGAAACTTTTCGCTTAAGAGAGAAGATTGAGAAAGAAGAGGAGGATGAGGAGATGATAGCAGCGGCTGGGGAGGTGAGAGTTTCCATGGGCGACGCGATGAGTCTACTCTGACGTCGATGGAGAAAAGCTTGAAAGACTGGCTTTTCACGAATTCGTTGGATCTTCAACACAAATTCAGGGACAGTTGCCTGAGACACGTAATGCCTTAACGCCCCATTCATTCATTTATCTTATGTAATGTAATTTTAACTACTTTCAGAGCTTGAGGTCCAATGAATAACAGACACAACCATACTCCAAATATCGAATCAAACCCAAAATGAAAAGACTAGCGGTCTGGGCCTTGCTCGAAGCTTTTCTGCTGTTTTTTTTTTTTTTTTGTTTGTTATTGTTGTTGTCCTGTAGTCATTACATATTTACATGATACATTTGATAGTTTGATTTGCCCTCATAAATGTTTTTCTTTTACTCTTTTGATGAAATACCACAAGAGAAATACAATGATACTTGTTGCAGCTATTTTTGAACTTAAATCTGTTAAGAAATCCTTGTCTGTATGCATAATCTCTCTGCATGCTTGATTCAGGTCGGATCTTAGACAACGTTTTTAAAATTTGAGTTAAATTTGATTTAAGACATTATTTAATAAAAATATATTTTTTTATTTAATTTTAAAATTATTAAAATATCAATATTTTAACATATATTTTTAAAAAAATTGACAAAAATTTGACGTCTATTGGAATTGATGGGCTGGGTTAGCTTTAAACAAATTTTTTTTTTAAAAAGTAATCAATTCTGACGTGGCCAATCTATAAGCACCTTTACGTTTATATATACTATATATGCAATTAATGCTGGAAATCCAAAGTTTATTTGTATGAACTACTTTAGTCTAAAGTTTGGCAACACAAATTAAGGGCCATATGCATGCAAGTAATGTTGAAAGTGATCAGGACCAGATCTGAAACACTCAAGTCTAAAGTTTTATTGAAAGAGGACGTTTCTGCCATCATTTCTCGATCGAAGTTTATCCAAGGAGTGAGAGATAGGGATCATCCTCATTTATTCATACAAAACAAACATAAACTGATCACTCATTGCAAGATCAAACAGGCATTTAAGAGCAACCCCAAGCACATGTTTTTTTTTGGGGGTTTAATTAACTTTGAACAGAATAGGCAAGGTAAGTGGGAATAGTGGATGTGTTAAACCCATTGAAATTGGTTCCAAGAGACGAGGTGTAAGCGCCCATTTTGTGAAACACCAGCCAGTCATTCACATGCAGTTCCGGCAGAGGGTGACCCTTCAAGACCGTGTCCGCCGCGTCAGCTGTTGGTCCAAAAACGGTGGAATCATATGTCTTTAACCCTTTGCAAGTTGAGTTGCCATCTTTGGACGTGCATGCTAGAGGAGTTAAGATCACGTCGTCGTGATCGTACAGCAAAAAGTTCATAGACCCGAAGATCCCGTCGTTAATCCAATACTCTCTAATCTCATGCCTAACTCGCTTCCCGATAATGCTCGTTGCTAGTGTGAAAGACGACTCAGCAAAGAAACGACCTGGTTCTGCCATAACTGTTAAGCCAGGCTCATTAGGAAAATAATTTTGGAGAGCGGTTTTCACGGCTGACGCTGCTTCAGTAAATCGTGGGCCAGCTGAGAAGCCCCCTCCGATGTTTAGTATATGCATTTTAGGCATGCCAAGTTGAACAGCTTTTTCAAATATTGTTTTAGCTGCTGCAATGGCTTCTTCAAATGCACGGAAGTGAATGGCTCGGCTACCAATGTGGAAGGAGACGCCTGCAACAGTTAACTTTGCAGCTTGAGCAGCTTGGAGAAGAGGAACAACTTCCTCAGGAAGTGCACCGAATTTGGCTCCTAAAGGAAATCTTGCGCCACTGGTTTCGGGGGCTTTGATTCGGATCAATAAGGCACATTGTGGATGCCACCTTCGAATCTTTTCAAGTTCCTCTTTTGAATCAAATGTAGCAAGGTTAACGCCAACGGTAGCAGCATACTTGATGTGAGACTCTGCTTTGCATGGGTTTGCAAAGACAATTTGATTAGGGTGAACTACCCCTAAAGCCAAAATGGCTTCTATCTCAGCACGGCTTGCACAATCGAAGTTGGAGCCAAGTGCGGCCATTCCTCTGAGTAGAGCCGGATCGGGGTTGCACTTGACAGCATAGTATGGTCGAACCATGGGAAGATCACGAGTCCACGTGTCAAAGAGGTTCATAACAACACCCAAATCAAGCACGTAAAAAGGTTCCATTTGTTGTTCATCAAAAATGACTGATTGAATGAAAGCGATCAACTCATCTTCGGATAAGGCGGCAACCCTCTTGGTCGTCACCCCTGTTGCACTTGCACTTATGAGTGCTTGGAGGTTCCTGAGGCTTGATTTCATGGTGCGATGCGAGAGTACTAATCGATCGAGAGACAAAATTAGGACAAGTTATCAAAATATAATCGCTTTCCAAATATAAGAGATAAGCATCACTCGAATTTAACGGAAATTAATGCAATTGAAACACATTAATTAATTGCCAACATCAATCACAAATGTGATGGCAAATATCAAGCTTATCTCTGAACAGTACTAGAAGTACATGTGAAATATATTGAACAAGAACTTGTTTGTCGAACTGCAAAACTTGATGGTTGTGGTCACCTTTTGGACGTACCACTTTTAATTTTGTACAGCTTGACTTTTATAACGTGTGAAAACAGAAAACTAATGTTTGGTTTGTTGAAATAAAATGAAAGAAAAATGAATAATACCTATTATATCTATGTTTAATATTCAACCGAACCCAGATTTCGTCCGACGGTACAACTTGAACCCAAAAAATTTCCAAAATTTACTAAAAGCTTCCTCTAAATCCTTTTTTTTTTTTTTTTTTTTCTGTTTTTTAGACTTGATTTATTTTAAAAATTCTAGGAGAGAGAAATTTCTCTCTATTTTTTTTTTATTTCTACTTGTATTTTTAGTTGTTGTGGTCATTTTTGTTGTTGTGGTCATTTTTGTTGTTGTTAGTTCTTTGAGATTAATTTTTTTTTTTTTTATATATTTCTACTATGGTGGTTACTATTGCAGGGGCATTTTGGAAAAAAAAAAATCCTATTCCAAATGCCAACCAAATAACTATGCTGAAAGGGAATCTAGAATAATTGAAAAGCACTGGTTTATAGTTAGTACTATTGTAGCTATTAAAATTACTTTTGTGTGTGTGGGCATTAGAGATTGTAAGGGTCACGATTATGAATGCATGCGTGCTACGTGCCAATAAATGAGCAGGTAGCGTGCTAGATTTCCTTTATTGCAGATTCATGAATGTCTAATTATCATGCTTCAAGAGCAATGATCGGAAGATGCCTTTTATATATGTTGGTTATAGAATTAACTAAGAATGAGGAATTCCTCTATGAGACTATCATCTCCGACTCCGTGCATCAATATAGCAAAGGAAAACATATATATATATATATATATATATTTATATATATATATATATTTTATGAAAAGTGCTTGAATTTTATTATAAGCGTTGAAGATCACTACAGCAGAAAACAAACCATGACAGACCTTCAAAGTCAGAAAACACTTGCCTAGCAACACAACCTTTTGCTCATCTTAATCCCAAGCACACCTAGTCCATAACTAGACAAAGATCACACACAACTCACCACAAAAGACATGTTCATGCATACATACTAAAAAGATTATTGTACCTACCAACTCCCGCTTTTGCAAGCCTATCTGCTTGGTCATTTGCTTCCCTTGGAACGAACACAATATCCCAGTTCCGTGCTTCCAACTTTAAGCCTTCAATTGCACTTAAGTAGTTTCTCAGCTTCCATGGAGCTGTCTGAGGTTCTTTGATCCAAATAACCACGTTTTTGCTATCACTCTCGATAATGAGGTTGTGAGACGACTTCCATTTAGAAGCCGCAAAAATAATAAAAGCTTCCTTGACAGCTAGCAGTTCAGCAATGTTAGATTCATTATTGCCTATGGATTTTGAGAACAACAATAAAACCATACCTTTATCATCCCTCAACATTCCACCAATGGCCGCAGGCCCCGGTCTCCCACAGGCAGACCCGTCTACATTAAATTTGAGATACCTAGCTGGAGACGACACCCAATGCACTTCTGCTCTGTTTTGCATTTGACCAATAGGAGGACCAAAGGAACATGAAGAGTTAAAAATATCTTGAACGGAAGCCTTTACCTCTGACAATTTGGCTTTAAACCAAAAAGTCATCCTTGGTTTGATAAAATCCCTCAGTTGACAAGAATCAAAGGTTTTGCCGTTGAAAACCATATCGTTTCGATGTAACCATATAGACCATGAGATAGCAAAGAAAGTCATCTTCCAGATTATGTTGCACATTCTGTCTGGAAGAGTTTGTTGCCACGCCAAAAAGAAGGACAAAGGGTCTTTTGGTGCAGTCCATTGGATACCCCATATAAGGCAATAATGCTTCCAAATCTTCCAAGATCTTCACAATGGAAGAAAAGGTGCTCAACCGATTCCGTCTCTTTACTACAAAAAGGACAAATAGTTGAATCCCAATTGATGAGTCCTCTTTTAGCAATGTTTTCTTTGGTACCGATTTTCCTTCTTAGAAGTTGCCATACAAAAATCTCCACTTTTGGTGGAGCTAATCCTGCCCATATCTACTTCCAATATTCACATTTGAAGATGAATTGCTTAGAACAGACACACAAAGTGATTTAGAACAGTATCTCCCACTAGTAGTACCTCTCCAATATACACTGTCCTTTATGCTATTGCTGATAATCTGCTCCTCCAGATTTTTGTATGAACTCTAACCATTGTTGTTTTTCCCAATCAAAGGGATTTCTTCTTAGATCTACTTCCCAAGTCCACTGCTTGTCTGACCAACTCCCAAAATCAAATATCTTCCCCTCTTTTGTAGCAGCTAAAGCGGAAATTCATGGAAAACGGGACTTCAGGGGATATTCATCTACCCACACATCAGTTCAAAAATTTATTGACCCCTCATCACCCAGACATTATTCCAAGACCTGCATTAATAACATTGAAAATATTATCAGACGGAGATAGTGGTTTGATAATATTCCTCCAAATATGAGGGTATAAGATTCTCGGACTTAGGATCACACTTGGCTGCTACAATCCTTCTCCAAAGGTTTTCCTGTTCATTCCCATACCTCCAGATCCACTTATTCAACAATGCTCTGTTTTGTAGCTTTAAATTCACCAAACCGAGTCCACCAAATTCCTCGAGGTTGCAAACCGAAGACCTATCCACCATATGCATTTTCTTCTTATCCATCTATCCACTCCATAAGAAATTACGTTGAATCCTTTCTATAGAATTTTTTTACCGTAACCGGCATATGGAAAATTGACATAAAGTAGATGGGAAGACTTGCTAATACTGACTTAATCATAGTGACTCTTCCTCCAATAGATAGGAACTGAGATTTTCAACCTGCAAGTTTTTTTTCAAATTTCATTATGACTGGTTTCCATAAGGATGCTGATTAGGTCTTTGCACCAAGGGACAGACCCAGATATTCCGTAGGTAAGCTCCCAGTGGAACAATGAATTTCATAAGCCCACCTCTCTAATTCAGATTGTTTGACACCAAAACCATACAACCTACAATTCTTCAAGTTCAGTTTTAATCCTGACATGACTTGAAAGCATTTCAAGACCCTTTTGACATTTTTTATCTGTTCTCCCGATGCCTCACAGAACACAATCATGTCATCAGCAGGTTATTGAATATTGATATATATTTGGTATAGCAGGTTTGATTCTCGAGTGGGTATATATATATATATACTTTTTTTTTTTTAAACTTATCAAAACAAAATGATATTCGTTGCTTTTATTGTCCAAAAACAAAACAGATACTCCTGGGATTTTTCATTAAAAAAGATATTCGTGCATTTTGTACGTGATGCTTAATTTTCAAGTTTTGAGTTCTCCCTTTTCATGCGTGAATTTAATTAAGAAAAAAAATTTCCTTAGATTTTTTGGTTCTAATCTGATAAAAGGAAGCATGTGATACTATTACCATACCATTTTTGGGGGGCATGATCCATATGTCTTTGTGTGTCCAACTCCCAATCACATAATTAACGAAGTAGTCAAGCAATAATCTGATGAGGTTTGTCTACGAAAAATAATAGTCATGTTACTTCACCAGTTTTGTCTTAATTATATTTTGTACTTTTTGATATGATATGTAATTATAGATAATTCAAAGATGAAATCTGTTAATTCATAAATGATACTTGCTATACGCATCTCAACAGCTTCCTTAATGCAACCAAATTCCTGCAATTCAGTTGCCTGGACTTATTAAACTGCCTTTAATTTGTTTCGTTCCTTCCAAATAAATGTGGTAAATAGATGCATTCCAAACACTTCTAAGAATGGTTGTTAAGCATGCCAAGCAATTAGGTGCATCATGCATGCGATACTTTAATTTTTCTAGAAATGTCAAGTTTTGGCTGTAAGTTTAGCATTGAATTTATTGGATTACTTCTGAAATTAGAACCATTTTTCATGACATGATTAATTATTAGAATTAGAACCATTTTAGTTGAAAAATATTGGTTAACTTTCCATGTGTATGTGTTATGTGTAAATTGTATAACATATTGGCCATACTGGTACTGGCAGAAGGGTTGAATGCTTGCGACATGAAAAACATCAGTTCTAGCTTCAAAGTTCAAAATTGGCGTAACAATTGGTAAAAAGATTTAAAAAGTCTAGAAAAAGCTGTGCAACATTATAATTCGTCAAGATGTTTAGATGGTTTAAAATTTTAAGCAAGCATTCAAATTCAAGCCAAAAACCGGCCAAGAATTGACATATATACATATGAAAGTCGAAGAAGTATACAAGTTTGGGTTTATTCTTTTCCTCTCTTTTTTTCAAATATGAATGACAATTTTTTCTAGGCTGACCCTGGTATCCATGTCTATGTGCTGTTTATGTGGCAATTAAGGAAGCAATTAAGAGCCATATTGGAAATTGAAGAAAAATACTATTTGTAATTCGTCACTTTTGTCTCAAATTTTTATATTTTTTATATAGCATATGATTATTGTTTTGATTGTAATATTTTGTTTATGAATTAATTAATTTATTCATAAATTGATAAATTATATATTTGAATTTATTCAATAATTATATATATAAATTTAATGGGCAAGTAGAGTATGGTTACTCTGAAGCTGACAAAGGAGATTGCCCTTTGATCAGTGTCATGATTCGCCCACGGTTGCCGTGGAAATTAACTGGAAAGGTAGGTAATCTAATTGGCTCTTGATAATTAATATATTTCTGATTATTTACCTTTGTTGGATCGGCAAATTTAGCATAGCATTTATGCCAGCAAAAGGCCCTTTCTTCCTATGGGTTCACCTTCCAGTTAAAAATAGTGAATTCTTCCCTTCCCTTCCCTTCCCTAGCAAGCTATATAAAAATACCAATACCATGTCCATCATCATATTATCATTTATCAGACTTTTTTTATAACTTTTTTCTAAATATATATCTATTCATGTTGAAAGTCGAAACAACTGCAAGACATATACACTGGAAGGCTACTAATTTTCTCTTTAATTTGGAATTAATATAATCAAATCTGCTGCTCCTTAAATAACGCATTGCATGTTCTAGCAATCCTACGTGCTTCACATGTCACTATGAATAAATGATTCCCAAAAGTCTCAGAACTTCTTTTGCCCAAAGTATAATTATAAAGTGGCAGAAAAGATAGGTAAAAAGGTATATATACTTAAATTAATTTGAAACTGACCTTTCTTTCTATCAAGCATTGGCTAGTACTGCATGGTCTTTAAAGCAAAGTTAAGTGCCAAGAAAACGTCTGAGAGCTATTTTTGGATGATAAGTTATAGTACGTAGTAGAGTATTTTTTTTTTAAGTCACTTGTCTTTAATTCTTCCAACCCCACGACGAAAAGCTTTAGCTTAAACCACGAAAATCATTCAAAGATGGATAATTTTATCAGGCTAGAAGATCATATACTAAAAACAATCTGCTGGTTGACAGTAAGGGAAAACTCATCAGACATACAAAGAAAGTGTAGGGTCAGTGTGAAAGTAACAAAGGGGAACGAACAGAAATAAATAAATTTACACATCAGTGTGGCATGAATACATGAAAATTAAATTTTTGAAAGGGATGACACAAAGGAGTAGCTAGTGTTAGTGTGTTACATATACCAAGAAGAAACATATTGGACCCTGTTAATTCATGCTTATTGGGGACCAAGAGGGGAAATGGAATTATTGTGTGAAAAGTGATGAGAACAGTACATGGAGGAAAATTGAAAGATCGATCGGCATGCACGCACAGCAGTAATGGATGAGGGAATCTTTGTCTGACTGCCAAAGTTATAGAACTAGTAGGATAGTAAAATCCGACCCATTTTACGGATTTTACATTTAATTTTTGTCTTTTAAAAAATGGGAATAGTAGAGTTGGCGGATCTTTTTGTTTGAAAAGTGATTTTGGTTCCGCCTATAAACTTATTATTTTATTTTTTATATTTTATATATACCTTTATACATATGTATTATATATATATATGTTAAAATAAATTTTGTAGTAATTGATCTTACGTGAAATGAGTTAAATAATTTTTTTATTGATAATTTATTTTAAAAAATTGTGTTCATAATTAAAGAATAATACTATTATTTAAAAATTTAATAGAAATAAGTAGAATGGACGGAGTGAAAAGATTATAAATATAACCAATATTTATGAAAATAAAAGTGTAACATTTATATTTTAACATTCAAGGCGAAACTAAACAAAACGAGATATTTCAAAGACGGGAGAAAACAAATATGCAACTTCATTGTCATCCCTAGTCATAGCAGGCTTCCTTGTTGTAAATAAATGTCTACAGATTCCCTTCCTCTTCGCCCACCTATCTAATTTACTCTTCTTATTAAAGATTGGCCAACGCTCCCTACTTCTCACATTAACTATCCTCAACTAACTCCTTCTTTGCTTCATTCAAACTGTGCAATTCTTTGTCTATATATACTTTCTATCTTTAGGGTGTTCAAACGGTTAATTCGATTTATAATTGAATTGAATTACCATTAATCGAATTAATCGAATTTATTTTTTTATTAATCGCTAACCGAATCGAAATGTTAAAATGATAAATTAACTGAACCGAAATTATTTCGGTTAATTCGATCGATTTTCGAAATTAACCGAAATAAAAACCTAATTTATTTTGCAACCTATTTTAATACATGATTTTATATCCAAATAATCTATCCAACCAACCAAAATTCAAAGCAAAGCATAATAAAACTATTATAAAATCCAAATATCAAACATACTAAACAACTAAAAAAGTATGATAAAGCATAATGAACATTACATAAGTCTCAAAGCAAAAAATATTTCGATTAATTCGTGTAATTCGATTATTTTCGCTTAATCGAATCGAATTAACTGATAACCGAAATATTCCAAAAGTATTAACCGATAACCGAACCGAACTTTGTTCGGTTAACCAATTAATCGAACCGAAAAAATTTTGATCGATTAATTTGGTTAAAACCGAATAGTGAACACCCCTATCTATCTCTTTAATTTTTAAGAAATTAGATGGAATAAAAACTAAAAAGACACTTCATAAGGTTAGCAGGTTTTATTGTGTAAACAATATTTAATGGGTTAAAGTTATATTTAAAAATGTAATTTTTAGAATGTTTATTTTTGAATTTAACAAAAATAATGTATTAAATGTAAAAATCTTACTTATAGGTGAGAAAAAGAGAACACAATATTTTTAATATGGTTCAGCTAAGAAGAATTCCAATTTGCAGCTTTTGCACGGATAAAGCTACCAACCTTCTTATAACACACTTGTAATTTTTGCACGGATAAAACTACAAACTTTTTTACAACACACTTGACTCACTACCCAAATAGTCCCAATACAACTTCTACTTAAGTTTATAGACTATCTTTCACAAGGGGTGGTGGTAGTTCTCTTCCAAAAACCAAGACTAGCTCTTACTTATAGGTGAGCACCTTCCTTGGCTCATCCCAAAACTATTCAATATGGGATGAAGGATGAACACTCTACTTGACTTAACCAAATTAAGCAATATAGGATGAACACTCCTCTTAGCTTAACCAAGTTACTCAATATGAGACTTGAACTCAATAACCTAATAAGTTACATTGGGTAGTTTGCTTTAATTAGAAATGAACTCATCTTTGGGCAACAATGGAGTCTACAATAACAACCGAGACTTTAGTTGAAGAAACGATAATATCATAGTTCCAAAATGCAACTGTTACGCGACGTAACAGCTGCATCGTAACGGATTCTAGGCTTCTCGAACCGTTATTTAAGCGTTACACTTCAGAGAATCCGAATCACGGCTGCCGCGACCGAAACACGTTACGTAACGGCCGTGACAGCATCCAAATTCGGCGTAACGCCGCAACCTAAAGTTCCTCTGCCATTTTTGTCATCTAATAAGTTCAACAGCTGCATACCCAAACAGAGTTTCAATAATCTTTTCATTAAACTTGCAGAGGTAATATCAAATAACTCATACTGATCCGTTGCAATCAAAAGCAAAAGGAAAACAATAAACCAATTGTGTTACCTACTGGAATGATTTGGATTTAATCTAATTTCATACTATTGAATGATCAAGGTTGGTTGCAATTTTATCCCCAAAAAAATGGCTTCAGTTTGCCTTTAGGAGCGTTGGCATCATCCTCTGAGCCCTATCCCTCACCATAGATTTTTTTTCTGAGTGTTGGCATCATCCTCTAAACCTTATCATCCTCTGCTTTAGTTTGGCTTTAGGAGCGTTTGGTGGATGTAGAGGCGAGTGTTGAGGTTGGGCCAACTTGGTGGCTGTTGTAGGCTACAACTGGTTTATATTTTTTGAGAACTTGTATATTGTATCTTGTGCTATTTGCTATTTTTTTTTTGGTGTTTTTACCTTTATTTATTGTTAGGTCACAGTTAATTGTTTGGATAGCTATTAGCTTTCTTAAATGCTCTTTGTAATAATATTTTTTTGATGTACTCCAACTGTTTGAAATTAATTCTAACTGAATATCAATTTGCATTTTTCTCACCGTTGTCTTGTTCTTTTGTTCTGTTTTGAGCCTAATTCTTCTGTTTCTTGTTTTAGTATAGTTTGATCATCTCCGAAGGTTTTAAACGAATAGTTTAGTGATTCTAACTATTGTGAGAGATTTTATTTCCTCAACTACGAAGATCATGGGTACTTCTTGAACATATGTTTGTTGTTATTCATAATTTTATTTGTACGACTTAGTTTGATAATGCTTGAATGGTATTATATTCATATTACGTTCTTAAAAAAAAATTATTTATAAAATTAGAGTTTTTTTATTTTTATAAATAAAATAAAATTCATATAAAATCATGATAAATATTAGAATTATAGAATATGATATTAAAATGTATAAATATATTGTTTTTTAAGAAAATGTGATTTTTGAACGAAAATTCATGACCGCGACACGTTACGTAACGTTCGCGACACCAGCAACCGCGACAGCGTCCGCGACGAAATCCGCGACCGCGATTTAAAACTATGGATGATATATATGTGGATCTTGAATTAATAGATGAAACAACGAAAACAGATTGGATATTTCATCACCTTCAGTTTGCTGCATGCATGCTCTGAAGGTATTTACGTATAATAAAACATTTAAAAAGATGCTATTAATTATGCCTTGTCTCCGCCTCCTATACATAATGACTAATGAGTGTGGCCATGCTTAAGTAGCTTCAATTTATGCATGATTTTGGTGTTTTTAGGTGTCACCAGTACTTTGAAGGTGCCTTGGGTTGGGAGATAAAATCAATCTCTCTCTCTCTCTGGGTGGGAAGTGGGTGATTTCTCCTTTGCATTGCCCAATGTTTGAGATGAAAAATTTTACTTGGTTTTGCTCGTCTACTTTCTAGTTTCTAGTTCTACTCCTCGAGTTGTTTTAAGTTTTTTTTTTTTGCTATTAGGAATTTTAAGTTTTTAATTGTTAAGTAAATTGAAGTTAACGTACAAAAAGGGGTGTAATCTGCAAAAACAGAAAAAGGGTTAAGTTGATTGCCAAATTCTTTAACGGTCAAGGGGGTAAAATGATTTTTTTTTTCAAACAGAAGGGGATTGTTGAGTCATTTTCTATTTATCTAGGGTTTGTGTATATTTCACCCATATGAACTAGGATGCAGTAGCATGAAGAAAGTGTCGTATATAGAAGATGAATTCATTTTTATGAATTCTGTTCAGAAAATAGATATAATTAATTCAAGGTATATATTGAAACTAATTAACAAGTCCAATCAGCTCACTCCTTAAAAAAAGAAAAATTTATGAATTACAAGTAGGCTTTATGCTAAAACCGTTATCTGAGGCCGCGCACAAAAATGAAAAGACAAAAGAATGACCTCTCATGGAAATTAAATTAAAGTAAACAGTAGCAGTTTTAATGTTAGAACGTTTGAAACATAGAGGAGGAAGTTAATGTGCTGTGATCAGTAAGGAAATGAGGTATATGAACTAGTTTCAACTTTCAACGCCAGATTTTCTTGTGTTTTATAGGATGAAAGAAAAATGCAGGAAAGCTTGAAGGGAAAACAAAAAAAGAAGGGTACTGCAGGACAGGGTGGAGATTATTATACCTTACAAACGCGTTGCTGGTCAGTTTTAGAAGGCAACGGTACTGACCGAGACAGTGGCATGGATTCGCCTTTTAAGTCTGGAAGAAGAAATGAAAAGGCACTAGGATATTGGCACGGCTCAATCAAAGCACATGAAGCTACGCGAAATTATATCTAAAACTCTTTTTTTTTTTTGAAGCGTAGAGATTAATTTTGTCTGAGTGAACCGAGCCAACATCGCAGTGACTATTTCAACCATATCAGAGAATAACATGCTGAGTTAAAAACCTTCTGGCACTCTGCTGCAGTTCTTTTAGGTTAAAATGAAAGTATGAAACAGATGATGAACTTGTTTTATCGAAAGAAGTAGCTAGCAAGCAGTGATTTTGAAGAAGAAGAAGAAGAAAGAGATGGGGAGGGGAGGGGAGAACTGAGAAGTGGTGAGAAGAAATGGGAATTTCTTGGATCTAATTTAAGGACATAAAACAAGAGAGTGCAGTGGGTGCATTAAAAACCCTCGACTACCAAAAGCTACATCGAGGAAGAGGCATTTAATAGCAACCTTCACGTTCACGACCCATCCCCCTAATATTCTCTCCCTCTCTCTCTCTTAGATATATACTAACCAAAGTTGAAAGTTGCTGGCTACTGTGTAGTAGGTAGCCTTATCTAAATAATGGAATTTGCCTTTGATCCTCTCTTTTTTTCTCTTGTTTGCACTAACAAACCAGAGTAACAGAGACACAGACTGCACACTGCAGCATAATTAATAAGGGGAATCGACCCCGCGTAAGTCCATAACTATAATATCTCTAACTCTCCGAAATGCTGCACCTTAATTACTATTTGTGGAATCTCATCAGATTAACGACACAAAAATTTTCCGTTGGTCACCTACCATTTAGTTTACTGGCGTAGCTTTGATGAAGTTCAGTGAGAGTACTGAGGCCCTCCATCCTTATTAGAATGTTATGTTCTCCAGGGAGGTCTGAGAGAAGGACGTTCACGCTTTTGGGCCCGTTTCCTGATCACCCACTCCGCTCCTTATTTAATTTAAAGAACTTTTTCTTTTTTTATTTAAAAATTTGATATGCACCCATATTATAGTATATAATTTCAATTAATCATTTTGAAGTAATTTATGATTGTTAGTATATATATGAAGCACCAGCAGTGGTAGGGTGTGCTAAGAAACTTGATATTAGCTAGGTTAATTTCCTGCTGTATATATATATAAACTTAATTAATTACTAGTGTTAACTTAGGATTCATGCATCTCTTAAATTAAGTCGTACCTTCAGTAATTAGAAGAAACTGATTTTTGTTAATTTGATAAATATAGCTGATTATTGTTTTATTTTGCTTTCTTCAAACGGTCTTCGACTCTTTGAACTCTTTAGAATTTTGAGGTGAGACTGGCCTACTGGGCCTGGGGAATATGAAAGGAATGGGTTTTTGGACTTAAAAACTTCGGACCAAGTGGTCGTAAGATATCGAGATATTGTATTTGGGCTTAATAGCAGTGCAAACGTATAGAACTGTAGATGGGCTGCTTTCAGAGCCTGTATGGGCCAGGACATTATGAAAATGGAGTGCTCTAGTCTAGTCGAAAAACATGAGTTTACATCGTACATAAATACAGAAATGGAAGTGGAAGGTCCAGGGATTCCATGTTATACTATATTAACCTGTTATCATATACCATATTATACTATACTAGTATATATGATAACCCATAAACTAATAATAAATTATTAACAAATTAAATGTCGAATTTCGATTATTATACTCTTATCTTATGGGTTAATGTTGATTTTGGTTATGAAGATTACTAATTAGTTCTTTAATTATGCTCCTAACACTAACAAGCTAACTTTGCTAAAATATCAAATTATACCAAAAGATTTATGGCTTAATGCCATAATTAATCTCATTGACGTTCCTATCTAACATGTGCTTATTATTGCTACTAAAAATGATACTATATTTTACAAGACTGTCAAATATGTAGGGAAAATATATTTTCATTTGAGTATTATGAGTAAGGTGGGTTTGGTTTGATTTTAAGGTAAAAACAAATTAAATCAACCCAAACCCAAATAATTTGGTTTGGTTTCTAATTTGATTTGACCTTAAAATAATGTAAATTAAAACACGAAAACAAAATATCATTTCTTAATTTTAGAGAGTATATTGTAGACAAAAAAGTGCATCCATAGCATTAATGTGTACCCTCAAAGAAAATCCTAAACTAAAAAAACCTTATATACATTTTAGATAAAAACATTAATTAATATGTATGTAAATAACTTATACAAATAATATAGTAAAATATTTATATAAAACATTTTGTTTTATTGTCGACTTTAAATTTTTTGATTAGTAGAATCTAAAATTTAACCTTGGTCTTTTCATAATTGGAGTAAAATGATTTAGTAATAAAGATGATCAAGTAAGAATTATAAGTGGACTAACATGTACGGATGTGATACGCATACGCATAGCAAATGTATATACAATACAATACTATATTCTGGTAAATAGTGTATTGCTTTCCATTACCATCATAAAGTATAAACTATTTGACATGACATGAAAAGCTGCTTTAAGAATGCCACAAGAGCAGGCCCAGGCCCAGAATCCAAGCCTTTTCAACCTGACCTTTGATTCCTATAAGTTGAGATGTCACATCCTCCCCCCCCCCCCCATCATTCCGCTCAATTGACTGCTTTTAGATTCCATTTTTAAATTCCGAACAAGATTTTGGTAATGATTAACTTTAAAATATTTATTAGTATTAAAATCAAAAAAAATATTAATCAACGTCATTAGACATAAAATAAAATAATATTTATAAAAAATATAATTAATGTATTATTTTTTAAAATTTAATAAAAATAATATATTAAATATAAAAAAATTTAAAAATTATAAATAAATAATTTTTAACTGATGCTTATAGATACTAGTTAAACGAACCTTTAAAAATTTTATTAATGAGTTTTTTAAGATATTTTTTAAAAATTAACTATTAGTTTATTTATAATAATAAATTTGTATTAAATATGATAATTAAGCATTTTATTGATGATTTAATGCAATTAAGTGAAAATATTATTTTATATAATTTTTAAAAATATTTTAAAAATATTTTAAAAACATTAGTTAGTAAAATTCATATAATAATATATTACACTAAACACAAAAATTGATAGGTTTTTTTTTTATAAAATAATTAATAATTATTTTAATAAACTTCAATATATATAAAATAATAATGTTAAATAATCAGGTTCTTCTTGATAATCTTTCTTATTTATAAATTTTTAAGCAATATGAGTAATAAATGGAAGGGAATAAAGAAAGGTTATCAAGAATATAATATATATGATGACATATGATATAAGGGATAGTGATTAGTGAGAATATTCACCAAAGAGTTTAAAATTAGGAAAGGGATTAGAAAAAGATTCCATATAGATAAGAATGTGACTGGAAAATAAGTCCTATTGGTTCTGGTTAAGACTTAGGAGTGATGATGTCAACATCCAAACCCATTGGATTATTATTAATCAAAGTCATAATAATGACATACATTTTTATTTATTTTACTCTATGCTTTTTATATTACCATTATTAAATTAATAAAAAATGACGTATAATGATTTATTTATTTATTTATTTATTTAAATATACTAATATAAAATAAGGTAAATTTGAAAAAAATGCTGTCAATAATCAAATTATTGTTAAATGATATAATGAGTAAAAATTATTTGAAAAAGAGAAATGAAAAAAAAAATTTATTAAAAGGGAAATTTTAAAGACAAAATTACCTTTGATAAAAAAAATATTCTCTTTTCTTTTTTCTCTTATTTTTTAATTAAAAAATAAACTTTACTGAAAATAATTTTTTTTAATTTAAAAAAATATTTTTTTAAAATTTTAAATATTTTATTTACTTTTTTTAATTAAAATTTTTAAAAAAATAACATTATTTTTTCTTTTTTTTTTTAATTTAAAAAATATTTAAATATTTTATTTTTTAAATTTATTTTTAATTAAAATTTTTAAAAAATAATATTTTTTTAATAAAAAAAAATAAATTTTTTCATTAAAGATAATTTTATCTTTACAATATCATTTATAATAATTTTTAATTATTCATTTTTTTAAATAATTTTTATCTATTATATCATTTAACAATAATTTAATTATTGATAACATATTTTTTAAATTTACCCTATAAAACCGGGGGTGATATAAGCAAAGCAAGGCAACATCGTTAGAATCCACGTAGATATGCGGTTGTGGGTGCGCATTATGCCCATTGCTTTCACGTTCCTTTCTTTCTTTTCTTTTCCCCAAAAGACAATCCAAATTTATCAGTTTGTAAAGGACGAGAAACAGAGAGAGGGAAAGGCAAAAATAGGAGAAGCCCATGGGCGCAAAGCTGAATTCATCGTACGCAAAAAAAACCGCTGTCGTTTTGCTTTCGTCAGTTGGCAATACGTTCGAACTCTCATCCTCGCAAAAATATTTTAACCAGCGTTTTAGAATCTGAATCAAACTTTTCTTTTAATTTTATTCGTATTTTGGTTTTTTGGATCATTTGCTTTTTTTGGTTTTGATGGTAATGGCGGATACGGAGAGTTGCAGTAGTAGAGCGATGGATTTCGCGACGAGTCAGAGTCGAAAACAGAGGCAAAAGATTGAAGCGTATAATGAAGTTCTTTGTCGACTTAGGGACTTGAATTTTGAGGAGGCAACCTTCCCTGCCTTTGAAGATGAACTTTGGGCTCATTTCTCTAGACTTCCTACTAGGTACCCAACACTGAATCCCGGCTTGTACCTATTTTCATTTCCTTCTCCCTTCACTTATTGCTCGATGAATTTGCTTGGTTTAGTGAATTTCAAGTTTTAATAGTATATTTTTGTTTGGTTACAAAGAAAATGAGAATTTGAATTCAGCAAATTAACTATATGGAGTCGAGGTTAGTCGTTATTGAGGTTTTGTTTAGAGAAGAGACGGTAATTTAACAGAGTTAGTTAGCTTTTTCCGGTTTTTTCGTGGTTTTAAGTTTCTTAGCTGCCAAGCAGAGCGTCAACAATACCATGCTTTTTCTTTTTTGTCATGAAATAGAAGTTAACTGGAATTTCCATTCACTGGCTCTTTTGTCGATTTAATTAGTTAAATGTGTATTTTATTTGTTTTTTTTAAGGTATGCATTTGATGTAAATGTGGAGAGGGCACAAGATGTTCTTATGCACAAAAGATTACTTCATAAGGCACGCGATCCTGCTAGCAGACCCGCAATCGAAGTTCGGCTTGTGCAAGTATGTTTGCTGGATCTTCTCATTCATCTAAAGCCTATTTCTTATTTAGTGATCTTTGATGCTTGTTGATGAAAGGGTTGTACAATTCTTTTATGTTGGTTGTTTTATCATTCCCCTTTGAAGGACTTAAAGTAATTTGCTCAGCCATTTTCATCTTTAAAAATGTTTCTCTTATACAGGTTCGTTCTGCCTCGGATGGAAACCGGGTTGAATCACTGCATTTGAAGTCTGCAAGAAAAGCTGATGCTCAGTGTTCAGATTATCCCAACAAAAAGAGGCATGGTTATGTAAACATATATTTGGTCTTCTTTCTTCTAAGGAGTCAAAATAGTCAATTCTGATCTCTTTAAGTTTCTAGTAATATCTAATGTCCTCAATGCTTTTGTTGCGCCTTCTTTTGCTTTTCCCTCTATTTTAGGGTTCATCCGCCACCTGCCTTTGGTACATCATCGGATCTTGAGCTTGTGCATGAAGCTAAAAGAGGGGTTAAAGTTATGGAAGTTATAGTTAATGCCAAACCAATTCACTATCGGTAAATACTTCTAAAACGGTTCTCCCCTGCTTTTTGGTATTTTCTTATTTATTTGTTTGTGATTTCCTTGGGGATTTTATGCGATGAATATATATCATAGAAATTCAAGTTCTACACAACTCTGTGCAGATTGAATTCAACTGCATCGATTCTTCGTTTATTATAATAAAACAATTTCTACCACAATGAAAAAGGTTTTACAGTTCCTACTCGAAAGCAAAGTAGAAGAGTTAAAAGATACAATCTGAGGAGAAATAAGGTCTTCCTAGTTAATAAATTATCCTGTATGTGCTTATTGTATTCTGTGGCAAACTGTTCTCAACATCTGGGTCTGTAAACTTACTAGCTAAGTGCAAAACTGTGTCTGTACCCGGATTCTCCATTGCTTTGGATATTTGGCATTGGATGCTTTATTGTCAACAATGTCATCTATGCTTCCTATCTAATATTCTTTTCCCCTTAACTTTTCCATTTATTTCGGATTCTTGCTGGTGAATGAGAGGGTATAAAACTTTGAAAGTTAGTAAGTCTTTTCTATTTATTTCCGGAAGTCTGTATCGAGTCTTTGTGAAATAATTTGTCTAATTCATAATTTCATAGGCTGATGCATGAGATCACTATTTCAACAAATGACAAGCCAAAACTTCTAACACAGGTAGTCCAAGCCTCTTTAGTTTTTCTAGTTGTATAAATAATTTTTGGATATTATATCTGGTCATTAGTCTTTTTCATTTCATTATTTAAGTTGAAATAGTCCAACATTTAAGATATTTTATGTTGAAATTTCAGTTGACTTCTTTATTATCTGAACTTGAGCTGAACATACAAGAAGCACATGCTTTTTCCACGACAGATGGCTATTCCTTGGATGTGTTCGTTGTTGATGGTTGGGCACTTGAGGTATTTAACCCTTTCTTCTCTTCTGATATTATATCACACCAAGTCACTATTGCTTGGGGACGAATATAGCAGAGTTTCTAATGGTATCAATAAAATGTGTATCAGTCTTTTATGCTGCATATTTATAGCATTACGATTGATTTCCGTCTTTCTGATTTATTATCAGTCTTGAAGTAGTTTATTGATCTTACATCTACTCCTATTAGACTTCTAATTTTCTAAATTATTGTGCCTCTCCATCAATTACTCACAGAGATTGACATACTTTTATATTTATGGTTTGTAGGAGACCGAGCAGCTCAAAAATGTATTGATAAAGGAGATATCCAAAGTTGAGGTAGGCTGACCTGCTATTCTCTGTTATAACTACAATAATTCATTATTTTGATATCACTTTCTTCCTCATGGTAGACTAGGACTTTTTCTTAGTCACCTACTTTTACTTTTTACGTAATTTGGCTTTAATGGTTTATGTTAAACCCAAGACAAATTCAGTTGATCAGATTCTAAATCATCCTATTTTTTGTATTTTAACTGAAGTGAGTATTCTGACCCCCCCCCCCCCCCCCCAAAAAAAATACTGAAGTATGGAAAATATATTCTTTTGTACTAACATTTATCTTACCACATTGATTATTATTTTGATTGGTAAAGTAAAACTAACTGTGGTTTTGTTTTCCGGTACTAAGAAACTTGGTGTACATATAGGTGCAGTACGTGTTATTTGGTACAATGAATATTTGGTGATTTAATATATTTTTTCTCATTAAGAGGATATGGCCTAATTTTCTAGGAAATTTTAACAAATTGAATTTGCTTAATTATCTTTTATATTTTGCTCCTGCCTGTGATTCTTTTCTTTTATCATTCCAACATATGTTATGTATTATTTTGTTAAAAGAAAGAGGATAATCATTAGGAAAATGTTGAAATATCTTGTTTCTTGTGATCTTCTAGCAGTGCATAGGTCTCTGATGATTTCAATTGCTCTGCAGAAGCATTCCTTGTTAAAATGTCATGCCATACATCATGTTAGGGAGCTAGAGCAAACTGGAAACAAACTTGTCTCCAGTCATGTAAACATACCTGCTAGTGGAAATGATGTTCGGGAAATTGATACTAGCCTGTTGAAGTATGAAAGCAAATTGGCTTCCGGCTCCTATGGTGATTTGTGAGTTCTTTATCCGTAAATGCTGTGCTCTGTTTGTGCATAATACTTGTGAATGATATATTTTGACAAATGCAGGTATAAAGGTACTTTCTGTGGTCAAGATGTAGCTATCAAAGTTCTTAGGACTGAGCAGCTAAATGAGAACCACCGAAGGGAATTTACTCAAGAAGTTAATATCATGAGGTGTGTTTAATCACAATTTGTAATTACTGTAGGCACTGCTTCATCTACTTTTCCTTTTCCTAATTCATTTTCCTGTGGATTCTTTAAGAAAAGATAAACTACCGTCTACATCCTACCATCAGGAAATTTCTCTTTTCTTTTCCCTTTAATTTCTTCTTTGGAATTTACAGGAAAATTCGGCACAAGAATGTTGTTCAATTCATCGGTGCATGTACCAGCCCTCCAAGCCTGTGTATTTTGACAGGTATGTTTTATACGACTTTCTATGTAGACCTAGTTGCCTGACTAAACATGCAATTTTCATTTCAAAGTTTATTTTCAATTTCAATTTTATATACTTTGTTCTTTCTCAGAGTTCATGTCTGGTGGAAGCATCTATGACCTTCTGCATAAACAAAAATGTGGTTTTAAGCTTCCATTATTACTCAAAGTAGCAATTGATGTTTCCAAGGGAATGAGCTACTTGCATCAAAATAGTATAATGCATAGGGATCTCAAAGCTGCCAATCTTTTGATGGATGAAAATGGAGTAAGAGATGCACCTGTTTATGGCATTTACTTATAAATAATCTTAATTCTTACATCCTACTGGAAGTTCTACTGGTTACAGAGGTATCTCTTGAGGCTTTTTAAATCATAGTCGACAATGTTGGTTTAAAAAGAATAGTACCTTGAGGATGAAGATTTGAGAAGAATTTGCACTGGCTAGGGGTATGTTATGGGGGGTATCGCTGTGGTTGGATGAGAGGGGTGTAGGATCTTGATCATCTTTTTCCCAATGAACATGGCACCTAATGGATTTGTGATTTCTGTATATGCTACTAGGTGTTTTGTAAGTGGCTATTCCAATTTGGTGTCATAGTCAGCTTCGGCTATTTATTTGGTATTAATAGTCAAACTCAATCAAAGTATTAAACTAGGGGAAAAAAATTGTACTAGAGAGAATTTAATATTTTTTTGGGACTGAGGAGGGATTCGTTGCTTATAACATGAAGTATTGACTATTTTGGTCCATTTGTTTGCATTTAGATTATGTGTATGCTATATGTATATTGACTGAGCTTGCTGGTCCTTGATTTCCATCTTTCTTTACGCCCTAAGGATCTGTGTCACAGGTTGTTAAGGTAGCTGATTTTGGTGTTGCCAGGGTGCAAGCTCAGTCAGGTGTGATGACTGCAGAAACAGGAACATATCGTTGGATGGCTCCAGAGGTTTGTATTCTTGTAGATGTTCATTCATTCATGGATATTTAACATTTCGTTTACTTTGTCAAAATTGAAGGTCTGCAAGATTAGTCCATAACAAATCATTTTTTTTAAAGCCAGTTCTAGCATGCAATCCCACAGGGTGCTTCCTAAATGGGCCTTTGTAAAATCATTTAATGGCCACTAAGGGCAGTTTAAATTGCTTTTCAGTGAATGCTTGAATAGGTGAAGGATTTAAGGGATTGTTTGCTGTGGTGAAAATTGAAGGTCAGCAAGGGTTATGGTGCATTTACCGGAGCATGAGTTAAGGTTGTAAGAGGTGACGGTCTCATTTAACAAAAAGTGAACCTAGGTAGAGTAGAACTAGGAGAAAGGTTTTATCGAGTTATTTTTTTGTTGGTGCATAGCTTTAATGAGTTAAACCAAGTTGAGAATTGTTTTTATTGATGATCGTCCAGATTTTCTATTCCATCTTCATTTAAAAGATGATCTTATGTTTCTTTCTTTCTTTCTTTTTGATAAATGTTGTGGATCGTATGTTTCTTGTTTCAGTTTCCTGCCTTAATTCATTTGTTTACTAGTATTGCATAACCAGACCTTGAAACTCGAAGTTAATTATTTATGAAGCACTACAAATAAGTGTTGCATATTCTAATTGTCTTTGTTTTAACTATGTCATGGAGCACTACAAATAAGTGTTGCATAATCTTTCATCTTTGTTTTAACGATTTCGTGGGGCAAGCACCTATAAGTTAATGAGACATGACTCTTTTGATGACATTCCAGACCATGACTGTATTGACTATACCATTATTTGCCTTTGCTAGTTTCATCCAGCTCTCTGACATATTATCTGGTCTTGGTCCATGTAAGGTGATTGAACACAAACCATATGATCTTAAAGCTGATGTTTTCAGTTTTGGAGTTGTGCTATGGGAACTGCTTACTGGAAAGGTAATTCATTGGCAATATTTTGGCTGAAAAAAAAAACGACTCTTTTCTTTTTTCACTGAAGATAGCTTAATCTTCATGTTAAGGTTTATTTTGGTTTATCTTTCCTTTCTAGTAGTTTATGGTTGTACAGACGTAAAAACCAACCTTTAATTTTTGTGATTGATGCCAGCTTCCATACGAGAATTTAACCCCCTTACAAGCAGCGTTGGGCGTAGTCCATAAGGTATTCTTTTAAAAAATAGAACTACCAGAACTATTTTGTTTTAGTGACACACATATCCATGTATATCCTTACATCAATAGATTTATATATTCCTTCATTCACATGCATGAAGTACTTGGAAAATTCAGTCTGGTTATTTTCTTTTTAGGATAGTTGATACTTGTTTCACTACAAGATTTCTATTTCATGACTACCCAGCATAAGAGACTTGAACCAACGAAGATCTTTCTTTATGTGAATTTCAGGGTCTAAGGCCTGTTATTCCTAAGCATACTCACCCGAAATTTGTGGAGCTGCTGGAGAGATGCTGGCAACAAGAGCCATCTCTGAGACCTGAATTCTCTGAAATTTCAGATCTTTTGGAAGACTTAGCCAGGAGGTAAAGGAAAGTTGTAACAATCATCCTTGCTTACGCTTCTTGTTAGAAATGTTGATAACCTTGAAAAGGGTTGCAGACAAGAAAAATGGGAGGACTAGCAGAAGGAAAATCACCTAGAAAATTTGAAACAGCTTTTAGGGCAGGAAGCCAGCAAGATGGCAAGCCCCTGTGGATAATTTTTGTAGCTTGTAATATGCATACTTCTTTCTTTTTTCTTTCCACATGTGGACTTAAACGCAATATTTTCAAAGTAATGGGTATCGAAGCAACGTGGCAGCTTATCATTGCAATCTATGAATACATTTTCTCTCTAATATTTTGCACTTAAAAGAGAAAAGAGGAGATGCCATTGCTTGATGATCTACTTCAGTTTATCAATGAGAAATGATTGGTTTAAACTCGATATTTGGCAGTTTGCCTAGTCTGCAAGAGAATTATATATTCCTTGTTGCAGATTGCTATGCTATTTCATATTCTATTCTTCAGGTCCTACTACTGTCAGACAGTGAATTCTCCAGTGTCAATGACAGTTAAATCATTTTATTCTTTCGATTTTGGATGATTCTTGATGATTAACCCATGATCACTCAATAGAGGAAGGACCAAAAACACATACCTGACAGCCTATATTGCTCAGTGCTCGAACAATTCTATTTGAAGAACGCTTTTTCAAGTATCAGATTCGATCTGTTGGTGAGGGCATATTTGATGTAGGAATTTCTCAACACTATTCTCCGAGTTAAGAAACTTCCAATTTCTTCTCTACTCTCTTTGCTTTGCTAGGTTAATTTTAATTATATAACTCAATTATGCGATGTAATCTAGGTGGCCATTTCTTCATTATGGAACGAGGGCTTCATTTTTCATTTTTCATTTTTCATGAATCGTAAATACTGCAGCGCCAAGTGAAAAGAATCTGCGTGAGAACTTCTGGCTCGACAGGCGAATTTATCCTAGACGCAGAAAGAAAAGAAAAGAAAATACCCCATTATTATAAGATGCTCTTAGAACCTCTCTAATCACATGACTCACGACACAAGCGTGTTTCCACAAATGCAACTTTGGCTTGGCTCCATCGTCTTTCAACTAAACAGTGTATAGTGCTCGAATTTTTCCAAGGAAAAACTTCCTACTGTCCTGCCATTTAAAAGGTGCATTGAATGGTCAGTAGTTCTTCATACAAAGAAGTTGAAGATTTTGATAAGTTCCTACGATGGAACCATTGAGAAAGTCTTTGAAATCATACTGTTCTAATGCAAAACAGCAACAAAACCCTGAAGAAGAACCTCTCCTGCGTCACTCCAACGACAGTCATATGGCACAGTCGTTTGATGCTCGCATGCAGAGAGAAGGAGAAATAGTTGTCAACATTGACAGTAACGATCCTGCTGGCCAAGAAAATGGGAACACCTCAAGGGGTATACCTTCAGGTTCATCGAAGAAATCCAAAGTTTCATTTCATGAAGTATTAACTGAAGCTGTGCGGCAGAAGAGCAAGGACTTCTCAGGCCAAGGTGAAACACGCCAATCGTCTTTTGGTTCGGTTGGAGGACATGTTTTTAGGTGTGGTTCAAATGATTATCTTCGACAGAACTCATGGAGGCAACTGGTGAACAAAACCAAGTCTAGGTTGCTTGACCCACTTGAGGACCGATATGGAAGGAACAACAGTATGAGCTCTGAAGAAGAGTTTAAAGAAAATAACCATGACGAGGAAGACATGGAAGACATTCCAGATGAAAATAAAATACTGAAATTCAGTGCACTGACAATACTTCAGTGGTTAAGTCTCGTTCTAATTATAGCAGCCTTAGTTTGTAGCGTCTCCATCCCTGGTATAAAAAGACAAACGCTTTGGGATCTTCAATTATGGAAATGGGAGATAATGGTTTTGGCATTAATCTGTGGACGACTTGTTTCTGGTTGGGTAATTCGAGTAGTTGTGATCGTTACCGAGCGCAATTTTCTTTTGCGAAAACGAGTTCTCTATTTTGTTTATGGATTGAGAAAGTCTGTTCAGAATTGCCTCTGGTTGGGTCTTGTTCTGCTTGTGTGGCATTGGATATTTGATGACAAAGTCCAGGAGGAGACCAACAGTAAGGTATTACCCTACGTAACAAAGATTCTCATATGTTTCTTGGTGGCTACCTTGATATGGCTTGTGAAAACCCTCTTTGTTAAAGTCCTTGCTTCATCATTCCATGTAAACACCTTCTTTGACAGAATCCAGGAAGCTCTATTCAATCAATATGTCATTGAGATGCTCTCTGGTCCACCCTTGTTTGAAATAAATAGCGCAGAAGAAGAGGAAAAAGAGTCACAGATAACCTCAGGTTCTATGGTTGATCATCTCAGGGCAACCCTTCCTCCAAGGACTGAGTTAGAAATAGGAAGTGGAAAACAGCAAAAAACCACTATGGTTGAGAATAATCCCAGATTTTCAAGGAGAATATCTAAGAGGAAAGATGAGAATATCCAACTTGACCACCTTCGCAAGCTGAATCAGAAGAATATATCAGCCTGGAATATGAGGAGGATGATTAATATGGTTAGACATGGGCACTTGACTACCTTGGATGAGCAGATACTGAATTCTGAGAGAGATGATGAATCTTCAGTGCAGATTAGAAGTGAATGCCAAGCAGACGAAGCAGCTAAGAAGATTTTCCAGAAGGTGGCTAGGCCAGAATCTCAGTAAGTTCTCTTTCCCTTGCCTCCAACTGTAGCTATTAATGTTCAATGATGCTGTCATGCTGATAACTTAATGACATGAATCTCGTATCAGATACATTTACCTTACAGACATTATGCGCTTTATGGGTCGAGATGAAGCTTTAAAGGCATTGCATCTCTTCGGAGCAGGAAGTGAAGAAGAGGGAATCAGCAAGGCATCACTCAACAATTGGCTGGTAATTGGAGTATAATTCATTTTTGTCTTAATTTAGTCCTTACCGATCTACCAAATGGGAATTGATTAATGTTTCTATTTCTAAGGTTTGTTTAGAAACATACTAAAAGACTCTTTTCCTCTTCCAGGTCAATGCCTTGAGAGATCGAAAAGCACTTGCATTGTCCCTAAATGATACAAAAACTGCTGTGGATGAACTCCACAATATGTTGGACATCGTAGTGGCCATTATCATTGTCATAATTTGGCTCATCATACTCGGAATTCCTGTCACCAACTTCCTTGTTTTCATAAGCTCACAGCTTCTATTGGTGGTGTTCGTCTTCGGGAATACCTGCAAGACAGTATTTGAAGCAATAATTTTTTTATTTATAATGCATCCATTCGATGTGGGTGATCGCTGTGAGGTGGATGGAGTGCAGGTAAAACGCCATCATTTACTTGAAGTATTACTTGCATCACAATATACACATATCCATTCCTGGTTTCCTTACTTTCCTTTCTTTCCAGGGTCAATGTGTTGATTACTATTATTTACTTAACGTTTTTTCTGTTGAGAGCCTCAGATGGTAGTAGAAGAAATGAATATATTAACCACCGTGTTCTTAAGGTTTGATGGCCAAAAGATCGTATATCCAAACAGCGTATTGTCTACCAAGCCTATTGGCAACTTCTACCGAAGTCCAGACATGGTTGAGACAATTGAATTTTGTATCCATGTGTCAACTCCATCAGAGAAGATTGCCAACATGAAAGAAAGAATAATTGGGTAAGCCTGCCTTATTAAGATTCATATCTTCTCTGTCATTCTCAAATTGTATACGTTTGATCTTTACTAATACAGGCAGCAACTGCGCAATTCCAGGTATATTGAGAGCAGGGAGCACCACTGGCACAGTAACCCACTGGTGGTTGTGACAGATGTAGAAGAGATGAACAAACTGAAGTTTTCAGTATCGTCGAAGCACAAAATGAACTACCAAAACATGGTTGAGAGATTGAGTAGGAGAGGCTATTTACTTGAAGAAACAATTAAAATATTTAAAGACCTTGACATTGAATATCGGTTGCTGCCAGTGGATGTGAATGTGAGAAATATGCCGACTTTGGTTTCACATAGACTGCCTTCAAATTGGAGTGCTTGTGGTAGCTGAGCCTGATTACTCACGTACAACACGATTCTTGAATAATGTCCGGAGGAGCTTGTTAACATGAGTGGCGAGTAATTCTGCTACAAACTTCAAAAGCACCAGACAAGTGCATATCTATACTAGGCAAATAATTGAAAAGATGTTCCCATAGGAACATGGCAGATCCGAAAATCAGGAGTTTGAGAGAAATTGTTACCTCAATATCTCTTTCTGTCTACTAGAATTTGCATTACTATGTTTGTAGACATCTCTCTTATGATTGTCCATGACTAAATAAGAAGTGCATTGCTCAAGTTTGATGCAAACACTTCCAAAATGATAATTGCTAATTGCTTAAGAATTTAATTTCACCGATACAAGCCGATGGGGATTTGGTAGATCCAAATGATGATAAATATATAAAATTCAGCCTGTTACCAATTCATCCATTCCATCAGTTATTTTCAAGCCCATAAAACAATTGGGCCAAGAGAAACAGAAAACTCGAACTTAGACCTGGGTAGAGCCCATAACAATATTGGTGCATGCCCCCATAACAATGTTGGCTGAGTGCTGGACCCAAGACATAAAACTTCCAAAATCCAAATGGTTTATCTCTTAGTTCTTCGGTGATATCGGAGTTAAAAATTTTCAAAATCCGATAAATCAGATCGGTTAACACTTTACAATTTACAGTTTACGGGAGGGACCTTTTCTCGTTTGGTCTTTGGTTGATTAACTGATTATATCACAGTATAAAGAATGGAGTCAGGCGCGAAGGAGGAAGAGAACGTGGTGGGATACAGCAGCAACAACGTGAAGAAAGCCAAGTTACATTCAACACTCGCCGCTCTCCTCGACGATCCAATCCTCGCCGATGTCCCTAAGAAACCCACTTTATCCGATGTCGATACCCTCATCAGCCTTGAACTGGGAAGTGCCATGCGCATCTCAATTCTCAAATTAGATGGAACCTCCTTCGGTACTTAAAATATTCTCTCTCTCTCAGCTAGGCATTTAGACAAACACCTAATTTGTTCATAAAATAAAAAAAAATAAAAAATTACTACTTATTTGGTTGGTTTTCGTCGGAGGTGAAGATGTTGCGGTGATGAATTCCGCCACAGTAAAGGACTTGAAGCTCGCAGTCAAGAAGAAAGTGATTGAATCGGAGCAATCCAAGATGGGTCATCGCCACATTTCATGGTTTATCATCTTATCTTTGCTCGTAAAGCACCCTTCATCTTATTGGGAGATTTTACTGTGATTGATTGGTGGCATTTTGGTGTATCAGAGAGTTACAATGAACAATACTTTAGCATTTATCTTGCTGTTCAAAATTCTCAGGAAATACCATAAAGTATAAAGTTTTGTTTTTGAATATTAAGCTTCATGTTTACTTTGGTTGTAGGAAGCACGTTTGGGCCAATTTCTGCCTAGCACATCACAATGAGAAGCTCCTTGATGATGGCGCTGCACTTCAGGATTTTGGTGTACGAAATAACTCTCAGGTTTTAGCTTGTCCCCCTTCATCTTTCTAATTAACAGGAGTTTTTGGTCTTTCTTTGCTAAATTTCCTGCTTATGATCTCACTTTGGAACTCTAAATTCATTTGAAAAAGCATATGGCAACAAGTCTGCATCTTCACAATAATTATATAGTAATGAATAATGGCAATCCATCATCTGAAGTAAGGTTGTTCTAAATGATGTCAGAGGAAACTCAACTTAAACTTGATTCAGAAATTTGGCTCTCATTTCCAATTATGGCTATAATGTCTAGCTGCAGGCGCCATCTAAAACTATATTGAACCCGACCACCTCAACATTTTATAATCAGAATTCAGAATAGATTTGTTTCTTCTGTTATTGGTCTTTGATATATTATGATCATGCCTTGGTCTCATTATGGAGAGATGTTTTGCGTTATGCAGGTACAATTTTTACCCTATGTTGTGTCAAAGAGTTCGGGGAGCCATTCTAAGAGCCATTCTAAGAGAAGAAAACATCGTTTCTTCCATGGCTTGAACAAGCGTTCATGAAGACGTTCAATCTTGTTGCTGATGATCTCCTGGCTCTAGCCTCTATGTTGATATTTCCCTACATATATAATACAACACATGGGAATGTTCCTGTTATCAAATCTAAGCCATTCCAGAAATTGCTTGAAAACTGAGAAGTTTAGGTGATTTGTTGACAAATTTTTGCTTGAAGATAAATATAATATCCTAGATGATGAAAAAACTGAAGGAATAATTATTCTTGATAGGGATTTTATCCTAAAATTTCCTTTCTTCACAAATGTTCCTTCATTGCAATTAATTTCCGTAAGATTATTTGGTGTTACAGAATTTTCTAGTCTTATTGGGTCTTCATGTCCTATGCATGGTCTGGGAAAAGAGAAGCCGGGAAGTGATGTAGTTCAAAAAGGTTTTCGTTTCTTTCTCGTCAATAACAACTATATATATAACCTTGAGCCGTAGTGTCCAATGAGTTTTGATTTGGGCTTCTTTCTTAGCACATGGGTATTGTAAGAGACCCATGTATTGCTAAACTTGAAACCATTTCCTGACCCTCCTGGACTTGTTAGAATTCCTGAAAGGACCCTCTTGCGCCTTGGGGTAAATTACCGGTCCCAAATCTGTGATGCACAAGGACGTAGGTTACAATGTCAAGGCTTGACAAGGCTAGTATTACGAAGCAAAGTTTGTAGCTCAATTCAGCTTTTTTGGATAGAAGAAAATTAGGAAACCACTAATCTAAAAGAAACAAGAAATGTCTGTCTGCTACAAAGTAACAATAGCTTCGGAATTTGATGAAACACAAGCCAAATAGAGAACATTTTCTTAAATTTTTTGGGAGGCGAATGGATATATAGAATGCAAAGGGAAATGTGCTATTGCATTCATTCAGTAATAGGAAGCCCGTTTTCCTTCCATGCAGTATAGCCACCAGCAACATCAATGACAAGTCATTCTATAAAGATTACTAGAGACAATGACAGATCTAGCATAAATAAAGAAATTAAATCCTTAATCCAATATGCCTATAGGTTCTGAGTGCAGCAAACATAAGAGGTGAAAAATGAAGCATTTCATATTTAAGAAAGATCATTAGAGCGAACATATCTATTATAAGAGGCTGAAAGTTTGTTGTGTAAGACATCCAAAATGGCAGTTCTTATCTACATAGGTTTAGAAGTCGCAAAGATCTGCGCTGGGTTTCTTTTGGTTAATGCTGAATTCCCTCCTCTTAATTAAGGTCTAGTAGTCAGGTTTCTTAACTTCCACAGCCTGCCCGAGCTTCAGTCCCTCTTTGTACTCTTTCAATTCTCTCTTGTATCTTTCCTTGTCTTTCAATCCAATGTTCTGGTACACCTACAGAGAAATAGATTAATCATATCATACAGATAAAGTTCATACTCCTATTAGCAAATTGGATTTGTATAGATTTGTGATGGAAGGCAGGATTGCTAAAAAGATTTGGAGTGTACAAGTAAAAACAATGAAAGCAGTGTTAAACCTGATAAAGAATGCTCAAAATCACAGAATGTAGTTTGCAAGACATTCTCTTGTTTTGGTGTAATTCTGGGAAAATGTAAATTATGCCGGAAACAGAATATAAGAAACCAAATAAGTTTTTTCTTTTATCTTTTTGCAATTACCATCCTCTCTTCTGGGCTGAGACTGGTCCAGGACTCTCCAATCATTTTTGTGAACTCCCTCTCTCTGTTTGGATAGAGGGATTTGAGTTTATAATGCTTTTCAGCAAAGAAAAAGTTGTAACCACTCCTGTTCGGTTTTGGATAGCTGGGATCTCCTGCCCTTCTGCTTCTCCTCCTCCTCCTCCTCCCAGAATGGAGGGAGCTATGACTCCGTTTGTAAGGGACAAGGGCATTGTTATATTCAGGCGTGGAGGCAGAAGAGCCTGGCTGCTCTGGATGGTAAAGTACTCCACTAAGAATCTCGGAACCCAACCTCACAGATATCAAATAACCACAATCGAACTTCCCATCAATCGTTCCGATAACTGATAAACATGAAGTTCCTACAAAGAGAGAACCATATCAGGTAAGGTCATTCAATCAATTGCTAGCCCAGAGAAGTTCAAAACAACATCCTAGCAGTATAAAGTTACTTGGATTGGACAGCATTCACATAAAGAATATTCAGTTAAAAGAAATTCATTCCATATCAGACAAAGAAGTTCATATATACTAGTATTGATTAAGAATTTGAACAAAATTTAGTTGTAATTCTATACTCTCTATTTAAACATTGTTAAATGTCATTGTTTCAGTTTGCTTCCAGAAGCAGTTAGGTGCAGATTCGAACATGAAGTGCCTAACAACATCCTAGCAGTATAAAGTTACTTGGATTGGACAGCATTCACATAAAGAACATTCAGTTAAAAGAAATTCATTCCATATCAGACAAAGAAGTTCATATATACTAGTATTGATTAAGAATTTGAACAAAATTTAGTTGTAATTCTATACTCTCTATTTAAACATTGTTAAATGTCATTGTTTCAGTTTGCTTCCAGAAGCAGTTAGGTGCAGATTCGAACATGAAGTGCCTTCTAAAACTAAATGTTTGCAAGGTATGCGGTAGCAAGCAATTGAAAACATTCGAATGAACCACAGATAGAGACAGCAAAAATACATATATATTTGTTTCGCATATCATAAAAAATTAAAGAACATAACCACATACCAGAAATATATGGATAAATGTAGTGGGACCCCATACCATATGAAAAAAAAAAAGATTGAGAAATTACAGAACTATCAACATACACATCAAATATCAAAGACCACACCAACAAATAGCTAACCTACAACTTGTAGTAATTCCTATGTTATCACAATGAGCCTATTGGACAAACTCATAAATCAAACAGAATTTTGTAGAATAGAAATTAAATTCGAACATTTTGTGTTGTGTGGACGACACTAACTTTATCCTTTGTATATTTCCCTATTGGAATAATAAAATGAAGAAATTAGAAGAAGAAAGAAAAAAACCCTACCTTCAATAAGTGGATCTGGGAATTCCCTTATAGGTTTAGGGGAATATTCCACGAGAGCCAGTTCAGGTCTGTATGAAGGGTCGTTAGCAGGAAATGCAACTGCATAGACATGATAAAATTAGAGTATTAGACCCGTACAGGAATCGCATAAAACCAGAAGGAACAAACAGAGCTAAGATCAAGTAACAGTATTATGTTACAGCAGAAAGGGAAAACAGGGAAAAACCCATGCAATATGAAAAAGCATATGCGTAAAAAAAATCAAACAACCTGTTGGAGTATGTAAAGGACCCTTCATCTTAAAGAAATGAACCTGCTCGTAATGGAAAAGAAGACTGAAGTAGTGTTTCCTAAGCACGAAAGATGCACTTGTTGTCGTTGGAGAGAACCTGAAAACACTACCCACTTCCCTCCATTTCTTCTCTGCAACTACCTAAACGGCCATGGCAACCAAAGTAAAGATTGGTAAAAAGTTTTACACTTTATGACATGGGTATTTTGAGGAAAACCAAAGGAAAAGATATAGCAATAAAAAAGATGTCAACCTTCTCATAACCACCCCTTTCGGTAGCTTCTACATACAGAACATGCAAATCTAACTCCTTTCCTCCAATCACAGGAATCCTTTAAAATACGAAGATAGAATACAGAAAGCACAACCGTCAAAGAAAAGAATAATTACAAAGGAATACGAAAAGATCACCTTTTTGAAAGCAAAAGGAGCCATCCGTGTATTTTCATAAGTTAAAGAAAACGCATCACGTTCTCATAAATCCAATATATAATGATCAGCACTAGAGTTCCTTTGAAAAGGACAAGCAGAAGAAGAAAGAGAAAAAGAAAGAAGGGAATTACATAAACTTCGTGCCCATTATAAAATGAAAGCGCCTAAGAGTATCCCAGAAAACAGTAGGGTCCTTAACAACTTCCTCGTGAGAAGCAAGAGGGTCCGGGTATTCTTTCTTCTCAACAACCCCATTCCTACCCTTAGCTTTCCCGGAAGACGGCGTTGTTTTGGTGGCCCCTTCCATTGAGGGTGCTCGCCGGAGACACTAGTAGAAAAAAGTGTGAGAGGGAATACTAGTTCTGCTGTAGAGAGATAATAATGACAAAGAGAAGAATAGATGATTTGGAAGATAAGATTGTAATTGAGGGACAGAAAAGCTGAAATTTAAGAAACGGGGTTGGACGCTTGAGCAAGTAACGGTTATGCAAAATCGGCTTTTTCTGGCATTTTGAATGGCCAACCAATGAGCAATTAAAGGTCCTAATGCTTATTTATATACACTGGCTATGTTCATTATTATACACTACCTTCCCCACTCTCTTTTTCTCTCGTGTCATTCGAAGCCTGACATCTCTGCAGCTGAAAGGGCTTTTGATTTGCTCTTCTCTTTTGCATTCTCCAAACGTCGACATGCACTTGGGCTTCTTGTTCTGATGATTTTCTGAACATATCTTAGCGTACATCTGTTGGAAGATATCTGCAGAATGGTCTTTTTTGGGTTACAGTTCTGTAGTGCAGCAGAGTACGCTATAGATAGGTTGAAAAAGTATCTCCATCGTAGATTTATAAGAAATCACAATCTCAAAAGCTCCAAATTTTTACTTGTTTCTTGATATTTGGTCAAATTGCTTTATACTTTGCTAGTAGTACGTAGTGGGTCATCTTTATATCCGTTGAATGTTGAAACATAGTCGGCCCAGTAAAGTTTGATTAACCATCGTAACCCATTTCAATAAGACAAAATATTTTCTACTAGTAATTGTAGGGCTTTACCCCGAAGGGAGCCCTTCCAGAAATTCTCGAAGGCCGAGGACAAGCCCAGGCCTACGAGGGGGTTTGGAAATAGTTTTCAACCAGCAATAGACGCGCCTCGGTTAGAACCTCATGAGATGCGTCATTGCCCCAAGCGCAAAGATGCATAAACCATTCTCGCCTCTGTCGTTTTATAAAAGTTAGGAACCATTGACAGCTTATTTTCTGGAGATGTGGGATTGCATAACTTTCCTGAACTATCTTCCTCTCTCCTATGGCATTCAACCTTAATTCTTGGGACCAAAGAAACATTTCTTAACTTGATTCTTGTATGAAGTTGAAAAATGGGAGATGAGAAAAGTAGCTTCTTGTTCAGAACTCTCTTTCTCCAACTTTTAAACCAATTGTATTCAATAAAAATCTTTCTTTCTCAGACCAAAAGGTCTTTGCAATGTCATTCCTTCAAACTCTTCCCTTCAACTTAACTCTCATTTAAAATTAGACTCACTTGTCTCAGCGCTAATTGCTGCTGTAAACTCTTGCTCTCGTGTCTCCTACTGTCAGGTTTTTCATGCTCGAGTTATCAAATCTCTGAATTACCGTCACGGATTCATTGATGATCAATTGGTGACTAATTATGCTAAGGTAGGATATCCAGAAGATGCAGATAATTTGTTTGACGAAATGTGTTTGCTTATTTGGCATTCACATGACATATGGCTGTTAATCATTGGCCCTAAAAGTCACATCATTATTGTTGATAACAGTATTAGTCAAAAGAAAGTACTTGAAATAATGAAACTTTAAGTATATAATTGCTAATTTTTATTTTTTAAGTATCAATATGGCAGAAATAATATAGTTCAAAGACAATTTTGTATTTAATCTTTTAAACTACTTGCGCATTTGAACTGTTGAATTATTTACAATGAATAAAGATGGGAATGAAATGAATGCATTCCAAGGATTCGAATTCATAATCTTTATCTTGTAACTATGTCTGATGACTAATTAAAAAAAAAAATAGACTATGATATTATTTATCACGAATTCATACATTTAGTCAAAAAAACATATCTATAGAAGGAAGTTCTTTATCTATTACAATATATAAAAACAATCCCCTCAATTGAGGGGATTGCTTTCATTGGCCTTGCCACGTGGCAAAGCCAATTTCTTTTTATATAGTTTTAATGAAAAAAAAATGTGTATTTGTTTGAAGTTCGTATTATTTTTTGTGTCATGATCGTTTTAAAAGTATTATATATTTATATAAATTTTCACATGTTAATAATTAATTTTATGTAGATTTTGACATGTTCGTATATTTGTGTCGTTTCATATTATTTTTCATATCATGTTTTAATGATTTTTTTTAATGTTGTGTTCGTGTCATATAATCATGTTATGTTCAAAATTGTCAGGTTTAATTAATACTATTCAAATAACTCTCAATTTTTTATCACGTGTTATCGTGTTCGTGTTAGTATTACTTTTTATGTGTATTCAAGGTATTATAAATTTTGACACGTTAATTATTTATTTTATGTATATGTTGACACATTTGTTTATTAGTATCATATTCATGCTATTTTCGTGTTGTATCATGTTTTAATTATTTTATTACAATATATAAAAGTAATCCCCTCATTTTGAGGGGATTGCTAATTTCCTTGGCCTTGTCACGTGACAAGGTATTTTTTTTTGGATAGTGAGTAAGAGAGAAAAGAGAAAAGATAATGTCATGAATGGTCCTTAAAGTTTATCAAATTTATCAATGTAGTACATGTACTTTAAAAATGTCTATTTTGATACTTAAAGTTTCACTCTGTGTGTTATTATAGTACCTGACTGTAACACAGTTAAATATTTGTTACATGATTTTCGTATTAAATGAAAACTTGACACATGACACCATATAATGATACCACATGTATTCACATAAATTATTATGAACATTTCTAAAGTTCAGGTACCACATTGATAAATTTGATAAACTTCAGGGGTCATTCATGATATTATCCCAAAAAAAAAAGGAAAGACGGGAGAGAAAAGAAAAAATTGTGTATTCGTGTGATGTTCGTATTCTTTTTTCATGTCATAATCGTATTAAAAGTATTATATATCCTATATTTAAAAGTAATCCTCCATTGGCTTGCCACGCGACAAGACACTTTTTTTATTTATTATTTTGGTGGGGGAAAGAAAAGAAAGAGAGAGATGGAAAAAAAAGAAATTTGTGTACTCGTGTCGTGTTCGTATTATTTTTCGTGTGATTATTGTATTCATTTTATGTAGATTTTGACACGTTCGTGTATTCGTGTCTTCTATATAACTACATTAAAAGCAATTCCCAAATGGCATGAGATTTGAGAATTTGAAATTTTGAAACACCCTCCCTTTGTTACATAAGTCATGTCATTAGTGTATTTGTGTATTAATTAGATCCAAAATAACTTGAGATCCAAAATATCTCATGTAGATTTTGACACGTTCGTGTATTTATGTCATGTTCATTTTATTTTTTGTGTCGTATTTTAATTATTTTTTTATGTTATATTTGTATCGTATAATTATGTTTTATCCGAAATTATCGGATTTAATTGACCTCTATTTTATATCAGATATCGTATAATGATGAGAGTTATTATTTTTTAAATTATTTTTAATTCTTTTATATTTTTATCTTTTAAATTTATTATAAAGTATTAATTCAAATCCAATAATATACTCGCAACGAAACGAGAACATTTTTCTAGTAAATTTAACATCCATCCCATCTCTTTATATGTGTGGGATTCTTGACAATCCCTAAACCTGAATTTGAAGCTGGTACTCTTCTACCTCCCAATCTGGCAATCTCCCATCTCATTCTTTGTCTAGTCTCTTTACCATTCTAAAAAACCAAAGAAATGAAAAGGAATAAAGATCTTGCACAGGTCCAGGAGTTGACTGACCACCAAGGCACTTGATCAGAACTTAGAAAGTGAGGTTAATACTTAATAGTAAGGAACCTGCATTCTTTAGCTTAACTTGTGAAAGAGATTACCTCGAAAGGAGAATAGTCGGACTCACTTTTTTGGCTCCCAATGTATGCTTACGTTGGCTCATTTTCTGGTTACTTGCATTGCTAAAGAACAAAAAAAGGTCTCATTTTTCTGGTTGCTTGAGTCTTTAGGTAGCTCATGGTTTTAGTGAGAGCCCGTTGTTTATGAGTAGTGAAAGTCTTGTTAACCGGTACTCGAACAATTACATTAATTAATAGAGATGGATTAATAGGTATTTCGAGTTTCGACCCATTCAACACCGAAGCTCGTTTGCAAATAAAACAACCACACAGTGAAAAGGTTCATCAATGTAATGAGATTACGTTTTCTGTATTATAAAATTAAAATAAAATGATAAAGTAGAATTTTAGTTGAGAAGTGGTGCCTCCATCCTAATTAAAATTATTCTAAATTCACATTTTGTCTCTCATAGTGATTGATGCAACAAGAGATTTACACATTTCTAGTGAATTACTGAATTATGATTGATTCAAGAAATTTGACCAGAATTTTATAAAATAAAAACAAATCATAACTTTTTCAGTAGCTTTTATCATTTAAGATTGACTTTTGTTAATAAATATCTTTGACATATTTGTTAAGATTAATTAAATTATTATTTATAATAATATTCAATTATCTTATTGATTTTAATATACTAAAAATAATAATTTATCTAATATGATAATTTTTAAAAAATACTTTTAAACACTCATTAACAACATTATCTATTAAAAATTAAACTTAGAGTCTTAAGATAATAAAAAAAATTACGATAAGCAATATATTTATAGAAATGTGTCACCTTCAGATAATTACTATTTGATGCGATTGGGCAACTACATTCTTATCCTTTATCTCATATATATATATATATATATATATAAATATATATTTTTTACCATTACAAACAAACACCATGCCTGCCATTAAAAATATATATTATTATTTTTAACCGTATTATTATGAATTTATATTTGATACATTGATAATATATATTTATGCATTATTAGTGACTCAAATGATACCATATTATTAAAAAAATTTAAAATAAATACAAATAATTTTATTTTTAATGAGATAATATCTTTTAATTTATTGACAATATATAAAAGTATCAAATATAAATTTTATTATTCTTGTTGATGTAGTTGTGGACTTGTGGGGCAGGGCTTATCCTTCTATGGTTCCATCATCACTGACGTTAACTTCCAACAGCATTGGCCCATTTTAAACCGTAATCCGATAGGCCTCTGTTTCCTTCTTCTGGCCCAATAGTTCTTCAGTGATCATTGATTGATTATTTGATTTGATTTGAATTGAATAAAATCTGGAAAACATAGATAACAGGCAACAGCAGCAGCAGCAGGAGGCAGGCGGCTTTCTTAACATTCTTCCTCAAATAATTGGTCATGGGACACCTCAACTCAACTCCTACTGTTATCTTTTTTAAGACAAAAGCTCTTTGTTTTATCTGATTTGTTGATTGTTTGGGAAAGTGTTTTGTCTTACGGAGAATGAATGAAGGGGATTGCATAAGATAAGCTCCAAACAAATCAATTAGTAATTGGGATTTGGGATTTCCTCCATTTTATTCCCTTCTGTTTATAATAATAATAATAATAATTTCCCTACTAAAAATGTTTTAGATTAATTGCGTTGTTCCATGAATGCGCATAAAATCACACAAATTAAGGTATAATCCAAGCACTTTGGAAACTCCAGATAAAACCAAGGGAAGGGGGGGAGGACCAAAACCAAAGGTGTCAGTGACTGAAATGATACTCCACCCAGTTAAGACTTAAGTTAAGAGATAGACTCACTTTGATCCAAAATGGAAGATGCTTTAGAATATACCGTTGTGACCCCAATCCTCTATCGATTCCAAAGCCAATACCAATACCATACGGATAAGTCCCCCACCTCCCTTCCTATATAAACCTGCTCTCCTCCTCCCTTTTCTTCCCACATTGTAAAATCTCTTTTTTTTTTTTTTTTTTTTTTTTTTTTTTTTATAGATTCCCTCTCAAAACAAACACACCGCCACCGGATAAAACCTCTGCGACTAAACTGTTAACAAAAAGACAACCTCTGTACAAAATCGAACAATCATGGCTAAGAACTCATCATCCTTTACCCTCTCTGAATCAGGTCAAGAACATCTCTTGGAGAAACTGGACGTCTTCAAGGTTAAAGGCAGAGACAAACGCGGCCGTAAGGTTCTTCTCATCATCGGCAAGCACTTTCCTGGTGAAAACCTTATCTGCATGTTCTGTTTTGTTAGTAATTTTCGGATATATATTTCTTTCTATATTAATCTAATTGATTTATTTCTAAATGGTAACAGCTCGGATGGTTAGCAGTGAGGTTCTGAATAAGTATTTGGAGGAAAAGATTTACCCCAAATTAGGGTCAAAGCCGTTCTCGGTGGTGTATGTGCATACGGATGTTCAAAAGAGTGAAAATTTCCCTGGAATCTTAGTCCTTCGATCAATCTATGATGATATTCCGATGAACGTCAAGGACAATCTCGAGGCTGTTTATTTTTTGCATCCTGGTTTACAAGCCAGATTGTTCTTTGCCACCTTTGGCCGTCTGTTTTTCAACGGAGGGTAAGGATGGGAATCTCTTTCAATTATTATTATAATAAATTTTAAAATCAAGCAAAAAGGAAATATAGTCACACTCCCTCTGGCCCATTTTAGCCATTGATAAATGATGATAATGACAAACGATAATCACGCCGATAGTGCTTTTTAAAAAAAAAAAAAAAAAAACTTTATTGCTCATCCTCATCCACCTTTGAGTTGAAGGTTTCATTTTTGTTTCAGTGATGGGCAGGCAAGCAAATTAAGGTAAATGTAATGGATAATTGAATTGAATGGTTGTTGTTGGTTCACGCAGGTTGTATTCGAAGCTTAAATACGTGAGTAGGCTGGAGTTTCTATGGGACCATGTGAGGAGGATGGAGATGGAAATACCAGAGTTTGTACATGATCATGATGAGGAGTTGGAGTACCGTCCGATGATGGACTATGGATTAGAGAGCGACCACCCTAGAGTTTACACTGCGCCCCCCTCAGTGGATCCCATTTCGATGTACTCTATGAGGTGCATAGCTTAAGGCTTAGTGAGTGTTGGAAGTGAAACTGTAAATTGTAGTTGAGTGGACATGAGATTTCATCATTTCACTGGGTTGAGAGCTTTTGGGAGGAGTTTTGTTCATATTGTACAAAGGGAAAGTTTGAAATGGAATCTTTAGATTTCAGTGGGTGAAATCTATTATTGATTGGGCCACTGAAAGCATAAAGCCTACAGTAAGTTAACCCCAGCGCAAGACCCAAACAAATTTGGAAAACGGGCTTTAGACTAGGTCCAAGAGATTCTCTTACTACGCGCTGGTGTTTGTAAGTAAACTTAAGAGAAAGACAAAAGAGAGAAACAGGAGCCCAACAAGGATTAAATCAAAATGTAAGGAAGAAAGAGTAAAAAGGGGAAAATGGAAGAAGAAAAAAAAGTGCTAGTTTGGATTCCACGTTGATTGATAATCTATCACCTAATATGATAATTTGATCTGATTCGGTTCAGATTTAATTTTGAATTTATTTTAAGTATATATATATATATATATTTTTGTATTAGAGATTGTCAAGATTAAATCTAGTCATTGAAACAAAAAGTCTAACATTCTACTGTACTAACAAAGAACGTGTTGTTGGCTATTTTTAAAATTTTCAAATAATAAAATATGTAAAAAGAAAACATATTGGTGAAGGTGATGAAGAAATGTTAAATTATTTATGTATACAAATAAATTTTAAACCATGATAAATGAAGTATTTATTGGTAATTTCTCTCATTTAAAATGTTTTTCCCCTTTAAATAGTAGAATTTAAAAAAAAAAATTATGATTAACTTGTAGAAAGTTAACCAAATTACTCAATGGCAAGTGACTTGAAAATTAAAACTCAGTTACAATTCAGCATGATTTGCTAAGTCAAAACTAGTCACTATAACTATTATTGTTTTTTTTTTTTTTTTTTTTTATGTTGAACATCCTCCATGTATCTCAAACTTTATTTTACTTTAAATTTTAGAACATTCCATGAGTTTATAAGTTATACCTCATGGGCATAAGATGATAACAAGGTTTTTTTAGACCTAATTGGCATCCAAAGGTTGATACACACTAAAGGCATACCATACTTTGGCTAAAGATGCGATGTTTAAAGTATTTTTTTTTTTGGATAAGTAAGTGTTTTATTTATCCAGAAAGCAGTTAAACTGCTACATCCAACATCATGTGCAACATGTACTTAAAGCTATACATACTTAAACAATACTTGAACAAAACTTAAGACCACTAATCAATCAGGGAACAATAGCAACATACTTCAGCAATACTTAAAGCTATTCCAGAATGGACAAAGATCCTAGGAAAAAAGAGACAGTCCCCAATCTGCATCCAATCTTCGGTTCACTTCATCAGGACTAATGTTCTTGAGCCCCAAAAATCGCATTCTGATGATCTCTTTTATCTGCTCAATGATGGCTCCTTGTGTGGATTGAAGGCGATTAAAACACCTATTATTTCTCTCCCTCCAGATCGAGTAAAGAAAGGCACTCCATGATAAACGCAAAATAACAGAAATGAGAGTTTTTCCTCTGATTCTGTTTACTGCCCATTGCAGCTCTGCTTGCCAGCTCCTTATGCTTCTATGAAGTTGACATAAGCATAGTATATGCCCCCAGATTTCCTTTGAATAGTCACATTCAAAAAATATATGATTCCGGGTTTCTTGCTCAGTTTGACATAGCTCACATTTGCCATCCACCTCCATGCCCCATGACATCAATCTGTTCTTTGTAGGCAGTTTGTCCAATATAGCCATCCAAGCTACCAGTGCATGTTTAGGAATATGAAATGGAAACCAGATCAGTTTATCCCACTCCACCTTGTCCTGCCTAGGCCTGAGATCATTCCAGACTTTAGCCACCATAAATCTGTTCCCAGGGAACTTCCAAGTTAGAGCACCATTCTGGTTGGAGGTGAACCTCAAAGCCAAAGCCCTCAGCTGAAGCATTTTACGCCATGTCCAGCTGCTTCCTGGGGAAGGTTGAACCTGCCACACTGTTCTTCCTTTCAGCACATAGGCATGAAGCCAGGCAATCCACAATGAACCTGCCTGAGAGAGAAGTGCCCATAGGTGCTGAATAATGCAAGCCTTATTCCATATTCCCAAGTCTTTTAATCCAAGACCCCCCTCTGACTTTGGACAGCAAATGGAACTCCATTTGACTCTTGCTCCCTTAGCTGAGTCATCTCTTCCTTTCCAGAAGAACCTGCTGCATAATTGATTAATTCTTTTAAGAACAGCCTTAGGCAAAACAAAGTGCCTGCACCAGAAATTGGACACATTAAAAAGAACAGATTGAATGAGCTGAAGCCTTCCTGCATAGGATATCATGCGTGCTGCCCAGCCATTGATTCTCTGAGTAATTCTATCGATCAAAGGAGAACAATCCTTTTCAGAGAGTCTTCTTGTGACCAAAGGGACCCCAAGGTACCTAACAGGTAGTTTGCCAAGTTTAAACCCTGTCAACTCTTGCATCTCAAGTAGAGTGGTCCTACTAACACCAGAGGAGAAGACTTCACTCTTGGAAGGGTTTAATTGCAAACCAGAAATGGTATAAAAGTAATGGAGAATACCCTGTATGCCCACAACAGAATCCAAGTTACCCTTTGCAAAAATCAACAGATCATCTGCAAAGCACAGGTGAGTAAGCTTGATTCTGTGACATTTAGGATGGTAGCTGTAAACTCCATGAAGAGCCCCTGCATCCAGAAGTCTGGATAAAACATTCATAGCAATGACAAAAAGATAAGGAGAGAGAGGGTCTCCCTGCCTTAACCCCTTTGCTCCTTCAAAGTACCCTACTAATCCTCCATTAAGAGAAATTGAAAACTTTGGGGAAGTGATGCATGCCTTGATCCATCCTATGAACTTATCAGGCAATCCATAAACTGATAAAACAGTGAGAATGAAGTCCCAATTTAATGAATCAAAAGCTTTTTGGAGATCAATCTTCATTGCAAAACGGGGGGATAAGGTTGCTCTTCCATACCCTTTGACCAGTTCCTGAGCCATGAGAATATTATCTGAGATGCTTCTCCCTGGTATGAAGGCACTCTGATTGCTGGAGATCATAGTAGGAAGGAGTGGAGTGAGCCTGGCAGTGATGATCCTGGTAATACATTTATAAATGACAGAGCAGCATGAAATAGGCCTGAAGTCCTTCATATAATTAGGATTCTGGAGTTTTGGGACAAGAGCAATACATGTAGAGTTAAAGACTGATATCCTGCTCCCTGATTGAAAGAAGGATAAGATTGCTGCAGTGACATCCTCTTCCACAATAGGCCAAGCAGTTTTAAAAAACTGTGCAGTGTATCCATCTGGCCCTGGGGCTTTGTCCCCATTCTGCTCAAACATGGCTCTTTTCACCTCCTCTTTTGTAACAGCCTTAGCTAAATTGTCCTTAGCTTCAGCAGGCAAGGCAGGCTGAATAAGTTCAGTAAGAAGCTCCCTAGGGCAGTCTGTGACCTGTTTGTCCTCAGTCCCAATCAACTTCTGAAAGAACCTTACAGCCTCCTTTGAGATTTGGCCAAAATCTTCCAACTTCCTTCCCTCATAATCATAGAGGACTCTGATGGATTGCTTGCTATGCTTTGCTGACACCATTTTATGGAAATAATGAGTGTTCTGATCCCCCTCCTGCAGCCATTTTATCCTTGATTTCTGCCTGTAATAACTTTCCTCAGCCTTTTGGAGTTCCATCAATTCTGCATAGAGTCTTCTTTCTGTTTCAACAAGAGTATTAGATGGCCTTTGATGCAGGTTGATCATCTGCATGCTCTCCAATTCTTGCCTTTTATCTTGAACCTTCCCTGAAATGTTGCCATATATGGCCAGGTTAAATGCCCTCAGTACTGCCTTTAATCTCTTCAATTTATGGAATAGAGTGGTCATAGGATTGCCAATGAAAGGCTCTTGCCAAGAGTTTTCCACAATGTTCAGGAACTCTGGATTCCTAGTCCAGAAATTAAAAAACCTAAATGGCTTTGGGGGAGAATGAGCAGTCAAGTTCATCTTTATGTATGCTAGGCAGTGATCAGAAACCATTGGAGCAAAAAACTCAACAAATGAGTGAGCAAACTGTGTATGCTAGCAATCATTCACCAAAACCCTATCAAGCTTTTTAGCCAAGTAAGCATCAGTTTGGTGGTTGGACCAAGTGAATGTTGGTCCAGTACTGGTATGATCAAACACTGATAGCTGTGTCAAGCAGTCCTGAAAATCCTTCATATCAGAGGTAAGCATGTAGGAGCCATTGAAATCTGAGCTTTCCTGTGGTCTTGCTATAACATTGAAATCTCCAGCCAAAAGCCAAGGAGAGCCATCAATTCTGCCTTGAATGTCCTGAAGATGGTGCCAAAGCCTTCTTCTACTTATGCCTTCATTGCTTCCATAAATTGCTGTAATGTAGAACCTGGTAGAATTATAAGTGGTGCAGCATGTAATGCTCTGATCAGATGTTGCAATAAGATCAACCTGCATCTGATTTCTCCATAGGAACCATATTCTCCCATTATAAGCTTTTAAGTAGTTGTGATGTAGCTTCCATCCCTGAAAGAGCCTATCTACTATAGCTGGCATGTTTTGTTGTTTCACTCTTGTTTCCAGTAAGCAAACAAGGTCTGCCTTCAGGCAGTTTATTCTCTGTATAATACTTTTCTGCTTTTGAGGGTTGTTTAGCCCCCTAGTATTCCACACTATAAAATTCATGAAAGTTAAGGGGGGGTCACTCCAGAGGCAGGTAAAACTGCCTTACCTCTTTTCCCCTTGTCAATGGGCCTTTTCTTCTTATTTTTCAAGGCTTTCATCAAGTCTGCAACTCCTGCTGCTGCTGCCCTTTGCTTCTTAGGAGAGTTTGGAAGGATTTCCACCACTTGTTCCTCCTCTCTCCATTGATCAGAGTCACTAGTTTGTCTAGGGTCTACATTTGTCCTCTCTGAGTCACTCAGGATGTCAAATCTGTTTTGGGAACCAGCTAATACTGACTTCTTGCTTTTCTGTATGCTTCTGCTTCCTCTCCCTTTACTGCCCTCATTAACTTCTGTTTCCTTCATACTTACCTCTTTCTGTTCTTGAGCCATAGGCAGGGCACTGCTTTCAACTTCTACGCTGCTTGTAGCCTGTGCATCATGTTTTGACAGTTCTGCTTTAGGCCCCTCATTTGGAATCCAAACTTTGGTAGCCCCTACAGGCTGTTTGGTGCAATTTCTGTCTGTATGCCCAAACAAATTGCAATGCTTGCATTTTGGAGGGTACCAAGGGATATCCACAACAACATTTGCAATAGTGCCATCACATAACTCAACATTAATACATTTTGGGATGGGGACATCCACTGCAATCTCCACACATACCTTTGCATAGGCCAATCTCTGTTGGCTAGCAGTGATTCTATCCATATACAATGGAGTTCCTAGGGCACTAGCAATATAGCTGAGGCCACGTCTGGTGTACAATTCCAGAGGAACTCCTCCCAAATGGATCCAAACAGGTAATTTCTTCAAATTAAACTCTAATGATTTCATACCTGGCTCCCATTTTCTCAGAATGAGTGGCTTATTCTGAATGTGCCAAGGTCCCTGCTCAAGAACCCATTCTCTGGTGTCAGCATTCGGAAATTGAACTAGGTATAAGTTCAGGCCAGCAGATTTGATCACCACTGCTCCATTCTTTCCCCATAACATGTTGGCAAGTCTCTGAAATGTGCTGAAGTTTGGTGCCTTGCCAACAAACTGCGCCACAACTGAGTTCATCCACATAGTTGCTCCTTCTTCAAAAACCTCAGCTGGAGGTTTGACGGTGATGGATCCATTTGAGTGTTGAGGTGGGAAAAACAGCAACGATTGATCGGAGGAGATTGTGAAGAGCTTCTTCCAATCAAAATTGGTCTTGACTGATGCCACGTCAGCAAAGGTGGTTGTAACTAACTTTTCTGGAATGTGCAAGCGCTCCGTAACTGTCTCACGATCCTCTCGAACATTGGATAATTCAGTATTTGGATCACCATTGATGAGATCATGAGAACCTGGTTCGTTGTTGAGAGCAACAACAACCACTGTAGAACCTTCTTTTCTCATGCCAGGATCCATACTCTTCATCTGTTCCAAAAGAGCCTCAGCATCCTCTTTCTTGAAACACAACCCAAGTGATTTTTCAGTTGAAACACCCGAAACCAACGCGAATTCCTCCTCTGAAATACTGAAAGCATAAACCGGAACCCCAACCAATCTCTCAAGGCAGCCGTTGTTTTTTTTTTTTTTTTTCAAATCAATCTTCCATACCTCAGCATCCTCTTCCCGTTCTCGGTCCCGCTCTTACTCCGGCTCAGACTCCAAGTCCAGCTTTCGCTCTCGGTCTGTGTCCCGCTCCAGATCTGCTTCCCCGTCTAGCTCTCGCTCTCGGTCCAGATCTTCCTCCTAAGTCCAGCTCTCGCTCTCGGTCAGCCGATCTATGCCCCAGTTCAAGAGAACCAGAAATGGAAACCACCAGATGCTGGAATCTTCAAGGTCAATTTCGATCGAGCTTCTCACAAAACCAACAGATTTGGAGGGATAGGTGTAGTGATCAGAAACTCAAATGGGTTAGTGATGGGGGCTTACTCCACAAAAGCTGTGAACGTAAATGACCCTTTCTTGGTGGAAGCGAAGGCAGCAGTTGAGGCGATGTTTAAAGTATTGCATCTCAACTCTCAGACAATAATGGTGATAATTATCAACTTTTTTTTTGGATCACTTCACTTATCCAAAAAAAAAAATGGTGATAATTAAAAAAAAAAATTAAAAAATGATAGAATAATGTGAGGTAAAATAAATAGAAAATATAGACATTAGAAAATATGAGTCTTATAAGATAAGGAAATCCTATTTTCAAGAGCGGATTCAAGGAGGGTTGGTAGGGGGGTTTGGCCCCTTTGACTCCTCAAAACCTTTTGTTTTTTAAGTATTGTCCAACTTAAAAAAAAAAAAAAAATTATTTTGATCTTTCATAATTTTATAATTTGATATATTTTTATCTTGAACCCAATATAATTTTTTTTTGATTTCGTCTCTGCCTATTTTAACGGTATATTATATATAATAATGATGTAAAACCAACACTCTAAAGTAAAAAATATATAATAAAAAAAAACAAAGTGTAAGGTATTATTGTTATTATTATTTTTAATTAAAAAAGGAAACCAAGAGAGTGATGAGTTTTTTGGGAAAAAAAAGGAGACATAATGAAGTGAGTTATTTTATACAAAATGATTGACTAATATATATATATATATATATATATATATATATATATATATATATATACATGTTTTAAATGTTTCCAAGAAATCAAAAAGCCCAAATCTTGTTAATAAAAGGCTAAAGTATTTCTTTTAACATGATTCAGGCTGGGCCTTGAAAATGGCCCCAAAAGATGGTTTTGGTCCATTTAGACCGATCATATTGCAATTTCCCTGTTCTATAAGGTTTTGGAATTCCTTATTCTGCTAGGACTAGGACAGATTCTTTTTATATATAGGCATGCATTAACAGCATTAACAGCATTAACCTATTACTCTCTTCTCTTTCGTAATCTATAAGAAATTAATCGAATTTATTCTTTCGTTCTTTAGGCAATTAGACTTAGGGCTTTATTTTTTTCCCCTCAAGAATCTAGTATTTTTGCTTGCGAAGACAATGGAGAGTTTGACACAAGCAGAAGACTGGCCGTGGCTGGCCCTTCCCCACCATAACCGAGAGAAGGGATGTTCCATGAGATTTCAAAGCGTTTCAAGCAACAAAGTTTACGATCATGAACTCCCTGCATGCGCTAGTGGAAAGAACATATGTGGATCCTCATCAGGTTTTCTCATAATGGTCGATGAAACTTCAGAGATTATCATGATCGACCCTCTTACCAAAGCTCGGTTTGTACTACCGCCAATCCCACCTTCATTGGCGCCTAAACCTTCCACCGACATTGACTCTGGTGAGAGCCGCTTGACCCAAAAATACCTTGTTCATAAAGCTGTACTCTCTTCCCCTCCTGATTGCAATCCATACGACTACATTCTTATGGTTATATATGGCGAGCAACGGGAACTGGGTTACTACAATGCATGGACAAAAACTTGGATTAAGGTGCAAGAAGCTGGACGTTATTATGATGATATTATCTGTCATATGGGAGAGTTTTATGCTGTGGATGAGTACGGAAAAGTGATCCTTTGTGAGCCTGGTTTTCCTCCAACTGTTGACGAAATTGCAATGCCATGGCTTTTTCGAGGAAGTAAGATTTATCTTGTGGGCATGGGGGATGAATTATGTGTAGTTATTAGATTTTTGAAGGAAAACCCTACTGTGGGCTATAAAACTTATAAGTTTGAATTATACTTGTTGGAGTCGTACGAGGAAAGGATGCATATTGGAAACACAGAGGACTGGGCATTTTTCTTAGGTCAAAACGAGTCAGTGGCACTACCAACTGAAGTTGTCAAGGGAGCAAAAGGTAACTGCATTTACTTCACAGACGACAATTTGGATGCATACAAGTATGGAGTCATCGGTGGCCACGATTTAGGTGTATTTGACAGGGGAGAAGAGAGTTTCCAGCCACTGCAATGCTGTCAGTGTGATATACAGTGTGCTTGGCCCCGACCAGTCTGGTTGATACCAAATAATGGATCTTTCTCATGAATTGGAACATATAATCTTTAGATAACAATGTAAATTTTGTTAGCAGCAGACTTTGCTTTCTTTATATAATCAATTTGCATATGGTTTCTATATTTTTCAGTACATCTGCCCCTCATATTCAATCCCTTTTGTTGAAATTTTACTGTTTTATTTGCTTAATGTTCTTTCGATATTCATAAGATATACTGCAACAGGTAAAACAGTACGTTCTAATCCTCTTAAACTAGGGTTTACTAGATGTCAGCCAAATTAACAGCTATTAGTTATCAACTAGTGGAAAATGGAAACCTTGAACTTGAATCTACATTTGCTTTAACAAACAAGCTGATCCCTTTCGCATTAGTGAATAATAGGAGTCTTCAACCTCTTAAATCGGATAACATTCAATAAGCGCAACTGTATGTTGACCAAAAACAAATGAATAGAATGCGCTGAGGGCATTGTTTTGGATTTAGCACATGATATCCGAAAAAAAAACATTTATAGGGCAAGATTGCAAACCCCATAAATCAAGTTTCGTTAACATATATATCTACCAACAAGATCTATCAATTAATTTGGGTGTCTGGGGTTTCGGGACTCTCCATGTCTTTAAGTTAGTATTCTAAAATGATGTAAGTAACTCTCCATTTGCAACTGTTCGGTGTTTAAGGTTGTGGTCTGTTTCTAATATATCCCCTAATAAAACCCCTTGCATAAATGAGGTACACACTAGTCAAGATTTGCTTGTAAGAATGGTCTTACCCTTTGGTCAACAACCACTGTTGCCGGCCGGTGATCTTATAACAATGGTTGAGTGCCAGGGATCAGCACAAAAGGTCAATTTTACCTATACCAGGTCAAAAAGCCTTTTTAAACGCACAAAAGGTCTTCTTCTCTGTTAATAAACTTCTACGCTCATTTCCCTTGCTTTTTAATGTTGCCTTGTTAATTGCAAATTTAAAAAGTTCGTTACTTTATCAACGGATTTATTTGGACTTTTGGCGTATAAGGAATTAGCTTTCTGAACAATCATTACAAAAGAAAAACAAACAAAAAAACCTACTTTTTTAAACAGAGTTCTTGTTTACGTCTATACTATTTCCTCCTCCTTTGACAATTAAATAGAGTCTTGCGCTTGCGTTTATGTTTGACGTTATAAACTTTTTGCGGATGCAGTGCTCCATTTTCCACGATCCAGCTTCAAATTTGGGCTGCAACCAGTTGAGTTGACATGGATAACTTGAACAATGTAATTATCTTCCGCCAATTCTTGCTCTTTTCCCTTCTTCCATTTTCCAAGATGGCGTTTTTCTCTCTTTTTTTTTGTTTGTTTGTTTGTTTGTTTGTTTTGTTCTAGTCTAGTTAAACTTAAGGCTATTGTATACCATTTTCTCTGATGTCCCATTTTGTTGAAATGCAGAGTGTTGAGGAAAGAACTGATCTTGGTATGCTGTTCTTTTCCGTTGATATATGTTGCTTTTTCTTTCTGTTATTTCGTTGTTTACTTTATCCTGAAATTATGATTTGGATTTCGGAGTTCGGGTATTCTTTAATGGCACCTTATAGAGCTAGAAATGTTTAGGTTTCTTTATTTCGTGTTCATTTATTTTGTTTATTATATATCAACAGAGAAAAACTAGCTGAAGATATCCACTACTATAATATTTTGTTTTTTGGTTTGTTATGCTTATTGATCTGAGAAAAACAACGAGAGCAATTTCAACTAAATTTCATTAGCATAGTCTACTATTTAGAGGTATATATTTTGTAAATACTGACTTAGGGTCTATGACGATTTATTTTCTACTACAATTGTATCAATGATGGATATCTTAAGATGAAGAATTGGCAGATTTTGTTCCTTCTTACAAATGGGTTGTGAAGGAAAAAAAGTAGGAAGAGAAAATTGCTTCTAAAGTATGCCTTTGGATTTAATTTCAGGTGCAGTGTTGCGCAACGGAAGGGAAATCCTTTTGCAGTTAAATTTGACAATGCTGATCATTTACTTTTACAGGAATTTGGAGACTTTATTAATGCTTTTTGGTTTTTGTATGTGTTGATTCATAAATTTATAATGTAAGGAGGTATATCGTATACAAAATTGGACTGATCTCTTTACTCATGATCTGGAAGTGGTTGTCTCTGTTTTGAAGTCACCAAGTTACTATATATAGTATGTGGAATAGTTGCATAAAGTTGTTCATAACAAACTCAGGTTTGACTGCTGAAGCTAAGGAAGAAATTAATTTGTTCAACAGGGGAAGTCACACAAAGATGACTGGAGGAGAAACTCAGAAAAGAAAGTTCCTGACATTGCAAAATCTGGGTTTACACCTGTATGGTTGCCACCAGCAACTAATTCCTTCACCGGAAGGTTAGAGAAAAAATTTTATTCAAAGAATGAGCTCGTTTCTTATCAATTGTGCACATACCTGACCAGGATTTGTATGTATGTATCTCTTTTCCTCTTGTCTTATTACAGGGTACCTTCCCCAAAACCTGTATTCATTCAATTCTTCATATGGCTCTGAGCAGCTGTTGAAAGCTTTACTCCAAAAACTGAAGCAATACGAAGTTAGAGCGATGAATGACATAGTAATCAATCATCTTATTGGAACTACTCAAGGACATGGAGGAATTATAACCGTTATGATATTCATAGTAGTCAATATATTTGCAGTTTTGCACTGTCTCTTTGATGCTTTATGTTACTTGGCCTAAATGATATTTCCTGATGTGATTGTGGATATATACTGTAATGCAATATATTTTTCTGACATCAAATATATGTCTCAGGGTAATCGAAGCTCTGGAGACAACTTCCATGGGGTTCCAAATATTGATCACAGCCAACATTTTGTTCGCAAAGACATCGTAGGATGGCTTCAGTGGCTACGTTCTGTTGGCTTTCAAGATTTTTGCCTTTGATTTGCATGGGGTAATAACAATACTGTACTCGTAGGTTATTGTTGTCTCTAAATTTTCTGCTTTCCATCACAGTATCTATGTTGCTATAATGTTTCCAGTTACTTTACAAAATATGTTAAAGAATACATTGAAGGAGCAAAGCCTATATTTTCTGTTGGGTAGTAGTACTATTGAGATTCTTGCAACTACAATGGATATGGATTAGACTACAACCAACGTAATGCGCTTAATCTGTTTTTCATATTTGAGATCATCATCCACAAAAAAATCTCACTTCTTTTTCATCGATAAAGTGATCGATATATTTATGAGCTGACTGGTTAAATATGATTTTCGGTGGCATCTGGCATGTCTATGTTACATTATTTTCACCTCTACTGCAGATAGCCATGGACAAAGGATCATTAATTGGATTGATGCCAAGGGATAGCTTTATTTCATATTCATGCAATCATTTTAAAAAAAAAATATTCAATAAGTTTAAATTTAAATCTTAATCGGACAACTCTTTTTTATTCCAGACTAGTTCTTTAAATTATACACACACACAAAAAAAAAAAAAGTGGACAGGTTTAATGGCAGTGATTCTGTTGGCCTGAGCCAGCACCAATACAGGCAACAAGTATGGCTGGGAATGGTTTATTGTAGTATAAAGTAGAAAAATGAAATTAATATATTATTGGCCGAACTTTTTAAGCAGTACGTGAGACTGTGAGAGACTGAGAGCAGATCCACTTGAACCCCAACACATAGCTCACAATCATTAAAAAGGGTGGATTTCCATGCATCGAGCTGTGCGATCATAAAACTAAAGTCTCCCCCCTCAACTGTAGCCGATACTCTTGCTGGCTGGCCTGCATGCATTGCCCCCCTTCATTTCTTAATTATAAAAATTTAACAACTAGTCAACCAAATCACCCATTTCATCCTCATCTCGTTGAACCTTAGCTTATAGACAATAAATTATATGCGACTCTAATATTCAGACCTCTAATTCAGCCTGGAAATGGAAATTCAATGAAATAAAACGGAAACCACTAATTCGCAAAACAGAAACCATTGTCCCCACAATCGCACCATAGCATAATTAAAAGCTTTCCAAAAAGGAAAACAAAAGTATAGGCAGAATAAAAGTTGACACTTGCAATTGCACAGAGCGCATGAACTTTTTTTAACAAAGCTAAGAAATTAAATCGAGGAGAATATAAAGTTATTTCACCTTCTAACGTCAAAAATTTTGATATGATAGCCAGTTTTCAATGCTTTGCATATGGTTTTGTATATGGCCTTTGGGTGACAGGTCTTTGCATCATCCTGGATATTGCCTATGACACTCCTTTCTCTTTCACCGATAAATCTATTCTACCTCATGGAAAAGTAGCAGAGAGAAAACCTAAACTACTAACTTGTAGTACTAATTGTTTTTTGAAAGAGTAAACCGTCAAGAATTCCATACCTTGTCATTCAAAAGTCAAGGCCTTTCTTTTATTTCTTCACAACTTTTTGATATGACAAGGTTCCCTCTTCTCATCCACCTATATAAGTAATCATATCTTATACACAACAAATAAAAACAATCCCCCAAATTGAAAATCAATTAATCTTTGGTAATTGGTGTCATGGATTGACACCTGGCTTTTTTTTGTTTTGTTTACTGTTTATTTTTTTCTCTATATATCCAATTAGAATCTGGAGCATTTACTATAAATATATATATATACTATCAGTTTTCCTATTCAGAGAATAGTTTCCTTCCAACTAATAGTTATCATAAATAATTCATTGGGTAAGTCCATTTTCTTAAGATCAACCTCCATTAATATAAGAAATTACTACTGAGTTTGCATATGTAGTATATGTATTGTACTCCTTCAGCATGGTTTGAAATGAAATTGACATGGCATAACATTTAATTGAGCGTACATTTGGTTAGACAATCATTTAATATCGTCATTAATGTTTGTCTTATTGACAACTAAACAATCTGGTATACAGTAGTAAATTGTTGACAGAATTAAGTCAATAGGATTGCATCTGCTTGGTGTGATCAGCAGTATCCACCATCTACCTCGCAAGTTACTTTATCGGTTGAGTTTGCAACAGTTAAGAACATGCGTCACTTGAAATGTGCTAGGAGCATCCAATATATATATATATATATATATATATGAAACTTATAATTCAGGTAAATAATGTTGATTCAATGAGACCTTTTCAGTGTTAACATGTAAAAATGCTACCATTATTTCAGTGTTACTATATATGTTAAGTAGTAGTAGTACATTTTAGCAAAAGAACTAATTAATTAATCTTAAATGTTTCATTAATTGTTCCGATGATTCAATCATGGCTCTGACAGTAGCTCAGTATGACAACTGGTATTGTACCTGGAGAGGCTAATGGGACGTTGAGGGAACAAAGTCAATATAAATTCTGCAACTTCTCCGAGGTGAAACAGATACTGATACCTATTTTGAAATTTTGAACTGTTACCAATTAAATGGATATAGTTGGAGGTAGATTTAAAGCAATAAATAAATGGTTGGGTTGGGGGTGTGTCATTAATAATCTTACATACATGTAATAATTAAGTATTTGTGGGAGTTTGTTCTCTCTTTAAAATATTAACCCCTAATAAATAAAGAAATATTACTACTACTATTTTAATTATTAGATCAGAAAAGGCACACACAAACTTGCACATGAAAAAAAGAAAGAAGAAAGAAATCCCAGTCATAAGTCATAACACAAGGTTTGAGGAGCTAGTGGAGGTCGTGCGAGTGATGAATGCGACGTATCAGTCGACAAAAGGGAAGATTTTCATTTTAAGATTTCATTTCTTTATCAGTCTAAGCCAAGACCAAGAACCATTTTTGATTTTCTTCCTTTTTTTTTTTATTTGTTAAGTTCAAATCAATTCAAAAGCAGCTGCAGAAGAGAAAAAACAGTCATATTATAATGGTATAGAAAATTGACCTATGGTTTACCTTTTAATCTCATTTTTAACATGTTTGATAGCCTTGATAGGTCAAAAAGGAATTTGGGGTTTTAAATTTGAAGCTTCTTCTACAGGAGAGCGGAGAGAGCACCTAGGATTTCACACTTAGTGCTCTAATTTGTAGGACCCATGAATTGGAAACTTAAGAAGTTAGCTCCTTTCTATCAAACTGGAGTAATCAAGCTAGTCAGTTTCGTATTAATATAATAGACGTATAATTTTTGTATTAGTATTAGTATATATCGATATTAGTGTATTTTGATATATTATTTTGGATTATCGATATTTTTTAAATATTTTTTTATATATTTATATGTATAACATATTTTCAAATTTTTTAATAAAATATATATTATATATACATTCATTACATGCAATATATATGTTTTTATGCAAATATAAATTTTAAATATTTAATATCAAAATTTTTTAAACAATCAAATAGATAAAATAAATATTAAAAAATATAATAAATTATTATTAATTATGTTTACTAACTTAATTTAATGAACATGTTTCATTTTTAAATATAATTATAAAAAAAATAAAAATAATCATGATCATGACAAAAAAATATTAAATCTAGTTCAAAAAATCAAATAAGTGCATTTTTAAAAAAAATAAATTAAAAAAATCAAAATCTTGTACCAACCAGTACATACAGGTATAAATCGGTATTGACCGGTACAGACCGATATCTATCGGTACGGGCGATACAAGACGAAATCACAATCGGAATGGAATTAAAAATTGAGTGTACCAATTTAATTGAAAAATATAACGTTTCGGCCGATACCACCGGTATCAAAATGAAACGGACCACCATGGGAGTAACCCTTTGCTGCTTTCCTGGATATTTTTTTCCCCATAAATGTTCTAAAACTCATTGAAATTTTGGTTTACAAACCAAAATCAGGCAAAGTATAGAAACATAGGGGTCCAGTCCAGACCAGTAAATTTAGTGAACGATGTTACACTGGTTGTTGAGTTATTGGCAAGGTAAAACGAGTTTACCCTACAAGCAAATTAATAATGACATGCTCCAAGAGGAAACAAAGTCCAGAAATACTTGATAAAGAAGGAGACTTGTGAGTGATATTGGTCAGTAGCTAGTTAGCTAGCTAGCTAGCAAAGAATTAAAAGTTACTGTTCAATTTCCTCCCTTCAATTAAACCAAATGCACTTATTTGCTCACTCATTGGTTTTTCTAGTTGTCATTTTCTCATAAATTAATGAAAACCAGAGAGACCGTGCAATTCGCTTAGGATTCAATTTCCAATTGATGGTGGAAGATTTGCCAATAAGTTTAGGGCTGTCTATATTATTAAGCAGTAATTTCTTGAATATTTCTCAGCTGCCATTAATTCTCAATGTGTGCAATCATTCTTACGTAGATCAGTGTTGTTTTTTTTTGACTAAATTAAAAGATGCCGAAATTAGAATCATACATACACTCTGGACTTTGGCAAGTTTAATTGAAAAAGAAAATCAAAGCATCCATAATCAGTGAAATTCTCACAGCCGACAGACCAAAAATTTGACAATAATTGAGTCAGGAAAAGATTAACATACTACATTAGTACTAGTGTATTGTAACATTAACATTGCTTTTGAGGTTCAGTTTAAAAGGGACGGCAGAGTATTTTCATCAGCAATATTAATGTTGATTTGAGACTTTAGCTCAAATTTCAATTCAAAAGGAACCAAGAAAGTCATATCTGATTATCTGACACTTATCCAAAAAGAAAGTCATATCTGATTATCATGCCAAGTAGCACGAATGTGCAACCATTAGCTAGGACAATATTGTTGGGGAGCGTGGCTTATCCATAGAGATATATACAACTATAAATGGAGGTTTTAGTTGCTCTAACTTTTAACATGTCATTAAAACCACTAATTGTGCTTAATTAGTTCTCTGTCCATGCCTTCAATAGTTCAATTCAATCTCCTATGGGTAAAAAAACTTGCCTGCTCTCAGCTCCTCCAGGGTCCAGATGGCCAGGCCCCTATCTGCCTTCTAATAGATTTTGTTTATAAAGTTGTAGCAAAACGCATGTTTTCCCCTCAAACAAAGCTGCTATAATATGAAACAAATTTTTCTTTAGTTTTGTCATTATTTGGTTGATAATAACCAAGAAATCTCTTACTTAAGCAAAACCATTTTTCTTCAGTTTCAGAGAGAGAGAGAGAGAGAGAGAGAGAGAGAGAGAGAGTATGTATTTCATCAGAAACGAGGGGAGTTGGATTTAAAGGGTGAGGGACTAGTGGAGGGTGAGATGAGGAACGCAAGAAAAGACTGAAGGGGAGAGGTGGGTTTTTCACCAGTAACGACGGAAGATAAGAGAAGAGAATAATCATGATGATGATCCCTTCATCCTTCTAAATATGCCCTCCCTATAGGGGAATGAACCATCCAATCTTATTATATCGAGAAATGTTATTCTTATTATATCGAGAAATGTTAATGACTGTTATTAGATATTAATTAAGGTATTATATATAAAATGAAAAATATTAATCAGTGTTTAACGGTATTATTAAATTGATATTTATAAAAGAAAATTATAATGAATGGTTTATTTTTTTTTGGAATTCAATAAAAGTAGTGTATTAAATGTAATTTTTTTTTTAAATGGTAAATAAATAAGGGTTCGCTTAACTTATTTACTTACCAATTTAAGATTTTTTTTTTTTTTACATTTAATACATTACTTTGACTGAATTTTAAAAAAAAAAGGTAAATCATTAATTACATTTTTCTTTCTATATATATCATCTTAACTAGTACGACATTGGTTAACATTTCTCAATAAATAATCTTTAAGTGGACCTATATAAAAATAAAAGTATAATTAATAATTTATTTTTTGAATTCATTGATGTTTATACGCATCGATTAAACAAACTTATTATGTTTATTTGTCTCTATGAGTTTAAAAATCGCCTTTCTTCTCCTTCTCTCTTTAATTAATGAATTTGTATTTGATGCACTGTTAGTGTATAAATTTATATATTGATAGTGAATTTTACACTGACATCTCATTAAAAAAACTAACCACTAACTCTTAACCCTTAATCACTAACCTCTAATTCATAAAGAATATCATAAAATGCACGGTCAGTATTTAAACCTATACAATGACCATCAAATATAAATCCTTAATTAATTACACCCATCACTATCTCTCTCTTATTTACTGTTCTTCCTTCATTGCATCTTAAATAGGAGAACCCCATCAGCCCCTACTACAGTCTCTTGCTTCTCTTATTGTCATAACACTCTTCTCTTCCTCCGTGGACTGTGTGTGCGTGTTTTGCGTGTCTTTCAGTGGTGAATACAAGGACTGTTTTTTTTTTTTTTGGCTTTCATGGGGGTTTAGCAAAGGGCTTCTTACAGAGTTTATTGGCATTCTGTCCACCTCCCATCATAGAAAAAGCCCTTTTCTTTTTCCCTCTGATCTTTCATGGAGGTGGGCATACTGCCAACTGGGCTCTGTTGGCTTCTCTTTGTAAAACCCTTGTGATGCACTTCTTCCAGCTTTTCTCTCTCTTTGATAAAGATCCAGCCAGGTAAATACCGTGCATATCCTATATATGATGATCTTCATTCTATATTTCTGCAATTTTTACCCTTTTCTATGCTATTTCTCTTGTGGGGAATGATCATGTTTGTGGCAGCTTCTGACCCTTCTGGTTATCTATACTAGCTAGATAACCTGAACTTTACTATTTTATCTTACAAAAAGGATTATACGAAAAGAAATAGAGTGAAGAGAAATTTACTATCTGGTTGTTACTTTCATCATGCTTCTGCTATTTGCAGGGTTTGATTGTCAGCAGTTATGTACTGACTACTGAGGTCTGAGGGTGTGAGCAACATGATGCACAACCTTCTGTTTCTTATCTGGTCACTTTCTAGATCTCCTTTGAGGCTTTGACTGCTAATTGAGAAGTGAGAACCCTAGCTTTTTTTTTTTTTTTTACATATTCATTTTCTCTATTTTTCTCCTTTCCCAACCATCAAATAGTTCTTGAAGTTGCAGAACTGCTATCTTGTGTTCCATCTAGGGTTTTACGATAAGCCTCTTGTTTTTGTATGCATCTGAGTCGGGAAAGATCCATGATTAAAACCAATTTTAAAGATTGAAGGATCTGTGAATTTGATATCCAATTCCAAGGATACCCCTTCAAAACAAAAGGGTGGGAAATTGCATAATTATCCTTAAAAACCAAAGGACAGAAACAAGCTAGAAGATTTTGTTAGAGTTTCATGAGACCCAAATGATGACTCCATTGAAGGGTTTGAATTAAACTTTTTGTTTCTTGAAACAACTTTGTCTGATACTATAATATTGTTTATAATCAAGTTGATTATCAGATATCAGATTACAATCAAAGCAAAGCAAAAAGATTTTTAAGTATATGGCCTCATGCATGATTGCCACCAATTTCACATTCTCAGTCATTTATTTACTTAACTAGCCAGTTCTAGTATTATTTAAATCATATATAGTGCACTATTGAATCTGTAGGGCAGCTAGCCCTAGTACTGGATAGATTTTCTACACTCTCCTAAACACCTTATACGGAGCCACATGATTGAAATACTGACAATACTAGTAATCAATTTTGTTAAACGTAAACAAAGAAAAGAGGGCTCCCACAGGCCTTTTCCAGTGCGTGTAGGTAAACATCCAATCACCCAATTCAACTCTAGTAACTGGACAGCGATATTTTCATTCCTTCAATTCTTTTTCTTTTTCTTTTTTCCCCCTCACTCTTTCCTTTCCTTTCATTTCTGAATTCTGATGGTAAATTATTGAGCTTTCTTTATGGTGGTCGGTGAGAGATTGAAAAGAATCAAAGAGGGACAATGCAAAATTTTGAGAATATAGGTAATATTGGCAATGGATTTTAACGAATGGTTAAAAACAAGAGAATGAAAAAGGAAATGGGATTTTGACAGTAAATGTACTTGAACATTTCTTTTGTGTGATTTGAGATAGTTTTATTAGGTCTATACTCTATATAGGTTTTCATGAGCTTTGAAGGTGTATTAATAGGAGGATATTGGTCAAGGGGCGCGACACTGCGGAGTGCACCGGGGTAGGTGGCTCGGCCCAGGGATGCCATCGTCAGATTTTGAGGTTAATGGGGGTGGAGCCAGTGGACCATTGGCTGCCTTGACTACCTACTATTTGCTGCAATATGCTTTTGCTTTGAGTCAATGCGTAAAGAATTTTGGTCAATGAGTCAATGCGTTAAGAATTTTGGTCTAGGCTACGACTTAATAAAAGGGATGAAAAGATTGTTAATGATAATGATCAATGGGGGACCATACCATTACATTTACAAGTGTTTTTTTTTTTCTTTTTTTTTTTTCCCCTTGCCTTTTCCTTCCGGTTAGTTTTGGGGCTGATTCCTGCAAAAAAAGCTTGCTTAGAGAGTTATTTGTTTTTTTCACCAGTAAAGTCACTTTTCCTTCATTTGGTTCCTTCTGGGCCCTGAAACAAGGGGCAAGTATATGTTCACTCTCTGATGGAAATAATAGCATATGTCTCTTTCTATCACAAAAAGAATAATAAAAAAGAAGAAAGCAAGTTATGTATAAAAGTATTCAGATCTGTCAAAAGAATTACCGCTGCTAGTTTTATGTTCATATTTATTAACTGTTTTTCTAGAAACATCAAATAAATTAAATACAAAAATATAACTGAAGAAATCTTTGAATACTAGTATTATGTAGGAAGACTGATTTTGCTCCATTAAAGCCAGCTCCACTTTATGATTGGATTATAAAATTATGGTTAGAAAGATGTATTCTTTTTATACTTGAGATCGTTAGAGATAGTTTAAAAAATCATATAATAAGAAACTAGTAATATCATTTTTTTACACAAATGGGTATTTTAAATTTTATTAATTGAAATTCTGCTAGAAATGCATAAAAAAAGTGACATGACGATATTTATGAGTTGCATTATTAATGTAGTTATTATTATCAATATTACATGTACTACAATTTATCACACGTGGGTAAAAAATTGTATTTTCAAAATAAAATTATTATATATTAAAAACATAATAAGTTAAAATTAAGGTGAGTAGCTTTTTAGTGATTGTTATTTTTTTTTAATTTTAAAAATATTAAAAAAATGTGAATAGTTTTTTAGTAAATAATCATTTTTTAAAATTAAAAAACTTAAATACTCTTAATTTCATTTTATTATTATAATTCTAATTCTAATTTGGTATATATATATATATAATGGGTTTGTATTTGATGCACTGACAGTGTATAACTTCATACACTGTCAGTGAATAAGATGATGCCACCTCATTAAAAGGTTTAAAAAATAAATACAAATTATTTTATTTTTAATGAGTTGTCAATCATCTGGTTCACTGACAGTGTATGAAGTTATACACTGTCAGTGCATCAAAATTAAATCCATATATAATTAGCACTCGAATGCTACAGTAAAAGACTATGGAAAAAAGTGGGTTAGTATATAGATATCGATTCTTCTTTCCACCAAAATAAAGCGGAAAAAAAAAAAAGAGATTGGGCCTAACTTGATCCGCCCCATTAACAGAAGTCCAATGTTTTTTCTTTTTTCTTTTTTTCAAATTTTGAGTTTAAATTCAAAATGAGATAAAAAAAAGATTCTGTTGTGGTTTTTCTTGGATCCCATTGCCATATTACGTCCAGCAGGCTTGCACTGGTAATATTGCTATGATGTTTGGCCACATATTTAATTACACTGATAATAAACAAGTGCAAAGAGAAATCTCAGAAATTTAAGTCCCAAGGAGAAAATATGGCCCTGGGGCTCAACATAATAGTTTTCTAGTATTTGAGGAAGTCCAAGTCCAAGGAGGAGAAAGAGATTCAAACCTTGGAATTAATTTATCCCAAAAAGCCAAGTTCTAGTTGTTCATGATACTTTCTTTGTCTACTCTAGCAGCAGAAGAAAAATACAATGGTGAGTTCACTTTAAAGAGATCCAGCTAACTAATATCCCCGACTGTCTGTCTGAAAATCTCTACTTTGTGTGTCTAATAATAAAGGAATATATACAAGATTCACTCTAATCGTCTTCATTACCCGTCAGAATGACAAATAAGCTTTCAGCTGCATGCATGTGATGTTATTGGCTATCTCAATCTTAATCCAGAAGTACTACCAGAATCGTTTTGTGGTTTTCAGGTTGGTGATGCAAGACCTTATATATTCCTTCCATTTTTCAAAAAGCTAGCCTTTCTAGTGAGCCATCCAGTGGGTCTTTAAGATTGCCATTATTCATAGGGTGATAAATCCTCCTATCAGGGCTTTCACCTATTTCATCTGAATAGTAGGATGCTCTCATCGCACATGGAGGAGTCCCCAAAGGAGAATGTTGAAATGAGAAAGGACTGGCTGATATCCGCCTAATTTGTTTAGGAAGAGCAACACCAAATCGCCCCCGGTCATAAACAGACATTGACTCTGCTGCTGCACGTTGTTTTGTGGCATCGTCCACATATAGCAGATCATCAATCCTTGCCGTTATGTTGTAAGCTAGGCTTTCCATGACTCTAGAGTAGCTCTCAAGAATTGATTGTCCTACATCCTACAAAAACCAAGAATTTTATTCTGATCTCTTTACCTTCAGCATATTACAGCACTTCAGCAAAAGACGGCATATGAAGAAAGAAAGAAAAAAGATGAGAATACAAGTTATAACATTAACAGACTCCCTCGATTTGTCTACTTAAGGATTCATGCCACATTCCCAATTTCATTCAAAACAGTTAGCTCAATACTTCCAAATTATATGCAACTTTTGACTCCGTTCAAATTCCATTGATATTCAAACAGAACGTTGTTTTTCCTACTTCTGGATAAAAATTAAATCATGCAACATCTTAAAGAATAGAGACACATGTTGTTGATGGAAACAGGTGCACAAGAACTATAATGCTTTCAAAACTAATTCATGCTAAGATGAATTACCTTGTTATATTGAATCTTGCTCATGTCTAAGGAAGTCTGAGGAAGGCCTGGAAACCGTAGCCTTAAGTTCTGTAAGAGTGTCTCAGCCCGCTGAGCTAGAACCTTACTCTTTTCTATGTCACCAACAAAACCCTTAACCTTGCCACCCCATGATGACTTTCCAACCTTTGCACGCAGTGAATGCCTTTTCAAGTATTTCTGTTTCCAAATATGCACAGAAGCCTCAATCCTATTTGCTATTTCGAGAGTAGTGTATTCTGATGATAGGTCTAAGTAATCAAGAAGGCACTCAGGGGAGAACTGATCAGCAGTTAAGTAACGATACATGACCTCACCCAAACAATCTTTTCCACACTGGAAGACAAGCAAAAAATATACATATATATTAGTACACTGAAACCCAGAAAGTATAAAAATGGAAACAAATAGATGCATGAGCATTAACATGCTCCCCAAAAGTAATCAATCAAACTGCATAGTGAATCAAGAATTGTGAGAAATATACAAGCTCAGATCCAAATGACACTTTCAGAAACATAATGCATGAATATTAGACACAATTCATCTTATGGATTCTCCATATAATATCCATTTTCATATCTTTACATTTAATCTCATGCCACATGGAACAATTTTGTATAATAAAAGAGCACAGTCTCCAAACCTTGGGCAAGCTGTTTAGGTAAGCATTTGGGATTTCCATCTCAGCCAACACATTGCTGTTTATTGCCATAGCAGCCTTAAGGATCTGGTGTGTACATTCCCTACACTGCAGCAATCTCTTCCTTGTATCTTCAGATAAACCAGAAGGGGGAACTTTAGGAAATGGGAGCCACCACTTCTCATCCTGTCTAATAGATGTCCTCCCAAATGTTGAAGACGAAGGAAATGTCTCAATTTCATCAGTATCACTAATGACTACCCCACGATCAGCATAACAAAACTCAGAATCATGAAAGCCATCAAGAATGCTTAGCAGCATTGCGTCAAGTTTCTTGAGTGCTGGGAGGTTTACATATAGATCTAAGCGTGGCCGGGCCACCATAACCTCAAAGGTTCCCCCACCTGCAAAATCTTGCAATGATGGTTTAAGCTCCACTATGGAATCACTTACACACAAAAGCCAATCCATCTCTCTACGCCACATCAACTTCCTTTGTGGTGATAAAGGCTCTAACTTCCATAGTTCCCCAAACACAGAAGCTGCAAAAAATTACCAAATCGATTCGGATTTCAACCTCTTGTTAATGATGAATCAAAATAAACTAAAACAAAAATGAAATGCAGATACAAGAACTAACCAGAAAGATTTGTAATGGCATTAGAGATGGCAAGAGCAGTACAAACTCCTTTCCCTCCACCTGACATATCTTCTCCAAGCAAAAGTTTAGCAAACCTTTCCCTCATCATTTCTACTTCTGCAATAACATCAAAAGTAATTAAAGCACAACTAATTCAAAGAAAAAACAGATGAATAACAAAGTCAGCTCAGACTCGGCAGAAAATCTTTTCATATTATTAGGTTTTGTTCGGTTGAAAAGTCTCCTTTGTACCAAAAACCGTAAAGAAATAAGAAAACTTGGAGAATTCTAGCCTTGCATTTTCCCTATTTTTCGGTATCGAGTTAAAACTTAAAACGAAATAATCAACAGAAAACTAGACAACCAAACAGAGCTTTAAGAGTTCAAAATAGATAACAGATCTAAGCAACCGTCACTAACTAACTGCGTTATCAAATGCAGCAAAATATTCAACTAAAAGTCTTCGATCTTCACCGTTATAAACTAAAATTTCCTCCAAAACCTTCAATGAAGCAACAAATTCAACTCTCAATTTAGTAAGTGCTAAAAAGAACATAAAGCAAAAGTTGTAGTAAACTCACCTGACATGTCCGTCTCAGGCACCTCCGCTTTCTTCGTTGGAATGACTACGTGTCTACCACCGACAACCGGCAACATCAAAGGAACTCGCGCCCTAAAACTAGAAACATCAACAAAATCTTGTCCTGCGAGCGGCGAAGAGATCAAAGAACTCGGACCGCCTTCTTGGTCAAAACGGCGACAAGAAAACCCACACGAGCTCTCAGATTCGCTCACGTCGGCGCTCAAACTGTAACTCTCGAACCGCTCACTAATTTGATCGAAACCTTCCTCAGACGAAACGCTCCCCATTCTTCAAGATGAAATGCTCAAAAAAATCCAAAGTTTTACAAATTCTTGCCAGCATTACAGGGCCGTACGGTGGTGTTGAAAAAAGAGAAAGCAAAAAGAATTAAAAAGAAAAAGATTCAAAAGGAACTGTGTTCTGTTTCTTTATTTGGCTTTGGAGTCCATATTGCCGTTATAATGGAAGACAGTGGCGGTTTCTCTTTTTAATTGGCGGGTGATGAACGCCCCCGCGTTGATTCATGGAGCGTGAAAGCACGCCCGTGGAGGATTTGAAGATGTTTGGTCACGCGCTGAGAATTGATAAGTGCCGCGGTTTAATTACCGGATGGAGTTGGGTTGAGGTGATAATGGGATGGTATAGAGTGTTAGGTTAATGTGTATTATTATATTTATGGATCCCCCACCAATTTTATGGCCCCTTTTAATTTGAGTTGGGTCTCCAAAAATAAAATATAATAAAATAAACTCTTTTTTCATTGGGAATGCTTTTGTAAGTCATAAATCTTGGTCCATGGTCCATTACCGATTACTCTATTTAATTAAACTTAATTATGTCTCTTCCATTAGTTAGGGAATTGGCAGCATTATGTTTATGTTGGGACTAAAAAACTCATCAACTAATATAATATAAGCTGATTGTAACTTGATTGAGCTTTAGGTGTACAAGGGGCAAATTTTATGTAAATTTTTTAACTTTTCGAATTACCTTGATGTTGAGGTTATTAAATTAAATGTTTCATTTATTGTTCTTATACAACAGTTGCAAAAAGATTTGATAAGTGTGACGAGTCCTTAAACTTATGTTATGTGAGCGATTTTAATTCGCTCATATGCATAAAAAAAAAAAAAAAAACATAGATTGCTTGGGAGAAGATTAATCCTGACTTAATAGTTAATATCCAATTATATCCAATATTTGAGATCTATTGGAGTTCACTCCAGTTAGCATTTCCCATTAGAAATATTAATGCTTTTGTTGAATAATTAAAACAGCAGATGACATGAAAACTATTCTTTGACAGCCTTAAGGACATAACATTTATCACCGGAACTAACACCTTATAGCAGTAATAATATCTCCTAATAATCCCTCACTAACTACGGAATGCAACTATTAATTTAATTAACCATGCCCACAACACAACAGGACATTCCTTACCCAAAAGAGAGAGAGAAGCAACTTGGAAATCAAAGGTCCTTAAATATGTTTTAAGTTCAAACTTTTAAGAAAATAAAAAATTACAGAGTAGCTTAAAGTCTTGAAAACATTTGCCTTTGTCTGCATTGCAAACACTGGTGGTGGGTGGAGAGGAATGGCACAAAGCTGGTGCCTTATCCAAGAAGCAAACTTGCTTCGATGACTTCATTTCTGCAGCTGAGTATCTAATATCTTCTGGGTATACTCAGCCCCAAAAATTATGTATTCAAGGGGGGGAACTGGGAAGTAATGGTGCGCTTCTAGTTGGGTGGGGCTTTGCATAACATTTTTAAGTTTATATACGTTGCAACCGAACTTTATACGTTGTTTGTCCATTTTCAAAGATAATAGGCCACGTTAGCCCATGCAGTATGGACCGGTCTAGTCCAGGTAGATAAAACAATCTGTGTACTACATAAGGGCTGCACTGGCCCATGTAGCTGAAACTAGAGGTTTCTAGTCTATTTACAAAGAAATTGGCCACATTAGCCCATTGAGCTAAAGCGCTACGTCATCTTCACTGATATCAAGAGCTCGGTGGAGGAGAGGATTGAATTGATGCATGCATGGCTTAATTCACTAATGCTATGTTTGAGAATATAAATTTGAATTTCATTTGTTATATAAAATTATGATAACAAAATGCATACATTAATTAAAATTAACATGATTATTTACTTGAAAGGTATAAAAATATGAATTTCAAATTCACAAATACCTATAGATATTTCAAATTCATCACTAAATAAACATCCAACAAATTCATGAATTTAAAAAATAATCATAAATATTATATTTATACGTATTTTACTACACAATTATATTATTGATTGAAATCTAAATTTTCAAACGCAACCTAAAGATTATTTTAAATTAGAACGCTTTTCCAAACCTTTTTACATCAAAAACGAAGCCGCAAGATATTTCAAGAAGCTGACCGCAAAAAAGAGGAAAGGTCAATGACAGCCGTTACAACTTACAACAATGCACAACTCATCTGGCAAATCTTCCAAATCAAAATCTTTAATATCATGAATGTCGACCTTCTATAATGACTTATGTTTCACATTTGCTAAAATGTAAGGGATCAAAGAGTAAAAACAAAATCTCAAATACTCCATTTTAGAAAGGAAAAAAAAAGGAACAGCGACTCGCACCAACATTTCAGTGTATATAACAAACATAATGTGTACTATAGTGCATCATTGGATATAGGAGTTTGTACACTACCGCCTCATTCAGTCAGAAAGAATCCATTTTGACGTCTGTAACATCGAGCTGTAATATCTCTGCTCTGCATCCTAGAATTGATCCAATACTGCAAAAGATCAGACTCGTTAGATTTCCATGACGCTGCAAGTGTATACATACATAATCACAAATGTATCCAAGGTCAAAGGCTCAAAGCTTTATTTTCATCTAAAATATTTAGTAATGGTATGCTTTTGCTAACAATAATACGAAAACAAATTTGAACCCAAAGAAAAAATTGAGGATAGTCATCAAGCAATAGTTGGAGCATTTCCATTAACTGCAAGAACTGATAGTACAATCATATTATTTTCAGTTTAGTGTAGTACCTAGGCTGGGTACGCCCAAGATCACCGTGAACAAATTCCTTGATATAAGTTCCAGCCTGCACTCCAAATATATTAGCGTATTACACATTCCCAAACAAAAAACACAACATACTAGCAGAGGACATCCCCATCCTACGCTAGTATCTTCCCTAACCAATCTGACCAGCATTTATTCAGAGACACCATTTACTATAACTCAGTATATCACAGCTTGAATCTTTGTCTAATAAGACCCTAATGCAGAATAATGCACATGGAGTAGCCTATTCAATATTAGATTTCAGGAGTAATCAACAGCAACATTCTACAAAAGGGTCATAGCCTATATTCCATATAACCCTATGTGAGTACCAAGGCATGGTCCTCACAAAAGCAAACCAAGAAAGCAAAAACTATGAATTTCCCCCTATTAGAAGACCCTCCACACCCCTCTAAACAAACTGGATATATCTGGCCATGTTTCAAGTGGGAAAAAAATCATTACCTGGGTGCAGAGATGCAAAAGAAAATATTGAGAGCTTTCAGCAATCCTCTCAATCTTCATCCTATACGGGATTTAAAATGGAAAATAGAAACATGGCTAAGCATTTTGAATTTTAAAAATATACATGTCTGTGGAGCAAAGATGTATAATGGTAAGGTGCCAACCAGTGTATAATTTTCTCACGTTCCAATGGACTTCGACGATGAAGCACCCGTACTGGGGTCTTTTGCAGAATTTGCTGCATAAAAACAGCAGAAAAATCTTCACCAAATAGAAGGGTAGTATATTATAATACACACTGTAGATATGTCATGGAAAAGAAAAAACAAAGCTCAAAGAACAGCTAACCATGTCATTAAGCAATGATATGGATCGCACATCTTCATCCTCAAGCGGACGAGAAATCCACACTACTGCACAATACTGCTTCTGCATGAAAGAGGATACTGTAAAGCTAGGACTTCCAGGTCTAATTTTATTGAAACTTCATATTTCAAACCAAATGATAAGAGAATTAACTGCAATATACAATTATAAAAGCCAAAACCACCTGCTTCTCAGCTTCTCCTTCACGCATCAGTGTCCAACCCTCACTGCCTACTACTTTAAGATTTTTAACTCCAACCTGCAGGAATGTGTTATGTGCAACAAATTGTCTAATTCTAAATCATTTGATACACAAATGGGTGCTTGCACACACACATGGGAATGACAATGGTATTAGAACTCACTAGTTTATTCTCCAAGCCATTTATCTTTGACTCGATTTCCTTAACAATCACCTCGGATGGGACTTGCTGTGCATTTTGTATCTCAAGCAGAAAAGGCCTGCCTGAACCCAACATCCGAACCTGCAATAGGTTCCATAGATAAGCACAACATTCATTAAACTTATTCTTTTTGGGCCAAAAATCCATTGAGTTTAAACAAGCAATCAACAAAGCAGAACTTCATTACATCAATATCTTCTCTTCCAGCAGCATGGAACTTGTAATTATCACCCCGACACATAGGAAGGATGTTGCTACCTATTATCTCCTAAAGAGCAAACAAATAAATTTGTTAAGTTTCACATATTATTACATAGGAATAGTAACCTCATTTAGGGCAATAAAGAAAAACATAGCAGTAGCTAATACCTCAACAGATGCTTCTCCCATCCTTTCCTCATCAATTATCCAGCGTGTTTGGCTCACATTTCTTGAGTACTGCAATAAAAGGAGCACAGCATACATTGGAAATTAAATCAAAATATGAGGCTTGTTCAAGATCTCAATAATTCCAAAGGATAGTATACTTTTTTGGTCTTTCCACAAAGGCAATTGAAGGAGATTTTAAATAAAGCATTGGTTTAAAACAAAAAATTGCCTTTTTGCAATCTCATAAGTCATAAACTCATAATGCTCAAATAAGGATATAAAAGAAAATGTTCTAATATATTTAACTTACCTTCAGATATCTACCGCATAGGTAAATATGTGTCCTGTAGCAAAGGTATACCAAGTGGCAAGGTTCACTGACCTAAAAAGGCAAATACCAAAGTAAATACTAAGAAACATCAAGATAAACCACACTATTAAATTTTCAAGATCACAATTTAGACTAGTAAAAAGTTTTGCAAGCAAGGAAACTGCAGTCAGAAAATATTATAGAAGACAACCTTCTCTATGGGGAACTTAAAGTGTTCAGAAGGTTCTTGATCTTGCAAACCATTAGAAGATCTTCCAGTGACAGCATTTGTTTCAATGGTAGAATAATCAGAACAATCGTTGTTGGCAACCACTGACTCATCATTTACATTGTGCAACACACTCACAGTGCCTGTATCATCAATGAAATCAGTGTGAACATTATGACCTTCCAGATACAACCAAGTCTTTCGTATCTGTTCCGATGGATCTAAAATACCCGTTTTTCGCCTTTTGCATCCCTCATTCCTCTCAACAGAGTTTTTAGATGCCCTTTTATGAGTGAAAGTCAAACGGATCCGAAAAGAGCTTGAACTAGATTTAGCATCCTGCAAAACTTTAATTTAATTTAGTATTAATACAATGCATTGATTGTATACATTCAATATTACCATAAAACCAATGATCTTCTTAAAAGGGATTCCAACCAGCAATATTTCGAAACATTAAATCAATTACAAGCAAATTATACTTACCAACAATGTTTCAAGGGCTTTTGTTATAGCAAATTTCAGAACATCCTTAACAGAGACACATTTGGAAAGCAACCTTTCTTGAAACCATGGCTCTGATTCATATCTCTTTTTCATACCTGACCTACAAAATTTGGGGGGAAAAGAAATCTTTACTGCTATGTATTAATGGACAAACCCTAATATAAAAACCATCAAAAAGAGCAAAAGAAGGCTTACAAAAGCGAGGATTCAGTTTCCAAGATAAGTGGTGGTACGCAAACTTCTAGAGAAAATCCATCAATTTGATGTCCTTGTTTCACCAAGTCCGCAATGGTTAAAGCCATATCATTAGCACTCTCCTTTTTCACCATCGTTTCTTTGTCATCGCAATAACTGAACTGTAATATACCAAAGCAAACGCTGCAGATTTGAAACTCGATTTCTGATTTAAAACAAGTTACTTCTTCAAGAATTGAACCGAGCATCGATTGTGAAATCGAGGAATGACAATAAATATGCTCCTCGGTACCGAATATCCGTAGGACGCATCTCGAACATACCTAAAACAAACACACACACAAAAAAAGGCCGAATTTGATTTATTTTTTCACTTAGTTTATCAAATTCAAATGTTAATGCAATAGTAAAAACGATTTCGATTAGGTAATTTGACGATAAAAATGAAAAGAGAACGTACCCCGATAGACAAAAGGTCCTTGACGACGTGATAAGGCAATGACCGAACGGCGTCCTTTAGAAGTCGCAACGGCATCTCCGCGTCGCAGGAACCGGCGTGGCTCTCCACTGCTGCTGAGCTGCTAACCTGCGCCACTTCCGTGGCGTCCCGAACCTGCGCGGATTCGGCCTCGTTGGACATTTTCGAACGGCTAGTGTTTAGAAAAGAGGGGTTTAAGTGTTTACTTTTGATGGCGGCAGTCACTAGCGAAGTGTTTAGTTTAGATGAGTTTGAACAGACTGCCAATAATCTTGACCTTGAGTCAAAATCACGCAACAATAACTAAGCCAATGCCAATCAAATCCATGGGCCACTAGACCTTCAAAGCCCAAACTCAAGCAAAAATAATGTAAAAAGACCACGACCCATTTCTAGAAAACTAATAAAAACAGCCTGAACTGCCCGAACCCAGACCATACATGATTGCTTGCTTGAACGCTTAAGACAGAAAAAATGAACAACGTGGGCCCACTCTGATGTCAAGTCAAAACTTCCCTCTGTTGTCGTTCCATATTTAGATTTATCCTACGATTTAATTATTATATTATCAATAATTTTCCTTGTTCATCTTCTATCGAAATTGATCTTCAAATTTCAATATATCCGATTCATTTGACCCTTTATTTGGGATTCACTATTGACCATCATCATCTTGGCTGCAATTAATACTGCTAATCTTTGAGAAGCTCGCATGGCTGATACTTCTGCTTGCAATCCGCAGCTCCTTCTTTCTCATAAATTCCCCGAGGTATCTCCTTCTCTTGAATGGAATTCCGGTTCTTGACTTCTTGCTTTGCTATTTAATTCTCTTATCTGATTCTAATCCCCTTTTTTTTTTTTTTGGCAGACAACATATACTTATACTGAGAGGTACTGCCTCTCCCCTCAGCTTAATATATTACTTTTTTTTTTTTTTTTTATGTAATTTGTAAAACAGTGATATGTTTCCTTGTACACAGAGATGTAGCTGTCTATTCCTTGGGTGTTGGAGCATGTGGACGGAACGCCGTTGATTCCGATGAACTTAAATATGTTTACCATGAAAACGGACAGCAGTTTATCAAGGTTATCTATCAGTTTGGTTTTTGTCAAGACTATTGAAACTATAGAATAAAGATAATGTTCCCGTCATGCTTCTTAATTGGCAAATGCGTATGCATATTTGTTTTTGTGATTTAGCTTAACCGTTTCTGCTAAGGGTGAATGTGCAATTGCATTTGGATTCCTGAAAGCTGATTTGAACTGCAAATGTGATGCCTAATATGTCAGAATTGTTAATCTAAACTGAGGTTTGAGTGAAAAGAGAAGGAAAAAAAAAATTATTTATCGCTTGGGAGGCAGTGGAGGTGTGTTAATCTGCTAGAAAGAATCCATTGTCGCTTGTGGGTTGTAACTTGTAAGTTTACTTATGGACATAATAACCTTCCTGCTTCTCAGGTTTTGCCAACATTTTCTACTTTATTTACACTTGAATCTGTGCCACAAGATATGGATCTGCCTGGCTTACCGTAAGTTCTAACCCATATCAAACCCCCTCCCTCCCTCCCACCCTCCTCCTCTCCTTCTCCAAAAAATGCTGTCTCTCTGGCTTACAAACTCATTTTCTCTTTGATTTATTAAAAGATTTTTACAATTTGTTTAAAGCTTCAAAAGATAAACTCGTGAGCTTTTATAGTTTTTGTTGTTAACAGATTCGATCCACGTCTTCTGTTGCATGGACAACAGTACATAGAAGTATTCAAGCCACTTCCTTCAAATGCCACTGTAAGTCCATATGATAATACTGCCATCTTGGAAGTTGTTTATAATGTAACTGAATGTGGTTATCTCTCAATTATATATGTTTATTAGGTTGATGTCAAAAATAAATTAAATGTTCAGAATCCCACATATCCGAGTATCCTAGGTTGAGAATTTCTTCTTGGTTCTAAAAGAAACATCTTGCAGGTAAATTTGACGCTGTATTATAAAATAAAACATTGGGACATAAAAGTAGTCTTCTACTGGAATTCAATCATTTAAAAATCTCTATGTCAACCTCTGTTTTATACTGTAATTAATTATTGTTATTATTAACTTTTTCTTTTGCAGATACATAATAAAGTAAGTCTTGCAGGATTGCATGATAAAGGTTTGTATTCATTACCTGAAATGCTGTCTAGTAAAATATCAGGTGGTACGTGTCTAATATAGATGCTCTGGCAGTCTTCCCTTTTATGAATGTGTCTGTATTTAAAAGTAAACTTGTGAGGATAATAAGCAAAAAGAAATTGGTTGTTGATTGCTTCCTTATTTTGTTAACGTCTAGAAAAACTGTAAAAAATGAAATAGAAAGAGAAGAAATATTTTCAAGGATAGTGATCTGTTACACAAGCAATTATCTTGATGGCTTTTTCCATTCTCTTGAAATGTTAAGGTAAAGCAGCAGTACTTGATATTGAAATCAGAAGTTATGAGAAAGAGTCTGGTGAACTATTAAGCATGAACAGGTGAGTTCTCTTTTACAAAATTATCTGATTCACATGCTGCAGTTGATTAATCTAGAAATGATTCCTCAGGATGAGTGTCTTTTTACGCGGTGCTGGTGGCTTCTCAGATCCATCTCATCCCTTTACATATTCGAACTATCCAGTCAACCAGACTTCAGCTATGAGAATTCCAGAAAGTCAACCTTTTGCTGTATTTGAGGATTGTACCCAACCGTCACAGGCATGTACCATTATTATCATGATTAGTTCCTGACAGCTTTTCTGTTGCTTTCAAAATAAATAATAAAAAAATTCCTCAAGTATAATCTCTTTTCGTCCATATAATTTGTTTACTGTGGACTAGTTTGATCTAATGTTTAACTTCTGTCTTCAATGGCCTATGAGATGCTTTTTTATGACAAGCTTCTCCACAAGTTTTTTGAACTTCTTTTTCTGCTTTGGCAGGCATTGTTGTATAGGTTATCTGGCGACTATAATCCCCTGCATTCAGATCCTATGGTTGCAAAAGTCGCAGGGTTAGTGCACTACTTAACTGAGCAATGCTGTTACCGAAGCGAAGGCTAATCATACTTACTTGTTCTTGTCTTGAGGCTATGATTGCATTTCATTTATTGGCACAGCCCATTTGCACCCTAAGCTGTATGCTGATTTATACTTGGTTGTCGCATGTTCATAGATTCTCGCGGCCAATTTTGCATGGATTGTGCAGCCTTGGGTTTGCAGTTCGGGCAATCATCAAATGTATTTGCAGAGGAGATCCAGACATGATCAAAAACATATCTGGAAGATTCCTTTTACATGTGTATCCTGGTGAAACGTTAGTCACTGAGATGTGGCTTGAAGGCTTAAGGTGCAATTTTGTTTATAATGTATTCTTTCTTCTGTGGAACACTTGAAGTCAATGTTACATTCAAATGAACGTAGATCTGATGTTGGTGCTATAATTAATAATTTGCAGGGTCATATATCAAGTAAAGGCAAAGGATAGAAATCGAGCTGTGCTGTCAGGCTATGTTGACCTCCATCGTTTAGCAGCTTCACTATAAATGAGCTAGATTCCTCAAATAAACATACTTAATAAATAAGCTTGTATGGGAAAATTATTGTATCCGAGTTGTGTAACTAATTCTCCAAACTTCATAAACAGGGAAGCTACCGAATGGGGGGAAATCTGAAAAAATCTGGTAGAAGTTCCGAAACATTGAAAATGAGACTATAAACTATTGACCCACGAGGATGTAATAATACAAGCCAGTTCTTTATGTTTAGTAGGGAATGTTTTGAGTAGTTAATTTAATTGGCAATGGCATAATGGCTTCCACTTCTTTATGATCTTATTATTTTTTTATAAACAACATAAAACGAAAACGAACAAAAAAATAGAAATAAAAAAGCTATAGAAAATTTATCATTTCCCATACCAAATAATACGTTGGTTTCAGTTTTTTAGAAGAGTGAACGTTGCTTTTTCATTTTCAGTCGAAAGTCAAAACTGAAACAAGCCACAAAACTTCAGTTCTAGAATTCAACCATACATACTGCAGCAAAATCAAGAAGCAAATGCCAAGAGAGTTAGTCATCCATTACGACAATTGAAATTTTCACATTCTGTCTTCTCTCCTCCTTGGAGCACATGTAATGATTTGGTCAACTCTAAGAATCATCTCAGCAGCCTCAGTTGCAGAGAGCAATACAGCTTGCTTGACTTTGAAGGATTCAGAGATTCCTAGCTCAGCCATATCTCCTACCTGTTAAAAAGTTGAAACATACCATCGGTCACAGCAAGGAAGAAAAGTTATAATAAGGATTCCATGTTATTTGGCTGTATACAATCATATAACCAAATAGGCCGTAAATCTATAACATTAGGATGAATCTCCCAAGAAATCGAATCTCTTGATAAAGCGTTCATGTATAGAGTAATTAGTCTGTAACCATGTTAAGCAGCCATATCTTAGCCAGTGTAATATCCTTTACGATGGAACATGAAATTACTGACTAGACATATGTAGAACACGGCCTAATAAACAAATCTGTAGCCATTTTCAAACAAACTATAAACGATAAATATATTAGACTCTATTTTGATTTTTTAAATAATTCAATTTCAGCACTTACAGATCCAGAGATGACATCAATCCCTACATTGCATCCCTCCTTGTGGTGCTCCGCACGAAGCTGAGCTACCAAGTCTGCACTGTCCAGACCAGCATTGTCAGCAATAATTGTCGGGATGGCCACAAGCGCCCGCGAGAAAGCTTCAATAGCATGAGACTTCTTCCCAGGAGTTTTCCGTGCCAGTTCATCCACTTCCTTTGCCATTACCATCTCAGGCCATCCACCTCCAAGCAATACCCTAGTATCATTGACGGTTTGAGACAGCACGCACAAGGCATCATGCAGGGACCTTTCAGCTTCATCCAGAACATGATGGCTGCCATAAACAGTAGCACGTCACGGAGAATGGAAACATATTAAAAAAGAGAACCACCAGAGGAGATAATGCAATACCATACCTTGCCCCTCTCAACACAATAGTACAAGCCTGACCCATTTCAACACCAGAAAAGTGGATCAACTTGTCTTCACCAATCATAATTTCTTCAATAAGCTTGCAATGTCCAAGCTTAACAGACTCTGGGTTGTCAAAGGTTGAAGCGATGTCACCACCTGTTACCAAAGCCAGACGCTCTATCCCATCAAAATCAGCATGCTCAATTGCAAGTATGCCTGCATCCGCGAAGAGTTCTTCAGGGAAATTGTAAATCAACTGCCTGTTAACAAAGCAGTTAATCCCGTGTGCTATGATCTTTTGCACCTTTTCTCTCATCTTTTCCTTTTCAGCCCCTTCAATTTCAGCAACCTTAGACATTGAATCAACACGAACACGTGCACCGTATATCTTCACTTTATCCGTATCCATTGCAGTATTTGCCACCAAAATCTTAGCATTCTCTATTCGTTTTGGTTGTCCAAGCCCTATTTTCTTGTCAAGAATGAATCTGAAAGCATAAAATTTATGTTTAAATCAATAAAAATAAAGATTCCTAAGTGATGCCTTGAACCATTCAATGACAGAATAAGAAACAATATAGCAAACTCTGCAACAAAATGAAGCTGATAGTGTCCTTTCTCACAATATTTGGATATATCAAACATTTTTATCGATGAGAAATAAATGTATAAAATGGGAGCAAAACTTTTGCAGAATACAGGGAACTAAGGGAAAGGATGACGTACTGGAGACCCAGCCGATCCCACCAAAAAACTATTATAATAAATGTTGAAGGGGGATGAGAAGCTCATAAGAACTCACCCTTCATCTAAGAAAGAATCCTTCAAAGATCCTCCAGGTTTCTTAATAATTTGGATGGCCTCTAAATTTGTGCTCCCCTGCAGTTTCAAATAACATGCCATACAAACTCGATAAGTAAAAATGGAAAAAGAAATTCAATTAAAGTAATAAAACAGATGAAAGGGGAATTCCCAGATCAAACAGCATTGAAGCACTTATCTTCAAACTTAAAATGTTAAGATTTAGAAAAATTATCACCTTTAACCTCATAACAGCATCCACAGCTAGTTGTGCAAAATGCTCCTTATCCTGAGAGAGAATTTTGGAACTCAAAGTGGTCTTTGCAATTTTCATCAAGTCTGACTTGAATTTCTCTGCAAATTTCAGAAATGCCACGTGCATAAGAAACAACTAAGATAGGGTAAAGATGTATTCTAATGGCAAGAACAAGTCCATTACAGATTTTATCGAGTCAAACACAATAAATAATCTAGTTCAATGAGGAATAACAAAACCTAAAACATTGGGCAAATAATACAAAAGATAGAGGTCTCAAACAATCGATACACAAATAAAATATACTAATATCCAACAATCTTCACCTGCATTCTCTTTGTTATCCACAACCCTCAGCAACAAAGCGCTACGAGCACATTCGGCTGCCATTCGGTAACCTATAAAACCAGCATACATTGTTATAAACTCTGAAACAGAACTTATTTGGCAATTGGCACACCAACAAAATAAAAGATAGAGAATAAAACCAAGTATAGTCTAGATACAAATGCAATTACACTGCTGTTAAGTTCAGAGAAAATTTGAACAAATGATATAGAAAATGCGATGCGGAAAAATTTACTCCTATCAGGAGTAAAGACAGAGAAGTATCAAAATTTAACAGTTTTTTCTCAGGTTCATCTTTATAATGCAATTCCTTTCAATTTTATATTATAGAAGCAAGTCAGAAAATATTACACAAAAGAATGCCACTGCTAGCATCCTGACTCCTTTGTTAATGCTATAGATATATGAAAACTAGATAACAAGTTTAAATTTGCAGCAGTTTCATGCCTTTGCAATAATACCACATACAAGCCCCAAACATATATGCACCATTTAGTGGAAAAAAAAAAAAAAAAAGATATTATAATAAAGTTAAACAGTGCGTGACCTTACAAGCAAGAGGCCGCATAAAAGAAGAATAATAGGAAGCAATGTACTAAATGAGGCCAAAAGAACCTGATATTATCGTCATGGGGTGAATCTTGGCTGCCACTAGCTTTTCTGCCTCCCTTAAAAGCTCTCCAGCCAAAACGACAACAGAGGTTGTCCCATCACCAACTTCATCATCTTGAACTTTTGAAATGTCTGAATTTTGTATCAATGGTCATTATTTAAAAATATAACAGCTATTTACACATAAAATATGTTAGCATGGCTCACTGAACCATTAACAGTTCAGTCATATAGTCTTATGCACCAAAAAATTCATCAAACTCACGCAAGTTTTTAAAATGTTGACAAAAAACCAACCATGTTAGTCATAAAGAGTAGTCAAGAAAACAAAAACAACTATAAGGATACCGATTAAGACTTTTGCACATGGGTTGTCAATATGCAGGGACTTTAAGATGGTAGCTCCATCATTTGTAACAGTGATTTCATGTCCTCTGCCTGTTGACTGTAAAATTTTATCCTGCCAGATAATTTCACCAACAACAAAGTCACAATTTCAAGTAGAGTAGAACAAAACTGTTACGTTATTCTTTAAATTTATATAGACAATGTGGAAAACTTACCATTCCCTTTGGCCCAAGGGTCGTCTTAACCAAGTCAGTAATTGCAATTGCCCCAACAAATGATGCCTGAAAATAATAAAGAGCATGAATATCATATGTTATTCAAAATAAGATACCCAAAATAGCAAGAATGCGATAAAAGTATAATCACAGAATTCCAAATAAATAGTATTTTTTTTCTTTAAACCAGATTATCAGCATTATATAAATTATAATGGCTTACCATTCTGGCACGCTCACCCTTCTCTTCACTAGCATCATCTTTAAGAATTTTCTCAATCTATCACATTCAGCACGCAAAGCATACGCAAAATAAAACTTCAAAGAAAAAAAAAAAGCGAAAAATAAATCTACCCTAACTGAAAATAAGTACTATTAGGCAAATAACACACCGCCATGGAAAATAACTAGGAGGAAAGTAGCTCGAGTCTCGTTGCACACACAAAAAAACCCTGTATCAAGAAAAAAACAGTAACTTTAATCAACAACAAAAATGAAATACATCTAAAAGACCGAATTCAAAATGCTGCATAATAAAACCTAAATTTTTATAAAATGAGCCTGTAAAATGTTATGTTCAGCATTTTCACTTCATTTCCCTCATTTCACTAAGAAACTAACCGAAAGAACTTTTAAAAGAAAAAACCGTAACATAACTGCGAAAAATGGAAGTAAAAAGAAAAATAAAGCCGCAGATTTCAGAAAACCTAGAAGTCGTTGAATTGACTAGGTTATTACCTGATCTTATGCGCGATGTAGAGAGAATTTGAGATTCGGATCCCGCCGATAACAGAAAAAGAGAAGCAGGGTTTGGGTTTGGGTTTTGGCCTCAGGGCTTGGCTTTGCTCTACACTATAAACAGAGTGATACTTATAAAATAAGATGTTTCGCAAGGGTTTTGGATTTTCTTTTTTTAGGTATCCGCTTGATTTATTGACTGTTTTGACTAAAATGTATCGACGGTTGAAAGATTACACGTGAAATTATATTATTGGAGAAACCCTAAGAAGCACAATAAGCATGATCTGAGGGGATTCCCATGTTTATTCAATTGAAATATGATAGATCTAAATGGGCCTTCCACCCTTTTATTAATGGGCCTTTGGTCTAACCGAAGCTCGAGCCTGAAAGGCCCATAAAATTTGTGCATGACCCACAGCTTGCTCCAACCCTAATTAAGGATCCATAAATCATTAATCCCATGAAAGATATCATATCATTTTTTTCTTAGCTTATTTTTCATTTTTATTACAAGTTAAAAATATATATATATATATATGTGTGTGCATACAAATTAAGAAAAAGAATATATATTTGTATGATTTAAAAATAAAAGTTAAACTTCCCTGCTTAACAAAATATGTGATCTTATTTACATATCAAAACCATTTATACTAACATTATTGATCAACTCTTTACTTTTGCATTAAAAAAATCTTTAACTTAATTTTTTTTTACTTTTAAAATTTGATTATACTTTATGACTGACCAATTTGAAAGAAGCAAAAGTAAGCACAAAAGTCAAGATTTTGCTACTAACTCTCACATGGAAGAAAAGAAAAGATTAGTTCTACTTAACATTGTTTTACATGTTCCTAGTATTTGATGTCTTTGCTTTTATTTTACTTACAAGTAGTTTATTTAACATGACAAAGACAAACTTAATTTTTAATTTTAATCCTGATATACATTCTCTTGGAAAATGAGACAACTCTCTTTTACAACTTTGTTGAATTTTTCATGGTCCACTCCTTGCATATTATATCAAACAAATTTTGGTGAATTGGTGACAAAGAGAAAGCTAGCTGTTATAGCTTGGAATTGCAACCAGTACATTATCTTAAAGTAAATAATTGATCAACAAACATATAACAATAATATATGATAGGTAATAATTAATGGTTGAAAACTTGAACAATGCAATGGGAATACAAATCTATAGTAAGAAAGAATGCGACCTCGAGCTGAGGTCTATTAATTTTAAAGTTCTAATCATACATGGTGCAGTTCCTCCGCACCATTAATGGGCCAAACCAAAACTCTGCTGTTCTCTTCAATCGTTATCCATCTAAGCTGGACAGCTTTGTCTACCCAACTCTGGATCCTTTATTCTATGCTCGCTAGCTTACAGTGGTCGGGTCCTTCTGCCGCTTGCCCGACCACAGAGTAGTGCATTCTTTGGGATCGGGTATTCATCCCTTAGTGAAGTTGAGGTTGTGTACACACGCAAATAAAACTGTTGTCCCAGGTACTGTCTTGCCCAATACTCAGACCTCAAGTTCCACATTCCTACATTGTCAAGTGCCACATAAATGGCAGTCCATGACTTAGGATACACCTGCATTTTACAGTTGTATCAAATATATCACATTCTTGTTCTTCCTGCTCGATCTAGTTTGGAAGGAAAAGTAAATTTTAAAATGAGCTAAATGAAGAAAGATGTTGATTTTTTTACCTGAGTGGTACAACGTGAAACTGCATCGCGAAGGTTGTATCCGTTTCTACTATCTGCTGTCCATTGCCCTCCGTCCATACTGCCATTTCAGAATAGTTTAGAAACCAATATATATATATATATATATCAGCACAATTCCAAGCATACGTCTTTTGGAATTTGGATTATTCAGGTGAAATATTAATGTGCTTACCCAACAACAAAGAAAGAGTAGCCATCAAGATGCCAGCTCTGTACAATATCCTCATCATTCTGAAATACAATCTCAATAAAAGCCCTATAGTCTGAATTCATAACTGAAGTATCAAGGTATATCCCTCCGCCATAAGGATTATCTGATATGCTTCCAATGCGAAAAACTCCTCCAATTTTGAAATAGTCTGCAAGTTTCAGTGGAGTGTCCGCTGGAACAAAGGAAACACTGTTAACTGCATATCTTTGTTTGCCACTAACTTGCCCGGCAGAATTTGCAAGCCTGATGGTTCTGGTTGTGTTAATGAGACCATAGTGATATGACCCCTGTGGGTTAGGTCTTGGTCCACTTGCTGTAAGGTTAGTCCTGAAACAGAAACATGTGAATAATGAGATTAAAACACATAATAACGTGTTGTTTGATTTGTCGTGTGTTGGCTGAGAGTTGAAAAAAATACCTGATAGAGCGGGCCTGGTTCAAAGACCAGTCAATTTGGATGGTGGGTCCACCAGGAGGAGGACCAGAGACAGGGCCAGCAGAGTTGCTATAACGAAGAGTTGCTGTAGTGGTGAGGACCGGGTCGGTAAAGCGAGTGGAGACCGCAATGTAATAGTCTTGTGCAGGCTGATCAGCTGTAAATAAAACAGAGCATGATTGGCCAAGGTGAAGGTCTATTGAAGAGTAGGTAGTTTGCAGAGTGTGTGTTCCCTCCACTTCTACCAACGTCAACTTGTGGTTTTGGATGCGGAAATTGAGAGAATTTTGCAATCCAACATTTGATATCCTAAGCCTGTAGGTTTTCCCTGCAATAAATGATGCAGAACATGTTTATGCTTGAATCACATCGATCGTTCAAAATACTTAAAAAAGATAACTTAAACAACATGACCAATTTTGAAGGATCAGTCAGATTTAGACTGACTAAAAATACCTTGTTCAACATTGAAAGAGGCACCACCGCCAGGTCCACGACCGTTGATAAGGATTCCATCAGGGAAAGGTAGCTTATTTCCACCATCCAGTTGAGCTTTCAAATCCTGCACAAAGCACATTTAATTTCTTATTAGCCAGACTCACTAAACTATATCAGACTTCAATAAAATCAAAATCTAATGCAATCATCAGAATCATTAATTAATTATCCTACCAACAGAACTTAGGAAACATGCGCTGGGCCCAGATGGCAAGCAACATGTTGTGAATGCTACAAGACAAGAAAACCTAATTTGCTATGCACCTAAGTTGAGCGTCCCAGGAAACTATCATATGCTGCTGTTTTTGGATAATTGAGATTTGATAGTGATGCTTCATCATTAGGAAAAAAAAAAAAAAAACTGACATACATCACTGCATAACGTGAAAAGCAATGATTTTTTCGGATAATGCTTAAAACTGAATGCTTTTTAATCAAAGGGTTTATTTAATTAGTGTTTATAAGTACTAATTAAAAATTATTTATTCATCTTTTTAAAAAAAATTTACATTTAGTATATTATTTTTAATGAATTTTAAAAAAAATAATACATTAATTATATTTTTATTTTTATATATATTATCTTAATTAATACAAATAATACTGATTAACATTTCTCTTAATCAAAATAAAGTCCAAGTTTAAACTCAGCAGAAAATGACAAAAAAAAAGCCTGTCAGGAAATCCAGCTGTCAAAAGGCACAAAACCCATAGCATCGAATAGTCAAATAAAGCCCATTTGATTCGTTTATCTAACTCCGTTGCCAACACATTTACTACAATCCCCAGAAACGTAGTGATCCCACCATGTTAAATTTTTTTATACCCCACACCCATAGTTATGAATATCATGCATTTTTCCAAAGGCAAATAAATTTAAATAAACCAAGGTTTTGAAAAATGTAGGATGATTACCGTGTGATTGGACTTGTACCAATCTCCAATAAGAACAGTGTAATCCCCAGCAGGATCTGGGAAGGGAACCGGAATCCGTGGTCGGCTAAGGATCCTGATCCCTCCAAAACCACCAGCAGCCTTGTGGAATGCTAGAGAGGGGAAATAATAGAAGCTTCCTATTTGATCCTTCACCTGAAGAATGTATGTGAAGTTCTTTCCTGGTGGAATAGGGCAGGTTGTTCCATATACACCATCTTCAAAAGAATTCCTCCTCTGTTGGATTCCATTCCTACACTTACCGTTTCAATGTAAGTTACAAATAAATAAAAACTACAACTAGTATTTGCTAATTTACAATGGTGCAGTCCGATCACGATTCACGAGCCAATTTTAAATGGTATCTTTCATCAAGTTCACAGCTTTGAGATGCTAAAATCCAAACCACTTGTTGAACTCATTACATGTAAAGAAGTACAACTTTTACAACAGCCCAATAATTCAATTCAATACCAAGAACCAAGAACCAAAAAAAGAAAAAAGAAAAAATTTACTAGTATATCAGATTTCATAAGAGGAATATGGAGAAAGGAAATTTTAGTTTTAGATAAACCAAATAGCTTCCAGATTTAACAAAATATAAATATGATAAGACTAATATCTTCCTTTTTCTGGGTCCAGATCTCTATCCGAAAAATCCTAATCCACCAGAGCATCTTCCCATATCTCTTAGGGGTGGGAAACAGCTAATTAAAAAGTGGACCACTTGGTCTTGGACCATGGATGATTAGTGGGTTTAACAACCATTCAACTTTTCCAATTAATTGAACAGGTAAATGCCAATCAAGGACAAGTCGCTTTCTAAGTACAGCAAAGCAGAGAACTTGCTTACTTATATACTGATACTAAACACTGATAAAGACAATCATGTGCTCAATTAATACCACCATAAACATTGAAAATTGGAGTGCAAACTGCCAATTTCGTGGACAATCTTTTTTTTTTTTTTGGTTGCAGAAAATAATTAAAAAATGCAATGAATCGGGTCAATTAAAGGCAGATCTGCCATGTCACCAAGCACATGGATGTTTTCTCTAGCGTTCACGTTTAAGAAAGCAGCAAAGAAGACAAGAATGGCACGGAAGAAATAACATGAATCAGCCCGGCCGATTAGACATTCTTTTAATAACAAATCTAAAGTGTCTTAGTGACCGACTAAGGCGGATGGTTGTCTGAAGAATGCCAGTAGATTACAAATATGACCCCATAGGACAGTGAAATAAGTGGATAATGATGGGTTAGATTCGTCTTTTTAAAAGAAAGGGCGCGTAAACAGTTGCCCGCAAAATCATTGTGGTGAGAACATGGTCGGATGATTGGATCTTACCAGGAAAGGAGAAAAGGCTCGTCTAAGCTGTTAAACACGTTGATAATGAGATTGTCATTGGTAACAGAGTGGATATCAGGGCCTGGGAATTGCCCATTGATGAGAATACCCTGGAAAAATAGGTAGCTAATCAGTTCATGAGCATCATTTTCATATAGATCAACAAATGACTATATATCAATCAAAATGAATCAGATTATTGAAGGCTCACCGTTTGACGAACGCCAAGAGGGTAAATGTCACCGTAGGTAACATTCCAATTGAAGAATCTGTAGGGATCTTCAGCCCCGGCAATGGCAAAAAGAGAAGCTGTGGCACAAAACAATGCCACCGCCAAATGAAGCAGCATTTTTGGAAGTAAAGAAAACGAGAGACTCCCTTTTCTGGGTCTCAGTTGTTGTATATAGTTAAAGTGAAAGGAAGAAAAAGAGAGAAAGAGACTTTAAAAGAAGGGGTTTGGGAGGAGCAGTGAATGATGAGGGATGGCTCAATATTTAAGTGTGGTACAGAGGAGTGGGAGTGTAAATAAGCCCTGAAGAAAGAAAAAAAAAAAAAAAAGGTAAATATGAAAAACATGCCCTTCATAAAAAGTATTTGTTAAATGATATAATTAATAAAAGTTATTTGAAAAATAGAAATGAATAATTAAAAATTGTTATAAAAGATACTGTAAAGATAAAATTATCTTTGATAAAAAAACTTTCTTCTCATTTTTTCTTTTATTTTTTAATTTACTTTTTAATTAAAAAATAAATATTCTGAATTTTTTTTTTTAATTTTAAAAAATAAAATTTTAAAATTTTTATTTACTTTTTTTAATTAAAAAATTTTAAAAAATAAAAATAATATGACTAAAATTAATTTTTTTTTATTTTTTTAAATTTTTTTAAATTTTAAAAAAATATATATTTAAATATTTTATTTTTTAAATTTATTTTCAATTAAAATTTTTAAAAGATAATATTTCCTTAACGAAAAAAAAAATAAAATTTTTTTATTAAGGGTAATTTTGTCTTTACAATATTTTTATAATAATTTTTAATTATTCATTTCTCTTTTTCAAATAACTTTTATTCATTATATCATTAAACAATAATTTTTTATTGAAGGCATGTTTTTCATATTAACCCATAAAAAAAACAAAGGAGGGAAAATTTGGGAAAAAAAAAAAAAGGAAAAAGAAAGAGAAAATTGAAGTGTCGGTGGTGGGCTCCTTAAATTAGCTGACTATTTGAACTGTGAATGTATGTGTTTGTCCCCCACATGGGTTGGGGTTCGTTGTTTATGTTCCTTGCAAAATATGGGAGGCGGAAGAATAATGGTGGTGGGTGCTTTGTTTTGTTTTGAAAGAGGGACTGCATGTGAAGAGGTTAAAACAGGCAAAGGCAAACGCAAGGGCCCCCCTTTAAGATCTCACATTACTTTTCCACTTTTATTATTTACTGCTGTTTTTGTTGGAATAATCCAATCTAAGGCTTTGTTGGTTTCTTCAGCTTAAGCATTGGTTAACAGTTATTATCGTACTTGTGAACTATTCACAAGCTAGCATTTGTAAAAAAACTAGGCAAAAGCAAAGAAGAGAACTCTACGAGTCTCTTACCAATTCAGCATTCTGGGATTGCAGCAACAAGGAGTAGAATTGTGACTTACTGATTCAAACTAAAGTGTTAAATAAGGCAGGCTTTTAATGGATGGTGTATTTCGAGGCCATAGAAAATAGGTAAATAGCTCATTGACAATAGAAAAGGTTTCAAATCGGCCTGTTAATACTAGTATTACTATCTATCAATCTATCTATCTATCTATCTCTCTCTCTATATATAAATATATATATATATATATATACATAGTACAAATTTTCATTTTGGCCTGTTAATACTAGTATTACTATAGAAAAGGTTTCAAATCGGCCTATTAATAATAGAATCTAATGTAGTATTTTACAGAAAGTTCTCCTTATTTTCAATTCTTTTATTTTTTATTTTTTTTAACATTGCTGCTTCAACCAATATTGACTCTTAGATATTCCTAGGAGCAAGTGTCCATTGTCATTAATATACTACTATTAATGTATAGAATTGAGAAATTATTTGTTCCAATAATGAGGGTAAGAAAATTTGTTTTCTGTGTTTCAAATCCTGGCTGGAAATGTGATGAATAGCCATTATCATAACAAACTATGCTGGAGACTAGCTAGCTTAGTTAGCTACAACATTCCTCGCATTTCTTGAACGTTTCTAGGATTTCATTTTCCAAATGGACCTCCATGATTTTTATGCAAACAAACGAATAGATACATAGCTAAAAAAGGTAAAAAGCAATTTGAAAACGCACTCACCCATAGCTTGCAGCAATCTTGACTCGACAAATTATTGAGTCAAACCAATAACATTTGTGTAATTGAGGATTCAGGATCTGCATTCCAACTCTGTTTTTTCAGTATCTATAAAACAAATGATTAGCCGACGCCTTTCAATCAAAAAGACTTTAAAGAATTGCTCACTGAAAACAGATCCCACCATAACTTTTTCACTTTTCCTTTATTTTCTACCGACTTGGGACAATGAGCTACCATAGCGGCTTGCTTTGGTGAACTGGAAGCAACATTGTCAAGCTTTGGATTTATCTTATCTTAATCTCATAGAGTAATTGAAGTATATTAACTTAAGAGTTTAGATCTTCCTTAGGTTAAGGTACCATGTGCACAAAAATCAACGATTTGAGTTGGACTTTAATCAGAACATAAGCCGAGAGAAAATGGGCCAGAAGATATAATATAAATAATGAAACCATGAAAGTATAAACAAAATAATATTGCTAGCATTGGCAAAACGTCCATAAATGAATAATGGTCATGAATTTCCAAGGCAATGTCCCAATGTCCGAAAGGTCAGTCTTAGTAGCATGTGCCATCATTGCAAAGGCTTGCATGATTGCGTCAACTCAAACTCAAATTACAAGACCTTGGGTGGATGGATATCACCTATAACACGGCAAATCCAACAGTATTCATTAACATAAATAACCCACAGTTTACGCGCTTTGAAAATGAATTTCAAAATATGCAACCTAGATAATAACAATTATAATGATATATTTGCTCAGATTTGATTAGGAAATTCTGCATGTTAGTAGGACCAGTCGACCCGCAATTAGTAGGCATGTTATGTTCACACCATACAGGCAGGATAAAGTTAGCTGTCCAGAATGAAAAATATTGCAATAAGCCAATACAACTGGCAAGAGGGCAAGAGTACACATGCAGATTTGGTAGCTCACATCAAGTATAAATGTCAACTCCGCTGCAGCCAAAGGTGTGGAAAGGGGTATCATTTCTGCTCATAACAAATACACCATCACCAGTTCCACATTTCAATCTTCTTCTGATGCATAGCCTATATTAGTACCTAAACAGATGAAATTCATCACCCTATTCTACAATCATAATCAACAGACAGAACGAAACATAGCATTTCATCATTATCTTGAACAACCAAAAAAACACCATCCACAAAGTCTTGATGGGGATGGCATTTAAGAAAGAGTATAGAACAAGTAAGGACTCCTCATTAAAATATAAAAGAACAAGAGAGCTCAGTCAGATCAGAGTAGCCTGTGAGCAACTCAAATTATTCAATTCCAAGCTTAAAAGAAGGGGAAAGCCTGAGTATGGGAGATAGCTGTTTAGGCATGGAGGTCCCGACTTGTTTGAGAGTTGAAATGATGTTGCACTTGCACATGACAGATTGCCCTCAAGATCTAATGCTCCATTTCACACTTATGGTCCTAGTGAATTTTCAGATGGTTTCCTCCATAACCATAAGGCTTGAATGCCCAGATAGAGCAATGAGTAATTGAGTAAGTTGGCTTCTAACAGTTAAATCTAACAAATGTTTTTACATCTCTGCTTGAAGTAAAGGATATCATCTTGCCAGATTAACATAGAAATAAAATAATCTGACTAGATGACTGGATCTGGATATACACCATCATCACTAATAGAACATGAAGATGATAAGTTTACTCCCATCTGCAACAACACCAAAAATGAGAAAAATAAGAAGGGAATGGAAACAAAAGAGAGTGGGCTGTTAGTTTATGATGAATCAAGCTCCATTAAGAGCCTTGCGTCCTAATAAGACAAAACCATGGGTTTTCATCAGTTAACTAAAACGTAAAATGCTCTATTGAGGAAGCCATTTTTGGTCCTCATTGACTTCTTCCACTTTTATCCAGAGCAGCCGCTGGGAAGACAAGACATCAATCACTTTTATCCAGAGCAGCCGCTGGGAAGACAAGACATCAATAAGAATTAGAAGCAAATCTTACAGATGTCTAAAATAATTGTTCTACATAAGCAATCATGTTAGACCTATTTCTCCAAGACATAGAACTCTAGAGTCTAGATACTTAGAATAACACAGATTTTGTTCCTTAGTAGCTCAACAGAAACCTACTTCATCTTATTTCAACCTTTTGAAGTGTTTAATTGGTATCAAACAACTAAAATGTTTCCAAAAACCTTATCAATTTCAACTACCACAATTTTTACAATTTTTACTACACGAGTCTTTGCTGAAAATTGGAGCAAAACATGATATATATTATCTAAAATTCTACAGACCTTAATAATAAAGTGTTAAATTCGATCGACAAAACAAACAGAACAAACTCTAGTAAGGAGACTTGCTCAAAACATCAATCAATCGGAATTTAATCAATTCTTGTGCATATCATATAAACTCGACCAAAAACATAAGCAAAGCATAGAGCATTATTAGGAAATTTTTTTGTGTGCAATGATTAAGGAAAGATTCTAAAAATATTATTAACTCGTGCAAAACATAAACCCAGTTTCAGAACATTCTCTGAACGTAGGTAAAATAAAGATATGTTGTTTTTAAGTAAAATCACTAGACAGTAAGTTTAATTATCGCTGTCGAAAAGTAGGCGGAGGCGAGAGGCGAATAGACCAGTGGGCTCGAGAGAGGCCTCGTGGAGGAGTCCGCGTTTTATGTTATTCATGCGGTCAGTGAGAGATTCTTGCTCTTGCTTGAGAGCGGCGGTGTCCTCTTGGAGATCGTGGATGCGGTATTTCTGGCCCAATGATCTGGCACTCAGCAGCAAAATCCCGGTCATTGCGAAGAACTGAATGAAATTGTGTTTATACTTCACTGCGTTTGCGATTAACCCAAGCGGCTTCCTAACCTTCAAACCGGTGGTGGACGAGTCTGGCAGTGCCGACGGAGCCATGGGTGAGTGACTATGCTAATCTCTGACCTAGAAATGAATGTTTGCTCTCGACGGAAATAGTACTAGTAAGTACCTACTGACCTGACTGTAAAACAAAACGGCAACTTAATCTGCGTTTTATTTAAATCTAATAAGCTTTGGGTAGGGATGGCAAAACCCGATCCGACCGATGGATTTCGAACCGATCCGATCCGAATGGAGAGGTTTTTTTTTTTTGAACAATGGAGGCGGGGCGGGGCGGGGCGGTTTTTTTTGTCTGAAAGGCGGGGATGGAGCAGTTGTGGTAATTGCCTGCTCCGCACCGCCCCGCCCCGAATAGTGAAATTACAATTTTACCCTTACATATTTAGCTTTTAAATGAATAATAAAATAATATAATTAAACTTATTATTTTTATGTTTATATTTAATTTATTTTTAAAATGCTTTATTATTTGAAAAAAATAAAAATAATTAATAAATATCAAATGGGGCGGAGCGGGGCGGGGCGGTTATGGATGTAACCGACATCCATGGAGGTGGTAGTGGTATTAAAATTTCAACATCCATGGCGGAGCGGGGCGGGGCGGGGCGCGGAGCAGTACAATGGCGGGGCGGGGGCGGATACTGCAAAATCCGCCCCCGCCCCGCTCCATTGCCATCCCTAGCTTTGGGTCTTCGGCCTAAATCCAACAATTTATGTATTCGTGTTTGTATATTTCTTTATGTCATAATCGTATTTAAAATATTAAATATTTTATATTTATATAAGTTATGACGTATTAACAATTTGTGTTATATTAATTTTGATATATTCATGTATTTACATCATGTCTGTGTTTTTTTATAATATTTTAATTATTTTTTTCGTGTTATGTCTAATATTATAATATCTGCTTCGGCCCTTTCTCTCTTTGGTTGGTTTGTGTAAAAACTGGCCCTTCTCAGTCACTTGCAGTGATTCTTTCTTCTGTATTACCATTTGAGATTTAGCTAATTAGCTGCTAAATTAATTTGGTATCTAAAGAGAATTGAACCAACGGAAAAGCAATGACAAAGTACAATTGGAAGTTAATCCAAGAATATAACATTATAGATAAAAAAAAAAGTATATTACATTATAATTATTAACCAATCCTCTGTTCCTCATCCAAAAATGATTAAACACAAGCTCTCCCTATTCCATGACCATGACTCTTTCTAGCAACCGAAAAAGGCGCAATCAATGAACTGCTTTGCTTGCCTAACCATTCACTTCGAAGCTCTAGCATTGGGTGGCCAATCTGACAACCTTTTGATAATTCCACAAACAAACTAAAACTTTAAGTGATGCTTACACTCTGCATCAGAAGTCCAAACTTCCACATTGCTTGCTCTCAATACTTTTTGTTCCGCTATCTTGTTTTATTTCTTTCTTAACATCACTGTTTAGGCCTTGATTACGACCAATGCCCAGCTTTGGTAAACCCCGATTCAGCCCCTCCAGCAAGACACAAGCTTTACACCATTTCTGTATACAATGTATAAATTTAATCATTTTTAACCATATTGCAGACAGCTACTAGTGCTTAAAGTACTGCAATAGAAGGCACAACTTTATCATAAATAAGGCATATCAAACTATGTTACTCGGACTCGGGGACAAGTGTCGGATGCGGAGATGAGTGTCGGACATGGGTATACTCAATTTTTTCTAAGCTTTTCCATATATATGGAGGATCATACCCCCATACCCATATCCGAATATGTGTCGGATACGGATGTCACACACAGATACTTCAGGGAAAATGAAGAGTCGGAGTAACATAGATATCAAATGCATGCCAAAGTTTCATACAAATCTAAGGTGTCAGGCAAGGTAAAAGCAATTGTCACCTGGCTGGAAATATAACCACATCGTTCGCAGGTTCCCTGCTCAGGCATTTTGGTGGAAGTGGAAATTCTAAAATCCTCCCCTGATTTAATGATGTCAAGTATAGCCCTAGGCCTGCAATAGTAAGCCGCAATAATAAACAACTACAAAAATTTCAAACTTGACAGATATGAGACTAGAGCAGGAACAAGAAGGTATTAACCTGATTCTCTCCAAATCTTTTATGAATTCACGAGCAAAACCACGATAAGCGTTTGGAGAATAAATGCCTGAAATTTTAACACCACCACCCTTTGGTTAGAGGAGAGACATTATGGGAGATGCAATGCCATCTAAACATAAATCTTAACAAAAGGAGCTCGACAACTCAAACGATCAAATTCCAAATAAATTGTTGAGAAAAGGCACGAAAAGGAAAGGTAAAAAACAATTACATTCAGTGGAGAAGTAGTCTAGCTTCTTGAAATAAGCATACGTGGAGAACTTGTTAAGGTTTTGGCAACCAAGTGAAATGAGAAACTAATATTAATAAATTCACAATTAAAACTTTCAGAACAGCGAGCATTTCAAGGATATATCACAATCTCCTTCTCATAGGTATACTTAAAAGGTTTGCATCTTGGGATAGGTCCATCTTCACCAGTAGTAATTGAAGTGCATCTACTCAATCTACACAAGTAAAAGCCATTATCTCAGCTTAACAATCAATAGAGTCAAAAGGAAACAAAAAGTACAGTCAATACATTACCTAGCAATATCACCTCGTAATATGTTCAAAAGGATAGTTTCAGCAATATCATCGGCATTATGTCCAGTAGCAACCTTGTCAACTTTCAGCAATGCAGCACCTCGATCAAGGGCCTTCAACAAAAAGAAAGTCAAACAAGTCATTCTATCCTAAACCACAACAAAAATGCAAGTGCTACAAAGACAGAAACAGCTACGTTTAGAATGGATGTATTGGCAAATTTACAACCTATAAATTGACTATAAACACCCCTTATTGCAGTTGATGGCTTTAGTTGTTTTAAAATTTATAAATAGGAAAAAGTTCAGATGGCTTTAGTTGTTTTAAAATTTATTAATAGGAAAAAGTTCAGATCAATTTGGATAATGAACCAGTTTTTGTGGAAGAAGGAGAACCAAAAAATTCCATATAAAAGAAACCATCATAATGGAGATAAAATCATACTTGAAGGAAGAGAAAGAAACATAGATAGGAATTCTCACCATAAATATACCATTTTAAAAACTAAAACCACATTTAATACTTGGTTGGGTATAATTTGAAAGATAATGAGTTGTTACAAGAAAAAATTAAGGGTTTTGACAGAAACACTATTCACAAAAATGAATGCCCATCTTAGAAGTAGCAGAAATAGTGAAACCAGCAAAAACATTTGTTAGAAAACAATAACTCATATACCTGGCGGCGGAAAACACCACAAAACGTGCAGTTATTTTTTAAGCCAATCATCTTTACTATTTCATCCATTGTCCATCCATACAAATCCTTGTACGACACAATTTTTAGTGGCAGCCCATACTGCAGAACAAACAAGAAGAAGAATCATACATCCGAAAATTGAGAGGAAAAAGTTTCAAAATAATCAAATCAAACAGCTTGAAACAGTTAGCACGGAAAGTAACAACTAAAAGTCTATCTACTTTTGAAGCAACAAGAATATGTTTTAGAAGAAAATTCAACATGGCAGACAAAACTGACCTGAAGTTCATTTCTTTTGACAGTTTCAAGTGAGTCATCCCTGTACCCTGTTATGCCCTCATCAACAGATAAAAGAAAAAGATCAAGGCCATAATTATGTCGTCGATTCAGTTCTGATAACACGTAAGCAAGGACTGTCGAATCTGCAACAACCCCAGCAGTAGATATTAGAAGGACAAGAAGAATTACAAACTTGTTGCTATGACAGTCAATGGAGCTTAACCTTTCCCTCCAGAGGCACCAATAGCAATACGCTCGCCGGGCTTGAACAGCTGGTTCCCCACAATTACCTGGTGAATCTCCTCCTCAAACACCTCGTAAAAACACTCCCTGCATATCTTTAACCAGAGCATAATTTTAGTAATTAATAGAAAGAAAGAAAGAAAAAAAAAAGATTTCAAATCCAAGAAAATAGAAGACATTGAAATAAACCAAGTGATCCTCAATTCGAGGCCTGTTTGAAATTGAATTACCATAACGAAGGGAAGTTTAAGAAGTTACCTGCTCTAGGGTTTTGGGTCTTTTGAGGGCAGCCCTTCGCTGGTTACAAACGCAACAAAGTCGAGCTCCAAATTTCTTTGGTTTTGAATCGGCTTCCATAAATGACAGATGTTTCGAGAGAACTGCCTTTGAGAGGAACAATAGGTTTATTTCAACGGTTTGACTGCTTTCACAAGGCACAAGTTACAGGCAGGGTTTAAGACATAGCTTTCCTAATAAGGAGAATGAAAAAAGAAAATTCGTTTCGTATGGTTAGATCCGATCCCATCTAATTTGCACAAGGCCCAAATAGATCCATTCGTTCCAATTTCTTCGGTCAAACCCAAACTCAAAAAAGATGGGTGTTTTTTTTTGAGGTATAATATAATTTTCTGCTTCCTTTTTACCACTCATTTAATGTGTAATAATGTTAATATGATTAATAGTTTTATTATAATAGTTTTACTAAATGATTTGGGCCTCACACACTAGTTGAAGATCAGAGAAAGAAATGCAAATTATTATTATTCAGAAAAATAAAAAAAAAGGAACTATTCTATTAACCCCATGCCATGTTCCAAGTTTTCTTGAGTTGAGACTCTTTATTTAATACTAGTGAGTAGTACACTACTAGTCTAAATAAAAGCGAACAATTATTTTTTTTCCCCATTTCATTGTTCTTGCAACTCAATCGTATAGTATACCTAGGGCTGTAATCGAGTCGAGCCGAGCTCGAATAGTGAGCTGCTCGAGCTCGACTCGAAACTCGCTGCTCGAAACTCGGCTCGAGCTCGACCGAGTACCATTTTTCAAGCTCGAGCTCGGCTCGAGATATAATCGAACTATTCGAGCTCGGCTCAATAAAGCTCGTTTACTCAATTTATGTACTCGAGCTCGAGCTCGTTTCATATACAATTTTTTTACATTTAAATAATAAGGGTAATATAGTAAATTATTATAAAAATATATATTATAAAATCAAAAGCTCGATTAGGCTCGCGAGCCGCTCGAATCGAGTATTGAGATACTCGAATTCGGCTCGCTCGATAGCTCGAGCTGCTCGAGCTCGAGCTCGGCTCGATAATGACCGAATCGAATTCGATTTTTTTTCGAGCCGAACTCGAATAGCTTGCGAGCACCAGTGTCTCATTTACACCCCTAAGTATACCCCTGGCTCCAAATAATCAGGAAGTTAAATTTCTCCATTTCTATACAAATTCAAATTAAAAACAAAAACGAGGAATTTGTATAATTGCCAATTTCATTCCCCTCTCCGTCCTGTGCTTGTCATTTCCCTTTTTCTTTTTGTTTTCCCCTTGATAAAAAAAGAAGAAGATTAGTTGTTAATTCAAAGAAGAGGTAGACAAGTCTGCATTTTCGTCGATTCCAGCCGTATCTAAGAAACAAACCAGCCTACAAAAAAAGGGCTGTTGAAAATTATATCATTTGACGGGAAACAGAATATACTGTTATCATGATCATTCCAATTTGATACGCAATTAACCAAGAAGCATATTTGAAACAAACAGATCAAATATAACTTAAGAGCATGTCAAACAAGCCCCTCCCCAGAAGCCTAAGTTTATACATCATGGATTCTGAGTATGAGCCGAGAAACAAAGAAAACAACCCCCAGTACAAGAGGAGGTAATTTGCGGCAGACCTTTCAGAACTTCAACGAATTGTCCTCCTCCGATTTATCCTGAAATCGTTGACGTACGTCTTTCTGTAGCATCTCTGTGTATTCCTGAACATGTTAGAAATATTATCAGTTTCCATGCAGTAATCACCACCAAAAAATAGGTAGATTAAAAGAACAATGTTGCTTAATCCCTTTTCTTTCTCCCCAAAATGGAAGCTATTTTTTTAACCACATGTGGCTTTAACTGGTAGGAAACACAATTAGACAACAAAGGCAAGTATAAAAAATCTCATGGCCGTAGAACATACCTTGGCAAGATCCTCGTCACCACACAACTCAATCAGAAGTTCTTCATCATTCCTCCCATTGCCATATACCTGAACTGCATTTTCAGCAACAGCGTGGAAGACATCGTGGGGCGAATTAGATTGCTCAATCCTCTGAGCTGTTTGTTGAATATTATCCTACAATAAATAGCATATAGGACAACAGTCCCCATGTCAGTATCACTTATTATTACACACTAATTAACTGTTATAATGATTAAAAAAAAAAACTGAAAATTTAAATTATCCAACAACAAAAAACCTGAAAATCACGACCAAAAGGTTTGTCAGATGCACTTGACTTCCTCCCATCATGCTGGACCTGCAATTTAGGTTCTACAGCAGGGAATGGCGGAGGTGCAGATGCCCCGCCACTAAGAGCCTGAGAAACGATAGGCATCATTTGTTGGACCATGCGTGACAGATCAATTCCACCACCTTGGCCTCCTCCCAATCCTGAAAACATGTTTCCAGTATCCTGGCTATCAACCTGCTGAGCTAGTTGACTGACAGTGTTCATGATTTGCGGGCTTTGAGTGAGTTGCTGCAACATATTCCTAAAAACATCTGGTGAACCAACACCAGTCTGCTCGGAAACCCCGGCCAATAAGCCATTTAATGCAGGGCTTTGAAGAACTTGAGAGACAGCATTAGCAGAATCTAATTGATCATCAGAACTTTGCACTCCTGACAATCTACTACTCTGAACACCTGGATTACTTGAGGAAGCATCATGTTCCACCCTAGTCATAGAAGAGCTCCGAGATGCAAGTGACTGCAAAAACTTTTGGCCAGTAATTCTAGCACTCAAGTTCTGATCAAGAGAAGAACTAGTTGTTCCATTATCACCAGTACTGAGAGATGATTTTGTCTGTTTGGCTCGTCTCTGACCACAATAATACCATATGATCATTTTTTATAGTAGTAACATAAACAATTTAGAATAAAGTAAGAAATTATTATCACACCTTACGTTCCAAACCCCCCAACCCCAATCCAAGTGGAACAGGTTTGGCATTTTCCTCGCTGGATCTCAGAACACTTCCTGAAGGGTCTTCTGACTTAACCGAGAATTCTCCACTAGAACTTGGAGGGCATCCAACTGTGCCAGTTGATACATCCTTTGAACTCTTACCGCTCTCCATAATATTGTTACTTACTTCAGCATGTTGAGGTTGTGACTGATTATTAATAGTAACAGAGTACTGGTCAGAGACACTAAACAGATAGTTGTTAATAAGATCATTTTATTGTGGACAAAGCACACCTTCTGTTCTTCAGTTTCAAGAAGGTCTGCTGGTAATGCAAAACTAGAATCCCCAGCTCCACTAGCAGCCATGTTATTGGGCTGTCCAGTACCTGCATCATTACCTGCATCAGACGCAACACATGAATTCCAGATCAGATTCTGCTTTGACCTTAAATACCCGAGATACCTTATGAACAAGTAAAATTTTGGTTATTAGCATCTCAAAACAATTAATTGCCAGCTACCTGATGCAACCTGGTTTTCTCCCTGCGTGTTACTAACAAAGTTTCTAAGTCTTGAATTGACTTCAGCAATAGCAGAGGGCAGTGACGAATCAGTGGGTGCGGATTGTGCTGCACTGGACACTGCACCAGTAGAATGTGCTGGGACAGCGGCAGCAATAACGTTTCGCACAGGAAGAACCCGCATTGAACCAGAACCAGCATTAATACCACGTTCCCCTTGTACCCCTTCCCCATTGCTTGTTCTGTTACCAATTGCTGCAACCACAGGAGCCAGTGCGGTGCCTGATAATAATGGTAATTATTAAAAAAAAAGAAAAAAAAAAAAAAGAGGTCACTTTGCTTCAGTTTAAAGAAAAAAAAAATTACGGTCTAGGTTGAAGCAGATTCTACCCACCAGCATGTATATGGATATTTATGTGCCTTGGAGCGTTTCCAATACCAACAGGACCTACAGTCAGAGGATTTGATGGAGAATGGGAACCACTAAAGAGGGAGCTGGTTTGAAGGGGGAAAGGCTGCAAATAAACAAATCAATGCATGAATGATTAACAGGATTCCAAAGAGAGTTCAAACACTTGAATTAAACTAGGCAATTTAATTCATAAATGTTTCAGGACATCCCATGCAAACTGTGCAATGCATAATATAAGAGACTCTTATAACAAGGAAGTTATATCAACTGCTGAAGTATAATGTCTGGAGTCTGGACTCAAAAAAAAAAATGCAAGTTTTTACATCTGAAAACTCCCTGCTTTCATTCAAAAGAAAAAAACAATCTCTCTCATTTTCATATGCTAACATCTCTTTCTATTAATTCTCAGTTCTTAAAAGAAAATTGCTTTCTATGTCTCAAGAGCATGAAATATTTTTAATATGTAACTCAGAGTCAAACGACTAAATATCTGCTTTAAGGTACATCTCTATAGCTAGTTACATATACCTAGAGAGAGCAGCTGAATATCATTCTCTTCAATTTAGCTATTGGTGAATAGAAATCAACAGAAAAACACATATTAATAGCATGAAAGTATCTGCAATGCTTGAATGACTTGCTCAGAGTTGCTCCGATAATCAGGATATCTAAATATTACCATATATGAATAGGATATATTAGCAGGATTTTGCAGTTATTTGACCAACTTGATATAATGCAAACAAATTTTTAGCACACCTGAACCATTATAGGATTCGGCCCTGAAGGAGATATATAAACTGCGGGTCCGGCATTGACTGAAGATTCCATCTGTAAATTGCATGAAACATTTTAGAGACATGTTATCATTCAATGACAACGGAGATAAGGATACAAGTGATTATAGGATCATACAGGAGAATGCCCCATACGCAGCGTCAATATGGTTCGACCAAGCTCTAAAAGAAGGGAACCTAAATGCTGCATTGCAAGACCTACTTGCACTGATTCTGTTTGAATTTGCCCCCTCACTGTAGGATCGGAAGAATCCCTCTCTTGCTCTAAACGTCCTGCAATATGCTACAAAAGTTGCAGCAAATTAAAGATACATATTATCAGATAATAAAATTTTTAAACTTCAAGGGAGAAAGAAAAGGAATGTGAGATTGATTCATTGTAAAGAATCCTCAACTATACATATTGTCACTTATAATTCATCTTCATTAAAGCCAATAAAACTTATTTTATGAACTTAGCTTCCACAATCTACATGTAATTATAAATTTCATAACATACAAAAGTTTCACTCAGAGAAAGCCCAGTAATTTTACATGTCGTAAAATGTTATATATCATAAATCAAGCATATTGCTTCAGATGGAAGCAAGCACATGGCAATTCAGAACTTAATAATCTCTTTCTCCCGGGTACTTGGACCGGGTGAGGCAGATTGGGAAATCAAATAAAAATGCACATGTGAAAGAGAATTCACATAGATTTCAGCGTAAAATGGATATAAGGATAAAAAATTATACCTAGAAACTAGTATCCAAGATATCATATCAATCCCAAGTCCCAACATCACTTTCAAAAAACATTTCATAACAACGAAAAGCCTCAAATATTCCAGAAGACAGTGAACATAGAAACCACAAGGCATGACACTTACAGACAATGCAGCAATAGCATGACTGCTGAGAAGCCGTTCTGAATGTCGCATTACAATGCTCAATGCTTCAGGTGTCGGCAAACCCCGCGCATCGGACGGTAATGCTACCCTTGGTTGGTCTCCTCGGTTAGTCGTAGACCTGTTCGGCTGATATCCTACAAAATGCAGCAGCGGTTAGTCACTGCAATTATTTTCAAACGAATCTGTGAGTTAATGCCTTTTGTACTATCACCATTTGGAGAATGTGCCTCCATGCGGTTCATAAACTCTGAGAGAGTATTTAAAGAATCGGGAATTGGCTGGAGAAAAAAAGAAAACGATGGAATTAGATAACAATAAAGTATAATCTGCTAAAAAATGAATAAGTTCATTTGTACTACCAAATTAAGTGAAGGAACAGGTATTGGTGCAGCAGTCAGAGGAATTGGAATGACTTGAGGAGCAACTTGAAATGATTGACCAGGAAATGATTGTGCAGACTGTGTCTGATTTCCTGCTTGGTTCTCGCCACCAGGCCCACCACCACGCACTCGATCTGTTTCATTTCCTTGCGGAGCCTGAAAAAGAGCATTATTTTAACAATATAGACAGAATATTTAATTACTTTGAGCATTCTATAAAACTATCCACTTAAAAAACCAAAAGCAATATCAATAATTACTTAAACCCCACAACAGCATCATATTCTTTTCTAGTTTCCCTCATGCCACATTTGAATCATTGACATGTACTTTAGAGTTAATAGTATAAGAAGAAAATCTAAAAAGAATTGACATTCTTCAAGCTGAAGCATTTGCCAAGGAAGCTTAGGGGGAAATATGTGCACCCGTTGCACCGAGTGATAGACAATTAATCATGGCTTTAAAAGCCACCCAAAGTCAAATTTAACTTGTTAACTTTAAGCAAGAAAACAAAATTTTAAATCAAGCGTTACTCACAGAGGCTGAAGACTGCGTTGTGGTACCAGTAGCAGTAGGCTGACCTCCAACTCCAAAAGAATTTAAAACTGCCCCAATAACCTATAAGTCAAGTAACAAAGAATGAAATAATAATCAAAACCCTTCAGATTCACTGATTTCACATGTCAATTAAAGACCTCATATTATGAAACAGACATAAACCTGAACTGAAATGCTTCAAAATAAAAAGAGAAAAAGTACTCACCCGAGTAAGGTCTGGAGCAATGCCTTCACCTTGATCTCCAACATTAAAGCTCCCAAGAACCACACTGTGCAAAATCTGCCCAACTCGATTAAGAGGAATACCTGCACTAGCATCATATCCTGCCAATTCATTTTTCAATTAACTCTTGATAGCTGCAGCTTTTAGTAAAATGCTCCGAATTTCACAGACCAGACAAGCACCAATGTACATATCAATACCTCGATTACTGTTATTTCCATTTGTTTCCCCTGAACTTGTTTCAGATGAAGGCTGTGATTGGGCTGGCTGCCTTTCAACTAAGTGCAATGTATCCCCATTCTCAACATCTAAAACCAGTAAAGGATATATGGTATAAAGTGAACCACAACATAGGACACTATCGCAAACTTGAACTTGATGTTGTGATAATCATATCTTTTCGGGGATATAGACAAGAGAGCATCTTGATTCCCTTTTTCGATAATTATAATTACTAACAAGCAACCGAATCTCACTTTAAATACAAGGCATTGCTTTACCACAAAGGTAATATCCAGTATTTGAGGCACATGTTTTATGAGTCAAGCTTTGTCCATAAGCACCAAATACATTTCAAAATTAAAAAAAATGATTATTTTCAATTTTGGTGCCATAAAACATGAAGTGACTAAGAAGTAATATAGTTGATTACTTGATGCTATGGGCTAAGTATTTGAGCCATTTAGTTAGTGATCATTTTGGAATAATGGAATCATATAACTATTAACCACAAATATTAAAGGGATAGCAAGAGAATACAAGGGAAAAAAAGTTGCTGCTTAGACTCACTGCTTGTATACGTAATGGCTTAATTTAAAGAAGCAGCTACCATCACCACTAGCAATCTACATATTTCTTTTAGGAACAAAACCAACCTACATATAGAACTATTCTGCATCCCTACCTAGTAATGCTATAATTACATGCACAGATCATGCTTAAAATTACATAGTTGGGACAATACTGCTCATGAACAAGGCATCTAAGAAAGTAATGGTTAGTCCGGCAGCAAACTGGAGTACTGAAAATCTCTAATATAGAAGAAATCTGGTTAACTTACAACAATGAAATTCTCTAACAACATAAATGATAGGATACGATATTCAGAAAGGAGTTGATCATCCCTTAAGACCTTTCCCCTGAAAATCAGCCGTTGCTGACCAACTGGAACACCAATTGCATTAGCTATTCTCTCCTTGAACAATGAAACTGGTGTCTGAATTCATCCAAGTAAGAAGGTATCAGCTAAAAGCGGGGTGAGGCACAACTTTCTTAAAAATTAAAGATGCACTGAAGGGCAGGAAATTTTTGAGAACGTCCATGCTTGAAAGCAAACACTTACATTTTTGTCAACAAGAAGACTACAGATCTGTGAATCCAGAGTCTTGACCCTGAGCTCTACAAGTGAATCTGAAGATTCCCCAAAAACGTTGCCCGTACTCGAACCTTCATTAGAGTGCTGATCTGCCATAGCAGTTCAACAGCTACCAACGCCTAGAATAGCAAAAGAAAGGTAATACTATTATTTCCATCCAGATTTTTCCCTAATTCAAATTCCTAAAGTAAATTATCATCAGCCAAAATGTACTGAGTTCCAAAAGATGTTGCAATCGGTCAAAGTACTTGGAAGGTCCCTGCACTATATCATCTAGTGTAAATTAGTCCCTCTACTATAAAACTGAGTAATTTAGTCCTTATTCTTTTAAAAGTGAAGCAAAAAGGTAAAATCACTAAATGAACATTTAAAAAGGCTGACGAGGCATTTAACCTATATTTAATTAATGACGTGGATGTCAAAATGTTGACGTGACACCAATAAAATATATTATTTTAAAATAACGTGGACAAAATAAGTAACTAAGTTGTTGAAAATGTCACATCAAATTTTGAAAATTTATTTTTTATTTTGTCCACGTCATCTTAAAATAATATATTTTATTGGTGCCACGTCAATATTTGATATCCACGTCATCAATTAAACATAGGTTAAATGTTACATCAGCTTTTTTAATGGTTCATTTAGTGATTTTACTTTTTTGCTTCAATTTTAAAAGAATAAGGACTAAATTACTCAGTTTTATAGTAGAGAGACTAATTTGCACTAAACGATATAGTAGAGGGATCTTCCAAATACTTTGACCGTTGCAATCATAATAGATCACCACCCAGGTCACGGGGCAATTATTTGTTTAGTTAATTTCTCTAATTATCAAATCAACAATAGTTAGTTGTCTAGCAACGCGGATAATTGAGAGGATAGGATAAATCAAAATTATAATATCTCTTCAAAATGAAAAATGCAATAACGAGTGCATGACACTAATAGCTTGTCACTATTTAGAACTTTATTTATTGAACATCCATTTGAGCATTTGAAATATACTTTACTTAACGCAAATGCAGTACAACTTACAAGCAACTGTTTTTGCAAAGGTCAACAAAAGTCACAATATCCTATACTTTTAAGGTATATATGTCTGTATAACGAATACACTAACCAATATTGATTCAATTGTTTTTTAATAGAAAGGAAAATAAGAAATGCAAAAGTATTAATCATACAAGTGTTATGCCAAATGCAACAAATCAATCGATGATAACATCAATCAATGAACAATTACATAGCAACCGTCAGATCGAAGAACCTTGAAGAAATCAAATAAGATAAAAATAAAAAAAAACCTAAGACAAATAATTATCATTAAAATGTGCATTAAATCAAATCCTACAAAACGATACGGCTAAACGGTAGGTTCAAATCGAAGAACCTAGAAGAAAAATAAAAAGGGAACCAAAAGCACGAACCTAACTGCTGTGCAGAAGTTGAAATCGAAGAGTGGAAATCCGAACGGACCTGAGAAATTCGATTTGATCGATGAAAAAGCAATCACGGAACTGGACGGGTTACTTTTAGGGTTCGCGAAATCGCAACGGTTCGGGCAGACGAGGCGGGCAAGCTGAGTTTGGCTACGACGATGCCAATTGTGCCTTGTTTATGAGCTATTCGATTCGAGAAGAATCTAGACCAAGCAGCGGTGTATTTCGTGATGCGAACGGAAATCTCCCCAATTTGACGTCGTTTATGTTAGTCGTTTCTTCCGCCCCTTATTTTCAGCTTTTCATGTCTTCCTTTTTCACTCCGTTTTCTTGGGCTTGAGGAATCTATCAAGTTGCAGCGATTATTGCGCCAGGATCCTAACTAAGAACTAGCCAGCCCATGTTTCTAAAACATGATAAAGCCCAAACCAGTAAAATAAGAACAAGAATAAGTCAATTCATGATTTTAGAAAGAAATAAAAGTCCATGTTTTAGTTTCATTGTGTTAGTTTGTTCCAAATTTATATTAAATTTGTTCAATTATAAATGTTATAATTTTATGCAATTGTTAAGTTATGGCAAGATTTCATAATAGTAGTCATTCCTAAAGAAGCAAGTGTTTGCATATTTTTGGTCTAAAATCATTGAAATGGACTAATAAATAACTCGTATTACTTGCTCATCAATTTTGTTACAAATTTTTGTACCTTTGACATAGTATGTAATTATTTTTCTTCTAATTTTTGGTCTAAAATCATTGAAATGTATTAATAAATAAGACTTATAATTATGTTGCTCTTACTAAGCAAAATAATGTATCACATAACTTCATTTCTGCATCTTAAGCTTTGTGTACAATACAGGGAGGGTTTGGGGAAAGACTATTGTTTTGGGAGTGGACAAGCCAGGTGCATCTTTTGATGTCCTTCATTCTGGGAAAATCCTCACTGGATCCTTTGTTTGGACGAGCCAAAGCTAAATCTGAGCTTCCACTCCAGCTAAAACGTTACATGGACAAGGTAAATTCTTACATTTATTTGTTTATCTCCTTTCTTTACTCCCTTTTTTTTTTCTTTTTTTCTTTCTAATTCTATTGTTTCTTGTTTTAGCTTGATTATGAAGCCTATATATTGCGTTTTAAGCTTAATATGTACTTTGAGCCCATCAGGTGGCCTGCCATGGCTATGTTATTTGCAATACTCTTACATTATTCAGAAGAATGGAAACCCCCAAACCCAACTCTTTTTGTCCCCTTTTTCCATGAAGATATTTAATGTGAAAGATTCCACTGTCGGTTTTTGTGGAATGTCTAACCTGAAGTGAGTCTGTAGATGTGTGCTTAAATACTTATATATTTTCCTGGAATTGCAGCTAGACGAGTTTGTCACTCATGAGGTGAAGTTTGAAGACATCAATAAAGCCTTTGAAAATTGAAATACTTATGGGAGGGAAGTGCAATCCGATGTCTGATATGGATGGACAAATGAGTGATTCCCTCTCAGTCACTTACGCTTTTGCTAATAACAGGGCTGTACTTGTGCATGTGCCCTGATACTGTCATCAATTTTCTGGTATTGGAAGATTGAGATCTATATCTCATACTTGTGCTAGTTTTAATGTTCAATTTCAATAAATTACAGTTGTCTGGATTTAAAATCTAAGAAAACTTATGTCAATGGACAGCTTCGCCTTATTTTCTGCTAAACAAGATGTTGCAGACTACACTGACGGTCTTCAAGTTCATGACACTGTGAATGCACTAGATGCGCCTGTAAAGTATTCATTGGGAGAGTCCTTGCTTTTCTTAGACGACCCAAAGTGCCTGAGCCGATAAACGCCGGAAGCAGCCTCCTCTGGAACTTCCCATTCAATGGTTGCAAAACCATAGAAACTACTGTTATCTACGCTCCACTTGAAATGCAAGCAAAAATCGTCATCATCATAAATTGGAATCCACCTCTCCCCTTGAAGCATCTCTACTACTGCAAATGTGCCTTCTGTCAACAGGTCATATCTTGGGTTAGCGCTCCAAAACTTAGCACTTGGTTTATCTCCCTTCTTGAATGAACCGCCTTTTGGTTGGGCAACATCTTGCTCCATGTCTCCAAATCTTTTGCCAGGGGGCGGTGAGTCTCCTAGAGGGTCTTGTAAGAGTCTGAGTTGAACAGAGGAAAGATCAGGTGGTAACAAGCCTGTTCCACCGATCTTTTCTCCTGTAGCCATTGCTTTTGCAAGTTTCTTAAACTCTTGGATATAAGCTGATAATGTATGAGGACCATATAGTGTCGAAGCAGCCTGCATTTGTCATTGCATATGAGATATTGAATTAAAAAGCAGCCTCATAACTAGATTTGTTGTATCTTCCATACCTCATATCGCTGCTGCTTGTACTCCTCAAAAGTTGCTACATATTGAGAATACGTGTTTGTAAGCCCTGCTATTACAACATGTGTCTCATCATCAAATTCTCCATTTCCATTACTTATCAATTTTTCTTTAACTGCTTCCCTCAGCCGCCGACCAGCCATTGTCGTGAACTCTGCAATGTGGTTAGTGAAGAAAACTTAATAGTTAATACTAGGTTGACCGTGCAGCATTGTGCGAATGATTTTGTCCAAAAACTTTCCTATAAAGAGAGGCATTTAACTCGGGGAAATGAGTTATATTTGTTATGTAACTGCAAGCACTAAAACCTTAGTCACATAAAGATAATATGTGAAGACCTCTAGCTGAAGGGTCAGTTAAGAGAAAGCAAACCTCCAGGCACAGATAGGATAACAAAATTTCCCAACCTCAGCATTTGAATTGGAAGTATAGCGGGCTGCAGAAATGTGGAGTGACGTGAGAACTATAAAGAAAGTAAGCATACAAATTTGGAGTTCCTTTTCTCCTTTTCTTTTTGTGATGTAAGCTCAATTGGACTGGATGAACCAACAAAAAGAGGGTCTTACCGCCCAGTCATAGGGTTCAAACATTTCGCCAGTGCTAAGCAAAACGGCCTTGGGCTTTTGGCAATCCACCTGATATTGGCTAGGCTCTTTCAACAAATCCCTTAATTGTTTCCACATCTTATTAATCTGAACAAAAAGAGATATCAGAATCTCAGGTTCAAACACGATAGACCCAAGATATCAAGTCTTGGCCCAATATGATGGATGCCAAGTGCAAACCTCTGTGTCGCCTTGTTGAAAACCAAACACTCCAGGCCCATCTGTAGTCCCGGCTGCAAAACCCGGCCCAAGAGCTGCCGGACAAGTCTTTACTACAGTGCTTTCATCCAATTCCACTTCAATGTTGGTGAAGTTTAGATACGCATGGCGATAATCAATTTTTCCACTCAACTGGTAAGTAGCAGAATTGAATAGCTCCACGGCCTTTTGGAATTGCCTCTCTCCTATGATCTTTGTGCTCAATATTTCATCTGGGTATCTGTTATACAAATTTAAAATTTCTTTCAATCAAGCCCAAGCCAAGTCATCGATGAAAACAAAGCCGAACCAGTCATTCAAGTTAAAGCATGTGGAAAAGGTATAAATACCCAGGGCCGCGGCCCACGCAAAGCTGGTCATTGCCATTACAAGACGAGCGATTGAAATCACAAGGCTTCCCAGTGTCTGTGCAAAATGCTCCTAGCACATTTGGGGTCACATCTCCAACATTTGATTGGCAGAATGCTCCCACAAATCTGGACCCATCGTTCTTCCTCACCTTGAAGCCTTGGCTGGTTGTTTTCCCACAGGGTTTTCCTCCCGTGGCCTTGATTGTTTGAGCTTTCTTTACTAGTGTGCTGATGTCTATCTCACACAAAAAAATTGTAAAAGCAGGTATGATCAGTGCGCTGAATTTCGGTTTGTTTTACCATTTTTAACCTTTTTTTGGATCATTATTTGAATTCAAACAAAACTGATGAGGGCAATCAGAGATATGCCTACCGGGCGTGGTAGAAGACTTGATGATTCGAGTACTAGAGAGGGATTTGTTGGTAAAAGTGAACCAGTCTTCAAAGAACCTGGCAGCAGCGCCCTTGTTGTCTCCACTGATGAGCTTGTTGTCTCGGCTCATGGATGTTCCATGCGTGGCAAACCAGGTGAATGCACCTACGCTCTTCTTGCTCTCAGTATCCCAAAACTTCAACAGGGCCATTGTTGTATCGACGTTGCTGGGGTATCTAGCCCTTTCTTCTGGTGGGTTGAACAGGTACGCACTTGGACTCCTATTTATTCCCGCATTTTCCACGTCCCCTACAAAAACATGTCATGATAATTGCTCAGTTATGATGCTCATGCCTTCATGGAAAAAGAAAATTAAGCATTTGAAGTCGAAAAACCCTTACCTGTGTTCAAGAAGATTAAGCCAGGTTTGAGGTTGTTGTGAGCCTGAATAATGCTTTGCTCGATTGACGTGACAATTGCATCGAATGATTGGTTGATAAACCCTAGAGAAGTAACAGAGTAAACCACGTACTGCAAGTAACCAGCAGGCCCAGCATGAGTATGAGTGCCACTGATCGCCAAATTTTCTTGTGTATACAAATCTCCAAACCTTGTTTTGAGTCTCTGAAGCACTTTTATAGTGACAAGCTGCGATGCCATGCCTGCATCAAGATTAACAAAAGCAAACCTTGCACCTTGGGAACTTTCAGCAACAATGAAAGTTCTTGCTCTTAGTCGGAAATGGATGCCGGCTGTGCTCTGCTCCATGTTAGCATAGCCCATCATGTTAACTCCAGCAGCAGGACCTGTCATATCGTAGCTCCCAACTCCAATCAAATACTCGCCATCAACTTCATTTATCAAGGCAAAAGCTGTACAAAAAGCAACAAAAATGGCTAGCAAAAATAGGTGTTTATGCATGTTGTCAGTTCAGAGGGTCTGTTTCTAACTAGATAATCCATCAGGCATGAAGCTATATATAAAGCTTGATAGCTTTGGATTTCATGGTTTTTCTGGCACTATAATGTTTCTTAGTATTTAGTGAACATATTCGATTCATGAATAATAAAAGGGGGATCAACAGCTTGTTTTGTCTATATTCCTGAGGGTTTGAAAATCGAGTTGGCACAAGAGCATCATTTCTTGGGTTGTTCCGCATAAGGGAGATTGACAAGGCGTGGGCTTTGTCTATTGTCAAATGTATTATGCTGCTTCAGCGGCAATGTTGGTCTTTTTTGCGCCCCCCGCAGACATCTTTCTCAAAGTGCATTCAAAATTTTCATTTCATGTGATCAAATAGCTTTATTTCTCGTCAAACGACTAGTTTGTTGCAGCAGTTCATTTATCCTGTTGGTGGCAAAGTTCATGGGTTTGGCTTTTTGTTTCTTCCTTATAAGAGTTGAAGTCCCCTTTTGCCTAGGGAAAAAGGGACTTGTTTTCACTGGAATGCAGCTGAAAAAAATCTTAAAGATCTATCTATATATATATATATATATATGTATGTATGTTCATTACAATACCGATTACCCAACCCTTCTGCCATTCTAAAGTGTAAATTTCTAAAGATTATATTTCAGCAACGTGTCCTTTAAAATGAATACATTAACTTGAAGGGCTGATTTTGGGACTCAACAAGCGATAGATATAATTCAGCCTCAGGTATTGTAGTTGTAAAATGGAAATTAAATTCCCTGGAAAAGTCATACAAGCTCTTCATAAAATTGAAAAGATCTAAGATTCAATCTGTTTTTATCAAGGACTAGGAGGGTTCAATCTGTTTTCAATTCATAGAATGAAAATTGGAGTGATAGAAATATATATAAGAAAACGAGCTGACTTTGATTAATTGATAAAAACAATATCAAAGTAATATACATACAAATTCTAGATAAAAATAACAAACTTAAAAACTACTACTTTCTTTTAATAATTGAAATCTGATTTATTTATTTAAAATCAATGAAAAACATCTTCTCTAGTTAGCCAGAAAGGTTTACAAAATTGCTAGAAAATGAAGCAGCATCAAAAGCTAAACAAAAAAATTAACCCTATTAATAAAATTTCAGCTTATTCGCACTTCTTGACTTATAAATTAATCGTTTGAAAAAGAGAGAGGAGACGTTAAACTTCAAATGTATGTTATTGTCGTTAGGTCTGATCAGATATTAGCCATCATGCGCATGATCATAGAGGTCCTAAACTTCTATTAATTATGAAAAAAATATATATATATTATATATAAAAAACAGAACAGAAATGGTAAAAGAACCCTAGCTCCATCAAAGATTCAGGAGCAGCACACATTGTTTTATGTATGTTTAAAATTGCTTCTACATCAAATGCGACTTAGATTTTGTCCATAAACTAAGTGAGTCTAATTGGTTTTTTTTTTTTTAAATTTAATTATCTAAAATTCTCTCAATCCAGAAAACTCAAAATTATTTTAAAATAAAATATCAATCAAATTCATTAAACTCATTCTTTAAACAGATCTAAATGTAACCTTGTTTCCCGAATGGAGGTCGCTAGTAAGTGACATTTCAACCGAAAGGAGAAAGAAAAGATAAAAAGGCAAGGAAGTTTCGCAGACCTTTTCTCTCCCTTTGGCTCTGGGCTCCCCATATTGGCTTTGGAGCAGGAAAGCTCGCTCGTGCTTGCATCAATAATTTAGCAACCTGAAACAACTTCCAGATCTGCGGGTATAGAGCAAAAAGGGCATAAAAATAAAAAGACAGAGAGCAGGTAAACAGAAAGGTGGATATCTCTGCGTCCTCTTGGTCGATCCCGCTCCTGATCAGATTTCTCTGCGTCCTCTTGGTCGAGCCGGGTCTGGGATATCGATTCCCAGTCAGGAGAGGGAGAAGGAAGTTGTGTTCGTTTCTGGGTTGCTGAAACCAGATCGATTCGTTCCTCCTCATCTTAGGCCGGGTTTTGTGCGAAGAGAGGAGAGGCCTGAATCGGAAGTGTTCCAGGGAAAAGAACAGGGGTTGAAGCATTTTGAATCGTCAGGTCGCTATGGTGAAGATAGGCGGCCCAAGTCAGGTGATTACGAGAAGATGAAAAGAGGTGGCGAATCAGATTTGGGATTGATTGGTCGGCCTAGATCCAGTGGGAATCGACCTAATTTTAGTAGATGAATAACAATGGATACTTCATTGGATCTTAAGGCTTCAGCTTGGTCCCTACGACTTGAAACTCCGGTAAGTCAAAATTTGATCTGGAAATTGTGATAAGTTCTTGTGGTAATTATCCTGTTACTTGAATTGCTAAACTGAGAAAAAAAAAAAAAAAAAAAAAAAAAAAAAAAACCAGATTGATTTGAAAAAAAAAAAAAAAAAAAAAAAAAAAAAAAAAAAAAAAAAACAGCGGCTGCCTTGAGAGATTGGTTGGGGTTCCGTTTTATGCTTTCAGTATTTCAGAGGAGGAATTCGCGTTCGTTTCGGGTGTTTCAACCGAAAAATCACTTGGGTTGTGTTTCAAGAAAGAGGATGCTGAGGCTCTTTTGGAACAGATGAAAAGTATGGATCTTGGCATGAGAAAAGAAGGTTCTACAGTGGTTGCTGTTGCTCTCAACAACGAACCAGGTTCTCATGATCTCATCAATGGTGATCCAAATACTGAATTATCCAATGTTCGAGAGGATCGTGAGACAGTTACGGAGCGCTTGTACATTCCAGAAAAGTTAGTTACAACCACTTTTGCTGACGTGGCATCAGTCAAGACCAATTTTGATTGGAAGAAGCTCTTCACAATCTCCTCCGATCAATCGTTACTGTTTTTCCCACCTCAACACTCAAAGGGATCCATCACCGTCAAACCTCCAGCTGAGGTTTTAGAAGAAGGAGCAACTGTGTGGATGAACTCAGTTGTGGCGCAGTTTGTTGGCAAGGCACCAAACTTCAGCACATTTCAGAGACTTGCCAACATGTTATGGGGAAAGAATGGAACAGTGGTGATCAAATCTGCTGGCCTGAACTTATACCTAGTTCAATTTCCGAATGCTGACACCAGAGAATGGGTTCTTGAGCAGGGACCTTGGCACATTCAGAATAAGCCACTCATTCTAAGAAAATGGGAGCCAGGTATGAAATCATTAGAGTTTAACTTGAAGAAATTACCTGTTTGGATCCATTTGGGAGGAGTTCCTCTGGAATTGTACACCAGACGTGGCCTCAGCTATATTGCTAGTGCCCTAGGAACTCCATTGTATATGGATAGAATCACTGCTAGCCAACAGAGATTGGCCTATGCAAAGGTATGTGTGGAGATTGCAGTGGATGTCCCCATCCCAAAATGTATTAATGTTGAGTTATGTGATGGCACTATTACAAATGTTGTTGTGGATATCCCTTGGTACCCTCCAAAATGCAAGCATTGCAATTTGTTTGGGCATACAGACAGAAATTGCACCAAACAGCCTGTAGGGGCTACCAAAGTTTGGATTCCAAAGGAGGGGCCTAAAGCAGAACTGTCAAAACATGATGCACAGGTTACAAGCAGCGTAGAAGTTGAAAGCAGTGCCCTGCCTATGGCTCAAGAACAGAAAGAGGCAAGTATGAAGGAAACAGAAGTTAATGAGGACAGTAAAGGGAGAGGAAGCAGAAGCATACAGAAAAGCAAGAAGTCAGTATTAGCTGGTTCCCAAAACAGATTTGACATCCTGAGTAACTCAGAGAGGACAAATGTAGACCCTGGACAAACTAGTGGCTCTGAGCAATGGAGAGAGGAGGAACAATTGGTGGAAATCCTTCCAAACTCTCCTAAGAAGCAAAGGGCAGCAGCAGCAGGAGTTGCAGACTTGATGAAAGCCTTGAAGAATAAGAAGAAAGGGCCCATTGACAAAGGGAAAAGAGGTAAGGCAGTTTTACCTGCCTCTGGAGTGACCCCCCCTCAACTTTCATGAATTTTATAGTGTGGAATACTAGGGGGCTAAACAACCCTCAAAAGCAGAAAAGTATTATACAGAGAATAAACTGCCTGAAGGCAGACCTTGTTTGCTTACTGGAAACAAGAGTGAAACAACAAAACATGCCAGCTATAGTAGATAGGCTCTTTCAGGGATGGAAGCTACATCACAACTACTTAGAAGCTTATAATGGGAGAATATGGTTCCTATAGAGAAATCAGATGCAGGTTGATCTTATTGCAACATCTGATCAGAGCATTACATGCTCCACCACTTATAATTCTACCAGGTTCTACATTACAGCAATTTATGGAAGCAATGAAGGCATAAGTAGAAGAAGGCTTTGGCACCATCTTCAGGACATTCAAGGCAGAATTGATGGCTCTCCTTGGCTTTTGGCTGGAGATTTCAATGTTATAGCAAGACCACAGGAAAGCTCAGATTTCAATGGCTCCTACATGCTTACCTCTGATATGAAGGATTTTCAGGACTGCTTGACACAGCTATCAGTGTTTGATCATACCAGTACTGGACCAGCATTCACTTGGTCCAACCACCAAACTGATGCTTATTTGGCTAAAAAGCTTGATAGGGTTTTGGTGAATGATTGCTGGCATACACAGTTTGCTCACTCATTTGTTGAGTTCTTGGCTCCAATGGTTTCTGATCACTGCCTAGCATACATAAAGATGAACTTGACTGCTCATTCTCCCCCAAAGCCATTTAGGTTTTTTAATTTCTGGACTAGGAATCCAGAGTTCCTGAACATTGTGGAAAACTCTTGGCAAGAGCCTTTCATTGGCAATCCTATGATCACTCTATTCCACAAATTGAAGAGATTAAAGGCAGTACTGAGGGCATTTAACCTGGCCATATATGGCAACATTTCAGGGAAGGTTCAAGATAAAAGGCAAGAATTGGAGAGCATGCAGATGATCAATCTGCATCAAAGGCCATCTAATACTCTTGTTGAAACAGAAAGAAGACTCTATGCAGAATTGATGGAACTCCAAAAGGCTGAGGAAAGTTATTACAGGCAGAAATCAAGGATAAAATGGCTGCAGGAGGGGGATCAGAACACTCATTATTTCCATAAAATGGTGTCAGCAAAGCATAGCAAGCAATCCATCAGAGTCCTCTATGATGATGAGGGAAGGAAGTTGGAAGATTTTGGCCAAATTTCAAAGGAGGCTGTAAGGTTCTTTCAGAAGTTGATTGGGACTGAGGACAAACAGGTCACAGACTGTCCTAGGGAGCTTCTTACTGAACTTATTCAGCCTGCCTTGCCTGCTGAAGCTAAGGACAATTTAGCTAAGGCTGTTACAAAAGAGGAGGTGAAAAAAGCCATGTTTGAGCAGAATGGGGACAAAGCCCCAGGGCCAGATGGATACACTGCACAGTTTTTTAAAACTGCTTGGCCTATTGTGGAAGAGGATGTCACTGCAGCAATCTTATCCTTCTTTCAATCAGGGAGCAGGATATCAGTCTTTAACTCTACATGTATTGCTCTTGTCCCAAAATGCCAGAATCCTAATCATATGAAGGACTTCAGGCCTATTTCATGCTGCTCTGTCATTTATAAATGTATTACCAGGATCATCACTGCCAGGCTCACTCCACTCCTTCCTACTATGATCTCCAGCAATCAGAGTGCCTTCATACCAGGGAGAAGCATCTCAGATAATATTCTCATGGCTCAGGAACTGGTCAAAGGGTATGGAAGAGCAACCTTATCCCCCCGTTTTGCAATGAAGATTGATCTCCAAAAAGCTTTTGATTCATTAAATTGGGACTTCATTCTCACTGTTTTATCAGTTTATGGATTGCCTGATAAGTTCATAGGATGGATCAAGGCATGCATCACTTCCCCAAAGTTCTCAATTTCTCTTAATGGAGGATTAGTAGGGTACTTTGAAGGAGCAAAGGGGTTAAGGCAGGGAGACCCTCTCTCTCCTTATCTTTTTGTCATTGCTATGAATGTTTTATCCAGACTTCTGGATGCAGGGGCTCTTCATGGAGTTTACAGCTACCATCCTAAATGTCACAGAATCAAGCTTACTCACCTGTGCTTTGCAGATGATCTGCTGATTTTTGCAAAGGGTAACTTGGATTCTGTTGTAGGCATACATGGTATTCTCCATTACTTTTATACCATTTCTGGTTTGCAATTAAACCCTTCCAAGAGTGAAGTCTTCTCCTCTGGTGTTAGTAGGACCACTCTACTTGAGATGCAAGAGTTGACAGGGTTTAAACTTGGCAAACTACCTGTTAGGTACCTTGGGGTCCCTTTGGTCACAAGAAGACTCTCTGAAAAGGATTGTTCTCCTTTGATCGATAGAATTACTCAGAGAATCAATGGCTGGGCAGCACGCATTTTATCCTATGCAGGAAGGCTTCAGCTCATTCAATCTGTTCTTTTTAATGTGTCTAATTTCTGGTGCAGGCACTTTGTATTGCCTAAGGCTGTTCTTAAAAGAATTAACCAATTATGCAGCAGATTCTTCTGGAAAGGAAGAGATGACTCAGCTAAGGGAGCAAGAGTAAAATGGAGTTCCATTTGCTGTCCAAAGTCAGAGGGGGGTCTTGGATTAAAAGACTTGGGAATATGGAATAAGGCTTGCATTATTCAGCACCTATGGGCACTTCTCTCTCAGGCAGGTTCATTGTGGATTGCCTGGCTTCATGCCTATGTGCTGAAAGGAAGAACAGTGTGGCAGGTTCAACCTTCCCCAGGAAGCAGCTGGACATGGCGTAAAATGCTTCAGCTGAGGGCTTTGGCTTTGAGGTTCACCTCCAACCAGAATGGTTCTCTAACTTGGAAGTTCCCTGGGAACAGATTTATGGTGGCTAAAGTCTGGAATGATCTCAGGCCTAGGCAGGACAAGGTGGAGTGGGATAAACTGATTTGGTTTCCATTTCATATTCCTAAACATGCACTGGTAGCTTGGATGGCCATATTGGACAAACTGCCTACAAAGAACAGATTGATGTCATGGGGCATGGAGGTGGATGGCAAATGTGAGCTATGTCAAACTGAGCAAGAAACCCGGAATCATATATTTTTTGAATGTGACTATTCAAAGGAAATCTGGGGGCATATACTATGCTTATGTCAACTTCATAGAAGCATAAGGAGCTGGCAAGCAGAGCTGCAATGGGCAGTAAACAGAATCAGAGAAAAAACTCTCATTTCTGTTATTTTGCGTTTATCATGGAGTGCCTTTCTCTACTCGATCTGGAGGGAGAGAAATAATAGGTGTTTTAATCGCCTTCAATCCACACAAGGAGCCATCATTGAGCAGATAAAAGAGATCATCAGAATGCGATTGTTGGGGCTCAAGAACATTAGTCCTGATGAAGTGAACCGAAGATTGGATGCAGATTGGGGACTGTCACTTTTTTCCTAGGATCTTTGTCCATTCTGGAATAGCTTTAAGTATTGCTGAAGTATGTTGCTATTGTTCCCTGATTGATTAGTGGTCTTAAGTTTTGTTCAAGTATTGTTTAAGTATGTATAGCTTTAAGTACATGTTGCACATGATGTTGGATGTAGCAGTTTAACTGCTTTCTGGATAAATAAAACACTTACTTATCCAAAAAAAAAAAGAAAGAAAAGATAATGTTATAATGTTCCACTTTTCTTTAAAGTTTAAACCTAATCCTATTGGATGATATATGCATATATTTGAACTATTCAGCCACATTAATTTGTAACGAAAGGTTGGTCCAATAATGAGAGGAGGTGATGACTTTGCCACCTTTTACTTTTTCCTTCTTGGTGGATAAGTGATGATTTGTTTTGCCCTTTAATTATTTGCACTAAATTGAGATGATATATAATTACTCCCCTTTAAACATTTTTTATTTTTGGATAAGTCCCTTTAAACATTTTTAGCCGATCTCAGTTCATCAGAAAATTTTCCACCTTTACTCCTTGGCTCGAAAGTGACATCAATATATTTTTTTTTTTTTTACTTCTAATCAAATATTTGATTGATCAATTCAATATTTTGAAATTTTTAGGCTTTATATTTATATTTATATATTTTTTATTAACTTATGTTCTAAAAATATTTTTTAAAATTATTATATATAATAATATTTTCATTTAATATATTAAAAAATAAAAAAATTAACTATTACATTTAATATAAATTTTTGCTACCGAATAATCTTAAGCACTTTTTTAAGTTAGTTAATATACTATTCATAAAAAAATATATATTATATTAAACACAATATTTCATAATTTTATTTATCATTTTCAATATATTGAATAAAAATATTACTATATATAATAATCTTAAAAAATATCTTGCATTTATTACCAAAATCCTTTATTATAATATTATTATTATGAATTATGAAATACTTAAATATATATGATGACCAAAACATCAATAATTCAATATTCAAGATTAAATATATCAAGAATGTGAATAATCTTAGGCACTCCTTTAAGTACTTATTTAGCAAAACCTTTGCTTATAAAACTGCCAATGTATCAAGAATGTGATGACCAAAACATCAATAATTCAATATTCAAGATATTTTACCTTCACTATATATGTATAAATTAATTTTAATTGATGTCTCATTCATAGAAGCAAGATGTGATGTTATGAAATTATCCGAATGGCTAAAGTTTATCCAAATTCTTCATTACTTATTATAATTCATTTAGAAAAAGTAGATACAAGTGGGACTAGAAATGATAACGAAGACAAAACATAGACGACAAAGCAAGAAATTGATCCATTAAATACGTACTGTTCAAATCACAAAAAGAAAGGAAGGAATAACATATCCTTTCTTATATACTAAATAAACAAACCTTTTTTTTATGACAAACTTAAAATAAAAATCAGAAAAAAGAGAAACTTATATGAAATATACAGCCCCAAAAAGAACAGACAATTTAAACAAATTAAGAAACCACACAATCCCATCAGCAATATTTTTACTTGAAATTCATATTGGTTCTTTAATGGTTCTCTTTCTCTTTCTCTTCCTCTGTTTTGGAGTGGTAACCAGGAAGCTTCTCCTTGATTTTCTCCAAAAATCCCTTCTTTTCCTTTGTCTCGCCTTCATGATGGGGCTCAGCGGCAACGCACTCAGCTGGGGCTGGAGGTGGGGTAGTGACTTCTTCAGCTTTCTTGTGTTGTCCAGGGAGTTTCTCTTTGATCTTCTCAAGGAAACCTTTCTTTTCAGGCGTCTCTGGCTGGGCTACTGGCTCATCACACTTTTCTACTGGGACTGTGGTGTCCTCGTGCTTGATCTCCTCTTCTTTCTTTTCTCCTCCTAACTTCTCTTCCATCTTTCCCTTCAGTCCCTTCTTCTTTTTCTTCTTCTTCTCTCCTCCTTCACCTTCTTCCTCATCGCTAGACTGCACGTTCCAATAACAGATTGCATGTAATTAAACATGGTAATTAAAGTATAAGCCAAAAATGGAAATTTGACAATCCAGTTAACACTTTGAACTGTTTTTAGTGGCAAGTTCTGATTAACAACACAAAATAAGGTGAATGAATGTGCTTACAGAGCTGGAGCTGCTATCCGATCGGTGAAGCTTCTCCAGGAGAGTGTGCTTCTTCTCCTCTTCCTTGTGCTCCTCCTCCTCTGCCTTTGTCTCTTCTATCTTAACCTTCTCAAACTCAGTGGCGATCACCTCCTCTTGAGGTTTCTCCTCTTCTTTCTTCCCCAAGAAATCGAACAACCCTCGGTCCTTGGTCTCCACTGCTCCTTCACCACCAACGTTGCTCTCAAACTCATGGGCCTTGTTGGTATGCTCCTCAGCCATTTTTGATAAACTAGCACTAAAAGTCTAAAACAAACAAATATGATCAAAGCTAGCTAGCTAGCTGTATTTGAACTAAACGCAAATGGAATGAAAAGTTTGTGGATCACTTCAACCTAAACAGAGTTGACTACTGATTGATGGATTTTTAGAAATAAGAGAAACTGGGGTTTTATAGCACATCCAAAGCATCATTCGCAACGCGGATCTGACGCGATTAAGAAAAAGGAACCAAAAAAAATAACAGAAGTTAAATGGCTAGCAAATCGAGCGCCATTCTGTAACCGACGTTTGCATTAATCTAAGGAAAAAAGTCTAAACAATATACTCTCTCTGGATATTTTATTGTGGTGTACTCGCTTTTTTTGCTGGACATCTGTCCTTTGATCACGTGTGCCAAGTAAAGCCAGCGAGTGTAGGCGTGCTTTATAAGCTAGCGCTGGTGGAAAGTAACAGTCAAAAGGCAGAAAAGAAGGAAGTTAGAAAAAAAAAAAGAAAAAAAAGAGAGACACTCTGTACTACAAGTCATGCGAGCATGCGACCATTCGAATCCAAGACACGTGGAAGGTAGTGTCAGCCTGGGAAGGTCGGTGTAGGGGCCCAGACAAGGGAAGGATGTTGGGCCACGTGTCAATTTTGTCGTGAAGAAGGAGAAGGAGGCTTCGAGATTTGCGACTGTTAGGTTCTGGAGGGGCCCATCCAATGAATGGTGGGCTTGGCTTCGTTGTATGTTAATCTCACTTTAATTCCGACACTTTCCTGGGATACGTTACTTGGGGGGTGCGGAGCCTCTGGGACAAGTGGGCGGTTTGGGATTCTACTACCCACTTAATCCAATAATAAAATATACAAATATACAATACATTTATGGATTATACATGCTATTTTGATTATGCCAACTTGCACGTGACGGGTTTTAATTGTTTGCAATTTCCCGAACTTTTGTATTTAGTAATGAAAAGGACATTGGGATTCAACTTCAACACAAGCCCTTATAGGTTGTATTATTCGTATTTAAAAGTAATTGTGAAATATGAATATGTATTTAATATGATTAAATTTAAATTTTTAAATTTTTTTATATATTTAAAAGATTATATTTTTATATTTATATTTGAATATGTATTGGATATAAATATAAAATATAAATACTTTTTAAAAAATAAAAAATTTGAATAACATAGATTATAGGATATAATAATAGTAATAATAAAATTATGATATATGGATGATAAAAAAAATGTTTGGATAAGGGAGATGCAAGGCCACAATTTTAGAAATTTGAAAAGATTTATTATATATATATGGGTTTTGCTTATAATATATTATTTATAATAATAATATTATATTAAATGTAAAAATTGAGAATTTTATTCATTATTTTTAATGCATTAGATAACTATATTACTATATATAAAAATTTAAAAAAAAAAACTCTTAGGACACTACTTAACAAAATTATATATATATATATAATATTAAAACGCTCAAATCTTTAGTTGAAATCGTAATAGTTTGGACATTATGCTTTTGTAATAGTTAAAGCCTTAAAAGGTAAGAAAATTTAAAGAACAATAGTCTAATTAGTTTTAATGCGTGACATAAGAGACTCCTTGGCAGTAGTAGTATTTGATTGTAATGTAGTTTGGGCGTCAACTCTAGCCCATCCCTAGCTAGTTAAGTCCTTAACTGAATGAGATCAGCTATTATATTAGCTACTGCTCCATGGGCCATGGGCCCATGGCCATGGCAATGGGAGATGCATCCCTTGATTGGTAGCATTTCCAAATACTACTACAATGAATTAATACAACACAATTTCAACAATTATTATACAAATATATGTCTTAACTTGATCTCTCTTTTTTTTTAATTTAATTTAATTTAAAAGAACACACCACATTACCTTTTTTTTTATTTTTAAATAAACTGATTATTACTATTTGTTTTAGTTAAATACTATTCAACTAAATGATACTTTCTATGATTCGGAGTTAAACAATATAATATTTTTCTTTCTTTTTTATATGGAATTAAAAACACATACTACTATTGTTAGTTCCAAAAAAAACACTAGATAGTATCGACACTTTACTCATAATTTAAAATGAAAATATAATTAGTAAATGTATAGTTTTAAATCTTCAAGTTAAATCAAATAACATAAAATTTTGATAAGTAAACTTCAAATTTGTTTCATTAAAAAAATCCCCTTAATTAGCAGTAGTATTTATAAAATTTTATCTTATTTGGATTACAAAGTCTGGCCCATACCAAATATATAGCCCATTCAGATATAAGCCTGACGGGGTCGTGCGCAGTTAGATGGAAAGCCCGTCAAACCCGCCGGCTCCGCTTCCGTTTTTATTTTATTTAAAAAAAAAAAAAAAAAACCTAAAAACTCATTAGTTTTTCATTTTTGGGAATTCATTCGTATTTTCAATTATTATAAGGAAAAAAAAAAGGCGAATAAATGAGAAAGAAAATTAGGAGGGAGAGAGGTCTACGCAACGAACCGAGGCCTAATTGAATCGAACATTGATGCTACCCCTTCACTTTTCTCTAGCTCCAATTCGTATCTTGCTCTGCAAATTCTCATTTTTTAACCATTTTTTGACCTCCAAACCCGAACAAAGCATAAAGCCGAAAGGCAGGGAAAGAAGAGGGGAAGCGATGATAACGCGATCGAATTTAGCAGAGCAGTTGAGAGAGTATCAGATTCGATCTAAGCACGATTGGGCCTCCGTTTCGTTTTTCTCTTCGAAGTCTAATCTCACATCTTCTAGGTAAACCTAATTACATGATTTACTTTTTCGGTATTTTGTTTTTCATAATTTTTCTGTTTCGAGTATAAGATTGAAATATTTGTGACTTTTTTTTTTCCTGGCTTTGATTCGATAACAAGATCTTCGTGCTTTACGTGCTGGTTATGAAATGTTTTTCATTTGAGCTTCGATTGAAAAGCGTTACCGATTCACTTATATAAGCTACGCATTTATAGGATAATTAGGTTAAAAAGTTCAGCTGTAGCTTCTCTATTATGATATATTTTTTAATTTCTTTTGAAATTTTCGTTTTCTCAATCTATTGACTCAGAATAGGAAAAAAAAAAAAGCTTGAAAGATTTTCGCAGTAATTAAATTATCGTTTGAAAATACATTAGGTGGTCAAAGAAGCGAAATTGACTCTGGATTTCTATAAACTGCTATTGAGTCCTTATTATGTGCGTTAGACCCTCAAAAAGTGTAGAAAAAGAAAGTTTGAAATTGTTGATTCATCTTAATTTTCGTCAGAAATAGAAATAAGATGGCTGAAAGAAGCCTGCCGTTGGGGGTGGGGGTAGAATTTGAACATTCCTCCAGTGGTTGTTTCATATAGCTGATTCTTGGGAGTTTGTTGTGGAGATCAACAATTTAACTTTAGTTGTGATAGTGTTATTATCTTGCTAATCCTTGCTTTTCTACTTGTTTGATTTTTTATATTTTATATTTTCAAATGACTGAATTGGGTGGTTGGTGTGTAAATTAACTGTATGATGGTAGGAGTATACATGCATGCTTACATCTTGCCTTTGACTAAGCTGTTATGATTGTGTATCATGTGTATCCCCAGTTTTTTTCCCTAGCTTTTATGAAGTATCTGTAAGAGCAGAATGCTTGCCAATCCGCTGGGAATTGGTGCTTTATAGAATTGTTTTGATTTTCTGAGGTTATGGGGGGAATAGGATACAAGTCCTTATCTCTCAGATTGAGAAGCCTTGGCGCCAGAAGTTGAAAATACTAAACTGTTGCCATTGGATCTGTGCTTTGCAACATGTGTGCATTTGATCTGTTTTGATGTTTTTGTGTTACTCGCGCATGGAAAATATTCATTGCTTTGATAGTTATGTACTTTATTTCCAACAAGTTTTGACATGTTTGTAGGGTTATGATTCGATTAATAAATTGTACGAGGCAGGAGATTCCAACTTTTTATTAGAGAATGTGACATCTAGATACTTATCTGTGTAGTTTTATTGTGATCCATTCATTTGGTCTTCTTTGTGCTATTTGTTCTTCTCTGTCTGAGGATAAGACCAATTCTAATTGTTGTGCTTTCTTGTTTTATGGGTGCAGGGTCGATGTTGTGGTCTTTGTTATATGGGAACTCGTTATTTTAGCTTTCCTGGTTTTTTCAGCTGTTTCTTTATATTTTAGGCATATTCAACTTGCCTTTATCCTAGTATGCATCACAATGCTATTGCTTCTTTGCATGAAAATCACAAAACAAGTTAGATTGGCTAAGAAAAAGAAAAGAAGGATGCTTCTTCCGTTATCTATGTAGAACTACTTGAAGCTTGAATTTGTTTAAAAGGGACCAACTTGTCGTGTAAATTTGAGATTTATTGATCATTGCATTTGCCTCGAGCTTGCTCTGGTATAAAGTATGTAACTTTGCCTGAAGCAAGCTGTCGAAGGAATATGATTTCGATATGATCACCTCAAAAGTTGGTGAACCATTGGGGAGTCTAATGACTCGAGGTGGAAAGTTGGGATGTTCTAATTGAACTTGTAGCAGTTAGTTTTAAGGTATGGTGTCTTTCTCACTACCTATGTCTTGTATGCATTGCTCTGAGAAACTAAATTTCGAATGCTAATCCAGGTGGGAATGTAGTAAACAATATTTGCTTTATTTTGTAATTTGTTTAGACTTGGTTGTAGTCTAAAAGACATCAGAGGATAGAAATGGATGTTGTGAGTGATAGAAACATTTTTTGCATCTATGTACCCGTACAGTTGATTTGCAACAGATCAATAGTATACGAGATTTACAGTTTATTTTACTCACATAGTGTGTCATAATCTAGTTTTATAATAAGGTGATTTCATATTATATATATATATATATATATATATATATTCGGAAAGCTAGGAATATGAATAATACGAAGTAGTCATAGATTCATTCACTCAAAAACATATTGAAAACCTAATGCCAAACATGTACGTTGACATAATATAATAATCTTCATCAATATTTCTTAAAATAAGAGGTTCAACCAAATTAACAAAGTGATTAAGTCTGAAATAATATAGGCATATACCTTCCTAATTACTGATCAGTTTTAGTGAGGCTTGAAAAAGCTGACTTCAATACCTGTGTGAATAACAACATAAACCCCTGCAGCTATTAGTACAACGCTTAGGACAGTGCCTAAGAGCCCCAATCCCCAATTCAGCCACCACATTATGCTATACTTCTTAGGCTTCTTAATTTTTAGCCACATAAAACATGGATAAGCAAAGGTCACTGGCACCGCTACTCCTCCTATCAAACCTGCCAGACTGCCTAAGAAGGGGATTGCCACTGCCACGAAAAAACAACCATATCCGAACATAGCCCTGAACCCTGACCGGAGCCACCATGGACATGGCTTATTTTTCCTCTTGGTGTATTTGGATTCCATGTCATCGAACATCGGCATCCCATAGATTTGGAATGAGCTTACAGCGTTAATTATGACAAATAAGCTTGTTAAGGCTAGAACAGCTTGTGAAGTGTCTCGTCCATGGTACTGATAAATTGCTGTTAACATTCCACCATTTGCAGGTATCTGAATTTGAGGGGCAGCACAATATTGATTAATCAGTATTATATAGACGTCTGCCTCTTACCTTAAATTATTCTTGGTTGATGCTAAGGAAATGAAAATAGAGCATGGATGTCCCTTACCTTGTGACCATAAGCCCAATATCCTCCAACTGCTAGGGGAAACAGGCACATTGCAATGATCAAATATGCAACTTTCACCCCTCTCCACATTGGTATCTTAGATGGTTTCTTTTCACTGGAGGGCATCGTCGCCTGTTTAAAAGGACAATTCAACATCATTTCACCAGCATTTCATCCTCGCTTCTTAATCTGGTATTGTAAATTCTATTGAATCAAAATTTTGTGGGTGAGGAGAGGATTTCTTTTTTATGATGGGTTTAATCAAATAAATGAAGAGGTTTTATGGATCTGGCTGTTCTGGAGTCCAAGACATAGGCCCATACGGGGCCTGGCTGTTATGGAGCTCTTGAATGAAGAGGTTTCCTTGGAAATCGGTTGGGCCTCCCAGTTGTCTTCTTTTGACCAAAAGAAAAGAAAAAGGAAGGGTATGAAAAGTTGGAAAGGAAAAGAAAAGAAAAGTGTTATACCTGAATTTCAAGCGTAAGATTATGGCCTCTAAAAGCAAAAGCAATGATCCCCAGGGCATTTAGAACGCTGAAAATCATATCCATGTTGTTTTCTTCTTGGATTGGGTCGTAAGATACCCCATCAAGCCTTCCCTCGGTGACAGAAATCATCCACATCATTGTGCAGTAGCCAATGGCAGTGACAGCACCAACGAGAGAGACACCAGCGATGGAATTCAAGTTGGGTAACTGGGAAAGGACGACTGCTGCACTCGTAAACACTAAATACCACTCCACTGTCGTCAACGGCTTCGCAGAACAATGCCCACAAACAATTTGGAAGAAAAGCTTCATAGTTGAACCACCAACGATAATCAGGGCAACGCATGTTCCTCCTGATAAATACATGATCGGAAACAGGGCGAACAGATTCCCCATTTTCTCACCTGTATTAAGGGAATGTGTCAGGATATGAACTTTTTTCCTCCTACTAAACAATTGTAGCCATCAAAAAGCTGTATTGATCTTTAATGCATTTTCGGTTTATCAATGAAATTAACTTTCGTTTTATTAGAGAATGTTGGATATAGCATTTTTTCTAGCTTTCTTTGCTTCGTTAAGGTGGGGAACAAGTCCTCCATATTTAACTTTGTATATAAAAATAGAACTATCAAAGCTCTGTTTAAGAATTTGATACCAACCTTTAACTAAATTAAAGTGAGAGGCCAAGTAATTAAATATCGGCTGGTTGTATATATACTTCTGCTTAGGTAAGTTTGGAAATGAGTTTGTAGTTTGGACAGTGACTACTCCAAGCGTGCTCCTCGTGTGCTCAAAAGGGGAAAAAAGGTTTTGCCCCTGTTTTTTTTTTGCCCTTTTCCTTTTTCCCATTATTAAACCAAAAGAAACCCTACACTATTTTTAACACCATAGATTTGGAGGAAATGTTTACAATAAGGAAATAAATGACATCTACAAATAAGTCAACTGTTAGAGGAAAAGGTCAGTTATGGGCACGGGATGAAGTATCTTTATACTTTATTATCACATGCTTGATCACTTGAATTTTCTGGTGCAAAAAGTTGCAGCACAAAAGTATAGGAGGAAAAAAACCAAGATATACTGACCAAAAGTAGCACTGAAGAGTTGGAGATATCTGCTATAGCGCATCCCAGTTTCTGTAGATTCATGAAGCTTGACCAATACCCAGAGCGTGTAAAGCTGCCATATAAAAGCCACTGTCAAGCTTATTATCCCCCATGTCCTGCAGCCCCCAAGCACATTAAAAGAAGAAGTCATTTCTTAATATTCAGCAATAAATATACTTAAATTACATAATATGCTGCTGCGGGATGCAGACGAAACTCGAAGTTACATGAACTGGGGACTAATTTATTTTTCTCGATGAATGTAATATAAAGCGCTTCGAAAATGTAATATGAGATTCTATTAAGTATCAAACATTATATGCAAATTTGGAGTTGAGGCTCCTAATTGTATTATCTTAAGGCCGGTCCTGTTATGCAATTAATTAATGATTGTGATATTGTACAAAAGTGCTTGATATATATAAGAACCGAAAGCATACCAGCCAAGAATGGTGAAGGCCACGGGAAGTACAAGGGCTTGAATTCCAATTCCAGAGCAAAGAGTGTGAAAGGCAGCATAGTAGGCGTTGCCATTTCTTGACTCTGTGATGGGAAGCCATGCATCCTGAGGGTCAAGCTTGGTGAGTTGGATAGCTTTCCTAATTGGAGTACCCAAGGGGGAGAGGAAGTTGGGAGTTTGAGATGATTTTTGGGTTCTGTTTGCTGCATCATCATGTTCTACTGATAGCAACAGTGGGTTTCTTGACAGAGAAGGTGAATTGTACTGCATCTGCATAGGAGGGGTCTGCTGAATGGTCTGTGCCTCAGAATCTATCCCATGCCTTGGAGGAGGAGGAATAGCAGAACCGTCTTCAACTACTTCACCCATCTCTCTCTTTTTTCTTCAATTTATTAATTTCCCCACTCTTTTCCTCTCCTAAATTAAGTCTTTACTCACACTCGGCCACATAGATAGGCCAACGACTAATTTATAGTAGTTTCATGCAAAAGTTGTTAAAAGTTAAAAAACATGTAATAAAATTAAAAGGAAAGACAGTTATTGACTTATTCATTTGTGGTAAACAAAGTTGTAGTAGACAACTTTTGTTGACCGGCACTCTTTACTAATAAAGCAGCGAAATATATTTGGACTAATTAACCCGTTGGTTTTCCAAGTTTTCCTCTCTTTACTCCAATTTTTATTTTTAAATATTTCATGAAGCCTTTCAAGTTCAATACTATAAATTTTTTTGAAGCACTTACTTTGCTGAAAGTTCTCTTCTGCTTGACTTGGACCAAGTTTATTATAACCAAGAATTAATGTTTTTTAGCTAGGGGAAAGTGGAGGGAAATTTACTTTAATGAAAGAATCGAAATTTAACTAAATTGATTCATCCAGTCACTCTTTAAAAGTGATATTTAATAAATTTAAATTTGAATTTTAACATTTGTAGTCACTTCTTCTATTTTCAGACTAAAACATCCTATCTAGGGTAAACAATTAACACCAGAATCCCTTTAAATTTACTTCCTCTTTTTGAAGCTGAGATCTTATTTGCTAAATATCACGCCAAAGTAATAGTCTCTAGATTCAAAGAGAGATTTAATGTGAACAAGCAAAACATAGCTTTTGCCTTCCAGTTATAATCTTTCCTTTTTTTTTTTTGTACATTTTTTGGGGTATATACAGCTATTAGTTACTTCAAATATAATAATATTAATAGTCTTTTTCAGAATTTGAAAATCAAAGTAAAAGTGTTAGGATATATGGATTTTATTGTCAAGAGTTTTATTTAAAGATAATAATTTTTTAAACAATGATTTAATTGAAACTAAATCATTGCAAAATTAACTATACGTTTTTAATTGACGAGTGAATATGTTAATTCTTGAAAATTATGAATTTTGAAAATGAGCATTTTCTCCTAAAGATTTGAAGATCATAAACTAAATTAGAGGTAATTTTCATTTTATACTGAAAAAGAAAACACTAGTCTGTGTTTCATGTTAAAAGAAAGTCAAAATTCCAATTCCCAATTTCCAATTCAGATAAGGCATTAGGGTTTAACCAGTAATACTTTATGAAACTAAGATTAAAATGTTGACCTGGAAAATTGTTCTCATCAAATGAAGGAGTTCTAGATGGCAATTCTTTATTATTTTATATATATATATATATATATATATATATATATATATATAATATTCATTTTCCTTTCAATCGGACTTTCCCACCATTTGCCAGAAGAATTATTGCATAGACTTTAGTGTGGATGAGTAATTGCACACTTTCTAAAATATTGGTGCCAAAATTGAAATTATGGCAATATCTCCTGGAATTTTTACGCCCCGTCAAGCCTTGTTTTGCTATTGAATCTCGATCGCTTTCCCTCGTCATAGGCTATGCCCCGGTCAAAGGCCACCTCAGCAGAAGGTGCCCCATGTTAACGGTTTGATTGGAGAATCCATAGCTTTCTTACGCCGGTTCACTCTGATTCACATGCTTTGAAAAACAGTGCTATAATGTCTATTATTTTCCTCTTTCCACCTTGTTGGACCAAGAAAATATAAGGATGCTCTAGTCTACGAGGCAATTTCTTTGAGAGGCCATGTAATAATTCGTGCATGTGTTTGGTGTTTTATGTTTTTCTTTTGGTTAGTTTTATAAATATAAATATAATATAAATGATTAAATATGTCAAATTTTTAAATAAGTAAATGATATATGTATTAATATATCGTATTAATCTTGTTTGAACTAGATTTGTTCATGGGTCGGGTCGGGCCGTGGCCCGATTTTTTTTCGTATTATTTGTCCAGGCCCGGTCCTGGTTCATGTAGGGTCGGCCCGGTAAGTTCGAATTTACTGTTTATCGGATTAAAAAAAATATTTTTTAATATTTTTATAATTAAAATTAAATTAAATAATATTATTTTAATTAAAAAATACTGTTTCGGGCCGGGCCGGGCCGGTCTTGAACAAAAATATCCTGCCCAAGCCCTACCCAATACGGGCCGGGCCTGTCGGGCCAGACGGACTGCCCGACCCATAAGCAGGTCTAGTTTCAACGTATCGTGTCATATTTATTATATTATTTTTGTATTTATTAATCATATCAAATAGTTTTGTATGATGTTCAAAATTACCCGACCATGCACCTATATATACAACTAATTAAAAACTATCATAATCTTAATCATAGCTATATATATATGTATATATATATATATATATATATATATATATATATGTATGAGCAATGGTTTGTTATATATTCATGCATTATTCAGAGTTTTTAAATAAGCTAGCTTGAAAGTTGAAAGCTATTACGGTAAACTGGGGTTTGAAAAGGATTAAGTCAAATATATACTCCATAAAATCAAACTAGTTAAGTGAATTTTAAAATTGAAATAAAATATATCATGAATTGCATTTCTCCGCTAATTGCTAATCCAGCCTATATATAAAATTATGATAAAATTTGAATAATTTGCCGATGAATCTTCACAAAAAGAACATACATCCAATGTGACCAAGCTGACATATATAATTATATATATTGATAATTAACATTCTCAATTACCTACGTGCAATGTTATAAATAATGAATATCAGATTATCAGAAGTCCGTGGAGAAATCTATATCCAGCCTAATTAATTTGCAGTGGGGTTAGGCAAATGTTACATATAGATTCTTTAAATTGAATCTTTTACTATATATATTATAATGTCTGTAAGGATGCTTAAAACAAGAAGCTTTTGTTCATTCAAAAGCAAAAAAAAAAAAAAAAAAATTATAGTACATTAGCTCCCAGATGGTCTTCTCTGTCCATCTCATGATCACCTTCCGAGAACTGTTTCTAACCTCAGCCAAAAATAGCTACAATAGCTTCTTATGGAGGTTTTTTTTTGGCGAAACAAACTCAAACACCAAGGTAACTTCTAATTGCAGTAGAAAACCATCCAAAGAGAATTATCAGTTTCCACATTTTTTTGGTAATTTCCACTTTTTGTTATGCATGGTACATATGCAAACTTATCTAATTATATACTATAAGAGTCTAAGAGGGAGCAATTGCAAACCAAAATTTGATGTTTCATGGTGGCTAGATGTCAACATAACTCTTCAGAAGCAATTGTGGAATACTGGTGCGAGGCCAACAAGGCAAACAATGCCTTCTCCAGCTTTTCAGAGACGTTTCTTTGAACCAAAGAAATGACATACTCCAACACTGCTGCATCGCATGGCAAAGTTATAGGGCCATCCCTCGGCAACCCGAACTCTTCCTCCGACAATCTAAAGAGCTCTTTGAAAATATTGGTATGGAGATATGCCAAGGGAACAACGAAACGTCTCTTATCCGAAGAGTAGATAACAAAATGGCCTGCCCTTGCTAGCTTGCGGTTGATCCTAGGGATCGATATAGTTCTTCTTCCGATGCCAGCCATCGTTTTCCACTTCCTTGCGAGGGCGATGAGTTTCTTCAAGCTGATCATGGCAATAAGCATACCGTGCAGTGACAGTCAAAAGAAGAAATGATCAGGTTTTTTGGGTCTGTAAACAGGTTCTGACAAAACAACTCTGCCAGTACAGAACTACAGAACTACAATATATATATATATATATATATATGCTTCTTTTGAAGAAAGCTACAGAATTAAGTTTGAGTTTCAACAAAAACCATGTGCTGATTGGATAGAAAAGATGGATTTGGACGTGGGTTTGTTTTGGATTTTCCTGAGCATGTGGTGAGGGTCCTAGCAATCCACATGGATATTAGACTCTACGGGCTTCTGGCTCAAATAATTGCGATTCAAGATAAATGGTTTATATTTTATGCACTGATAATATATAATCCTTTTATCTGTGCTAATTAATTAGTTTCAGGAAGGAACTTTTTTCATGTTCGATCTAGTAAAGTTTTATAATCATTGTGCAGCTAAAATTTTGTACTTTGTTGTCTGCCCTTTACAGCAGAGAAATATTGTTGGCTGTAATTTATTAAATTTTATTTTGATTATTCGATCAATTAGAAGGTTTCCAAGGCATTTGGAGAGGGAAAACTATTGCTAGAGGAATATTATTCATAATATGATCTAATATATATGATAGAATCAATCGCGATGGTATTGACTCATGGGTTTAAAATTGAAAAATCTTTAATTTGTTGAGTAACAAAATGATTATTATTATTACTAGTAATGTTAATACAAATCTTCATGCTCATGATATTACCCTAAATCAAATGTTGTCAACAAAAAACTTGAAACAGAGTCACCAGGGAAAAAGCAAACATTGTATTATCTAAGGCATTTTTCTCTCATGCTTGGTTGGGAAATATGGCTAGAAAGAAGCAGCCTTAGAGTCAAATGTTATCATGTTTTGAGTTGTACCTATAATGAAAAGCCTCTCCCTTGTTGTGCCTGCTCAGTTTGTCAACCGATTGGTTTGACTTGAGCCTCTCTTATTGGAGGTAAATTACAGATTCTTAAAAAGCTACGGCTATAGTCCGGCAACTGCATGCGAAATGGGAATGAAGGCACATGCAGATACCAGTGCAGTGATCATTGCTGACAAACCCAAAGTTCCTGGTTTTTTTTGTAAGAGGTGATGAATTTTCCCAAGCTAAAACAGTCTTTCTGTATTCATGAGAAGTAATCTGATAGGGCGGTTGGTGGCTGAATAAACGTTATGAAGAAACCAACAAAATTTAATGCTGCAAGCTTGCAAACTATTTCTTCATGGTTTAAGTCGCACAGTGATGAGGGGATCCTATTCTCACAATTGCAGTAAAAAATAATCACAGAAATTTTAACTCTTGCTAATTTCCTGAGATTTTACGTGTTTAAATACTAAAAGTTTGCGACTTTTGTAGTTTGTATGATAGTATCAGCTTTGTCAGCCAACGAATCCTCAAATATTTATATGCAAGACAAGAAATTATTAAGAAGCAAAAAGTTAAACTTCTCCTTTAACTGCACCAATGGTGAATCCTATTTGATAAAATCATTTATAAGATTTGTTATGGGGCGATGAGAAATGATCGATGTCCATGTGCAAACATCCCTCAAGATAATGTTTTAGAATTTTGTGCTTAAACTTTAGTACTTTTGAGAAGCGTGAAGAGTCATATCCAACTAAATAAAGGCCTCCTTCCAATCATGAAATCTAAACCTGATCCTCCGACAGAAAAATCTTCACCTTATAGAAGTTGCTGAAACCTAGGAGCCTAGAAGGGATTCCTTAATTAATTGGGGAAAACAGAATAAGTTTCAGAACAGATCATGGAAAGTTCATAATTATCCAGATTCAGGGTATTCCCCTTTCTTTCTCCCTTTCATTTGGTCTTTACTAGGGCAAGGGCCTGACTTGGCTCTGGGCATAATTATGCTACCTTTGACAAGTATTGGCATCCGGAGCTGATTAGGAAGCATTTCCGGACAAGATATAGCAAATTAAAATGCCTTTTTTAAAGATAATTACTGTCTATAATAAAGATTTAGAGACAATTGGGACAGCCAATAAACGAGTTATGAAAACATTTAAACCAGAGAGCTACCAATTGAGAACTTTCTAAATGCAGTAGTATATAGTAAAATAGACATTGACAGTTGCTGGCCGCTGGTGCTTTAGACACAATTGGGACAGCCAATAAACTAGTTGGCTTTGCCTTTTTTTTTATTTGGTGTCAAAACAGGTTAAAAGCTAATAGGAAATTGACCCAATCCATATGCCTCTACAGCCTAAAGTACCAAAGCTTGAGGCCTCAACAGTACTTGAAACGCCATACGGATATAAACTATCAATATCTTAATTAATTGGGCTCACATGTATCAGGCCCCACTTCCACAATTAAGCTGAAAAAGATCTTTATTGCATCTACATTTTTAGAGATTTTTCTGAATTTAACCACAAGAAAAGAAGCTCAAGGTGCAGAATGACCGTGTCTATCAAAATTCCGTCACCTCATCCTTTGTAAACTTCTACGAGTCTCCTCCGGCCACAGATATGTTCCAGACAAAACTAGACGACTTTGTATCAATTAAAGCACACGGTTGGTTTTCCTACATTTATTTTTCAGCAAATAGAAAGTTTTTAACCCAACATCATTAAGTCACAACGCAGCCCATTCCTCCACACATTGGCAATCTTCAGTCTTATCACCTCACCTTTTTAGCTCCTTCTAACTGCCCTGTAAAAACCAGACCGAAGCCCATCAATATGATTTGTCCAATCTATAAAACTCTTTAACTTATCTATCAAAACTCCAAAAGCTACCAAAAACAAAAGAAATTAATTAGAAGAAATGAAGGGTTCTTCCGTGAAGTCTAGTGAGATCATAGAAAGATGGAGGAAAAGTTTCCCTCGTGCCCCTTTATCATTTGAATCACCCTATCTTCAGGGTGCTATTGGAGATGGCGGAGGAGGAGTTTGATACAGCAAATCATGGACCATTGCAAGTTCCATGTGAGGAAGAATTGATGGACTACATTCTTTCTCTGCTAAGGAAGAATCCTTCTGAGAATGTAGACAAACCTTTAGCGTCCATTACTACTTGTAAGGGAGCTTCAATATCTTCGTTCCTTCCTCTCTTCCATGCTCATGGACAAGGTGAGCGCCAAACTATGGTCTCTACAAATTTTAAGGCTTTAAGATAATAGAGTACTGATTATCTAGCAATAAATTCACTTAAAATAATTAAACTCCATTAGTTGATTTACAATTGTAGCACACTACTTATCGGCTTTAGCTGCCAACTTTTCACTTGCAACTCCAGAGTTTCGTTTTCACTCTTTAGTTTACAACTAATAAAATCTACAAGAAAGTCCATGATCTCTTCACCTCCAACCCCACTCCCAAAACGATAGAGAATAAAAGGATATAGATTGTCATGAACCTAACATTTCTTTGCCTCCAACATTGCTTAATTAGCCAAAAGAACCTTGTTCATCAGATTCAAGTCCTTACCTTATACCCCAAACCTCTTTTTCTTTTTCTTCTTATTGTCAGACTTTGCCAATTGATCCAATGAATTGTCTTCTTACCTTGCTGCTACCCCCACTAGAAATCAACCATGGCAGAACTCACCTCATCACACACTTTCTTGAGAACCTTGAGACACTGCTTGTATATATTGGAATAGCACTGGCTACTGCCTTTATTAATACTTCTCTTCCCCATGTGACAATCGATTCTATTTCCATGCCTTCATCTTCCCCACTATTCTATCTTTAATAAATCTCATTGCTTCAGTCTTGATTTTTTCCCACCAGCTAGCTTAGCTACTAATTGGTGCGTTGTAATTAGAACGATGATACGATAATTTAATATAGATCTATTATCCGTTATAATCAAGGACGACAAACACATGAAATTAATCCTACCTGGCTTTAAAAAAGCCGCAAGTGATTCAAGTGAAAATTGTTGCACTCGTGTACCACAAAAAATCGTACCAAATCTTTTTCTCCTTATTTCTAAATTTGATTAGCTAGTTCAAAATTAAAAATAGAATAAAATAAAATCATAGCTCTTATTTTCTTAACGAAATTCTGATAAACAAGCAAAGAAATCCCATTACAACATAAAAAAAAACTGGCTATGAATTGGAATACAAAGCTAACACAAAGTAATATCAATATTACTGTTCTTTGACTATGTTCAGACACATGCCTAAACCAAAACCGTTTAAAGTTTTGAGGTTGCGAGCTTTATTAGATCCTTCCTAAGAATCTTGCCAGATGGATTCTTGGGTATTGAAGCTACAAATGCCACTTTCCGGATTCTTTTGTATGGGGCAACCTGTGCATTTAGCAGCATAATGTCATGTAGAGCAGCTGAAATTTTTGTAAATGAAAGCATCTAATAAGTAATTCTGGAGAGTTAACTCAATTGCATTCTCTGGTTAATACATTATACATACCTGTCTGGTCACAAAATCCATGACTGCATCCTCTGATAAATTGCTTCCGGTTTTTCTTACCACATAGGCCATCGGAAACTGCCCAACCTCCTTATCAGGAAACCTGAGACACAAGGTAGAGTAAAATTATGCTCCCATTCTTCAATAATTTTTTTTTTAATTAAACAATTTTTTGTGCTTCTGTCAATATACTTTAGATATATGTTGCTCCAATCAAGAAAAATAGAGGAAAAGCCAAGGTATCTCAGAACAAGAACCCGAATTCTAGCCATACATACCAATGAAGAAGAAAACTTACGGTATAACCGCAGCGTCTAAAATTTCAGGGTGGGAAAGGAGCAATGCCTCAAGTTCTGCAGGAGGGACCTGCCAAATCACCACAAAATTATGAGAGTATGTTTAATAATTAAGTTACAAATTTAGTGAGAGTATATATGAACAAATGTTGAAAACATGTTGAGAACATTATTTTATTTGATAATTTCACCCTCAACTCTACATGATTAAAAACAAAGGCCAATTCGGGGAGGGAAGTGGGGTTTCATTCACCTGATATCCCTTGTACTTAATCAGCTCCTTCAACCTGTCAACTACAAAAATAAAACCATCGTCATCAATATAGCATAAATCTCCAGTCTTCAGCCATCCCTCTGAATCAAGAGTTGATGTCGTTGCTTCCGGATTACTGAAATAGCCTACAATAGCAGATCACTAATTAGGCATCAAAGAAAGGGGAACATATTCAACAAGTACCAAAATTGGAACACAGGGAAATGTCATAAGAAGGTCCATCCATGCGTCATGCCCTAAGTGTCAATCACTTTAATAGCCAATTAATTCTGTAAAATTTAGGCATAGGCTCTCAAGAGAGCAATATACTATCCAGCCAATAATATTACGGTCACACTTTTTTTTAATTCAGTGATAACTAGTCTGTAATACTTTTTAAGTACAGCCAACTGCATAACCCCTCCCTTAGCCTATGTTTCCTCTATATGACATGTATAAACAGGCATTGCAAATATCTACAGCAATAACAAGAAACCTGTATCGCTGCGTAAGGAAATGAATCAAAGAGACAAAAGACAGAGACTTCCGCCCCTGTTAAAATAGCTGGGCAAATTTTGGATCCATAAAAGAAAAATACCGTGATAAGGAATAAAATACTAGTAGAAGTAGTACTATGTCATCTAATAATAAAGAAAAGAACGCTTTCAACATGCCTGCATATATAAACAAATGCCCAAAAACTTTTTATCCATTTTTCTAATCCTTACTGGTCACTGGTCAGATTCCAGAGATATATACCAGCATCCTACCACTAAAAGCCAGAACATGGAAAAAGCAAAAGGGACTTTTTTCCTATTTTACTACCATTGAAAGACAATTAGTAATAGTACCTTTCATAATGGAGGGACCCCTAAGCCATAGCTCACCCGTCTGATTCACCGTCAATGCCTTACCACTATCCGGGTCCACAATTTTAGCCTCCATGCTCGGCGATAACATCCCTGCCGTACCATACCTCCGACTCTCCTCCAACGAGTCCGTTGACGCACCAATCCCAGTTGATTCTGTCAAACCATACCCCTGATGAATTTTTACATTAGGATACTTCTCCAGAAACCCCTCAATGACTTCCTTACTCAGCGGAGCCCCACCTGACAACGCCGAATGCAACGAACCCAAATCATACTTTTTCCGTATCTGATCCGCGGCGTTTACCATTGCCACCAGTATTGGCGGCACGAGCGGGAGGTAGGTGGCCCGGTACTTCTCGATCGTTGATAGCATGTCGTGCATCTCGAACTTTGATAAAACTATGATCGTTGATCCTGACGCAAGCAACCCAGTGGCAAACGCTACTAAGCCATAGATGTGAAACATAGGAACGGTGCAGATAAACCTTTGCTCTCCTTCTTCTAGACTGAACCTGCTCAGCACTGTTTGTACCATCACTATCAGGTTTCTATGAGACGAAACCACTCCCTTGCTGGCACCTGTTGTTCCAGACGAATAAAGCAGAGTCGCCGTGTCATCCTGGGTGACTCGATCCCTGACTCGACTCCCACTCGGTTTCGTCTTCATCATCTGCTGTAAAGTTGTTACAATCTTCGCTTCCCCAACGTTACTGTTCACGTGATCGTCTAGAAGCACGATTGGAATGGTGGACCCGGCTAGTTTAGGGAGGAGTTGGGGAATAGTAAAGGCGAGAACCGGCTTTGAATCGGCCATTTGTTTTCCGATTTCAGCAGGCGTGTTGAGGGGGTTCGTGGTGGTTATGATAGCGCCGAGGGACATAACAGAGAGGCAAACAATGGGGAAGAAGATGGAGTTGGGTGAAACGAGTAGGACGACGTGGCCTTTCCGGATTCCCATGTCGGAAAGACACGTGGATACGGAATCAACCGCTCGCCAAAGTTCCGAGAAGGTGAGATGGCGGCCGGTACCGGCGTCGATGAAGGCAACTTTACCCTGGTGGGCCCGAGCAGAGATGAATGTGGTGACATCGAGGGAATCGTTCCTCGGGAGAGGAATGGGGTTGCGTTTGCTGTAAAAGGTTGAATTGGATCTGCAAAAGCCACTCCTAGGATCGATATTTTGCGCCATGGTTTTGGAGTTCTCCACCACTGCTTAGATCTGTGTACTTTTCTCGTAGATTTTTAAGGTTTAAAGTCGCAACTCGAAAGCAGCCTAACGAATCTTTTATATTGTAACCGTCAGTTGAGTTAGTTTGAGTTTAGAGTTTTGACTGAAGATGATGCCAAGAAACTGTGCCGTGGTCGGAAGCCTTTCGTGGCAAGACAAGAAGGCTTATAAGCTTTATGAGTTTTGAAAAATCTTATACTAATAATAATCATCAAATGGTAAGATCAAAAAGCATTGTATAATTGGTACGAGGTTGTAGAATACAAGTGTTTATATTTCTGCGCCAATCATTCAAAGCCAAGAGCTGAGACCATTTATTACTCACTTGCTGTGGTAACAATGGAGGGAGATTGTAATGTTATTTGATTTTGGGAAGTGAATGAATGAATGAGCAAATAAGGATTTAAAAAAACTTAATTCTCTTTATAGAAATGAAGAAAAGGTTGCTACCCAATTTGAGTTTCAAAAATTGAGAGGCAGGCTGATATCGTTCGCATTTCCAAATTAAGACTTAAGCATTAAAATTACCATATTAAAGACTAGAAAGCTATAGTATAGTAGTAGCATTCTTTTGGTACATTATTATGATGGTTTATATGACTTGCCGAACAGCTTTCCACAAAACGAATTGCACGATTTTTTGAATTTGATTTTCTCTTAAAATTTTAGAAGAAAACAAGTGAAGGGAAAAATTATCATTTTTTGGGGCTTGGGTTTCAATAAATTTGTTTAGCCGAATCCGTGCAAATAAGGACCCAAAAGCCCAGTATTAGAAACAAGTTCAGGATCCGGTCCAGCACATGTAAGAATCGGGCCTCAGTTGTGGATTGATGATCAATTTCGCATCCAACGGTTGGTATTGTTTAAATCAAAGCAACCGGCAATCAAGTGTCCAACTCCACTGAAACTAGTCGAGCCAAAATTTCAGCTTCGAACATTTGGGGACCATTTCTGGTGATTTAGGGCTTGGTCAAAGAGAGAAAGAAAGATGGGAGGAGGCCATGGAGGTAGCACAACTTACAAAGGTGTAACTTTGCATCACCCAAAGAGATGGCATGTCGTCACCGGCAAGGGCTTGTGCGCTGTCATGTGGTAATCTCTTTTTTTTTTTTTTTTTTCCCTCTCTTTTAGTTTGACTTAATCTGAATCTTGATTTGTCATCTTTTGCATCAATTTTCCGTTTTAAGTCCTCCTTATTGAATAAAACACGCTTAACTATAATCCCGATCCGCGAACTTTGCTTTATTAGATTCAGTTTATTGGATGACTCTGTTGAGCTTAGTCATTGGGGAATTGGGTGCAATTTCAATTAGCACAGATGAAGAAGTCATGGATATGCCTTGGAAGTGGAGGGTTAATTTCTAGAGAACTAGGGGTTTTAGCTGAAAAATAGTACATTAAAGGCTTGAATTTGGATCAAATTAATTTGATTCTCTGAGGGATTTATGTCTTAGATTTCGCCTGTTTTCCTGATTAGGCTGCAAAATTTTTCATTAAGGGTCATGGATATTGACAGTTGTGATTTTGCTTCGAATATATTGTCACTGTATTATTCTTCGGATTAGTAGATAATATAAGAGAAGTTTCTTGCAAACATTAATAAAGATGATACTGAAATGCTGGTGGATTTTCTGAAGTTTTTCTCGAAATCTGGTGTTTCAGGTTTTGGGTCTTGTACAGGGCTAAGCAAGATGGTCCTGTAGTATTGGTAAGATGTTACTTTTTTCAGCTTTCTTCATAATCAGCCTTATTTGCAGTAACTTGCTTTTATGCTTAGGCTGACTTTGTCTCTCTTAGGGTTGGCGACACCCTTGGGAGGGCCATGATGACCATTCTCACGGCCATGGAGACAACTCAGACAAGCATTAGGTACTGTTTTTCTTTTATGTGATTGCCTAGCATGATTTGTTTAGCTTCCATTTTGTATAATTTTGCATTTTTGAGAGGTTTATTGAACACAAATTGAAGGGAGGTCATTTATTCTTGATGCTTGAAAACTTGATTTTTCCCCCCCTGTAATAGAAGTTTATTACGAAACACCAATGGGTTGTTACATTAAGATATATGACTATATATTTTGTGCTTTAAGTCTATATAACTTGAAGGCATTATGGTCTGTTATACTGGTCATGTAATTGATGGCATTTGCATATGTATGCATGCATAAGGATCATCATTAAATCAAGAATAGAGAAGAGATAAACCAAGGACTTGCAAAGGAATTATTAGATATTTAGTTATTCTTTAATTTTTATATTTGCCTATTCTGTCAGTTAGGAGGTCTTAGGATGTTAACATTCATCTGTTTTGCTTGGTTAATGGTCATATCTTTTGCCCCCTTTTTATGTGTTTGTTGCCAATATTATGTGCATATATGTTTAGGTAATATTTATATTCATATTGTAAGAATGCAGTATGACATGAAAGAAACTTGTTTTCCATTTCAATGATTACTGGCATTGTGTTTAGCAGCAGCCTGAAGAAGAAGATTATCCATCTGATTATGGGTTGCTGGCGCAGATGCTGTTCTGAATATCTTCTGTTAATTTCTTCGGTTTCAATAAAGTCAATAAAGTGATCGTGAAAAGGGATTGCAAGCATAATGAGATGAAAACTCTATTTTGACATTATGATTTTTTTGTTTAAGCGTGTATTTTTCTTACTGAAAAATGAAACTCCATTTTAACATTATGTTTTTTATGTTTAAGCCATATATATATATATATATGTATATATATATATATATATATATATATCCGTAAAAATGTAAGTGAAAATCAATATTTGATTAGTTTGCATGTTACAAAATTAGCAGGGTTAATTAAAAGAAGAAGACAAAGTATCGAAACATTCGCCGGTGCTTATTGTTGATTGCTTTGAATAATTGAGATTAAATAATTGAATCCTTCAATTGTTGTCATTGGCCAACTGTATGAGCTTAATTTAAGCTGCAAGTCTTACGCTGGTTTGTTCAAAGAACACCATACAGACAAAAAATTAAACATGGATTCAACATAGCAAGATCCTTATTGCCATGGCATGCTCATTCAGGTCATATAACTAGACATTGCAATCAATTATTGTTTTATATAATGTCAATCAAACAATATCATTACGTGCAAATTTTTAATAAATTTGTTTATTGTTTAAGATAATTGCATGCTTTAACCACTGCTGGAAGCTTAGGATAGGAGGAGATTCTTGAAATGACAAAATCTAGTTGTTCGAAATTTTATTGTGAGTTCAAAATTAAGTAATTGAGAAGAAAAGTTTATTGTCCGACTAGACACAGCGGAGCATTCACATGGCAAGGAAAAAAGAAACACAGAAAAGAAACGTGTAGCTGAATATATAATGATAAAAAAAAAAAAAAAAAAAAAAAAAAGACACTGCCATTTTAATTGTTTAGGTGTAATTGTGATGAGTCCAAAGGTTTAGCAATTGCATGCGCACTCCTCGTCCTTAATTCCCTCGGAGAAAATGAACTAACCAATGATGTGTAGGGTTATCATGCGCATTGCTGATGTTTACATTTCTTGCTGGCCACCAAAATTTACTCAAGAGTACTAGAGAATATTATCTATTTGAATCTCTCTCTTTATATATGTTTTTATTAATTTTTTCTATTGTCATGGTAACATTCAAAGTTAAAAGTCATAAGCTCCTAGCTAGTTTTTTTAATTAACTATATAAAGCTAAGTCATAAACTAAAGTCCACCAATGTGCTTGTGATGGCCTGCCTTACTATTGTGCTTAATTCAGAAGGTTAACAGTTTTCTTACTCAAACGTAATATTCAAATACAAATATTTTGGTCATATTCAACGGTTAGATATAAGTTGAACATTAAAATTGGATTTTGAATATTAACATGATAATTAATCGATATTTAACTTCTTAAAAATGGGATCATCACAGAATTTTAACCTAGCTATTTAGTTTTGCTTTAGCTTTGAGTTCCAATTAATATAGTAGTGCTGTTAAATAGGTAATCAAACTGAAAGAAAAAAAAAAAAAGGATGAAATTGCAATTAGGACTACGCTGTCTTATTGAAAAGAATCAAAGAATACAATAAGATTTGGTTATTCAATTACTAAAATCTGGCTATCTACCAAGCTTTAGCATGACAACTGAATGAGCAAACTGTTAAAACAACGATTGCCAATCATGAGTTGCCAATTGACAGGAAATTAAATGAAGTTATATATATCGTGTCTTAATTAGTTGGTAAGTATGTTAAGAAGTAGAACTCTAGTCTGGATCAAACGTCTAAACATGCACTCTAGCTCAGCTTCAAGATCTTCAATCGTTATTTCCACTGCCTCCAATCTTTTATTTGCGCTTTGAACTGCCATTTCATCGCTTATATCATAAAAGCTGTGGCAACTCGATCGCATGAACCTTAATGCCAAATACCCTTTAGCTGATTTTCTCTCCAACCAGGGAATAGAAATGAGGGACAGTAGTGATTCCACCACAGATATAGCTGTCACTCTCACTTCTCTTAGCATATCGACAACCATCAAAAGGTTTTCGTCAAAAGGTGATATGTCAGAAGTGATAGAGTTGTTTCTCATCCCTTTTAGCGAGTGCAAACACTTGAGGGTCTCTTTCTTTAGCTTCTTTGCGAATCGGTTGTAAACTGCAATTTTGGTTCCAATATCTGCCTCATCGGTGCTTACTCTGCGCAAAGTAAATTGTAGGCCTTGTACATGTTCCTTGACAAGCAAAAGGATATCTCTGGAAATGCCACAAACATCCAACATTCTTAGAGATGCTTCTGATACTTGATGAACCCATTTTTCTTGCCCCTGGTGAACAAGCGCCCGCTTGATTATTGGTGAGTGAAGGAGGTCATTAGCAGAGTTATGTAAGTCTCTAAGAGCGTTGAAATTCAGGTTTGCCATTGTCAAACAAATAATCAAAAACCAGTATAGATTAGAGAGTATCTCTGAGGAGAATTTGAGATGGGATTCAGGCTGATGAGCTATGAAGTCCAATAACGTCATGACCATGGCTTTATATTGATTCTATATATATAAACTAAGGACAACTTATCCTAAATTAGATCTCAGATCTCGAGGAAAAGGACTATGAAGTATCCTTGAGAGTACGGACTTGGGACAATTGATAACAGCTAAGGGACCAAATGTGTCTGCAAGAACCTTCCGTATGAGATAGAGAAACATAAGGCATTTCAAATTAAGTTGTTAAGATAATGTTGTTTGATGTTGGTGACATCGACTGGTATAGAAAGAATGCATGCACGAGGCTAGGATGCCAGCTTGTGTTCAAATCTTACAAGGCAGAGACAAGATGTTGCAAAAGGGGATTAAAGAATTAGTGAATTAGTACTAGTCTTTTTATATATTTAATCTTTTCTGTTTTTTCTTGTCTTTTCTTTCTGATAATAAACTGTGCGTGGTTCTGTTTTCCCTGAACACAACATAAAATCTGATATCAAGATTCATTCATACTCCCGGTGAGGACTTTCCATGAAATTTTTGTGAAGGTTCCTTCATATATATATATATATATATATACACTTCAGGAGTACTAGAGAGATTAATGTAATAATTTAGTAGAAAGAAATGAAGTTGATTATAGTTTATTAACCATAGTTTCCAGATTGGGAAACATGGAATTGGATTTATAGGCCAGAAGGAAAATTCCAACCTGTGATTTGGGATAAATATAATAACGCCCTTTGGTTCAACGTCGTGTGCTAATTTATTTCATTTCTATACATATTTTTGACACTGTTGGACTGTCTATCTAATTAAACCCATGCTGCTGCCATGCATTAAGATGACTGATCTGCAATGGAAAAGATGGCAAAAGATGAAATTAAACTCACTTCAACTCTATCTATAGCTTGGTTTTCTTTTCTGCATTACCGTACGTAATACGTTGCATGCAGATTGGTCTCAGGGTTTAACTCAAGTCTATCTATCTAATAATTGCTATACAATGTTAACGTTCTCAATGATGTTTGTGAGTCCAAATATATCGAGTTTAATTTTGGTTAGGTTTAAAAACTTTGAATATAAGCATGCCCAAATTTTATAAATAGTAAAAATGGTATGAATGATAATATATAGTATATTTTATTATTAATGAGAAATATATACAGATAAATTGTTTAAATAATTATTCCAGCTGAGCTAGGATGGTCTAAACTGGACTCGTAATGGAGTTTTCTAAGCCCACTCTAGCTGACTATCAGATGAGATAGAGATAATGGTGTCAAAGGCCCATCCACTTGTTCGGTGGGTTTAATGGTATGAGTGGGCTACCAACTCATGGTCATGATCATCGTCATGGACACCACACACCTCTACTATTGTAAATAGATTGGGACATTATAAATTGTCCAAACAAATAAATTATTCTCGATTAGATTTTGACACAGTTATTATGTGGATAAAAAAGTTAAGTAAGAAAAAATATGTGAAAAAAAAAGTTAATCACTAATTAGTGATGTACGTACCTCCTAAATGTTATATTATGGTTAATTTCAACGTACAAAAAGAAAAAAAAAAAAACTGTTGTATCATTGTTTTTAGTATATTTCTGAAACAAAAAATAATGTAAAACACAAATTAATTAATTAATTCCAACATAAAAAACGGGTGATGGCAAGTCTTAACTCGTAATAATCTGAATCAGTCAATTTAGTTATGGTTTAAAAGTATTGTTAATTTCTACCTCTGCTAAAAATTAAGATAAACCAAAAGACCCACTCCTTCTTAATATAACGACTTTAGCTTTTGCTTTAAGATATTATAATTAAACACTTGATTGATATATGCAAGCGTCACGACCCGCACGAGCCCGTTCGGATCCGTTACACGCATAGCAAGTCCAGACCAAAATTTGAGTTACATGAGTATCTTGACCCACCAGAATAGGCCCAATCCTTGGAACATTCTAGAAGGCCCTGGAAGATAGATTTTACCTGGAGGTTCTAGAAGCAGTAAAAGATAGTTACTGCCCAACAGTTCCAACTTATCTAGAACTCTAAGAGATAGAGTTTAAATTCCTTTAAGCCTCTAGATAATGTAATCTTAGCCGTTCATTTGTTTAAATCTGAACCGTTGATGTAAGGGGGATTCAACTATAAATAGAGGCCTCCTCCAACCTCATTTGTATCATTCAACTCATTTGAGTAATATACAAGAGCATTCTTCTCTACTCTCTCTTGTTCTATTTTTTTGCTTAGCCCTAGTAACTTTTAGTTACCAGTGCCTTTCTTGAGTTTAACAGGCTGACTTAGGCATCCAGGGAAGCGACTACCAGCCTAAGGTCGCACGGTTAGTAGGGCTAAAGTTTCGAGTCCGTGACAGTTGGTATCAGAGCTCGTGGTTCGTGAAAGGTGCTGATCATAGGGATGGCGTCTCAGGTAGATAACCAGACACAGGAGGTCCCAGAGACTCGTGGGAGGAGTAAGAAGGCTAGTTTGAGGGCCAGTTCGAAGGATGTTCTATCGTCCATGGATGACAGGGTGGCCAAGCTCGAGGTGACCGTTGGAGACATGCGGGAGAACCTGGAGATCGTTGAGGGTCGCATCGAAGAGCTAGACTCTGCGATGGAGGAGCTCAAGGACAAGATGCAGAGGGCTCTCAATGAGGCGATAGACATGCTGACTCAGAAGAACAATGCTCTAGAAGCCATGATGGTGGCCATGCGGAATGAGATGGAGGAGCTCAAGGGAGAGCTCACTTCATGCAAAGCAGCCATAGGGGTAGCATGCTAGCTGTGACACCGAAAAACAGGATGGAGATCCCTAAGCCAAAGGAGTTCAAGGGAACCAGATCGGCGAACGATGTTAATAACTTCTTGTGGGGGATGGAACAGTACTTCCTTGCAATGGGCATTGATGATGATGCCACTAAGGTAAACAATACTTCAATGTATTTTGCTGATGTTGCTCTTTTATGGTGGTGTCGTAGGTGCAGCGATGAGAGGCGTGGTTGCACAGCCATTGGAACTTGGGAGGAGTTCCAAAGTGAGTTCAAGCAGCAGTTTTACCCAGAATATGCCGAGGATGAGGCGCGTGCCAAGTTGCGGCGACTTACGCAATAAGGCACAGTTCGGGAGTATGTGCTGGAGTTCAGTGAACTCATGCTCCAGATTTCTGATCTCGGTTAAAAAGAGGCATTCTTCTCATTCATGGATGGACTAAAACCCTGGGAAAAACAAGAGTTACAGCGGAGATGTGTCCAGGATCTAACCAAAGCCATGGCCACAGCTGAGTCCTTACTCGACCTCAGTTCTAAGAAGCCAGACAAGTTCGAGTCTTCCAAGCCTAAACCCAAGGGCAAGGGCAATGGTAGGGGAGATAAGGATCGACAGTCCAAGAATGGTAATGGGAAGCCACCGACAGGGAAATGGAAGTCCAACAAGCAGTCAGAAAACAAGAAGGACAGGGATCCATTACAGTGCTTCCTATGTGATGGTCCGCATCAGATGTGAGACTGCCTAAAATGAGCCAAGCTTTCTGCCATCAACAGGGAAGATGATGAGCCAGAGAAAGAGACCCTGAAGCTTGGTTTTATTATGAGTTCTGTCAAGGCCAGGAGGGGCCAAAAGCATAAGGGACTGATGTTTGCAGAAATCACCATTGCAGGCCAGAAAATGAGTGCTCCAGTTGACATAAGAGCATCAGATTTGTTCATGTCCGAGGAGGCTGCTAAGAAACTTGGTCTCAAGGTTGAGAGGACAGCCAGTTGATCAAGACTATTAACTCAAAGGAGGTCCCAACCATGGGTGTGGCAAAAGAAGTAGAGCTACAACTTGGAGACTGGAAGGGCAAGAAAACTATTGAGGTAATCCCATTGGATAATTATGAGTTTTTTCTTGGCTTAAATTTCCTTGACCAGATTAATGCTCTCCTAGTGCCTTTTGCCGATTGCATTTGCATCTTGGATGCCCGATGCCAATGTGTTGTGCAAGTGAATCGAGAAACAGGTGTTGGAGCCAAGGTGTTTTCCGCAATCCAGTTAGCCAAGGGTGTACGCAGAGATGAAGTCACCTACTTAGCTGCCCTAAAGTTTGATGAGCCTCAGGAGCCCATGGATGAGACCCCCTTAGAGATACTAGAGGTGCTACAGTCCTTTAGTGATATGATGCCTACAAAATTGCCTAAGAGGCTACCACCCAAAAGAGAGGTGGCTCATAAGATTGAGTTGGTGCCTAATGCCGAACTGGCAGCTAAGGCCCCGTACCGGATGGCACCTCCAGAGTTGGAGGAGTTGCGGAGACAGTTGAAGGAGCTTGTAGATGCTGGTTTCTTCAGGCCATCTAAAGCCCCGTTCGGTGCGCCAGTTTTATTTCGGCGAAAGCATGATGGGTCATTGAGATTGTGCATAGACTACCGGGCACTCAACAAGCTCACTGTGAAGAACAAGTACCTAATCCCACTTATCGCAGACTTGTTTGATCAGCTTCGAGATGCGAGATGGTTTACCAAGCTAGACTTGCGATCCAGATACTATTAGGTGAGGATAGTCGAGGGAGATGAGCCAAAGACAGCATGTATGATGCGCTATGGCTCTTATGAGTTCCTTGTGATGCCCTTTAGCCTTACCAATGCTCCAGCGACATTTTGTACTCTTATGAACAAGGTACTTCAACCTTTCCTAGATCATTTTGTTGTTGTTTACCTTGACGATATTGTGATCTACAGTAAGTCACTGGAAGAACATGTAGAGCACTTGCGGGAAGTGTTCCAAGTCTTACGGGAGAATGAGCTATATGTGAAACGGGAGAAATGCTCATTTGCCCAGCATGAGGTGCCATTTTTAGGCCACATTGTGGGAAGTGGCAGGATCCGGATGGATGGGAACAAGGTTCGAGCCATATTTGACTAGGAGCCACCAACCAAGGTAACAGAGTTGCGGTCATTCCTTGGGTTGGTGAACTATTATAGACGCTTCATCAAAGGCTATTCCAACATTACCACACCATTGACAGACTTGCTCAAAAAGGAAAAAGTGCGGGACTGGAGTCCAGGGTGCCAACAGGCCTTTGATCAGTTGAAGCGTGCAGTGACAGAGGAGCCCGTACTTGCCTTATCGGATCACACTAAACTGTATGAGGTTCATACTGATGCATCAGACTTTGCGATTGGAGGAGTACTGATGCAAGATGGACATCCAGTGGCGTTCGAGAGTCGAAAGCTCAATGAGACTGAGCGACGGTACACAGTCTAGGAGAAAGAAATGACAGTAGTGGTACATTGATTGCGCACTTTGAGACATTACCTGTTGGGGTCCAGGTTCGTTGTGTTTACTAATAACGTTGTAAACAGTTATTTTCTAACCCAAAACAAATTGTCTCCCAAACAGGCTTGTTGGCAAGTTTTTCTGGCAGAGTTTGATTTCAGAATGGAGTACAAGCCAGGGAAAACCAATGCAGTGGCTGATGCACTAAGTCGGAAGGTTGATCTTGCAGCCATCAGTCACCCTGAAGGTTCACTGCTGGAGCGCATTAAGGAAGGGTTGCCCCATGATCCCATAGCCAAGACCCTAATGGAAAATGCCAAAGAAGGAAAGACCAGACGGTTTTGGTTTGAGGGAGACTTGCTCTACACCAAGGGACACCGCCTTTATGTGCCTTAGTATGGGAAGTTGCGTAAAGAGATCATGCAGAAGTGTCATGGTTCGAGATGGGCTGGCCATCCAGGTATGCACCATACCTCAGCACTTTTGGAGAACCGTTACTATTGGCCACACATGGGCGACGATGTTGAGTCCTATGTGAAAACTTGCCTGGTTTGCCAACAAGACAAAGTGGAGCTAAAAACATCAGTCGAACTCTTGTAGCCATTGTCCATACCGGAGCGCCCATGGGAGAGCGTCTCCTTGGATTTTATTATAGGTTTGCCCAAGACGGATGGATTTGGGAGCATCATGATAGTGGTGGGAGCATCATGGTAGTGGTGGACAGGTTTTCCAAGTATGGGACTTTCATTCCAGCAACTAAGGAGTGCCCATCGGAGGAAGCAGCCCGATTATTCTTGAAAAATGTGGTGAAGTACTGGGAGTACCACAGACCATTGTTAGTGATCGAGACGGGCTATTCACGGGACGATTCTGGACTTAGTTGTTCAAGCTGTTAGGTCAGACTTGAACTTTTCCACCAGTGTGCATCTCCAAACAGATGGCAGACCGAGAGAGTGAATGCTTTATTGGAGGTATATCTCAGGCACTATATGAGTGCAACGCATCGAGACTGGCCAAAGCTGTTGGATGTGGCGCAATTTTCTTACAACTTGTAGCGAAGTGAGGCCACAAACCAGAGTCCATTTGAGATAGTGACAAGGTAGCAGCCACTTACACCCAGTGCTGTTGCAACAGGTTACACAGGATAAAATCCAGCAGTTTACAGGTTTGCTAAGGCTTGGCAGTAGCAGACTGACTTAGCCAAGGTTCCCTACACAAGGCAGGAAAGCGCACCAAGAAGTGGGCAGATCGGAAGCGCAGGGATGTGCAGTTTCAGGTTGGAGACTTAGTCCTTGTCAAACTGCACTTGGTGTTGCGTCACCCAGGCATGTACAAAGGGCTTGTGCGGAGATATGAGGGGCCTTTCAGAGTTCTGAAACAGGTAGGCAAGGTGGCCTACAAACTTGAATTGTCAGGAAAACTCAAGGTACACCCAGTTTTTCATGTCAGTATGCTTTAACCTTTTCAGGTAGATCAGGACGATCTAGCCAGGGGCGAGTCTCAACGCACACCAGTTGGAGTGAAGGCCTCCTACGACAGAGATATACAGTGTATACTTGCGGATCGAGTAGTACGGTGAAAGAATTACAGGCCAAGGCATGAGTACTTTGTCCGATGGAAGGGACTACCCAACAGTGAGGCAAGTTGGGAACCAACCGAGGCATTGTGGCAGTTCCAAGATAAGATTGAGCAGTTCCATGTAGAGGACGCGACGAGGGCGTCGCTGGAACAAGTGGGGGAGAATGTCACGGCCCGCGCGAGCCCGCTCGGGTCCGTTACGCGCATAGCAGGTCCAGACCAAAATCTGAGTTACATGAGTATCTTGACCCACCAGAATAGGCCCAATCCCTGGAACATTCTAGAAGGTCTTGGAAGATAGATTTTACCTAGAGGTTCTAGAAGCAATAAAAGATAGTTACTGCCCAACAATTTCAGCTTATCTAGAACTCTAAGATATAGAGTTTAAATTCCTTTAGGCCTCTAGATAATGTAATCTTAGCCGTTCATTTGTTTAAATCTGAACTGTTGATGTAAGAGAGATTCAACTATAAATAGAGGCCTCCTCCAGCCTCATTTGTATCATTCAACTCATTTGAGTAATATACAAGAGCATTCTTCTCTACTCTCTCTTGTTGTATTTTTCTGCTTAGCCCTAGTAACTTTTAGCTACCAGTGCCTTTCTTGAGTGTTAACAGGAAACAGGCTGACTTAGGCATTCAGGGAAGCGACTTCCAGCCTAAGGCCGCACTGTTCGTAGGGCTAAAGTTCCGAGTCCGTGACACAAGCAGATAACTCGACTCTTCCATACTATTTTCTCATTTCTTCCTGAATATTGATGTTAAACCTTTTCATTTCAGCTATATTAGAAATATAATATATGCTCGATTTGCACTAAGAAATAAGAAATAAATTGAAAAATATTAATAAAAAGCTTAATTACAAAGGTTAAGGCATAAATATAATATTTTTGTTTTTATAAAGTAAGTCTCAGTTTAGAGATAAGAAAAAAAATTCAGATGTTAGGATTTAAATTCCAGACATATTAAATGATATTTTTTAATGATAACTGTATGAACCAATTAAACTATATCTAAATTTTAAATATAATCAATTTATAATAGGAAAATATTAACTAGTGTTAGGTGATATTTATAAAAAAATATATATAAAATTAATGTATTGATTTTTTTTTAATTCGATAAAAATAATGTATTAAATATATTTTTTTTTAAAATTATATTTAAATAATTTTTAACTGATACTTATAAACACCAATTAAATGAACACTTTATAATATCATTAAAATCCTCAAATGTTTTTGCTATTCTTACTTTTTGGGGGGGTGTTATTTGAACTTAAAGAGAAGGTGGAAAACTTTTTACTGTTATCTTTTCATGTTGGCCTGTAACGGGACACAAAGTTGGGTTAAGAATGTTAACCTATTTGCAAAGTACACACTATATAATCCTTAACAATATTTTAGTTGAAAATTTTAAATCCCCTTTCAGAACTCAAAAGCCTCATCTAAGAAGTTCAAGTCTAAGCTACTTTTTAACTTAAAAAGAAGTTAAATATCAAATAAAAAATTTAGAAATAAAATTTCGGTGGTCTACTCTAAATGAATTAGAATGTTAAGACTTAAGGATAGGCCTTAGGCGCCAACACCACCAGACCGTTGCCTGCGCTGCGGGAATCAACCCAGCCTTATAGTATGTACCTTTGAGGAACCAGCCTTATAGTATCGACCAAAAAGCTTAATCTAACAGCTTTTCTCCACGAGTCAGTCAGCGCCCACCACCTTTGAGGAAGATCAGAGTGAGAAAGGCCAGGAAGGGCCCTGGAAAAAGTTTAATTATTTACTACTTTATTAGCTTGTAATGCAACTGGGAATCAAAAAGGGGTTTTTTTTATTGAGATATAGTCAAAAAAATATATATATATATTAAAATATCGTTGTTTTTGGATTAATTTCCAAAATTTTATTTTTTTTTCTAGCTGGGAAATCACCATCTCCCATGACGATTTTCCAGTGTAAAATTTTCAAAATTTGTAAAAAACACCAAAGGAAATCGCCATGGGGGTGGCGATTTCCCTTGGTTAAATTTGCAAAATTTGCAAATTTGATGAAGGGAAATCGCCATGGGGGTGGCGATTTCCCTTCATGTATAATTTTTTTTTAATTAATAAACAAATTTTAAATTTATTTTTTAATTTGTAAATTTTATTTTTTAATTTTAAAAATTATAAATTAAATTAAAATATTTTTTTTATAATTTAAAAAAAAAAATCGTAAGGTATATTTTATGATTTTAAATTTATGATTTTTTTTTTTAATTTTGTTAAAATATTAAAACAAATTAGATAAAAAAAAAAAACAAAAAAAAAAATTTTGAATGAAGGCAACGGTCATATGACCGTTGCCTTCCGTCCCCCCCACCCCCCACCCCTACCCCCCACACACACACACACCACTCTTCTCTATAAATACCTCCCTCCCTTCCTTCATTTTTTTCATTCTTCTTTCAACAATTACATCTCTTTCTACCAAAAAAATTCTTTCTACAACAAATTTTTTTTTCTACAACAATATTTAGAAATGGCTTCATCATCACTATTAAGGTTACAAGAAAATCACATATCGGAGGTTATATTTAACGAGGTAAGTAAATTGTTATAATATTATTTGTATTACATTATACATTTTTAGTTATTTTTTATTGATTAGAATTTTGTAAATTTATAGTTTTATTGTTTTATAATTTTTATATTTTTAATGTTATAGTATTCAATTATAGTTTTATCATTTATTAATTACTATTGTTTTTTGATTTCATAATTATATAATTTTTTATTTTTTATATTGTTTAATTTTTTATTATTATAGTTATTTAATTTGTTAATTATTTTTGTTTTTTCATTTTATAGTTTTATATAATTTTAATTTTTATATTATAATGGTCTTTTTATTATTATATAGAATAATAATTTTGTAATTATTACTGTTTTTTTATTTTTATATTTTATATAATTATAAATTTTATATTATATTATTTTGTATTATTATAGTTTTATAATTATTTAATTAATATTATTTTTTTCATTTTATAGTTTTATATAATTTTAAATTTTATATTATATTATATTATTATTGTTTTATAATTTTGTAATTATTATTGTCTTTTAATTTTAATTTTATAGTTATTTATTTATTATATAATTGAATTATTTAATAATTATATAAAAAAATTGAAATTTTTTATTATTATTGTTTTGTTATTTTATAGTTTTATAGTTTTATTTATTAATTTTTAATTGTTATAGTTTTATAATATATTAATTTTTATTATTATAACAGGAAACTCGTCGCGTGTTACGTTCGAGGAAATTTACATTGGAGGACCCGCATCCATCTATTATCGACCACTTAAGAAGAGCCGGATTTTATCACGCAAGTCAAATTCGACGATTTTTGATACAACCCGACTTAATCAGTGCGTTGGTCGAACGATGGAGACCCGAGACGCACACTTTTCATTTTCCATGTGGTGAATGCACGGTAACTCTCGAAGATGTTGCGCTGCAACTTGGACTTCCGATCCATGGCGATGCAGTTACAGGCGGAAGCTTGCTAGATTGGAATGAAGTGTGTCAAGATCTATTGGGCTCGGTACCTCCAGATGAATATGTATCTGGCTCAACGGTGAGACTAACTTGGTTGAAATCGTTTCAAAATCTTCCATTACATGCAACTGAACAACAGATACAATATGCTGCTAGAGCATATATTTTACGTTTGATTGGAGGATTACTGATGCCTGACAAATCGAGCAGTCGGGTACATTTAATGTATCTTCCATTGCTACGTGATTTAGAGCATGCGGCAAATTATAGTTGGGGTTCTGCGTGTTTGGCGGTTTTGTGTAGAGAACTTTGCCGGGCTACAGTTCCAAAAAGCCATGACATAGGTGGATGTTTAGTACTTCTACAATCATGGGCTTGGTATCGGCTACCATTTCTTGCTCCGCGCGTGGATATTTCGGCTGTATACCCCCTTGCAAGCAGGTAATAATCTTTACTATTTTATTAATTTTGTACGAACTTGTATTTTTATAGGTCATTAAGATATTATATGCATTTTAATAGGTGGAGTAGGAGTACGAGTAGAGATTTTACAGAGACTCCGAGCGATCTTGCAAGTATAAGAGTACGACTAGATCGACTAGGATATGATAAGGTAAATATTTCGATTGTTACATTGAAGTTTTTTTTTTATTTAATCCATATGAAACTAATAATTTGAAATAATTATTCGCAGTTTCTGTGGATGCCATATTCCTCGCGTGAAATTATGGCATGCCTCCCATCGGATGCCTACAATAATTTCAATATATGGAAAGCAAACACAGCATTGATATGCTTTTCATATGTAGAGTGGCACCAAACTGACAGGGTGTTGCGACAATTTGGGATGCAACAACCAATTCCTGCAGCCCCGGTGAACCTTGATAAGCTTCACAAGGTCGACATGCGTGGTCGTAATGAGGAATTCTGGCCTGCGAAGCATGAACATTGGATCCAATGGTGGAATATACGTTTTCAACGAATTCCGACAGGTTACCCGATTGTTGGTAATAATTTTAACCCATCTGCTGATTACATAAGATGGTATAGAAATGAAGGTCGGCCTTTCGTTTGTTCACCGTCGATGTATGAGGATGTTAGGAGTATGCCATTTACAGGACAAACTTCAGCTCCAGTCCCTCCTACACACGATATGGATGCTCCTAGACCTCGCCGACAACGTGGGCGAACGCGTCAACCGACCTCATCGGAGTTCACAACACCGAGGATGTCATTTGATCATCCTGAACCTGAACGGGATCATGGAGTACCATCCAGTCATCGTTATTCCGTAAGTCACCCCGGATATGACGTTGATGAGTGTTACCGACCATCACCGCCAAGAACGAGGTTAGATGACCAGCTCCCCATCCTAAGTCCAAGTTCAGCATATCTAATATCAATGTATCAGTTTGGAACCCCTTCGTCAGCATTTGATGGTACATCATTTATGGGTGCATCTAGTAGTCAGGTTCCCGTTATGGGTAAACTAGGTGTTGGCTCATCCAGCAGTGGGTTTCAAATTTTTGATACGGAAGAAATGACTGATGACATAGAACCGGAACCAGTGGCGGTTATAGCAAGAGGTCGTGGTGGACCGCGAATACGTGCCACTGACGAGGTTGAACGACGGGTGCAACCACCACGCACTAGAAGAGCTCGACACTGTTGCTCTACACCACGCAATAATTAGAATAAATGTACTTTTATCAATATAACGAGAATAATGTGTTTTAAATTTCTAATATATAAATTTATATGTTTTGCATTTCATGTTATTTATTTTAAATTTGTTCGGAAATTAATTGTTATGTTTTATTTTAATTTATATCTTAATGTTGTTATTTAATTTTAATATAATAATCCAAATTACATGATAAGTTGATTTTCTTTTTTTCATTTTAATTTAATTTTCTTTTTTAAATTTTAATAAGAAATAAAATTTTAATCATAAATTAAATTAAAATTATTTTATCAAATATCCAGTTTTAAACTGTAACAATCTATACTATTATTAAAAACAATGGTTAAATTGATATCACGAGTTAATCGAATACCAACTCAAAAAAAATAATCAAATTAAAAAAATTATTTTACGATACCAACTTAAAAATAACTTCTTTATTTAAAAAAGTTACTCGATAAATTTCTTTAAAAAAAATTTTATTTACATTTTACATCATTAAATTATTTTTGATATAAATTAAATTTTGCTTTTTATAATATTACAAAATTATAAAAAATACAATTTTTGATATAAAAATTTAATAAAAAATATAATCTTCTTTTTAAATTTTAATAAGAAATATATTTTTATTTTTTATAAAATTGTAATAATAAAATTAAATTACATTTTTAATATATATTTTAAAAAATAAATAACCAAACCTATAAAAAAAATATTTTAATTTAATTTATAATTTTTAAAATTAAAAAATAAAATTTACAAATTAAAAAATAAATTTAAAATTTGTTTATTAATTTAAAAAAAAAAATTATACATGAAGGGAAATCGCCACCCCCCATGGCGATTTCCCTTCATCAAATTTGCAAATTTTGCAAATTTAACCAAGAGAAATCGCCATTGGGGGTGGCGATTTCCCTTGGTTAATTTTGCAAAATTTGCAAAATACACCAAGGGAAATCGCCACCCCCCATGGCGATTTCCCTTGGTGTTTTTTACAAATTTTGAAATTTTTACACTGGAAAATCGCCATGGGGGATGGCGATTTCCCAGCTAGAAAAAAAAAAAGGAATTTTGGAAATTAATCCAAAAACAACGGTATTTTGATATTTTTTTTTGGCTATATCTCAATAAAAAAACCTCAAAAAGGTTTTAAAAAAAAGGACGTTTTCCTGTAAAGAAATTCTTGGAAAAGTTGTACACGTAAGAATAAAACAACACAGCTAGGTCGACCAACGAACGAGTCTCTTCTGATATTATCAGAAGAAAAATCATGAAAACTAGATGAGCACGTAAGAGACATAGTGGATCAAAATTCATACGCAATTTCTTTTCTGAAATGGATGGATAAAATTGATGGCAGCGCTGACAATTGAAAAAGAATAAAGAGGTGTTTACATGATTAAGATACAAGGGTCACAAATGATATGTATAATGTGCATGGTCGAAAGTCTATAGTGTAACTTTGGAGGTGCTTCTTCTTTATTTTTGCTAATATTTTGTCGATTAATCTTTTTTTTAGAGTGTAGCCCCATTGAAGATGTAAGATTTGAGATTTCATCCTAATTTAAGTCCTCACTCCTTTAAAAAGTGAGAGTATGATATATCATTGGGTAAAGTCATCTTGTGATTTAGCTTGAAAAATTTCAGTGTTTGTTTGAAACCCAAAAATTTTATTTATGAGAAAATTATAGCTTGCTTATTGCTTACAACAACTTGACGTGAAGAATGAAGTTATATATAAGTAATTAAGATGTGACTTATTTGGAAAAAAATTATACACATATGGGTAGACTTTGTAGTTTAATTCTGAAAACAAAAAGCTGGGGAGAAAGAATATTATATATAATTACTGATATCTTTTTCTGTCCTTTTGAGTTTTGACCCTTTTTTGAACAAAGCGCTCGGTGGTTAACCATGGGAAATAGTGTGGAGCCCTGGTGATTGGTGAAGTTGAAGCTGTGGAAGAAAATGGAATGGTAGGTCCAAGACGAGGGTTCCCTACGATTGACTGATTGGCTCAAAAAGTTGAAAAATCATGTTAAAGAGATAAGACTTCTCATCATATCTTTTTCATATTTAACTTCTTGAACTATAAATTCAGCGGAAGAAAATGAAAAGTATGCTATTTTTTCCAATAAAAATACTTTCTTGTGGATTAATACTGGTTGAACGCTTTGAAATTTTTTGGGTTCTTATGCATGTTTGTCGGTAAGGTAAGATAGTTGAATGCTTTAATTAATTAATTTTCATTCCTATACAGGAACCAAATTCGTTTTTTATGAAAGCCTGAAATCTTTCCATGCATGCTTTGTCAAACTCATTTTTACCAGCCAAAATTTTCAAATCAGATAGTTTCAGCAGCTATATAGAGGTTGCAAAATAAACCCGAATTTAAAAATTAGTTCAGAAAAATTCGAATTCGAAAAAATTCGAACCCGAAATTATCTTAACCCGAAAAAACTCGAACTCAAAAAATCCGAACCCAAAAAACCCGACCCGAACCCAAATCCGAATTTAATACTAAATATAAAATTATCAAATTATAATTAAATAATTTATTTATAAAGCAAAAACTTTATTTATCAATTTTATTCTAATACCTTTTTTAATAATTTAATTAAAATTTAATTTAATTTATATTATATATATATGATAAAATAATAATTTTATCAAAAATAAAATTATATTTTGTACTTATAACTTTAATGTCCTATTTCTTGATGAATCCACTATCTAAAAATTCTAAACTCATGAAAATTTTAGAAATGTAAATTTTTTTGACATAAAATATTACTTGTCCTTTATTTATGTTATTTAAGAGCATCCTTATAATAGTATAATAGTATTTTCTATATATTAAAATTAATAGCAATTCGTTCATTTTAACTTATCTCTAGTATAATAGTATTTTTTATATTAAAAAATAGATAAAAACTATTTTTTAAAAAAATGTGTTGCTCTTTGCAACATATATATAGTTTTCCTTAGGCATATTATTAAATTAAGTCATCAACACCATATTCACTTGCCCAAATCCAGACCGATCCTAAATATAGGCCTCAAATTTTGCCCAAACCCGTCGATATTTGTAAATGAGTAATCCAAGCCCGTTTAGGCCTCAAAGTTGAATGCCAGAGTTCATCCCTAAAAATCTCTTATTTTATAGTGAATATAAATTATAATGTATTTACATGTTGAAATTCGAATGCATCAAATCAATTATTTTATATATTAATATGATTAATTTATAATATATCATATTTTTTATAATAAATTATTTTAAAAATTTATTTTATATAAAAAATTTATTTTATATTCTTTTGGTGCTAACAAATATTGATTTTAATAATTAAATATAATTAAAAATATCATATTATAATAAAAGATTATTTTTAAAAATAATAATAAAATTATTTTTAAAAGTAAATATTTAAATTATGTAAAAATGATTACGTTTAACATAAAATTAAAATAATGTAAAACAAATCCGAACTTGAACCGAACCTGAACCTGACTGGGCCCAAATCAGAATGAACCCTAAACCTGAATGGACTCGAATCCGATCGGACCCAAACCCGATTGAACCAAAATTCGAATGAACGCAAATCGAATCCGTCCGAACCGTCCAATTATCACACCTCTAAGCAGGTACTACTAAATTGATTCTGGTTTAATTAAGCAGGGAGGAAATTAAACAATAAGTAGGAAGTTCCTAGACTAATTGATGAATATTATTAAAAAAAAAAAAAAAAAAAAAAAAGAATGTAAGCCTAAATGGCTAAATTTGTCGGTTGTAAAGTTGCGTAAGGATAACCAAGCGTATCTTATCTTTTGCACATGTGGCAATATTGTTTGGTCGTAGTACGGAACTAGTTGACGCTTGAAAGAGAGGCCTCACGAGTCACGAGCATTAAAAACAGCCTAAGTCAAATTTGAATTTTTGAAAGATAAACAAATGGGCCTCCAATTTGCAAGCTACTCTCCTCAAGGGCCACCTATCATTTTTTTTTTTTATAAGTAAAATTTTTATTCATTCAAAAGAGCAAAATATTGCTACAAAAGAACTGTTTATTAATTTAGCAAATCAACTAACAATCTAGTTAGGAACATTTACACTCAGACCCCAAGCATCATACAAGTGCTTGTTTGTTGGGACCTTATCAATTTTATAAGAACCAATCAACCTATCACGTATTGTGTTAACTATCAACAAGAATAGTTCTTGTTCCTGTTTCCCTTGTCCACCATGCATTCTTCTATTGCATTCCTGCCAAACATATTATATATGTGCATTCCAGGCCAGTCTCATTATTAACGAGACTAATCTCTTCCCTTTTAGCCATTTTACTGCCCAAGAGAACTCTTCATGCCAAGTGCCCACTGGTCTGTTTTGATTACAAGCTAGTAGGATCCTTCCCCACAAGAGTTTTGAGAACCTACAGTTGAAAAATAGATGATCTCTTAACTCCTCATCCCCACTGCAGAGCAAGCATTCCATATGAACTTAACATCCCCACAAACACATTTTGGTTTTAGTTGGTAGTCTGTCCAAGATTGTCATCCAAGAGATAACTGAGTGTCTTGGAATTAAGAGCTTGCACTAGACCAGTCTGTGCCAATCCACCTTGGGATGTTTGTGTCTCAATTCATTCCAAACATAAGCAGCCTTATAAGAAGAACCAGGCATTCTCCAAACCCATCGTGTTCCTTGCTGCTGCATGAAAGTGAGAGCCATACTCCTTAGCTTCAACAGCTTCTTACAGCTCCAGCTGAGTCTCTGAAGATACGGTAGCTGCATTATGTTTCTTCCTTTCAGCAAAGGCCACCTATCATCTTCGTGGACCCTTTGCGCCTATATTACTCCAGTTGGCTCGCATATCCAAGCGTTAATTTTGTTTCTCAGTTTATGGATTAAAAATATATATATATATATTTGATGCATTGTCAGTGTATAAATTTATATACTGATAGTGAATCTTACAATGACATCTCATTAAAAATTAACCTTTAACCTTAACTTTAACTCTAATCCTAACTCTAACTTTAATTCTACAAAAAATTAACTTTTAACTGGTGCATCGTAAGATGCATTGTCAATGTATAAACCTATACACTGATAATTGATCAAATATTAATCCATAAAAAAAGCATGATTGCTTTAAGTAATTTAAAAAAAAAAATTAATTATTCGATGTTCATGAAGTAATATAAACTTATTTCACATTCCTAGTCGAAATTCAGGCTGAATAAGGGAACAAAATCTCTAGTCCGTACACTATGACTAATTAAAGAACGACATAGTTAATCTGTTGGCCTATATTTTTGTTCACATGCATGCAGGGCTTTATTATACAGCTAATTAAGACTAAGATAAAATAATGGAAATATTATTAGACTGAGGGATGTCCTTAATTTTGCTACTTAAATAATGGCCAATTAAGCACACAAGTCGTAGTGAATTTTGATCCAGTCATTGATTTTGGTGCCATGCCATGCTGAAACCGATGCCCGGAGGCTGGAGCTATAGCTCGCTTCCTGCCCTGCATCATTTTATGTTGCCGATGACTGATGAAGCCTGAAGGATATGAAAATAGGAAGCATATATAAGCATTGCACTTTGGTCTTATTATTAATTATCAGAAAGGAAACAAGTTAAATATTTATTATAGATCACAATAGCTTTTAATCTAGTTTATGAAGTAGTAGTGGCCGGCACTACTACTAGTACTAGCTAGGGACTAAATTATCTTGTTATGGCGACCGATATACATGGACAAGCAGCTGTATACCTTTGTTAAAAACATGTTCCAAAGGTTTCATTCAAAAATATTTCTAGAAGGTGAGTTTTTTTGGGAATCATCGATCAAATACTGTAACACATGCAATGATTACTTCATGTCAAATAATTTTAAATTATATTTTTGTACAATAGGGGTGCATCAAATGGCAGTTAGGCTGACTTCAATTACTTTGATTAATGAATAATATCATGCTTAAATTTGCTTTTCCTTCTATGTTTCTTGCGCATGGTTATAACTTATATCTCATTCATCAAGTTCAATTTTGGCATCATTGGAAATACTTGAATTAATTAACTCTTGTATTTATTATCAAAAAAAAATTGGCATCATGTTTTTGCAAATTTACTAGAGATGTTACCATTTTGGACAAATTGTTAACCTGCTAACTGCCTATAGTTATTGTTAACCTGTTTGCAAAAGATGAAATCATTTGGTATTAATTAAGTTTGAAGTTGTTTGAGTTGAATCATTTGCTATTACTTCTGGTGTCGCGTGAAAATTGAAAAGGAAATGTTGTGCAACGTGGAGTGAAACCAATGGATGAGATCATCAAGAGCGGGGAAGAAAAAGGAATCCTGTCGGCGAATTTGGTAAAGCAAATTTTTCGGGGTTTTCAGGCACTAACAGGATTCCACGTGTAACAAAATTATCCGTACTACAATACAATTTGGAGGATCCTATAAATGGGTGTAGTTCCATGTTCCTTTTTGGTATCGGATCCTCCTTTGCCCCAAGAATGTTTGGAAATACCCTTTAGCCTTTAGCTTTAGGTTAAATCAATCAAATAGAAACAGCAAAAGCAGAGAAAAGAGAGATATGGAGGAGAATAAAGCAGTGATCAATTCCAGCAGGTTCAAAACGGTTTGCGTCTTTTGTGGAAGCAGCTCCGGCAACCGGAACTGCTATCGTGATGCTGCCCTTGAGCTGGGAAAAGAACTGGTATTCTATTCTCGATCTAATTCTCTGATGCCTCTTCTTTCTTTTTGTTCAGCTAGCTTGCTAACAACTTTTAACTGAGCTCCTTCCTTGGGTTTTAATTTCTTGGCTCAAGGTCTCCAGGAGGTTGGATCTTGTTTATGGAGGAGGAAGTGTCGGGTTAATGGGTTTGGTTTCTCAGGAGGTCCACCGAGGTGGAGGACATGTTTTAGGGTACGTACGAATACATATATTCCTGATTGGAAATTGATTTTCTTCTTCAGTTACTGAATTCGTTTCTTGTTACTATATATTCTATATTTTCTTTTTGTTGATTTTCTTTCTTTTATCCGCAGAATTATCCCCAAAACTCTGATGAGCAAAGAGGTCTCTACAATCTTTCCTGTTTGGTTTTCGGATACGACGTCACTGACTAAACCATGATGCATAAATAAATATGCTTTTGTTTTCGTTAAGCAGATAACAGGGGAAACAGTAGGAGAGGTCAAACCTGTTGCGGACATGCACCAAAGGAAAGCTGAGATGGGTCGCCATTCTGACTGTTTTATCGCCTTACCAGGTCTCTTTCAAGTTTCATATCTCAATCTCTCTCTTAAAATCAATAATCTAATTTACTTATTATGCCTAAGTAATTTATTGTTTGTTTTCAATTAATCAGGTGGATATGGAACCCTTGAAGAGTTACTAGAAGTCATAACATGGGCCCAGCTTGGAATCCACGACAAGCCTGTAAAGCCATTTCATGTCTCATCAATTCATCATGACGAATCTATTTTGGCTTGAAACTGGGGTTTCTAAAACTATTCCAACTTTTTTTAACTCTTTTTGTTTCATATCATGACAACAGGTTGGCTTGATTAATGTGGATGGCTACTACAATTATCTGCTCACCTTCTTAGACAAAGCCGTGGATGATGGCTTCATTAAACCATCCCAACGTAATATCGTTGTCTCTGCTCCAACTGCGAGAGAACTTGTCCAAAAACTTGAGGTGGGTTTTCAACGTTTCATAGTAGCATATATCACAGGTCAATTATTATTCAATAATTCTTGGGTCCATTTTAGTAAGAAGTAATATTATTTATTTATTTATTAAATTATTGAATTATTGAATATATCTGCTCCGAAAACTTAGGATAGTGTTTTGTTTGAATAGGAATACGTGCCAATGCATGATGGAATTGTTGCCAAGGCAAAGTGGGAGGCTGAACAATTGGAGCTCATTTCATCTTTGCAAACTGAAATTGCTCGTTAATTAGAGAAAGAGGACAAATGTCTCTTTCATTTTATTTATTTTTTTATGATTTTTCGGATCTGCAAATGTAAGTATGCAACTAGCTAGGGTTTCTCCTTTCAAATTTTTTATGTACTGTATTACTCTAGGATAGAAAGGAGAAAAATCCATGGGATAAAAAAATAAATTAAGCAAAATTTTTAGGTGGTTGTTAATTAACTACTTGTGTTGGATAAAAATGGCAAGTAGCAATTGGTTGTCATATGCTTACTCTGTAAAAGTTGCAAAGAAAAGAACAATTAAGGAAAAACAAAAAAAAAAAAGAGCAGCTTTTTATTTTCTTTTCCATGCCTGCTGTTTCTGTTCTACTGCTGTGCAGATACCCCATCTCTCACACTCTTGCTTGCAATATTTTGAGCTATTGTAGTTTGGAGGTAATGATTTCATTATAGAGTATTCTCAAAGTTTTTTTTTTTATTTTATTTTCTAAATTTAATGTGCAGTCCTTCAAAAATCATGAACCCAATAGAAAATTTGTGCTCATCACAGTGAATACTGAATAGTAACTGGGAAAGAGGAGGTTCTAGTACTTCTTCCAGCCTACCAGGACTGGAGTGGTAGAAAAAAGCTTGGCAAAGCCATAATTCATATATATGTAGTATCTTAAACTTTTGTCCTACTTTTGCTTTTTCTGATTTTCCCCGTCAAGAGAGACATCTTTAATTTAATTGGAGACAGGGAATGAAGATTAGCTAACTAAATCATGACGGCTTAACAAACCGCGAAAGGGCTGGCTCGTTGAGGATTAGAATTCCCAATTTTCCAATGTCCACTTGCACTATTTCTTTCTGATGAATTTCTATGGCCTTCAATCCACTCTACTATTTTTGAAATTTCTCCTAAAGAAAAAGAAAAAAAAAAAAAGCTGACTGTCAATCGTCCAAGTTCAACCAAAAGAAAAAAGAACAAAAAAACTTCTAAATCAAAGGCTAAGTAGTAAGTAGTGGTATATTAACTATTAAGTAGTAACATTTTCAAAATAATAATAAGATGTAAATTTATCTTTATATATATGTGGGTATTTTAAATTTATTATCAATCTTTCAATTCGTGTAGCTTTATCATCATATTTTTTTAATGAGGTGTTACTGTAAGATTCATTATTAGTATATAGAACTATACACTAACAGTACATCAAATACAAACCCTTAAAGAATGGATTTATATTTGATGCACTGTGAGTGTATAGATCTATACACTAACAATGCACCACATCATGTCACCGGTTAAAAGTTACGTTTAGAGTTTAGAGTTAAGATTTAGGGTTTAAGGTTTATTTTTTTAATGAGGTGTCACCAGTGTATAAAACTATATACTGACAGTACATCAAATACAAACCCTTAAAAAATAATCAATAAAAAATTATGTTAGAAATTGTTTTACAGTTCAAAAATTAATTTTCAAAATGATAAAAGTATGGAAAAATAATCATGAAGCTAAAATATGAGATTTTCTTTTTATTTCTTTTATTATGGTATTTTTTTAATTAAATATAATGTCACAAACTTTTTCTTTTTCTTTTTTTATTTCATCAAGACATTTTTTACTGCATACAATAATACATATTTTTCAAAAAATTTAATTATAAAATAATTTATAGCAAATTTTATTACTGAATATGATGATAAATTTATTCTAAAAATTAAAAGTATAACAATAAAATTACAAGAATTAAAATATTAATAATATATTTAGAGTACTTAAATAAATAAAATAATAAATACGTATGTTATAAAAAATTAAAAAAAGTAGTACAAGGGCAAGCGCTTTGGGGCATGGGGCATCTGAGATATTGAGATGTGCCAATTGAGTTTTCCGTACGTGATGGGATCATTGATATTTGGTGTTGGGTACCACTTTCACGTGTTCCTTATCCGAACTCTGGCCTATCTAACCGAGCAATCAACCTCGCCACGCCAGTCCCCTTCTTTTACGCGTAAACTTTTCCATGTTAGATATTTTGATCAGTCTTACTCTTTAATTATCAGCCTCATGCTGCAGCTTCGGTGTCGGTGCTTCTTTCTTGCATGTTTATCCATTCCCTCAGTTGCCTTGCCTTACGTGAGTGTGCGAGATAATATCATGATTGAATCAAATATATTATCTTCTGTTGATTAACAGATACTACTAAGGTAATTTTACCACCAAACACCTCTTCAAAAAGCGTAGAGGTCCACACGTACGTTACGGTTACAACAGAGAATTTTTGTTTGCAGAAGGAATGTCTCGTCGGATGCTTTTGGAGGATCCAGCTAATCATGGAGAGAGTCCATATTCAATGGGCTCACAAAATGTATCCCCACCTGATAAGTGTGACTCATCAACATTTAATACACTGGACCTCGACTCCAGCCTCGAGTGCCAATGTGCAATGCATGCATGCACTAGGGAACTCCAGATACAATATGTCTTTTTTACTTTTGAGTGAGAATAAATGGGAAAAATGCCAAAGGAGTTGAGACAAAGGGAATGTTGCAAGAAAATACGTCCCCATCAGACATCAAAGCATTACTTCTCCTCCACACCCCCACTCCCCAACTGAAAATAACCCCAACCCAATTTCTTCCATTTAAATGATCTTTTTTGCATTTACAGGGTTCGGCTGTGCCCTGTGGGGGCTTTTGGACTTGGGACTGGGGAGTTCCGCTAAGTTTTTGGGAATCCTTAATGAGCTGTTGGTCCTTCTGGCACTCACAGTCAATTGGGCCCAGTGGAGTTGCAACTAGTTGTTTTGGGGCTTGCTTGGGCCCCTACAGAATTAAAGACGTTTGCAGTGAGGTAAGCCATGTTCTACTAAACTCCGCAGCTATATATTTATCTCGTTCTCCAGTCGTAACGCACTCTGAATCAATAGGGCAAGAAAAGAAAAGAAAGGCAAGGCTGGCATCCACCTCCATTCTCATGCATTGATGAAATGCTTCAAGCTTTTCTGACAATCGTTTCTGGTGTTGCCGCTTTTCAATTTGAACAATTGGTCATACCAGAACTGCACGATATAACCACTGGATTTCCCTTTGTTAGGTGATGTGTCATTGTTAACAACTTTTTCAGTATTTGACCAATGGGCCATGGATGATATTCAAGCCCAAGGATCAATTAAACTCAAAAAATGCCCAATTATTGCCCACCGTCCCATTCTTTTCTTTCTTTTTCTTGGAAATTTGGGATGGGTCAGGGGAGGGTGGGGTTTGGGTTGGGTTGGTCTCAAATTACAATAATCACGTCACCGACTTTCAACAAGCTTTTCTGGAGTGTCCAATAGGGGCCCAATGTTAGTTTATGAGGATTGCCACAACCACAAATATGATAATAACGACTGCGATTAAGAGGTTAGACTTTTTATCATTGAAATATTTAGTACAAATATTTGTTAATAATAAATATCATTGAAATATTTAAATAATATTTAATTTTTATACAACCTTTTAACTTTAAAACTACATGAAAGTAATTTTAAAATTTTATTATTAACAAATAATTTTTATCATAAAAATAACTCAAATTATCAATTAAAATATTATTTTTAAATATTTAGTACAAATGTTTGTTAATAATAAATATCATTAAAATATTTAAATAATATTTAATTTGCATATAGTCTTTTAATTTTTTAACTACATGCGAGTAATTTCAAATTTTATTATTAACAAATATTTTTTATCATAAAAATAACTCAAATTACCAATTAAAATATTATTTTTAAATATTTAGTACAAATATCTGTTAATAATAAATATTATTAAAATATTTAAATAATATTTAATTTGTATCCAACCTTTTATTTTTTAACTATATGAGAGTAATTTCAAGATTTTATTATTACTAAATTTTTTTATCCTAAAAGTAACTCAATTTAAAATATTATTTTTAAATATTTAGTATAAATATTTTTTTATAATAAATATCATTGAAAAATTTTAAAATTAATAAAATTTACATTTTTTTGATAAGGGTAATTTCGAAAATTATCATCACATTCCCAGGATTTTAATTAGCACTTTCCCATATATACCAAACGCTGGAAAGTTACATTCCCAAGAATCACATTCTCAAGAATCACATTCCATGGAATATGATTCCTGGGAAGGTACCAAACGCCCCCTTAGAGCATAGGGAATCCATTGCAATAGCAAAGATGGTAGTTATAAACTAAAATTGGCTAAGAGGATAAATGTAAAGCTGCAGTCTGCAACTTAATCAAACTCCATCCAGTTAGTTGTTATTTGGCTCAATGATACTTATGTAAGCAAAATGTAGTTTCTGGCCAATAGCAAAAGCTGATATTCTACTTCACCTTTTTGCATGGTCGTTTTGAGAAGAAAAAAAAAAAAGATAGGGGGGGATTATTATATCGTTTCATCACTACATGAGATCAATGTAAAGCTTGTTGTTTAATGCAAATTTTATCAGAGCTTTTTATAGGTTTAGGAGAGAAGATAAGAGATCAGTTAAAGGGAAATTATAGCTTAAATTTGTATGACAAATCATATGCACATAATGTTGGATAATTTTCAGCATACGGAGGAAAAACCGGATGGCAGTTCCTTTCAAAAACTAGGACGCCACTGGAGATGATCTAGTTTTGTAATGTAACAAAGACAAATGGATTGCTACTCGCTCAAATTATTAAGAAGGGAGATTCTGGTTTTGTCAAGCTGCCTGAACATTCTCTCTAATTCATCTTCAAGGCCAAGGTACCAGCTGTTTCAGCAAAGTCTAATGCTAATATTAAGAAGGGATCCTCAACTCTAATGCTACCAGCGGTTTCAGCAATCAGGAAATAATTCATGTTCTTTTCCATTTCATTGATATTCCCTTCTAGTTCTTCACATGCTATACGTGTTGCTCGAATCGCTCTTGAAACCAAAGACCAAGGGCCTGGCCTTTATCTTGCCTTTGGTTCAGGAATGGATAACAAGATGGACTCAATCATTGAGAGGCTGATTTCTTCTACTTCCTTTAGAATGCAAACAAATAGCCGCTAGATTGCTGCTTTTGTCGAGAAGCACTGGGCTCTATTCCTTCCTAATTTTCATATAAGTAGTTGGAGCTTGGCTCCGAACTCTAGCTTGATAATGTACATAACTCATTCAATTTGCAAATATATATATACACTGCAATTTGCAATTTGCAGACAAGCCCCTTGTATAAAATGGGGATGTCATTGGATATGAGTAGATCAAGAAATGACCTAGGGGCATTGATTAATGGTTGACTATGGTGAGAAGGGACACTCTAGTTTTAATCAAACACCTGAAGGCACACTCCAATCCCTCTTCAAGTTCCTGAATAGTTGATTCGAAGGCCTCCAAATTCTTCACGGCTTTCTGTACTTGGGTGACATCAATGCTTTTGGCTGACTTGTGCTTAATAAGCGCTTCTAAAGCATCATCTATTTTAGCTTCTTTGTCCTAAATCTCAAAAGATACACGCTTGGATTGGATCAATTTTGAGATCAAGGACCAACCAGTTGACTTTGATTTAGGGGAGTAAAGAAATGACAATAGGGACTCGAAAACTGTGAGATTAACGGCCTCAACTTCTTTTAGCATGCTAACCAAGGCCACAAAGTCATTTGTATTAACCAGGATTGCCACATTGCTATTTTTGCATCCTCTCATGTTGCCAAAGCAGTTGCAATCAATTTTATTTACTTGTTTGCTTGAGGTGAAGTACTTCCTAATCTCATTTGCTAGAATTTATAAAATCCTGACAGAATATAATACTGATATACACAAGTAAACTGCTCCATGGCTGCACGACAGGAGGCCACCATTAGAATTATGCATTCTGATTCTGAATTTGGATCCAATGAATCGTGTGAATTACATAGAACTTCACGCTATAATGAGGTATCCTCATGCTTTAACATTCATGAACCTTGATGCACTTAAAAAACCCAAATGATTTAACTTAAATAATGTCGGTTGCAGCATTTCCTCGAAGGAATTAAACAATAAATTACAAGTATCAGGCAATTGAATGAGTAATGTCTAGATCAAAATTAACTAATCTGGGCCACTTTGAATGTGCGAATACTTGTTGTTAGTTATTAGTTATTACCAATACAAACTATTTCAATCAATCCAGTGTTAAAAGGAAAGAAAATCAAACGCGAGACATGTCCACGAGTCAACAGCATCTTCCTATTGCTTGAAATGCTGGTGAGGCAACCCAGCATTAGCCTTCGTCGCCTACATTTAGGTTAAATTTAGCTGCTTTGATGCGTGAGATAAGAGACTCCCCAATATTTGATAATCCTTTCCTACCAACCAACTTCACCCCAAAGTTGCGATGTAACAAATTCATCCTGTTCCCATCTCCATTCAGTTCACTTAACTTAATTGTTTGCTTCTTTGTTATCAAGCCATAAAGACACAAGTAACTCGAGTCTAATTTATCCCCCTGAAATTTGACCCTTAATAATGCATGAGATCCAAGATCATTTGAATGGGGATCAAACAAAGCTGAGAAGCTCCCGAATGTCAGATCAGGGTTCTCAAACAATTTATTCAAACTATCACTTTCCTCGATATCATTATTAGCTTTGTCAGTCAGAGCCAATGACCTCCTCCTGGCCACTCTAAGTATGTTAGCAGCCTCTCTCATGCCACTTAAAAATGCTCCATGCATTGTGGCAGGATACTGCTTATTAGTTGCCTCACCTGCAAAGAAAACTCTGCCATCTCCAACACTCTCGGCAAGAATATCGTAATCATCCCCTGATGAACCAATAGCAACATAAGAGTAGGATCCATATGTGAAGCAATCCTTCCCCCACCGGGTACAAACAGCCTGAACAGGATCTGGAACAACAATCCCTTTTGGATGAAAAATGCCACGCAATATATTTAATACCCTTTTCACAGACTCAACGGGAGACATCATTTCAAACTTGATTGCTGCACCTCCAGCAACAAGAGCAACAAGAAGTGGCCCTCCTGACACAGAAGAGTAGCTATAAAACAAAAAGAACTCGCCTCTCATGCTCGAGTCTTCTGTCAGGTGGCCAAAAGTATCAATCTCTCCACCCCAAAAACTGTATGGAAACAACATAGCAACCTTATTCAGCAACCCAAATCCTAGTCTCTGAATAGCATCCTTCTTTCTTTGTGGAAGCTCAGGAACAAATTCTATCGATCCCTTCTTGAGAACTCCTAATGGAACTGTGCAAAGAGCCATATTCCCACCAAATTCCTGCCCACCGGCATAAACCCTAACCCCATCAATACCATACCTGATACTCTGCACAGTCCTCCCATAAAAAATGGGAAGGTCCTCAGCAAGTGCTCGAACAAACCTCTCATTGCCGCCAGGTATAAAACAATGATCACCACCCATCTCATACGGATCATCTTGATCCCAATACGCCATTGACAAATTAGCCATCAAGGAAGCATTAGCATATTCTAAATTTGCAAGATGCCAATTCAACAGCATCCTCTCCTGTGAATCCTCAGCTACCTTGTAAACACTCCTAAAGGCTTCTAGTGCGGTCCCTAATGGAACATCAACTGATTTAACTTCCTCAATCATAGAATGCCTAAGCTTACAGACCCTATCCAATAACTTATTAAAAGAAACCTCTATCCTAGAATCAACATCAGCATCTACTGCCTTTCCATCTGGCAAATACAAAGGGCAAATATCTCGCACCTTATGAAGAGGTAATCCCATTTGCCTTGCAAGAACCCCAAGTGGATTCCCATTTATTCCGGTGAGAACACTCCCACCAAGATCCGCTGCAGCCACCACCCCATCCCCGTTCATCTTCCTTGTCTTCACGCGCCCCCCAGGGCGCGTCCTGCCTTCCAAGACGACAACTTTAAACCCCATCGAAACTAATTGCCTCGCCGCAACCAAACCGGCAAGACCCGCACCCACAATTACCACATTGGCTCTTTCCACACCATCAAATGACTTCAATTTCGCTTCTTTAACCGCCGGGGCTAATCCAAAATTAACGTAACCGTGTTCAAGTAGAAAATTGTATGCTGCGTCCACTAGGTTTTTGTGCTCAACTCGGATTGATTCGAGGGCGTGCTCACGCGTCAACCAGACAGATACATTGGATCTCCAGCGAGCGAGAATGTGGTTTCTTACAACGATGTAGTTAGCTTGCTCTTGGCCTCCGATTATGGACACCACATTGGCTTCGATTTCCTCTTCGGTAAGAGAATCAACAGGGAAACCGACTGAGATCGCGATTAAAGCTTCGGTGTCCATTTCTTTAGCGAGGCCTGATATTCTAGGGCGACGGTTCTTCGAGAAGGATGGGTTGGCGTTGAGTTCAGTAAAGAAACGCTTTCTGCGGCGGCGTCTACGAACAGGTGGACCAGGCTCGGTGGGATTTGAATTAGAGTTTTGGGGTTGTTCGTCGGGGACGGGGTCGGAGGATTCATCTTGGGTATCCGAAATAGGGGGGTCGAGGGTCGTATCGGGGTTCTCTTGGTCTTCGGGGTTGGTGTTTTCCGGTGATGAGTCATCGTCGGAAACGACATCGTTAGGGTTCTCGGAGGCTTCTTGGGGAGGCTCCATTTTCGGGGTTTCAAGTTTGTGGTTTATCACGAGATTATTGTTTTGGGCTTTGGGTGTGAAACTGTGAATTGAATCAAAAAAATATAAATAAATAAAGATTGTCGTCTCGCCGCCACCCTCCGGTCGTTTTACTTCTGCCCATGAAATGAGTCCGAATCGTGACATTGGGCCAACGCACAATTTGAAACCTACTTATTAGAAAAATAGTAGACTCTTTACTTTAGATTTCGGAGTGAACTAAAGCCCAGAGTTAAAACAGACCCTTAAATGATATAAATTAGTACAGTCAGGGCTTTTGGGCTTACAAAATTTCATGGTGCCTTAGGGCTAAGGACCATTAGTCCATTTAATATCGAACGAACCCATAGATTTTGTTTCGTTGTAATTGTTTTTGGGAGGATTTAACACAGCTTGGGAATTGGGATGTTGCCCCAACCAGAAATGATATTACGTACTATTAACTATTAAGTATGAACTATCTAATTACAATATTTTCTGGTCTAAAGAATTGCTGGATTACAATTTTTATGGAGTATATTTTGTGGTTCTTCTTTTTGCACGAAGTATTAATAATTTCTTCCTGAGATTTTCTTGGCAATTAGAATTTGTGAGCTCAGTAATGAAGGTTATCGTTCGTGTCTATTTCTGAGCCTAAAAATACAAGATAATTTACAACGGGTGGATAATACGATGAACACGTAGCGCAACACCTGCAACATCAAAGTACATGGCGTTGCTTTATCCAACTCGAAATCAAAATCAAAGCCCAAATGAAAAACCTCAAAATCAACACATCATTTGCTTTCTAGCAATTCATATTTCCTGATTACAGTTTCACACACCAACTCAACTAAGAATAAAGGGCAACCCAGACCAAAGCATAGTATATAACTGTAGTAGCAGAAACCGATAGTCTCAGCTCTCATTTGCCAATTCAATGGCTAACTCCTTGCTCTCATCAAACTTTTTTGGAACCCAAATCTTACTGTCTCCTCCAACTCCAAAAACTACAAGAAAGTTCCAAGTAACTCAGTCTATCCTCAACAAGAAATCCAACTCAAAACAGACCATTAAAACCCTCCAATCTCATGCCACTCTAGCTGCCTTACTCTTCTCTTCGGTAACCCCACAAGCACTAGCCGTTGATAACGCCCCGCCCACTCCCCCGCCTGTAATCGAAGCCCAGCCAACCAAGCCAAGCCCATCGAACCAGTCACCCTTCTCTCAAAATCTCCTCTTAACTGCTCCCAAGCCTCAATCTCAATCCTCTGATCTTCCAGAAGGCAGCCAATGGAGGTACAGCGAGTTCTTGAACGCAGTCAAGAAGGGGAAAGTGGAGAGAGTTAGGTTCAGCAAAGACGGTTCTACCCTCCAACTCAGTGCCGTTGATGGCCGTCGAGCCACCGTGGTTGTCCCCAATGACCCTGACCTTATCGACATTTTAGCAATGAATGGCGTCGATATTTCGGTATCTGAGGGTGAATCTGGTAATGGACTTTTCAATTTTATTGGGAATTTGTTTTTCCCTCTCCTTGCTTTTGCCGGATTGTTTTTCCTCTTTCGTCGGGCTCAAGGTGGACCAGGTGGCCCCGGTGGGCTTGGCGGACCCATGGATTTTGGACGATCCAAATCCAAGTTCCAGGAAGTGCCAGAGACTGGAGTTACCTTTGCTGACGTAGCTGGAGCCGACCAGGCAAAATTGGAACTCCAAGAAGTTGTTGATTTCTTGAAGAACCCAGACAAATACACAGCTTTAGGAGCTAAAATCCCGAAAGGTTGTTTATTGGTAGGCCCTCCTGGTACTGGGAAGACTCTATTGGCGAGAGCAGTGGCAGGAGAAGCCGGGGTTCCGTTTTTCTCATGCGCTGCTTCAGAGTTTGTAGAGTTGTTCGTTGGAGTAGGCGCGTCCAGAGTAAGGGATTTATTCGAGAAGGCAAAATCGAAGGCGCCTTGCATTGTATTCATAGATGAGATTGATGCTGTTGGGAGACAGAGAGGAGCTGGTCTTGGAGGAGGAAATGATGAGAGAGAGCAAACAATTAATCAGTTGTTGACTGAGATGGATGGATTTTCGGGGAATTCCGGTGTCATTGTTTTGGCAGCAACTAACAGACCCGATGTTCTTGATGCGGCTTTATTGAGGCCTGGTAGGTTTGACCGACAGGTTACAGTTGATAGGCCTGATGTCGCTGGGAGAGTGAAGATTCTTCAGGTTAGCCATTTATCAACTCATTGCTTACTTGATTATTTTCAATGTAGTTGGCAATGGCATGTCAAATTTGAGTGAAATGAATGCGTCCACTTGGAAAATAAGAGTTGTAACATCACAATGAAGTTCCCATTTCTGTTTCAATTAGAATTGCAAGTGTCTCCATGAATTGCTCATCATTCAAAATCTTTGTTATCATGCATTAGAATTTTATAGTAAAAATTTTAGCTTGCAAATCCGTTGTCAACCATGTCCTTGTTCCTTTCTTCTTTGTTGTGCTAAACTTCTAATGCCTTCTTAGGTAGAAGGGTTACTATTTCCTAGTAAGATTTCCAGTATTGCTTTGCGACTTGCAGGAAACTAACTTCTACAACCTTAACACAGTAGATCTTTTTTCTTTTCCTTTTATCTACTGCTCCTATTAGCAGTAACTGTACAAACTTGATACTTCTCACTGAATCTATCCAACAATATGCTGTTGTCCTCAACTTCATTGTTGAGTTTCTCACCTTTGACCCTTTTATTGACTCTTTCTCGATCCATGCTCTTTTATATTGTAGGTGCACTCTAGAGGAAAGGCACTTGCAAAGGATGTTGACTTTGATAAGATTGCAAGGAGAACCCCGGGTTTCACTGGAGCTGATTTGCAGAACCTGATGAATGAAGCAGCCATTTTTGCGGCCAGGCGTGACCTCAAGGAAATAAGCAAAGATGAGATATCTGATGCTCTGGAGAGGATCATTGCCGGACCAGAGAAAAAAAATGCTGTTGTCTCTGATGAGAAGAAGAAATTGGTTGCCTATCATGGTATGCATTTGTTCCCTGGTTTTTGCCTTGTCTATGATTTGATCCTGGGTATTTGACTTTCTGTATGCACTCCAATTCACAGAGGCTGGCCATGCTTTAGTTGGTGCACTTATGCCTGAATATGATCCTGTAGCCAAGATTTCTATCATTCCTCGTGGTCAAGCTGGTGGCCTTACCTTTTTTGCCCCAAGTGAAGAGAGGCTTGAATCTGGTCTCTACAGCCGAAGCTACCTAGAGAACCAGATGGCTGTTGCACTCGGTGGAAGGTTAGTTTCTCAAGTTTTATCTCAGTCTTAAACAATTGGTCTGAGGAGTATGCCCAACCTTAAACTTAGGCCGTGTTTGCTGTTGGATGAGATAGGATGATCAGATCAGATTCATGTGTATAACTAAATCCTATGTTAAAAGGACAACAATTTTAGTTTTAAAATCTGCCACAAAGGTAGGAAATGCGAGAACAGTATCCGGTGGTTGCCTTCGTCTTTCTATTCTATCCAGCTTATAACCTTATTCAAGGAACTTTCTTCTCATTACTTGCGCAGGATTGCCGAAGAAGTAATTTTTGGTGAGGAAAATGTGACAACAGGAGCATCAAATGACTTTATGCAAGTCTCACGAGTGGCAAGGCAGATGGTTGAAAGATTTGGATTCAGCAAAAAGATTGGACAAGTTGCCATTGGTGGACCTGGTGGAAATCCTTTCTTAGGTCAACAGGTGATGTTCTTCAATTTAGTATTACTAATATTTGTATTTGTTACCTGCATGATGCTCATGCCATTTACTACCTTCTGTTGTTGGTTTTTTACATAATCTGACTTGTAATTCCATTCTAGATGTCGTCTCAAAAAGACTACTCGATGGCAACTGCTGATGTGGTGGATGCCGAGGTAAGGGATCTAGTAGTGACTGCATATGCAAGGGCAAAACAGATAATCACAACCCACATTGACATTCTCCACAAGCTTGCTCAACTTCTGATAGAGAAAGAAACTGTTGATGGAGAAGAGTTTATGAGCCTCTTCATTGATGGAAAAGCTGAGCTATACGTTTCTTAGAATTATACATTTTATGGTTTAAGTCTCCATTGAGTCCTTGTACTACTATCAAATGCTTACTTTTTCTTCCGGTAATTAAAGAAAATCGATAAGGCTGCAAGAGTTAGACTCAATAGTTGGTGCCAGTATGATGTGGCAATGAAAATATAACAGTGGCATTTTTATTTTTCTTAAAATTTAGTGACGTGGACAATAAAGAAATTGAATACAATGCCAGTTTTATTTTCTTCTCTTTTTTTTTTTTTTGGTTACAAATCCTCATAATAACAATAATGACTAATGAGCCTTGACTTGAATCAGAATGGAATAATGGATGATTTCTTCAGCCTGTTCTGTTTAAAAACTTGAGTCTCATAAGAGAAGTTTTCCAAGCTTATTCTCCTCTTTGTCGGGCTGGTTTCTGTCTGAATATATAGTTTTTGCACCATAAAGTTCATGCTGGAAAACCCTGGAAGCTTAATTAGATTAGAGACTTCACTAAGAGGTTAATTTGCACCTTAATTTTCTTGTTTTTGGTGTTTTTCTCGGCAACATTTCTACGAGGACTATCATCAGAAAAACCAATTATTTCATTAAGATGACAAAAAAAAGAGGTGATGACAGTGCCAATAGAAGTGCCAGTGCAAAATACAAGTGCCTCCCTCCCTGGATAGCACATGCCATATTTGAACGGAAACCACAATTCCAACATTCCACTATACATGAATCTCACATGTCTGGTTACAACAACAGCCATAATAATTGATCTAAGCCCCTTACAAAAGAATATTACAGAGCCACAACTTGAACTTCTCAAGATCCTTTCCCACCCCGTTGCCTTTTTTCTTCTAGAGCAGCAGCTTCATTCAACATGTCAGCTGCATCCTTGTGCATGTCTAGCTTGGCAAGGGCAACAGCCTGCATGTAAAATGCTGTCGACCAGTCAGGGAAGACGCATTGCGCTTGCATTGCATCTCGGAGGGCAGCATCTGGTTGATCACAGAGAAGATGACAAAGACTTCTTCGTGCATACACAGTTGGAGAAACCATGGTTCCAACGTCTATGAACTGCAAAGAAAATGGGATCAAATTAACCAACCATTAATGCGTAAAAATGCTATCCTTCTTTTTCTACCTTAGCCGATTATCTATATACAGAATGCTATCATCTAGCTTATTCATCTTAACCTCATTGTTTGGAGCCTGTGGGAAGAATTGCAGCAATTGGTTCCCCAGGACCACGCTAGATATACCAAAATAACAAACTGGCACCTAGAAGTTCTTGAGCTGCCAAAAAGTGCTCCAATGCATGAAGCATAAGAAGCAATAAGGATCTCAAATTTCCAATTTGCTTACTTTATTACATCACTTGGCTCAAAATCAAAGCTTAAGATTTCCCTACCCTCATTTATATATTGAGCTAAAAATCCCCAGGGTCCAACTGATAAATTACCAGAAGCACCATTAAGTTAATGAATTCAACAGGTCCTAGGCCCTTTTGGGACCAAACAATTGCTGTGCATGAATGTCATCTCTTCATCCCAGTACGGAATGGAATGTATACCTGAGAATAACACTCTATAGCGGTTTTAAAATCTTTGTCACGAAATGCTACATCTCCACGCTTTCTTGCCTCCAACATATCTCTCATTTGTTGAGTCCACTCTTGAAAGGATAGCTGAAACCAGTCCATATCAAAAGGGATTTAGCACCACAAAATAGATAGGCATCCACAAATCAATATTTGTACAATCCAATTACCTCATTTGTTCCTTCATCATCTTTGTAATGTGTCATTACCAAAATTTGATGGATAGCTGTGAGATCCATCCTCGAACAGGCATCACCCATTGGAGACAGAGGGTGTTGAGGAGTAGGAGGCCCCTCCTCATGCTTGGGAATTCCCAACATCACATAAGATGGAACCTGCAAATGAAGACTCAAGATCCTCAGAGTCTGACAAAATACAAATTCTCTCCTTCATAAGAATATAACTGCAAATGCAAACAAGATTTCCTTGAATGCACATCCAAGAAGGAAAAAAAATGAGGCAATTTGGAGAAAGAGTGAAGGAGTATGAAAGACGGCTCACATCAGGTTTATTTTGCAATGGGGCAAGTGTAGTCACAAGATCTTTCGTATTTGGCCGCTCCCTTGGTTCATATTGCAAACATCGTGAGGCGAGATCAAAGACCACTGTCGCCTCTTCCGTTGAAAAGTTTCCCTCTAGATGTGAATCCATCAAGAGAAGAATGTTTTTGCCCCGTATCATATCAAGAGCCTGCATACAAATCAAATATAAAAAATAAATTTTTTTAAAGTAATACTCCAAAAATTACAACTTTGGATAAATAAGAGATAGAAGTAAAGACACGGAAAATCAAGTGGCAACAGAAATAATATTTTTATCCCTTACTTTTCATGAAGAATCTTCATATATAAATCAGGTGAAGTCATCTGATCCAAGAATTGAATGATGTATTATATCAAAACAAAGCCAAATGCGTCTATAGTTCTAATCTGACCATCCGTGAGAAATCACAATCCTTGGTACCCAAACATCCAACACTTTCAAATAAGAACCCTGTTCTAGAAAACTATTCAATTTTTCCCTTAGCTATCCCACCCTAGGTTTAACCACCACAAAAATATGCAGCTGAAATGGTGGAATCACTTCATTATGTATGTCCATTACAGCTTTCCAAGCTAAAAAGAATACTAAAAGGACAATTACTTACATGACTTGGAGGAATGTGCTTTCCACTGAGAAGATCCAAAAGGACAGTTCCAAAGCTGAATATAACACTTTCAGGAGTGACCCTTCCTAGAACACAGATGTTAATAAGTTAATCAAATTATAATCAATCATTCAAGTCAAGAATGATTCCCAGACAACTAATTCATGGCAAAAATTACTTTATCTTTGACAAATTATGCTGTTGCACAGCTTGGAATCCACAGAAGCTTAATGCATTATAATCAGATATATATATATATATATATATGAGATGGATGAACTTTTACTGTCCCTCAAACTTGCTATTAATCCCAGCTGTGTGAAAGCTAGCTACTTTAGAAAAAGAAAAAGAAGATACATTGGTGGTCTAACAACTACAGCATCACAAACTCCGTCCCCACCTCTTCCCCATATTTGGTAAAGGTGAATTGATTGCAGTAATTCTGACACGATCTATAAAGAGCAAGTTTCATTTGCAAAATAGAGACATCATTATAATCAATTTGATAGAGACCACTCAATTACTACAGATGTTTGCAAAAAGTCTGTTTCTGTAGTTATGCATAAAATTCTGTCAAGGCTCCTTCCCTCTATCTTAGCAGAACATATGAATGATAACACAAATCTAAACATTTCAAAACATTGACTAAATGACTAAGTTTTAGATTTACACATACAATGCGAAGGAAGATTGTTTTCTTTTTTTTGGAAAGAGCAGAGAACGAAATTAAATAACAAAAAGAGTTAAAGCAGTTACCATTTATTAGATACTCAGGAGGTGTATATGCAAGATTGGTACTATAACTTTTTCCATCCCTACTGTTCTTCATCAAGCCAAAACATGAAAGTCGCGGATCACCATTCTGCCAAAACCATTAACAAAATTACTGATTCGCTCTATAAAAGATCATAACAAATAGTAATACCAGAAAAAAGATAGTTGCTGCAACACCTCATCAAAGAGAACCCTATATGCATTCAAATCATGGTACAATGGATGACCTTCACTACTACAATAATCTAATGTTTCAGCTATATATAAAGCAACTCTCAACCGCATGGCCCACTCAATAGTCTGGTTCTCCCCTGTCAAACAATTAAAGAACTGAAATTATCTGCAAGCCAAAAATGAAAACGTCAAAAGGAAAGAGTAGACCAAAAATTATGTTTCCATTGGACAATACGGCAAAACAATATGATGTCATTTGCATTACTTGAAAAATAAGAATTAAGATAATATTATGCAGGATCTAACTGGTTGGGAATTAATTAGGTGGAAACAAATGTAATGAAACACATCAATAAACACCCAACACAACAGGTCAGAGGAAGTAATAATTGCACTTAAATTGAATTAAATTTAATTTGTTTTTGTTCAGAAAAAAAAAATGGTAGCTAACATTGGAACATACAGTGAAATAAATGCTTTGCAAGGGTATCATTGGGCATGTACTCAGCAACAAGCAATCTCTCGTCACCATCGCAGCAATACCCAATCAAATTCGCCGCTCTCTTATGTCTCAGCTTTCCAACACCCCATGCTTCATCCTTTAAGGAAAGATAAAATAAAAAAAAAACAACAAATATCAGCAGAATTGAAACCCTAAAAGTGGAAATAATTCAATGATTTGGTGAGGAAAAAAAAAAGAAAAAAAACGTACGGCGAATTGTTTTGGATCGGGCCAGGCTAATTTGGTGAATTTCTTGATGGCGATCCAACGGCGATTATTGTCGTTTTGGAGGCGACCTTTGTAGACCACATTGGGAGCCTTTTCGCCACTTTCCGATACGATGAAATCGGAGCTAAAGTTGTTGGTGGCAGCCTTAAGCTCAGCAAGAGAGAACTCCGAGAAATCAGGGACGCCTCCGGCCACACCGCCAAGGGAATCCGTTCCGTTGGAGGGTTGGGGAGGGCCATTATTGGTCTGAGTGAGGCGGTTGTTGTTTTTGTTGCTGTTGTGATTGGTTTTGTGGTGAGAGTCGCGTCCTCTCAGAAAGGACGATTCGCAGCAGCCCATAACTCAGGGGGTGAGTTGAATCAGACGACTAATATATAACCATAGGGATTCCTCTTCTTCTTCTTCTTCTTCTTCTTTTTTTTTTTTTAAATTATACTTTTGTTTTTATTCAATCAGTCGAAGAGGGGGAGGAAAGGAAGCTTTTGGGTTTTGGGGAGTTTTGAGGGAAATGGGGCGCTCGTGTGGGTGAGTGAGAGAGTGGAAGAGAGATCTAATAAAGAGTGCGAAGCTGCGGCAGCTTTCTCATCTCCTTTCTTTCTTTCACTCTTTCTCTCTCTATCTCTCCGTCCTGTCTTTCTGCCCTTTCTGCACTGACAAAACCTCTGTGGCTCTGTCCCTCTCTCCTGTTTTCTTCTTTTATTTTTTTTAAATAATAATAATTATTTTCTACTACTATTGAAGTGTCCTTTTTACGTGCTTGAAGGGTGTTTTTGTCCTTACAATTACTTACTAACGTCTAATTTTACTTTCTCGCGATATTTTGTACTTGTGTTCTTCCCGTAGGCTACGCTACCGTATACAAACTCCCGTTTTCCTTTTACGTTTTTCCAACAAAAATGTGTAGTGTAGGGCTTATTTATATTTTCTTGTTCTTTTTTTTTTTTTCTCCATTAAACTATATTTTATGAGTTCTTTTTTATGCACTGAGTATGGTACTTTATTAAAAAATTAACATTTAATCTTAATTATTAACCGATAATCTTAATTTTTAATTTTTAATCATTAATCTTTAATCTTATAAGTAATATTATAAGATATATTAATAATATATAACTTTATATATTAACAATACATCAAATACTAATCCATATTTTATTGCATCAAAGAGTTTTTCTTTAGAAACAAAACTAAACGATGTCTATACTGATATGATATACACTTTATGAGCAAAAAAAAGTTACTATATACACCTTTTCTTTTACAAAGATTTGAAACCACTCACAATCAGTAAATGAAAATTAATGAGTTTTGGCTTCATAAAAATAATAAAGTTGCACAATTTGGATAACTAATAATAGTACGAGTTTATTTTAGTTAAATATAATAGTTTAAGGATTTGTTTAATAGATATCTATAAATATTAATTAAAAATTATTTAATTATCAATTTAATTTTTTTTATATTTAATATATTATTTTTATTAAATTAAAAAAAATTTGTTAATTGTAATATTTTTTATATATATCATTTTAATCAATGTCTAATAACACTCATTAACCTTTTTCATTTTTAAATATAACTTAGATGACGTTTAGTTCATAATTTTAATTTTTGTTTTTTATTTTTTTAACAGGGTAGAGTTGCATGTCTCGTCGCTCCTGTCTCGCCTAACAAAAAATCTCAAAAGAGATAAACAGTATAAAAAATATGTATTTTATAAAATTTAAAATAAAACATTTTTTTATGAAATTAAACATCAAACTAAAATAAAATAAATTTTAATTTATAAATATTATTTTAAAAAAAAAAGTAAACGGGACAGGGGAGGCAGAACAATCAACATTTTCCTTTTTAATAAAAGATAAACTGACAAAAATAATAATAAAAAACAACCAAAAACAGTCCTTTAAGTGATAATTCTCTGACTTATAAAATTAAAAAACTCCAATGCAAATATATAAGAAAATCTTCATAAAAGTAACTCACTGAAATATAATGCATAAAGGGAACTAGTTGATTTAAAATAAACTTACATGAAGCCCCTAAAATAAAAATGCATGAAATTTACAAAATAAATAAGTACTCTAAATCAAATTTCGAAATAGAAAGCAAAACTCAATATCAAATTTTAAAATGGATTTATATTTGATGCACTGTCAATATATAGGTTTATACACTGACAGTGCATCCTACGATGCAATCTGTCGGATTAGAAGTTAATGCTTAGAGTTAGTAGTTAATTTTCTAATGAAATGTTAAGGTAGATAAATTTATATATTGACAATGCATCAAATACAAAATATAAGTTAAAATTGAAAGCAAAACTCCATAAAGCTGATAGGTTTTAGTAAGTTATATATTTTTATGATTTTGTTCCAATAGGCATTTAATTAAATTGATAAGTAGTAATAATATTATATATCTCACCAATCAATAATTATTGATTGCTATAAATAATAATAATGTATATTAATTCGACCTTTAGCCTTAACCAGTTATCGGTGGTCTTAGCTTTACATTATTCAGTGTCAATAGGTTACCTTATCCATTCTCTAATTTTTATATTATTTTTAAAATGTTCTATTAATAAATGCCTTAAATGTATTTTTTTTTTTTATAAAGATGGTCGTAGTTTAAGTTAAAAAAAAAAAAAAAAAGTTATTGCAGATAATGAGATTCAAATTTTAAACTTATTAAATATCACCTTTAAATAATAATTGTATGAACCAACTGTGTTAATTCTCAGATTTCAGTAATAATTATTTTTATAAATTTTAATGCATTAAAAATATACATTATCTAGTATATAATAATCTAAAAAAATAACTTAAAGATACTTCTAAATCCTAATTAGTAAAAATCTATGTTAAAATTAAACATTTTTAAACAGTAAAAATATTTGAAATATGTTAGCGAAAATTTTGAAACTAATCATTAGGTTGAGTGGGTTATTTTACGAAGGCATGGACTTTAATCTCTTTTATACAAAAATAAAATTAGAGGCATGGACTTGTGGCTCTTGAAAGTTGAAACCATCCGCCCCTGATTCTATGCCGAGGATTTTGCTGCAATTTTTATTTTTTAATTTTTGGTAACTCAACATTTTGACACTTGCATTTGTTGTGCGGAAGCGAATTGATATTACTAAAACCGATTTAAACACACTGAAAAAACACCGATATTTTACGTGGTTCGGCAACTGTGCCTACGTCCACGGGAGGAGGAGCTTGAAGCTTTGTATTAATGGAGTTTAGAGTACAAACATATACAGAATTCAAGGTGCTACACAAGCACTGAACTCACAACTCAACACAATACCGAATTACTCTATAAACACAGAGTATTTGCTTCAACAATTTAGCTCTAACTTACTCAACTCTACTCTACTCTCTCATTTTCTCTCTTACTCTACATGGCTATTTATAGCCATAATATCAAGGTGTGAATACTAAGCAAGTGGCAGCCACCATAGCCACCTTCCACCACCTATCTTGGTGTGAACACTTTGCAAGTGGTAGCCACCATAGCCACCATCCATTTGCAAGTGGTAGCTTCCATTATTGGTGGTGCAAGTGGTAGCTCCATTATTGGTGCTAAGCCACCAAATGTGACTTTGAGCCATACCATATTCCAACAATCTCCACCTTGGCGAGAATCCACAGAGAGAATTCACAGATCAGAGCTTCCTCCTTTCTCCTTCAAATGTACACACCATTACTCACATATCAGGGCACCTACTGCATTGGCATGATTCATCAATGCACTGAGCCTGAGTCAATTTTTTCTGTCTACTTCCCAAGAATTTTCTTAGCTTCTCCAAGATCATCTCGAACTCTGAGCTCAGTTGAGCCTTCAGCCTGTCGATCTCCACCTTGCCTTTTTCAGCAGATAGACAAATGATCCATCTTGAAGTTTCCGGAAATAAACACAGTGATCAAATTGACTGTGTGTGTACTTTTCATCCTGTCATGAAACAGTCCAACCGTTTGTACAGCTGTCACGGGATTGTTTCAGACCATACAGTGATCAGTTCAACTTGCTTTTGTAATCTTTGCGACCGGGGACTCCAGAACCATCTGGTTGAGTCATACAAATTTCCTCCTCTACGGAACCATGGAGGAATGCAGTTTTTACATCAAGTTGAACTATCTCTAGGTTATACAGTGCTACTAAAGCCAATAAGATCTGAATAGATGCATGCTTAACAACAGGTGAAAATACCTCATTGTAGTCTATTCCTTCTTTTTGAGCCTAACCTTTGGCTACCAATCTGGCTTTGTATCTGATGCTGTCTTTGCCGGTAGCACTCTCCTTTTTGGCAAAGACCCATTTGCACCCAATTGATATCTTGAGTGTTGGAAGTGGAACCAACTTCCAAGTCTGATCGCCTCCTTCCACTGGGCATGCTCAGGGCTGTTTACAGCTTCTTTGTAATTGATCAGAACATCATCATTAATTACTGGAAGGGCGTATGCCACCACGTCTGTGTATCGAGCAGGTTTCCGAATATGTCTATTCGGTCTACTGGTGACAACTGATTCAAATTGCTGAAAGATTTCCGGTGATGACTCCTCCACTTCAGTTAAGGTGTCATCTGATTCTGGTTCAGATTCATCTGAATTTTGACCAGCATCTTCTGATTCAAACTCCACCTGCTTTAGAGAATCTTGGTTCACATTCTCTGGAGTTGACAGTTTCAGCATTACAGATTCGTCAAAGGCAACATCTCGGCTTACGATGACTTTCTTTGACTCAAGGTTCCACAATCGGACTGCTTTTACTCCTTCACTAAAGCCCATGAAGACAGCTTTCTTGGCTCTAGGATCCAGTTTTGCATCCGTTACTACGAAGCCGATCATATTCAATGGCAGAATATCCGGACCACACCTCTATGGGAGTCTTCCCATCAATTTCAGTGGAGGGTAGTCTGTTGATAATGCGGGAGGCGAACAATAAAGCCTCCGCCCAAAATGTTTTGCTCAAGCTCGACTGGGATAACATGCAGCGAACTTTATCAACCAAAGTTCGGTTCATCCTTTCTGCAACTCCATTCTGCTGGGGAGTGCTAGGAACATTGAAGTGTCGAATTATCCCATCATTCTGTGAGAGGCTGCTGCTCTGCCTGTCACGGTTTCTCTGTCAAGGAGATACAGATTTCCCTTCATATAACCCTTCATTTCTAAGAATGCTCCACGTACAACTCTCAGGACTCCATTCTGAAAGGTCACCTTGTAACCATTTGAGTCTAAGACCCCCAGTGATATGAGGTTCTTCTTGAGATCAGGGACATACCTTACGTCTGTAAGTTGTCTGATTGTACCGTCATGCATTTTCAGTCGGATCGTTCCGATGCCTCTAGTGTGACAAGTATTGTCATTGCCCATATGGACAATCCCTCCATCAAACTCCTTGAAGTTTGAGAACCACTCCCGGTTCGGACACATGTGGTAGGAACATCCGGAATCCAGAATCCATTGATCTGAAGAGTGTGTTGTTGTGGAAATCGTAAATGCAGAGTCTTCCTCTCCCTCAGATTCTTGAGCTACACTCACAATCGACCTCTCCATGTTAGGACAGTTTCTCCTCCAGTGCCCTTTTTCATGGCAAAAGGCACACTCGTCCCTTGAGAGTCGTGTTCTCGATGATCCCCTCTTTGAGCGGGATTTACCTCGCTTGTTTTCTCCGGCTCCTTGGTTGTTCGTCCTGCCTCTGTACACAGTTAAAGCTTCTGGTGTAGTATTTTGGTGATCATGCTGATCTTTTTTTCGATACTCATTATTCACCAGAGCATTACTAACATTAACATATTCTATATCATTTTTACCATACAACAGTGTAGTGGTTAAATGATCATAGCTATCAGGCAAGGAATTTAACAGAGTAAGAGCCTTATCTTCATCAGAGATATTTGCATCTAGATTTTCAAGATCAGCGAGGATTTTGTTAAAACTTACTAGATGCTCCTGCATGGTGATACCTTGCATATACTGGAAGCGGAACAGCTTTTTCTTCAGATAGAGTCTGTTCTCCATGCTTTTTGTCATGTACTTGTCCTCGAGTTGTTTCCAGAGAGTTTTTGCATTATTCTCTCTCATGACAAAGTACTTCTGGTCCTTGGCTAGGCATAACCGGATTGTGCCACAAGCCTGACGGTTGACAAATTTCCAGTCATCTTCCGAAATATCTCTGGGTCTGTCTTCCAGAGCGATATATGAACCCTCTCGGAATAACAGATCCTGAACTTCGCACTGCCACATGCCAAAGTTGGTGGTGCCATCAAATTTCTCCACCTCGAACTTTGCAGTGGTCATCGAGTTCTTTCTGATATAAGAACTTGATCGTGCGCTACTAGTTGTTTCATGTGTCTCTAATGATTCTGCCATGGTAATAAAACAAAATTACCAACAAAGTGTTTTTCCGGTACCTGTATGGAAAAAACGGATGCCGCGGTTGAGTCCGGAATAGTCGAAATAGCCAGGAACGGGTCCAACTGTGTAAATTTTGGACACACGGTGAATATTCTGCAAATATTCTGCTACAAGTGGCTCGAAATGGACTCGGTTTAGCTCAACCGGCTCAGAAAAGTCTCGGAATAGTGTTCTGAAACGGCTCAAAAAATAGCCCGAAAAAGTTGGTCGGAGCTGCGGCGGCGCGTGGGGCGCGTGCGGCGGCGCGTGCGCGCGTGAAGGCTACTGGCTCACCGGCGCGTGGGGCGCGTGGGGCGCGTGAGGCGCGTGAGGCCCACTCGTCTTCAACCTCTGGCTGGCGCGTGCGGCGCGTGTGGCGTGTGGGTTTCACGCGTCTTCAACCTCCAGAGGCGCGTGCGGCGCGTGGGGCGCGTGAGCTCCTCTTCTGGCGGCGCGTGGCGGCGCGTGCGGCGGCTTCTGGCGCTCCGGTTGATTCTGCTGCACTCCTCTCGACGACCTCTTCAACCTGGTATTTTCAAAACACAAATTGGAGCACTTTTGAAAAACGGACAGAATCGAACAAACTCGGTTTTACGTAAAAATTGGCTCTGATACCAATTTGTTGTGCGGAAGCGAATTGATATTACTAAAACCGATTTAAACACACTGAAAAAACACCGATATTTTACGTGGTTCGGCAACTGTGCCTACGTCCACGGGAGGAGGAGCTTGAAGCTTTGTATTAATGGAGTTTAGAGTACAAACATATACAGAATTCAAGGTGCTACACAAGCACTGAACTCACAACTCAACACAATACCGAATTACTCTATAAACACAGAGTATTTGCTTCAACAATTTAGCTCTAACTTACTCAACTCTACTCTACTCTCTCATTTTCTCTCTTACTCTACATGGCTATTTATAGCCATAATATCAAGGTGTGAATACTAAGCAAGTGGCAGCCACCATAGCCACCTTCCACCACCTATCTTGGTGTGAACACTTTGCAAGTGGTAGCCACCATAGCCACCATCCATTTGTAAGTGGTAGCTTCCATTATTGGTGGTGCAAGTGGTGCAAGTGGTAGCTCCATTATTGGTGCTAAGCCACCAAATGTGACTTTGAGCCATACCATATTCCAACAGCATTTACCCCTACAACCGCAAAAACGTGTGGAATTTGCTTTTTTTTTTTCTTTTTCTCCCAATGATATTAAGCAAAGTCAAAAAGTATAGGTCTCAACTCTCAATCCCTTTCGAGTTTCGACTTTCCTTGTCGCAAAGCTAAGCTACTATGCTTTGCAAAAAAAAATTGGTACTTCACTATGTTTTGCAATTTGTTAACTGTGTGTCCTGTTTTCCTTTTGGGCCACAACTTGTAGCTTAGCATGGAATGGATAGATAAGATATAATATTATATCCAAAGGTAGGAATTAGGATATGCAGAATCACAAACCGCGTGCGTGGATTCAAAAAGCCTGCCACCCCACCTTTCCTTTCCTTTCAAATCTCTCCAATTATAGCCAGCCCAACTCATGCATCTAATGTATGTATATTCAGTTTCAATGGTTTCAAAAACTTTTTGAAACCTCAGCAGGCAGGGGAATTTCTTTTCAGTGTTATGAGTGGAAATTTGACTCCGTTGAACAATAACAGTCCAAACTCTACTCAACTAATTACTGAACCGGCTTCCGCTTAAACAACGTACGAAGGCTGAAAACCAATCAAGAATATTAAATTAATTTATAAATATGCAGACTAGTAGTATACAGTGCAGCTGATGTCAATAATCGCTACCTTGCCAAAGCACATTGGTAAATTCTGAGACAAAATGCTATCAAGGATATACGAGGAATTAGCACCCTATATATATATATATATATATATATATATATATATATATGACACTTAAAACTAGATAGTAATAGTATTAGTAATAACAGTGTGAAGGTTGCTTCTTTCAGCAGCTTGGCAGCTTTTAAACGATAAACCTGCAGCTGGTGTGGTGATGATAAGGATGCTTTTATCAAATCTTGCATGCTCAACCCAAAATTCAAAACCTTATCTATCAAAAAGAAAAATGAGGGGAAGATGCCGACCATGACTTTACAATCAGTTCGTTGACTTTCAGCAAGGGAAGGCAATAACTAACTATATATCATCCTCAGCATTCAGAAACCAGGTTCCAATCAACCATTCTTAGATATGTGAGATCAGTCATCAGAAGGAATTTTACGGGCAATTATCCCCTGGGCCCTGGGAAAACCACAAATGAATAATAACTTCTTTCAACTAATAATAGTTAAAGCTGCATAACTAAGCAATTTAGAAGCCGGCCCTATACCTTAACCATGACTTGATAAGGACATTAGGGGTTATCTTGAGTGGCCTTGCCCTCTTCAATGCATTTATGAAGCTCCTCATAAGCTTGCCTGGAGTGGGTAGCAAGTTTCTCCATTGCCATGAAAATCTGCTTTAGACCATACTGTAAACTAGTAGCATCCCTAATATTACTGCGATGTGTGGTATCTCCAGGTAGAAAGACAGCACTTTCTTCCCTTGCTCGCACTGTCATCTTTTTCACTCGAGCTTGCATTATTTTTTGCATCTTTAGCCCCTCTTTTTCCAAGATCTTTACTTTTCTTTCCATGTCCTTATCAGCAATAATCCTTTGCTGCAGATATAAATTATGCTGTTCTAGCACCTGGTTTATGCTCATGAAAAGTCCATGCACCGCTTCAGCCACTTCCTTCTCCGACAGTCTATCCATGGCTTCCGACCACTGGTTAAGGATCACAAACACTGGGGGTGCTCCGCATCTACCAGGAGAGAAAGGTGATACATCTGCTGTTTCCTCGGGTTCATATAGGAGACATCTTCGTAGCCAACCATTCAAAGCTTTCACATAGCCCCTCTGAGCTTCAATCCAACTAGAGAAGCTAAGACTCCAGTTTTGAAGCTCAAGCTTTAGTTTCATTGCCACTTCAAGATGAGCGTCATTAAGCTTTTCATTCAGAGCAATGACATCCAAACATTTGGCTTCCATAACCGTTTGGTACTGACAGCTATGGCATTCTAGCATTACCTTCCACATTCCAAACAATCTAAAACAAGTAAATTGCAGTTAGCCACCTTTCTTCAACCAACTTCAGAAAACCAAGCAGTTCATTGTCACTTCAGAAATGAAAAAAAAAAAAAAAAATGACTGAGAATCATCTAATCTCCAGAATTTGCTTGATTTCCCCCATCCCAGTTTAGTTCCCTCTGAGACTGATTTCCTTATTCCTGAATTTCATATTAACAGACGGCCATGTGATGCTCCAGAGAATCTAAGGTTTCTCTTCAAACTTAAAAATGTCCATTATCAGGCCATTTTCTTGGTTATCAATGACTGCATTTATTCCTGATAATCCTAACCAGAATCTGCAGTCTCTACATTGAATATCTAAATCTAGAACAGACTTAGGAGCTATTGAGAGCTCAAATCATCTAATTAGTGGGAGAATTCAATTATTATGATAAATAATTCAGTTAAAAGTATATCTAGGGAAAAGATGGCTAGTTGCAAAAGCCTCCTAATGTAAATTCAAGTCAATCCGAACCTAATTATTTTATCTTTTATAGAATTTTAGTGTACTGCCCATATTTGTTAATAATTAATCTTTATTTCCTTATTCCTTAAAATTCTTCTATGCCACATTTTTTTCCTTCTTCAAACATATGGACAAATAGTTGCGAAAGAGGAGATCAGCCACCATCCTCCTTATAACCTATTACTAGTGAATGTAATATCAGCAGATTGACAAGTTGAATACTGAGGTACCCTTAAGTCTTCTCGTTATGTTCTTGAGAGTTGCACAATGTAAAACAGAGTAATATTTACTAGATACCTGTGAATCAGTTCATTGACCTGCGGCCACAACTCTTCATCCATCAGCTTATTTATAGTAATCGCTATCTTGTCAATAACTTGAACTGCAACTCTCATCTTAGTAGATAAGGCCCTAATCGAAGTTCGCGCGGATTCAACTCTGCGAGCATCAGCACCCTTCTGATCCAAGCTTTTCATCTGCCTATACTTCTTTGCATGAATTATACGCAGCTTTTCCTCAGCCTTCAAAATATAAGTAATAAAGCACACCATCTTTAAAACTAAACCTTGTGTAAATAAGGCAAAAGATGGAAGAAAATTTCAACTATATTGGACAATAATCAAGTATGCTCATGATAATTTGTTTCTATCCAGTCTTAATTTAGTGGAGAAATCCAAAATTGGGACGGAAAAGAAGTGCATGAGAAAAAGATAATGGTTTCAATTTAGATTTTAGAGCATCCTATAGGCGCTTCCTAAATCATTGTGAAACACTGTACTTCCAGGAACTATCTCTATTAAATCAAAGCTAGTGATTTTTGTCCCCTTAAGTTTTAAAATTTCCACAATCCACATACTGAGTTGATTTCAAACAATTCAAACACATGGCTATGGCTGTTTCCAATAAATAAGTGATTATCCAAATAAAAAACAGCTGACTTGGTTGAAAGCAGATCACTTTCATGATTATATGAAAAGAGAACAGATTAGATACCCACTATATCTAACCACGCAATGATGATGCTCCACTTTATATTCCTTCATATAGACAACTCTGTTTCTGTTGGTAATCCTTTGAATATATATATAAATATAACTATTAAACATCTTGAATGATGCCTAAAAATCTTAAACTTTTTAAAGTATAACATCAAGAATATAAACTTTGATTAAGTATTTCAGCCACGTATTTACGAAGTCATTCACTTTTTAAGCACACAAACATGAATTAAAAGGAAAAGGTAAAGTAAAATTCAAAAGCATCTTTATTGTTGAACCATACCTTGACTTCATCATAGAGCTTCTTCTCCCATATGCAAAGTTTCCTCAGAATAGAAGACAGATCATGTGAACTGACAATCTCATCATTATCCATAGAACTAATCTTCTCTTTCGACAGTAAGGACTCTGTTTCCGATGAATTTGAAGTAATCATATGAAATATCTTGGTAGAACCTGCATCGCAGAAACCATCAAAACTATGTAATTGAAATTCCAAACCTACAGTTAGTTAAGGGGATGTTAAAACTATACCTTGATAAACAGATTTTTTGTGATGATAACGAAATTTTCCAGTGTCAAGCATATTTAAAACTTCATTTCCGGACTCCGAAGCTTGTTCAAACAGGATTTGTAATTCTTTCATTACCTCAGAAACACTTTGTTTACCGCTTTGATTTTTGGGTTCATTTAAATCAGTCCTCTTTTGAACCTTCTCAATCTCTGATGAATCTACTTTCTTCTTATTCTCTGCATCACCGTTCTTTACTGGAACAGCTTCTCCGCTTGGATTTTCTTCTATTTTTTCTTTTGTATAATTTGCACTAGTTTTTTCATCTCCATGCATTTGCTTTAATACTTGTGCTTCAAGATCATGAGCTCCTTTGTTCATCACTGCTTTGCTCGAAGAATAAGGTAACTCGTATCTCTCGTAAATTTCATCAAAAAAATTCAAGTAATCCCAAGCCGCGCTCCTCGGAGCCGGAGGTGGAGGTGTTTTCCAGCCTGAGCCACTGATTTCTCTGTTTTGGTACGTATTAGCGTGATAATCATGATGAGGCAAAAGATATGATGTTAAGATTCCGTGATTAAGATAATTTGGATGGATTTCGTTAAAAGATTTACTAAAATCTTTGCCTGTCTCTTCCTCTTCCGAATCAGTATCGAATTGAATGTGCGAATCTGAGTTTGAACTCGAAAGAGAATGGTCTGGCGAGGACAGGGGAGAGGGTTGTTTCGGCGGTTTCTCGGTGGAGACGGCGGAGTCATCGCCGGACGTAGATTTGAGACATTGATCGAAGAAATGGTGGAGAGTGGGGCCCAGAGTCTTGAGCGACTGCATGTATGCCACGTGCGCATCGGCAAGGGCGTAGCTTTGCTGGAGAGCGTCCTCAAGGAAGTTGCAGCGGTCGCGGCACAAAGAGACCGCCGGCAGCTGGTCGAGTTTTGAGGTGACGCAGCCCATGAACGACACGCGTCGCTTGATACCAAGCCACCTGAAGGCAAAAGAACGTTCAAAATCAAGCAAGGCAAGATTTTGAAGGTTTTGAAAACATGTTTTCTTCTATGACTTTCCAAGTAACGGCAACGGCTCTGCAGAAGCAGAATTGATAACGGAGATAAATGAAGGCTGAGCCGTTATCAATTGTTCTCCAATTTTGTGGCGCGTTTAAGATGCATGTTTCATGAATTGAATAATAAGAATTAAGAAATTCGAAAGAAAAAAAAAAAAAAAAATTGGAGTAAAGACTGGGAACCAGTTGCCTGGGATTTATAAAGAGTAGAGATGCAAAATTCGATCGATCGATAGATTTCGAATCGATCCGATTAGAGAAGTTTTTATTTTTTGAACAATGGAGGCGGAGCGGGACGATGCGGTTTTTTTTGTTTGAAAGAGAGAGATGAAGTAGTTGTGGTAATTGTCTGTTCTGCACCGTTCCACTCCGAATACTGAAATTACAATTTTACCTTTAAATATTCAGCTTCAAAAAAATTAATAAAATAATATAATTAAATTTATTATTTTTATTTTTAAAAAAAAAATTAATCTAATATTTTATTTTTTTTCTATATTAAAAACATGTTTATATTTAATTTATATTTAAATTTTTTAAAAATATTTTATTATTTTAAAAAAATAAAAATAATTAATAAATATTAAATCGAACCGAACGATTATAAATATAACCGATATTCATATGATATTAAAATTTTAATATCCACCGTAAAACAAAACGAAAGAGGAAACAGAATAATATTATGACTAGACGAGAGCGGAAACTGTAAAAATCCGTCCCCGCCGCTCTATTGCCACCTAATACAAAGGGAAAGAGTGGCGGGATAGGCATAACGTCTCTTTGATAATTTCATATTTTTTCACTGGTGGTCCTGCTACTTTTGTAATTTGCATTTATGAAGTACTCTTTTTTGTTTCCTTATTATACTACGTTACTAGTTACTCCTTACTACTTTCTATTTACTACTACACTAGTAGTATATTTTTAAATTTGTGCCACTATAGTTTTTTTTTGTTCTTATTTTTTATGGCTTAATAAAAAATAAATTCTGTAAGAAAGCTATGGAATAAAATTTAGGATTGCTATTATTTTTCTTATTTTTAATGTGATTAAAATACATCAAGTGATAATTTTCAAGAAACGATTTCAGATCAAACTTTATTTTAATATGGAGAAGAGATCAATAATTTATTTATTTTTCAATTATTTTGCAATTAAATGTGCAATTTGACTTAACCTTGAAACTGCCTAAGAATCAAATTCTGATATTGTTTTCCAAAAAAAACGATGGTAAAAATTAGAAAGTGGTGAGTAGAGTTGAGTGTGTGTGAAGTTACACCTCCTTTTGAAATTAAGTTAGGCTTATTAAATACATGAGAACAGACGCATACAATTCCTAAAACGCAAGTGAACAAAATGACCTCAGCACCAAATGCATCATCAACCTCTGCAACGTCTTACTCATATAAAATATAAAATAAAAAAGGACATTTTATGATGATGATTTGACAACGCAAAAGCTAGCTAGTTTAATTTCATTTTTTCAAAAACATATGTATAATGCGAAATCATGCATCTACTTTTGTTCTTTTGTGTTCCCATGTCCATGTCCATTTCCATGATTGATGATAAGGGCAATAAAATGTTCAACTTTTCCTACTACTTAACCATTGGTTGAACCAAAAAGTGAATGAATATGCATGGCTCTCTGCACTATTAGAATCTTTACAACACTAATGGGGGATGGGGTGGCTCAAGGAAGGGAAAAACTTCTTTTTAACCCCGTTTGGGTAAATTCTCTTCACCTGCCGTGGGGAAACTAAAGAAAATAAAGTTTTTAACGTTCGAATGCCAAATAAATTTTGGAATCCAGATAGGAAACTTTTAACAAATCCATGTCCATGAATGTGGATTTGAATCTGCTAACTCCCCTGGAGATTGTGGTGGAATTCCAACTCAACAAAATCTTTGTCTTATTATCTGATCTCTCGTTTTTTTTTCTTTCTTTTTCTTAAGGTGGGAAATGCGTAGGGGACGAGAAGGCATGGCCCTGATTTTCATCCCAAGCTTTTACATGATCCTAATTCCTAGGAAAGGCTATCTTTTGCTAGTGCCTTTATAAAAATATGGTAGCTGAAGATAAGTTTTTTTAATGTGGCATTGCCATCACATGACTGTAGGTGTAGGGCTAGCTCTACTACATCAGGGCAGGGCAGGGCAGGCCAAGGTCCCCCTCAATCCTTGCACTTCTCTGATTATCATTGGGCAAAAATTGCAGGTGCCATTCATTTTCAGAACCAAACTGCTCAAATCAAGGGAAGACAAAGTGCTTTTGTCCCTGATAAAATATACTTTTTCTAACTGAGATGTTTTAGCCTTTCATGTTTTTTTTATTTATTTATTTATTTGAATGAAAGATTTTAAAATAAAGAAGAAGCTAATCAAGAAGACATCTTTTTAACACACCCCTAACTTGAATGACCATGTTTCTTGTACTGCTGTAAGGGGTCATTGCCCAACAATTCCTCCTCTTTTTTTCCCCGAAATAAAGTTGGCACCAGAATTTGTCTCATTTGGGAAGTTATTTTTGAAAATTCGACATTGTAATCATAGCAAGAAATGGAATGAATGATTATTATGTTGTTTAATGCAAACTCAAAGTAAACTACAAATGTCATGGACTGATATCAGAGATATTGCCGATGTAATGTTCCTTAATCCATGAATTTTCATAAGCTTGAAAAATGGAAATAAGGCCAGCAGGATTTGATTAATTAGAGCCTCACAACAGGAAATTTTGGTATTTGCAGCAATGTCAATGTGCATGGGAGCCTGTCCTACTTGAGCTACTCTGTAGTACTATGTTTAGTGCATTATTTAGTGGTCCCTTTTAATTGTTTTTTCGTCTTTATACTTTATATGGTCTAAAAGAATTAAAGCACTTCAATTATTTTCACTTTAATTCGTTTCAACTTAAAAATCTTTCATGCCTTAAAGGCTTTAAAACCCATTAAAAGAAATTTGCTGTCATGAGATGAGACTGAAAAAGTTTTCAAAAAGGTGTTTGTAATAAGTTGGGGCCTGTACCAGGCCTACCTGCTCGGTCGAAGGACAATGATGAAGCCCAAAGCTTGGTGTATTGGGTGGGGAATGGGGATGATCTCCATTCTCCAAGTGAAGTTTAAATAATTTTTTAGTAGGAATATAGGCTTCAGGTACAGTCCTTTTCTTATCACTATTTGTAGTCTAATAGGGTCCGTCCATTCGTCATCTTAGGGTTGATTGAACTAGTTTCAATTTTCAAACAAAAAATCAGAGGTAGAAATTAACCGATTGTTACGGCCTTACAGGGATCCAAAGCTGTACCGTATTAACCAACTCCGTGTCCGTGGACTTAAACAAGGTTTGGGCCCAGAAGGCTGTACCATCTGTTTGCTTTTACAAAAAGAGAGAGGGAGGGGGGTGTAAGAAATTTGGTCTCATTCTCATCTAACTTGTGCTGTGTCTAAGGCTTAAGCCAATCATCCAACATATTCGATAATATATAAACAGTTTCTTATTTCTGACCAAGCACTTTTAGCAAATTACACCACTAATTTCATCTTAAATTCTAAATTACTCATACCCTTCATTTTTCTTAAAAAACATTGTGTAACATGGCTAATTTGCTAAGCAATTTGACATCCAAAATATGAAAATAAATGCACTTTGTCCAACACAAAATCAAATGAAAATAACATGCTAAAAAACATTTGTTTGATAGTACGTACAGTCATAGACTTGTCCGCAAGGAGGTAATGTAAAGTGTAGTGCGCAAATTCCATAAACAAATAATCCTCTGTTTCTTTTTTTGGTGTATATAATAAAAAGATGTAATCTAAAATTAACCTGAATAGCTAATTGGTTGAACTTTAAGACCGATTGAGATACGAACAAACAGATCCACATGACTTTGTAATTTGTATACTTAGCATACAAGACCTGGCCCATATTAGTTTCTCTTAAAGCCCGTTTGAGTAACATGGCCATAGGTGCATGCTAGCCCAAATGCTCAACAGGGAAATGTCAATTAAAAAAGAAATAAGAATAAAATGTGTTCAAAGGACAATCATATACTCCCCATTCGTAATTTTTCAACCCTTGAATGATGAACAAGTACAACCTTTATCCTGCAAAAGTTGAAAAGATGGGTCCCTTAACTCAAAACATTAACTTTTTATTTTTAATTTTTGCCTAATTGGAATGATTTCGTGGCCAAATAACAACTTTGTAATAGAAGAGACAAATCAAATTTCCAACTCCCATGTCCCAATTATTATAGGGATCCAAAGCTCCTTATAAATAGACTTTATTTATTTCAGTTCATGAACGTGATAAGAGTCATTTGTTCAATTAATTTCACATTCTTTTCATTAGCTATGAGATCGACATAATTGAGACCAACTGACTAAGGGACCACCAATTAGTTCTTGGCTATCTTTATACTTTGCTTTTGCCGGGAGCCCAAAACATATAAAGCTAAGTTCTGAGCTAAAATCTGCTGTCAGTGCCGGTGGAGAATCCAAAATTTCTAAAGGCAAGTTGAAGGAAATTGAAGCAACCCCAATTATTTGCACCATTATATAATGTATCTGCTCTTAAATCCTTTACAATGCAGCATTATCTTGAGGCAAAACTCATGATGAAGGAATGATTGCTTTTAATTATTAGCACGAATAACAAACCATGTGCTGTTTTCTTTGCTGTGTCAACGTGCATATCCTACATATTTTCCTTTTCCTTTTTGTATGTACATATTTCAGCGTTTCTTGCCGATTGCTTATCTCTTCTTTATTTTCTTTTTTTCGTTCCTGTTCTCTTTTTTTATTATCATTGCCATAAGAGCTGGAGCTGTTACGTTGTATGTTTCACTACCAGCCACGTGCAACCCAAAAGCTTTTTCGTTTGTTATTAAGCTAATGACAATAGGTAATTAATTTAACTTAGACTCCCTATTATGTAGAGGTGGCAATTGGGCGGGTTCGGGTCGGGTTCATTCGGGTTCGGGTTCATTCGGATTCGGGCTCATTCGGGTTCGGGTCCATCCGGGTTCGGGCTCATTCGGGTTCGGGTCCATTCGGGTTCGGGCTCATTCGGGTTCGGGCCCATTCGGGTTCGGGCTCATTCGGGTTCGGGCCCATTCGGGTTCGGGTTCGGTCTGGGTTCGGGTTCGGGTATGTTTTACATCATTTTATTTTATATTAGATGTAATCATTTTTACGTAATTTAAATATTTATATCTAAAAATAAATTATTAATTTATTATTATTTTTATACTTTTGCTATTATATGATATTTTTAATTATATTTATTTTTTAAAATTAATATTTGTTAGCACCAAAAGAATAAGAAATTAATTTGTTATATAAAATCAAATTTTGAAATAATTTATTATAAAAAAATATGATATATTATAAATTAATCATATTGATATTTAAAATAATTGATTTGATAAACTCGAATTTCAAAATATAAATACATTATAATTTATATTCACTATAAAATAAAAAAAACTTTTAAAATAAATCATGACCTTCACCTATTCGTTTATATACTTATAAAATGCAAAACATTTATGCTTATAGTCAAGATATATATATAATATATATATATATATATCGAGTACTTATATTTTTTTCATCAGTATAAAGTATAAATTATAAAGTAGTACTAAAAAAATATAATTTATATTTAAATTATACGTAATAAATATATAATTAATATGATTATTTATTAATATATAATAAATATACCCAAAACCAAAAGGCCATAAAACCCAAAACCCCATTAAACCCACCCGCTAAAATAAAATCACATGAAAGCCATAATCCAATTAAACCCACCCTAACCTAACCGTATAAGTATAACCCAAAAGGCCAAAATAATTGAATTATTGTCAATTTTTTTACCCTTATAGATTAATTGAATTATTGTCAAATTTTTTTTCACATCTCTAAAATTTTCAAGAATTTAAAATATTTAGATTGTAAATTCATCATGATATGAGACGTTAAAGTTATAACTTATAAGTACAAAATATAATTTACTTTTTGATAAAATTATTATTTCATCATCACATATATATTGTAGCAACGATTTTTAGCCCGGGTCGGATTCGAATCGGACCCGGGCCATTTGCAAACAGGGCCCGCTATTCAGCAGGCCCGATCTGCAGGCCTACCAGGCCTGTTGCCAAGCCCACCATCAGGCCACCAGGCCTACTACTCAGCAGGCCCAACTGGCCCAAATCCAACCCCTAACCTAACCAAGCAAACCTTAGCCTCCCTGCAACCCTAGCCACCATGGCAGCCTGCAACACGCCACCATTCTCCTACCCCTGCCAACCCCCTCCCAACACTCAACCACCCACCCATACTCAACCCTCTCCCAATACTCAACCACCAACCCACACTCAACCCCCCCATAAAAATCCTCAAAATCGGTTTCCCAAGGAGGCCCCCAGATTCAGACCCCAAAACCAGATCGGACCCCCCCTCTCGGACCCCATGCCATCCCTTAATCAAAACCACCACACACACACAACAGTAAAAAACACAAGAAAAACATCAAAAGCAAAATCCACAGAAACAAAAAAAAAAATGCCCTCTCAAATTCGTTTTTGTTTTAGTGGGTTTTTGGAAAGATTTCGAGAGTGAGGAGGAAGGAAGGGTGGAGGAGAAGCCCCGGGTGCAACTTGGTGGCAGCCTGACGGTGGAAAACGCCAGATTTGGGGAGAAGGAGTCGCGGCTTTGGGCCTAGATCTAGGTCATTCTGGGTATTTTTTGAAGAATCTAAGGTTAAAAAGGGAAAGAAGAGAGAAAGAGGAACAGTTTGGGCTAATTTCAGAAGTGATCGGCCGCCGACGAACGGCGGCCGACGACGGTGGACGGTGCGGTGGTCTGGCATCGATTTCTGGGTTGGGGGTGGTTTTTGGGATTTTGGGGGTTGAACACTTAGAGAGAGGAGGGAGGAAAGAGAGAGAGAAGGGAGGAAGAAAGAGAAAGAAAAAAAGAAATGAGAAAAAAAAGGGGTTTTATAACCCCTGGAGCGGGTCGCGGTGACCCGCGCGTCGACCCGGGGTCCGCGCACCCGAACCGCTCCCTGGAGCGGGTCGCGTCGACCCGCGGGTCGACCCAAGGTTCGCGCACCCGACCCGCTTCAGGTAAAAAAAAAAAAAGAGCTGGACCCGGCCCAACGCCAGACCAGGCCCTGGGCCCAGCAGCCCAGGCCTGATTTTGGGCCATGGAGGAAAGAAGGAAAAAAACAGAAAAAAAAAGAATAAAAGAATAAAAATAAGAAAAAAAAATTTTTAAAAAAAAAAAAGAGGAAAAAACTTAAAAAAAAATAAGGAAAAAAATTTTAAAAAAATAATAAAAAAAGAGAAAAAAATTTAAAATAAAAAAATAAAAAAAAGGGAAAAAAAGGAAAATATAAAATAATAGAAAAAAGGGAAAAAAATAAATAAGAAAAAAAATTAAGTAAAATAAAAAAAATAAAAAAATAAAAATAATAATGATACAAAAAAAGGAAAAATTAGAAAAAAAAAACAAAAAGAAAAAAAAGATTCACGATTATCGATTTTGACGTTTTGATTTTTTTTGGATTTTCGATATTTTTCAGGTGGTCGAGAAAGAACAAAGAATTTTACGAAGATCAAGTTCAGCATTCTAATTTTCGGATTCTCGACATTTTTCAGGTATGATTTTAATTTCCTTATTTATTTTTATTTTTATTTATTTATTCTTGTTCAGCATTCGACATATTTTTATTGTTCAGTTTCGATTTAAAAATTATAAAATAATAAATCTTCTAATTATTACATGTCTTTTAAATTATTTTCGGTAAATAAAATTCTCTAAAAACGGATTTCTTTCTCGAGATGGTCGGAGCATCAATCGTTCTTTGAAATGGTTCGAGTAAGAATAGTAATCGAAATACTATCGAAAATATCGGAGTGATTCGAGAATTATTCTTACATAGATAATTTCTTTTATTTCTGAAATAATTATTAAAAGCATTTTAATTTACTTTTCAAAAAGAAAAAAGGTTTTAAGAAATGTGAATTACCGACGACGGAATTCAAAGGACGTCATGATAGTGATTCCTAAGATATCTTGAGGTGAGAGAATTTCGTTAAATATCACCACGAGTGGTGGGAGTATTTAGTGACAAGCTCAATACAAAAATTCATAAAAAAATGGAAATAATAAAAATGAATAAATAGTGAATGTTATCCGCTCGATATGTCGCCATGCTCGTGTTTTTAACATTATGATTTGCATTTTTAATCTTATAGTTCGGTATTTAATCATACGTCTTATATGCTAAGTCGTGTGCATCCGATATTTAAATATTCGCATCATACGCATTTAAATAAAAAAAATGGATATAAATTTCCGACGACGAAATTCGAAGGATATCACGGTTGTGATTCCTAAGATATCTCGAGGTGAGAAGATCTCGTTAAATACCACCAAGAGTGTTGGAAATATTTAATGAGTATTTTCGATAACAAATTTATGTTCACTTTCGTTTTTAAAAATAATAATAATAACAGTTCCAAAAATTCAAAAAATAATAAACATGTTTTTTTTTTAAAAATAAAATAAAATAAAAATAAAAGAGAATTATTTTTAAATAGCGATGTCAAGTCCATTAAATCGAGATTTAAGATAATACGTGATTAAATGGTACCGTTTTCTAAACGGGTGTTGCGGGGGTGCTAATTCTTCCCCACACGTAATCGACTCCCGAACCCAATTATGTTTTACTCTCTGGTTCAAAGCGCGGACTTCGAAATTGGTTTTACAAAATATTTTAATTAATTTTAAAATATTTTACTAAAACCGATTTTAATAGGTGGCCAATCACACCTAGCAAAAAAGATTGATGGCGACTTCATTTGTGTTTTCAAAAACGTCTTAGCGGACGAAAAACCGTTATGACATATATATAATATATTAAATTTTAATTAAATTATTAAAAAAATTAGAATAAAATTAATAATTAAAGTTATTGCTTTGTAAAAAAAAAGAAAAAATTAATTGCAATTTGATTAATTTTTATTTTTAGTATTAAATTCGGGTTCGGGTTCGGGCCGGTCTCGGGTTCGGGTCCATTCGGGTTCGGGCTCATTCGGGTTCGGGCTCATTCGGGTTCGGGCCCATTCGGGTTCGGGTTCATTCGGGTTCGGGTCCATTCGGGTTCGGGCCCATTCGGGTTCGGGTCCATTCGGGTTCGGGCTTTTTGACTTTTTGGTCAAATCGGGTTTGGGCGGGTTCGGGTTTTCTTGAGCGGGTTTTCGGGTTCGGGTTCATTTTGCCACCTCTACTATTATGATGCCTTTGGCCATTGATTTGAATATAAAAAGTGGTGGGGAGTCATGTTATTCCATCTAATCACCTAATTAAGAAACCTTTCACCCAGTTATTAATTATTATTCCAGGCCTGATGGAATCTTAAACGATAAAACTGAAGAAAAAAGTTAAAAAGAACGTGTGCAATATATTTGTCTTTCACTTTCATGGAGATTTTGGAGTTGAATTTTCGAGATCGTTAACTTGAACCGAACTTCCAAGTCTATCACACACGTTTTTAGATCTGCTCTAAGTGTATTACCATTTACCCCCACACGTTTTTGGGATAAGCAATGCCATATTACTCTTTATTAAGTCCTACTATCAAATTTGGAGGCAATGATAATTGCTACAAATTGTGTTATAGTAGAGTAAATGTCAGTCAGAACTCAGAACCATGAAGCTAACCAAACTAATTCCTAACTTGTGTGTATTTTTGGCCTTTGGCAAGACCCAGATTATAATGCCTTGGGCTTTAGAAAACTGCAGCTCCTTTTCAAATATATATTGTAGCCAAAACAATACTAACAAGTAACAAATTAAGAGTAAGAGATAACAAAGAAAAGATCATTCGAAGACCAAAATTTTACAGAAAATGACCACTGTACACCACTGAAAACCTCGCTCTCTGCAAGCACTTTTGGACACTAATTTTTCACTTCTTTCTACTGGAGAAAACAGAAGAAGTTCACAGAAACAAATACACAAAAGGTAAATTACATCTCTATTTTAGTTTGTGAGACAACAATTATGTCAATAACTTTTTGCGTTCCTACTTGGTGAGAGTATTGAGCAGCGAAACCCTAGTGTTTATCAAACTCCTAAAAGCTTTTTCGCTGCCACTTTCAACATCAGCAATGCACCTTTCCAAGTCTTGCATTCTCTTCAAAACCATCCTCACTTCCTCATCTCCCTTCTTTTTCAAACCCCACATGTTCGCTTCACCGATTTGTTGAAATTCTTTAATACTTTCCTCAATCTTAACCTTCTTGGCTTTCTTTGACAACGTCAACCCCATCCAAGACGATTTTCTTGAAGTAAATGACATGGAAATCCCCTTGAAAAGCGCCAGTGAAACTGAAACAGTCACTTCAATAACATCGTTGATAATACCAGTCAGCTCAGTATCTGCAATAGACACCAAAGCTGATCCAGGAAATGAGTATCGCCCAATGCATCGGATTGAGGATACGAGTTTAGCTATCTCTTTAGCCATCTTCTTGCGACCTTTCAAATACATAGCAATCTTTGAGTCGTCTTTTCTCCTTAGAGCCACCCGCGCTGCGAGTTGCTCTTCTTTAAGTGCGAGAAATGATGTTTGGAAGATCCCATAAACATCAACAAAGCGTAGGAAATCTTCGAGAAGCTTCTCAACCCATTCACGTTTATGGCTTAACAACTCATGGGTCTGTGGGAGCTGAAGAATATCATGGAGGGAATCATGAACGTCCTTTAGGCGGCTCAAACCATCACAAAGCCAAGCTGAGGTTCGGTTATCAGGATTGCATGACCACGTTTTGAGCTCAGTGATTTCATCTTTGAGTTGGGAAATCAAGGGATGTGATCTGCATGGAAGAGAGATGGATCTGATGTGGTAAGAAATTGGTGGTTTAGATGGAGGGTTAGGGGTTTTGTTTGGAAAAGAGAGTGAGCGCCTGAAAACGCCAACCATTTTTTTTGGGCTGCTGGTGTTTGATTTGTTTGTAATTGGCTTTCCTTAGAGTTGTGTGCTTTGACAAGGAAATGAAAAAGAGGAGACAGTAGTATATAAAGGGAGGAGTGGACAAGTAAGGCGCACGAGGGGCAGGGCAGGGTGAGGGATGGGGCCGGGAGGACTGGATCCGCGAATAAATATTAGCTGTTACAGCCGCTAAACAAAATAATCAGTCATGTGGGTTTGGGGTTGCAAACCGAGGCGCTTATGGGTTCCTTTTCCTGTGGAGAGGAGACACCACGTGGTTTTGACACTCTGGCAGCTCTGCTCAATAGAGCAAGTCTTGCCAGTGCTTGCTGTTAGTTGTGTCCTGTGACTGATACGAGAGACCTGTTGTTCAAAGTTCCTGGACTAATTCATTTGAGTCTTCATTAGCTAGCTAGCTAGCTCATAATGTCATGCGGGCCTCTAAATCAAGAATCATGAAGGCATATGTAGTAATCTTACAACCTTGACCTACTAGGGATGAAAACAAGTATATATTTAACCAATTCTTCTATTGAATCAATCCTCTAAACTAAAACACTTGAAAAATCTGTTAAGTTTCTTCTTGCGTTTATATCAGTTTATAGAGTGCTGAGCTAACACCTATATAGAACAGCTATAATTAAAATGAACCTTGAAATATTTAAAGTAGATATTTAGAAATTTTAAAAGTTCTGATATCATCAAGTCTCTAATCCAACAATTACATCAATACTAATGGAATCATCGAATCAATCCTTCCTTCTTCTGGATATTTAATTGTTTCAATTTCAGAAGAATGACAATACAGCTGAATTTCGCACACAAATGTCAAGAGCCAGTACTGTCAAATCCTATTACAGAGCAAGTTCGTTCTGTGCCTGTCTTTGCACCACTAACATGGTGTGCTGATGACAAAAAGTATGGACAGAGCATGAGGGCTTAGCTTAGCCATCTCAAGGCATATGCCAGAACTGCTACCAGTTTCCTTGTTTCTACTTTCTAGCTAACTAATCATAGAAAACAACCTCAGAGGTAAATCTAGTAATACTGGACACAACAACACGGAAAAAATAACTAAAATTACGACACGAACATGACACGACACGACACGAAAAAATAACACGAATACGACACGAATACACGAATGTTTCAAAATCTATATAATACGAATTATTAACTTATCAAAGTTTATATAAATATAAAATATCTTAAACACAATTATGACATGACACGGATACATGAATTGCCAGGTATACGGGGCTTTAGCTGTCACTATTAAATATAACAGGACCAGCCCTCTAGTTGCATCTGGAATCAGAAAAGCACATTGGTCTCGTGCAAATCTGCAATATTCCCTTCATTTTTTTAAAAAAAATAATAATAATAAATTAAACGCGTGAGTGTTCATTTCACACGTATTATCAAGCTGCCAACATCCAGGTAACCACAGGAAAACGAAGAAGATTATGCAGAGCTAAGCTATAATGTTTCACGCGGTACAAGAAGATTACATGGAGCTTAAGAATCTGTGAAATTATTATAACAATAATAAAATCTTTATTAAGTCAACTAAATGGTTCTGATCAGATTAATCGTCTGATTAGCCTTTCTTCACGGATGAAAAATTAGGTACATCATCATGCAAGCAAACGGTTAATTTGAGGGAGGAAATCGATTAGTATATTCCCGGAATGCATAACTGCGTATCTGCTAGCAAATTATACGCTGTCTTATCAAAAACTTAATGAGAGGAAAAACAAGTATTTCATTTCTGAAAAATACAGGGAAAAAACTTTTTTTTTTTTTTTTTTCTATTTAATTGGCCATACCGCCCTTCACGAGATATGCCGGACATGCTCTGCTGCTGTATTTCTGTTCTGCCACGAGAGGTCTTGGATGTTGCAACTTGTTAATAAATCGAACCTCCACAATATAAGCAACATCATTGACTATCATTTATGATCAAAACCAGCTAGCAGATATTTTTCTCCTTTTAATTTGTTAATAAATCGAACCTAAATCATTTTAAAGCTGGTTTGAAACCATAGAACTGAATGGGTTCTATCTGTATTTACATTAAATATATTTTTGGCGTAATGATAAACATGACCCTCCAACTATTGTAAATGTGTCATTTTACACCAATTGAAATTTTTGTCAAATTGATCAAATTTTAACAGCAACCAGTCACGTGCCATCACATGAGTATCGTTTCCTTAACAGCCAATTTTCAAACCTGACAAGCCACGTCATTGATGATGTGGCATGCCAAGTATAACTTCATTTTCAACATATCATTTCTCTATAAAATGCCACGTCTCATGATGACATGGCACCAATCTGGAAAAAAAATTAACCCGTTTTTCATGTGCCATTCACATGTTTAATTAAATGAATGAATTTTGGAAAAAAAAAAAATATAATACAAGCATTCTTGGCAACCACCCCAGACATGACAGATAGGCTTTGAACAACTTCTCCTTGAAGCCCTCGACTACGATAATTTAGATAAGATTTCAAATTAAGCCACGAGATTCTTTAGCAAAAAACGGTGAGGCTTAAGGCGTTAAGGTAGCATGCCAAGAAACTGAAGTTTTAAGGTAATTCATTCGTTCAGGGTTTGCTTTTGCGAAAGACGGGGATAACGTTTTACGTTTACGTACTATCATCTATCCTAGATTGGCATTGACTCAGCCCACGTGGAGCGGTGGAGATGATTAGAATTTAGAAGGCATCTTCACCAAAAACTAAAGAGGAAAATTCGTCACGTTTTACACTTTCTTTCTCTAATATTCCTCGGATGTCCGAACATGCGGGATATGGGAATGGGAATGACTCAAGGAGTTCTCTTTTTTCCTATTCTTCCTGTTCATAAACAAGATGAAGAACATTTCAAACGCACACAAGAATTTGGCAAAGTCACGATGGAAAATATTTTAATCACTTAACAGTTTTAATTAATTAATTATCATATGTACTCATTTCGTCATTAGCAAGCTATATGTTAAGAATTTGCCAAGGTCTTAATAGTCTTTCCTGCTAGGCAAAAAACTTTTATTTATGGTCTTTAAGCAAGGGATAAAGTTGATGTGAAATTTAGACGTTTAAGAGAATTCAAGTTATTGGGACCTTGGGAATGGGATTATGGGAATGATATGATCATTGAGGTAACATCAGAAAACTCACTCAATGAATAATCCGAAACCAAATTAATTTCCTTCAATGTCTACTTTAAACAGGAATAAAACTTCAACTTCGTTACCATTGTTAGGACCTTCTAGTTAGTTAGCTGAAAACAGAGGTGCTAAATGAAGTATTCTGGTCTAGAATTCCATCCTTTAAATAGGAGTATGTATACCCATGGTATAGTTAATTGGCGCCGGATAACTTTGCAGTTTGCACTAACCAATGAGGAGGCAATACCATCCTTTAATCCGTATATTCGTTTTGTATTTGTATAATTTTTCATGTCATAATCATATTTAAGATGTTATATATTTATATAAATTTTCATACGTTAATAATTCGTGTTATATAAATTTTGATTCATTTTTATATTCATGTTATTTTTATGTTGTATCTTATTTTAATTATTTTTTTTTTTCGTGTTTTGTGTCTAATTTAGATTTTTAAGAGAAAAAAATTGAGAGCATGGCTCAGTATGAGTATGACGACCAAGCTGGGGCAAACTTAATTAACAGGGTACACTGCCCAGTGCCCATCCCATCTAGTCAGGACTCAGGAGAGACCCAATCCAAATCATCAGCCCATTTGCAGAAGGAACATCCCTCGACTAACAAGTAACAACCTACAAAACTCACAGAAATATTACTTGCCCAAGTAACCGACACCCCAAACGGTGTAGTCTAGACCTAAGACTATAGAGGCGCTACGTGGCCTCCAAAACGTATGAAATAGATGATGTTTGGGCCTTTAAAACCAAATTAATTTCATTGTATGTAATTACAGCCCAAACATCAGAAAGCTAATTGCCAGCCTTGTATGCAATGGTTGAGGTGGTGCCCTCCTCCAACAGCCACGCAATTTTTATTTTTTATTTTTGATAATTGGGTAAGGAGAGGGGTTGTTTGGGTTTGAACCCAAGACATCATGCCCCAAAGACTCTTGGCCACTCGGCTAGGAGCTTGTTGGCCAACCGCCACGCAATTTACTTAACACGTGCCACTTGGTTTTGAGACTCATAGCAAAAACGAGAGATGCAATAAAATAAGTTAAAATAACAAAAGTATTCTTCAACTTTACTTTTTTTTTTATTTAAATAAATTTGTAACTTATATCTAAATAAAATTTTTATTTTTATTTAAATAATTTTTTAACTTTTAATTTAAACCTAAATAAACTTTTTAGCTTAAATCAAGTTTTCATATAAAATGAGAATTTGTTTAGATACAAATTAAAGTAAAAATTTATTTAAAATGAATTGGCACAGATTATTTTGGTTTTAATTTCACATACCAAGGAATTCAGTTATCACTTAGATGGCAGTGCTAAATAAACTTTCAACAAAAAATAGGCTATTTTCATGGGGGATATTAGTGGACGAAAGATATGTGTTATGCCATCAAGAAGAGATCAGAGATAACCTATTCTTTGGCTGTGAATATTCAAAATCTTTGTGCCAGAGGATTCTTGAAGCATGCAAGATCAATAGGGCAGTATATGATTGGAACGAGAAACTACATTGGGCAACCAGTAAACTAAAAGGCAAAGCTCTAATAATCATCATTCTCAGGATTGCTTTCACCACTCACATTTATCTAATTTGGAGGGAAAGAAACAATCGAGTTTACAACACCAACACGAATACTGAAGAGCAATTAATGATTCAAGTACAGAATATTGTCTGTATGCGACTACAGGGTCTTAGGAATATTGCTTTTGATTATGTAAACATGGATTTGCTAAATGCTTGGAGCAGGGATGACAATAGAGCGGGACAAGAGCGGGGATTGCCTTATCCACCTCCGCCTCACTCTTGTATGGATATTGGAAACATCCACCTCCATGGATGTCGGTTATATCCGTAACCGCTCCATGGTGCTCCATTCCGCTATACCATAATTTGTATTAATTATTTTTAACTTAATATTATAAAAAATTATATTATAATTTATTGATGAACATAATTTTAGTATATAAATTTGTTTAATATATATAATATACATATATATATATACTAAAAGTATATATATAATATTAATATATATATTTATATATATGATTTAGTATATATATCTAATATATATACTAAAAATATAAGAAAAAATATAAAATATTTTAAGGAGTAAGATAGTAATTTCAAAAAGTGAGGCGGGACGGAGAGGAGCAAGCATTTACCAAAACCACCCCCACTCCACCCCGCCCCACTTTTCCAAAAAAAAAACATTTTCATTCGGAACAGATCGGTGCGAAATCCATCGATCGGATCGGGTTTTACCATCCCTAATTTGGGATCTTAATTCTGCTTTTTTTTTGTCGGTAAGGTTGACTTAGTGACATTATAAAATGATGTATTAGTATAGCAATTCTGCTGCTTTTTAAGGTAATAGAAACAGCTACTTATCAAAAAATAATAATAATAATTACTTCTAAATGAAAATAACACAAAAAAAAACAAGTTGATGTACTAAAAAAACAAAAAAAAATATTTAAAGGGTTTATATTTGATGCATTAAAAATTTTTAAAAATAAATACAGATAATTTTATTTTTAATGAGTTGGCATTATTTAATTTACTGACAGTATAAATTTATACACGGACATCAAATATAAAATTTTATTTGAATACAAATCAAATAATAATACTTATTTGACTATAATAAAAATAATAATTTATTTAAAAAATAAAATAAGGAAAGTGGGTCAGCGTCTCAAACGGTAGAAATTGTCAAATTGTTGTTAATTCACAATGGAAAGGAAGACTGAACCAGAAGGAAAGCAAAAGTGACGGAGCAGAGTCATCAGCCTCCTCATATTTCACCGACGCAGCCAGTGACACGCGATGCTTATGGTGGCGGAATGTACGGAACTGAGCAGGGAGATACGAAGGAACCGGAAAATCCGCCTGCCAGTGAGACTCAAAGTGCTGATGGAGCGGATGAGGCCAAGAACAAGCCCATGCACAATCGTCATCCGGTGATCGAGACATTGATATCACTGGCCAATCCAATAAATCGTCACTGCCGCTTTATTGTTTATTCTGTATAGTTTTCCTTTTCGTCTTCTTAATTGGCTTGTAAAATAAACGGTATGCTTTAATATTTTGGTTTCAATTTTCCATTCTTCAGCTGTAACGCTTTCCTATAGGAGGAATTAGAGAATTCATGCTTTTATGCCTTTTACTTTCTAGGATAGTAACTAATGGTATTGGTATGTGTCATGAAATTCACGAAGCGGACAGTAGGCTTGAACTACAGCAGATGGCTCCAACAGGTCCAAATCGGAGCAGGCCTGCCTGAAACACAATAGTTTAAACATTTCGTTTTCAGGCTCAAGACTGGGCTGGCATGAGGATTATTCCGTAAACCTGTTTTACTGCCAGACTTCGAAATTCGAATTGCTATACTGAGACGAGTAGTATTAGAAAACAAAAGTTATAGATTGTCCCATATATGCAACCTACTGCTAGCCTATGCACATTAGTGAAGATATAAAAGAAAGTTAATTAGTTGTTGCTTCTTTGTGGTTGAAAGGATCATGCAAGCATTAACTAATCATATATATTTGTTATCAACTTATTCAATATCTGTACGTTTACTGGCTATATATACGTCTGTATATTAAGTATACAAGGGAAAAGAAGAAAAAAACGAATTGGTGAATGATAGACTGAGAGTAGTAAGTTTTGGAAGCTGATCATAGTATTAGTATTGGTTCTTATTTCCTAATTGCATCTCTTTTGCCCACTGTTCTCTCTTCTCCATGTGACAGTTTCTACAGCTTTTTTTTTTCCTCCAATAACTAATTAAGCAAACAGGAAGCTATCTCCTTGATTAAGGAAGAGAACATGTCATATATATATATATATATATATATATATATGTCATGAGGATGGAGTTATTGAGACATCACCATCCATTGCCTATTGCTATTGACTTTGGTAGTTTGGTTTTGATGGCCTGCCTGGACTGGAATTCCAAATGCTTTTAAGTGACCGTTTGGTTTTCAAGTTCAACTACCGTTCCTTCTATATGTCACTCTAATTTTGACACGAAACTTTCTTGATTCTTCCCTTGTGTCGACAAATACATTTTTGTTTTACTTTCTTCTTTATTATTTAAAGGAAATCACGGGTTAGTTGAATTATTGCAGTGCCAAACTCTGAAAAGTCAAACGAATAACCAATCATTCAATTGCTTTATAAGGAAATATCTATAGCTACTTACTTTACACAATCTGATACTACTAGATTACAACGTATATCTCATCTGTGCATGCTGAAAAAGATTTTTAATAGGAAAAAGAAATTTACAATTCCCAAAATACACGCTAAACTAATTAAGCTTTAATTTTAAAGAATCATTTTTGTGTCATCCCCAACCCGAGTCCACAGATCTCCTCCGCCGCAGGTGCCTCCCACTTGACAGCCTTTTTCCTCATTTCTCTAAAATCACGAACACATTCCTCGAACTTCAAAACCTTAACACGCATCCTCTCGGCAGCTAGTTTTTTACCGGCAACTCTATCGAAAATCTTCTCCCATCCGTTCTCCCAGCCGCCACGAGCATTGCATAGCTCAAGAGTCCCGTTACCCCAGTTGGTCCAGCTCCATCCCTTGTCAAGCGACGACATTACATCCGCCACGCAAAGGTCTTTACATACAGGAGTGCACGGCCTGCATTTGGCCCCACTTAGTGGACCCAGACTCGACAACGCCGCCACCGGCACTCCCAAACGGGCAGGCGGGAACTGGTACGTCCGATCCGTCACGACGCAGAACGGTAATCTATTTTCTACGTAGAATATGTTTAGGGTGGTGAGTTGGGCTTTGAACGCGCATTCTGAGTTGAGTTGCCTGTACCCAGCCGAATCAAGTTTGGGGATAAGAGAAAGGCGGGAGAGGGCAATTTTGGAAGTGTAAAAGTCGCCGATGCCGAGGCGGTCATTAAGGCCACCGTAGACGGATCCTGAAGGAACGGTGTATTGGCCGGCCACGAAATTTTGGGGATGTAACGGTGCATTCCAGTAACCGTCTACTCTGGTGCGGACTATCCAGTCATAGGTGAAGTTTTGTTGTTTTTGATGCGATTCGATCATCGTGAGGCATCCCTCCACCAAATTAAAATACTGTAGAAGACCCTGTACTAGAAACGTGAATTTTAGATTATTCTAAAATTATTAGTAAAGTGGAAACAAGTGGAGATCAGTGCTCAAACCGCCTATAAAGTTCAGATTGGCTCTGATATAATTTAAAAGGAAATCGATTGCACCGTACACTGGCATAATGTAGAAGCAGAATTAGTTGACAAACATATGGCAGCTTTTTTGCATGTGGGCCTTTCTCAGTTGGAATACCTCAGAAAATCACTGGTAGTCACTAAAATTTTTGGCCACACGAAAATTTCAATATTACAAAAACTATACTAAGGAAAAAAAAAAAAAAAAACTGCCTTTTATTTTGGGAATTGTAACGAGTCAGCTGCATAATCTGGATCCAATAAGTAGTTCTGCAAATTTCTTAGTTACGTACTTGTACATTCAAGAAAAACAATATACAGATTTGGATGGTGAATTGACCATGAATTTATTACGACTACTATTTACTAAAAAGGTTTGGCAGCTAGATGCGAAGGATACATCAAACAAAGCGAATTATTATTATGACTTTAGGAAAAAAGATTGAAAACAAAGGCAAGCCAGTTTTGAAGGTTGGCTTGGCTACCAAATTTGGCGAGGGGTACAACTCCAGCTCCAAAATCCACCAACTCAACACAAAAAAATGTGATTTCTTTCCAACTTACCAAATCAAAATACGGTGTGAAGTTGAAAAAATATTTACGAAACCCAATTTAAGCAAAATTTGATGCAACCAAGCAGTTTAAAATTTTCACAGTTTCTACCTGGATGCCATTAGGGGAGTTGGCCGCCGTGAGGACTCGAACTTGCTCCTCCGTCTGCGGTACTAATTTCTGGTCAAATATTCGAACCGAGGCGAGCTTTGGCGCAGTTTTTAGAAGTGATAATTTGAAGGCATTCTTGTCCATGGGACTGTGTAAAAAAAGGTCTGCATTGGGATACTGTTTAAGAACCTTCTCCACGATCGAGGGTCCCGTGAGCTCGAACCTCCTGGCTCCACCAACCAAGCACACCGCGATCCTCGACTGAGACAAATGATCAGCGTTGGTCAAGTGGGTTCGATTGGAGGGCCCAAGGAGACATGAACTGGTAAAATCCGAGAAATTGCTTCTGTTGAAGATGAAATACCGGAGCGGGGAAACAGAATTGATGGCTGTAGATGATAAAGAAACAAAAAGAAGAAGCGAAAGAGAAACGATTACTAAGAAGAGAAGACGCCAATCAAGATCCGAAACCCATTTCCTTATTAACATGTTGATCTTTTGTGGCTTCTTTATCATATCTCCTTAATTCTCTTTGTCCACCATATTAGCAACTTTGAATATCTAGGTTTTTAGGGATTCACCCAGAAACTCGAGGACAAAACTGCAAAAGATGAAAAGAGAAAAAGATGATGATGATGATGATGAAAGTTTAAGAGCTATGAAGGATTAGGAAGATAGACGAACTTTTAGAGTTGATGTAGTTGGTAGCAATTATACGATTTGAAGGGTAATTTTAGAATTTCAGGTCACTGCATGCTTTAACATGAAGGCACAACAGCACAAGAGAAATTCATTTGATCGTTTCCTATACTGCTATACAGGCTGCGGCTTCGGTTACTTTGCTCATAAATTGTAGCCTATTTAACGTCCCAGTTTTTGCTGTTAGCCAACCTCAACTGACCCTTGACAATAAATTGTTTTAAGGATTTGCTTAAACGGTTTCTAAACATCTATATTTATTTATTTATTTTCTAGTAATACATAAATTTGTAGGCTTTTATGTAAAATCTTGGTATGATTTTTTTTGTTAGATCATGAAAATAATAGTAGTAACAATTCACACTTTTTTTTTATGATGTTTCATTTCTGTTTAAAAATTTCCCTTGTAATCTAAAAGAAGAAATATAAACCCACGAAAACATTATCTACCTATAATGATTAAAAAATTTGATATAGTTTCTACATATAATTTTAAATATTTAATGTCAAGTATTTATTTTTAAAAAAAAAAAGTTTTTAAGACATTTGCTTTATCTATATTTGTAGATAACTTTTAAAATCCCAGCTAAAGGAATCTAAATAAATATAATCATGGAAACATCTTCTTCTTTTTCAACTAAAAATCTATCCTTTTTTTTTTTTTTTTTTAATTTGAAGTGTTCTTTCATTCTATTTTATAGTTGATAAAAGATTAATTCTTATTCTGGTCAAAAAGTATAATGGTAAAGTCCTCTTAATATTGGTGACTCTTAAAACTCAAACATTTATCCTCATATTGAAAATTTGAATCACTTATCACACCAACCAATCAAATGTTGGTAAAAATCTATCTCTTTAAATGTTGAACGATTCGTTTATGATATGAGTTTTATTAACGAATATCCTTAAGGCATTCTTTAAGATTAATTAGTATTTATTATCACATGCATTCGCATCTGAATACTCATTGATTTATTTATTTTTGAATATATAACTATATGTTTTAAAAATAAATAAATAAAAATAATAAAATACATATTAACTAAATTTTGCATGTAAAATTTGTTTCATGTACAAATTATATCAAATTATTATTTTATTTTTAATATTAATGTAAAATTAATTATGAAGATAAAAAAATTAATATAAATTTTAAATTTTTATTTATATCAAATAAATTAATTCACTTTTTAAAGATTAGTGAAAAAAATTAAACTTTTAAGATAAAGTAATTCTACATAAATTTTAATTTTTTTTTATTTATTGTCAAAGTAACCCATTTAATGAAAGTGTTTTACTGAAATTAAACTTTTTACTTATAAATTATATAAATCTTATTAATAATAAAAAATATTTATAATGACAATTTAAAAATATAGTGAACAATGATAATTATTTTTGTCAATTCAAAAGATTTTTCACATTTGTACTTTTATATATATTATAGATTAATATACTATTTATAATAATAATATTATATTAAATACAAAAATTAATCACTTTATTCATAATTTTTAATACATTAATTAAAAATATTATCATATTTAATAATTTTAAAAAATATTTTAAAAATACTCGTTAAGAAAAATATATTACGAAAACATCACATTAATTTATTTATTAGGTAGGTGGCCTAATGGGCATTCATTTGTCTTTTCCTTTTTCAATCCCATCAATCAATAAACACACCAAGAACAAAAAAAAATCGTAAGTATAGTATAGTATTTGTTAAATATACTTAATATTAAATGGAAATGAAGTCATCATGCACTAATTAATATCTGCTACCACGTGGGTAATTATGTTTACTTTCATTTATCTTGCTTCAATTTTGTCATTAAAAATTGTGCTAATTTTATCATAGTTAACGAAAAAAATAAATATTTTATTTTTAATTGTCTTTTATTTATGCAAAATTATATATTTTTTTAAATACAATTAGTAAATAATAATAATAGTAATAAATGACTCAAGAGTTCATTGAATGGGTTAAAAAGGAAAAGTAAAAATTGGTAAAGCAAGTTAAGTAAAATTTGAAAAAGGATAGAAAAAAAAAATATGGCAAGTGGAATCAAATTTAAGAAGAGTATTCGATCGATTTAGTTGATTTGATTTTGAAAATTTAAAAATTAAATTAATAATTGAATCGAACCGAAATATTATTGTTAGTTCAAATGAAATCGATTTAGGTAAATTGATTTGATGGTATTTATATAAAATAAATATTATTTAATATATGATTTAAAATATTATATAAATTAGACTGTATTTATATTATATAAAATATATAAAAAAATAAATTAATAAGATGAACTAATTTGATCTATTCAAGTAGTAATTTTAAAAATTGATAGTCAATTAAATTAATCGAATAAATATTTTTTAATTGATTAAAGCGAATTGAATTAATACATTTTGATTGATTTTTATCTATTAAATTGATTAGATCTCACCACTATCAAAGTGTGGTATTAAAAGATGTGCTCGCTGTTGATTAGCCACATGTCCTTGGAAACCTGGCATTTCACATTTAGTATTACAAAGAAAATTCAAAAACTATAAATATTAGTATGAAAAAAATGTAGTAATTAAATTAATAAAATTCAATGAGAAGCCTTCTTTCCTTTCGTTGCAGTGTAATTGACGTCTCATGATCACGAAACTATCGTTGGACTGGACGGTTTAGAAATTTGAAGTAACGTACGCTTTTTCCAAACTCATAAATTACTTAAGTTACACTGCAAGCCCCACTTCCGTCGTTTGCTTCCTTCCCTTCCGACATCCCTGCCGCCGCCTCCTCCAGTTCAACCTCGTCTTTCTATTTTATTTTTTACTTCCTTTTTAGATAGTAGTACCAATTTCTTATTACAACGCCAGTTTGGTAGACCGGTCAATGGTACTAATTAATAGGAACAAAACGCACAGTTTCTTAAAGTAGGGGCAACCGGCAAGCCTCAGAGATTCCTTTTTGGCAAAAATGGACTCTTAACTTTGAGTTGACATTTTAAGGTTTTGTTTCTTAGGTAGATAAAAAATGAAAAGATAGAAAATTGTAAGTGAAAATATGAAAAACATTTTTTTTATTGGTATACCGGAAAATAAAAAAATGAAAGAAAATAAAATTTTCTTTTCATTGCTTTTGGAAAATGAAAAAAAAAAGAAATTTATATTGTTTTACTATTATAAGTTTTGTAATTAAAATAAAAAGGTTTAAAATTTAAACATGATAAACAACGACATGATTTACGCTTCTGTCTTTTTCTTTTATTTTATCTTTTTAATTTGAAATGATTGGTTTTTATTAATAGAGGTAAAAAATAATGATTTTTTAATTTTATTTTCTATTAGTTTTCTCTCCTACTAAGTTTCTTGATAAAAAAAAAAAAACAAAGATAACTTATATTTTAATGGAAAGATCATATTTACTTCTCTTGTCAATCTACGCTATAAAAGAATACGTGTCATGGATCATGGGACAGGAATTTAAAGCAAGTATATTATTCATACGTAATTTGCAAGATAATCTTCCCTTCACCATCTGCCTTCCCAGAATCCCAGCTCCCTCCCTCCCTTTATGCTTTTGTACTTTACAGATTAACAATGTGTGGTATTTTGTCTACAGGTTTTGTGCAAATTATGAGTGATTTTTCTCAAAGTTGTTGGCAAATGTTGACAAGGTTCCCACTCAATTCATTAAAAGGAAAACTAATGCCCTTAATGATGGTGATCATAATATATATATATATATATATACATTGTTTGATCATCACCCCTTTAGAAAATCAAAAAGCAAAAGAAAAATAGTTTTCAAATCCCCCTAACAACTATACTCATGTATTTCATTATCACAAGAAAAATGTATGAAAAATTATCACAAAATAAAATGAGCATTATCCAATCCAATCCAGTGCATAGTCAATATATAGTTATTTTGTGAGTAGTGAGGAACCTGTCAGGTTTTATGAGCCTAACCATCCTGATTAACTTGGGCTCCTGCGAACAAGTTGTCAAGCCTATTGGGCTCACATTGGACTGTCAAATAAACAGCCCACATTGTTAACGGCGTATTCTATCCAGAAAATTGCGGCGTTGAATGTACCGTTAAAATGAAGCAGTTAAAAATAGCGACATGCACAATTGATGGCAGGGGTAAGAACTCTACACGTCTGAAAACTATTGATTAGTGTTCACACTAAGAGAATAGTTACTTATTACCACCATCTATTCCATGAAAATTGAACCATGCTTTTGTTGTTCTCTTCTCTTATGTTTATTACAGCAATTTCTTTAAAACATCTATAAACAAGTTTCAACTTGATAACAAAAATCCATTCAAAATTGAACCATGAACCAGCACCAAGCCATCCGCAATGTTACTTTTTTTTTTCCCCCCTTTTCAATTCTTTTTAAGTTCTTTGCACAATTAATCAAAGATTCCACTAGAAAAGGTAGTTGCACAGTTTCTAATTATTTTATCAGGTGAAATGGGAAATGAAGAAACATGTAAACATAAACAGGGTATGGTAAAACTTTAAATGGATTAAAAAAAAATTGCATAATTTCTTTATACGTTTGGAGGAAGGTTAGCCATAACTAGACGACAGAAAGATGGTGATCTTGAGTTAACGATAGGATATCATCACCAAGGTGATAGCTAGGATTGGAACCCCTTTTTGAGTCTGAAAATATAGAACTTGTGGCTGTGATTTACTGAATTGTGAAGGAGAAGCTGATGCAAGCAGGAAAAGCAAGCAAGCAAGCCTGGGATAACTACACCACCACGAGTAAAATGCAAGGTTTGTGTTCTAAAGCGCGAGTCATTGAAAGCAATGGGTGCAGAAAAGTACCTAGGCCATTATCCACAAATTAGATTTGGTTAATAATCGTACACAACACAGCATCTAAAATTCTTGAAGCGACGTGAAGCTTATCCAAACAAAACGCAAAAAGGTAATTGATTTTTTGATTTGGTTTCCTCGTCCAGTGGGTGTTTTTTTCTTCTTTTTGACATGTGGCATTTTCGTTACCACGAAAGTCCTGCCACGTATAGCATGACACGCAAGCTACTGCGTTTTCAGCTTATCCGCAACTAAATCTCATGGTCAACAGGTGTCTTGCCATGTCATCAAAGGGTGAGGTGCTGACACGTGGAGATAGCTAGTGGGAGGAAAAGATGCGCGCCAGTGGGCAGCCGTTTCAATTTCTCCTTGCTTGCTTGGATAAACTTGGCGTTTCGGATTTGTTTTGCATTTTAAATTCTCAACCAAGAAGTCATTTCACCTGCCTTTTCAAATCTGAACCCTCTCGTCTTGTTTCTGTGTCTGCCAACTGCCCCGTTATCAACGGCAGATTCATTTGCAACAAATCCAGAAAATTGTGTTTGTTGGATGAAATTTCTTCTCAGATAATGCATCTGTATTACAGTGGCTACCCCCCGCCCCCCATTGCACGTTTCACATGTCTACACTACAGACGAAAATAAACAAATATAATAATAGTAGTAATAAAAAAGAAAAAATAATTTGATGAACAAAATAATTAATCCATTCACAATGAGAATCTTAGCACTTGCAAATAGGAAACAAAAAAAAAATTATGCTTATTGGCTAATATCACTTTGAGATTTTCTTTACACCTTTTTTTTTAGTTTTTTTTTTCTTCTAAAATAATTGTCCTTCTAAAACATAAAAAAAAAATGTGAGAACATGTGGCAAATCCAAAGAGGCATAAGCCATAAGGGATACAAAAATGAAAAACCCGCAAAGTGGACCGAGTGTATGATTTAAGGGCTAATTTAGTATTATTGTTGAAAAAAAGCTTAGATTGAAAAAAGTTTGGATTAAAAAAATGTGTTTATAAAGTATGGTGAAAATGTATGATTTAAAATTTTTTAAGTGTTTAACATTGTTGCGAAAAAGTGTTGTAGAAAATTTAAATGTAAAAAAAAGATATGTTTAAAATAATAAAAATGTAAAAATATGAGGTCAATAAAGTCATTTTATTTAAAAGTTAACTTTTAAAGTTCAAAAGCTATATTTTTTAGCTTTTTGGTTTGACTTTTTAAACTATAATTTTAACAGTAAAAGCTAAATTTTTTTATCTATTTAACATTATGTTTGCGATGAAAAATAACTTTTAACTTTAAAATCTATGTAAAAAATAATGCTAAATAAAAATTCGCATTTCAATTGCATTGCGTTGCCAAGCTGAGGGTCAGGGCTGAAGAGCCACCAATCTGATCTCTCCACACACACTCGCTAGGTTAGCGAGTCGCACTTACCGCATCTTTCTCACGACACAAACATAATGAATTAACAATTAGTGTATCCTTATTAATTTTTTATTTTATTTTTTATCATAATCATATTTAAATTATTTTATATTTATATTAATTTTGGTGTGACAATAATTTAAATCATATAAAATTTAATATATTTATATTTTTTTTATTATATTTTAATTATTATTTTTTATATATAATGATTCATATGTGTCTAATATTAGCAGATTTTCCTTAAAGTCCTCTCCCCGTCAAATGTCCCCCCAACGCAAAGATTCTCCCCAAATTCTCTCCTCCATTCCCATTGCCTGCCACTTCCTCTAATTTTTCATTTCCTCCTTGCCAACTTCTACTTAACCTCTCCCACTTCCTCCAAACTTCTCGTCCTCTTTTCTTTTTCTTTGGTTCGTCCATGGCATTTTCTTAATCTATGGCGGCGAGTTCCAAAGGATTCACGACTCAGCTTGAGTTCAAGCTCTCCAAGCTCTATGTCTCCCATGGATTGATACTGAGTAAAAAAAAGAGAATGTGCTTTCCACTTGATCGACTCACTGTGTTGAGTCGAATCAGTTGCTGCTGCTCCGACCCCGTGGTCCCGGTCCGGAGAGCCAGCGGTTCAGGCAAGAGCAATGAGAAAGCGGAGGACTGGCTATTCGACTCCAAGAAAAGCCCTCACAGGGTCCGAGTCCAGGCCTCTCCTGCATTGCCGTTTGCTTCGTCTCAGTGCGTCACGCTCTTCTACTCTATTTTTATCAATCTATCTAGGAATATGTTCGCATATCGTATATTTCTCTAATTCGCGTATACATATACTCGTATTGTTCGTTAAAGTGAATAATGGTATTCTGAACTTATTATTTATATATTCTTTTTAACGAAACAACAGGATAAGTGACTTGCTAATTTAGGTATTTCATTTTAAGAATAGGATTTTGAATATTTTGTTTTCAAGCTCTGAAGTTAATTTGTTCGTTCCTTTTTATTTCACATCTTAAAGCCTGTTGCTATTAGTTTTTTTTTTTGATGCAAGAACTTAAAATGTTATGATCACTACCAAAGCTTGTAATGATGATTTTATTGTTACAGATCTCGATTTCCTTCTAAACAAGAAAAGTTCTACCCTCGATGTACCCCCCGAAATTCTGGTCCTCAGTCTCGTGATACTCCACCAAAAAGAGGTTACAAGCGATGCTCATTAAACTGTGGAATTTTATTATGAAATTCTCGCTGTGCTTGTACATACTTTAGGATTTCTAATGGCATTTAGATTACCATGCCTAAAGGATACTGTTGTTCGCATGTTTCTTCATTGTAGACACTGGTATTGCAAATGAAAAGGACTGGGGCATTAGCTTGTTAAATGAGAATGTTAATGAGTCTGGCACTAATGAAGATGACAGTACCTGGTATCGAGAAAGTGGGGAGGACCTTGGTGATAATGGATACCGGTGTAGATGGACAAGGATGGGTGGTAAATCCCATGATGGTTCCTCTAAATGGAAGGAAATGGTATAAAATCTTTTTTATTATATGGCATTTTGATGTATGAGTTTTGTTGATCTTAAAGTGGCAATTGAGAAGAAATTCCTATGTTCATTCAAATATTGATGAACATGGGCTTGTGACTGTAGATTAAAGCAATTAGGTACTGTGTTTGCCACCATGGTTGTTGTAGAAAATATGGCAATATCATGAGGGATGCCTATATTAAACATTCAAATCTTGTCAAAAAAAAAGAAGAAGAAGAAGAAATCCTTCAAATCAAGCATTTTAAGAGAACTCATTCTTGGGAGAAACTTCTTTCTGTTTTTGCCGAAACTTGTAATAGATTTGTAAGAGGCCATCATTTGCTAAGATTTGTAAAGCACTCAAAGTTCTGCATGTTGAATGTGAAATTTGCTAATTGGCCAGCCTTCTTTGCAGATTGTTATCCATGCGTAACATCTCTTTCTGTATTCAAAATGGTCAATATATTCAGTGGCATTATTTGAAGTATATATTTGTTATTATTATAATGTAAAAGAAATAACTCAAATTCAGTTAGAATATTCTTTTGTGCTTTGCAACAAAGATAGATTGATCAACCAACTTTTGTTTTTATTTTTGTTTATTTTGGGTGTGGGGTGCCAACATGTTGGGATAGTGAATCTTTTCTGTGAGGCTATGTAACTCGAGAAAGATTCAGGGGACTGTAGTTTAAGAGATCTAAGCACCCAAATGGGGTCATTGACTTTAAATGTTAGTTAAATTGAGGAAGAAAAGATGATTCTTTAAAGATTTTGAGAATGGAATCTCAAAACTACTAGCTAACTGTAATGATTTTTCTAATTCTGTTACTTAACATTGTATTTATAACCCCATTAAGTATCATCCCAGGTGGATGCATTTAATTGGATTTATTGATCTCCTTGACAGTGGTGGGAGAAAAGTGACTGGAGTGGATACAAGGAGCTAGGTACTTTTACTTACCTTTTCATTGCTTTATTCTATGGACTAATTGTGGTAATTTCACATGGTTTATTCTTGCTTAAATGACTCTAAACAGTAAATAAAAATCCGGACTGGACCGGCTGGTCGGACCGGTTGAACCGGGAACCGATGGCCTATCCGGTAGGTGTAATAGAACCGGATTTGATCGAACCGGTCAAAAACCGGTTCAACCGGTAAAAAAGGGTAAAAAACCGGAAAAAAGGGGAAAAATCATTTTTTATTTATTTATTGTTTTTTTCAAAATTATTTTTTGTAATTGATGAGATTTGAACTCATAACCTCTTAGAAATATACTAAAGACCATAACACTAAGCTAAATACTTATTTTTATTTATTATTTACTATATTTAATATTTATTTAACATTAAAAATATTTTTAAAATATTTAAAAATCTTATTTTAAGTATCCAACCGGTCCAACCGATTCAACCGGTTGAACCGGGAACCGGAGGCCACACCGGTTTGACCTCCGGTCCAATTTTTTCAACCTTGCTCTAAAATCATCTGAGCATGGATTTGCCTAACTTTTACTAGAGTTTATATCTCATAGGTGTTGAGAAATCAGGAAGAAATGCTGAAGGAGATTCATGGTGGGAAACTTGGCAAGAAGTGCTTCATCAAGATGAATGGAGGTCTTTATTTCCACATCATTCACCTGATCAGGAAACACTTAACTTTAAATCCGTGAATTATCATATAGAGACAAATAGGATCTTTCCAGTTTACCATGCATGCAATTTTCATCAGTACAATCATTAATAAATCTTTAAAACTGCAGTAATTTAGCAAGGATAGAGAGGAGTGCTCAGAAGCAAGCTAAATCAGGCAGTGAAAATGCTGGTTGGTATGAGAAATGGTGAGTTATATTTCAATGTATGAAATTCATGATATTAAATTTCATTCATATTATGTATTCATATTATCAATACTTTATATTGATGATAAACTTATTTTGGTAGGTGGGAGAAGTATGATGCTAAAGGCTGGACAGAAAAAGGGGCGCACAAGAGTGGTAGACTGAATGAACAGTCATGGTGGGAGAAGTGGGGAGAGCATTATGATGGAAGTGGATCTGTTCTCAAATGGTAATTTTCAATTAGCCTTTATGCAGAACCACTCAGTGTACTAGTGGACTACTAGATTGTATTATTAGTAGTTCGGATTCATTATCATGTCATGTTTTATCTGAAATATGACAGAAACCATATCATGCCATGTTTTATCTGAAACGATTGACATGTTAGATTATTGGAAATTTCAACGGCATTTTTTTTTTTTTTAATATCTTCTTCATAAGAATACTTAAACTGATATTGAGATTATAAACTTTTCTTCTCTTTATTTTCTCCTATTTGGTCAGGCCTTCCCACCTCAAGCGCTTTCCTATGGTTATATTAGAATCTCTATTTTGATAATATGCAGGACAGATAAATGGGCTGAGACAGAATTGGGAACTAAATGGGGAGATAAGTGGGAGGAGAAGTTCTTTGCTGGTATTGGTGCACGTCAAGGGGAGACATGGCATGTATCTCCTAGTGGCGAACGTATGTATATTCATTCATTCTATCTACATGTGATGCATAATTTTCACAAAGTTGTTTACTTTCAAGTTTAGGTAGTACATAATATCTCATAGGTTGGATAAGTACCCATATTGCTTATCCTTATTGGCTTATACCTCGGTGCAAGCTTGTTTGCTACTCCTTAAGCAAAAACTATTTATGTATTTCTCAAAAGTTTGCACCAGTGTTGTCAAGGGCGCAAGACGTACTCTAGGCATTAGAACCTTTATATTACATGAGGCACAAAAAGCAAAAAAAGTGCTCGCCTAAGTGAAGGCGCAATATAAATATATATATATATATGTATTTTTATATGTATGTCTGTGTATATATATGAAATAAGCTTAAGATATATAATTATGATAATAAACTCTAAATAATGGTCCAGTTTATCTTACAAAACCTGCAAATTTTTTTTTTTCTTTTGTTGACCAATATGCATGATTTTCTTAATTTTCTTATGGTCCATGTCTTTCTTAATTTTCTTATGGTCCATGTCTGTTGTTTAATACTCAAATATTAAGAAATAGAGAGTTTGATATTATCCCTTTTCTTATTAGTAAAGGTACAACTAATGAAAAAAATTAAAAATAAAATAAATTAAAGGGAACTTCAATTAGGCGGCTTTTTTTGCATCTACAACCTTACAAAAAAGCACGTCTAGATGCACCAGGCGTGCGTCTGATCAAATGTACCTTGCCTGAAAGGGGGGAGGCATTTTTATTGTCTGGCGTTGAGGCGCAATGCCTAGGCACGCGCCTTGACAATACTAGTTTGCACTTAGCATGACCACCATAGGAGTAGGCAGAAACCTGTGGAAGATCTCAAATCAGTTTGCACAATGGAATATTGTTTAACATCTCTCCAGGCACCTGAAACTTAACAGTCAAAGTAAAATGCACAATTGAAATGGATTGTTTAATTGTTGTGACAAGGAACTTTGGGAAGACAATTTAGTTTTCCAATGTAAACTATGTTCATCCACGGAAGAGGAGACCTGAAATTTATGTATTGGTATTTAACAAGTAAGCGTGCTCGTTTGGCTTAGTGGGTAGTAAAGGCTGATTGGTCGAATATTGTTCCCTTTCATGGCATTGACAATGATCTGTAGAATTTATCACTCTTATCACAACTACTCAGAAGCCAGGCTTAATTGGTCACTAACATCATTAACTAGAACGGATTTGTAGCTGTATGATTTTTTTTTTTTTTTTTTGCGACTCTAGGTATAGAAGTGACCTAAGGGATGTTTTTGCCTAAAATTCCACTATAAAGTTCAAGTGTTGTGATATTTCATATTTGCGTTTGTTGCTCATCCAATTTATTTTTATCTATTTTTATTTTGTAACTAAGATATTTTTGGTCTCATAGGTTGGTCAAGAAAATGGGGTGAGGAGCATTTTGGAAACGGGTATGGAACAGTTTTTGAAACCCTTCAACAAATTCTTTCATGTTAGCTAGAATTTACATGTTTTTACTGCACCTTTTCTTATGCTGAATTACATTGTGATTAAAAATTGGACCCGAGCTTTTTGTTTATCATCATGTATTTCTCTCTGATGCATTCTACACGGGAGAGACTAATTCCCTTTGTCTCGTAAACAGTAAAGTTCACAAATATGGGAAGAGCACAACTGGTGAAAGCTGGGATATGGTTGCTGATGAGGAGACATATTATGAGTAAGAGCATGCGCTTTTGGCTTAGTTAAAACAATTTGTAAATGCTTTTATTTTTTGGGTGTAAATATGAGAAGAAAAGTACGTGTAATAATATTATAAAGATGATAAAGATAGAAGTGGTTTGCAACAGAAATCTGACAGGTTTTCACTTTTGTTGAAGGGCTGAACCTCATTATGGATGGGCAGATGTGGTGGGCGACTCAAGCCAGTTGCTAACGATACAACCTCGGGAGAGGCCGCCCGGTGTCTACCCAAGCCTTGATTTTGGGTCATCGCCACATCAAGGTGATGACCAAACTGATAAGCCTCCTACTTCAATATGAGGATGTTGTGTTGTTTTGTTTTGTTTTTTTAAGCCTCAATTAATTTTGATTTAGGTTGTTTAAATCAATTAATCTCCAATCATATTGGTTGAAACATGTGTAGCGGAACATTTTGGATATTGATCTTCGATTTATTCATTCTTTCAATTGTCAGCGCATCCCACGTTTGGCGATTGCGCTGTAAGTAAATTTAAAAAAATGCCGGGGAGGGGGGGGGGTGTTTCTGCTTCAGATTTGAAAGCTATCTTTTAAAAATTATGTTGGATTTGGCTAGAAGGAAAACTATTGGTGGGTGGGTGTCAATGAAAGTCAAGGTGCCACGTGTGTTTTGACCAAATATTTGGGGCTTTGCTATAATTTGACGGTATCCGTCAATCAGTCAAATTCATCTACATGGGTCAATCATGGGCTTTAAGAGCTTTATTAGGCTAGTTAATTAGCCCAAAATGACTTAACTAAGTTTTCACCTGAACATCTATGTTGGTCTACTAATCGAACTAAATTGTCTAGAGGCACACGCTTGGACTTTGAAGAGCTTACTCTAAGCCATTAATTTGTCTAAATATAATACTCTTTGTGGGCCAAAAAAGATCCCAAATTATATATTTCCCTGGGCCTTATTGGTAACGTTGAACCCAACATTGTGCCTTATCTCAACGCTGGTCCAAGCTGGCCTTAGTCGGTCAACTTTGAGCCTAATCTTGGGCATCATTATGTTGGGCCCAATTTTGGGTCCCAATGTTTTAACGTTGGGCTGAATTTTGAGCATAATATTGGATCATGGGCCCAATTTGGGCCTTTAGGTAAACAATGGGCCTAAAGTTGGTCCTATACTGGGCCTCAGATCAATTTTGGGCCCAAACATCGGCCTTAGTGGGTCAACATTGGGCTCAATTGGGCCTTAGTAGATAAACTTTAGGCTCATTTGCGCCTCAGAAGTGTCAACATGGGGCCAAAATTTTGGGCCTTAGTCAACATTGGACCCAGAAAAAGGGACGTGGACGAGCCCAAACTGCAAATCTCCCTAGGCCAGCCTAAAAAGTTTGTATTATTGGACGAATATTGGGCCTAGAAGAGGCCCATTAATCGGCCCAAACTCTAATTCATTTAGATGATATGGGCCATGAAGAGCCCAATTTTATTCAAGCAAATTGGGCCTTAAGGATCTAACTCAGACCTGCTAATTGGCCCAAACTATAATTCGACTAAACTATAAAGCAGCAGTTCACGCTTGTTGACCTTCTCCACACGCATAGAAAATAGACAAAAAAGAAACTTCTGAACTTGGTTACAGCCACCGCCTCCCTCATATCAGTTGGCTTATAATGGATACTACAGAACTATGATGAAATTTACATCAGCTTTGCTCAACTAATAGACCTGAAGCACTAAATGGATGATCTCAGATAGAATTTTTTTATAAAAAAAATTCTAAAAACGGAAAAAGAAAAACAATATCATTAGAACCATAGCTGTATTTCAACCTTTTGTTCTTTTCCCATGCCTTGGTAATTGGATTGAGGCTCAAGATCAATCTCTTCTTAGCAACTCAAAAACCAGTTGAAATTGTGGTCTATTCTGGTAAACCTTTGGAAAAACAAATGCCTCGGCAACCAACATCCTCCCATAATTCGTGTCTATACTTTGGAACTTTGTTCTGAAACATCATCTAAACAGAAGAAAGTTCCATCTTTGACCCGCTGTCCATTGTATGCCTCATTATAAGTTGAATGCTCCAGGAAATCTAAAACTCAAGCAAAAAACAACTGTTGAGAATTTCAGGAGTTTAATAGACAGGATGATATTTTGCATTATCATCAACAAAACTATGAATGCTTCATAGGGCCAAAGGAGAGGGCAAGGAATTTCAAGAATGAAGTTGTCAGCTTCATCCAACTTATTCTATTCAGTCTGAAAGCATCTCTTCCAACTCAGGTTCATCAGAGATGAATGCATCATAATCCGAGCCTGTTATATACAGGTGCTTCTCTTGAGGCCCATTTTGATCCTCATTATCATCCAGATCAGGCCATTCAAGCAAATCTGCAAAGCTGTTACAACATTCAAGCAAATCTGCATAAGCTCATTCTATAAAGTCTGGCGCATTTAGCTGGCAACGCCTACAACATAGTCCTTGTTGAATCATAATTAGTTGTCAGTCTTGTAGCCCATTGACTCAGATTAGGTGACCCAGATATTGGAAACCCAAGTATAGCACACCATCTTAAATTCAAAAGAGCAGCAGTTAGATGCTCATCACAATCCTTAAAAACTTGGAGTATCCTTGACTCAGCTCCCAAGTCCTCAGAAAGTACAAAATCATCCTCAAATTCTCATTTTCTTTTCTTCCAGTGTGCTGTCTTCATCAGAGATCATCCACATACTCAAAACCTGAAATGCTTCCATGGCAGTGTTGTGAAAACCACGATCAACATATGCAGAGAATACATAATGGCAGGTTGATGGGTCAGGCCGGACTTTATCTTGGTGAATCCGCATGACAATAAATTCAATTATTTCGATCCTTCCCTGACATTCATCAGTCAAAAATCCAGAACCAATGTCAATAAATTATACAGCAACAAAAGTCCATCACAAGACTAATAATGTTCGAGAGTTACTATGTTTACCAACCATATTCTCTGCACATACTAGATATTATCACATATAAAGAAAGAAACTTTAACAAAGGAATCCTAGGTATACAGTACACTTTCAACACAATCTTAAGGCACCTTCCACCTTCAGATGGCAATAATGGCATATTCTCAATTCTTTAAAGAAATTCTGGCCAAAAACATGAAAATTTCTTCAATGAGAATTTTAGTGACACCTATTTCATAGAGGTACAGCAGACAACACCAGATACAAGAGAATGAATTCTGTACTGATGCTTGCATGATAGCATAAACAATTTCCTTGGTGTTAGTACCAGAGTGTGGCAGGACATCCAGCGGAAGCCAGCAGACAACTCTGAGTTGCAGTACCTTTGATGACACAAGAACTCATATCTTGAGTTTCCAATCATAAAATGTATTTATGAATGGCATCTATAGGGACAGAACCAGTAAAATACCACGAGAATACCCAAGATATGACCCTATCAAAGGAGGAGAGGAGGTTGCTTAGACATGCTGATGGGCACCCTAAAGAAAAAGATGTAGAATCCCTTTTTCTCAACCAGTCCAAATGCTGAAAGAAACGTGCATAAACAGAAAATAAAGAGAAGAGTAAATTCAGATGCAAAACTTTTCATAGGTTACTTTTTATAATAACATGCATAACAAAGAGTAATGCCATATGTGCAGACAAGAGAAAGAGAGAGAGAGAGAGAAACCGGAAGGATACCTTTTCACTTGTTTTTTTAAGGATGGTATTATACAATAATACATCCAGTTGAGAACTTTCTAAACTTGCCTGATCCAGAAGACTTAATGCTTCACCAAAATTTTCATATTCAGCAATATCTTCATAAAATAAACTCAAGTGTTGGAAACTGAATTCCTACCAACTACATAATAAATACTAACACTAACTAATTGCTTCCTTCTACTACTCACAAAGAGATATTCACAATCGAGATGCAAATAAAATCTTTTGCTTTAACTGGATATATATTCTCAGACAGGAAAATCCTTTGCTTTTGTTATCATACATACTAAAAATATAGCAAGAAGAGAGTTTTGGTTGGTAAAATGTGCACAGTTACTTGCTTTCTCATCTTCAAGAAAGCATCAGTTCTAAGGTTACAAAATGCAGGACAGCTGAGAGAAACTTATTAAAGACTATTAGACTAGAATTGCATCTTTCAGGATAGGGATCTGAAATTTAAAAGGGTAATATGAAATGCACCAAAGCATTATGATTCCAAGTTCTACAGCTATTTTTGTATATATAGAACATTTCCCAACATAAGATAAAACATAATTTTTTAAATCCCTTGTTTTCTTGAAGGTTTGAATACTTAAATATTAATAAAACAGGTTTGGGAGATAAGTTCAGGATAATAGCAAGCAAACGAATTAGAGATATTTTGGGCATCAGGAATAAATTCTTATAAGTTCCTGTTTCTCTGCAATGTGCATATAATGGCGGCAATATTGCTAGAGAAATGAATTGGACAGAGCAGGACTAAAGATTAAACAAGAATACCTTTATTAGAGCAGTGTATGTCATTGTCTCTGGATAAAACCCATCACGCACCATCATGGAAACTAGTGCACAAGCAGATTTGAAACATCATATGTAGCTACAAGAATCAACCATTATATTGTATGTTGCAGCATTTGGTTGGAAACCACATGATTTCATATTTTTAAATTTTTGTATCGCTGTGTGACTCTGCACATAGAGCAAAGGTATGATTTCTATGCAAACATTGAATATAAACCCACACCTACCGAAGCAGTAATTGCAAAAATTAGAACTACATTGTTAGAAGCACTCACTTCATTAGCCTCAACGAGTGAATGCAGAACTGTATTATAGATGGATGCTCCCAAATAAGTATAGGTATGGCATAAAAGGTTCTCAGCAACATGTAAATATTGAAGCAGCTCTCTTGTCATCCCCTCAGCTCCAAGGGCTTTTAGCTGAAAAAATTCAAGGCACGTAACTCATACATAAGAATATAAGATTAGTCATGGTCCAGGTAAGACAAAGAAAATACATGGGCAGGGAGTTTACCAAGTTCTTCATTGATAAGTGACTATGTTGAACACCATTTTTAGCCATATCCATTTCTATAGCATTTATCCGTTTTATTGAGTCAACCTGTGACAATATGTTCCCCTCTTCATAGGGAGCATTCACATTACAGAATAATGAAAATAGTAGCTCATATGTCCTGATATCTGGCTGAAGCTTTAGTTGTCTCATTTTAGCCAATATCCGAACAGCTCGCTCTGGCTGATCCTGCAAAATTAATGCAACATGAATTTGCACCAATGGAGATAAATTATGCTCATCCATTGTTTACTTTAGTTTTTGTGTCTTTTTCTATATCTCTTCTCTAATTGTTACCATGCAAAAGAATCACATGCTTAGTATTTATCAAAAGCCATGAAAATGTCACATGACTTTTCTGTGCTGCTACTCAAATCAGAATAGATGCAAAGTAAATGCAAAAAAAGATGTGTAAGGCTACTTAACCCTCATTTATTGAGTATATATAGACTTTTAGACAATCAAGTGGCTATTTATCTCATCAATAACTAAAAGGCTTATTAAATCTAAAACTTAATGGTTTATTTTCCAAGTTCCATCCTTGTTGTGTCTGTACCGTATTCCTCATTTTCTTCAGGATAACCAGAGCCAAATAAACAACTTTGCTCCAAACAAGAGCAACAGGAGCATAACTTCGGTAAAGGTTTCTGAAGTATTTAACACATAAAAGGTGAGGCTTTTAAAGCAAATTATAATATAAAACCGACTGATTAGCAAAAGATCGAAAACTGATTGTTTAACTACCCTAACCAATATTCCAATTTTCTTGGAACTAGAGTGGAATAATAACTACTGTTTTCTTCCAGTCTTACGAGCACAAACTTGCTTATGCACTCACAGATGTATAATCAATGAGGAAAACAACTGAACAAGAAAGGGACAAAACAAGCAATGTGGTGTGAGGTTCACTTACCATAGTATCACATGCTCCAAGAAAAGCATTATAAGGATATGGATTTGGGCATTCACAAACTTGATTCAGTAGAGCCTCAGCTAAGTCAAGTTCTAATGCTTTACTACATTGTACTGAAAGAGCTGCAAGAGTTGAAGCGTGAGGCTTCACATTTCTCTCTTCCATTACTTTTAACTGCAGAGAATTAAGGCCCAATGGAAAATTTATTGGTACAAGGGGAAAAGAAACATCACTAAAACATAATTAGTCTATGCAATAAAAAAAAACCTACCATTTTCATGCCAGCACTAAATCCTCTTGTTGGAATAACAGCTCTCACAAAGCCATCATATGTATGGCTTGATGGCTGCAACCCAAGATTTTGCATCTAGAAAAGAATAAAGATCAATAAAGAAAAGATCAAAATAAAGTAGCTGAATGATTTTAAGTATTAAGAGAGACACATAAGAGTACAGAAGTTCCCTCAAGTTTGACACAAATATGTAATATAAAACAAAATTAACAGGAATGTAAAAGGATTTGACAACCACCCATCCCAAAATGAATGTATGCAGCCAATTACTCAACTAAACATCTCCAAATTTGCATTGCCAAAACACCTTTTGTTAAAGTTTCATCACCATCTATGCCACCTCTAATGAGTAGAAATTCAAGTAAAAGTTTACAAGAATAAATAAGTACCTTTTGTGCCATGAGATAAGGCCGTTGATTTCGCCAGTGAGGAGTTGTGAGCCTTTGCTCCTTAAAAAGCCACATGAACTGCAATCAGCATATCAGTGGAGACTATTAGACGCGAAAAAAACAAGTCAATAAATGGAACACAATAATTATGCAATTCCATCCAATCTCATTTATTCACAGATATATAAATGTCGGAGATTGAACCAAGAAAAGATAATATATGGCAGAGAATATCACCTTGTGCAAGTCATCCTTTGTATCCGCAGGATAAAACTTACAATCCTCTGGAAACTCAGAAGTAAGACTAGAAGTAAAGATCTTCTTCGCATCATTTCGTCTTTTAAGCTCAGTAGGTAGATCCTGGAGGAAAAAACTTTACCTCATTACTTGCTTTCCCAGAAATGTCACAAGTACACAAACCACATAAAGTCACAAAACTGAGAACCTACATGAATCAAGACAACAGTGCTTGGTAAACCAAGAGATCTGAACACCGAAAGACATTGACTCCCAAATGAATCAATATAGTCATATGTGCTTTCTTCAGTAGCTGATGCCACGAAAGCAATCAAATCAGCAACCTACAATTCGAAAGGCAGTTGACCAATAAAGGGAACAAAATAAAATAAAGAAGTGGTACTAAACGAGGTCAACACAATATATCACCAAGCTGTGGACAATTTGTACCTTGGCCATTTCCATACATGATAATAGATCCCCATGAGGAGCTTGCAGTACCTAGATAGAATAACTTAAAAGTTAGAGGTTTGCAAGTTTTTGCACTTCATATCATGGATTAAAAGCTGTACATTTCAACAATAACATTACAACCGAGCCTCTAAGATGATAAACATATATCCACCATGAAATGACAAATTAAAGAAAAGTAAAGCCTGAAACCCTATTAACAAGCAGCTGTCTTTAACTAATAACATGAAAAAAGGGGTAATGATGCTTACTGTCGCTCGCAGTTTGTACTCTGAAGAAGCAACTGTTGCTGACAAAGCTCCGGTACCTTCTGTTGGTAGCAATCTCAAAAGGTCTTTAGCAAGTGAGTTTACATTCACAGATGCAGAAAGCGGGAAAAGAAGCTGTGGTAAAAGAAATCATAAGGATGGGAAAGAAAAAAAAAACCCACTCAAAGCAACAATATCGGAAGATTTAATTTATACAAAAAGCTTACAATGACAATGGGAGGGCTGGCTGATCCACTTGAAGCCCTTTTCTCTTTCAAAAGAGCTGCCCTCTTCTGCTCTCTTAGCTGCAAAATCAAATAGCAATTTCCAGTGTGAGACAAAAACGACATTTGTTCTTGACAGAAAATTGAACAGCTAAGCATGATAGATATTCGAATTTATTATCAATTACCGTCTTGCTTCGCTGAAGCCGAGCAGCTCGGGCTCCCTTCGTAACATTTCGGTCTGATTTTGCAATCCGATTCTTATCTAAATCACCAAAAGATTCAAAGAATTATTAGAAAACTGATAAAAATGGGAAGTGTAAAAAATGAAATCATAATAAAAAAAGAAACAAACAAACTATTACAAATTTGAACCATTTAAATCGAATAAAGAGAGAGGACCTTTTTGAGAGATTTTGTGAATGTTCCTAGAAGATTTGGAGGAGAAACGGGTCTTGTGAGGCTTATTGACTTGAACTTGAGATCCTACTATGGCGAGATGCAACGCCGAAACCCTAGCGAGATATCAAATGCAAAGCCGTCCAGTTTTTTTCTTTTCTTTTAAACCCTAACACGGGCACTCAGCAGAATAGCATAAAATAGGGAAGGGTTTTTGGTTGAATTGCTATTTGTTAGTACTTTCGGCTTATGTAAGCACTGCCACTTAAATTAAACTTTAACTGCATCTATTAACATCAAACTAAAAAAATTGCGCGGGATCACTTTATTTATTTTAAAAATATACTAAAATTCTTTCTCGCTTCCTTGAAAGATTTTTTAATATTTATAAAATTTTAACTAAATTAATAATCATAAATAAATTTAAATTATATTAAATTATTATTATTTATTTAAATAATTTTTTTATATTTTAATATTGTAAGTAAATAAATTTAGAGTTAAAATCAAATTATTATGACAAATTATGCAAATATGAGATGAATTGAGATACGACATAAACATAACATAAAAAATAATTAATACACGAATACATGAAAAATAACATGAACACGACACTAATAAACGAACGTGTCAAAATTTATATAAAACGAATTATTAATATGTAAAAAAATTATATAAATTTATAATACTTTGAACACAAAAAATAACACGAACACGTAACGAACACAAATTTTTCACTAAATTGAATCATTATAACAAATTATGCAAAATATGTTAAAAATTGAGACACGACATGAACACAAATTTTTTCTAAATTGAATTACAATAACAAACTATGCAAAATAATAAATGAATTGAGACACGACACGAACACAACATAAAAAAAAATAATTAAAACACAATACAAAAAATAATATAAACACTATACAAATATACGAACATGTGAAGAGTTTGTTGAGGAAGATGCAGAGTCAAGGTTTATTGCCTAATATTTGTGACATACCAAACTTGTAGATATTTATGGAAAGTCTGGGAGGTTTAGTGATGCCATAGAGTGCTTGGAGCTCATGAAGTCTGCTGGGTTAAAACCTTCATAAACACTAATAATGCCTTAATAAATGCCTTTGCACAAAGGGTAAGTTATCCCATTATTGTTTCAGCTCTCATTCTCTCATGTTAGGCCACAGTTTCCTGCTTAACTCTCATTCATAAAGCCTTTATGAGTTGGTGACTTCATAGTGAAGCATTTCTATAGAAAACAATATTCAACAAAAGCAGCGACCAATGTTTTTTAACCTCTGTTCTCTATCCCAAGCTTATGGCGTTCAAAAGATTGGCAATGATCCTCTACTTGAAAAAATCAACTCAATAACAAGCAAAAGATTGGAATCAAGTTTCCATCGCAGCAAATGCGAAAAGATTAGCTTTGATACACCGCAAATGGTAAAAAAAAATATCTACGTTATCTAATCAAACATACAAAATCACAGCATACATGTTTATCCAAAGAATATTACGTGCAGATCTCTCTCCCCACTGTATTCTATGTAAAATGTCAAAGAGGTAAGGCCGAAACAATTTGCCTGCCACCCTTAGTTTTTGAAATTCGAGAACAAAACATGAACAATAACAGTACTGAGGATAACAAGAAAAGCCTGAAATATGCTCTTATTTCCTGCATTCCAACCTCAAGCACCTCCATCTTCTTTCCGTATCTATTTCGCCTCCCCATTAAGTAACCATCAAGATATTCATCTATGGATACCCATTTGTCCAAATTAGATGCAGCAGACTTGGAATGGACATCAAGCTGACGTGGTCCCAGCTTAAAAATTGTGAAAAAAGCAGCAGACCAGTCATTCAGAACTCTCTGAAAACTCAAAACAAAATCTTTGTTAGTCGTTGCTGAAAATAAACCAACCAGTTATAATCATCCATTAACTATAATTTCCTCTTTTAGAAAAAAAGTTCAGAAAATTGTAAATATATCTGATCTTATCTTTAGGGAAACAAAATGAAACAGAAAAAGAATGTAAGCAATCGGTTTTAGAGGCAAGTTAACATACCTTGAAGGTGGTATGGTCAACTGGATTGAACATTTTAAAGCAGTCTTTTGTTGAGGCTGTACCATCTCCATAGATCTGCCATCCAACATGCAAGGTATGGATGTTAATGAGGTATATTTGCTTTAAGTTATTCTGTGAAAAGAGAGTTTGCATTTCAAATACCTCAAAGGTGAATGCCATGGGTACTCTTACAACATCATACATGTAATCTGTTGCTGTCCCATGTGCCAGATACCTGAAATCAGTAACATTCATACATTAGTGGGATGAGATTGAACAAAAAACAAGTAAAATATATTAAAACACAAAGATTTCTTTTTTACTTTAACTCAATGTTTTTGAAACGTTAAACCGGTGGAAGCTTCAGTTCGCAGTTCAACCGGTACGACAGGTTCAACCAGCCCGTCCAACTGGAAAAAGGTTTTGGTATTAAATGCATGATTTTGATATTAAATAAGTATTAAATATAGTAAATACTTAATAAAACATGCATTTGGCTAATGGTATGATCTTCAATATATATATATATATAAAAGGTCAAAAGTTTAAATCTCATCACTTACAAAGAATTTTTTGAATAATAAATTAATAAAACAAACCCTAAGACAGATTCAAATACCGGTCTAATCTGGTTCAACCGGTTCACTAAAACCGGTTTTCAACCGGTCCAGTTTTTAATCACTGCTTTAACTTTTTGGTGAGAAAAACAGAAAAATTTCCATTAAAACCCCTGCTTGAGACTTTTGATTTCATGCCTTTGGTTGCATTTGCATATATAGTAACTCACTGAACTATAGAGTGCTCTAGTATAAAAATTAAGCATTTTAAGAATAATCATGAACTATAAACTACTTGTACAGGATAGATAAGTTTGACCAGAAATAGCTCCCAAAAGACAACCTTAAAAGAGGTGATAATGAAGCTGTAAAAATGATTAGTTGCCAATGTAGAATATTTTATTGGGGAATGATCCTATCCCTCAAGTTCTTGGAGTATTACAAGTCTATATTATATACTTAACGTAACTAGCATGATGCTAACACAAATCATCATTGCTTCAAGTATAATAATACAAACCCGACAGAACCTCCACCAGAACCAATCAAGCAACGCTTGTGGCAATGAACATTATTCAGTTCTTCAAGCAAAAATCTCATTCGTTGTGATGACAATCCGTCAGGGGTTCTGTTTTTGTGGTCATATGGCATAAATAGTGCCTACATGAATTATAATAAAAAACAAGAAGTAGGTCATACAGGCAGCATATCAGACCTATCCCTAAGAGCAAAGAAAGGACTAAAAGCATAAAGCAAGATTATCCAAGATTCCGCATCCAAAGTTTTCTCTTGATTACAAATATTATCGTTTTCTAATGAGTTTTGTCATGTATGGATGCATATTGCAAACTAATAGGATTAATTCCTCTTGACAAAACATTTCAGGTAAAAGAAAAATGCCTTTAGTAAATGTGAATATTTCCTAGAGATTTCAATGTCCAAAAAAGTTCTTTAATGCTGCAAGTCACAATTCATAGGAAAGAACAGCTTATGCATTGAAAAATAGTTAAGGCAAAAATCGGGAAATGAAGTAAAAAGAAAGAACTGTTAACATGCAATTCAGGATCACTCACCTCCATCCCAGAGTGTACGTTAACCCATATGTGAGGATCAAATGATATGGCAAGTTTCCGCATGATTTGGGTTTCAGGCTCGCTAAAAGGAGCAGTTCCAGGATTCTCTTCATATGGATCATAGTCCTATAATTGAAGAAAAATTTTGAATGAAAAACCTCATCATGTAAATGAAGATAAAACTTTTAAACATGAAACTGTAGTAAGAACTATATGAAATAGGATTTGCATGAAGAAAATGAGAGGCATAATGAACCTTCTCCTTCTTTCCCCAATCTACACTCCAATTCCGGTTGAGATCAACTTCTCTCCCTGCCAAAGAAACCCAGTTTAAACATTTCAACTTCTTACCCACTAGATCATAGATTTTTATATTATTGAGATAAATTGCATTACCATTTCTCCTTTCACAAAGATCTCCTGCTTCAACATGCTTGCGGCCATTCAAATTCTCCATTGGCACTACCTACCATATTATTGGATGTTAGTGGTCAAGTCACTAATGGTCAATATACTCAAAATAAGTAAGAAATCAAGGCAATTTTTTATTATTATTTTACAACATATATCCTCTAGCAATCTAGCATCACATGTACATATTAAATAACAAAATCTTGTCCATACTTCCTCCTGTAGCAAGCTTGTAATTGAATTTTGAGATAAACTAAATTTGCATAAAAATCTCGCTTCACTATACAGAAACCAATTTCAGATACATTAATTCATATCGGGGGAAAAACAAAAGCCAAGAATGTTCTTGCAAGTAAATAAAGATTACCTTTATAACTACATTCTCAAGGGTACCATTTAAGGAAGCTCGGTCCATTTTCGGTAGAAACTGTTCTTCACTTAAGATCGACAAGATCCGCAATGCCAGTTCAGACGTAATAAGCTCACGCCCATGCTGCCCAAAACTCTGGAAGACAAGGAATTATCTGTCAAGAACACCAGCAATTACCAATCTGAAATCATCTATTAACTACATATCAGATTAGAAACAAGGTTAGCAAAACGTATGCAAATTTAAGCATTAGATTCCATCTGTTTCAATCTTTAATAACTAAAAAGCAAAAACATCAATTGTCTTCCCATACAATTCACCAAATATGATTATGCAGGAAACTTACAAGAAGGATCCGGAACTTGGACCTGTTATCACTCTCTTTCCTACTCTGGCAATAAGTAACAACTGTGATCTCTGCCTCATAGCCTTTGTTTCCAGCTTTAATTGTTTCTACCTGTTTATGGTATGAATAATATTAAATCAAATTCCCACACAATAATTGTTTCCAAATATAAGAAGTTGTAGTCCACCTACAGTGAGTTTGTCAGGGTGTCGATGGACCAAAGACTTTATTTGTTCAATCAAATCATTACTGCAAAATAGTATAAAAGTAAATTAAAATAAGAAACAAGATACTAAAACTCTAAACTCCAAAGTCCAACTGCTCTTTTGAACCAAAGATTGAAAAAAAAAAATGAACATAGGTTTGGTTTCTGAACTAGATCCTTCACACCAGTTTCAACAATCTAGACTAGATTAGTCCATTTTGCTTTCCAGCCTATTCTCAGACTGTTACTCCTTTTGTTCTCATGTCAATGATTCTCGAGATCTAAAAAACCAGTTAACTTAAGAGAATGGCAGAAAGTTCAAAATCTTGACATTCAAATATAGTCTCACAAATTCCACCATGCCAAATTAATCTCAAAAGGGGAGGGTACTATCATGTAATTATCCAAAAAACTAGTCTGGGAAAGCTTAATTTTACCATATCTGGAGATTTAAAATAAAGAAGGCTTCGGATCTCGGCTTGCAAGGAAGATCAGACAGTCAATTTGATTACAGCAGACTAAGGAAGCATCAAGAACACATTTTGTTATAGAAATATCCCTACTTAAAGCATCAAGAACTCATTTTTATAGAAATCTCTCTACTTGAATCGACTTTGATTCACTTTGTTAGCTGTATTTCAAGCTTATATATTTCCGTAGGAGTTTGCAGCAAACCAACTCTGTTTTATTCTATTTGGGTTCAAAAGATTTATTCCTCCACCAAAATATTAAAGAAAATTAAAATTAGAATATTCTGATTATTGATTCCAGGAAAGGTAAAGAACAAAAAAGTATATATGAAGCAAGTTTAAGGTTTTGTCATGAGAATACTAATGGGAAATGCTAAGCTTGATTGATCCTTGAGGCATGATCCTATATTCATATTAAATCAAACAAAAAATAATTGTTTGTCAAAATTCAAAGAAATAACCGAATTTAAAAAATAAAGTAAGGAGAAAACATACCTGGAATGGTAGAGATCGCGGTTGATGGGAGTAAAAGAAGGTTGGGTGAGATTAGCATCAGCGTAAACGCGAGAGAAACTTGGCAAAGAAGCAAAAACGGAGAGGAAAGAAGAGAAGAGAAGAAATGAACCAGCCATTGCCTACTGAATGAGAAGAAAAACGCTGACGCAAACGCTGGTGGGTACTGGGAAGAAATTATAAATAGGCAAAAATTATTCAGCAAAAACTTTCTCTTTGTTGTTTTGTTTTGTTTCGATGATGAATTGGATTCAAAGAGAAGAGAGAGAGAATGAGAATGTGTGGGTTTGTCAGTTTGTCTCCTGGATTTTCCACGTTCAAACGGCGGCCTTGTTATTTTATTTCATACATATTTTTGTTAGAGAAATTACTGCAGAGATTGATTAATTAATTAGTTTTAGTTTAGTTTATAGTCCCATAAGCATAAGCCATAGCCGGTGACAGACAGACAGACAGACAGGGGCATTGTTTATTGTCCCCTTCAGTGATCGGATCGGGTTCCAGAAACGGTTCAGCCGTTGATTCGTTAGTTCGAATGGATTTTCTTCTTTCTCTCTCTCTCTCCCTCTCTTCGTCTTTTTGGGCTGAACTTCCGTAGCTTGATTGTGTGGGTTTCAACCTTCATCTTGCGGGCCCATTACTACTTTGGATGTTGGACTCAATGTCTTGCTCTCTCATTGCTAGATATGCTAATCCTCATTTTTATCTTTGTTTTATAAATATAAAAAATTCAATTCTTAATTTTTTAAATTAAAAAAATATATGTAAAGTGGATAATTTCCATTCTTGATGCCCCAATCATATATAGGCTGAAAATGTCAACTGTCAAGCTCCAATTACTTATTTACAATGGGTATACAATAGTTTTACTGCATTTTTGTTTTCCTTTCATTGCCAGAAACAAATGATCCTTGCTCTTTCAAAAACTGTTAATTAATTATGTAGTAATAAACTACGATGACCCAAAATAATAACAGAACAGGGGAGCTAATTCAGAAATGACTTGCTGTCATCAATGGACTCGGATCAAACATAGCCAATTTGAGGAGCTCCTCATCACGTTCAAGTATTGCCATGTCTTGTTCATCCAAGGTCACCCATGCTTCTATGCCATCACCAAATTGTGTGTCCGCCAGAATGATGAGATTCATGTACACTAGATTTTCCATCCCAAAACTGCTGACCCATACAGGTTTTCCCCACCCAAAATCAGCTTCATAAAACCCAAGCTTACACCAACTGCTAAAGCCAAAATAGTCTAATCCATCTTTGGAGACCAGATCACCTATTTCTCTAAGAGTTTCAGAAATCGGAGATTTCCCTTCATCATCTCTTAGTTTCTTTATAAGTTCACCATCAACTCTTGATATTGCTTTCCTCACCTGTCCTACCAAGTCAGGCAAATCTGACTTATTCTCAGCCTTGGTTTTTGCAGATGCTATCCATAGGAGATTTCCTGTAGAATTCTCCATGTTCTGCGCCATTCTTCTCCTTATATTTACTAGGTGGGTTACTAAAGAGGGCCTATAACAACCATTTTTGGCTTTGGAAGCAGCCATGGTGCACTTCCATAAGAAAGCTGAAACAGTCTCAACTCGAGTAGGGCATTGGATGCCTGACATCATAGCTTGGGCCTTGAGAGCGGCTATTGATGAAGCACCGAATATGATTCTCCTAGTAATACTTTTGCCTTTCTTAAACAAAGAACCCCACATTACCAGTGATGAATCTCTAAGCCACAAGTCATCCGCGGGGAAGAGAGACGTAGCAATGAAGTTGGGATATATAGCTTCCTTACACCCACGAGCTGTTGCAGTCCATGCTTTGAGAAAGGTGCTTAGGGCGGCGCCGTCAAGAATCTTATGTGAAATGCATATGCCAATAGCAATTCCGCCACAGTCGAACATGTTTACTTGAATATTGGTTACATAAGTTCCTCCAGTTGGTTCCTTCAAAATATTGAAGTCGCAGGGAAGGAATTGAGGTAATAACAGGAGGTCAGGTTGTTTAAGAAACTCGTGGAGACGACAGTTTACTCGAGCTTCAACATAATAAGCTCCTTCGTCGTTGCACTGGATGGAAAGATCATCTTTGATCCTTCCTGCAAGAGGGTAAAAGCGTGTTAAGGTGTTTGACAAAGATTTCTTTAGCAGCTCCAATCTGTTGGGAATCTCAAGATGGCTAGTGGAGTCATCCATAGCCATAGGATAAAATAGGATGATTGGAGCGTATGGAGCAGGAATAAGCTGGTCCAAAAGCGAAAGTTTGAAGATTTTAAGGTGTTGAGGTGTTGGAGAAGATGGTTTTATGCGTTGTGTAGAAACGATTTCCACTTCCATTTTCATTATTAATTTGCCTTAATCCACTTTGATCAAAGGTTAATAGGTTCAACCTGATTTATATATGCGAAGGTGAAATGCTTAGTGTCAGATGAAGCAATCCTTAGAAATATTCCTATGTTGTCGTCTACTCTAATTTTGGAGTTGAGGCGATGAATCCTTCCATGCTAGATGCGGCTTCTTCGGAAGTTGGCATATTGAAGCTAGCTGGACTTATCAAATTAAGAGACCACCTACGTCCTTGTCCTTGATCTCTAGGCTTATTTCTTTAGTTTTATGATAAATAAATAATTTATTGAAGATCAGCTGATGGGAAAGGTAGATGGATGATATCAAGGTTGCCCACCACACACTAATTAACTAACACAAGCGCCTGACTACTGTTACTCAAAATTGCGCTATGCTACCTACTGCTGATAAAAACCCTTTCATTATCATACACTGTCACTCTCACGCTAAGCTTTTATTTTCAGCACTTACTAGTTGTTCTATGGCAGATAATTAGCCGTCCGAATCTGAAACAAGCATCTCCAGGGGATATCAAATAGAGTTTTAACAGCAAATAAAGGAATATATTCGTTTGTTGAACATATATATATATATATATATTTTTTGTTTTATCTTTCGTAAGATTAATTAATTCCTTATTCTGAAATAACAAGGGCAACTGGGAATATTTTATCTTTCCCCACCATTTCTTGTTACAATTAAGCAACTCTATCCATGAAAGAATTATATATGCTTGAGAACTCAACTTCCAAAAGATTAATCTAAAGCATTATCTTAGATGATTACAACATATGGTCATTAATCAGCATGTGACATATTATGTTTACCATGTGAAAATCAAAACAGCGTGAATATTGCTTGGAAATTCCTTATTTAGTTTACTTGTTGCATTTGGTAATTCAATTCCTTACTTGGAAACATATATATATATATGCTAGTTGTTGGAAATTTCCTTAGTTTAGTTGTTGCATTTGGTGAAGTTAGACTCATGATATGGAAAGAGAAAAAATCACACCCAAACTTTCCATTCTCAGAGAAATGGGTTGGTTTTTGTGTGAGCCACTTTTCTTTTTTGGATCCTTTTAAGCTGGATCTTGGTTGGGTACCTCTGGACTTTGAATGTGGGTTAGTTGGGCCTATTATTGGGTGTTTCTGTATTCTTTGCAACAAACCTTTCATGGAAAGTAAAGTGTCTACTGTCAATCACATTCACACCTAACCTACCATTTAAATTTGAATTTATTGTAAACCGTCAGATCAAGGATATGACCGTTTGAAACGCTCCCCTCTCTCCCATCTGCAAATTCAAAGTTTAATTTAAACCTCACACTCACATCACTGTCTCACACTGAATCAATAAAGTTAAAAAAAAAAAAAAAAAAGCCAAGGAAAAGGAATCAAAGCAACGCAAAAAAAAGTAAAAACAGTAGCGACAATTCAAACGTAGGTTGCTCTTTCAATCTTTTTCGACAACTGTCTTCGTTAATACTTTGTTTCTCTCTCTTTGAATCTCCGCAGTTCTCTGTAAGTGGGAAAAAAAGATATCATGTCTAAGATGAAATTTGATCGTAAGCCTCCGCTTGCTAAATCGCCTATCCGCCTACGACCCCGTCGTGTGGTTCGATCAAATTCAACCTCCCTGCAAACCCCGTCAGGTTTCTCCTGTTAAAAACATTTTTATCGTAAATGATGAATAATTTTCTTTTTGTTTTTTTTGTTTGGTTTTTAATTGGGAATAAATTTTTGTTTGTATTTAAAGGTTGTTTAACGAAATCCCAGAAGCCGGTTCGTACTTGGGCCATCGGAGAATCTGAGATTCGATCCGAATATCGTTCAATTTCTTGCGAGTTACAGGATTTGGCTAGGATGGTTAAAAATGAATTTGGAAATGGGGAAACAGAAAGCGCTGCTTTTGGTAAGACTAATCTCAGTGCCAACCCCACTCCTCTATTTGAGAGAGGCAGATTTTACGACGAGTACTCAGCGAGAAGAAACGAAAGACTTAAAATAAAGAAAGGCGAAACCGGGACTGAGTCAAAGATTGGGCACCATCTTGGACTTGGAGTAACAGTTGAATCTTCAAAGAGAAGAGACTCGAAGAAGCTTGACAACTTGAAGAAGTCAATATCTACTGCTATGTCGGTGGAAAGGAACGAGACTCAGACTCCTAGGTATCTGCTCCGAAGCATGAGCAAATTAGACAATAAGAAGCCCCCTCTTGCTGTCAACCATTACAACTCATCTGTGATTGACACTCAAAAGAAAACTGCGGCTAGACGAGTTAGGAGGGTCTGAAAATTGAATATTGGTGGGTTTTCTATTAAAGTTTTTATTTATTGGCTTTTTCCTTTTTTTTGGTTTAGGAAATTTGGGATTTTATTTCATTTTGAAATGGATTTGATGATTATGCTTCGTTCTGGTTACACTTCCAGACGTTTGATGCTGCTCGGTAAATATTGCCCCGTTTGTTCTTGTTTCATGAATATGAATTGGAGATTTGCATCTCCTTCAGCGTTTATATTTTCTTGTTAAACTAAAGAAGCAAAGAATTTGCTGAATGAATAAAGTTTCTTAGTTTCATCTTCTCCATCCAGTGTCCCGTTCCCGTTCATGTGTGGTAGCAGAATCAAAGACGGCAAAGAATGAGGAGGGCGGTCACAACGTACAGAAAAAAAAAAATGAAAAGCAACGAGTCAAGGACAAACGGGTGCATTGGGGATTTGCATTTATGCCCAGCGTGTCTTATTCATTTGACAAATTTGAAGACCAAAGTAACCACAAACTCACAAAAAATGATAATAACCGGAATATTTACAGAAGAAAAGACTAATGAAACTGCCACAATCTTAAATCCTGTAAAATGCAAGAGTAGCTTCTTTCGCCTCTTCATTTCATTTGATCAACATACCTCAGTAAAATACATTTTGAGATCTACAACAAAATTTGCCATCAAAAGTCAGGTTATGCAAGGGAACAGATAGAGATGTTTTCATGTTGGCTATATTTGTAGGAAGGTCTCATGTAGTGACCAAAAGATATGCAAGGCCTTTTAGATACTCTACAATTTCAGATCCGCCAAGCTTCGAGCTTCCAAATACTCTATCAACAAAAGTTAATGGAACCTGTAGACAGTAGAAAATCAAATCAATGAAAATGCAAAGGACTAAATAGGTTGTTTAGCTGCCACACTTTAATGGTGAATCATATGAGCAAACTCCAATCTAGATAATTTCTGCAAAATCTGGTAAATGCAGGACAGAACATTCAAGTGTAAGAGTACATCGTTGTCTCCATCATGAAATCCCATCGACAGTGAAAAATAGGAAAATTATCTTCACAGAGATTAAGTTAAAAGAAAATTTTGAATAAAACAAAATTAGAATTCAAGTTAGTTGTGGAAGTTGCAAAGGTAGACTGTACTGAAGTCCATTTCTTGTCTTGGGCTTTTAAATTGAAAAAATTATACGGGTATTAAAAGAAGATAACAAAAACTTTGACTTTTACATGCCAACGATCAAGTACTCAACCTAGCACAAAGCCACAAACTAGTCAAAGATAACAAAAGTTCACTTAAGGTTAGAATATCTGTCAGCTTATTCATAAGAGTGCAACTATAGAAATGAATTATACCTCTTCAATGTGGTAGCCTTTTCTTGAAGCCCTAACAATCATCTCCATTTGAAATACATATCCCTTGCTAACACAGGAGCTAATGACATCTTCAAGCACTGATTTCTTATAAAGCCTTTAAAAGAGAAGGAAAAAAGAAATGTTAGCTCAAATGTTAGCTCTAAAGCTATGACAGTCTGAAATAGCCCATTTCTGTTAATTAGATCTTATACCTGAAAGATCCAGTTAAGTCCGATACACCAGGCCACAAAAGAGTCTGTGCAAGAACATTGGCTCCCCTACTCGTTAGCTTCCGCATCAGATTCCATCCATGCACGCCACCGCCTTTGACATACCGTGTTCCAGTAACTATACTGGCACCAGTTTCCAGCTGTTTCCTTAAAGATGTCATGGACCAATACATTAGAAGGATTTGAGTAAATCAGGCATAATTGTGAACCCAAATAGGGTCAACCAAAAGATTTCTTACTTGATGAAGCTAGGCAAATACTTTGGCTGCAAAACAAGATTGAAGAGATAGATCAGCATATGTGATAGAATACAGGAACTGAAGTGTTTTAAATGGAGTAACAGGTAGAACAGGCATATAAATACATCATCGCACTTACATGATGTGATAGATCAGCATCCATGATTACAACAAAATTTCCAGAAGCATGCTTCAAACCATGCATGTAAGCCGTTCCTGAAATCAATAACAATTCAAAGGCTAGCTCCAGCTATTACTCCTTAAAGGGGATAATTTTCACTTACCCAATCCAAGCTTCTTAGGTCTAGGTCTCAATAACTGCACATCATTAAGGAGAGAGAGGCAGAGGTAAGCACAGGAATTGATCAGCAAAACCAATTATATATAGATCAAAATTTGAAGGTATATTAGCATGGAACTTACAATACGATCTTCACCATACAGTTTCTGCAGTTGTTTCACAACTTCTTGAGTACCATCGGGGCTCCCATCATCCACAACAATTATTTCAAAATCTACATCCCTACTCCAGGCATGAAAAATTACAACAGCTTATATCAGGAGATATCGCGATATCAGAGGAAGGGTTTTTAAGGGAGGTAAACCTATCTATTTAAACTTATCTGGTGAGTGTGGCAGTTACTTTGTTACTCTTTTGATGAAAATAAATCCATTATAAATCAAATAATGTTTTCCCTTCCATGACATCAACTCATTTTCGGAGAGAATTTTGCTTCCGCCAACAGCATACTTATGAATTTTTAACATATAGGCATTTGAATTTACAAATACTTAAGAAAACTGCTAAAGGGACAAAAATAGGATCATTGGTTAAACTCCTACGGTTGAATTTCACACAGCTGGTTTAGGTATATGAAGATTCATATGCATAGACCCCTATTCCGTAAAAAAAATGTCATAAAGAACCAGAGTTATCTCAAAAACAACAGATGCTTCAATTTATTTCCTGATAATTATTCCAGAATAATGGTAAATCTACTTTCTAAAATAGGAATTAAAAGATTTTTCTACATTCATCATCCAACTCAAATCATTTGGAGAATAAGAAAACAATACAATAAATAAAAACAGACAATTCTAATACCGTAGGAGACGCACAACATAAATTCGATGAGAACAAGAAAAGAGCGCGAATTTAAGAAAAGTAATCAGATCACAATAGAGAGCACGACAAAAGACTAAAATTACTAGTTCAGCGATCAAAGGCAAAGATAAGATAAATTACTCCATGTAATAAGAAAGAAAAAGAGAGATTTGGAGCTGGGAAATACCGGAGATGTTTGAAGATGAGATAGACGATGAGAGCAATGTTGAGGCGCTCGTTATAAGTTGGTACTATTATACTGTACTTATTCTTCGTCTCCATTTTCGTCTTCTCTCTGAAACCTTACCCAATCTTACTTCTGTTTTCTCCAACTGTAGCAGCAGCAAGCGTTACTCGACTTGTTCCACGGAAAGAAAGATTCCGATTTCACCCTTTTTGTTTTTCTTTTAATAATTTGAGAAATACTGTTCTGATTTTTTAATTGATTTTTCATTTTTCAATTCAACGATGCTTGCTTTGTTCATAGATCGGGTCAAAATTTGAATCGAATTTATATATGATATTAATATTATATTTGTTAGTTTAAATTCGGTCTGATTTGAAATATGAGTCTCAAATTTGTTTAAATTCGTCCATATTTATAAATAGATAGTCCAAACCCGTTTAGACCCGATCATATTATTTTTTTCTATTTTTTTAAATATATTTTTTATTATTTAATTTTTAATATTTTTTATAATTTTTTTTATTAAATTTTTAAACATGAACAACTTAACATATTTTTTAATATTTACACTATAATATTATATATATTTAATCTTTATATGACATAAATTATATAATATATATAAATAAAAATAATATATTATTTAATTAAAAAATGGTTCGAGCCGGACCAAATTCGAGCCTTGAATGTTAAAATCAAAGCCTGATCTATTTTTTAAATGGATTTTATTTTTTTATCCAAATTTATTTTTTGAATCTAATATTTTTATTCAAATCTTTTCAAATATGAATGGGCATTAAGATTTCAGCAAGTAGCCTAATCTTTAAACAGATCTACTTCCTTCCTTTAAGTTGGGCTATAAGAGCTAAGCAGAGATGTATAAACTCAATTGGGCTAAGGGCATAGAAGGAGGCCCCATCAAGCAGGATAAAATCAATTGGGCTAATCCACTGAAAAGGCTTATTCTCAAACAATCTTCATAGCTCCGATGATACGATGCTAGATCATGTGACAATTATATTAAGTACTTCAGCAAATGCCGTTGAACTCTTCTCCGTATACTATTTCATCACTGCAAACTGCTTTGCAAGGTAAATACTAACAAGTACCACCGGCACTGGAACTCTACAGATTTTATTGCCTCTCATCATTAGACTTCGGTCTTTCTATAGCCTAAATAGTAATTACGCAGGCTACATTATTTTCTACATAAAATTTACAAAATTCCTGGTTACTCCTCACACTACTATTATTATTCACAAAACAAACTAGCACGTGTAGGCTTATATAATCAGCTCTGTTGGATTTGCGCTGGAGCTTAAAAAGCTTAGTCGTCTGATGTTCCATCCGCAGTCTCTTCCACTTCTGGATCATCTAGCTTACTTGCAGTAATTTCGTCTAGCACAGAAGCTGGTTCTTCAATATCTTCCTGCTTTGCTCCATCCATTGGCAATTTTAATTTCTCATTGACACCAGCCAAGTCATAGCCATTAGTTTCTCCTAGACTTTCTTCCACTCTATGATCAACCTGGGGAAAATTTGTAAGAAATGTGTCATTTCATGTTTTCTTTCCAAGGAAGGCTCAAGGGCCATAGATACAGTTAGAGATTTGATCTCCATGATATCTACCACATTAGCTGATTCTTCAATATCCCCCTGCTTTGCTGCATCGACTTGTAATGTCTCATTGACGCTGCCCAAGTTGCCGTCATTCGTTTCTTCTGGACTTTCTTCCACTCTATAATAAACCTGGAGAAAATTTGTAAGAAATCTGTCAATCCATGTTTCCTACCAATGAAGGAGCAAGGACCATAGATACAGCCAGAGATTTGATGTCCATGATGCCATCCAGAGTTCCAAAAGCTATAAGTCTAAGTGCTCAAAAATAAATACACAATTATCAAGGTAAGTTAGAACTCAGGTGCATTTCCATGCCACTAAAAAAGCAACAAGATTACCAATTCAGAATTGCATAGGTGGTGGAGTGAGATGGATGTACATGATAGGAAATAATATAATCAGAAAGACCAGGAAGAGAAAATCATACCACACATGTGCGAGCTGGCGAGAGTACTTTGAAAGAATTAGGGCGATTGTTGAAGTTAGTTTCAGGCACACCTGGTACTCCTTCAGGAGATGTGAAATGGTCCACATCATGACCCACCTACAGAAGAATTAATTATAGCATTACCAGGAGAGAAAAACAATTCATAGTAGAGGAAGACAGGTTTTAGATGCTATTGACTTCATTAGTTGCCACTTGCCAGTATAAGGGTAGATATATTGAGGTTACCAACTTACAGGACCACTGGCCACTCCGGATCCAAGGAAACAATCAACTATTTCTTTTTTCTTATTAAGTCCCAAGAAAATTCATGAAATTAATAGCTGTAACTAAAATCCGAACTATAATGCAAGAAATCAAGCCAGATAACAACACCAGTCTTTCATCAATAGAAAAAGGCAAGCATAACAATAGCAGGAGTTCCTTACTCTTCCATGCCCACCAAATTCCCTAGCATCACTATCCAGGGCAACTCTGTACTTCCCTGGCAAGTCACACCCCACTTTGTACCTGTATGTTTCATACAATAGTCACCCAAAAAGTTTTAAGGCACAGGTAATTAACTTTCTAGCGTATGGTATTTGTCTCCATCTGTAAATGGCTACTTGTATAAACACACAGATAAATAGACATTTTTACAATTCAAAGCATACATACCCATCATATGTATTCTCTGGATGAAAGTTGAACACGAAAACCAGATCTCCCCGCTCAAAAACAATAACCTAAATTGAGAAACCATTAAACAATGCCTTTGTGATTGTTCTTAAATGTTGTTAAAACTACATCAACCAAAAATAAAGCGGTTAAAGCCATGAAAAGGGAATGTTATAAGGCAGAGAAGAACTAAACAATGGTGGGGTTCATTTTTTTTTCTTCTATCCATTGGGGTAAAAAGAAGAAAGAAAAAGTACACTAGCATGATTGAAAAGAACAAGAAACCTTCAATACTCTTTACCATACATGCTTGAAACTCAAATCAACGGAAACAACAGTCTTGTTTGCTAGCCATTGCAGTCTTTTGGATATAAGAGAATGATAAATGAACAATTTATTATTTCTTATAATAAAAGTTTCAATTATAATAATGTCAAATAACTTCCATTATTAACAATACGCTTGTATTTTGCATCATGTATTAGAGGACAGCCGCAATGGTCTTACTCTAACAGCCAACTGCCATTGTAGATTTACCTTGTCTTCTTCATTAGTGCTGCTCACTATCTGTTTTGTTGATGAAAGGAATGAAAATTTATCATCAAGTGCATTCATAGCTCTGTCAAATGCATTCATGAACTGCAAAGCTCAAATGCAAAGAGAAAAAATTATGTAAAGATTGCATATGAGGAGCAAACCCCTCCTCAATAGAGAAAGATAAAAATAAGATAACAACAATGATTAGGATGCAAAAATAGAGAAGAAAATTCAGATACAATTTTGTAAAACTGAAGGCAGGTATGCATTATCAGTATTTCCACAATAATCACCAACCATGGTCCATGTTCAGCTAGATTCTTGAACTTTGAACTTGGACTCTGCTCTGGCTCTTAGCATTATGGTATTGCAATGAAAAGGTTATAAGAGATTAAACGGTCTCTTGGCCCATATTCACTAGCTTATGTCCTAACACTAAAAGTTCAAACCTTAGCAAATACTCCAGTTTTCCACTGGAAATGGATAAGGAGATGGGTCGGGGGTGGAATAAAGCAAAGAAACTTTTAAAAAATTCTTAATAACGAAAATGACCTCAGACCTTGTATCTTAAGTGATCAGTATCCACCAGGCTCCACTGTCTTCTGCACTTCTCATAACTCCACCCATTGCCTTCTCTGGGGAAGTCAATCCATTCAGGATGTCCAAACTGTACAAACATGCAAAAGAGATATCTAAAGAAAACATGAGAAATTATTATTCGTCTTAGGGATGGCTCTCTTGTAACCTTATTTTTTAAAAGAGAGAACAAACCCTTATTCAGAAAATTGTCTTCAGGCAGATGTAGCCAATCACCCCTTTAATTTTTAATGCCTTTTACCTACTTACTGAACATATTCATGTATTAGTGACTTTAAGGGCCTTGGCAGATCTTCATCCTGATCAATCATACACTCAAAATCTTCTTTCTTTCCTGGACTTAAAAATTTTCTCTAATATCCACCCAAATAAAATCTTGATGTACTATCCAGTACACATAGTTAAACCAGAGTGTTTACCTCATTTCCCATAAAATTAAGGTAGCCCTCTCCTCCTAATGCCATAGTAATAAAATGTATCATCTGCAAAAGTAATTTAAAATAATAATAAATAAAAAAAAGAATGTGAGAGTGAGTGAGGGAGAAACAATGAGAATAATGACTAAATAAATAAAGATGATCTATGCAGAGGCAAAATAGAAGGCTGAATAAAATAATCAAAGTTGCATATTTGCTTTTTTTAAGAGTATAAACAGTTCCTAAGCTTACACACACACACATGGTTGCTGTAACGCCATCAATAAAGTAAGACATTAAGGAAACCACGAAGAGAGGAGCCTCTAAGATTTGAGTTAGAACCAACCTTGTGAAGTGCAACCCCTCGCTCAACAGTAGGAGAAGCATCTGTTAAACATGACATGCCAGAGTACATTTCTTTATCCATTAGGGAAAATGCAATTGTCTTGTCACCTACAATAGACTGCACCAAACAAAGAGTAGTATTCAAGAAGCATGACAAATAGCAAAATATACAAGCGTTAAAAGGAAAAGGCAACATTAAGAAGTTGAGTATCGAATTCAGAAATGGAGATCTGCTTTGATATTAACCATTTAAGAATTACATCCTCTTACGCTTTGCCTAGGGATGGAGGAGAAGGAAGAGGACAGTAAGAATTTTATTTTATGCTATATTTCTTTCTGTCGTCATCTGAAAGTTAGTTATAAAGCCAACATCGAGACATTTCCAAGCAGAACAAGTTCTGGTGCCAGACAGAATGGATTTAACTAAATTTAGAAATAAATTGGTGAGAAACACAATTCCTCACAGTTTATACCTGATCATGACTCTCAGCATAGGATATACACTTCTCAGTGTGTCTCCTATTTGTCAAGCTCCAGGATAAATCCTTCATTGACCACTCTTCATCATTCTTATTCTTCAAGTAATCAATCCACTTGTCAGGGATGGCCATAGCCAGGCGGTAGTCAAAACCAACTCCCCCTTCAGAAACAGGCCTACCAAGTCCAGGCATACCAGAAACATCTTCAGCAATTACAGTTGCATCTGGCAAGATGCTGTGTATCAGAGAATTGGCCAGCATTAAATAAACAACAGCATCAACATCAGTTGCCTCACTGAAATACTCATTATAGTTCCCTGTGAATCCCATGTTAATACCATGGTGATGATACAACATTGAAGTCACTCCATCAAACCTAAACCCATCAAATTTGAACTCCTCAAGCCACCACCTCAAGTTTGAAAGAAGGAAGCGAAGGACTTCCCAGTTACCATAATTAAACAGTCGGCTATCCCATAACTTGTGGTAACCTCTTTCTCCAGTGTGAAAATATGATTCCTGTGAACTTTGACCAACATCAAAGCCATTGAGTCCATCAGTGACATTGTTACTTGAATGGCTATGAACAACATCCATTAAGACCTGTAGACCTAAGCTGTGGGCTTTATCAATTAAATATTTGAGGTCCTCAGGAGTTCCAGATCTACTGCTTACAGCAAAAAAGTTTGTAACATGGTATCCAAATGATGCATAATAGGAATGCTCCATTACAGCCATCAATTGTACAGTATTATAGTTATTTGCCCGAATACGAGGTAAAACATCATCAGCAAATTCTCTGTATGAATTAATACATGGTTCTAAGCTGCTCATTCCAACATGCGCTTCATATATTCTTGGGGCTTTGGGTTTTGGAGGACGAGGGTACTTAAATTCATACCTGCATTATCAATGAAGAATACATTAAAAGGCACAATTTCTCAATCACATATATTAAAAGCAGAAAATTGGCATCCCTTTAATTTTGATGAAAATGCAATGGCAGCAAGTTTCCCATCTGAAGCAATATCAAACAGATTTACCAATTAATATGTTCCCAAAATAATCATTTTTAATTCTGGATAAAGAAATGAACAAATATTAAGATGCCTGAAACCATGCACCACACAGTTGTTGACTAAATATATTTTGTCTACTTTTAATGGAAAATATCATCAGTATCAAATAAATCAAGTAAAATATGAATGAATTGCACCTTTCTGAAGCCGGAGGGTCCCAATGCACACCATCATATGGTGCTCCAAATCTGGTAGGGTCTACAGTGGCATACTTAACCCAAGCAGGAATCCTATCTATCCAAACTCCATCACCGTGCTTGAATCTAAACTTAACTCTTGAATTATGAGGAATAGCAGGATTTCCCCCAGAATCAGGTATTTTAATACTCCAAACACCAAATTGATTCTTTTCCATATTGTGGTTGGAACCATCCCATCCATTAAAGTCTCCAATAACTTGAGCTTCCCTACACGATGCAAAAAAAAAAAACTCTAGCTAAGCAATCAAATACATGTAATAGGATAACAAAGTTAAAAAGTTGTATTTCAGAAAACAAAAGACTCACTGAGCAGCAGGAGCCCATTCACGGTAGACAATTCCACCTTCTTCTCTGTTAAATCCAAATTTCAAATAACCTATAAAATAGGGTAAAAGACAGATTTTTTTTTGGATAAGTAATATGTTTTTCTATCATCAATGCTACAAGTATACATGAAAAAAGCAAGCAAGAGCAAGCAATTTCGTCGATGAAGTAACCTTTGATATCTGAACATAAAAGCAAATATAAAAGCCGATAGCATTGATGATAATGAAAAAAATGGAAGTCACCTTTAGCGAATTCCTCCAGGCTTCCCTCGTATTTTGCAAAGAGATTTTTCTGATCCACATATTTCTTAATTCTATATTGGAAATGATCTTTAAATGGTTGGATGGCAGAATCAACGCCCAAGATACCGACGTTTTCTGAGTCTTCCTCGCAGTTTGTCATTGTTGAACTATCCTCAATCAGAACAGCTGAGATTGGGGAACCATAACTGACCTGGATGGCAAAGTAGATCAGACTCGCAGAGATGATAATTTATTCGATACCAAAATACTTGCATATTCCATAATTAACACCAAAGATAGCCAATAATTTCAATCAATTTTCTATTTCATGGTGTAAGAAATATCTTCACAAGTAGTAATAAATGCTAATATTTACGAAAGAGGAATCAAAAACGAAATTATGCACATAAAAAATATTTGAAAAGAGAAATCTTGTAGTTGCCAAATCGTACCCTTCCATACACTGAGTTACATGGAAATACATGTCGCCGGAGCAACTTTAACTTTTGGGATCCACGTCTAGAATCAATCGCTAGTTGTTTGGCGATTTGATGATTGGGCGCGGTGGAACTCTGTCCAAACATAAAACGTGATTGAGAAAGTCATAAGAATGATTAGTTAAAGCTAAAGGACGATGGAAGAAGTAGAATGCCATGCAGATTCTTTTGTTTCAAGAAATGGTTGAATTACCAAAGTGCGGGTGTTGTTAGATGAAGGTGAGAAAGACCCGAAAGCAGAAAACGTGGCGAGGAGACCCAACGAACCCAGCATCTTCCCAGTCCCGGATTCAGCCTCTCAGCTCCATTTTCCCTTTGTAAGGTTTGTATTGTTTAATTAAACAGAGAGCAAATGTCAGTAATACTAATGATTTCCGTTACAAATGGAATGGATTAGCGCCAGATATCCTATTATTTGTGAAAGGAAGCCTCCATCAAGAAAATCTAGACCGTTGGTTTCTGGGGCCCACTTTCATTCCAAATTATGCTTTTTTTCCACATGATTCAGAGTGCCTTTGAAAAGAGATAAAGCATATACCTAACTTTAGTTCCATCCGTTACAATTCAGGGATTAAATAAATAAATAAATCATAAATCCCACTTTTTTTTTTTACTTAAAGAAGACAAGATAATCCGACGGTTGTGAATTGATTTTACAGATATCTCGAGTCGAAATCAATCATGTTATGTTCCTCGTGAGTCGTGACAACTCAACTACTTGATCCATTCTTAAACGTAAGGTGACAAAATAATCCGAATTTAAAAATTCGTCAAAAGAATTTAAATTCGAATCCATTTAAATTTGATTTGATCAAAAATTTAAAAATTTGGACTTTCAAACTTGAAAGGTCCCGAACCCGAAATGATCCGAACTCGAAAAACCCAAGCCCAAGTCCGACTCAAACCCGAATTTAATACTAAAAATAAAAATGATCAAATTGTAATTAAATATTTTTTTTATAAAGCAAATACTTTATTTATCAATTTTATTTTAATATCTTTTTTGATAATTTAATTAAAATTTAAGTTATATTTTTTTATATATATATGATAAAATAATAATTTTATCAAAAATAAATTTATATTTTGCACTTATAACTTTAACGTTTCATATCTTGATGAATCTACTATTTAAATATTCTAAACTTATGAAAATTTTAGAGATGTGAATTTTTTTTGACATAAAATATCATTTGTCATTCGTTTATGTTATTTTAAGAGCACCCTTATAATTAGAGGTGTTCATAGGCCGGGCCGGGTCAGGCTCGGGCCAGGCTTAGGTATGGTATCAATACAAAATATACTTGTCCAAACCCGGTCCGATCCTAAATATGGCATCAAATTCTGTCCAAACCCGTCCATATTTTTAAATAGGAAGTCCAAACTCGTTTAGGTCCGCCCATATTATTTTTTTTCTAAAAAAATTTAAACAAGTATTTTTTTTATTATTTACTTTTTAGTAATTTTATCTCTTTTTTTCTTTTATTAAATTTGAAAACATAGATAATTTAACATATTTTTAAATGTTTACACTATATTATTATATATATTTATTTTTTGAATGATATAAATTACATAATATATAAAATATAAAAATAATATATTATATAAATGAAAAACGGGTCGGGTCGGGCTCAGGCCTTGATTGTTGGAGTCAAGGCCCGGCCCATTTTCTAAATAGACCTTATTTTTTTGCCTAAACCCATATTTCAGGTCTAATATTTTTTTCCAAACCCTCCAAAATATGTGCGGAAATTCGAGCTTTGACGGGTAGTTCGACCCTTGAGCAGTTCTACTTATGATAATATAATAGTGTTTCTAATATATTAAAATTAATTAACAGCAATTCATTCATTTTAATTTATCTCTAGTATATATTTTTTATATTAAAAAATAAATAAAAACTACTTTTTTAAAAAAATGTGTTGCTCTTTACAACATATATATAATTTTCTTAGACAACACATTATTAAATTAAGTCATCAAATATTGATTTATAAATGTATTATGTCTTTTTAGAATTTAAAAGTATTTAACATAATTAGCTAATTTAATTTTGTAATTAATTATTATTTATTTTATTTTGGATAAGTATTTTTAAATTATTATTTTATTACATTTGATATAATTTAAAATATAATTTACTTTTAGTAGCATATCATATCAAAATTCAAGATTGGCTCACTTGGTAATATCTTTATTAATAAGAGTTAAATGTTAAGTTTGATTCTTTACATAAGCATAAATTTTTTACATTTTACAAATATATAAACGGATAGTTGAATGTCAGGGTTCGTTCCTAAAAGTCTCTTATTTCGTAGTGAATATAATTATAATGTATTTACATGTTGAAATTCGAGTTCATCAAATCAATTATTTTAAATATTAATATGATTACTTTATAATATATCATATTTTTTATAATAAATTATTTTAAAATTTTATTTTATACAAAAAATTAATTTTTTATTATGCTAATAAATATTGATTTTAATAAATAAATATACTTAAAAATATTATATTATAATAAAAGGTTACTTTTTAAAAAAATAATAAAATATTTAATTCATTTTTAAAAGTAAATATTTAAATCACGTAAAAATGATTAGATTTAACATAATACAAAAATGATGTACAACATACTCGAACCTGAATGGATACGAACCCGAATGGGTCCAAACCCGAATGGATCCAAACCCGTCCGAACCTGTCTAATTATCAACTCTACTTAAACGGTTAAACCTCATCTACACGTCGATTTTGCTATAACAAAAAGTTTTTTTTTTTTTTAATCAAACATAGGTTTGTATTATCATTTGTGTTATGATTTTCATGAACCAACACACGTTTCACAATCTATGTATGTATGTAATAGCATGTATAAAATAAATGACCAAATTAGGCTGATAATTAATGACATATTTTTATCTATATTCAAATTAAATAATTCTATTAGACCGCGGGAGATTAAAGTTCAAGACAACATTCTACAATCAAGCCGGATTCTTTAAGGGATGGACATGTAACAAATATTTGACGAATTTTCAATCTTTTAGTTTTTTCATCAAGTTTTAGAAACAAAAAACATTGGATTTACATTTGTGATTTAAAACTCTTAGCATAGACGACTTGTCAACATCTACTTCGAGATAAATAAATAAACACCAAAATTTATTGAAATTCTATAAAATTTATTAAAGCCTATTAAAATTTTATCAATTTCTCTTTCCACTATAACTCTAAGAAGTTTATTAACTTAAACATCATAACATGCCTAAAAAAACATAACTCCTTATCCTGCTTTCTCAAGTCCTCTATTGGCCGACATCCCCAACAACCTAATATGCTCGACACTAAAAGACATGAACAAATCCCTTTCTCTTCTTCATTTCATTACAATAATATTATCATTTCAAAGTTTTGGACACTTGTATCAGCTTTTGTTTTTTATTTTCAACTATTTGAATGTCTATTTTTCCGTAGGTTACTGAATGATACTTAATTCATTATTTACATTTCATTATTATTTGCAAACAAAAGTATAGTGGTAGAAGTAAATTTTAATTTGAGAAATATAAAATCCAATGGATAGAAGTCAAATCATCCAACGGCATAGGAAGGAATAATCAGAAAACAAAGCAACGGCCACTGATTCATTCATGTGTAGCGCTGTATTTCTCCGAAGCTGTACTCACTACATAAAGATTTACAAATATACCCTAATATTTCGATTCGAATTTTATATACAACTCGGCGGCCAAACTTATTTACTCCAGCGCTAGGGTTTTGCGATTTGTACAGAAGCATAGCAGGCGAGCGAGAAAAAAAAAGAAAGAAGAGAAGGAAAACGATGAGCCGGAGCTTGGGCATACCGGTGAAGCTGCTGCACGAGGCTTCCGGTCACGTGGTAACGGTGGAGCTCAAGAGTGGAGAGCTTTACAGAGGAAGCATGATCGAGTGCGAGGATAACTGGAATTGCCAGCTCGAGAACATCACCTTCACTGCTAAAGTAGCTCTCTTTCTCGCTTTCGTTTGATTTTAGCTGTTTCGTAATGAGTTTGATTTGTTTATTTTTATTTGGACCGAGGAATTTAGGGTTTATGCTCGTTAGTGATAAACCTTAAAATGCTTTAACATTTGATGTTAGATTTAGGCATTGTGTGCAGGAACTCTGTACTTAAGTTTATAAACGGGTTAAATCCTAGGAGAGAGAGGAAGAGATAGATGGATTTTAATGTTTGAATTTGAGGATATGACTCGGCAATCACTCATTGTTATATCTTACTTTGTCCTTGGATCTTGTTTATTGATTGTTGTGTCATTCTAGTTAGGTTATATGTATTATTGTGTCTATTCCAATCAAATTTAGGCCTCAAACCGTATCCTACAAATGTCAGGTAGTGACCTGATTTAATGAAGTATCCCAGTTATTGACTTTCTTGCATCATGGTTCTTTTCTTAATATAACTAATTTCCTCACAATTAACAGTTGCATTAGGGAAATCAGAATTGCACTCAGTTTTTTTATTTCCCGGTTTGTTTTTTCTGAGAGAATTCTTTGTGATTTAAGTGCATGTTCTTCTCATTCCTATTTTCAGAAGTAGATATCCTTTTCAAAAGCATGTTCACGTTTCCTTTGGCTCTGGCTTTTTTTTTTTTGTCTTTCCTCTCATTTACGTCAATTTGTAACTGATTTTAAGATGATTGCTTTGGCTTGACTTCAGGATGGAAAGGTATCACAGCTTGAGCATGTTTTCATTCGAGGTAGTAAAGTCAGGTATTATGTTTCTCTCTCTCTCTCTCTCTCTCTCTTCGCCTTGTACCTTGTTTTTAATTGGGTTGATAGTGGTGGTATTTGAGGGTAGTAGGCTGTGGTTATGTTTAGATCAGACAAACGTTGTTCGCCTATTAAAAAATGGACTTATTTTTACAGGTTTATGGTCATACCAGACATGTTGAAGAATGCCCCTATGTTCAAACGTCTGGATGCTAAAATCAAGGTATGCATCTACTTGCAAGTTATCAGTTTTCTTACATTATGCATTTATAGAAGATTTCTGACTTCGTTTCATAACTTCTTGAAGGGTAAGAGCTCATCTCTCGGAGTTGGCAGAGGTAGAGCTGTTGCAATGCGAGCCAAAGTAAGTCCACCTGTCCTGTAATTAAGATGGAACCCGTGCTTTTGTTTGCTTATTTATTTAGTAATGTCCTTAACTTGTCTCTGTGCATCTGTTCCCAATCTTTAACTTCATTCTTTTTTGTTTTACAGGCTCAAGCTGCTGGCCGAGGCACAACAGCCGGTAGAGGTGTTGTGCCATCTGTTCGTAGATAACTTTGTCTTGTTAAGTGTTTTCTAGTCTCTTCTGTCAGGAGCAGCGTTCATCATTGTAGGCCACCTGAGATTTGCCTTGAGTTTAGTAACCAAGCATGTACTCCGCATATTTGATGTAAAAGGAACGACTCTTTCGTTATGTTGATGAAAAAGAAATTAGATTGAGGTGAAGTTATTTTGCCTGGATCCAAATGACTGCTCATTTTCTGTATGAATGTATTGAAATGCCAAAATGAAATGATCTTATTATTTCTAATGGCTTTTTGTTCATGAGGCACGGGTACTTTTCAGAACATGATAAAGCATGCGCATCTGATTTCAGAGCAATTAGTTTAGTCTCCTGAATGTTATGCTTGCATAGTGATTTTGTGTTCATAGGGAAATGCAAGTATGATTTTATCATCTGAACCAGCACCACCTCCCATGCCACAAGTCTTTTGGAATCCGAATATCTTTGTGCTCAACAGCCTCACGTAATCATTTGAATGTTGGTAAAAGTGAAAAATGGTAATCTCAGTAGTCTTAAACCTACACAATAACACAAACTTGAAGAACTGTCTACCTCTGATCGCTATGACTTTACTTCAGCGGTCTTTGGGGATTCAGTGCGTAGAAGATGCACTTGCCTTGTGAAGAGATGAGCATTGGCTTTATTACTACCGTATGCATAGGGCGATTATATCTTGGGGGCGAAGTGACCCACAACAACCTACTTGTACATGGAATGCCAAACAACATATTCTCGATCAAGATCTGTTCCAAGTAATATAGGTGTTCTATCTATATATATATATATATATATATATATATATATATATATATATATATATATATATATAGATATAAAGTAATTTAGGGTGTCTTTGCCTTTCACCGGAAAAAAATAGGTGCCTTAGCTTCTTTTGAGAGTGAGGCCCAGACTAGAGAACAATCAAGCCATTCTTCTAAGTGGCATGAATCGGATAAAGGTAAATTCTGTCCTCAACTACGTAAATTTTATTGGTGGAACTGTACATGGAAAGTTGAACAAAAGAAAAACTTAAAGGAACTGATACTGGAAAACGGCAGATGAACATAATTCTATTCAATGGAAGTAACCGTACAGCTCCAGGAAGCAAATGCAGAAGTTCCAGGGGTTCGAAGCATCCGTGGTTGGAGCAGTGAGTAGAACCCTGAAGAATCTAAATGGAAGCAGAGCATTTGGTCCGGTTAAAGGCCATGATGCAAACTGACCGGGATTGCACATTGTTTGGTCATTCTCGTGTACTCTCAAATCTATCCAAGTCCTTCCATCCATACAACCCTGGAAAGTCGAGGAGAGTTACCTTACAGTTCGCTTCCATTGTTAGAATTCACTAATTTCAGCACAAGTATCTAAGAAACAATTCACTTAATATCTTCTTTACCTGAAATTTCCAACACCTTATGTAGGCCCTGGAGCCGTCCTGTCTCAATGTGTAGTAGTTGCACATAAGCTGCATTAATCACATTTGCTCTTTAGAAGATTGGTACCAGATTTCACTCAAAGTAACACTCCCACTGAAATTTTTTTAGTACAGTTGAGGACAATGAAATTAATCCGGTACATGCTATGACTGGAAGAGATCAACAGACATGAAAACTCAATTGAACCTGAAACTTCTTTGTTATTGAAGTCGTAGACCATATTTTTTTCATCCCCAAAAACACTTGAAAGTTGAATGCATTATAAATGGCTACTCACAACTTAATTCAACTAAATAAATGGTTTTTTTAGTATGACAGGTTAAGAGGAAGAAAGAGCAGGAACCTGATGATCTTGGCCAATGTCAACCATCCACCACGCACAGATATTTCCGTCTTCCATACGAGGCCCAGCAAAACATGTTCCCTGACACAGGACATATCATTTGATTGTCATTTAGTTAAGCAAATAATGCATTAAGCTTTAGACTTCTTCTAGAGAACTTTAAAAGGGTTTGACTCATCATACCTGGTAAGTTCTTGATACCAAAACCTTGGGATCAGTGTGTCTTGAAGCAGGGCTACTAGCTGTAATAGCAATTCTCTGAAGCATGAAGTTAAAGAGGGGGGGGGGGGGGGTAAGGAACAGTAAAATGTATTATGAATGAAAAATCAAAGAGGATTGAGTATTTCACCTTAGACAGAACAGGGTTAACCCATGGATGTTCCCCGTATGATGTCCCAGAGAAGTACAGAACTCCATTGCTATCCCCATCACATATAAACTGGAGCTCCTTATAACTGGAACGTCTATGTTGAAATCTTACACTACACAAAATAGAAACCAATGTTAGTCAATTCATTGCTCAACAAAACTGCCCTAAGTCATGCTGTAAATGGCTCTTTGGAAATTCATTTCAAACAGAATGCAGATATATATAAAAGTCTTCCATAACAAGTCTAGCATCAATAAGCAAGATCTAAATTAGCTCTTTCAGAAAGAACCAAATGAAACATGACTAAAGAACTGCCCTGATGGCCAGAGCGGTACTCATAACAAATAATGAGAGGAAAATGGCAAGCAAGCTAAACCCTAAGAAAGAGAGGAGATTCTAGTGGACTTGGTTTCTCTTCACTGCTTTAAGTGTCGGATTTCCAATCTTAATTTCCATTTTCTTAGTAATGAAAATGACATTTCTATTCAGAATATAAGCACCTTATGAGCAAGGTATCAAGATGCATAAGCACAAAAGAATACTTACTTCTGGTCATTTCCATGTATTGCCACTCTGCATTCTATATAATTAATGGATTCCTTAACCTATTTCATTAACATAAAGACATCAGTATTGGAGGAAACAAAATATAGTACTAAAACACATGTCCAAAAGGTTTCTTTGAAGAGAAACAACAAACTTACAAGATCACCAAAAGGAGAAATCTGCCTGATTAGACTGGTATTTTCTAACTGCAACATCATTGAAAAAAAAAATAGCAGTTGATAGTTGGGCCATAGTCATATTCTTAGCACTCCTTGATAGATATCCTTAGATCCAGGGTTCTATTACCTTCTTAAGCAGGGGATATGGCAGTAAAGAAAACCGCACTGATGGAAGCAAGTCATTAACAGGTTGAAGCCTATCCTTGAACTGACTTTCTAAAGTTGAATTTGTTATCAGCTCATTCACCACCTCCCACCCACACAATTTCTCTGATTTCATGTACCACATCAAAATTGCATTGAGAACTCTTTCTTCAGATGTTACCGTTAGATCTGGATGCTGCGAGAAGTCCATAATTTATAGTAATAAATAAGGAAACTTATCATGTCGTGTACTTCATATGTAACTTTAAATCTACTTATAACTAGCATAAACCAACCAAAAGATGGATGTGATTTATAAAGTCCCAAATCTAGCAAATTAATATGCGAAAGCAACCCTTGACACAGCAATAGAGATAACTTCAGCATATTTCGTTAAGTTTCTCCATCTCTACCTATATAACTGAGTACTGGTTAGCCACTTTGGTCCAATTTATTTTGTAAAACAATCCTTTTCTGTTATCTACTCACTAGAATGTAGCAACATAAACCACTAACCCATCACTGCACAGCTTCTCACTCTTCACGTTGGAAATTATATTCTATGCACAGAGCACTCCCCATCCTAAGATAGCTAAGATAGCATATGAATTTTGAAAAGTGAAAACCCACCTGAATAATATTCCTAAAAGTTGTCTCATCTAAAGAGATGAAATCAAGGCTTGCAGTTGTGCAGTAGTCAAAGTGCATAGCAAATTTCCTTTCACAAGTTTCTTTGATAAGTTTACATGATGGGATTGATGAAACCGCTTGGAGGATTGGACAGACAGAGTCCTGCAACAAAGTTCAACAGTTAGCTTCACAAGCAACAGCCCTATTGTGAACATCTGCAGGACAACTAATTATATAAGCCCTATTGTCTGCTTCCTCGTCCATTAAACTTGTGCATAATAGAAAAACTCGTTGTATGACCATCTTCCACTAGAACTCCATCCCTGCATGTAATATGTACATGAAAGGTATCAATATTTTATAATTCATTATTAGAAAAGGGGTCTCTTCTTTTGTTTTCAGAACTCCGAAACCGCAAGTCACTTCCCCGTTCTTTTAATTCTATTCATACAAAAAACATAATGAGACATTGTCGACAAAAAATATCTACTTGGATCTAATAAAACGACCAAATCAAATTGTTTCATAAGCTATAGATTGGTGAACTACCTCTGAGAGGCATTCTAAAAGCATTTTGCAGCATTCCTGATGAAGAAGAGAGATTCCAAATTTGTCAGACAATAGAAGGAGCTGGAGTAACAAGGTACCAAAGTCCTCATTATCCTCAATTCTGAGTTCCCCGCAGTACATGAATTCAAGCATAGCCTTCAATGCTGCTGGAGACACATCCCTTAAACAAACCTCAGGTGAGTTGCTCTCACACATTCCATTTGTGAACATCTGCAGGGAATTTAATTATATTAGTCAAATACTGTTGATACAACCAAACTTAGAACCAAAAAAATTGGTGAAATGGAAGAGGAGACATGAGCCCAATGATCTCTTCCTTTTAGATATAAATATGAAGGTTTAACCCACTCATTTTGTGATGAAACAAAAGTTCCTTGAAGCTATTTGAACTCGCAATATTGAAAATTCGATATCCATGGCGAAGCAGAGAAAGCCAAACAACAACAAAAATTCTTTATCCAAAAACTTTCAACCTTAAATAAATATGATGAAAAGCAATATCTTGGCAAGCTGTAAGAAACAGATCCTAGCACAACTTCAGTAAAGTTTGATAATATATACTACTATTCTATTTTGTAAGTACTGTGTATTTCATTTAATAGACTTCATTCTCTTTTGGCAATAATATCTCATAACTGCATAAGACACATGCCTATATTTACAGCATTATCCATAGGAGGCATCAGGTCCTCACCTTTGCAAATGGAACACTATATAAGCCGAGAATAACTTTATGAGCCCGAGCAATGAGACCTTGACCCTCAATGTAAATGCTAATGTCACTGTACTCGCCTGTTGAATGCAATTGCTGGAGCCTCTGCATGTTTATCGGGAGCCCAGAGGAGAAAGTTCCTCCAGAATGGATCTGAGAACTTGCATATGATAACTTCACAGTCTTGCCCGAATCAAACAACTTTTTGTTTACTTTAAACCGCTCCATTGCTTCCTCACATTGCATCACTAGTGGCATCACTTCAAACTGTAAGCTCAGAGCCCACAAGGAACTAAGTTGTGTCTCTGAAATCTATGTCAAACAGAGGCAAGAAATAAGAAAAACTAGGACAAGAGAAACGGGAATAGATCTTTTAAACTGATAGAAAATGCAATAAAACATTGGGTCTGTAGAGGAAACAATAATAAATACCTGTGTTTGGCTTGCATATACATATTGAAGAAGCGCATGAAGAATTGGATATGCTACCTGCTGTAGCTGAACAACATCTCCATCTGATGAGCTCAGACAAAAGTTTCCTGATGCTTGCAATATAACCTTGTGAGCAGGGACAGGCCTTCCCTCCTCACCAACAATGAAGAACATATCAGATAATTCCCAACTCTCAAGAAAATTTTCAAGTCCCCACTTCTCATAGCCCATTGGTTCATCTTCCAACTCCTCGTCACCATCATCCTCGCCATTGTATTCACCACAGTTCACTTGCTTCCACAGCGATAAATGATTTTGCGTCAAGGGCAATACGTTAACATTTCTATAGCCTACATGTTTATCCCAGCTACTAAGGCCAACATACCGAACACTACAATTTGGATTTGTATCTAGCCACTGGAACACAAGATTCTGAAAAGGGTATCTTCCTTTACCAATACTAATCAATCCATCATAGATACTGATCCAAAAACTCTGAAATGCTGAAGAACAGCATAGGCCAACACCTACCACATCAACCACAGTTTTCCCATCCACCTCAATTTTCAATCTACGGTTCCTATGGCTACCAATGATTACAGTATAATGAGGACTGTTATCCCTCTTATAATGGTAGTGCTGACTTCCAACATTCTCCCTAAACACCACAGTAACATCATTGTGTGCAAAAGCATCGAAGGCTACACATCCTCTGCCAGCTTCCCGGAATTTCAAATCCTTTCTCCAAGCACACTCAAAGGGAGCGACCGTGAGGAACTTTTTTTCTTTCTTTTCCATAATTTTTCCTAAAAGAAAAACCAATACTTTTCACTCACTTGAAACTGAAGCTAGAAAATCAGTCGTATTTATAGGAACCTGAGATAGCGAGGGAGATATCAGACACCCACCTTCTTTATCTGATAAAAATACAAAAAAAAGGCAAGTTTTAATTAAAGCAAGAAAATAACAATCTTAGCTTGTAATTAATCAATCTAAAACACACACATTAGAATACAAATCAAGACTAAAATTCCTCCAAAAACAGATGGTGATAAGTGATAAACTTTGGGGGTTAAAACTAAAAGCACAGAAAAGGTTCAAACATCGCTATCTGAGAGGACGCTAGAGATCGCTGGAATCGTCCAACTTGACAAAAAATCTAAACCCACCAGCTGCTTTTAGCTCGCTATCAATCCTACACCGCATTCTTATCCAACTACAACACCAAAACGCAAAAAATATCCCCAAAGATAACCTTAAAATAAGCGCACGAAAGTCCACACAACAGACAAATACAAGACATGAGGTGGGCACCCATGGTAACGGCTTTCGCTTACAACAGAAAAATATCACTTTTTACAACATTATATCTATATATATATATATATATGAGGGAATTTTAATGGAGGGAATTTTTTTTACTCTCTGATTTTCAATTTACCTGGCAGAATATACACAGGACCATAAACGAAGGGAGATACTTTGGATCAAGGCAAATGAAAACTCATCATTTAAAGAAATCGGGGGGATCTTTTTAATCTGGCAAGTTGGTCTTTTAAGAACCTAATCTTTTTTTTTTTATATATAGAAGTTCGAAAGATTTGGAAATGAAATGAATTTCTGGCTAAAATTTGGTGTTAGTGAATGGATGGTGAAACGTGGCAAAGAGTGCGTGGCAGCTGTGGATGTTATGTGACATTGACACGTAAAAGAACCCAAACCAGATTTTTTGTCCTTCTTCTGTCTTTGTCTGCTGACGAAGTCACATTGGAATCGTTGCTTTCTTTTCTGTTTTTCACTTTTTTTTTCTCATTCATTTTTCAAGCACTACTATAAATTTTATAGTTAGTTTGTAGTTTTAATTTGCAGACTCATAATAAATCATTCCTTGAAACTTTTTTTTTTCTGTTTCTCTCTGATTAACAATCTGTTTGATTGAATAAGAGATTATTAAAATGGTTTATCGACTCATTTACTAATTACTACTACAAATACAAGCTTTATTCTTTATATGAAGCTCAGAAGCTATGATGTTTTGAAGTAGTAGTGCTTGAAATCAAGAAATCATAAAGAAAATAGTAATGCAATGGTTATTTTCTGTTGCTACAGTGATTGTGACTTGTACTTTCAATCGTGAAGATAAGATGAAAATTGTAAAATCTTCCAGGAGAAATGCAACAAATTTATATACAAATTCGGCTGTGATAACAAATCCGTTGTAGTCTAGTTGATTAGTATACTTGGATCTCACCCGAGAACGGAATTTTTTTCTTGAACAGGTATTTTATTTGGTGCTTTATAGGCCCGAATCTTTTTTTAGGGCCAAAAACATCTGATATCAGCTTAATTTTAATTCTTTATAGGCTACAGCCTAGATAGATGGCTTGGTGGTTGGGCCGTTGGGGTTTCCAATATATACAACCTCTTTCTTTTTTTCTTTCGTTCTCTTTTGATACATCTCAAAACTTAATGCTTGTACTTCAAAGAAAGAAATGGAAATATCAAAAGAAATCTGTAGAAGGAGAAAATTTGTAACCAATTACAAATTGCCACGTGTTAATTGAAATTTCTTGTAATTAAGAAATTTTCAATTAAATTATACATTACCATGTGAAATTGATAATATCATATTATAATTAATTATTTTATAATTAATTAAATATGTACACATGGTTTGACCAATCAAATTGCAAGGATTCATGGGTTATCCAATCAAATTTCACCCATGTGTCATAATTATTTTACCTCTAATTAAATTAAATTAATTAAGAGATAAATAATAAATTTTTATCTCTAATTAAATTAAATTAATTAAGAGATAAATAACAAAGTTTTACCTCTAATTTAATTAAATTAATTAAGAGATAAATAATAAATTTTTATCTCTAATTAAATTAAATTAATTAAGAGATAAATAATAAAGTTTTATCTCTAATTAAATTAAATTAATTAAGAGATAAATAAATATTTTATCTCTAATTTAATTAATTAATTAAGAGATAAATAAATATTTTATCTCTAATTTAATTAATTAATTAAGTGATAAAAATAAATATTTTATCTCTAATTTAATTAATTAATTAAGAGATAAATAAATATTTTATCTCTAATTTAATTAATTAATTAAGTGATAAAAAAATAATAAATATTTTATCTCTAATTTAATTAATTAATTAAGTGATAAAAAATAAATATTTTACCTCTAATTTAATTAATTAATTAAGGGATAAATAATGAAGCTTTATCTCTAATTTAATTAAATTAATTAAGAGATAAATAAGGAGGATGAGTTCTTTTAAAACTCTCTTTCACCTGGCTAGCTACCACTATAAATAGAGACCTCCTCTTAACACAAATTCACAATTCAGAAAGCCTGAAGAGAAGAAGATTTTGAAGAGACAAATCCTCTCAAAATTCTTAAGAAGAAATTAGAGAAATTCTAAGAACGCGGTGCTTGTTCTTGAGAATTCTCTAAGAAGCTGCTCTCCGATCTTGTTCATCAAAGGAAAGGAGATAATTCCTGTTTTTTCAAGACCAAGTCTAGAAGACCCTTGAAGCAGATCTCACCGATTCAAGATCAAGTCGTGAAGACCCTCGAATCAAAGTTTTACTAAAGAAAAGAATCAAAGGATTTCTTTCTTTAAGAATATTCAGAGATTGTAACCTCAAAGTTTGATTAATAAAATTATTTATTTGACTCCAAATTTTCCTTGTCATATTTTTTGACATAAAATTTGTGTGTACAAATTTTGGCACGCCCGGTGGGACAATCTCTGCCTTTCATATCTTTTCTTCAAAATTCAAGTTATCAAGTTGCAATGGCTCCCAAGAAGAACCTTGCTAACAAACCAACTCTTAAGCCTGCTCGAGCTAATCCTGCAGTCTACCCCACTTCATCATCAAGCGTTGATATCCCTACTCATCCTTATGGCACTAGGAGAAAGACCAAAGCTCTTGCTGAATTGTATGAGCAGACTTTTCCGGTGCTCAATCAAAACCCCCTCTATGACACTTCTTCTCCAATTCAAGACTTAGAAGAAGTTTCTGCTAGACAAGTTGATTCTCCTCGAGGATCAAGTGCAAGTCGCCAGTTAACATACAAAGAACAAGATAGCTACTCAAGCAACAAGCATATTCCATCCTCTGCTCCTGGAGTAATGGCTGTCATGACAACTGGCACCACATCATTGGAAGAACAAGTTGCACTTCTGGCAAAATCTGTTGAAATTCTTTCAACAAGTATCAAAGAGAAGGATAACCAGATCGCTTCCATGATGGACAAGATCGCCGGTCTCGCTGGAAAAAGGAACGAGGCTTCAAACCAAAATTGGCAATCAATCTTTCAAGATGATGGTGAGAACTCTGGCAAGGAAGTTGCTAAGGATTCTGAAGAAAAGATCAATAAACTCGTCACTACCAGTCAGCTCAAGGATCTTATCAAGGAGGCTATCAAAGATCAAGTTGAAAGCATCACTCAACCTTCATATACATATGCAAAACCATATTCTCAAAGGATCGATTGTCTGAGGATGCCTGGGAACTATCAACCCCCAAAGTTTCAGCAGTTCGATGGAAAAGGAAATCCACGCCAACATGTTGCACATTTCGTGGAAACTTGCAATAATGCTGATACCTATGGGGATCTCATGGTGAAGCAGTTCGTTCGCTCCCTAAAAAGCAACGCCTTTGATTGGTATACTGATCTTGAGCCTGGGACGATTGACAGCTGGGAACAACTTGAGCGCGAATTCCTTAATCGATTCTACAGTACTCGTCGCTTAGTCAGCATGATCGAACTCACAAGCTCACGTCAATGGAAGGATGAGCCAGTCATTGATTACATCCACAGATGGAGAAATTTGAGCCTTAACTGCAAAGAAAGACTGTCTGAGTCTTCTGCCCTTGACATGTGCATCCAAGGCATGAATTGGGGCTTGCGTTACATTCTTCAAGGCATCAAGCCTAAAACCTTTGAAGAATTAGCCACTCGTGCTCATGATATGGAGTTGAGTATGATAGCTGCTGGAAATCAAGAACCTCCGGTGCAAGAGCCAAAGAAAGCCAAGGAAAAACAAGATACCCGCAAAGGGGGCAAAACCTTTGTCAACAAGGGAGAAAGCAAACAGTCCATGGCTGTGACTACCAAGCCTCTTAAGATATCTCCCAAGTCAAAACAATCTCAAGAGATGAAATCTTCTCCTTTCCAAGACAAAGGTAAAGGCAAGATCACTTTGAAGGAGAGGCAAGAAAAGAAGTATCCTTTTCCTGATTCTGATGTTTCAAGCATTCTTGAAGAACTTTTAAAGACTAAGCTGATTCAGTTGCCAGAAATGAAGCGACCTGAAGAAGCTGATAAAGTAGAAGACCCCAATTATTGCAGGTACCATCGCTTGATTAGCCATCCTCTGGAGAAGTGCTTTATTTTGAAGGATAGAATTATGCGACTTTATGAAGAGGGGAAAATCGAGTTTGAAGAAGAAACGGTGTCGTCAAATTTGGCATCAGTCAATATGGTTTCTCAATCCAATTTGCTGGATAGAACCATAAAATTTGGCTCTTTTGATCCTATCATACTGGCTCCAAGTACAAGTACGATAGTGGATCTTCAGGGAAGTGGGGGCAACTATTTGCTTCAAAGACAAAATCAAGATTACGATGGTCGGACTCTAGTCACACGCCGAAGAAGCAAAAGGAAGAATCTTCCAAAAGTTGTGAAAGTACCTACAAGAGCTAAGATGATCAAACAACCATCTAAATTTCCAAAGCCCAATGTGCCTCAAGAAGAAAAAATGCCATCTCGGGGTAAAAATTCAGTAGGGAGGAAGTCAAGGAGGCAAATCACTTTAAACGAATTCATGCCAATTCAGCTTAGAAATGAAGATTTGGTTTTCATGACTTGTTACCATAACGGTGGCAATGAAGATAATGAAAACAACACAGAATCAGTAGCATTTGAAGTTGATGAGCATTCTTGTGCTACGAAAATTAACTTTTCTGATGAAGATCTGTTGCTAGGGTCAACCCCTCATAATCGGCCGTTGTTCGTCGTAGGATATACTCGAGAATAGAAGATCAATAGAATCTTGATCGATGATGGTTCTACTGTCAACATACTCCCGTTGATGACAATGAAAGAATTGGGAGTTCCTTTGGATGAGTTGATGCAAAGCCGCTTGATGATCCAAGGATTCAACCAAGGGGGACAAAGAGCTCTTGGAAAACTTAGACTTCAACTTTTCATTGGAGATATGGAGTCAAGTCCACTTTTCCATGTAATCGATGCCAAAACGACGTACAACATGTTGTTAGGACGACCGTGGATACATCAAAATGGTGTAGTCTCCTCAACTCTGCATCAATGTCTCAAGTATTGCAGAAACGGTCAAGTCAAGACGATCCTTGCAGACGCTAAGCCATTTACTATAGCAGAAGCACACTTCGCAGATGCAAAGTTTTATCTAAAAGATACATTTATCGAAGAAGTAATGCCCAACCCGATGCAAGAATTAAAGCAAAGGGGAAAGAATTTGGCTTCTTCCACAGTTGGAGAAGATGAAATTGCTCAAGGTTTAAAGGATCTGACTCTTCCTCTCACTAACTTGGAAGAATCAAGAGGCCTTATACCTCCACTGCAAGGATTTGTTAGGCCAGTAGAAGAACCTCTTTGTGAACATCAGGATCTTCCTACTCATCGAGCCAAAGATTTTGATCCTAATGCTTATAGGTTGCTTGTCAAAGCTGGATATAAACAAGAGGATGTTGCAAAATTGGCTCACGAGACAAAAGAGCCTAGCAAAGAAAAGCCGCAAAGTTCATTCAAGATCCGACAGGCCTGGCAAAAGAAGATTGATCACATCAGAACTTCTAGAGAGGGGCTTGGATATTCTCCATTAAAATTAAAGATTCATAAACAAACTTCGAGGTACATAAATGTGGAGGAAGTTCCCGAGGAGCAAGAAGATACAGTAAAGCCATCAGGACTTTCAGTTTTTGATCGCTTGGGAGCACACTCAACACAATGTTCAGTGTTTGATCGTTTGAGCATTCAATCATCACGAAGATCAGTTTTTGAACGAATGGGAGAAAAATGCAGTGAAGTTTCTGTAAGTAAACCAATTTCCATTTAGTCAAGGCTTGGAAGTCTGTACTCCGAAGAAGTTAACTGTGGCCGAAAAAGAAAACTTTCCACTTTAAAGGAATCAAGAGATTTTCACAGCAAAATTCCTTCTCGAATGAAAAGGCAAAGCGAATGGAAGGTAACTACTGGTGAAGTTTTAAAGGCTAGAAAGCACACAGTGGTTATAACCAAATCAGTCTCATCCTCAGAGGAAGAAGAACTTGAAGAAACAGAAATCTTTACTTCGAACCATGTATCTGTAAAAGAAACTGGTGAAAAAATCTCAAGAAGAAGAAGCCCAAGAAGCCCCTTCGTCTTTTGAAGAAGGAAATCAAGCTACTATTGATGAGCTAAAGGAGGTTAACATCAGTACTAGTGAAGATCCACGACTGGTCTTTATTAATGCTTGCTTACCACCAGAAGAAGAAAAAGCCTATCTTGATCTTTTGATAGAGTATCGAGATATCTTTGCTTGGACTTACAAAGAGATGCCGGGACTTGATCCAAAAGTAGCTATGCATCATCTGGCTGTCAAGAAAAGTGTCCGACCTATCAAACAAGCTCAACGACGTTTCCATCCTGACTTGATCCCCCAAATTGAAGCTGAGGTCAATAAGCTCATCAAAGCTGGCTTTATTAGAGAAGTCAAGTATCCTACTTGGATCTCAAGTATTGTTCCAGTGAGAAAGAAAAATGGTCAACTTCGAGTTTGTGTAGATTTTCGAGATTTGAACAATGCTTGTCCAAAGGACGACTTTCCTCTCCCTATAACAGAAATAATGGTGGATGCTACAACTGGCCATGAAGCTTTGTCATTTATGGATGGATCATCTGGCTATAACCAAATTCGCATGGCTCCAAGAGATGAAGAACTTACTGCATTTCGAACTCCAAAAGGAATATACTGTTACAAAGTTATGCCGTTTGGATTAAAGAATGCAGGTGCTACTTATCAAAGAGCAATGCAAAAGATCTTTGATGATATGCTTCACAAGAATGTCGAATGTTATGTTGATGACTTGGTAGTGAAGTCAAAGAAAAAATCCGATCATCTTGCTGATCTTCGCCAAGTGTTTGAAAGATTGCGTAGATACCAATTGAAGATGAATCCGCTCAAGTGTGCGTTCGGAGTATCCTTGGGCAAGTTTTTGGGGTTCATCGTACGACATCGTGGGATTGAGATCGATCAATCAAAAATAGATGCAATCATGAAAATGCCTGAACCGCGCAATCTGCATGAACTTAAAAGTCTGCAAGGAAGATTGACATATATCCGACATTTTATCTCAAACTTGGCTGGTCGATGTCAACCATTTAGCCGGCTAATGAAGAAAGATGTCCCTTTTGTCTGGGATGAGGCCTGCAGTAATGCTTTTAAGAGCATTAAGACCTTTTTGTTACAACCACCTATTCTGAAGGCACCTATACCAGGACAGCCGTTAATCCTTTATATTGCTGCACAAGAACGTTCCTTAGGAGCTTTGTTGGCACAAGAGAATGGTGAAGGAAAAGAAACTGCACTCTACTATCTTAGTAGAACTCTCAATGGCGCTGAATTAAATTATTCTCCCATCGAAAAGACTTGCTTGTCATTGATGTTTGCAGTTAAAAAGCTGAGGCATTATTTGCAAGCTCATTCTGTTCGTTTGATTTCGCGAGCAGATCCCCTCAAATATCTCATGACCAAGTCTGTGCTCAGTGGAAGATTAGCAAAATGGGCTCTTTTGCTACAAGAGTTCGATATTACTTATATTCCACAAAAGGCCATTAAAGGGCAAGCACTTGCCGATTTCCTTGCAAACCATCCGATTCCAGATGATTGGGAATTCTCTGAAGATCTCCCAGATGAAGATGCTCTTTTCATCGAAATTCCCAGGCCATGGAAACTATTTTTCGATGGGGCTGCCCGTCAAGATGGAGCTGGAGCAGGTGTTGTCTTTGTCACTTCAGAAGGAGATGTATTGCCTTATGCATTTACTCTCACTGAAAATTGTTCCAACAATGTAGCAGAATACCAAGCTCTGATCATCGGATTGGAAATGGCAGTGGATATGAAGATCACTCAACTTAAAGTGTTTGGTGATTCCAAATTGGTCATCAACCAACTGCTTTCACTTTATGAAGTTAAGAAGCCTGACCTCTTACCATATGTCGACTATGCGAAGAAAATTTTGGAATGGTTTGACAATGTAAGCTTAGAACATGTACCAAGAAGAGAGAACAAGCAAGCAGATTCTCTAGCTAATTTAGCATCAGCTCTTGCCATGCCAAGTGTAGAAGTAAAAGTCCCTCTTTGCAAACGATGGATTTTGCCTCCAGTTGATTTTAAAGATAACAATACGGAATCCAATGTTGTTTCAGTTTGCGAAGTTGAAAAAGAAGATTGGAGACAACCATTGATTGATTATTTAGAGCATGGGAGGCTACCCAATGATCCAAGGCATAAAACAGAAGTGAAACGTCGAGCTCCTCGATTTATTTACTTCAAGGGTACGCTCTATCGCCGCTCTTTTGATGGTGTCTTCCTTCGATGTTTAGGAGAAGATGAAGTATCCAAAACCTTACAAGAAGCTCATTCAGGAATTTGTGGTGCACATCAGTCTGGAGCTAAATTGCACTTTCAAATAAAAAGAATGGGATACTACTGGCCAACAATGGTAAAGGATAGCATGGACTACTCCAAGAAATGTCAAGCTTGTCAGTTTCATGCAAACTTCATCCATCAACCTCCTGAACCATTACATCCGACAGTCACATCTTGGCCGTTCGATGCTTGGGGACTTGATTTGGTAGGACCATTACCTAAGAGTTCACTAGGGCATATGTATATACTTGCCGCTACGGATTACTTTTCAAAGTGGACAGAGGTGGCACCTTACAGGGAAGTAAAAAAGGAAACTGTTGCAACTTTTATCAGAACAAACATCATTTATCGGTATGGTGTACCTCGTCACATCATGACTGATAATGGGAAGCAGTTTGACATGAGCAAATTATGTGCACAGTTTGACTTCAAGCAGTACAAGTCTTCAATGTACCATGCTCCAGCAAACGGATTAGCAGAAGCTTTTAACAAAACTTTGTGCAATCTTCTCAAGAAAGTTGTTAACCGTTCAAAGAAAGATTGGCATGAAAGGATAGGAGAAGCTCTATGGGCTTATCGAACTACATATCGCACACCAACTCAAGCCACTTCATATGCACTTGTTTATGGTGTAGAAGCTGTTCTACCACTTGAGCGACAAATTCCATCACTGAGGATTGCAATCCAGGAAGATCTTTCTAGTGAAGACAATGTACGCTTACGTTTGGAAGAATTAGAAGCACTGGATGAGAAAAGGTTGGAAGCTCAACAACGCTTGGAATGCTATCAAGCTCGACTATCCAAAGCTTTTAATAAGAAAGTCAAACAGCGATCTTTCCAAGTTGGAGATTTAGTCCTTGCTGTAAGAAGACCCATAAATACTTCACATCGTATTGGCAACAAGTTCCTTTCAAAATGGGATGGACCATACGTTGTTCGAGAAGTTTATACCAATGGTGCATACAAGATCGTTGATCAAGATGGTGTCAAAGTTGGACCGATCAATGGAAAGTTTTTGAAGCGTTACTATGCTTAAAGAAGATGTTGCTCCTAAGCACGAGCTTAAACTGCACATTAAAAAAAAAAAAAAAGATGAACTACGTTATGACTTGATCCTTCAAATTCGAGGGTACGTAGGCAGCTTGGTTTCATTGCCAAGTTCAGTCCAAACAAAAAAAAAAAGTTTTTTTGATTCAAATATTATCTTTCGTTCACTTGAAAGTATCATGATAATTCTCCATTCAAATTTCATGATTCAAATTATTTTTCAAGTAAAACAAATCTTTTGCAAATTAAAGATCTTTGGGAATTTAATTTGTAGTCCATGCACGATGCAAAAATGCTTCAGAAAGTGCAAAAGAAAGATGAAATATGGAAAAAAAAAAAGAAATTTAACTTTATTTCAAACTTGAAAAGAACTTACAATAAAAAAAAAAAAAAAAAAACTAGCAAGCCTAAGAACTAATATAAATTTCAAAAAAAAAAAAAAGTTACATCAAAAGGGATTCAGGGCTTCCATTTGAAATTCTTCAAGTCGTCTCGAGAGGCTTCCAACATATTTCGCAACAAATCTAAGTTTTTGGCTTCATCCTCAGTAAGGGTAGTAATAGACTCAACATAATTCATCTCTTCACGAATCTTGGAGGTGTCGGTTCTTCTTCTTTTCAGTTCATCTTCAGTTTCTTGGAGCGAAGATTCAAGTCTATGTTTTTTGCGTTGCAAAGTAATGAACTCTTGCTCTATATCTGCCAAGTTCGACTGCAGGGTGTTAAGGTTCTCAACAGTCTTATGTTCAAGTAACATTGAATCTTTAAGTCGAATTTCAAGTGCTTGAAGTCTTTCAATTCTATCCTTGGATGAAGAAATGGAAGATTCAAGCTCATTAAATTTCTGGACTTGTGTAAAGTAGTCTTCCACCATGCCTTTCAATAAGGATGAATCAACGGACTTGATTGCTTCTATTGCATCAAAGATCTTGTGAACATCACCACTAAGTGAAGAAACCCGATCAAAAGAAGCGCGAATAATCCTTGGTTGAATGCTTTCCCACAAAATAGTTGCAAGCTTCAACTGACTATCGGATATCACTTTTTCAGCATTAAACTTAGAAAATTCTGGAAGGGCGAGATGACTAGCTTCAACATGAGGGCCTGTAGGAGTCTTCACTATAGGAGAAGTATTATTAACAATCACATTAGGGCAAGCATCTTCTTGGTTGGGAACGGTACTTGAAACATTATTCCTGATCTTAGCTGCAAGTTTGTTGAACTCATGCGAACTAGAAACTGAAGCTTCACTTTTGGCGGGGGATATATCACCTTGAAAGGATTTCCTTGGCCTGGTTCGCTTCCAATGTCTTTCATGATCACTCTCATCAATTGAATCTTCAACGATCGTATTATGCTTCCCTTCGATGACTTTCGGTAAAACCCTTTGTCCTTCATCAACTAATGACACTGATCGAGGAACTTCTTGTGAAGTCTTCACATGCTCCTCTGTTAAATCTATAGTGGACGAGACTTTGGCTTTATTGGATTTGTCTTGCGAAATCTCTAAAGACTTTTTCTTAACATCCTTTGAAGGTTTTCTTCTCTTTGACGGTGATGTACGGATGCTCGAAATCAAAATATCAATAGAATGCTCAAGATATGGCTCATGAACTTTCGACCACCATTCCATGTATCTGGCGGTTGCATGATCATTAGGATTTAGAGAACGAGCTGGAGAGATCAATCTGGACTTTGTATGAGAACGAGTGCAAATTCTCCAAAACCTACATAAATCATCCACAGATCCAGAACGAATATCTTCCTTAAGAGCTCCGGGAATATCTTGACAAAACCCAAATTGCCTCCCAAATCGATGAGGACTGTAAGGTTCCACAATGATGGCTTGGTTACATCGGGCAGGCAAATAGCTCGAACGAACATTAACAAGGTAGCCATGATTGATCTTACTAAGAGCGTCATCATCAACAATCACTTCATCTCTATTCCTGGGATATAAGTTAGCATTCCACACTATGCCACTATGAATCAACTTACGGGCGTCATAATCCTCAAAGTATTTGGCTCCACCTTCTCCTGAAAACTTGCTCATCAAAGGCCCATATACATCATCTGGATTTTGAAAGTGAGTCCGGAAGTAATAACTTAACCACCCATAAATATAGTGAATTGGAAAACACGCATCTGAAGAGCCCGCTTGAGCAGAAAGTGTAACTCGATTTAGTCCATGATAAATATTGGCTAACACTGGGACCGCGAGATTAACAGTTCTCCCAATCGCCATCAGGCTGGCTATTTTAAATGTCTCTGGCCGAACAAATTCTGAATCTTTACTTGGAAAAACGAAAACACAAATCCAACAAGAAAGGAAGGCAGCTAAATAAGTGTCTGTTGTTAAACTGTCTTTGATTCCAAGTGCAGTGAATGCTCCATCTCCTGCCATTCCCCGACCTTGGTATTTTCGAAGAATCCCAGTAGGGTTATGTGTAGCTTTTGGGCGAACAAGCTTCTTTGCTTTTCGAGCAGGTGGTTTGGTGTAACGCAATTTCCCTTGAAATAAAAAATTGATCCAATCCTCAATAGACACCTTATCCTCCTTGCCTTGCTTCAAAAGATGGAATGCAGCAAATAGATATTCACAACATCTCGGGATGAATCTTCCCTTGTTATCAAAGCCAGTCAATTCAGCAGCACAAGGAATGACTTCATCATAAAATATGCCGTGAATAGGTAAACCGCCTAGTCTATGCAGATCCCATAAAGAGATGGAAGCTTCCCCAGTAGCAAGGTGGAGAGTGTTGGTAGCCGGGCACCAAGCTTCACAAAAAGCGCGAATGACGTCCTTGTTGTGATCATAAGTGTATAATGATGCATAAACAGCATCATATATACTAACAGTCGTTAAATTTTTGTTGAAGTGGTACAAAACATCTTCAGTCCATTCCCAGTACTTTGGTATGTAACCAAACTCTCCAAAAATCTTGAAGGAAAATCCCCAATATGACCTTTCGGAAATGATACGGCTTCCCAACGTGTCAAACTTCTCATGATTAGAAGTATTGACGTGAAGATTAGATTGAAGAGATCTCGCCTTTGGAGAAGATTGTGAAGTTGGAGAAAGTTCTATCGACTAATCTTCCAAAGTGGTAGGAAAATCAAATGATTTCCAAGAGGATTTATATCTACCCGATATGGGCTTGTCGATGGAGAGATATAATCCTTCTTTTATGTCTTCGTCTTCCTTGGAAAGAATCACAAGATAATCTTTGTGATCTTTGAAGTACACCATGATGATTCTACAAAAACAAAAACAAAACAAACAAAAACAAGTCAAATAAAAAAAATTAAAAAAAAAATGGAAAAGTTGGACTTTTCAGAAATTCTCCCATCGCAAAAATGTTTCTCTTATAGGCAAACATGGCAACCCAATTTACGTGATCCAATAATATAGGGAAAGATGGGCTAATCGACGGGCTTGCAATTGGGCCAAGCATAAAGCTGAGATGAATTTTTAGGCTTTCAAAAAGGTCCAACCTAATATATTTAGGTTTCCAGCTTTTGACCAGGCAAAGCCTTGAACCATCCAAGAAGTGCAAAAATAAGTGTTTGACTTTTTTTTTATATATTCCACCAGAGCATTTTCCATATATAATATAAATATGGCAATTAATATGCCTTAAAACTTGCGCCTGTGTTGATGAATATATATATATAATTTGAGCTACTCATCATTATCAGGTTGGCACCCAAAGTAGTGACGGTATTCACGCAGGATATTTTTTGGGAAGGTTTGTGGAAGCGATACACTACTACCCACTGGTCATTAAGCTACCCATCCACTCGTCCGAGTCGAACTCACCACACGTATCACCAGCAAAATTTCGGGAATCGAAACCCACTCGGATGATGATGCTCCATGTTAGAGAACTGAAACCCTTCCCAGTATACGCTTGAAACGTGTTAAAAAAAAAAAATTCACCTGTTAAGCTCTCCAACGTAACAACTTTTAGCAATTAATTTGATATGCAAATTAGCTTGAGAAGGCCTTGTTTTTATAGGGGAAATAATTCAAGTCCCATGTGGTCAAGGAATAGAACTTCTAATTGAATTAGAATTTCTTTAAAACTGGATGTTGAGTTTTAATTGAAATTAATTTGAGCAAAGAAGCGATTAGATCAAACTCAAATTCTTTGGAACTGTAGAAAGTCTTCAAACTGTGAACTATATTTTGCATGGGTTATTGGGCTCCTTGACAAATCAAATACTTTGAGCAATATTTTAAGTTAGGCCTAATATCTTTTTTTTTTACGTAGGCCAATGTTGGCCCAATATCCATTTTTGCTAAACCATTTAGGGTGGGCCGATCTTCCATTCATGGTCCATTTTGATGCATAGTAAATTATATTTGCTAAATCAATTTTTTTCGTCTCATATACAAAATTATATGAGGATAATTAATTGGTGTAAATAAATTCTGGCATCAAAAGCAAATTAAAATTCAAGACTTGTCCACTTGCTACACTGAAGAAAAAAAAATCGTGTACGTAACCAAGTCTTGAGGGGGCATTTGTAGAAGGAGAAAATTTGTAACCAATTACAAATTGCCACGTGTTAATTGAAATTTCTTGTAATTAAGAAATTTTCAATTAAATTATACATTACCATGTGAAATTGATAATATCATATTATAATTAATTATTTTATAATTAATTAAATATGTACACATGGTTTGACCAATCAAATTGCAAGGATTCATGGGTTATCCAATCAAATTTCACCCATGTGTCATAATTATTTTACCTCTAATTAAATTAAATTAATTAAGAGATAAATAATAAATTTTTATCTCTAATTAAATTAAATTAATTAAGAGATAAATAACAAAGTTTTACCTCTAATTTAATTAAATTAATTAAGAGATAAATAATAAATTTTTATCTCTAATTAAATTAAATTAATTAAGAGATAAATAATAAAGTTTTATCTCTAATTAAATTAAATTAATTAAGAGATAAATAAATATTTTATCTCTAATTTAATTAATTAATTAAGAGATAAATAAATATTTTATCTCTAATTTAATTAATTAATTAAGTGATAAAAATAAATATTTTATCTCTAATTTAATTAATTAATTAAGAGATAAATAAATATTTTATCTCTAATTTAATTAATTAATTAAGTGATAAAAAAATAATAAATATTTTATCTCTAATTTAATTAATTAATTAAGTGATAAAAAATAAATATTTTACCTCTAATTTAATTAATTAATTAAGGGATAAATAATGAAGCTTTATCTCTAATTTAATTAAATTAATTAAGAGATAAATAAGGAGGATGAGTTCTTTTAAAACTCTCTTTCACCTGGCTAGCTACCACTATAAATAGAGACCTCCTCTTAACACAAATTCACAATTCAGAAAGCCTGAAGAGAAGAAGATTTTGAAGAGACAAATCCTCTCAAAATTCTTAAGAAGAAATTAGAGAAATTCTAAGAACGCGGTGCTTGTTCTTGAGAATTCTCTAAGAAGCTGCTCTCCGATCTTGTTCATCAAAGGAAAGGAGATAATTCCTGTTTTTTCAAGACCAAGTCTAGAAGACCCTTGAAGCAGATCTCACCGATTCAAGATCAAGTCGTGAAGACCCTCGAATCAAAGTTTTACTAAAGAAAAGAATCAAAGGATTTCTTTCTTTAAGAATATTCAGAGATTGTAACCTCAAAGTTTGATTAATAAAATTATTTATTTGACTCCAAATTTTCCTTGTCATATTTTTTGACATAAAATTTGTGTGTACAAAATCTTTTGGGGAAACACTTTTACAATTATTTGAAGTCTGGGAAGGACAAAAAGAAACAAACAACATCTTGGCTATGTTCAAATAAAATATAAAACGAAAGGCAGACTTCAAAGGGCAAACACCGAGTCGGTATCATAAATCAAGGGGCCAACTTGTGTTGCTCGATTACACCCCACCGCCCCTCAATTCCTAGTTACTTTCTTGGTAGCTGGATTTGATCAATCAATCAATGCTTTTAAAGTTGTGCTAGGATCTAGCCTCCAAGAGAAAAGTTGCTGGCTCAGTTTTTGCAGCATAACCATACTTAGATGTATTGTACTTCCGGTGTACACCTGTAAGTTTCCCTGTCCCTGCCTTCTGATGGAAAGTAACCATCATTCCTGAGCAATCCCTACACAAAAACAAGAAATAACAAGAGTAAGTTTTAACTAGAAGTACAAAAAATTGCTGGTAATTCAGAAGAAGAAAAAGGCCAAAAAGACTTACATAAGCTGCTCTTCCGAGTAGGTAGTATACCACTCACTGGTCTTGCTCCAATGCTTAAACCCACTAAGAGTACACTGAGCAGTGAAAATAGCAGCAGCAGCTAACCAAGAAGGTCGAAACTTAAGCATTTCATATTCAACTAGGCAAAGCTCGATCATGAAGAATGACAGAAGCTCAAGCTGGTTCAAAGTCACATTTAAAGCCATCTCAGATTCAATTAATAACATTGTTGGATAATAAATGCAAAATGACAATGTTTTGTTGTTAGGAACCTTCTTGTTAGATTGAGCAGCTTTGAGAAATCTCCTCATAAACACATACGGCGTAGGAAGAGATAGATTGAATTGTAATGTATTGATCATCAATTTCTCCTGCAAATTAAGATGTATATATGTATATACATCAAAAACATTAAAAGAAAAAAAAAAAGAAAAAAAAAAAAGATGAAATTTTGAAACACAATGTTGAATTACAAACCATATCAAGCACTTCTTTCCTGCTATAAGCCTTGTCAGAAATCAGAATCAGATCCTCTACAACCGGAACAGAAACTTCTTCATATTTACAGGCAAGAAGAATGGCTGTTACTCCAACCAGCTGAAGTTTCTTCCTCATTACTTGATGAACCGCTAAAAATCTATCAATTAGATTGACTGTCAGATATAGGGTCTCTTCCATCAGCTCAAACTTGTAGTGAACCTGTCATCATTCCATAATGCTCTTTAATGATAGATTTTTGAATTACCAGGATGCTACCTAATTCCATCTCCTAACAAGGATGCAAAGTCAATTAATTTGCGCACCTCTATCAGCCAGTCAATGAGGATACCTCTCATCCTTTCGTTAATGTCATATTGCTGTGCCATATAATTTGGAGGAACACAAGAAGTACACTGCAAAAATTAAATGAACAAGTTCAGAAAATCAACCAAAAAAAAAAAAGTGATTAATTACTCAAATCTTTTTAAGTTGCAACTTGCAATTGAGCATGAAATCACCTCTGCTTTCCTGTAGAATGTGTATAAATCATCAATGTACTCAACAACTGCAAGCGGATTCTTTTTATCACAATTGTCAATGTCCAGAAAAGGCTCTTCATCTACGTCTTCCATTTCAACCTCCTCCTGCAGGGGAGAGACAAAGCATCAGTGCTATTCGAACAAAAACATGATACTGATTGATGGATGAGTTAACAGTAAAGCCTCATACCATCCGGTCAATCTCCTCCAGCATAGCTTCTGTGTGTTGCACAAACATTGGCACATCAGAGTCGCTACTTGCCTTGGAGTTATCCGCATCTTCGGATTCATTTGAAACTGGCACTGCCTGGACTGATTTCTTTATTTCCTGTATGTGTAATTAACCATTAATCTAATGTGGCTGAATAATTGAGGATAATACCAAAATCCTTTCATTGTAAAAAAATGGTACCTCAGGTTTGATTTGCTGCTTGTTAACTATCTGGGCTGCAAACTTCCTGAATAAAAAGAATCATAAACAAAAGGATCAAGAAGAAGATATATTTTTGGCGATCGAAACAAAAACCATAAAACTAAAAGAAAAAAGTTACTGACCTAGTAATTGGTCTATGCAAAGGTATGGATGGGATCTTATCAGATACTGCATTTCTTCTGAATTGAAAGACAAAAAAAAAAATGGACAAAGAATATCAAAACTATGCCTTGATGACAAATCTTCAGTTTCTTGCTGCTGAGAAAGAGAGAAATAGAAAACTACTTTTTTTTTAATGAAAAAAAAAGGTCTCTTTTTTGGACCCTTGAATACCAAGACAAACCCCACTCCTCATAGACATCATTTATTTAAATCCCATTCAGGAACTAGAAACAAAATCAACAATAGCTAACTGAAAAAGATCTACTTTCTTTCCTGTTCTCAGTAACCAAACAGAGAGAGGATTTAAGAAAGTACTCACTCAGATAAAGGTCTCTTGTTGACTGCACAAGGGTAAGGTGGAGCTCCAATTACATTCCGATTAATTGAGCTCAATGCTCTTCGATTCTGCCCAGTCGCTGCCACGAACTTCCCACCTCCGCCGGCACGCAAACCCCCTTTTATTTGAAATTAAAAAAGATAACACATTTCTTTAACACTTAAAATTTGGAATAGTTATTTAAACATCAAAAGAGAGTTTCACCTTGAAGATGTGAGGGTCCGATGACTCCAGGATTGTTCTCATCCGATCCAGCCATATTTTCCATATCTACAAACAACAGCTATAAACAATAATAATCCACTTAACATAGTCAAGAGTCAAGACCCCTCAATCAAAATTAAAGCAATCCTTTTGTTTTAATATTTTAAATTTAAAGAAATGCTAAAGACCCAATAAAGAAAGAAGATCAACAAATCATTAAATAAGAAAATAGTCAAGAACCTGTCTCAAAAGAGTTTCCGTGTTGATCTCTCCCAGTCCCAGATTCCAATCCAAAACCTCGTTTCCTTTGATGTTCACTTCACCGAAAAAGGGGATTCAAGAGAGATTACACGCCCTTTCTTATTTTTAAAATTAATAACGGCTAGTAAATTGTAGCCGTTCGATCATCAACATAAAAAGTCTTGCTCTTCTGTTCTGTATACGCTCAACGGTTACCTTACCATGTGCTTTCAATTTTTTTTTCCCTATTTTCTTACTACTACTATAAGTCTATAATAACTAACTTTTTTCGTATGTTATAATAATAATAATAATAAAGATTTTGTTAAGTTATCACATATATATATATATATTAATATCTTCATTAAATAAATTAAAAATAATAAATAAAATTATTAATTATTATAATTAATATAATAATATTATTATAAATAATATATTAATTAATCTTAAAAAAGTGATGAACGTTTGTTAGCAAAATTTTAATAATAAATATAAAAAATCCTTCTAATCTATGGTTATGCCTATGGTTATGCCGTCTTATTTAATTTATTACCTTCTCACTGACATACCAGTAATATTCTGCCACGTTGCTTGAAAGTATATACTGTGTTTTCTCGACCGTCCGATGATTTTATTTTATTTTTATAGGGCTACAGCTTATAAATAGAATGCTCTTTAGGCTTTATATCTACAACTTACCGGTGATCTTCATGAGGTGGTCTCATCATTGATGGGAAATTCATAGTAATTATTAATCAAATCAAACAACCCAAAATTAAACACTTGAGGATGTGTTATAATGTTGATGAATCAGACGGTTGAGTGAGAAAGAGTAAGAGATTTTGCATGTGATGCAGATACAGTGAAAAGTGAAGACTCGTGATTTATATCGATTAAAGCATCTAAATAATTTTTGTATTATAGTTAAAAATGTATTTTAGTTTTTGTATTTATAGAAGTGAATAATTTAGTCTTTGTACGTTTGAAATTGGTGCAAAAAAGTAAAATTGATAACTGTGTTAATGGAAAATCGTCTAAATATTGACGTGAAAATGTGAAACTGACAGAATAGATGATTTCAAAAAAAAATTATGACATGTTTTTACAGGAAAGAGAGGGATTTGGATAAAAAAAAATTATGTTTTTCTAAATTTCACTTGAGTAAAAAAATTTGACACATCATCTTTTTTTTTCCAAGTCATATTTTCTATCAATTTTACATGTTCATGTCAACATTTAGATGGTTTTTCATTAACACTATTATCAATTTTATTTCTTTGCATCAATTTCAAATGTACAAGGATTAAATTACTCATTTCTATAGTACAAATATTAAAATATACTTTTGACTATAATAGAGAGACTGTTGAAATATTTTAACTGATTTATCTCTTAATCAGAACTGAAAAAAAAAAAATTCGAAGTCTTTCATCAACCCAAGCTTTGTAAGAGTTGCCTTTCGATGAACTTGAGGTATTTGTCGAAGTGAGGGAACATGTTAAAGTATATGTATACATAACATTTGGGGACAACGAAATTGGGCTTTAATATATGAAGATATGTTCAAAACATTGTTAATTAACATTCTAATAGTCTGTATATGTTTAAGAACATTTATTTTTTATTTTCAAACAAAATTTGTTGATTTTTTTCTAATGAATATGGGCCCAAGAGACAGTCTTGTCGCTAAGCTGAGCTCAAGGCCCAGTGTAATCTTTACGAGCATATTACCCAAACTTACCTTACCTTAGCTTAGCTTAGCTTAGCAGCTTGCTTGCTTTTACACTCCATCTCTCTTCAAAACCTCCAAAAAGATGCTTCTAATCTTCTATCTTCTATTAATTAAGGTAAAGGTATAGAGCACACGTTTCAAGGACTTTATTGCATACGTGTCATCAGAGCAGTGGTCCATGTCACCTCCTGCCATAAATGGTTACGAATTGGCAATCTAATAGCAAAATTCCGGTTAAAGTATTGATTTTTTTTAATATATTATTTAATATAAACTAATTTTTTTTATTATAAAATTGAATAATTTAATTTTAATATTTTTAAAATTAAAGTAAACAAATAAAATCATTAATTAGTATAATAAAAATTGTTAAAAAAATTGACGTAACATTTAAATTTATGTTTATTTGATGATGTGACATCAATAAAGTATATTATTTTAAGCTGACATAAATAAAATAACAAATTAAGTTGGTAAAAAATAATTTGATGTGACATTTTTATCAACTTAATTTGTTATTTTTTCACGTCAGCTTAAAGTAATATATTTTATTAGTGTCACGTTAACATTTGACATCCACATCATCAAATAAATACAAGATTAAATGTCACGTTAATTTTTTTAACAGTTTCTATTACACTAATCAGTGATTTTATCATTTCGCTTTACTTTAATTTTAAAAGTATATAAACTAAATTACTAAAAAAATTAATTTACATTAAATAATATAAATTAATGACTTTTTAAGTATTTTGACCCAAAATTCCAAACCTTTGGATTGGAATTAGATAAGAATTAAGGAACCGGAACCATCAATTCCCGACGTTCTTAATTTTTTTTATTTCCTTTTTCTTGCATTTCTTTTCTTTGCCATAAAAAATAAAGAAAATATTAACTTTGTGACTAATGATATTGTTAAAATGAAATAAATTTTTTGTTTAAATTTACTTCTGAATTCTTATCTATAAACAGTTTTATTCATCAATATTATTTTTTGATATTACAATATTTGATTGAAATGAAATTTGTTATATTTATGTTTGAATAAAAATGAATAATAATTAACTGAAAATATATATGAAATAATGGATTGAAATGAGAAGTAATAAAGCAAGTTTTGACTTATTAAAAATAGTATAAATACAAAATTTTAAAAGTCTATTTGTTCATAAAAAGTGCTTATGAATTACTAAACTTAAAAAATATATATATCCACAAAGATTAAGATGTCAAAAGGATGTAGTTATTTGCTATGTTTAGATTTTGATAATATGTACTCTGTATAGAACAGTTTTTTATTTTTATTTTTAAGGAATGAAAGTATATCTCTTAATTGGCAAAATGTAAATATATAATATCACTAAAAAAAATTTCCCGTTTCGCTGGGAATTTTTTTAAATATTTATAAAATTTTAATTAAATTAACAATCATAAATAAATATAAATTATATTATATTTAATAATTATTATTTATTTAAATATTTTTTATATTTTAATATCGTAAGTAAATAAATTTAGAGTTAAAATCGAATCATTATGATAAATTATGCAAAATATGGGATGAATTAGACCTACTCAAGGGCCAAGCAACTGGCCCGACAGGCCCGGCTCGTACTGGGTCGAAAATCTTGTGATTCGGACCGGCCCGGTCCATGAGCACCTTTAGAATGAATTGATATACGACATAAATACAACATTAGAAAATAATTAAAAACAACACGACACAAAATTAACATGAGGATGACATGAATACACGAACGTGTCAAAATCTGTATAAAGCGAATTATTAACGTGTAAAAATTTATAATACTTTAAACAAACAAAAAATAACACGAACACGAACATGTCACGAACACATAATTTTTTTAAAAAATTGAATAACTATAACAAATTATGTAAAATATGTCATGAATTAAGACACGATATGAACACATAATTTTTTTTCTAAATTGAACCACAATGACAAACTATGCAAAATATGAAATAAATTGAGACACGACATGAACACAATATAAAAAAAATTAAAACACAACACGAAAAATAAAATGAACACTACACGAATACACGAATATGTCAAATTATACATAAAACGAATTATTAACGTATAAAAATTTATAATATTTTAAATACACTATAAAATAAACACGAATATGAATACACAAATTTTTATATATTTTTTCCATTCCTTTATTTCCTTAAAAAAAAAAAAATTGCGTTTCAACTTCTAGAAGCTTTGTGTAGTTAAAAATATATTATAGTATAGATAGATATTCAAGGATGCGGCGAGACGTTAAATTGGGTGAGAGAATTTTGAAAGAAAATGGCGAGGGAAATGAAATAATCACGGTATTATATCTAGTCTAGATAACGCGGGAGAAAACAAAATAGAATCGCGAGCCAGCCAGCCACGTTTGGCTTATTATAAAAAAATAATTATAGTATAAAATAATAATCACCGAACTAACAGCTACTCTGTGATGATAGGAGACTTGGTGAAGGTAGAGGAAGTTGAAGTTATACTTGTAGTCAAAGGAAGGCAACTGATTTAAGGATGAGGAAGGGTGCAGAGGATATGAAGTTCCAGAAAGTCTCTGAACTGAAGAACCAGCTGGCAGGAATTAGTAACCAACTCATATGAAGAAGCTTCTGATTCTGTTATGCATTTTATTTGAATCGTTGTAATTAGAGTTTGTTACAATTCAGAATGCCATGCCATGCCTTGGATTGGATATATAAGGATAGCTGATGTGAATGAAAAATATCAGTTTTCTTCTCTCATTCTCTCTGGTCTTTTCTCTTTTTCTGCAAATATATCTTCTGTTACATACTCCTCTGTTTGACCACACCACCCTTCTCTTCCTCCGTCTCCTTCACCTGCTCTTCCCTTTGCTCATGGATCCCTACAAGGTACTCTCTCTTCCAATTCTATTATTATTATAATTTTTAAATCAATCGCTACATTTAATTCGACTCTCTATTTCTTTCTCATGTATTATTTTCTTCTTTGAATCAAATCGAATATGATGCAGCACCGTCCTTCAAGTGCTTTCAATTCCCCATTCTGGACAACCAATTCTGGTGCTCCAGTTTGGAACAACAAATCATCGCTCACTGTTGGACCCAGAGGTATACAATTTTCTCCCCTTTCTATTTCTATGAGGAAATTCATGACCTATTGACTGTCAGATTAGTAGTCCTGATTTTTTATTGAGCCACTTGCCATAATCAGCATCCTCGTTGTTTTGGTGTGCTTATGTTGTTCCTATTTGATCATATAGTTACCATCACTAATATAGTAGTCTCATGCAATGCATTACCTTAAATATTAAACAAAAAAAAGCTATTTTTTGTTTTTCTATTTGTTGGGCGGGGGGCTGGGGCTGGGGTTAGCACTTGGCATTTTTTGTCAATCAATTGTAAAACTTGAAGACCATGTTTAAACTCTTTGTAGGAATAATTTTCTTTTGAGCACATGGTATTGACAATTTGGATCCTATACTTGTATTTGACAGGTCCGATCCTCCTTGAGGACTATCATCTGGTGGAAAAGATTGCCAACTTTGACAGGGAGCGGATTCCAGAACGTGTTGTTCATGCTAGGGGAGCCAGTGCAAAGGGTTTCTTCCAGGTCACCCATGACATTTCTCATCTTACATGTGCAGATTTTCTGCGAGCCCCTGGAGTTCAGACCCCTGTTATTGTACGTTTCTCAACTGTCTCCCATGAGCGTGGAAGCCCTGAAACCCTGAGGGATCCTCGTGGTTTTGCAGTGAAGTTTTACACCCGAGAGGTAAGAGTTCACCCTGCCACCTCCTTTCTGTCACTAATTTGGTTAGCAAATTTGAAGACGCGTTTGGTGCATTCTAATTTGTAAAGGAAAATAATTTTTGAGCGCTTGTAACTTTTGTTAAATTAGTTAAAACGTGGTTTGAAGATTTTCTTATATATTACATTTTATAATTGTCTTCATTGGGTTTAAGGCTTAGTTCGTGAATACAATCCTGAGTTTATTATGCATTACTTTGTTGAAATATGATTTGTTTTCCAACTTGTTGGTCTGTTCTTATTCTAAACTTTTCATATGAACTCAGGGTAATTTTGATCTTGTCGGAAACAATTTCCCTGTCTTCTTTATTCGTGATGGAATGGAATTCCCTGATCTGATGCATGCTCTTAATCCCAACCCTAAGTCTCACATTCAAGAGAATTGGAGGATCCTTGATTTCTTCTCACACCATCCTGAGAGCTTGCACACGTTTACTTTCCTCTTTGATGACTTGGGTGTTCCACAAGATTACAGACACATGGAAGGTTCTGGTGTAAACACCTATACTCTGATCAACAAGGCTGGGAAATCACACTACGTGAAATTCCACTGGAAACCCACTTGTGGGGTCAAATGTTTGCTGGAAGAAGAGGCAATCAAGGTTGGAGGATCTAATCACAGCCATGCCACTCAGGATCTCTATGACTCAATTGCAGCTGGCAACTATCCTGAGTGGAAGCTTTTCATCCAGACAATAGATCCTGACCATGAAGACAGATTTGACTTTGACCCACTTGATGTGACCAAGACCTGGCCTGAGGACATCTTGCCCCTGCAGCCTGTTGGTCGCTTGGTTTTGAATAAGAACATTGACAACTTCTTTGCTGAAAATGAACAGCTTGCATTTTGCCCTGCCATTGTGGTTCCTGGAATCTACTACTCAGATGAGAAGTTGCTCCAGACTCGTATCTTCGCCTACGCTGATAGCCAGAGGCACAGGCTTGGACCAAACTATCTGCAACTCCCAGCCAATGCTCCCAAGTGTGCTCATCACAACAATCACCATGAGGGTTTTATGAATCTCATGCACAGGGATGAGGAGGTATTTTGTTCTTTTCTGTTAATTTGTCCTAGCAAAATATGGATTCCTGAATGTGTAAATGAGTTGAATTAAATATATATATATATATATATATATATATGTTCGTCTTCCAGAGCAGCATAGATTTTTAACCTGCATGCTATAAGTCATGATGGCCAGTGTTCTGATCAGATGCTATGATACTGTTTTTCAGATCAATTACTTCCCTTCAAGGTATGATCCCGTTCGTCATGCTGAGAGGTTCCCTATCCCTCCTGCTGTTTGCACTGGAAGGCGTGAGAAGGTCAGTTCCTCTTACTGTCTTCTTCTGTCTGGTTTTCAAAGTGGTGTTTGTAATTTCAACCAAGTTTAGCAATGCAGTTCATGTTTATATGTATGTTTGTTTTTACGCAATCCAATTCCACACAACCATTGGCTTGATTTTGACTGTTAAATTTTGATATAAAAGCTGCAAAAGGAGCCTTAAAAGTATTTATTAATTTCCGACCATCCAATAAGCAATAGCAAAATAACATCTGTCTGATTTCTAAGCCTAGGGAAGAGGGTAGGGGATAATATTTACTCTTTTTTCTTTTTGATTTCTGTTCAACTTTTCAAGCTTTACTTTGCCTCTTTAACTTTTAGTATGCAGCTTTCGGTATTGTCTACAAATTGCTATATCTTTTGTTTGTGAAAGTAATGAACTTACTAAGTCCTTTGTTCATCACAGTGCATTATTGAGAAGGGGAACAACTTCAAACAGCCTGGAGAGAGATACCAATCCTGGGCACCAGACAGGTATAATTGGGTCTCTAGTATACTACATTAAAATAAAATGGATAAATAAAAATGTCAGTCTCAATATTTTTTTCCTGCTTTGTCCTGCTGCAACCAGGCAAGAGCGATTCATCTGCCGCTGGGTTGACGCATTGTCTGATCCACGTGTCACTCATGAAATCCGCAGCATATGGATCTCATACTGGTCTCAGGTTAAACACTCTTTCCTGTCAATGGTTCTCAAATTATATATATCCATGTGAGAGCTTTATAGGCCTAATTCTTTGGAATTAGCTTTACTGATAGTGTTATCCATGGGTGGCATGTGATACTGCAGGCTGATAACTCTTTGGGTCAGAAGTTAGCATCTCGTCTCAATGTGAGACCAAGCATTTGAATGGATACTTGGAGTAAGGACTGAATTAGAGAGGCCGTCAGGTTGTTTGGAAGCATATATATAAACTTACTGTTGATCCTTTTGTTGTGTGCCATATTGTAAATACTAAACAAACTTTCATATATCATGTGAGTTTTAAGCTGATGGTCCTATTTAATAAATAAATGCGGTTGGCATAATTAGTATTTATTTTCCGAGTTGTTGGAATTAAAATTGCACTGCTGCATTTCTCAAGTACCATGAAGTTTGATAGATGCATGCATGCTTGCCTCTATTCTATTTCTATGGTATCTTTAGCCTTCCTGCTTACTAGTTAGCAATTGTCTCAGTCATGTCTTACTTGATGGCAACTATAGAAATGGCCAGCAAAGTTCATGGCAAACCTTCAATTACCCGCGGTGATAAACTAAAACTGGAAAATAAAAATTAAAAACACCACTTATCTCTTTCAACTGTCAAGCATAATATCCTTTGGGTTTCGCATCCGCTTTGTTTATCCATATGCTTGAATCAATGCCCGTATGATGGAAGTTGCTGCTTATTCAGAAGGCAAGGCAAGACTAGGCTAGGGTTGGGCTTGGCTGGCTGGCCTATCTTCCAAACTCTTCAGAGGCCCGTGCTTACTGCTTAGTATATGTATATTGGACCAGAAACGACTTGGACACCTCTTGGTTAGTGGTTACTACTTACTAGTAATTACTAATTAGCATAGCAAGACTTGACAATTGATTCAAGGATAATAAGTTCATCAAAAAAAGAGAGAGAAATAGGATAAGGAAGCTTGAAAAATAAGACCGAGGCAAGATCCATACGGCCCGTGTCCGGAAACCGAGGATAGTTGCAGTAACTAACTAGAGTCTATAGTTTACAATTTACAGTCGAACTTTGAAAAAAATAAATATAGTTTATTATTTTTTTGAAAAAAAAAAAAAACATTTACAACATCATTTTTTATCTTAAACTACGGCTTTTTTATACCAAAAAATAATTCTTCTCCCCTAGACTTAACTTCCAAAACCAACAATTAATATTCTTCATCTTTTCTTTTCTTTTGTGAATAAGATATTATTTATTTAGTAAACATTGCGTGTATTCCCACTCCATAGAAATACCACTTGTGTTTAATTTCTTAGTGGGTAAGTAAGGGTAATCTCTCAAGCTTTGAGATTGAGATTCCAATATATATTTTACACATTTCTCTTGGCCCTCCCCCCCACCCCCTCATATATTATTTTGGTCAATATTTAAATTTTCTGCATGACTGAAACAGTTGTATAATTTTACAGTAACATTTCAAAGCCATAAACAGTTTTCTTTTCAACAGAGAGCAATGAAAAAGGAAAAGCCTACGCTACGTACCTACAAACTTATTGCAATGCGTGGAATGTTGTCAAGGTTTAATTTTAAGCAAAGAGAAATCACTGCTCAGTGCAAACCCTGGTCGCTTCGCTCCCCCACTTGCATTTGCAAGTTGCAACTAAATTCAACTCTTCCCGACAAAAAGACTTCTAAACATTGGACTTCACCTTGTAAGTTCAAGTGAAGTAACAGACTGTTAAAACTGAGGATTTAACTTTTCAATTATCAAAAAAAAAAAAAAAAAAAACTTTTAACTTTTCAACCGAAGGAAGAAACTACCTCTCTGAATCTGACACAATGTTAATTGGAACACGGATCGTTTCGGCAGAAAGAATTAAAATTGAAACATAAATCGCTATTTGCTTGAAACGTAATTAAGTAGGGGTAGTCCGAACGTAAAACGTTTTTTAAAACATGTATATGTATATATATATATATATATAGTTCAATTTAATTAAAATAATATAAATTAGTATAAATTATTAATAAAAATAATTAATTTTTATAAATTTAATGATAAAAAATTATCTAATAACTACACATAAAAATATTAAATTAATTTAAAATTTAAATGACATTTAATTTGGCTGATAATTAATTACTTCAAAAATAAAGCTAAACTCACCACCTCATCCACCAATAAGAGTTAACTTTTATTATAAATTTTTTTAAAACGAAAGTTAAAATATATCTTCACTTTCACACAATCATCCCCTTCAGACTTCCACCAATAACATTTAACTTTTATAAATAAAATAAAAAAAATTAAAAACCCAAAACATTACTTAAAGTCGGGACTGTTTCAACCCCATTCTTCACTTTCACTTTGTAACTTGCAGAAGTTGCAGAAGTTTTTGGTTTCTCATCTCTCGGACAGGTGAATTGTAGTAATTTGGGATCGCTAGCTTCACGAATTGGATCGCAAACTATCCGCGATTGGGATCGTGCTAGCTTCACGAAATCGTATAGGTATTAGCGATTTCTGGTAACAGAGGTCTGACTCACTCGCTTGGAGCCTCAGCCACCCACCGTGCACCAGTTGTTTACTGAATATTATGTACTACAGTAAATAAAATAAGGATTTTTTTTTTTGGATAATCAAAGTTTTTATTTATCCAAAAGCAGCATGCACTGTTACATCAATACAACCAGCATAGCTGGCAAACAAATGTACTATTTTACAATGTCTTCTTTACATAGCTAAGAACCAATTATGCTATCAGTGAGCTTTTTAACCCCCATGCAACATGTAAATCTCTATTAACAGTATCATCCTTTATGATTTTCATCCCCCTAGTTTAAAGCTAACCTCCTCCTTGATTTTTTCAAGCATTTGCATACATTGCTGAGATTGTTTACCAAACCTGCGGTTATTCCTCTCCCTCCATACATGATATATGAGAGCATTCCAAGCAACTCGAAGCACTGACTCTATGAAGCTTACATAGGTGCAGAATCTTCCTTCATACTGCCTTAGAATACTCACACTCAAAGAATAAATGGTCTCGAGTCTCCATTTGTTGATTGCACATATCACAAGTTCCATTAAGTTCCATTCCCCATTCCATCAATCGATCTTTTGTAGGGAGCTTGTTATGAATTGCCATCCATGATATTTGGGAATGCCTTGGAATATGATAGGCATATCATACCAATCTATCCCAATCCACCTTTGGCTGCCTTGGCCTGATTTGCTGGCACACTTTAGTCACTGAAAACCTGTCCCCAGGAAACTTCCAAACTAATCTTCCATTATTCTGATAGGTAAATTGAGCTGCTAATGGTCTCAATTGTAGGAGTTTCCTCCAAGTCCAGCTATTTCCCTGGTTGATTTGGAACTGCCAGAATTTATGCTTGTGGAATAAATTAACTGAGGGAGGGAGGAAGCTGGTGAGTGAGGGAAGAGCATCTCAAAGTTGTAGTGGTACACACTCGGAAAGCAACCATTTTTACCACTTGAAGAAATCTGATTCCACTTCTTATTTTAGTAATACTACCCAAATATACAACAATACCCTCTATTATTAATCAAAGTATAGCATCAGCAAAGCAAAGCAAAGCAAAGCAGATTAGTTGTTGTTCTTCTCCAGCGGTCGGCTTGAAAAAGTCTGACTTTTCATCGAGAATTTCAAGGCCCAAGGAAAGGATTTGTTTATGTGTGGCGTGGGGCCAATGCTTCCAAGGCAGAATCTTCATTCTCAATAACCTATAATCATAAGAGTCTAAATATTCTAGAGAGGCGCAGATAATAACTATGAGAGGCAACAGCTGTTATCCTGGGGAGTTTTGAACAGAGAGCCTGATTCAAGCTTTTACGAGATCTTTCTTTGTTGCTCACGTTCTTTTTCCGGTTTCTTTTTAATACCACCCTATATCACAGGTTAAGAATACCTTCAATGAAGGTTCAAGAGAAAGAGGATTAGAGGAAACAGAGATAAGAGAATACAGAAAATTATAGAAGAAGGAAGGAAGACAATTGTATGATGATAACTGAATGCATTTCCCATTCCTTTCTGGTATTCATATACGAGTATTGGTTTGTAACAGAATGCTGAGTCATCAGCCAAAACAGAATAATGGCAGTAAGGAAAATAAATGGAATAACATGACTAATAGTAAAATAACAGAATAACCGAATATTGAATCCTGAATGTTGAATGCTGAGGCCTGTAACAATGCCAACCCCTTGAAAACGTTCTTGTCCTCAAGGATGAAAATTTGGAAACCGCTGCTGGAGATCATACAGACATTCCCATGTTGCATCTTCAGGGAAGCAGTTGGTCCAATGAACCAAGACCTCAGTAATTGCCCTGTTCTTTTTCTTGCCTATTCTGCGATCCAAGACAGCCAGTGGTTCCCTGGTTAAAACCCCATCAGCATCCAGCGCAGGCAACTGAGATTGGGTTGGAGCTTGGCCAATGTGCTGTTTCAGTTGAGAAACATGAAACACAGGATGCACTTTGGCGCCAACAGGAAGCTCGAGTTTATAAGCTACAGCACCTATCCTTGCAAGTATTTTATAAGGGCCAAAATACTTGGCAGTGAGTTTAAAGCAAGCTCGATTTACCACAGACTTTTGCCGGTACGGCTGTAACTTCACATACACAAGGTCACCAACTGCAAATTGCCGATCAGATCGATGTTTATTGGCCTGTTGTTGCATCCTGTTCTGAGCTCGAGCTAAATGAAACTTCAACAAGCTAATAGCGAACTCACGAGCTTGGAGGCTGCGATCAACTGCTTCTACTGATGAATCACCAGGAAGATAAGGCATATGGTTGGGAGCTGGTTGTCCATAGACCACCTCAAAGGGTGTGGTATGTGAAGCAGAATGATATGTGGTATTATACCACCATTCAGCAAGTGGTAACCACTTGCACCATTCCTTAGGTTTGTCACCAGTCATGCAACGCAGGTAAGTTTCAAGACACCTGTTTACCACCTCTGTCTGACCATCTGACTGAGGATGATAAGCTGAAGACATATGGAGCTTTGTTCCCAGGAGCTTGAAGAGTTCCTTCCAAAAGATACTGAGGAAGATCTTATCTCGGTCAGAAACAATACTGTGGGGAATGCCATGGAGCTTGTAAATATTGTCAAGGAAAGCCTGTGCTACTTGCAGTGCTGAATATGGATGAGACAGTGGAATAAAATGGGCATATTTGCTGAGCCTGTCAACCACCACATATATGACATCCTTGCCACAAGATCGAGGAAGACCTTCGATGAAATCCATCGAAATATCAGACCACACAGTGTTAGGAAGTGGTAATGGTTGTAACAAACCAGGATAAGCAGAAGTGTCATATTTATTCTGCTGACATACTGAACAGGCCCTGACAAATTCACGCACATTTTTCTTGAGGCCTCGCCAATATAGAACAGAAGTCAGACGTTTCATGGTTGCATCCCTACCAGAATGGCCCCCAATGGCTGAGCTGTGAAAGTAGTTAAGAAGGTCAGATCGGAGAGTGGAATCTGCACCTACAACTAACTTACCTTTCCTGCGTAGTTGGCCTGCTTGCCAAGAGTAATGGGAAGAAGTCCCCTGATTGTTTTTGAGGGTGTGAATGAGATGAATCAACAGGGGGTCAGTCAGCCAGGATTGTTTAATCCTGTCAAACAGAGTGTTGGTGAGAACTGAAATAGCACAGAGAGCAGACATTGGTCTTCTGGACAGAGAATCAGCCACAGTATTAGAGGATCCCTTTCTGAATACCAATTCATAGTCAAAGCCCATCATCTTGATAACCCATTGTTGTTGTGCAGGAGTTGTGGCTTTATTATCCAGTAGAAACTTCAAGCTATGGTGATCTGTCTTGATCTGAAAGTGTCTCCCAGTGAGGTATGCAGTCCACTTCTTGACAGCAGCCAGAATAGCGAGCATTTCTTTTTCATAGACCGAGAGGACTTGATGCCGTGGAGATAAAGCTTTGCTAAAGTAAGCAAGAGGCCTTCATTTTTGACTCAGCACAGCCCCAATGCCCGTGTTTGAAGCGTCAGATTCCACTACAAAGAGATGCTCGAAATTAGGCAGAGCTAGCACTGGAGCAGAAACCATGGCTTGTTTAAGCTGCTGAAAAGCAAGGTCAGCTGAACTAGTCCATGTAAAGGCATTCTTCTTTAACAATTCAGTGAGGGGTTTGGCAATGATGCCATAACTTTGAATGAATCTGCGATAGTACCCTGTGAGGCCAAGGAAGCCTCGAAGTTCCTTCACAGACTTGGGAATTGGCCACTGAGTCATACATTCCAGCTTCTTGGCATCCATCTCCACTCCATTAGCACTAATGAAATGGCCAAGATATTCAATTTTGTTTACTGCAAACTCACATTTAGAGAATTTAGCATATAGCTGATGATGCACCAAGATATCAAAAACCTGCTGCAAGTGATCCAAATGAGTGGACCAGGTGGGAGAGTAAATCAAGATGTCATCGAAAAACACGAGCACAAACTTGCGAAGCAGAGGTTGAAAGATGCTGTTCATGAGGCTTTGAAAAGTTGAGGGGGCATTGGTGAGCCCAAAGGGCATAACCAAAAACTCATAATGCCCTTGATGTGTGCGAAATGCAGTCTTGTGAATGTCCTGGTGAGCCATGCGAATTTGGTGATATCCTGAGCGTAGATCCAACTTAGAAAACCAGTGAGCTCCAGCTAGCTCATCCAAAAGTTCTTCTACAAGAGGGATAGGGAACTTATCTTTGAGAGTAAGTTTGTTAAGTTCCCTGTAATCAACACAAAGACGCCAGGAGCCATCTCGTTTCTTAACCAAAACAACAGGAGAAGCAAAACTGCTGGTGCTATCCCGGATGATTCCAGTGTCCTTCATCTCATGAACCAGCTTTTCTATAACATCCTTCTGAATAGAAGGGTACCTGTAGGGTCGAATCTTAATGGCTGTATGTTCATCCTTCAGTGGAATCTGGTGGTCATGGGAACGTGGGGGTGGTAGTCCCATAGGTATATCAAAGACAACAGAATACCTCTGTAACAAATCCTGCAGGTGTTGGGGCAGTGTAGTGGTGCGATCCTGTTGGCAATGTAAAGAATGCAGCTGAGAAGTAAACATTTCTGTCATTAAAATTGTATAGGCTCCCTTAGAAGAGTTGCCTAATCTGGCTGCTTGTTTTTTGGTGGCTATCTCCACATGGTCAGTAGTGAGCCCTTGCAAGGTAACCAAGTGTTCACCTATAGTGAACTGCATGGATAGGTGTTGGAAATCCCAGAGAATGGGACCTAATTCTTGTAGCCAGGTCACACCAAGAACCACATCACAAGCCATAAGAGGTAGGACAAAAAAGTCAGTGGTCTGAAACAAACCTTGAGCTTCCCATCTGATCTGTCTACAAACTTCTTGAGTTCTCATAACCTCCCCATTAGCCACTGAAACTCGAACGCCAGGAACTGCTTGTGTATGACAGCCTAGCTGTTTGGCTATAGATTGGTTAAGGAAGTTGTGAGTGCTTCCAGAATCAATCAACATGGTGACTTTCTGATTTTTTATCTTCCCCTGAACTCGCATGGTTTGAGGACCTGCAAGGCCCAATATGGCATGCAGAGAAATCATAGGTTTGGTGGCATGATCAGAATCATCAGTGTTTGAGTCATCCATAGTGTCAAAACAGTCTACAAATTCGTCATGTTCTGGTCCGGCATCCTCCACATTATCAACTAACATTTGATAAAGCTGTGATCTGAAGCATTTGTGACCAGGACCAAACTTCAAGCCACACCACATACAGAGACCCCTTCTCCTCCTTTCATCCCTTTCCTCTCGGGTTGGCATCTTAGTGGAGCGTGGGCTATTAGGTTCAGTTTTTGTAGGTTGGGGCTTATAATGTGATAGTGAATTGGGTGATTTAGGAGTGGGTGAATAAGGGACAAATGGGACCTTGGGAGTGGGCAGTAACGGTGGGAGAATGGACCTTGGGGGTGGTTGAATGATAGGCTGAGGTTGGTGAGTATAGGATGGATTTTTGTAGGGAATGTATGGTTTCTTTGGTAAATTGAAAATCATGGATTCCATCTGTTTAGCAAGGTTAAAAGCATGAGTCAAGGTTTTGGGATAGAACATTCGAACTGGTTTGGATAATTCTGGTTTAAGGTTGCTAATAAAAATACTGAGGCCATAGTCATCAGATAATTGTAGCAAATTCAATAAGCCCTCAAACTCCTCATAGTACTCTTCAACAGTATTCAACTGCCTAAGACTCACTAGTTCATACATGGGATCAGTGTACTCATTTTCACAAAACCTGGAGCGCATTTCAGTGATATAAAGGTTCCAAGGGACATCCAGAAGGTTACCTTGATTCTTCATGAATCTCTGATGCCATTGAAGTGCACGGCCATCCAGGTGCATCATAACGGTGCGCACTTTGTCGATCTCTTTGGTCTGATCTGCTTCAAAGAATTGCTCCATCTTGAGCAACCAACCTCGGAAGTTCCCACCCTCAAATCTGGGACAATCGATGGTTGAATATTTGGTTTGAAGCTTAGAATGTGTTCTTGAAGATGGGAGAAGCAAAGAATCTGAGGTGCCAGATTGGACAAACTCAGGGTCCTCTAGCACAACTTTGTTTTTACCCTCACTGGAGACTCCCATGGATTTGGTGCCACGACCCATATCTGCAATAGAGCCTTCCAACTTAGACATCATCTCCTCAAACATACCCCTCATTTCAACTCCTAAGCTCTCCATACCTTCCCGGAACTCAGTTCGGAGTTCACTGCGTATGAGATCAGCAGTGCCCTCAAGCTTCATTTCCATGCGATCAAATTCCTTTTGGAGATGCCCAAGCTCCTTCTGTAAGCGTGTTGTTGTGCCTTCCGCCATAGCCAAGACCTACTAGTCTCTGATACCAGTTAATACCACCCTATATCACAGGTTAAGAATACCTTCAATGAAGGTTCAAGAGAAAGAGGATTAGAGGAAACAGAGATAAGAGAATACAGAAAATTATAGAAGAAGGAAGGAAGACAATTGTATGATGATAACTGAATGCATTTCCCATTCCTTTCTGGTATTCATATACGAGTATTGGTTTGTAACAGAATGCTGAGTCATCAGCCAAAACAGAATAATGGCAGTAAGGAAAATAAATGGAATAACATGACTAATAGTAAAATAACAGAATAACCGAATATTGAATCCTGAATGTTGAATGCTGAGGCCTGTAACACTTTTTTCTCTTTGAGCTACTATTTCAACTTTCAAGAAAAAAAAAAAAGTACAATAAAGATTTGGGGTATCTTCAAGAATCTCCACATAGTACATACACTACATAGTGAGTTGCTGTCTTGTGTTGTTCTTTTGATTCTTTTTTTTTCCTTTTTCTTTTTGAGAAAATGAAAATCCATTGGTTTTAATGGTTAATAATGTTTTGGGTTATATTAGTCCCATAAACCAGATTAATTTCTATTTATTCCTTCTGGTAAAACGAGAATCTTGAATAAAAGTGCTGAAGCCTGAACGTATCAGCTGACCAGCTGGGAAGAAAATGTCGAAAGTGGGTTTTTATATGTTTGTTCTTCTGTTTTCGTTTTGAATTTGCATCATGAAATATGGTGCGGATTTATCCTTTGATTGATTCTCGTCGTACTTGCTGCTGATTTGTATCTTTTTGTTTTTTCTTCGCTTTTGACTGATATTAAATGCGGAACAGCAAAAGAGAAGCCTAATCTTTATATGATACACATTAATTATTCCTTATCCTTTGCTTTAAGCTTTTAATCGATCGGCTTTGCTGTTTCCAGTGCTCCTTAGAATTTCATTATTCTTATGATCATATCCAAGTTGGTATTCCTGAAGAATTTGATCGGTCATATTTGGTCAATGTGGACAGATTATCTAAGTGAAGAATGTAATTGATACTAGAAGTTATTCTTGTCAAATTTATAGTTGACATTAGATCATCCTGAGGGACTTTGGATTTCTAAAATTAAGTGGAATAACGCCGTCATGGAAGATTCCATTTTCTCACCAGGCGCCATGCTGGGCGGCCCGCCAGATTCAGCAATGGACTTCGACTACATGGATGAATTGTTGTTAGATGGATGTTGGTTGGAGAGAACAGATGGATCTGAATTCCTTAATCCTAGTCCATCCTGTTCAAATGCTTTCTTTGATCCTGCATTTATATGGCCTATTTCAGAGTCTAACACTGGTGATTTGGGTGGTAGCCTCTCTCAAATACATAATCAAGGAGAGAATCAAAGATCATTGTTGCCCGGAAATTCACATATGAATGAAACTCAAGGTGAAAGTTTGATCACTCATTTTAGCCACAACATGGTTGATGTTGACAGAAGTCACAGTCTACATGGTGATTGTATAACTGACGGTTCTGAGCTGAGCAGAAGATGCTGGATTGGACCCACAACTAATCCAGGTCCTGCAACCTCTGTAATGCAGAGGTTAATTCAGGCACTTGGTTATATTAAAGATTTTGCAAAAGAAAAAGATGTCCTTGTACAACTATGTATACCTGTAAATAGAGGAGGGTAGACGTGTTCTAAGTACCAGTGAACTGTTAGGTACCAGAGTGACGGAATAGTGTCTCACAACTAAAATAAGAGATGAGAAAATAGGAACTGAACACACAAAAGAAACACAGATATTTTACGTGGTTCGGCCAATATACCTACGTCCACGGGAGGAGGAGCAAAGCTTTGTATTTAATCGGAGATGGAGTACAAACCGGATACAAACCGGCTACATATTACAAGTGCTCTTTCTAGCACACACTCAATACCTCAATACACAAGCATCTAACAGGCAGCTACTGCCTCTAAACTCTCTCATCACCTCGACCGGGAGGGGCTCCCTCTGGAGCTCTCACTATGCCTCAATCGGGAGGGAGCTCTTGGAGCTCACCTTTGGAGCTCTAGCTCATTTCTCCTCTGCTCTCCCAACTCCTTCTCCTTGCACTTGCATGGCCTTTTATAGGCCATTCATGTGGTGTGAATACACTAGCCACCAGCCACCATAGCCACCATACAAAGGCTGCCAAAAATACGTGAAGAATTTGGTTTTGGCTATTGAGAGTGGGAGCTGACAATGTTGAATTTGCAAAGCCACCAAGTTGTAGCCATCAACTTTGACTAAACCTTGGCCTTTTAATTTTAGCCACAATTCCAACAATCTCCCACTTGAAGATTTGATTAAACCAATCATATCTTCACACCACTCTTTCTGTCTTGCCATTCCATGTTGCTTACGTTTCTGATAGACCATAGGAGGATCGACACCAAATAAACTTGTCAGTGTTGATTGGCTTTGTCATAACATCTGCTAGGTTGTCTTTGGTGTGAATCTTTTGCATATCCACACTTCCTTCTTCTACTACTTCTCGAACAAAGTGATACTGTATACCTATATGCTTTGTCCTGGAATGAAAGGCTGGATTCCTTGCAATGTGCAAGGCACTCTGACTGTCACAATACACAATAATCTTCTGCTGCTTGTGCCCGAGTTCTTCCATTAACCTTTGTATCCATATTGCTTCCTTGCATGCTTGGGTAGCTGCCATGTACTCAGCTTCTGTAGTAGACAAAGCTACAACAGTCTGTAACTTAGATAACCAGCTTACCGCTCCTCCTGCAAGTGTGAACACATAGCCAGTAGTGGATTTCCTTTTATTAAGACCACCTGCAAAATCTGAATCAACATAACCCCTGACAACAAGTTCTGATCCTCCAAAACATAATGCAACATCTGAGGTTCCTTTAATGTATCTAAGGATCCTCTTAACAACATTCCAATGCTCTCTACCAGGATCTGCCATAAATCGACTGACCGCTCCCACTACTTGTGCAATGTCTGGTCTTGTACATATCATAGCATACATAAGGCTTCCCACCGCTGATGCATACGGTACTCGAGACATTTCCATCCTCTCTGCTTCATTGCTAGGACTCATACCTGAGGATAATTTACAATTGACAGGAAGTGGGGTAGATATTGGCTTACAGTCTTGCATGTTGAAGCGTCGCAAGACCTTCCTCAGATAATTCTTTTGAGAAAGCCAAATTTTCCTGTCTTTTCTGTCTCGGTGAATTTGCATCCCTAAAATCTTGTTTGCAGGTCCCAAGTCCTTCATATCGAACTCCCTAGCCAACTGTGCCTTCAAATCTTGGATTCGATCTTTGTTGGGGCCTACCACCAACATGTCATCCACATACAACAGCAAAATAATGAAATCATTATCATCAAACCTCTTGTAGTACGTACAATGGTCTGAACTCAGTCTGTTGTATTCAAGGCTAATTATGAAAGAATCAAATCTCTTGTACCAACATCTGGGCGCCTGCTTTAGACCGTACAGAGATTTGGTCAACCTGCAAACCAAGTTTTCTTTGCCTGTTTCAACAAAACCTTCTGGTTGGAGCATATAAATTTCTTCTTCAAGCTCTCCATGTAGAAAAGCCGTCTTTACATCTAGTTGTTCAAGATGTAAATCAAATGCAGCACACATAGCCAACACTACTCTGATAGTAGTAAGTCTGACAACTGGAGAAAATATCTCGTTGAAGTCAATACCTTCTTTCTGAGCATATCCTTTTACAACCAATCTAGCACGATATCGTTCTACTTGATCATTGCTATCCCGCTTGATCTTGTAGACCCATTTGTTACCAATGGCTTTTCTGCCACGTGGTAATTCCACCAGTTCCCATGTCTCGTTCTTGTGAAGAGCTTCAATTTCTTCCTGCATTGCTGTCATCCACAGAGAAGCATCTGGGCTACTAGTAGCTTCATGAAAAGTTGATGGCTCTCCATCCTCTGTTAAAAGACAGTATGCAACATTGCTCTCCGTAACATACTCCGTGTGCCAATTTGGAGGCCTTCTCTCACGAGTTGACCGTCGAACTTCTACAGCCTCGGACTCAACTGGTTCTGGTACCTCATGCTCTGGTTCTGCTTCAGAAGAATCATCTTCTTGAGAATTTCTATCCATCTGCACTGTAGCAGTCTCTTTTGAAGTGTTGTCATTTGTTTGCTCACTTTGCAGTTCATTTTCTGCAAAAACTACATCTCTGCTGACAACAACCTTGCGGGCAGTGGGATCCCACAGGCGATACCCCTTAACACCGTCAGCATAACCCAAGAATATACATTTTCTGGATTTTGGATCCAGCTTTGTTCTTTCTTGGGAGTTGTACATCACGTACACAGGACATCCAAACACATGTAGAGAAGAATAATCAGCTGGCTTTCCTTTCCACATCTCCATAGGCGTCTTCAAACCAATCGCCGTTGATGGTGATCGATTTATCACATAACAGGTGGTTTTGACTGCTTCTGCCCAGAAAGATTTGGCCAATCCCGCTGTTCTCAGCATGGCTCTTGTTCTATCTAGGAGAGTTCTGTTCATCCGCTCTGCTACACCATTCTGTTGAGGCGTATGTGCAACCGTGAATTGTCTCATAATACCCTCTTTCTTACAGAATGCTAGAAAGTTACCGTCTACATATTCTCCTCCATTGTCTGTCCTCAAGCACTTGATTCTTTTCCCAGTTTCAAGCTCTACTTGTGCTTTGAACTCCTTGAATACTGGAAACACATCTGACTTCTTCTTGATTGGGTACACCCATAATCTCCTGGAATAGTCATCAATGAATGATACAAAATACTTTGCTCCACCCAGGGATATTTCTGGTGACTCCCACACATCAGAATGGATTAAGTCCAGTATGTGTTTGCTTCTTGTAGTTACTTTAGCAAACTTCAATCTATGCTGCTTGCTTATCACACAGTGCTCACAGAAAGGTAAATTGACCATCTTGAGCCCGGGCAGGAGATTGCGTTCTGCAAGGACTTTCAAGCCTCGCTCTGACATATGGCCTAATCTGCGATGCCACATCATCGTTGTTTCTTCTTGGCTGGCTGCTGCAACTAATGCATCTGCCTCTTGCAACGTCTCTCCCAAAAGCATGTATAGATTGCTTGTGATCTTCTCTGCTTTCATCACCACAAGGTTTCCTTTCACTACTTTCAATATTCCACAAGGAGAAATTTCTCCCACTGAACTTCTCTATCTCGAATTTTGCTGCCATGGTTGTACACGAACTGAAGCGAGTTACACTATTTCACCGTGAATAGTACCGTATACGTGAACAGTATTGTACGTATGTTGTACACTAGAACAAATCCAGTATACGTTAACAATTACTGCAAAAGTATACAACCACACGTATGAATAGTAACCGTATACGTGAATAGTGACCGTATACTGGAACAGTGACCGTAGCCCGTGAATAGTGCACCAGGTAGGTTTCCAGGAAAGAGAGGTGGGTCACTGATAGACACACTTAAATACCAAGTCTTTCCTAGCCAGAACTTCCCTAGACACTTTCACACTACCACACTTTATTTCCAGCAACAAGAATAATTCTTTTCTGATGTGGAAGATCAGACAATACTGCAACCACAGAGCATACTAAGAACCAACACTTTCACTGCAGCGGAATAAGGACCACGAACCAATGGCTCTGATACCACTGTTAGGTACCAGAGTGACGGAATAGTGTCTCACAACTAAAATAAGAGATGAGAAAATAGGAACTGAACACACAAAAGAAACACAGATATTTTACGTGGTTCGGCCAATATACCTACGTCCACGGGAGGAGGAGCAAAGCTTTGTATTTAATCGGAGATGGAGTACAAACCGGATACAAACCGGCTACATATTACAAGTGCTCTTTCTAGCACACACTCAACACCTCAATACACAAGCATCTAACAGGCAGCTACTGCCTCTAAACTCTCTCATCACCTCGACCGGGAGGGGCTCCCTCTGGAGCTCTCACTATGCCTCAATCGGGAGGGAGCTCTTGGAGCTCACCTTTGGAGCTCTAGCTCATTTCTCCTCTGCTCTCCCAACTCCTTCTCCTTGCACTTGCATGGCCTTTTATAGGCCATTCATGTGGTGTGAATACACTAGCCACCAGCCACCATAGCCACCATACAAAGGCTGCCAAAAATACGTGAAGAATTTGGTTTTGGCTATTGAGAGTGGGAGCTGACAATGTTGAATTTGCAAAGCCACCAAGTTGTAGCCATCAACTTTGACTAAACCTTGGCCTTTTAATTTTAGCCACAATTCCAACATGAACAACCCTTTTCACTTGATCCCAACAGCCAAAGGCTTGCAAGTTACAGGAACATCTCTGTCAAATATCAGTTTTCAGCAGAGGAGGATTCCAAGGACATGGCAGGAATGCCTGGTCGGGTTTTCTTGAGTAAGGTCCCAGAGTGGACTCCTGATGTCCGATTCTTTAGAAGTGATGAATACCCTAGAGTAGATCATGCTCAAAAACATGGTGTCCGTGGAACCTTTGCCCTTCCTGTTTTTGAACAAGGTAGTAGAACTTGCTTGGGTGTTGTTGAAGTTGTGATGACAACCGAGAAAATCAAGATTCGGCCTGAGCTCGAAAGTGTTTGCAAAGCATTAGAGGTCCTTTCCTTTACCTGTTTTGTGTTTTCTTTTCTGAAAGGAAATGAAATTATGTACGTTGTTCTTGTTCAACAAATTTAGTGTTATAAACAGAAAATCTTAATGAATATTGATTTACCTTTATTCCAAGTCTTGGTGAAATAATTACTACAAATTGCATTTGGAAAATGGTCAATCTCATGCATGTGACTAATGATTAAATTCTTAAAGAAAGTTTTCTTTTCGGCTTGAAGAAACTTGTGGAGTTTTTAGTGCTGTCTCATATTAAACTGTTCATTCCTTCCGCTTTCCCCTATAGATTTGCTTATTGATAGTTTTTCCATATTCTTATTACCTCTTTGGTTATCACACATGAGTAATTGCAAATATTCTTGATGCTGCCATGTTGCATGCCATGCAGTTAATTGCATCCCATTTAAACTAGCTACTGTTAGGAATCTTGTGCTAATGCAGTACCCAACTTCAGGACAGAAAGAAATGAAAACTTCTATTTATTTTTGTTCTTTTTTTTTTCATGATTTTTCATTTATACTCTGTTGTAAGCAGTTGTGATTAACTTTTTGCTTATAGTTGCATTTTAGAGCATGCAGTTCAAGTCCTGAGATTGCTCCTTAATCCTGTTTTCCTTTATAAGCAGGCTGTCAATCTTAGGAGTTCTATAGCTTCCAGCACTCAAAACATAAAGGTAAATTCTCACAGTTATGGAATAGGTTTAATTGCTAAGAGTTCTAAACTTATCCTTGCACTTATGGGTTAGGCTCACGTTTTATCAGGCATGCGATAATTCCTACCAAGCTGGCTTACCTGAGATCAAAGAAGTTTTAAGGTATGCTTGTGAGACGCACAGATTACCCCTGGCTCAGACTTGGGTTCCTTGTATCCAGCAAGGTAAAGAGGGGGTTGCCGGCATTCCACTGAGAACTATGTTCATTGCGTGTCTACTGTGGATGATGCTTGCTGTATAGTTGATCCTAATATCCGGGGTTTTCATGAGGCTTGCTCTAAGCATCACTTGTTAAAAGGCCAGGGTGTTGCCGGGAGAGCATTTATGACTAAACCAACCATGCTTCTCAACTGACATAACTTCCTTTAAGAAGACTGAATATCCTCTTGCTCACCATGCAAGGATGTTTAAACTGCATGCTGCTGTTGCGATACGTTTGCGATGCATTCACACTGGTAAAGCAGACTTTGTCTTGGAGTTCTTTTTACCAGCAGATTGCAGAGATCCTGAGGGACAAAAGAAGATGCTTAATTCATTATCCATCATTATACAGCAAGTATGCTGTAGCTTGCGGGTTGTAACAGATAAGGAGCTAGAGAAAGAAACAGATTTGGCAGATAGTGAAGTTATAGCCCCTTCAGATGGCATACCTAGTAGTAAAGAAGAGTTATCAAAAGAGCAGTGCACTCATCGTTCAGAAAAGTGTTCTAGAGAAATTTCGTCTTGGACTGACAGTCTCACTGAGGTTCAAAATAGCGGTAACACTGCCTTGATACTCGGAAAAGAAAAGCCAAGGGCGACGTTGGAAGAAAATTTATCTGGGGTGAAGCAGCATCAAGAACATATTAGCCTAAAAGAAAGTATTGAATGTGGAGATTCTACTTTTAATGAGATTAGCTTTTCGAGTGTGGTTATGGGTAGAGGTGGCAATATGAACCCGAACTCGAAAATCCGTTCAGGAAAATCCGAACTCGAACCTGCTCAAATCCGATTTGATCAAAAAGTCAAAAATTCGAACTCGAAAAAGCCCGAACCCGAATGGACCCGAACCCGAATGGGCCCGAACCCGAATGAGCCCGAACCCGAATGGACCCGAACCCGAGACCGGCCCGAACCCGAATTTAATACTAAAAATAATCAAATTGCAATTATTATTATTATTATTATTTTTTTACAAAGCAATAACTTTAATTATTAATTTTATTATAATTTTTTTTAATATTTTAATTAAAATTAAAATTTTAATATATATATGATGATGAAATAATAATTTTATAAAAAAGTAAATTATATTTTGTACTTATAAGTTATAACTTTAACGTCTCATATCATAATGAATTTACAATCTAAATATTTTAAATTCTTGAAAATTTTAGAGATGTGAAAAAAAAAATTGACAATAATTCAATTAATCTATAAGGGTAAAAAAATTGACAATAATTCAATTATTTTGGCCTTTTGGGTTATACTTATACGGTTAGATTAGGGTGGGTTTAATTGGATTATGGCTTTCATGTGATTTTATTTTAGCGGGTGGGTTTAATGGGGTTTTGGGTTTTATGGCCTTTTGGTTTTGGGTATATTTATTATATATTAATAAATAATCATACTAATTATATATTTATTATGTATAATTTAAATATAAATTATATTTTTTTAGTACTATTTTATAATTTATACTTTATACTGATGAAAAAAATATAAGTACTCGATATATATATATATATATATATATCTTGACTATAAGCATAATTTTTTTTGCATTTTATAAGTATATAAACGAATAGATGAAGCCAGGATTTATTTTTAAAAGTTTTTTATTTTATAGTGAATATAAATTATAATGTATTTATATTTTGAAATTCGAGTTCATCAAATCAATTATTTTAAATATCAATATGATTAATTTATAATATATCATATTTTTTATAATAAATTATTTCAAAATTTGATTTTATATAACAAATTAATTTTTTATTCTTTTGGTGCTAACAAATATTAATTTAAAAAAATAAATATAATTAAAAATATCATATAATTGCAAAAGTATAAAAATAAAAATAATAATAAATTAATAATTTGTTTTTAAATATAAATATTTAAATTACGTAAAAATGATTACATCTAATATAAAATAAAATGATGTAAAACATACCCTAACCCAGATCGAACCCGAACCCGAACCCAGACCGAACCCGAACCCGAATGGGCCCGAACCCGAATGGGCCCGAACCCGAATGAGCCCGAACCCGAATGGGCTCGAACCCGAATGAGCCCGAACCCGGATGGACCCGAACCCGAATGAGCCCGAACCCGAATGAGCCCAAATCCGAATAAACCCGAACCCGAATGAACCCGACCCGAACCCGCCCAATTGCCACCTCTAGTTATGGGAAAAACAGAAGAGAAGAGACGTAGCAAGGCAGAAAAAACAATCACTTTTCAAGTTCTCCGCCAATATTTTGCTGGAAGCCTAAAAGATGCAGCAAAAAGCATTGGTGGTAAGTGTTATTCCATAAAGCTAAAATTTATTGAATGTTTTGGTTGTAGTGTAAGCTTGGTAGATAAACAACCTGATATTTTTTTTTCTCAAAATAAGTTACCGTTGAAAAATGGTTAAAGGTTTGAACTGAACAGGTCTGTCTTACCATGTTGGTTGCTATTTTCTTTCTGGTTTATTGGCTGGTATGTTTTTCATGATCAGAAAGTATCCTTGTTATATAGCATGGTAAAATAATGAAGATACATGTATATTGTTCTCTATTATTTCTCTACAATTTGATGTCATTTCCTGTTTTCCTTCAAATTTCAGTGTGCCCCACAACCTTGAAAAGAATCTGTAGGCAACATGGAATAAAACGCTGGCCATCTCGAAAAATCAAGAAAGTTGGACACTCCTTACAGAAACTCCAACACGTCATTGACTCAGTACAAGGTGCCTCTGGTGCTATTCATATTAGTTCCTTCTATGCAAACTTTCCAGAGCTGGCCTCTTCAAAATTATCGGGAAACAGTACATTGTCAACCTCAAGGCTGAATGATAAGCCAAAGCAAACAAACATACAGCCTGAGGGTGATAATTTCCTGTCCCAAGCTGCCACTTCAAATTCACCTTCCTCCTCATGTAGTCAGAGTTCCAGTTCAAGTCATTGCTGTTCCAGTGGAACACATCAACCTTCAAAATTTAACATGTCTGGTAATGAAGATCTTATAATTGGAGAGAGCTCTGGGGATGGTGAGCTGAAAAGGGTCAGAAGTGATGCAGAGCTGCATGGCTTAAGTCAATAAGGACTAAAGCTGTTGCCAAGATCCCATAGCCTTAGATCTCTTAAGGAACAGCTTATTTCTGACAGTCTTCAACCCATAACAAAGAATACTAGTCAAATTGCTCAAGATTTGGATGCTCACAGGGTAAAGGTCACATATGGAGATGAGAAGATCCGGTTCCGCATGCAGAGTAAATGGCGATTTAAAGATTTATTGCATGAAATTACAAGACGATTTATTATAGATGATATAACTAGATTTGCTCTCATGTACTTAGATGATGATTCTGAGTGGGTGTTATTAACATGTGATGCTGATTTGGAGGAGTGTATTGATGTATGTGGATCGTCTCAGGGCAACACAATTAAACTCTCATTGCAAGTTTCTCATCATCATTTGGACCGGTCTTCAGGTAGCTAGCACCGGTCCTTCTTGATCTAAAGTTGTAGTATCAGCAGCCACCAGGTACGTACTGCTGATATGATCGCTCTCTCATTGATTCAGATTTGGCGTCTAATCTCGCTGGGTAAGTTATGAGAAAGAGATCTTGGCTGCAATCCGGAAATTAGCAATGCTTTTGAGAGCAGAAATCTAAATGCTCCTCAGTGATGGTTTCAAGTTTAAAAGTTTCATCCTATAGGACCAATAATACCATGAAAGCCATCTTAAAGCTACCTCTCTGTTACTGAGGTAGCGTCAAGGCTGAGTTCTTCAAGTTGGTGACACTTAGAATCTCTTTTTTTCTGGATGACATTTGCTGTATATTTAGTCATGACTCATGACTAACTAGTAGCTAGAGTAGTAAAACTAAAAAGGAATAATAATATCTTATATATAAATTTTGGAAGTTTTCAAGCCCGTTCACCTTTTTTTTTTTTTTTTCGGTTGGTGAAAAGAAAAAAAGAAAGAAAAGGAAAGGAAAAAAGAGAAAGAGAAAAAAATAATTTTTTTTTTGTATGTTTGTGTTTTTTTTAATATTTAAAGTATTATAAATTTATATAAATTTTTACACGTTAATAATTCATTTTATATATATTTTTACACGTTCATGTATTCGTGTTGTATTAATGTTATTTTTCGTTTTGTGTTTTAATTATTTTGCTTTATGTTCGTGTTGTGTCTCAATTCATTTCATATTTTACATCATTATGTGTCGTGTTATTTTTTTTTATGTGTCGTGTTATTTTTTTTCTTTCAAAGTATTATAAATTTTTATACGTTAATAATTTATATAAAGTACTATAAATTTATACACGTTAATAATTTATTTATGTATATTTTTACATATTCGTGTATTCTTATCGAGTTTATGTTATTTTTTTGTGTTTTAATTATTTTTCTTATATTGTGTCTGTGTTGTGTCACAATTCATTTTATATTTTATATAGTTTGTCATTGTGATTCAATTTTTAAAAAAATTATTTCACTTAGATTTATGTTTTAAGCTGACTGTATAAATTGTTTAGAACTTTAAATTGTTATGACAGTTCTCTTTTGCTATTTTATAAAATATTAATTTATTTTTTTTAATTATTAATTTTTATTTTTAGAAATTGTGAAAAATAATTTTTTGCGAAACAGACGGAGCCTTAAATGTAATCTGTTTTCCATTATTAAATGTGCTGACATTAGAGGTGTTTATGGATCAGGTCGCGATCCAAATTTTTTTACAACCTTTACCTGAGTTGGACTTGAGCTTACCTGTAAATTCAAAATACTGTTTAAAAATTATTTAAAAAATTATTTTTATAATTAAATTTAAATAATTTGGTCAAACTTAATATATATATATATATATATATATATATATATATATATATATATATATGCATCAGGGATTTGATCATAACCGAAAAAAGAGTTTTGGGATATATATATATATATAAGGCCCAATACAAGAACGTGAGTTGCTATCTATGAGAATATGGTTGGAGACTGAAGGCAGGAAATTTGTCATTGTAATTAATAATACATGCTCTTGATGCTGGCATAAAACTAGGCCTCAAGTAACACCTGTAATGTAATGTACTATACGTATTCTTAGCTGCCTATGAATCCAAAAAGAGTTGTAAAAAATAGTGGGCAAATTTTATGAATTAAGCTTACAAGAATAGGAATAATAACAATATGTGACATGCACATCACAGGAAGTATAATTGCCGACGAGACCTAGGTGTTGAGGAGCGTTAATTATTTGGTGTTTCCAGTGCGAGCACCACCGTGCCTAGAATGGATCGAAGACCGATGATTGTTCCAATGGCCTTGTTGTTCCTCTTGGCGCTTAGCCTTTCGCTTCGATGTGCTAGCTGCTTTACTCTCTTTAGGTTTTTCATTGATCACACTGATCCTTTCTAACGTCTCTAACACCTCTTCCATGGATGGACGATTTTTTGGATCAGATCCCAGACACTTTAAAATAAGCTCACCGGTTTGCAATGCAGCTTTGAGAGGGTATTTTTCTTCTAGCCTTGGGTCCATTATTTTTTTTAGCTTTCTTTTCTCAGTCAGTGAATGTTTGGCCCATTCCACCAAATTGTGCTCACCGCTGGGGCGATTTGTATCCAGGGTCCTTAGGCCCGTTAAAATCTCCAACAGCACAACTCCGAAACCATATACATCACTTTTCACATACAAATGACCTACAAATTCATTGGTGTGCATATTATGTCAGTCTTTCGTGTTTTTTACCCGCTTCTTGATTGTAAATTCTATAATAATTAATGAAAATGGTAGTTTTACAAGTTTCATTCACACAATTGTTTTAAAAGGAAATCTAGGTTAATTATATATACTTATTGAACCCACTCAGAAACTTTCAAGTTAGTGAAAGACCCACCAGTAGACTAGTAGTTACATTGGATAATCGAATAGACATTTCAGCTTTTAAGTTGAGTATTCGTGTATTCCACTTTAGAGGTTTCAAGTTTGAACCATCTCTTAGTATTATCTTCTAAAGGGCGCTGCCCCCATTTGCCAAAGGGAACAAGTATACTAGTGCCTTTTGACAGTAGGTAGGCGGGGGAGTTTGGATAGAAATGATTGGCTATGTAAATGAATAATTGCGAATTACCTGTGGCAACATATTCAGGAGCTGCATAACCATAAGTGCCCATAACCCGTGTCGTGACATGCGAGTTGCCATTTATTGGACCCAACTTTGCCAACCCGAAGTCTGAAAGTTTTGCGTTGTAGGCCTGTAAAACGAAATTGGATGTCAATCAATCAGCTTTTCTAATAATTGGAAGTCTGCACTACGGTCTCCATACAATATATATACTGCTGGGAATATGTGATAAATGATTAAATGAGCAGAGCACTATTATCTGAAACTGAAAGCTAAAGGCCTAAAGCAATTAAAAATAGAGAGGAGCTTTTACCCCATCCAGCAAAATATTGGAGGCTTTAAAGTCCCTGTAGATTACACTCTTCTCTGATGTATGCAAGAAAGCCAAGCCTTGGGCGGCCCCGATGGCTATTTTCAGCCGCGTTTCCCATGTAAGAGGTTCTGCTCCTCCTGCTGCAAGTATAATATATACGGTATTGACTTAATAAAAAACGCTTAAGTTTCTGTAATTAAAGTCTCAAAATAAAAAGAAGAAGCAAGATTTCTACGAAAACTAACTAGTTTGTGATATCATGTGTTCCTTACTTCTGAAGAGGTGGTTTTCCAAGCTCCCCTTTTGCATGTATTCATAAACAAGGAGGAACAGATTCTCCTCCCAACAGTATCCCAAGAGCTTTACGAGATTCGGATGGCAGAACTTGCTCAAGAACTTAACCTCTGCCTGAGCTCACAGATAATTCACAAAATCAGCTTAATTTCAGCGCAAATTCATATATATATATGCAACCAAAATGACCATTGTTGAAAATATTTTTTATACATAAAATGCAAATGTTTAATTAAGTCAGCCTAGAGGTCATAAACTTTCAGAAATTAACGTTAAAAAGAAATACTATACTACTAGTAAAACAATAATTCACCCATATGATTTGTGATCTCGGGACATAAGACAACTTCCAAAGAATTATTCTAGGATTCTTATATTGGTTAGGTCAACTGAAATAAAAAAAAAAGGGCAAATTATAAATTTTATTTCCAAAATGTTATAGTGGGTTGTAGCCACAAAAAAAAAAAAAAAACGTAGAAAATTATATATTCATGCATTTGAGCAGATAGAATAATACGGCGCCTTATAGTTGGAAAAAAAAACACACACACGTTTAATTACTTTTCTGTAGTGGCCGGTGTTTATACTTTCAAAGTTAAATTGAATAAATCATGACTCTACAATCTTAATGAAATTTTTGAAACATTAATGTTTACCTGCCATTCCTGCAAGCCTTGAGAGCTATCTGGATTTGATTTCTTAACGGCGACAGCAATGCCAACGCCAACCTTTGAAGGAGCGTAGGTTTTCTCATCAACCCAACCCTTGAAGACTCTACCAAAACCTCCCTCCCCTAGCACCGTATCAGGCCTGAAATTTCTCGTGGCAGCCTTGAGTTCTGCTAAAGTAAATATTTTTAAGGTGGTGCTGACAATCTTTACACTTGGGGGTATTGTCTCTTGTTCCCTGGAAGTCCCGTTATATTCAGCGCTCTCGTTTTTCCTTGTTTGTTGCAATCCATTTTGTTTGCTGTCTTTTAGTTTTTTCGTTTCTTCTGCATATATATATATATATATATATATATATATATATGTGTGTGTGTGTGTGTGTGTGTAACCAATCACATAAGAAAACAGATAACTTCAGCCATATACACCAACTTAATATCTTGTTTTTCAACAAAAATAAGTTCCTCTCATGTATTTTCTGATCAGTTGTCTGAAAAACTACTGGAAAAAGTTTCTTAAAGGAGAAATAAACAAGAAAATTATTGGGGGTGGTGTTGGAAATTGGAAAGAAAGTTTCAGGGTATGCGTACCTGGGCTAGAGGGCTTTGTGGTGCATTGGCTATGATGATCAACCTGAGTTCCAAAGCAGTTTCCCATATCCGGCCGATAACTCTTGTCTTTTGCACTTTCGATATATTTTGGATTGAATAGAATAGGCTATATATTTAGATGATGATATTGATATTGACTTTTTAGGTTTTACCAGGTTCGGGGAAGGATAAAAGAAAGAGCAACGAAACAAGTAGCAGGAAAGTTAGTAATAGAGACTTGTTTGTTGTTTGGACTTTTTCCTTCTTCTTTTTTTCTCTCAAAAAATAAATCTTCTCTCTTATTTCAGTCATGACGAATTGATGATGATTAGTTTTGCTTTAAACGTCCAATTTTATGACAATAATATGAAATTTCAGTCTTAACCTGGAGACAGACCGAGATCATAAAGTTTGATAAAGAGAGAGAGTCTCTTTTATATATATATATATATATATATATATATATATTATCAAAATTAGAACCAGGCCGCAAGAGACTTTCTTTGTTTATTAAACGAGAATCACTTGGGACTTGGGACCTGGGACCAGTCCAGTGCTTATCGCTTAAGTCGTGGAAGACCAGTTCTAGCTATATATAAATATTTTACACACTGATGTGAAAAGGCATACTTCAGAGTTTGGACAAAAAGTTCATGTACACACTCAAATAAAACTTTCTACTACTAGTCTAGGATTATTTCGTTGGTTTCATATGTATTATTGCTAGACAGTTATACTAGTATATTACAAGTTTGAGTACCATGTTAAGCAACAGCTGGCTCCCAAAAAAAAAAATAGAAACCTTATTGGTATATATATATATAATTAAATAAATTTGATTTAGCTTTTAAGCTAAAATTGTTAATTTTACTTGTTATTTTGGTGGTTATTTCCTAACCTAGTTTTACGAATTATAATTTCATAAGAATTAAAATCGCATTATTATTTTATTTATTATTGTATCCACCAACTATTATTTACAAACTCTTAAAATTAATAGATTTGTATTAAATGTACGTCACAATTATATGTACTTGATAAAAGTCAAATTAACTTTTTAATTTCTTCATCAAGATTTTAAATCACCAATAGATAGTTGGTTTAATTGTAATGTCAGTTACTTTGATATAAGTGATTTTGAATTTGAATTTTATTAATGCTTTTTTTGTTTGCACTAATCTAGAATACAACATTTAGTTAGCACAAGTGTACAAGTACAAGTACAACACATATGTCTTGCTTGTGGTTTTTTTATAATCAAAATATGATTTTAATTGACTCCTAAAATCAAGTTTCAAGATAGGACACTATTAAGCAGAGTAGCTAATAGGTGGCGGTTTTTATCTTTTTGCCTTTTGGTTAAAATCAAAAGTAATAAAATATTTTGAAACTGAGAAAAGATTGTAGGACATGGCATGGTTCAAATTTTACACATAATTTTCTGGCAATGGCCCGCGATTAAACTGATTTTTTGCAATTGATGAATAAGGAATTAAGGATAAAGGCATGCATTTAGCCAAAAGGGCGCAAGTGATTAAGAAAGGGAATGAAGCTGTGCGGTGAATGATGAAGATGGTTCAGTTCTTTTCTCAAAAATGGGTGTCTGTTTTTCTTACTAAAAACTTTAATTAAGAAATAGATAAAAGAGGGAAGCAATAAGTCAACATATGGGTGTCTGTTTTTCAAATACACGTTGCAACTCCAAATTACCGACCGCTTCATACGATACGAGTAAGAAATAAAAGGAACGACACTAAGGACACGCCACGGTACATCCACGACCCGGTCTCACTAGACTAATTCCACTTTTATTTATTTTTTAATTAATTAGTAAATATTATATATATAATTCCCCAAATTAAATTCTAACTACGTCTAGCTATATTATTACTGTAGTAAAATAGGTAATTCCGATATTAAAAAACTCAAATCAAATGATTATTACCTGCCACCCTATATAATTGGAATACTAGAAAATTATCATCAAATTGCTACATAATGATCTTAATCTACTTAAATTCATATATATATATATATATATATATATATATATATATATGTATGTGTGTATGAGAGATATCCAGATTCCAGGGCTTTCTTTAAGTTTTTTTTGCTTGTTCTTTTTTCTTCACATTTTCATAGGTCTACTATTTCTAACAATATTTAAGTTTGTGGGTAATTAACACACATTACACACTTCTCCTTCATTCCCTGTAGACCTGTCCACGGCTGCCGGGCTCGTATTGGGCCGAGCTTTGATAAAATATTTAGTAATTCAAATCGGTCTAGTTCAAATTACTATTTATTAAATAAAAAATATTATTTTATTTAAATTTAATTATAAAATATAAAAATATTAATATAAAAATATTTTTAAATAGTAAAACGAGCCTATACGGGCTGGCCCAAACTTAGCCCAAATGGGTTTGGACCAAAAAAATATATATTTTTTGGCCGCTACCGACCCAGACCATAAACAAGTCTAATTGCCTGCATATTGACAATTTTGTTTTTATAGTTGTAAAGAATTAATCTGAAATTTATAAATATGTATTGTTAGTAGCATGCATTCAAGAGACAATATAAGTCATTATTCTTTAAAATAAATTTATGGTAATCAAGGGTTTGAAAATGCAATAATTAGAATTACATTTAGTATAAATTTGTTATAGATCAACATGATATGGGTAGAAAAAGGAAATAGTAGCTAAGTACAAGGAGCCAAATGCACGGCAATCTATGACATAGAATTTCCTCATGATATGACAATTATGGCCTACCTATGCAGTTGATAATAATAAATAAAACTATAACAAATACAGGATTGGGACATCTCATTCTCATATATATATATATATATATATAATATATATATATAATTACCCGAACCCAATTCTTAAATTATCTTTAGTTGCATGCATCCACCGATAGGGCCCAACACTACCTAAAACATATAATAAACCAGCTGTTAAATCAAAGACGACCCAGGTTTTGTCTAATTTTTATCATTAAAACAATAAAAAGTGAAATTATGAATCTATAGGAACTAATGGAAAACAGTCAAATCCGGCTTTGATGACTCAGAAATTTTGTTTCTCTCGCTCAAGATTATAGGATAAAGATAACATCCAGTTTGTGTCAGCTCAGGCCGGCCTGAAATTACAAATTAATCTTTTAGGATTACGATGGAGAGTCAGAGAAGAGGGGGAGTGGAGGAAGGCCAAGGGAAGCCTCTGCAGTGCACGATTAGTTTTTGGTTCCTTCTTCATGGATGACGTAACTAAAGAAAGTTATGAGGGTGACTAAACGATGGAGAAGTGACGTGCGTTCTTCGCTATTCTGATCTCAACTATAGAAAAGATGGAAGCTTGGGGGGTCCATTTCCATTGAGCTTTTTAACATTTCAAAATGCATGCTAGCTGTTCAGTTTGTTCCTGGGTTTTAGTCTATTGTCTCGTGGGAACTGGTTGGGAATGACCCTACTTCTTAAAGTATCTCAGCAACTTACCATTAATTAAGACTTTTTAACGGTTTCAAATTTCAATTGTCAAACGCTGCTGAATCTGAAATGTGTATCGTGTAGCCACTAGCCAAAAGACCTAAGCAGACATCACGTGACATTTTCTTGGTTCTCAAATCAGAGAGCACGCTGATTTCCTTTATTTCTTTCTCAGTTGGGCAACTTCTTTTTAGTTATGTTTTTCGGTCGAATTCTTAGGAGGATAGAAAAGAACACAATCCTATGAAAGAATATCCGAGGAGAACATTAGGATGTAAGAACAATGCAAGCAACAATACTTCCATGTGACAATATAATGTTCCCTGCTTGGATCAATGTCTCAATGGCTAAACTCCAAAATAAGTGGGGTGGAGAAAGGAAACAATCACTGATCTAGAATTAATATGAGAACTGCATATATGCCCCCCACAATATATATATATATATATATTAATTTAGTTTTACATATTTTCATAATTTTTTATACGATTTATATTTGTTTAATTCTCGACCGTTGTATTTCATGTTTTGTTCATGTAGATCACGCATTTCGAGTTTCGAATAAATTAAAAATATTTAACTATTTTTTCGATATAAAAAACTTTCGACCCATATATATATATATATATATATATATATATATATGCATCAACTCCAAAATTATAAATAGTGAATGACATATATACCCTTATTAATTTTTAAAATTAACTATGTTATCTTTATGTAGAATGAGAAATTTTTGACAATGTCAAATTAATTTTTTTTAATTATGAAAATTTTGTCTAATCAAAGTTCAACTATAAGTTATTCAATTTATCTTTAAATTAAATAAAAATAATTTAAAAATAAATTCATAATTTTGGTCAATCAATCAAATTGTAAGGATTTATGAATCATCCAATTAAAATTCTTTTAAAACTCCTTTGTAAAGAGTTTAAATCTTTTTAGAACTCTATCTCACATAATAGGCTAGCACATATATCTTAACAAATAGTTATCATTATTAAAATTTTATAATTAGATATATATTACTACAAACCATGATTTAAATATTTATATATTAAAATCTTGAGTTAAAGGATTCTGATCCATATTTTAATGATGCCATATATAATAAATATTCATCAATTATATATGACTAGCATAATAATAACCAATTAAATTATAACAAATATATATATATAATAATAATTACATAAATGTAATTAATTCATGATAACAAATTATTACCTACTAAAATTAAAATAATTAAAATTTATCCTTTAAAATAATAATTATATTTTAATTTATACAATATAAATTTTCTTATAGGTTACTACAAATCATTAATAATGATTTATTATTTTTCTTAACAATTTTATCTTTGATAATGATTTATTAATTCTTTTAATAAAAATTTAATATTTTATAGGCTACTATAAATCATTAATTAATCCCAATTTTTTTAAGCCTAATTATTATTTGTCACTTTTTGTTTTAGGCCTAATTCTTATTCTTGAATAATTCTGGCCAACACTTTTTGACAAATATATGTTCTCGAAGAAGCTAAAAAAAAAAATCAGTCCACTATTTCTTGGTTGGCTGATGATCACTCGGTCAAGAAATGATTTTACAATTTGAGTTCTTTGTGTTGAGACTTTAAATGACTTCAATCGATCTTTTTTTTTTCTTTTTTGAATAAAAGAGGTCGTAATCTGAAATTAAAAAAATGGATTGAAAATGCTGAGATTCGAACCATGAGATAATTGATGTTCTATTATTTGTTTGTTTAAGTTTATAATCGTCATTAAGGATCCATTTTTGATTCGTGGATCTTCAATTTGAATTCATTTTCTTTATTTTTAAATACATTAAATAAATAATATTACTATACCTTGCTAATTTTTAAAATTAATTATTTTATCCTTAATGCTAAAATTTAATTATTTTTTTTCTTAATAATGATTTATTAATTATTTTAAACTATTTTATCCTTGATAATGGTTTATTTAGTTTTTTCTTAAACAAAATCTACTTTCTTTGAAGGCTACTACAATCATTAATGAAACCTAATTAGTTTAGGCATATTTATTATTTATGGGCATATATACTGATCACAGACATAAAAAAAAAGTTGATTTTCAAAGCACATGAAACTTGAAAACTTAGATTTCGTTTTGTGTTTAACATTTATAAATTAGTTGAAAGTGTTCAGAAAGTCTCAAAATTTCTCTATAATTGATGCAAAAACTTTTAATAAACTAATATATATATATATATATATTTGTTTGTTTGTTTTTGTTATCGGGTGTAAACGGTTTTTTTTATGCTTTTCCTAATTTAATTTCACTGAAGATGAGTTGATTTAGAAGTTAAATTAGTCTAATTTTAAGCACAAAATTTCTAACTAGTTTTATTATGCTTTACTACATGTATTGGAGGAGACTATTTGCTATAAATTGTAATATCAATACAGTTACGTCTCTAAAATATATAGTTTGCCCCTTTTGCAATCTAACTTGCATTCATGAAAATCTCAATTTGTTACCAACTCCATCAAGAATGCTAGCTATAGTTATCATATCGTGTTGAGGATTAGGATATAACTTCACAAACTTATAGATTAGCTAATTGTGGAAGCATTATATTGGTTGGTACTTTCCTAAGAGCAATTTTTTGCTGGATTGACACATACTCGAAAAAGTTTCGATTGAAAAATTAGGCAATGTTTAAATTTAGTGTTATTAAAAAGAAATATTATCAATTGCTAATTTTACTATGAAAATTAGATCCTAAGGTAGTGATTAATTATTACATGAATAGTTTCATCAGAAAGTGTGTGGAATAACACAATCATGAATTATTGTGAGCAATTTTCAAGCTATTTAATAGAGGGAATTCAAAATATAAAGTGATTGTATCTACCATTGCATAATTAATTTGATTATAATATCCATAAATCATTGTCTATTCTGTCAATTTCTTCCTATGCATATTCATATGCCAATTGATAAAGTTAAGTGAGTTGATTCTTTTACTTTACTACTTATTAAAGCTTAGATTTCTTTAAAAATATTAATTACATGATATATCACCCACGTGCAATGCACATGTAGCTAAATTTATTAATTAGATATGGTCATATTTTGTGTTCGTAAACCTATATAAGTCCTATTATGATAAATTTTGGCATAAAGTTTTCATTTTAGGTCAAAGTCTTATCCTTAAATAGTTCTGGCCAATACTTTTTGACAAATATATTATCGAAAAAGCTAAAAAGAAAATTTAGTCCACATATTTCTTTGATTAGTTAATGATCACTCGGTCAAGAAATGATCTTACAATTTGAAATTCTTTGTGTTGAGACTTGAAATGGCTTCATTCGATTTTTTATTTTTTTTTTTGTATAAAGGAGGTCGTAATCTAAAATTAAAAAAGGAGATTGCAAATGCTGAGATTCGAACCATGAGATAATTGATGTTATATTATTTGTTTGATTTAGTTTACAATCATCATTAAAAATCCATTTTTGATTCATGGTTCTTCAATTCGAATTCATCCTCTTTATTTTCAAATACAAAAATTAAATAAATAATATTACTATATCTTGCTAATTTTTAAAATTAATTATTTTATCCTTAATACAAAAATTTAATTATTTTATCCTTAATAATATGATTTATTAATTATTTTATCCTTGCAAATGGTTTATTAATTTTAAAAAAAAAAATTGTTTCCTTTTAAGACTATTACAAATCATTAATGAAACCTAATTAACTTCGACCTAATTATTATTTGTATCTTTCGTTTTAGACCTAATTATTTTATTAGTTATTATTATTATTTGCGTCCTAATCAAAGTAGAGTTAATAGAAAAACCCTAATTAAGTCTCCGTATATAAAGATGAAAGTCATGATTAATTTATTTTGTGAATTTTTATCTGTATTAACATTCTAATATTGCGCTATTGCTTTTTTTACACAGTAAGCTAATTTAATTGCTTTTATGATCTATATCTAAGTTTTAAAATCTACTGATTTTTTAACCTTATTTGTAACATGCTTCTTTTACACAATAAGCTGATTCTATTTCTTTTATGATCTATGTAAATTTTAATTTATATTACTTTTCTAACCCTATTTATAACAACTTATTATACTCTGTTTTTTATGGAACCCTGCTAAATAATTATATGTGTTTTCTTTTGTTCTCAGGTACATATAGTGCAAAACAAATAGCTATCGTTATTATTTTTTTTTGACATGTTACTTAGCCAATTTGTACTACTTAGATGGATAATTCATGGGCATATATATTGATCACATACATAAAAAGGGAAGCTAATTTTCAAATCACACGAAGTTTGAAAATTTAGATTTCGTTTTGTGGTTAACATTTATAAATTAGTTGAAAAGGTGCAGAAAGTCCCAAACTTTCTCTATAATTGATGAAAAAACTTTTAAGAAACTAATATATATGTAATTGTTTGTTTGTGTTATCGGGTGAAAACAGTTTTTCTTATACTTTCCCTAATTTAATTTCACTAAAGATAAGTTAGTTTAGAAGTTAAATTAGTTTAATTTTAAGTACAAAATTTCTAACGAGTTTTATTATACTTTATTGCATGTATTGGAGGAGACTATTTGCTATAAATTTTAATATCAATACAATTACGTCTCTAAAATATATATTTTGCCCCTCTTGTTATCTGACTTGCATTAATGAAAATCTCAATTTCTTACCAACTCCATAAAAAATGCTAGCTATAGTGATCATATCATATTAAAGTTTAAGATATAAGTTCACGAACTTATAAATTAGCTAATTGTGAGAGCATTACATTGGTTTGTACTTTCCTAAGAGCAATTTTTTTTTTCGATTAACACATACTTGAAAAAGTTTCGATTGGAGAATTAATTAGGCAAGGTTTAAATTTAGTATTATTAGAAAGAAATATTATCAATTGTCAATTCCATTATGAAAATTGGATCCTAAGCTAATAGTTAATTATTACATTAATAGTTTCATCAGATACAATCATGAATTATTATTGATTATTCTTCAAACTATTCAATAAAGGAAATTCAAAATATAAAGTAATTGTTATCTACCATTGCATGATTAATTTGATTATATAATCCATAAATCATTGTCTAGTTTATCAACTTCCTTCTATGCATAGTCATATGTCAATTGATAAAGCTAAGTGAATTGATTTTTTTATTTTACTATTTATTAAATCTTAGATTTTTTTTTTTAAAACTATTAATTACATGATATATCACACACGTGCAACGCATTTGTAGTTAAACCAAGTATATTGAAAAAGAAAGTATTCTTGATCAATATGATAGAGATATCGGATCGATTCGAAACTTTATATGCAAGACGAGTATGATTATATTGTTAAATCCGACGGTCGATTTGTTAAAATATAAATCGTATAAAAAATTACAAAATTGTATAAAACTAAATTAATTTTACACTAGTTTAAGTAGATCCCTCCTCATTCATATATATATATATATATGTTGCCATTTACACAAAGAAGAAAAAGAATTTAATGGAAGCCTCTGCCAAAACAGAGTTCATCCCGGTACCAGAGGAAACTTTGTGCATTCAATGAGAGTGTTCTAAACAAAGTGAGAAGCGTTGATGTTGCTTCCCACACAATGCAATAACTTATAGGTTTGGCAGTTCTACCATGTTTTCACCAAAGAAATGTCAATCCTTCAACACCCAAATATACATATAATTATGTACTCATTTGTTGGTGTATATGGAGTTTGACAAGTCTTTCTTCCATGCTCGATGAGGTAACAACCTACAGCAATTTATAGGAAAATCCACATCCTTTTCTGTTTGATTAAAGCAAAGGAAGAAAAAGAGTTAATAACTATCAAACACCATTTATCAAAGAGGGAAAAGAAGGATCGAAGGAATCAAAACCAGCTCTCTACTATGTTTCAGAACATATTCTCAACAAATCATATGAAAAGGAATAAAAAATAAGTTTTGTTCAATTCTCATGACAATGAAAAAGAAGAGAAGCAAAGTGCAGAAGAGAAGAGAGCATTCCAAAATATGCAATAAATGGCTTACATGATCGAAGTTTCTTGATAGCTCTTATCGAACAACTCCAAAAGAGGTCAACCCCTTCTGGAATTAGATTGACGAAGGGTACTGATAACTCGTATAATTATATAGTTTTTAGTTATGTTTTATTATTGTTTTGTGTCAAATACGAGTTATTATTGCTTAGTCTAATTGTGTTTATGATATTTTATATTTTTATGTAATTTAGTGTTTTTCACGAGTTTCTTTGAGTGATTTCAGATTACTAGGTTAAATCAAGAATTAAGGGCAAATCCAATTCAGTTCCAGTTCCGACACCTTTTCCCATATCAGCTATATCTGGAGTTTCACTGAAGCAATAAGGCTGAATTTTTTACAGTACAAATTTAAGAGGCATATCTATCTTTTTCATGTTTTACACTTCTTGAAACGGAGTCGTTTTCCCTAGCGAAATCGACCATCAAGTTGGCTGATGTGCAATGACGTCTGTGCTGACATGTTTTGGTATTTTGACCATATCTTGCGATCCACATGAGCAAAGGATCTGATTCCAACGGCTATGGATCCGTAACTGATAGGGGTATAATTTTATAGAAGACCATTTTATCAGATCGAGCCTCCAACATTGACAAAATCGACCGTAAAGCTGGCTGATCAGAATTGTCATACAATATGACGAAAATTGTTAGAAAAATGCACCCACCTATTATACCTACCTTTGAAATTTGTAAAGCTTGTCTCTTGTCATTTAGCCCTCCAAAATGTGTATAAATAGAGGGCCTTGGATGAGTATTGGGATACATTTTACATTGGTAGGATATTAGCCATTGTAATAAAATTCTCTAAGTTTTCTTCTTCTTTCCTTTCTCTAGTTTTCTTTTTCTTTACTTATGTTTCTTACATTCCTTTTCATTTTATTCATATCTAGTATGTGTTGCTAATCATATTGTTGAGGTGATGAGGTGAAGCTTTTGGTAAATGCTAAGGTTAGTCTCTTAAACTTGAGCTAAAATGAATGATCATTTATAAACATTAGCATAGATAATATTTTCTTTTGGTTTAAAATCATATTTGCAAAGTAGAGATCTTGATTCGTTATTGACAAGGAAAATGGCACAGTAAATGCTTGGTTTCATAACCTTGATTTGTTGTAGACATATACCTTAGCATAAGGAATGCTTGGACTCTTTTTATGAGTTTTGAGGACACCAAATGAACATAATATCATATGCTATGGACATTGGACAATTTGGACTGAATTGCTAAACCTTCCGATTGGAACCTCCCTTATGTGTGGATTTCAATTGTGTAATAAAACAAGATTAATCTTAGCATAACACCAAGAGTGGATTCTCTAACCTCAACATCTTTTCTTATTGTTTTTTATATCTTGTTTAATTTCTTTTATGTTATTTTGTTTATTTTGTTCTCTAATATCTTGTTTACTTTCTTTGTTATTGATTCCCTAATATCTTGTTTATTTTCTTTTTCTTATATATTTATAAACATATACTTACTAATACGCTTCCCTGTGGTTCGACCTCGGACACCCGAGAATTTATTACTTGAACATAACCTGCACTTGGGTTTACAACTCTTAATTGAGTCTCCATCAAGTTTTTGGCGCCGTTGCCGGGGAAGCAATACTAAGTATATAAGTTTATAAGTATATTTATTTTTATTGGCTGGTTATACCGCCTAATTTTGTATATATTTATTTTTATTGGCTGGTTATACCGCCTAATTTAGTATATTTATTTTGTTTGGCTGGTTATACCGCCTAATTTGTATATTAACTTTGTTTTATGCTTGTTTGGCGACGTGATTTTAGATCTCGTCGTTTAGTTAGATTTTATTGTGAAACTTTTTCAGGTAATCTTTCTAATACAACTCCTACCATGGCTGACAATGAAAGTGTTCATGCTGAAGATGAGAACAGACAAGTACGCACCATGCGTGACTACTTGCAACCAACTCAAAGCTCATCACCCTCTTGTTTTATTTTTCCTCTCAATGCAAACAACTTTCGTTTTAAACCAGGTATGATAGCTTTGCTTCCAAATTTCCATGGGTTAGAATCGGAAAGTGCTTACTCGTTTCTAAAAGACTTCGAAGATGTATGTGTCACCTTTAATGACCAACAATGTACAAATGAAATTGTCAAGCTAAAATTATTTCCTTTTTCTTTAAAAGATAAAGCAAAAATTTGGCTTCATAATATAAAACCAAGGTCAATTGGCACATGGCAAGAATTACAAACTGAGTTTCTAAAGAAATTTTTTCCAGCACTGATGCACCCAAAAGAGTGTATCTTATTTAACCTTGCACTAAAAAGATCAATTGTAAGTATAATGATTAGCAAGGGTCGAGTCCTCAGGGATTGGGTTTTAATCTATGAGTTATTAGTTTATAACTTACGTTGAAAGAAAACAATAAAAGAAAAGGGGTTTTTGAAGCCAGATTTAAACTAAAGTAAATAATAAGAATAAGATGCAAGGCGGTATAACCAGCCAATAAAAATATATATACTAAATTAGGCGGTATAACCAGCCAATAAAAATAAAACAAAGTTAATATACAAATTAGGCGGTATAACCAGCGAATAAAAATAAATATACTTTTAAAAATGAGCAAACTAGAAAAGTAAGAAAACAAGTAAGTAAGAAGAATCAAATATGAAAAATATGGTTAAGGTTTCATTCTCCACCACTAGACATCATTAAGAATCAATTTCAGATCTATCAATATCAACCAACTATCAAAGTTAACAACCGTAGATAACAACAAGCTCTGTTATCCCAATCTTTCCTTAGTTTGTCGTTAAATAGAACAAGCTCTCTATTTAATCTCTAACCATCAAACAACCTAGAATAAGCTCTCTAGATTCAATTTAATGGCAGCTTTATGATGAGAAAGATAGGTTGATCTAAGCAACAAACACATAAGCTCAGATTGTTCAACTTAGGTTATGTTCCACTTTGCAATTATTGAAAACTTGACCATAATCATTAATCACAAATTGCCACTTATGAATAGGAAATCAAGACAATTACACGGATCAAGACTCCTAAACTAGCAATAGATAATTATCAAGATCTATCTAGTTGTACACCTAAACAAATCAAGACAACATCATGAACAATTCTTGTAGAAGAACATAAGCAACTTTGATAGAAAATTAATGATAGATAGAATCTGAAAATCAATCACAAAACATGTCTAGGGCTTTGAAATCACCCTTAACCAAATAGAAGTTTAGCCTAGCATAGGCATTATAAACATAAAATTAAATAGAATCTAAGAAGAAAATAAAAGAAAGAAAGAAGAAGAAGAAGAATATTAATTATCCAACCTCTTGCCCTTTCTAAAGAAAAAGAAAACTAGAGAAAAGAAAGAAGAAGAAAACTTAGAGAATTTTATTACAATGGCTAATATCCTACCAATGTACAATATGATCCCTTACAATCATCCAAGGCCCTCTATTTATACACATTTTGGAGGGCTAAATGACAAGAGACAAGCTTTACAAATTTCAAAGGTAGGTATAATAGGTGGGTGCATTTTTCTAACAATTTTTGTCATATATGACGATTTTGATCAGCCAACTTGATGGTCGATTTTGTCAATTTTGGAGGCCTTATATGATCACATGGTCTTCTAGAAAAATGTTACCCTATCAGTTACTGATCCAAAGCCGTTGGAATCAGCTCATTTGCTGATGTGGATAAGAAGATATGGGCAAAATACGAAAACAGGTCAGCACAGACGTCATTGCACATCAGCCAACTTGATGGTCGATTTCGCTAGGGAAAACGACTCCGTTTCAAGAAGTGTAAAACATGAAAAAGATAGATATGCCTCTTAGCTTTGCACGGATACAAATTTCAGCCTTATTGCTTCAGTGAAACTCGAGATATAGCTGATATGGCAAAAGGTGTCGGAACTGGAACTGAACTGGATTTGCCCTTAATTCTAGTAATCTGAAATCACTCAAAGAAACTTGTGAAAAACACCAAAATACATAAAAATATAAAAGATCATAAACACAATTAGACTAAACAATAATAACTCGTATTTGACACAAATCAATAATAAAACATAACTAAAAACTATATAATTATACGAGTTATCACACCCCCACACTTAGATTGTTGCTAGTCCCTAGCAACGACTCAATAAAAATAAAATAAGAAAATCTAATCTAATCCATTTTCGTAGGAAATCACAGTGGCACTTAGCATGTGACACAAGCCTTTAAACCCCTAGGTGTCCCTAGTGGACGAGTTTAGTCTCGTGAGGGTTTACTAGAACGATACCCACAAACATTGAAAAACTAAAATATAAATAAACTACATATACTAAAAATATTTACTCCTAATCCTTTCAATACAAATTAGAGACAATCTTTGAACAAGTCTTATAAACTAATCAATAGCTTAAAGAATTTCACAAAAAGTCAAGCTTGAATGTAAATTGTTTGAGTTAAGCCAATATTAACATAACATATCTCAATCAAAATAGTGCATGTTCAAATTTAATCTCAACTTCTCACATGGGATACCCTCATGATTTTCACTCTTTAAAGTAGTGGTGAAGTGTTTACACTCAATCAATCTCATGAAAACAGTTCTACCATATTCTTGCTTGTCCACCTATTCTCCACTATTTAGATCATACAACTTCATGAATCAACAGGTCTTTAATCAAGGTTGTAATGGGGCCAAGGGGTTTGTAATGTGGTTGAAGAACAAAAGGATAAAGATATCACAAAGGTTCCAAAGAGTTCATAAAGTTTAGAGTCATAAAAAGATCATACAAAGAAACTTCTCAAAACTTTTTACAAGTACATAGTCACCTAGGCCGGATATTCATGTTGGGCCTTTTCTTCATTCTAAACAACTTTGTAACATCCTTTTCCTTTTCCACAAATTCAAGAGATGATTCATATTTTTTTTTTACATAGGAATATATTTGCCAGTATTCCATTTATTTTTCTCTTGACTTTTCTTTTCTTTCCCCCCCACACTTATTTCTTGTTTCTACCCCAAATTTTCAATAGATCTTCCTTGTCTTTGCAACTTGTCTCAAAACATGCTAATTCATCTTTGGAACAAAGGTAAAGATATAAGTATATTTAGGTTAGGGACAAGTTATGGTTACCAAAGATATAGCTTATTCAATGTAGGCTCAAATTGGTTCACTAAGGGTGTGTTCTCTTGGAACATCAATAAGGGATGGCTGTTTGGACCTGGCTAAAAATCCTAATGCCTCTATCATATTCATGTTGTCACATGCATCAATATAGTCTCAAATGGTTTAAAGCAAGTTCTAGAGAATCATGTAATCATAAGAGCACTCAAGAAAGAAATTAGATTGATATGTATAATGCATCAATCATATAGGCTCAAAAACTCACAAGGATGATTATACAAGTCAGATTAAGTCTAAACATGCTTCTTTCTCAATCAACATATCATATTAACATTGGCTCATAAAAAAAATGATATCAAGCTCAATTCTCATGAAAATCTTCTCACTAATAACTCTGTTTTAGACTTATGCAATTCATATCTCATCATTGTATTAAAAAGGAACTAAAACACACTAAAAATAATAATAAAGACTCATAAAAAAAATAGTAGACAAAAATAAAAGAAATCCTAAATCATTCCCCCCACACTTAATTCTTACATTGTCCTCAATGTAAGTCTATTAACCCAAATGAAAGAATCATGTGTAAGAGAAAAGAACTAATAACATAAGAATAGGAACAGCTAAGACTCAAAACAAAACAAACTCATGCAACCTAAATAATCTTAAAATACTAAACAAAAATTAACAAGTAAACATAAAAAGATTAAAATCAAACTGACAAGGTGTGTCTCAAGTCTCCCTTACTCAGACCTTGTTCAGAATGAATACTTCTAAATTGCTTAAAACATAACATTTTTTTTTTTTGAAAAGAAGAAATCAAACTGACAAGGTATGTCTCAAGTCTCCCTTACTCAGACCTTGTTCAAAATGAATACTTCTAAATGGCTTAAAACACAACAAGTTTTTTTTTTTTTTAAATTAGCAAAATATGTCCCTTACCCCCTACTAAAATATGACATTGTCCCCAATGTCAAATTTTAAAGGTAGAATTTAGGAGATATTACCTGCAGAGGTTGCTAACCACTTATTATAACTGAGACACAACAAGCAAAATGTTAGATAATGTCACAAAGACAAAGTGCAATCCACTCCTTGCTCATCCATATCTCTTTTTCTTTTTCCGAGCGTTTGCGAAACAACCGTAGCAGATAAACACTCATAAGCTTGGAGCTTTTTGAGTAAATCTTCAATGGTTGTAGCAGAAATTATGGTTCTCCTTGCCTCTGAAAACATGAATCCATTATCCACAACATTATCTAAATATGAAAGCAAATTACTAAAATAACCATTAATATTAAGCAAACCAATGGGTTTCTTATTTGTGACCAAAGATGACCAAGAAGCCACGCAAGCTATTTCTTCCAATGTACCCAGACCTCCTGGTAAAGCAATGAATGCATCGGCAGAATGGTACATGATTGTTATCCGTTCAGGGACACTCCAGACTTGTATTTCCTTACCCACGGTAGGTCCACAAAAACTTGTGAATAGTTTTGGCACGATTCCTAGAACTGGACTTCCTCCGACGTGTGCTGTTGTAGCGACTGCTCCCATTAAACCCGTACTACCGCCTCCATATATCAAGTGGATCTTTTGTTGGGCAAGTATTACTCCAACTCTTATTGCTTCATCAGCGAATATGTTATTTTTCCCTGGATAAGCACCTCCAAAGACACAAATTTTTTTAATGCGTTAGGATGAAGTACTTTCCATTTTTTTTTTTCGAGTGCCTGAAAGAGAATTAGTACATGGTGTAATATATAGAGGACTGAGTAGTGAATCAGACAAGAGTAATAATGTCGTCGAAAGTGTATCTGACCTGTCAGAAGAAAATGTTAACCTAACAAAAGATTTTTGCGTGATTTCAGGAAGAAAATCAAAAAGAGAAGAAAAAATCAACCGTAAAAGACAAAAAAAAACGAGAATAATTACACAAATCGAACAACACGTAAATTAAACCAAAATAAAGTTATTGCAAATCAAATCAAAAGCTGAGAAGTCATTTATTGTAGTTGTGATTGTGGCTCACATCTTCCTCTGGTTTTACGTCCAGAAACGGCTTAAACGCCTTCTATGAGTCGAGGATATGCTTCCCATCCAGTTTTCTTACAAGCTGGCAAACAGGGTCTTTTAACATCAGATTCCCAAGATGTTGCCATTCCCTTTGGAATTGCGGCCATAAATCAAGAATTTCTCTTTGTACGTCTCCACTAGGATGCGTCTCAAGAGAAAGTTGGATATTACCCAAATTCTCCTTACTCAGTCCATCCTTAATGAATTCAATTTTATCATCTCGATTAGAGGACGGAATCCCAATAGAACGACATTTACCGTTACACGTCCATCGTGCACATTTGTGGCAATTTGAACTCATGTGCTTTGCTCGTCGCTTCTTTGCAAAAGTGCTTCTACCTGTACCTGGTAAATGCAAAATAGGAAGATATTCATCTTCACGTACCTTGGCTTCAATTATCCAACGTATGTCGTCAGGAATCCCTTTGTGCATAAGCATTCTTAATCTTTCAAATCGAACTTGGTAAAGCTTCAGTAAAATATTTCGAGGAAAAGGAGGAAATCGTTTCTGCAATCTTGTGAGAATATCATCCATCCTGAAAAAAAAAATGAAAAAAAAATGAAAGAGAAATTGGAAGAGAAATTTATATACAATATCAGTTTTGTGGGTAGCTGATGGAACCGATTTAAATAATCACGGAGTACCGTTATCCGCCATTTAACCGGGGTTAAAAAAATAAATTAAAAATTATATTTACATCTTGTAAGAGAAAAGAACTATTAAACAAAAGAAAAGAAAAACAATAAAAGATAGAATGATGGAGAGTAAGGAATATGCAAATCTGATATAATAGATGCTCTCCATCCTTTTGGGTTGCCTCCCAAGAAGCGCTTGGTTTATTGTCCTCAGCCTAACTTAGACCCATGCCATTATTATTCAACATACTTTGGCTCAAAAAGTGGAAACTCCTCCACATCTTGTATTGGAAAGTTCTCATAGTAAGGCTTCAATCTATGACCATTCACTTTGAATGCCTTATCTGTTTTTGGGCTTTGGATTTCAACTGCACCATGAGTAAATACATTAGTAATAACAAAAGGTCCAACCCAACGAGAACGTAACTTACCTGGATATAACTTAAGGTGTGAATGGAAGAGAAGAACTTTTTGTCCAACAACAAATTCCTTTCTTGATATCATCTTGTCATGGAATGCCTTAGTCTTTTCCTTGTAAATCCTAGAATTCTGATAGGCATCATTCCTTATCTCCTCTAATTCTTGTAGGTCAAGTTTTCTTTTCTTTCCTGTCTCATCCATCTCCATGTTGCATTGTTTGATAGCCCAATATGATTTATGTTCCAATTCAACCGGAAGATGACAAGGCTTACCATAAACAAGTCGATAAGGAGACATACCAATGGGTGTCTTATATGCTGTCCTATAAGCCCAAAGTGCATCATCAAGTCGTGAACTCCAATCCTTCCTATTTGGATTAACTGTCTTTTCAAGGATGGACTTAACTTCTCGGTTTGACACTTCAGCTTGCCCACTAGTTTGAGGATGATATGAGGTGGAGACCTTGTGTGTGATGTTATACTTCCTCAAAAGTGCTTCCATAGTCCTATTGCAAAAGTGAGTACCTCTATCGCTGATTATGGCCTTTGGCGTTCCAAACCTAGCAAAGATGTTAGTCTTGACAAAATCTGAAACAACTTTAGAGTCATTAGTCCTAGTGGATTTTGCTTCCACCCATTTTGAAACATAATCAACGGCAAGTAAAATATAAAGATTACCAAAAGAAGGAGGAAAAGGTCCCATGAAATCCATGCCCCATACATCAAAAATTTCAACAATAAGTATTGGAGTTTGAGGCATTTGATTTCTAGCACCTAAGTTACCTGTTCTTTGGCAACGATCACATGACTTGCAAAAGAGGTATGCATCTTTGAATATGGTAGGCCAATAAAATCCAGAATCAAGAACTTTCATGGCTGTTCTTTTGGATCCAAAGTGTCCTCCACATGTATAAGAGTGACAAAATGTGAGAATAGATTGAAATTCAGTTTCGAGTACACACCTTCTTATAATCTGATCGGAGCAATGCTTCCAAAGGTAAGGATCATCCCATATGTAGTATTTGGCATCACTCTTGATCTTATTTCTTTGAGCTTGTGTCAACTCTTGTGGCAACTTCTTGGTAACTAAGTAATTAACAATATCAGCATACCAAGGAGTTGTTGTACTTATAAAAAGAAGTTGCTCATCCGGAAAGTTCTCATTCAAGGGTAGTGCATCCTCTTCATGAACTAAACGGCTAAGATGGTCCGCAACCAAGTTGTCACTACCTCTCTTATCTTTTATCTCCAAATCAAACTCTTGTAAGAGAAGTATCCATCTGATCAACCTTGGTTTGGCCTCCTTCTTAGTGAGTAAGTACCTAAGGGCTGCATGGTCAGAAAATACAATTACTTTAGTACCAATTAAATAAGATCGAAATTTTTCTAAAGCAAATACAACAGCCAAAAGTTCTTTTTCAGTAGTGGAATAGTTCAATTGAGCATCATTAAGAGTTCGTGAGGCATAATAAATGGCATGTGAGGCTTTGCCAACCCGTTGGCCCAAAACAGCTCCAATGGCATAGTCACTAGCATCACACATGATTTCAAAAGGTATATTCCAATCTGGTGGTTGCATGATAGGAGCTGATGTCAAGAGTCCCTTCAATGTTTCAAACGCCTCTTTGCATTTATCATCAAAGTGGAAAACCACATCTTTTTGTAGTAGCTTGCAAAGAGGTAATGTGATTTTTGAGAAGTCTTTGATAAATCTCCTATAGAAACCTGCATGTCCAAGAAAAGAACGAACCTCTCTCACATTTGTGGGAGGTGGTAAAGAATGCATAATATCTATTTTAGATTTATCAACCTCCATCCCTCTAGAAGAAATAACATGACCCAAAACTATTCCTTGTTCTACCATAAAGTGACATTTTTCCCAATTCAAAACAAGGTTAGTTTCCATGCATTTTTCAAGTACAAGTGTAAGGTTCTCTAGACATCTATCAAAAGAATCACCATAGACACTAAAATCATCCATAAACACTTCTATGATGTTCTCTACATAATCTGAAAATATGCTAACCATACACCTTTGGAATGTAGCTGGTGCATTACAAAGACCAAATGGCATACGCCGGTATGCAAAAGTACCAAATGGACATGTGAATGTTGTTTTCTCTTGGTCCTTCGGAGCAATGGCTATCTGATTATAACCTGAAAAACCATCAAGAAAACAATAATGAGAATGGCCAGCTAACCTTTCAAGCATTTGATCAATAAAAGGTAAAGGAAAGTGGTCTTTGCGAGTTGTGGAATTAAGTTTACGATAATCAATACAAACTCGCCATCCTGTTTGAATCCTAGTAGGAACAAGTTCATTCTCATTATTTGTTACCACCGTTACACCTGATTTCTTTGGAACCACTTGGACTGAGCTCATCCATTTGCTATCCGAGATAGGATAGATCACTCCAACATCTAGGAGCTTCAGTATCTCCTTTTTCACAACCTCCATCATAGGAGGGTTCAATCTTCTTTGTGCTTCTCTTGTTGGTTTGGACCCCTCCTCTAACAAAATCCGGTGCATGCACATGGATGGGCTTATTCCCTTGATATCGGCAATTGTCCAACCAATTGCTGTTTTATGCTCTCTAAGCACCCGGATAAGTCGCTCTTCTTGCAAAGGTGTGAGCTATTTGGCAATGATGACAGGTAGTGTGTCCTTTTCTCCTAAGAACAAATATTTCAAGTGGTTCGGTAGTGGTTTCAACTCTAAAGTTGGTGCCTGCAAAATGGAAGGTAGAAGTTTCTCATTAGATAAAGGCAAATCAATAAATGAAACATCAAACCTTGCATCTTTAGGTTGCAGCGAGTGTAAAGATTCTAGTGCCCCTTCCACCTGGTCACTCAAGGCTAGTTTAGCATTCCCCATTCCGAGATGGTTGCTAAGGACTATTTCTACACTATCTTCACCATCTAGCTCATAAGCTTGCTGCACTAGTGAGTCAATTATATCAATATTAAAAACAGAATGCACATCACTAGGATATCTCATGGCCTCAAAAATGTTAAAGCGAATTATTTCACCATCAAATTCCATAGTTAAAGTGCCATCATGTACATCTATTTTAGTTCTTGCTGTTTTCAAGAATGGTCTCCCTAATAGAATAGGTGTGGGATTAGAAGACATCTCATCTTCCATCTCAATAACATAAAAGTCAGCGGGAAAAACCAATTCATTAACCTGTACAAGAACGTCTTCTACAACTCCTCTTGGATAAGTGTTAGAACGGTCAGCAAGTTGTATTATAACACCGGTTTCCTCTAATGGTCCTAGATTCAATGAAGCATAAATTGAATATGGCATGACATTAATAGATGCCCCTAGATCTAGCATAGCACGCTCAAACCTGATGTTGCCTATCTTACAATGAATGGTAAACATACCTGGATCCTTGCATTTAGGTGGGAGTTTCTTTTGAAGAACAGCTGACACATTCTCCCTCACACTTACCTTTTCATTCCATTTCAACTTCCGTTTAGATGTGCACAACTCTTTTAGGAACTTGGCATATCTTGGCACTTGCTTGATAGCATCTAGTAAAGGAATGTTCACCTCTACTTTCCGGAAGGTTTCCAAAATTTCCTTCTCTTGCTCCTCATTCTTGGACTTTGCTAACCTGTTAGGAAAAGGTGGAGGAGTTATATAGGAAGGAAAGGATGGTTTAGGAATTACCTTTTTTAGTGGCTCGTTGGGATGTGAAGAGGATGCCATGGTATTGTTCTCCCCTTGAGCACTATCATTTTGTGGTGTCTCTAGCTGTTTCCCACTTCTTAAATTTATAGCATTGGCATTCTCTCTTGGATTCACTATGGTTTGGGAAGGTAATTTCCCAGAATCCCTTGCTTGCATTTGACTCATGGTTGTTGCCAATTGCCCTATTTGAGTCTCCAAATTTCGAATACTTGTCTTTGTTTCCTGTTGAAATTGAATTGTATTAGTAGAAAGAGCTTTAACAAGATCTTCAAGAGAAGTACCTGAATTTTGGGTGGGTGGTAGTTGTTGTCGGGTTTGGTATGGTTGTTGCACTCTTTGCTGAAAACCCGGTGGCCTGTGGTCAAATGGTGGAGGAATAGTTTGTGATTGGTTCCCTCCATAATTGAAGTTTGGATGATCCCTCCATCCTGGATTGTATGTGTTTGAGTAGGGATCATATTTCCTTGATTGGTTCTGAAATCCACCCATGGCATTCACATGTTCATTGGTATCCTCTTGAAGTGTTGGACACATATCAGTTTGGTGCCCTATGTTTGAACATATGCCACAAGCCTTTATTTGTTGTATTTTACCTACAGCCAATTGTTGAACAAGAGAAGTCAGTTTATCAAATTTTTGTTCAAGGGATGATATACTTACCTCATTAACTCTCTTGGGTTGTGGTGGTGGATCTTGTCTCATTGAGAACTGTTGAGAATTGGCTGCCATGTTGGAGATTAATGTTCTAGCAGCCCTGGGAGTCTTATCAACTAGAGCTCCCCCACTAGCGGCATCTATCATACTTCTCTCCATGGGCATGAGACCTTCATAGAAGTATTGGATGAGAAGTTGTTCACTTATTTGATGGTGTGGACATGATGCACAAAGTTTCTTGAACCTCTCCCAATATTCATATAAGGACTCTCCGTTGTATTGTCGAATCCCACATATCTCTTTCCTAATGTTGGCAGCCTTAGATGCTGGGAAATACCTTTCCAAGAATGCTTTCTTCAAATCATTCCATGTAGTGATGGTCCCGGATGGTAGATAGTAGAGCCATTCCTTTGCTGAATCAGCTAGAGAGAATGGGAAGGCTCTCAACTTAACTTGCTCTTCCGTGACCCCTGTTGGTCTCATGCTTGAGCAAACTACATGGAATTCCTTGAGGTGCTTATTTGGATCCTCTCCTGCAAAATCATGAAAAGTTGGGAGAAGATTAATCAAACCAGATTTTAATTCAAAAGCTACCTCAAGATTAGCATATTCAATGCATAATGGTTGTTGACCCAAGTCCGGAGCGGCTAGCTCCTTGAGAGTTCGGTTGTCAGCTGCTGCCATCTCTCCTTGCTCCTCTTGGATGTTTTGGATCAACTCCTCGATTGGTTGTTGGTGAGAAGTTATAAATTCCCGAATTTTCCTAAGTCGTAAGTCTTCTTCGGGAGCTTGGAACATTCACTAATAAAAAAAATAAGAAAGTAAATAATTAGAACAGAAAATAAGAATAAACCAATAAACTAATAAACTAAAGAAAGCAATCCCCGGCAACGGCGCCAAAAATTTGATGCACCCAAAAGAGTGTATCTTATTTAACCTTGCACTAAAAAGATCAATTGTAAGTATAATGATTAGCAAGGGTCGAGTCCTCAGGGATTGGGTTTTAATCTATGAGTTATTAGTTTATAACTTACGTTGAAAGAAAACAATAAAAGAAAAGGGGTTTTTGAAGCCAGATTTAAACTAAAGTAAATAATAAGAATAAGATGCAAGGCGGTATAACCAGCCAATAAAAATATATATACTAAATTAGGCGGTATAACCAGCCAATAAAAATATATATACTAAATTAGGCGGTATAACCAGCCAATAAAAATAAAACAAAGTTAATATACAAATTAGGCGGTATAACCAGCCAATAAAAATAAATATACTTTTAAAAATGAGCAAACTAGAAAAGTAAGAAAACAAGTAAGTAAGAAGAATCAAATATGAAAAATATGGTTAAGGTTTCATTCTCCACCACTAGACATCATTAAGAATCAATTTCAGATCTATCAATATCAACCAACTATCAAAGTTAACAACCGTAGATAACAACAAGCTCTGTTATCCCAATCTTTCCTTAGTTTGTCGTTAAATAGAACAAGCTCTCTATTTAATCTCTAACCATCAAACAACCTAGAATAAGCTCTCTAGATTCAATTTAATGGCAGCTTTATGATGAGAAAGATAGGTTGATCTAAGCAACAAACACATAAGCTCGGATTGTTCAACTTAGGTTATGTTCCACTTTGCAATTATTGAAAACTTGACCATAATCATTAATCACAAATTGCCACTTATGAATAGGAAATCAAGACAATTACACGGATCAAGACTCCTAAACTAGCAATAGATAATTATCAAGATCTATCTAGTTGTACACCTAAACAAATCAAGACAACATCATGAACAATTCTTGTAGAAGAACATAAGCAACTTTGATAGAAAATTAATGATAGATAGAATCTGAAAATCAATCACAAAACATGTCTAGGGCTTTGAAATCACCCTTAACCAAATAGAAGTTTAGCCTAGCATAGGCATTATAAACATAAAATTAAATAGAATCTAAGAAGAAAATAAAAGAAAGAAAGAAGAAGAAGAAGAATATTAATTATCCAACCTCTTGCCCTTTCTAAAGAAAAAGAAAACTAGAGAAAAGAAAGAAGAAGAAAACTTAGAGAATTTTATTACAATGGCTAATATCCTACCAATGTACAATATGATCCCTTACAATCATCCAAGGCCCTCTATTTATACACATTTTGGAGGGCTAAATGACAAGAGACAAGCTTTACAAATTTCAAAGGTAGGTATAATAGGTGGGTGCATTTTTCTAACAATTTTCGTCATATATGACGATTTTGATCAGCCAACTTGATGGTCGATTTTTTCAATTTTTGGAGGCCTTATCTGATCACATGGTCTTCTAGAAAAATGTTACCCTATCAGTTACTGATCCATAGACGTTGGAATCAGCTCATTTGCTGATGTGGATAAGAAGATATGGGCAAAATACGAAAACAGGTCAGCACAGACGTCATTGCACATCAGCCAACTTGATGGTCGATTTCGCTAGGGAAAACGACTCCGTTTCAAGAAGTGTAAAACATGAAAAAGATAGATATGCCTCTTAGCTTTGCACGGCTACAAATTTCAGCCTTATTGCTTCAGTGAAACTCGAGATATAGCTGATATGGCAAAAGGTGTCGGAACTGGAACTGAACTGGATTTGCCCTTAATTCTAGTAATCTGAAATCACTCAAAGAAACTTGTGAAAAACACCAAAATACCAAAGACAGTAAAGGACATTAGGTCATTCTTGGGACATGCAGGTTTTTATAGAAGATTCATAAAAGATTTTAGCACGATATCTAAACCTCTATGTAATCTTTTAATGAAAGACACTGCATTTGAATGGACTAAAGATTGTGAAGATGCTTTTGAAAAACTCAAAAATATGCTCACTACTGCTCCTATTATGAGATCTCCTGATTGGTCTTTACCATTTGAAATAATGTGTGATGCTAGTGACTATGCTGTTGGTGCTGTGTTAGGACAAAAGAAAGATAATAAACCACATGTAATTTACTATGCAAGTAAAACTTTAAATAGAGCCCAAATGAATTATTCCACTACAGAAAAGGAATTACTTGCAGTTGTTTTTGCATTGGATAAATTCAGATCTTACCTTGTTGGATCATCAATTGTTGTCTTTAGTGATCATGCAGCTTTAAAATATCTTCTCTCTAAGAAGGATGCAAAACCTAGGTTGCTGAGGTGGATCCTTTTGCTGCAAGAATTTGACATCACCATTCGAGATAAAAAAGGAGTAGAAACTGGTGGCTGATCATTTATCAAGACTTGTTTGTGATGAATCTTTTGGAACCTCACCAATAAATGATACTTTTCCTGATGAACAACTTCTAATTGTCTCCACGACACCTTGGTTTGCTGACATTGCTAATTTTCTTGCTACAGGAAAAATTCCTTCTCAATGGAGCCCCCAAGATAAAAGGAAGTTTCTGAATGAGGTAAAGAAGTTCTATTGGGATGACCCTTACTTGTTCAAATATTGTCCTGATCAGATTTTTCGAAGATGCATTCCCGACAATGAGGTAAGTAGTGTAATTAAGTTTTGTCATTCCGAGGCATGTGGTGGTCATTTTTCATCAAAGAAAACTGCTGCAAAAATTTTACAGTGTGGATTTTACTGGCCAACTTTATTCAAAGATGCACATAATTTTTGCAAGTCATGTGAAAGTTGTCAAAAATTAGGTTCCATTTCGAAAAGAAACATGATGCCTTTGAACCCAATTCTTGTAATTGAAATTTTTGACTGTTGGGGTATTGATTTCATGGGACCATTTCCACCATCTTTTGGTTTCTTATACATTTTAGTTGCAATAGATTATGTTTCAAAGTGGATAGAGGCAATTCCATGTCGAAATAATGATCACAAAACAGTGATTAAATTTTTTAAAAGAAAATATTTTGAGTCGATTTGGAATTCCTCGATCTATCATAAGTGATGGGGGAACACATTTTTGCAACAAGGTTTTTGAAACATTAATGAAGAAATATGCCATTACACACAAAGTTGCAACCCCTTATCACCCGCAGACAAATGGACAGGTAGAATTAGCAAATAGGGAGATTAAACAAATTTTGGAAAAGACGGTTAATCCAAATCGCAAAGATTGGTCTCTTAGACTTAACGATGCATTATGGGCCTATCGAACAGCTTTTAAAACAGCATTGGGCATGTCTCCTTATAGTCTAGTTTATGGAAAACCTTGTCATTTACCTGTGGAACTTGAGCATAAAGCATATTGGGCCATTAAAATGTTCAACTCAAACCTTGATGACGCTTCTAATTTACGGAAATTACAAATAAATGAACTTGAGGAACTCAGAAATGATGCATATGAGAATTCTAAAATTCATAAAGAAAGAACTAAAGCCTTTCATATCAAGTTAATTTCAAGAAAAATATTTGATGTTGGGCAAAAAGTTCTACTTTATAATTCTAGACTTCACATATTCCCTGGTAAGTTGAGATCAAGATGGACTGGCCCATTTGTGGTTAAGCATGTGTATCATTATGGAGCAGTTGACATTGAGAATCCTCAAAATGGTAAAGTATTCAAGGTAAATGGACAAAGACTCAAACTCTTTTTGGAAAATCATGTTACTCAAGAAGAGGTTGTTTTTCTTTCTGATCTTTGTTTTGAAAATAACTAGATGTAAATATAATTTTTACTAATTTCCAAAAAAAAAAAATACATTTTTTTAACCCCGGTTAAATGGCGGATAACGGTACTCCGTGATTATTTAAGTCGGTTCCATCAGCTACCCACAAAACTGATATTGTATATAAATTTCTCTTTCAATTTCTCTTTCATTTTTTTTTTTCAGGATGGATGATATTCTCAAAAGATTGTAGAAACGATTTCCTCCTTTTCCTCGAAATATTTTACTGAAGCTTTACCAAGTTCGATTTGAAAGATTAAGAATGCTTATGCACAAAGGGATTCCTGAAGACATACGTTGGATAATTGAAGCCAAGGTACGTGAAGATGAATATCTTCCTGTTTTGCATTTACCAGGTACAGGTAGAAGCACTTTTGCAAAGAAGCGACGAGCAAAGCGCATGAGTTCAAATTGCCACAAATGTGCACGATGGACGTGTAACGGTAAATGTCGTTCTATTGGGATTCCGTCCTCTAATCGAGATGATAAAATTGAATTCATTAAGGATGGACTGAGTAAGGAGAATTTGGGTAATATCCAACTTTCTCTTGAGACGCATCCTAGTGGAGACGTACAAAGAGAAATTCTTGATTTATGGCCGCAATTCCAAAGGGAATGGCAACATCTTGGGAATCTGATGTTAAAAGACCCTGTTTGCCAGCTTGTAAGAAAACTGGATGGGAAGCATATCCTCGACTCATAGAAGGCGTTTAAGCCGTTTCTGGACGTAAAACCAGAGGAAGATGCCAAATACACTTTCGGCGACATTATTACTTTTGACTTTTACGGTTGATTTTTCTTCTCTTTTTGATTTTCTTCCTGAAATCACGCAAAAATCTTTTGTTAGGTTAACATTTTCTTCTGACAGGTCAGATACACTTTCGGCGACATTATTACTCTTGTCTGATTCACTACTCAGTCCTCTATATATTACACCATGTACTCATTCTCTTTCAGGCACTCGAAAAAAAGAATGGAAAGTACTTCGTCCCAACGGATTAAAAAAATTTGTGTCTTTGGAGGTGCTTATCCAGGGAAAAATAACATATTCGCTGATGAAGCCATAAGAGTTGGAGTAATACTTGCCCAACAAAAAAATCCACTTGATTTATGGAGGCGGTAGTACGGGTTTAATGGGAGCAGTCGCTACAGCAGCACACGCCGGAGGAAGTCCAGTTCTAGGAATCGTGCCAAAACTATTCACAGATTTTTGTGGACCTACCGTGGGTAAGGAAATACAAGTCTGGAGTATCCCTGAACGGATAACAATCATGTACCATTCTGCCGATGCATTCATTGCTTTACCAGGAGGTCTGGGTACATTGGAAGAAATAGCTTGCGTGGCTTCTTGGTCATCTTTGGTCACAAATAAGAAACCCATTGGTTTGCTTAATATTAATGGTTATTTTAGTAATTTGCTTTCATATTTAGATAATGTTGTGGATAATGAATTCATGTTTTCAGAGGCAAGGAGAACCATAATTTCTGCTACAACCATTGAAGATTTACTCAAAAAGCTCCAAGCTTATGAGTATTTATCTGCTACGGTTGTTTCGCAAACGCTCGGAAAAAGAAAAAGAGATATGGACGAGCAAGGAGTGGATTGCACTTTGTCTTTGTGACATTATCTAACATTTTGTTTGTTGTGTCTCAGTTATAATAAGTGGTTAGCAACCTCTGCAGGTAATAACTCCTAAATTCTACCTTTAAAATTTGACATTGGGGACAATGTCATATTTTAGTAGGGGGTAAGGGACATATTTTTGCTAATAAAAAAAAATTTGTTGTGTTTTAAGCAATTTAAAAGTATTCATTCTGAACAAGGTCTGAGTAAGGGAGACTTGAGACATACCTTGTCAGTTTGATTTAATCTTCTTCAAAAAAAAAAAAAAAAAAAAAAAAAAAAACGTGTTTTTAGTGTGTTTTAGTTACTTTCAATACTATAATGAGATATGAATTGCATAAGTCTAAAACACATTTATTAGTGAGAAGATTTTCATGAGAATTGAGCTTGATATCAACCTTTTTATGAGCCAATGTTAATATGATATGTTGATTGAGAAAGAAGCATGTTTAGACTTAATCTGACTTGTATAATCATCCTTGTGAGTTTTTGAGCCTATAATGATTGATGCATTATACAAATCAATCTAATTTCTTTCTTGAGTGCTCTTATGATTACATGATTCTCCAGAACTTGCTTTAAACTGTTTGAGACTATATTGATACATGTGACAACATGAATATGATAGAGGCATTAGGATTATAACCAGAGCCAAACAGCCATCCATTATTAATGTTCTAAGAGAACATCCCCACTAGTGAGCCAATTTGAGCCTACATTAAATATGTTGTTTTATTGATAACCACAACTTACACCTAGCCTAAATATACTTATATCCTTACCCTTGTTCTAAAGATGGATTTTATATTTTGAGACATATTGCAAAAAAAAAAACAAGGGATATTTTTAGTTGAAAATTTGGATTAGAAACAAAAGATAAGTGTGGGGGAAGAAAAGAAAAGAAAAAGTCAAGAGAAAAAGAAAGGGATCATTGTCAAATACATTCCCATATTAAAAAAAAAAAAAATCTTCTCTTGAACTTCTAGAAAAAGATGTTACAAAGTTGGTTAGAATGATGCAATGTGCTTTATAAGAGTTTTGAGAAGTTTTATTTGTATGATCTTATTATGTCTCTAAACTCTATGAACTCTTTGGAACCTTTGTGATATCTTTATCTTTTTGTTCTTTAACCACACTATAACCCTTTGGCCCCATTACAACCTTGAATAAAGACCTCTTGATTTATGAAGTTGTATGATCTAAATAGTGTAGAATAGGTGGACAAGCAAGCATATGGTAGAATTATTTTCATGAGATTGATTGAGTGTAAACACTTTACCACTACTTTAAAGAGTGAAAATCAAGAGAGTATCCCATGTGAGAAGTTGAGATTAAGTTTGAATATACACTATTTTGATTGAAATATGTTATGTTAATATTGGCTTAACTCAAACTGTTTACATTCAAGCAAGATTTTTTGTGAATTTCTTTAAGCTATTGATTAGTTTTTAAGACTTGTCCAATGATTATCTCTAATTTATATTGGAAGGATTAGTTATAATTATTATTTTTAGTTTTCTTATGTCTTCAATGTTTGTGGGTATCGTCCTAGTAAACCCTCACGAGACTAAACTCGTCCACTAGGGACACCTAGGGGTTTAAAGGCTTGTGTCACATGCTAAGTGCCACCGTGATTTCCTACGAAAATGGATTAGATTAGATTTTCTTATTTTATTTTTATTGAGTCGTTGCTAGGGACTAGCAACAATCTAAGTGTGGGGGTGTGATAACTCGTATAATTATATAGTTTTTAGTTATGTTTTATTATTGTTTTGTGTCAAATACGAGTTATTATTGCTTAGTCTAATTGTGTTTATGATATTTTATATTTTTATGTAATTTAGTGTTTTTCACGAGTTTCTTTGAGTGATTTCAGATTACTAGGTTAAATCAAGAATTAAGGGCAAATCCAATTCAGTTCCAGTTCCGACACCTTTTGCCATATCAGCTATATCTGGAGTTTCACTGAAGCAATAAGACTGAATTTTTGACAGTGCAAACTTAAGAGGCATATCTATCTTTTTCATGTTTTACACTTCTTGAAACGGAGTCGTTTTCCCTAGCGAAATCGACCATCAAGTTGGCTGATGTGCAATGACGTCTGTGCTGACATGTTTTGGTATTTTGACCATATCTTGCGATCCACATGAGCAAAGGATCTGATTCCAACGGCTATGGATCCGTAACTGATAGGGGTATAATTTTCTAGAAGACCATTTTATCAGATCGAGCCTCCAACATTGACAAAATCGACCGTAAAGCTGGCTGATCAGAATTGTCATACAATATGACGAAAATTGTTAGAAAAATGCACCCACCTATTATACCTACCTTTGAAATTTGTAAAGCTTGTCTCTTGTCATTTAGCCCTCCAAAATGTGTATAAATAGAGGGCCTTGGATGAGTATTGGGATACATTATACATTGGTAGGATATTAGCCATTGTAATAAAATTTTCTAAGTTTTCTTCTTCTTTCCTTTCTCTAGTTTTCTTTTTCTTTACTTATGTTTCTTACATTCCTTTTCATTTTATTCATATCTAGTATGTGTTGCTAATCATATTGTTGAGGTGATGAGGTGAAGCTTTTGGTAAATGTTAAGGTTAGTCTCTTAAACTTGAGCTAAAATGAATGATCATTTATAAACATTAGCATAGATAATATTTTCTTTTGGTTTAAAATCATATTTGCAAAGTAGAGATCTTGATTCGTTATTGACAAGGAAAATGGCACAGTAAATGCTTGATTTCATAACCTTGATTTGTTGTAGACATATACCTTGGCATAAGGAATGCTTGGACTCTTTTTATGAGTTTTGAGGACACCAAATGAACATAATATCATATGCTATGGACGTTGGACAATTTGGACTGAATTGCTAAACCTTCCGATTGGAACCTCCCTTATGTGTGGATTTCAATTGTGTAATAAAACAAGATTAATCTTAGCATAACACCAAGAGTGGATTCTCTAACCTCAATATCTTTTCTTATTGTTTTTTATATCTTGTTTAATTTCTTTTATGTTATTTTGTTTATTTTGTTCTCTAATATCTTGTTTACTTTCTTTGTTATTGATTCCCTAATATCTTGTTTATTTTCTTTTTCTTATATATTTATAAACATATACTTACTAATACGCTTCCTTGTGGTTCGACCTCGGACACCCGAGAATTTATTACTTGAACATAACTTGTACTTGAGTTTACAACTCTTAATTGAGTCTCCATCAGGTACCTTTCTCTGGTTGCATTGGTGAGGATCGTGAGGCACTGTGGACCTCAACATTACGTGATTCAGGGCTCCAATTCTGACTCTGAGAAGCCAAATATTCAAGTGCGACAACAATATCACCAATAAGTGGGCGAAAGTTGGCTTCTTCATTCAGACACATAGCAGTAATTGCAATTGCATAGTTCAAGCAACGGCAAGGATAACATCCTCGAATTAGAGGATCAACCAGTAGGCCAAACTTCTTCTGGTTTTTAAAAAACGGACGGGACTGCAACTCACAGAAAGAATAAAAAAAAAAAAAAAAATGAGAAAGACATCAGAATCTAGTGATAGAATATAAATTCAACTATTCATTGTTTTTTGGATAATTAAAAGTTTTATTTCAAAATCCAAACGAAGCAGATACAAGTCTGCTTCATAGAATAACAATTGGGAAACCCACAAAAATCTAACTATGATGCTGGTTTATGCCCCAATGTAAACAAAGAAAATTGTTTATATTCTACAGGTCTAAAGGGACTATGGCAGCAAGTTCAGATTAAAGGCAAAAAAGAAGCAATACAATCATTCTTCAAACCAGTAAATCATGTAAATTATATTAGCAAAGAGAGAACTTAAAAAATAGCCACCCAAAGCCCAGGTTGCAAGGGACAGCATGAGAGAAGACGAGGGAGGTGAAAAAGAAGGGAAATAAGTAAAGCTGAATCACACCAGTAAAACACAAAAGGGAAAAACATATATAAATAAATAAAAGGTTAACTTACCCATGAAACCAAGTTCTGCTCTCCATGCTTCTTATTAGTATCTATTGCCTTCCGTCCAGTTATCAACTCCAATAGCACCACACCAAAACTATATATGTCAGACTTAAGAGTTAATTTGCCACTCATGGCATACTCTGGGGCACAATATCCATATGTTCCCATCACTCTGGTTGAAACATGAGTATTGTCACCCACAGGGCCCAATTTTGCTAAGCCAAAATCTGAGAGTTTTGGGTTGAAATCATTATCCAGCAAAATATTTGCAGACTTCAGGTCACGATAAATGACAGGTGGATTTGCCTTGCAATGTAGATATTCGATTCCTCGAGCAGCACCGACAGCAATCTTTATGCGTTTATTCCAACTCAGAGGCTCTTGACCAGGTTCTAGATCTGAAAACAAATTTGATTGGTGGCACTTGAGATATGAGGAAGAGTTACAACATTCAGAAGAATGATTACTGTTTTAACATACAACCATCTGAAACAGTCACTTTACATACTAGAATAATCTGATTAACACTACATGAAATCATATGAATAAAATGGTACATGACCAAACATCCAAGTGAGAATACAATGGCATAAAACAAGGTAAAATACATCCCATTTGGTGCCAAAATTTTAAATATTTACATTCCCAAGTGCTAGGCATATTTAATAGTGAATATCAACACCACTCCAGCAAGCAAATGCACATAATTTATCAGCTCATTTAATGATGCTTGCATGATGCACAGCCGTGCAAAGCACAAATTCTAAGGCTATTATACCAGCTTTAGGTGTTATGCAATCTTGCTTCAACAATAAATATCAAAATTGGTTGTCGTTAATTCATCTAATAAGAGGGAAATTCATGGATCAAAAGGGTAAAATGCCTAAACAAATTATGGGCAATATTACACTTAAAACAATACCTAATGCCCAAGAATTAAATGAGAATTCAGGGAAGCAAAATTATTAGTTAATTTGAACTTCTCCTGACATAGCTCCCTCCAAAATCAACAGCAAAAACCTTACATGAAAAGTAGAATTCTGCATTATTGAAGTACACCAAACATAACGAGGGACGCTAGTAAGGGAAACAATAGAAAATGTGGAAGTAAAAGGATTACATGTTCAATAGAATTCTGCACTTAATATAAATTACCAAAAAGATGATCTTCCAAACTGCCCATTGGCATGTATTCATAAACCAAGAGCCTCTGATCTCCGGCAGTGCAATAACCAATCAAGGTGACCAGATTAACATGGTGTAACAGGCTCAGCATAAGAACCTCAACAATGAATTCCTGATAACCCTGAAGACCGTCATGATTAAGTTGTTTAACCGCAACAATCTGGTTACAAAAATCAAATGATCCAACTCAACTTTAAAAGTTATATAATAGGTAAATAGACAACAGAGTTTGGAAATATGCCATTGCAAAGAGATACATAGAATTTGAATTTTATACAATTTAAATAATCAAGGCAGACAAAGATAAGCAAAGTGAAAAGCAGCAACTTGCCTCCCCTGTTTCCAATCGACCTTTGAAAACTCTTCCAAATCCTCCTTCCCCAAGCAAATTGGATTCTCTAAAATTCCTTGTTGCTCTTGCCAACTCTCGAAATGTGAAACTACGTGCCCCACTGCCTTTGGAGCCTTTTCCTTGATCACTTCCCTTCTTATGCTCTGTACCAAAATTTCAAAAAACATAAACCAATAATGGGGTAAGGATTAGCATTTAGCACCAGCCAAGACAATCAAATTCACTGTAAAAAGAAAAGAATGAGAAGCGGGAAAATGAAAAAGAACCTGAGGAATCAGCGGATTGGCGAGAATTATTTCGACTTCCATTATCAATGTCGATCCTTATATCCTTAGAACGAGGATTTATGCAAGGAAAACAATTCATCCTCTTTCGGCTTAATCCCCACAATTATTGCAATTAAAAAAACCAAATTTGAACACTCGCAAACAACGCCGATTAGAATTTATCAACCAAAATCTCCCATTGTTTCTTTCCTTAAACCAAATCCACCTTTCTACATGTAAAAGAAAGTTTTTTTTTTTTTTTAAAGGAAAAAATGAGAAGCACTCCTAACCCTAGCTGCAGAGGAAAGAAGAGAGAAGAAACTGTCTTCTCTTTTCTCTTCTTCTCTTCTCTTCTCTCCAAACAAAGGACCAGCTCTTGGCGCAGCCTAGTGCCTTTCAGATCTTAATCAGCCTAACGCGAAGCAATAACTGAAATCTCTGTATGAAACGGACAAAAAAAAAGACTGACCCCGAAAATTCAACCAACAATTAAAAAAACAAAATATCTTGCAAATCACGAAAATTAAGAGAACGTAAACCAAATAAAAATGTTAATAATGGAAGTGGAAGAAGAAAATTACAACTACTACAGGTTTTTTACAAGAGAAGAGAAAAGAGATTAGAACAGTGGAAGGGTAAAAGAGAGAAAAGAAGACCGTGGAGTATTGTAATAATGTGCCAAATTTAGTGAGAGAGAGAAATTAAGCGCAAACAATAATGAAGTTGCCTTGCCTTTGTTTGCTCCTTTAATTTTAACTAATTTCTTCGGGAAAAGGAAAGAAAAGAAAATGAGTTGGAGAGAGAGAGAGAGGGCCTGTTTTGTTTGGTTTTTTGATGGGGTTTTTTTGGCATTAAAGTTGCTGCATGAACTGCATGATTGTTGCAGGTCGCTCTCCATCACTCTCACTCTCTTCTCTCCTCTTCTATTTCCACATTTAAACGTTGCGCTCTCGTCTCTCGAGGCGTGGGTGGCCCGTGGCTGGCTGGCCTGGCTGCTCTTCTTTTACCGTTTTGCCCTTCATCCCCTCCCCTTCTTACGGCATTTGACACTCCTTTCATTTTCATTGCCCCTGATGGGAACGACCGTTTGATGGGGGATAAGCGTTTTGCAATTAGCAGATGGCCCTGATTCCTTAAACCACCAGGACCCACTTGGGTCCCGCATGATGGACCCCTTTGTCTTATTAATTGACAAATTTCGGACATATCAAACGGAGCATTTTGTGGGGGTTTGAAAGGAGCAGATTGTCCCTGTCTGAATGTCTCGGTCTTTGGTCTTTGGCTTTAGATTGGGTTTGTGAGTTTTAAAAAACTTCAGAAACTCAAAACTTGTGTTAGAAAAATAGTGCATCATCTCATGTCATGTCCATGTGATGTTTCTAAATGATGAGAAAAAATGTCTCCATGTATTAGTATCCAATCTCACTCAAACTCACATTGGAATTTGCTGATTTTAGTTCTCAACCTTTTTTTTTTTTAAAAGAAGGATTATTTTATATTAGTATTTCTTTTTCAAATCCAATTAACTCCTCCTATTTAGCATCATTAATGGAACTTTCTTTTTTAATTTTTTTTCACTTTGAAAAAATAAATTATATTATTAATGGAACTAAATAAGACTAAAATCTCTTCCCCAAAAAGGAGAAAACAAATGTAATCACTAGGTCGGTGGATTTATAAAATAAATAAATAAATAAATAATGATAAAAAGGAAGGAGGATTTATGACGTCAGTATGCAGAAGCGAGACCGAGGGATGAAGAGCTGAAAAAACAAAAGCAAGACAAAGGCAACAGATCTCCTCTCAAAAGGCCTAAAAGACAAGTCCAAACCCATTGAGTTGTTAAGTTTCTATTGCCCCATTTGGTAATCAAATCAAAGACGTTTAGATGGAGCACTTGTACAGTCCCTACGAATTGATTCCTTTTGTTATTTAATCATTTGTATATTTGTATTCGAGAATCCCAGTCCAACACCTATGTTTTGCATTGCTTTTCCAATTTCCATGTATACAATATAATATGGATTTACCCCTCCAGTATTTATTTAAAGTGCATTTGTAGCAAACGTAAATTCTCTATCTTAGATTGACTAAAGGTAACAAAAATTTGACATTCATGATTCATGAAATGAATGATAAATAGTAGTAGCATTAGTAGTAGTATAACTTTTGGTAACAATATTCATGTTCTTGTTTTCAACTAAACAACTCAAAATATCACAAGAAGTCCGATGTGACATATAAATCTGTAATTTTTTAACCTTATGAAAAAAATCTGATATATCAATCTGTACAAAATCTTCCCTACAGTCCGATCTTATGACTTCTTGAGGAACTGCTAGTCAATGGACCTTCCAATGAATAATGTGGTAAATTCGACTCAATCTTTTATCATTCATATACAGGCGAAGACCTAATACTGCAATTACCTTATGTCAAATCATATGGAAATAATGCTGCCTAATTATCAGAGTTGCAATGCTAAATCAGGGTGCTGGGGTGAACCAATTGGCACATTAGAACTAGGTGAACCCGGTGCCAGGAATCTCACATTAAGATCAGGGGGAAATGGAAGGAAATCTTGTTCACTATAGGATTTCCGCTGAAGCCCAACATTAGTTGCCGCATGTGACACCATTTCAGGGCCCACAGCCATTGCATTTCCAGAATGTAAAGCAATTGAACTATCTGCCAACTTAGTCTCTTTTGGAAGAAGATCACTTAAAGGCATTGGGCACATGGTGGAGCTGCTACCTGAAACCATGACATGTGTTTGAGAAGGCACTGAAGTCTTTTCAGACAAGGAATTTACAAGCTGTGTTACCAATCCCGTTTGAGAGGAATAACCAATCCCAAACCCACCAATAGAACCATTGATACCCGAGTGCAGTAAAGGTCTTTGCTGAAACTGATGAGAAGGTGCAGAATTCAAGTCATTTTGAGAACTTAGACCTCTGACTGTTTCTGTGTCTTCTCTACCTTGCACAGGAATTCTACTTGCAGCAATGGAGTTTGAATCAGAAGTAGCTGAAGATAAAAGTCTGCTAGAATGGTTATCAGATAGAGAATTTAAACATCTTTGCCTATCAGAAAACAAAAATTGCGGCTGCTCAATCGTCCTGTTTTCTCCTACCCATCCAGGACCAAACTTCAGTCCACTAGGCAAAACACTTTCAATTTTCCTTGAAGCAATTTTCCAAACAACAGGTCCAAGATCTGCAGCAAAACGTGCCAAGCTTGTAGCATAACCATTTTCTGCACTCAAACCAACCTGATACACATTGGAAAGGGGAAAAAAAACATTACCACTTACCAATGGGTAAAAACTTTACAATTGACACAGAAAATAAAATTGAGGGAGATAAAATAACATTAGTCAATGTGATTGCCATAATTATATAAGGGATCGAGCATTCTATTCTGCCCATGATCCGGATTGTTTTCTATTTTTCTTTATAAACACTAGTTGTATGTCAGAATATTCAAACACCCTTTTGGCTAGATATATATAAACATATAATTGGATCAAATTGCCTGCACAAATCTACCTATACTTACACCAGAACTTTTTATGCAATTTATTATACACAAAAGTAATTTTAGGATTCCTTTATCCGTGCTTTGATGAATTTAAGGTCAATCAGACATTCCATCTAATACAACTCACTGATTAATCTTTTTACTAAGGCATTAATGACCATTATTTCCAGCATACACACATAAAACACACCGGAATTAGTTGCTTCAATTCTCCATCCAAGGTGGAAAAGATAGGTTGCTCATGTCCAGAAGTCAATGAATGGTTGTAGGTGTTACGCCTATTCTCATCTACTGCAAAATGTTTCATCCCATACTTCATCACAGCCTTCACAACAGAAGCTGCAAAATGAAAGGAAAATAGCTCAATAGGAATATAAAAAATATGTAGTAAATAAGATTTCACTTTAAAAAAGTTAAGAATCAAGGATATATATAAAAAGTCAGACTATTAAATACCAAACCTGGAAATTCATTCTCCCATTCAGACGAACAACTGGCATAAGTTTCTTTGCTAGGAGAACCCCAGTAGGGCCTGGTTAATGTATCAGCAGGCCGTAGCTTGTGTGAACTAGGTCCTTTCCTCAAATTGTAAGTGTTTGAAAGGCTGGAAGCATCTGGTCCAGTAGCTAGAGTTGTATCTGAGGAAAACTCAGAACCAACACGGTCAAAAGACGACGACACCAATGACTTTTTGAGGCTCTTTCCAGGTGGCCTTCCTCTCCTCACAACTTTCGTTTGTGGTTCACCTTCATCACTCTCTTGCCTTAAATTCTCAAAGTCCTTTTTAGCTAGCTCTTGCATTGATCGTGCCTAACCAACCAGTCCAGATGTTTAAAATAACAGAAACCAGAGTATCATAACAAAGGAATTAATACAATTGAGACCTAGCCAAACCTGTCGAAAGTAAATCGTATCTGGTGCATTATACTGCATTGCATTCGAGCATATCAGAAAAACGTCTATCTGCATGAATCAAACTCACAGGTTTCAATTCCAGTCCTAGAAACATCAAGTATCAAGCGAGAAAAGCACATGCAGGAAACTAAATCCCCTAAAACAAAGTTTTGTTTCTACATGTTTGTGAAATCTAAAGACTATCTTCACTGGACGAGTCCAGAGCATTCATACTGACTTGAAAATCATTTCATTAGGATTTTCATCTTCTCAGTTAACCTCAAAAAGCAACTCAAAGCATATAAAGTTGTCTGCTAGGGAAGAGTACGCTGTTATGATCCCAAACTAAACAAAACAAGTTCTGCAATCAAATTCCACAAATCATTGGCAGCACCAATTAACTTCTATATCATATAAACTTTTAAAAAAATGCAAAAAGGCAAGTAGAACAATAATCCATCTTCGCAAACCAAATTAAAGAGTCTTTCAGACTTAACAGACCAAAATGCTATCCCACAATGATTAAAATGAAGAACAAAAACATCATAGTCAACATCACTACAGTAATCTCAAAAGGCATAGCATGCCTCCTATACTACAAGGACTTGCTTGATTGGCAGCAAAAACTTGACTCCACGTATACAATATTTCTATGAAACACACAAATCAACCAGATAAATCCAGAAAATATCAACAAAAACTTAATCATCATTGAAGATAATGCAGTCAAACAACTTAATCAGCCTTTCCTCTCCACCTTGTCCCAGGGTAGAGAGACAGATGAACATTGTATCCATATTAGCTAAGAGAAGGCTTGCAAAACAAACCTCAAATTGTTCCAAGGTTGTATAAGCTCCCCCATCAAGTTTTTTCCTGACTGTCAAAAAGTCCATTTCGTGTGCAATAATGTCATGGTAATCAGGAAGCTGTATCAAGATCAATCCAACATTATCTCATGAACTGGGATTTCACTTTTCAGTAATCTACATTTATGCAAGAATGAAAAAGGAAATGCACCTCTTCGGGATCCACTGGCTCGGAGAAAACCCCGTAAGTGTCCTTCCTGCAAGTAGATTAAGCAAAAACAATCAAAACCCAATAAAAAGAAGACAGGATAAGAAAAAGAAAAACCGAATGAACCAAAAATAACACATACTTTTGAAGCCTGTCAAGAATGAACACCAACAACTTTTTGTCTGGCAAAGGTGTCGTGGGGCCAGACTCCACCAGTGACCCTGTCCACATATAAATGACATAAAATTAATTTAATTACCAAAAGCCAACACTTTTTTTAAGAATTCCCAGAAATGCCTTTTCATGAACACCGAGATTGATCTATACCATGACGAGTATCTGTCGCTTTCGATACCTTTTCTCCCTGCAAACAAGATAAACTCTCTTATCAATTACAGACATATATATTTATATATTTATTTAACTCCCAAAATTAAAAATTAAAAACTATTGCTAGAGATATTTGCCTTGGATATTGAAGAATCAGTGAGGAAAGTTACAGTAAAAAGCTACAACAACGCAAAGCAAGTACAAGAGAAAAAACAAAAACTTTGAATTATTATTATTATTATTATTAAAGAAAAGAAAAGACAAATTGAAGTTGAAGCTTTTCAGACATGATGGTCTGTGCATCTATTATTTTGCACATAAATAAAGGTTAGATTAAATACAAAACAATAAATAATAAAATAATAACAGAAAATTCGTAAATCAGGAAAGAAAGAAAGAAAAACTGTGTTCAACACAACTTCAAGTTTTCCAAAAATCAACAAATTAAAATAAATATCCAATAACAAAAAAAAAAAGCACATGACTTAGTCAAACTCGTCCATTCATCTCCGTTTGAAACTTACAATCATAAAAATTCAATTGGCGCGCGAAATCCAAAAGTTCAATTTCAAATAAATAAACTAATAAAATAAGACAAATCCAAACAAAGTAGAATAAAATCTCCTGTTTCAAAAAACATCACTTGCAAAAACCCATGAAAAGCTATTTCGACGCCCAAAAATATATATTAATGGATAATTAATCACCATTTGATCAGATCCAGGACTGAGGGTGGTAAGTTTGCAACGCTTGAGTGACGCCTCTGGATCGTCACCATCCACATTCGAATCGGATCCATAGGAGGCCGAATTGGGCGCCGAAGGAATAGGATAATGCTGATGATTACGAGAAGAATTGAAGCCAAGCAATAGCTTATGCTTCTTCTGTTGGCGCTCGTCATCATCATCGTCTCCTCCGGCAATCAAGCCGGGCACTGGGGAGCCACCGGTGAAATTGGGTTCCCGGCGAGTGGATCGGCGGTTCGAATTGATAGAAGAATTAGGGTTTATGAGATTAGGTGTTTTTTGTAGAAGCGATTGCTGTTGCTGTTGCTGCTCCTGCTCCTGCTCCTGCAGTAGTTGTTGTTTGAGAGAGCGTTTTTGGAGTTCTAAGAGAGAGGGTCTTCCCTTCTTCTTCTTCTTCCTCGTCATTGTCTCTGCTGCTATCTCACCTTCCATTACTTTTTTCTTTTCTCTAAACAGCCTTTGAATTTTCTTTTCTTTATTATTTCTTTTATTCTTTTTTAAAGGGAATAGTGGGGATGGGGTCGGTACGTGCGAATCGCGGGGAGAGGATGCCAGCGTGGAGGGAAAGTCACGTGAAATGGATGGAGACAATTTTAAAAGATTTATCACAGACAAGAATGCAATGCAGGAGATAGTTGTTTTATTTCATGGTAAAATTAGAGAATAAAAGAATATTATGTAGATAGATAAATAATCTTAGACTAAAGTCCTTCACTATTGAAAGAGGATGCTAATCCGTTGATACTTTTATAACTAAAAAAAAGTTGGCAAAAAAACACTCATAAATGGGTCAGACTCCTCTTTTTTAACTTTTCAATCTATTATTTTTTAATATATTTTTAATTATCATTCATATATATATATATAACTTTTATCATTAATTAATTAATTAAATCGTACACATATAAATAATAATGATAAATGTAATTCAAAATAATGAACTAGTTTTCTCTCTCTCTATATATATATATTATAATATGGCAAGAAAACGGTATGACATGATATGCGCTGATGGATGAGAAGATGCAATCCTTTTTTGTTTTAACCGTTCGTTTATGGAATGAAACTTGGGTAGCACAAATGGACGTTTACATGTTTCAATGTCTAACAGGAATTTCTTCAAACAGTTTCTCTGCGCCTGACAACTTGTTTTGGATATCTGTCACTTGGACTTAGAGTCGAAACGAAGGAAACTATCAGGAAAGTCGCAAATCATTTAGTTTTACCTTTTAAACTATATAGTATTCATTTGGCTGTCTTATAGCAGGTAGTAAGGTAATCATATGGATATACTATTATTATATGCTAATCCTACTTTCTCATTTCCAGGTAATGTCCCCAAAAGAGAAAACTCAGACAACAAATAATTAGCGCCATCTGAATATCATTAAAATCATAAATTATCAAGCATCTTATTATGTACAATCCCTTCCTTCCTTTTTTCCCAACACCTAACAACCATCTTCTCATCCCCATGCCCAAGAAAAGAAAAGAAAAGAAACTATAGTACCTAACTAGCCAACAAATTTTAATATGCTGAGTCCTCAGAACTATACATCATCTGCAATAAAAATTCCTTGCGCTCCTCAGCTGGGCAACCAAACAAGGCTCTCACCCTCCCTGCATTTTCAATAAGGAAAGTGTAAGCCTTATAGCGCAACTGTGTATTAACACCTATGTTCACTAATTCTGCAAAAACTTCCTGCTCCGAGTAAACACGTGGTCGTCCTCTCTCAGCTATAATATTCCCCTCCCTAATTGCATCTGCAACATCTTTAATTGCTTCCCTTATGCTTTTAAACTCCCTCTCAAATGCTTCAACTCTTGGAGCCTTGCGTTTTTTCCCTTTCAATGATGTTGCAGACTGGGATGGTGCTTGAGAATCAACTTGGCTCGCATCATTCATGTCATTATCCTCCATGCTCAGACCAACTACATCTTGCAAAGGAATACCATCAAACAGTCCTCCGCCAATTGAGCTGGCCAATTGACCCCCTTTTGCTCCATCCCTCTTTTCTCTATCTTTAGCAAAAAGCATCAACAACTTATCATAATTAGCAATTCTTGTAGTCATCCATTTTTTTGCATCAGGTTTTGACTGAGAAACAAGAGAACACAACAGAAGCTGGAAATTATGTCCATTAATATAACCATGCACATAAGGCAGATAATTTGAACAAGAATATTTTACCAACCTTTGCTAGTGCTTTCCATAATTCAGGCTTAGCAGTCCACATTTTAGTGTCTGGACTCCAAGCAAAACCACTTCTGCCCTTGAAAAGGTCATAACACTCGTAAAAATTATGCTTCAGAGTTTTTATACGATTTTTCAGGTGACCTTTCTCAATTGGCATCCCAATCTTTTCATGCAATTCATTCACCATATTCTCATATGCCATTGTAGTGAAAACCTTATCAACCCTGTTTCCCAAGCTCTGTTGGTGCAAGAGCGCATCAATGAGGACATCATCCATTGGCTGTGTCCACTTCAACACATCCCTTTTATTCACATTAATATTCTTAGATTTACCCATTATTCTTACCTGCATTATCAATAAGATATTAGCAATGATAGCGATTGAAAGCGTTATGCTCACCTAAAGATTGGACAGACTCAACTATAACCAGGTACTTTAAAGCGATTAAGAACAGTCATTCAGTTTAAATATTTCACTAAATAAATAAAACACCATAAAAAATAGCATCTGGAGGAAGCATGCGAATTGACAAAAAAGAATGAACCACATGGCTATTCACGTAGCTTACTTTCCCTTTAACAGAAACTGAAGTGCACCCTAGAAATGGGCACTTCCTAAATGTGTATTCTGTATTTTTGCAATCAACCTTTTTGTTCATGAATGGCTTTCATCCTTTACACCTTTCAGTGACTCTAAATATAGTAATAACCATTACAGAGTAAATGGTAGCACTGGCACACATGCACTTTATATAGCCCAAGTTGAACAATGGTCATTTGTATCTTCATTGACAACTTCATTCCCCAATCTATGCACCAGTGATGTTAAGGCGCTCGCATAGGCGCGCCTAGGCGCCCAGGCGAGGCGCCAGAACAGGAAAACGCCTCAGAGATGTTAAGGCGAGGCCATTTGACTCAGGCGTTCGCTTTTGGAGCTTTTTGTCGCAATTTGTTGGACACCCAGGCGCCAGAGAAGCGCGCCTCAGTAAATCTCCAAGTGTTTTTATTTTTTTAAATTCTAAAAGTCAACTTACCATATTCAATCTCAAGTCTCTGTCAAAAACAAACCCCAGCCACCAATATTTTTAGGTTAAAACAACGATTGGAAGCCATCAAAGACTTTCAACTCAATTCTACTATTGGTTTTTCACTTTTGATTACAGAGTACAACTAAGGTACGTTTGGATTTTTACTTTTTTTTCTTCTTTTGCTCTACTCTCTACTCCCTTTTCTTATTCTTTTTTTTTTTCTTTCTAAAACCAGACTTATTTGGTCAGTTTCTGTTTTCAGAAACAGACCAAACATTGCCCTGTTTCTGAACACAGAAACAGGGCAATCGTTGCCCTGTTTCTGAACACAGAATCAGGGCAGACGTTGCCCTGTTTCTTTGTTCAGAAACAGGGCAATCGTTGCCTCTGTTTCTGACTCGTTTCTGACTCTGTTTCTTTGCTTCTTTTTTTTTTTTTTTTTATATATAAAAAATATAATACGTAAATTTTATTTTATATATTATATATATTTATATATATGCGCCTTAATTTGCTCGGGCTAGCGCTTTTTTTGCGCCTTGCGCCTCAGGCTATGTAGAGGTCTTAGCGCCTAGAGTGCGCGTAGCGCCCTTGACAACACTGCTATGCACTAAGCATTATCTATCAAAAGAGGATACATACTACTGGAGAAAATAATTAAACATACACTAAAAAAAAATGAGTAACCTACCTCTAAAAAAAAGTGTTTAACCTAGCAACTTTTCATATTATTATTTGATGAATCAATTACATTCGTAAACTCATATCAGGGTAAACATATATATATAAAAAAAAGCTTCTCTTATACGGATACAGGGTCATCTTTTATTTTCCTTTAGAAAAAGCGAGCCATGGGTTCAGGTTTTGCACACCAAGGAACACTTAATGCAGAAAGCAGATCAAAGAATAAATTTCTTTTAAAAAGAAGAAAACAAAAGACTAGAAAGACAAAAGGAAATGTTCTAATTGAAATATGAGGTGCAATGAAAAGTGCATCAGCACATATACTTCTCAACAGGAACTTACCTGAAGTTCAGAGATCAAGTGTAAGCATCATGTGCCCTAACTTTGCACCACAATTTAAAAGTCATAACAACATTTTACATGGATTCAATTATCTCCCCTCTTCCCACCACCAAAAACTAAATGAAAAAAGTCCCAAAATAATCATGACAATCAAAAGATTGCATTACTGCTTTTTCATAATGAGACGATAAATCAAAACTGAAAGCACAAATCTAGATCTCTGAGAAAGACTGACCAATTATATGGTTAGATTTTAAGAAGGGTACTTTAATAAACAGCCACGGTTCACCGTGGGCACTATTGAATCACTGCATTGTAATTTCTTTTCTCTCAATCTTTCTAGTCAGAATATAAACAACTATCAACTCTTTAGCAGTTATAGGTTTCTCCAATTGTTATAATATATAAAAGAACCCTAAACGTAGACATTAATTTATTGAGAGCAAATGGAATTTTAACAAACCCTAATTCCGAAATCGCAGTTAGTGAGGGTCACGTAATAATAATAGACAAAAACAGATTCAGTAATAAAGAAAATAAGAGCATAACGAAAACAAAGAATTAATGGAAGAAAAGAAACCTGTTAAGGAGAGGGCGAGCTGGTCTTCGTCTTCGACTTCATCGATTGGAAATTGAAGCCGGGCAGGGCAGAGGCTGAGGGCACTCAGTGGAAACCGGTAAATCCACTTAACTAACATAACATTACGGGCCTTTCTATTAAAATTATAATATATATTATGGGCCTTATATGCTATTGTTCTCTTAAGCCGGCCCATTTTTTCAACCTATTTTGAAGATTTTGTCTTGTTAGTAAAATATCCAAAAATAACGAAAACCAAAATACAACAACAAAAAAGAACTTTTTAATAGTAATAATTTATAGGGTAAGTTCTGACAAATTACATATAGTTATCATATTTGTATGTAAATTTTTTTTTACATATAAACATTACAAATTACATATAAACATGACAAATATGTCATGTATTTATGTAATTTTTTACATATATATATATATATATACATTTTACATATAAATATGATACAAATTACATATAAATATGATAAATTACATATGTAATAGACTATACATGAAACTCATTTTAAGGAGCTTTCTTTATAATTTTTCTAATAATTGATAATAAAATACCAGTACAACAAACTGAGATTTATTCTATCCTTTTTTTATTATTATTGCTGCAGTGAAGTTAGGTTGGTTGAAGAAGCAGCCTGTACTTTCGTAGTTTATCCCAAAAATAATTTTGAGAGTTCCTATTTTTCTGATAGTGAATGAGATCAAAATTGACCGAACAGTAGCATCTACCTTTGTTAATTCACTTAGATTCCATGCTTGGAATTCTTGAAAACGAAACTTTCTTCTATCCTTTTTTTTTTGGGTAAGGTCTTAAATTCAATTGTTACACGTTAATCGTCAAGCTCTTATTACTTAGTTTGTTTTGACTAAATATTCAGTTTGAATACTACCAAGTATTATTTATTATGTATCATTAAAAATGTTTATTGACCTTCAAGAAACATGATTTTCTTAAAGCTTTTTTTTTTCCTTTCTGAGTACGGAACATTCGAACACTTTATTTTATATTATTATAAAAGAACATTCACTTACACAAATAAATAACTTCGGCCTTTGACCAAATTCTAACTACAATTAAATAGTACAAAATAAAGAATAAATTCACTTTAACCTACTACAACGTCAATTACAAAATAAATATAAGTTATAAACACCTCAAACCATGTCAAAAACTCGTTTCAGAGCAGAAAATAGATTACAAACCTCTAGTTTGTAAGGGCTAACTTTCCCCACATTTGCAAGCCCATTAAAAAAAATTCATAAACCAATAGCCTAGGCATCCATCAAACAACCCCAATCGGGATAACAACTAAAACAATATATATATATATATATATATATATATATAGAGAGAGAGAGAGAGAGAGAGAGAGAAAGAGAGAGAGAGAGAGAGAGAGAGAGAGAGGGGAAAAGGTAATAATATAGAAAGGAAATCTGTATTCTACTTGACACAAATTACAGTTAGAACTTAAAAATATAAAAGCATGAATACTAGACTAGTAAACAAACCATCAAACAGAATTACAAATAAAATGAGTGTTAAATCTGGAAAACAAGGCAAACAACCCTACAAATTACAACAAGCAAGCTTGTCATATTGATTCACTATTATCATCTCAATTTATATCAAACGAATTAAACACAACAACAAACGAATCAGATGCAAAATAATAATACCACCGTGCTGCATATTATGATAGGCATAGGAAGGAAGGAAGGAAGTGTTATAGAAGAGGACTAATAAATTCTCTACATAGGATTTTTCTAAGCCATTCATCAGCTTTCTTTAAGTCAAAAGTACATTACATATAGCACCAAATCTCCCATCTACAACTATTAATTTCTCAAGGTTAAAAGAAACTAACAGGATTCAGAGGTACATTTTCCCTTTAGATGACATGACATAACATGTCCATCTAAAAAGAATTAACATAAAATGGAAACATCAAAAGCATTAACATGATAATAAGATTGATCAAACAACTATCACAAAAGCCTACATTCATTATGCTATTCTCCCTGGATCTTCCTACTCATCATCTTCTTCCTGCATTTAAAAAAAAAAAAAAGGAGAAAACCAATTCAACAAGGTCCACAATAACCACACAACATCAGTAACACAATAAAACTCAAATATTGCAACTGACCTCTCCGCTGCCTTCTTCATCATCATCTTCCTCATCCTCATCATTCACCTCAGACTCCAAATCTTCTTCTTTGGGACCCTCAACCTGGAATTCATCAAACAAGTTCATGAACTATTAGCAACCCAAACACAAACATTTTGCCCATTAAATGAACACCCTAAAAAAAATTAATTTTAAAAAATTAAAGGGAAATTACCTGTCTCTTATTGTAGGCTTTCATGGTCTTTTCATACTCAGCCTTTCGCTTCTCTGCCTTAGCTATATAAGGTGCTTTTTCCTAAATGTATTTATTTTAAATTAATCAGAAAATGGATTTGCGTGTATTGTTTTAAAGATTTTTAACGATGAACATAGCAAAATGCTTACAGCTTCAGACAAGCTCTTCCATTTATCTCCACCAGCTTTGCCAACCTAAATTTGACCACACAAGAGAAATAGAACAAAAATTTTAATTAAACTAAAAGGAAAGAAACATATGGCTTTAATAAAAAAATAAAAACTATTGCGCATATACTCACAGCAGCAACGGATTTGTTTTTAGGGTGATCCTTCTTGTATTGCTCACGGAAGTCCTCCCTAAATTCAAGAAATCAAAATTACCGAATAAGATAAGAATATGAAAAAAAAAAATCAACGGAATCATTCCTCGAAGCTGAATTTTGCTTTGACCATATGAAGAATCATTCAATTCACCTCTCCAATTGTGGTTTTTAATAAAATAAAGAAAAGCCGACAAATACAGAAGAGAATCGTGAATGATTACATGAAAACGAAGAAGGCACTAGCAGGCCTCTTTGGCTTGTTTGGATCCTTAGCTGCCTTCCCCGATTTCTTTCCAGCTTTCTCGGTTGATTTTTTGTTCACGGAGAGCCTATCAACAAATCACAAAATAAAGTCAACCAATAAGAAACGTAAATCATCATCTAGATCTGAGATCTTAGAACACGCGATCTGAAGAAGCTAAAGAAACACGAAGGGAGAAGATGACAAAATCTTACCTGGCACTCTTAGTATCTGACTTCGATTTGCCTCCCTTCATGTTGAATCCTGCAATTAAGATCGAAAATCAATTAAAAATACCGTAGAAATCGATAGAAAAAGGGGAAATTCGTGGGAAAGCGATGAAAATCGACGGGAAATACCTGGTTGGTGAGCTAGGGTTAGGGTTGAGAGAGAGAGAAAGGGAAAATAAAAAAGAAGAGAGAAGGGGGAAAGATATTAGATATGTGAGGGAGAGAGGGGTGGGTTGAGAACTTGAGAAGCCGAAAGGCGGAGATATTAAGTTGCAAATTAAAATTCAATTGCGCACGAAATGAAAATTGGGGGGTTTAGGCGGGATTTGGAAATTTATGTCACGTCAGCGATCTGTGTGCTTTTATTATAATTATAATTATTAATTGCCTTTGCCTTTCTTTGTGTGTTTCTCCCTTTTATTATTATTTATACTTTTGTCATTTGTGTTTCCTTTGGTTGTACTTTTTGTTGTTTTGTTTTATGGTTTCCTATATTTTTGTTGGCGTGTTAATGTATGTATGCCTGGGTTTGGCATTGGGCTGCCTAAATGATTGAGATTTTATTTAATTTGGGTTTCCTTACTCCATTTAGTACAACAACAACACCCTTTTTATTGGGTTGAAGTCAGTGCTTGATTGATGTTTGTAGCCATCGACTTTCATCATGTGGCCGGATGATGAGTTAAAGGTGTTTCTGTATATAATACTTATTTCACGTGATTTTGAAGTATATGTCTGTCAGTGAATAAATTAAGAAGCATGCATGAGAAAATGGCTGACTCTTATCTTTGTGGATGAATAATCAATTTCTTCATGTAAAATAAGAGTACAAGACAACAGAAGCTGATTTTATTCTGTCAGTCAGTAGCATTTATATTTGTTAAACATCTTTTCCCGCAAATTGTTTTGTCTAAAATTCTCTGTCAATAATTCCGACCATTCAATACTAAATTAAGACTGAAGAAAGTATCTAACTAATTGGACAATTTTCCCCCTATTCTTTGCCTAATTACATTGTGGTTATAAAACTACAATGCTTAGTTTTTCACTTTTGCTTGTATTAATTGACTTAATTTGCTCAGACTATTTGGCCTATCGAAGAGTCTTGGTAGCTTTCTTGTATGCGTAATCCAAATAGATTGTATATGGTATTTACGTTAAATGATTTACGACTTCTTTAGTATAAAGTGCGTGAGTGTTAATTTCTCATTGCTGCTTTATTGATTTTTCTGTGGTTCAGGTATAAGGTTGAGAACTCTCTTCTGTGATCCAATAGCGGCCTCTATTGGCCACAACCTCACTGCCAGTGCCAGACAGCGCTGGACTCCAACAGCATTGCAGCTTCAAATTCTGGAGAGTATATACGACCGAGGAAATGGGGCTCCGAGCAAACAAAAAATCAAAGAGATAACAGATGAACTGGTACAACATGGTCAAATTTCAGAAACAAATGTCTATAATTGGTTTCAGAACCGGCGTGCTCATTCAAAAAGAAAGCTACAGGCCGCTGGTTCAGTCAATGCAGAACCAGAAGCAGAAGCGGATGCAGAAGGTGTGGCTACAAAAGAGAAAAGGACGAAACCAGAAAGTCTGGAGTTCATTGACAACTCTGCACAAGGGGTTGAAAGCTTCTATTTCCAAAACTCTGATACAGGTAGGTACTAAAATGATTATTGTTTTGAATACTTAATTATAGTAGTTTTGGCAAGATGAAGCAGTTGGTTTTGGATCAAACTATGTACTTACGGCAGTTTTTTTTTCTTTTTTTGTGAGAGTAGGGATTGATCATCTGATTGGTAAAGTGGAATATTCAGGAGGCTATGATCCTTATAATAATCTAGTTGAACAATTTGGCTTGCTTGGATGATGCATTGGTGATTTCTTGTCATGCTAGGACAGAACCTGTTGGAATCTATTTAGGGAGGCCCTTTGACTTTGAGAAAGAAGTACTATGACTGCAGATAATCTCAAGAATCTCAACTTAATCTAAGTTTTTTTTTTTTTTTTTTGCGTGATTATATTATTCTTTAGTTAAGCAAGGGTAAGTTGTGATCCATTTAGGAGTTCCATGCTGATTTCACCTAATGACATGGTTGATATACATAGTTATGTTTGGTTTTTTTTGGGGGGGCTTTTCCCCTTCTCTTAGTAAGTCTTTAAACTAACCGGGAGCAATAAAAATAAAAATATTAGGTTTTTGAGTGCAGGAAATGAGCTACATTTTAGCTTTCCTAGTGTGTAATTACATATTTGTTGGTTAGACGCACATGAAAATTTATCGAAGGAAGGATTATAAGCAGCTAGAAATGCTATAGTATTCATGGTCCATCTTCCTTTTATACATAATTAATGTAGTAGTAAAGAATGATTCTGCATCCTCTCACAAATGTATAGAAGTACTAGTAATAAAATGATTATGCAATTACATTACATGAAGTACAAACTACATTACTATATTTACATAACATAACCAACAAATCCTCCTTACAAAGTCATTAAACCATGTCGCTAGTTTAGTTTAGTTTAGAAGTACATCCTTACAAAAAAATATGCAAGTCACATCAATCCATTCTGGATCTGGAACAACAAAATTGATGAGAGCAAAACTAAAACACAAAAAATGTACTATCAAACAGCTTGCTTATCAACAGACAGCAACCTCAGCTTCATAAATTAGACACTTTATGAAGTCCATAAATGTGCATCTTGCAAGAACCCACATCTCATCACGCGACACTTTACCAAAAAAATTTTAGTATGGCAAAAGTATGTTAAGGCAAATGACATGTTTATGCCTAACACTATCTCTTGGAAAGTTTTAGCTGCAATGTAATAAACATAAAATGTTAGGTTTTAGAATGGACAGAATAGAATGTCTTTGTGATTAAAAGCTCAAAGCATTTCTTTGTTTCTAGGTCTAACCTTTGATTTTGTAGTCCTCCATCCTCCCAAGCCTGGCTGCTTAGGGGAATATGCAAACTTATCAATGGAATTTAAAATGACAGTCTTGTCCGTGCTTGAGCCATTAACCTGTAACGAATCCTATAACAATGTGTTAATGTTACTATTTTTCATAAATAAGACAGCAATAAACAACTTTCATCACTGAAAATAACCTTCTGTTAAATCCTATAATCCTATGGAACGATTTTAGCAAGTTCCGTCGGAACCTTTTTAGCATTCAAAAGTTTTGTCAGCGCGTAATATAGGCCCTGAATTGGAAAGTTCTTTTGGAACGTATATCTAGGTCCCCCTCTGCATGAATGCTAAGTGAATAAAGGCAAAACTATAAAATTTCTGCATTTAAAAATCCTTAATTCTCAGTGTTATAACAAAAAGGGAAAGTTGTCTTAGTATCATGGCCTATCCGAAAAAGACAAGGTATCAATGGAAGAATCATTAGGCCCAGTATTACAACTTACCTTATCCTTTGCTGCCCCGTCCACTGCTGCTTCAGAATTTCTAATTATCACACAGTCAAAGTAAAGCATTATCTGCAGATGAAAAAGTAAGTTTCAGAAAAGCATTTTTAAAATATAAAAAAAAAGGAGTAAGACATTATTTGAAGAATCACAAAAAATGCAAAGTTCTGAGACATTAAGGTTTTAATAACCTACCTTGTTTAGCAACTGCACATTTTTTTCATCAGCTGCTTTGATTTGCACACCAAGACAATTGTTAGGGTTACTGCAGAAGGGGCAAAAGACCTTTTTGAATACACACCCATCATCTTCACGCCAAATGCCCTGTTCTCTGTCACCTTCAAGAGTTCCATTGCAGAGTCTTGGATCAACTGATGAAATGTCAGTTATTATAACTGGTACAGTTGGTAGCATATTTGAATCACAAGAAACGAATCTCTCTTTGAAAAGAGATAACAGGTAGACTTTTGATGACACAGTCAATGAGAAACTGAGATACAAATTATTTTCAGGGCGGCCTAAAGGACTTCTGCAGAGTAAACAGGAAATTTGTAATCTTTTATCCATAACAGGACAAGAGAAAATAGTATTGTCAGTTGCCAACGGCCGTGGAACATTTGACTCCTTGGGATAATCGTTTTCAGCTGAACCAGTTTCAAAACCAAATTCAATTCTGCGAGGCATATCTCCATTGGCTAGTCCCTCAAAACTCATAGAACCTGGAATTTGAGCAGGAGTATCACTGCCTTCTTCATCAACAAGGTTAATGAAAGTTGAACCTATGGATTTCCTCCTTTTTTGGATATAAGAACAAACACTAAGATTCAAAGGTGATTCTATTCTTGGTATCAGGCTGGGGGTGTTCTGATCGGCATCTTTTTCAGGGGTGAACATTGCCACAGATTCATGAATGGAAGGAACTTCATTCAGGCTTGTTGAAGACATTGGATGAAATAAAAATTGATCCGCAGACTTAGTTGAGGCCTGAATTATAGTTGAACCAGAGTTCCCATCCTTAGATAAGGAACCTGGACTAGCTACAGAGATACCAGCATCCACAAATGGTGTTTCCTTGACCATGAGTAAGTCTGGATCTTCATTGGAAATTGTCATAGATGAAGCCTCAAAACACCTGCAAGAAGATGCTTCCAAGCCAATAATACCAGTTTGATATCTCAAATTCTTAAAGAAAAACTAGTTATGTACTGTTAGATATAAGAAAGAATATCGAAAATAGTCCAAAAGCAAATGACCGAACAACACAAATCTCTAAAAAGATGCAGCCATATATTACTATATCATGATTCACCAGTCAAGTGGCATGCACAGGCATATAGTTTCCTATCATTACATTTCAGCTTCACAGTATATAATAAAGGTGTTGATCATTTACCCTGAATCTTTTGGAGAGTTGCATTCTAGATCAATATATTCTTTGAAGGTCTTCTTGTCCTTATCTGCTTGCACACTTGTCTTAACTGCAACATCACTTTGAGACTTCATTTGGGGAAAAGTGGCATCATATTTTGCCAAAGAAGGTAGTTGCTGTCCACAATGATTAGACTGGTTAAGTTTCAAAATTTTCTTTCTGGTAATCCTCAGCTTTGATCCATAGAATGGCATAATCCTCATTAGAGTTATTCAAGTTCAAGTTACAAACCTTGTTCTTGCCAACCAAGTCCTGCAAACAAGTGAAGCCAGAGAAAAAACCTTATTTAACACCATTCAACCACAGTCCACGCACAAGAAATTCGAACGGTTTAAAAGAAAGGAACTCAAAAGGGACCTTGACATCTTTGAAAAAGGATCTCAACTCGTCTAATGACTTCTCAAAACTTTCATACTTTCTAATGGATGGCCTAAGCCACTTTGAAATGTGTGCTCTATTCTTTTCATCCTGAAAACGCCAATCTGATCACAAAAGAAACATTTCCATTTAAATAAGCATTAAAAAGAAAGTGAAGATTACTATCCATTTTCATAATGTTATGAAGAATACTATCTCAAATGCAGCAAATGTCACAAGCCAAATTTTAATTAAATAATTAAATGGTATCAGACCGTTAAGTTGCTTAACTTTGGTAAGAAAGCAACTAATAGAAGACTCTGAGAAACCACAGCTATTAACTAATAGTAACATCTGCACATGTCTAGGAGCATTGCTTCATATATTTAACATACAAGTTTGATGCATCAGTACTATGAAGTAGAGCTGACAAAATTCTCCAGAATAAGAAATTGGGAATTCTCATAAGATAAAGATTTGTTTTCTTTGCCCTGCACAACTCATCCTTGCCAAAAAATGCACAAAGAGAAATCAGAAAACTGCTCTAGACTTAACCCAAAACCAAGTGGGTATATGATACGACATTTAATTATCCATGAAGTACCTATAACCAGATGCTAATGCATCTCACTTGAGGCAATGCAATAAAAAATCAATCACTACTCTGTTTCGTAAAACAGATTACCCTAGTCCACATCCTATCCTAGCCATCAACATTTTCAGGATTAGATCATTGCTCACTTCCAAATCTGCTCAGCTACCATGACAAATAGCTTTCTAGATGCATTTCTTGACTCAAGACTCGTTTTGAAAAGCCCTGGATGTATAAAACCCCAAGAAACTAGTGAACTAACACAAATTAATGGCACCATATACAGTTGCATCAGTAATTTGCTAAAGAAAAAAAAAACAATATATAAGAATGAAGAAATCTAACTCTTATAGACCAGTAGACATTTCTAAATTAGCTAGTTACATGTCCACAAAGACATTCCCTTTCTTTCTCTTTTCATTTGATAGTAATTTGTGTCATGTTAGCATCTGATATTCAGAAACTTGTGTAATAACTAAAACCTGGAAACATTTTCACACTCAAATTTAGGTTAAGATTGCCTTTTCAAAAAATAACAATAATAAATAAAGTAGAAAAGAAAACTTAACTCCTAGAAAGGAAAGAAAAATTTTATCCTTTAACAATATGCAAATCACAGGAAACCACATGGATAACCAAATTCAAATTCATTACCTAATAGGATGATGGCTCCATAATCATATTTATGACGTATACAGCGTCCTGCATAGTAAAAGGTAGTTATCAAATAATACCATCGAAGTACAGAAGTTTTTTTTTTTCAGGGGAGATTTAGGGAGAATATATGCTTAAATGACATAATCAACTATCTGTATATAACAAAAATATTGTGCAAATACTTGAACCTACTGTATTATCAAATCACCTAATAAACAGTACAGGAAGAATGAACAAATAAATAAATCTCAAGGTTGGAAATTTACAGGGCATACCAAGAGCTTGATTTAGAGCTCTGAAGGCTTGCTGGCAGTACCACTCACTTCCACTGAGAAGGTTTTTAGATGATTTGTAGTTATTATTATATTTCTTCTTTAATGCGATCTGATTATCATTTCTGCAAAGTGTATAGGAGTCAGAAATCAAGAAAAATGACTTATTTTAGTTTGAAAACATCATCAACGTGTGAGAGTACGTACACATTCGGAAAGGGAATGCCAACAACTATCTTAGATAGTCAAGAACTCACAATTACTTAACAATCATACAACGGAATACGCTTTTGTGCTTTTAAAGGCATAAGCAAACAGCAGATATTCAGAAGGAAAATGAACACATGTGATCAGTAGCCAGAAAGCACCAAGTTAATGACTGAAATATAAGAAAAGAGGTAGACCTGGCAATATTGGACACGACACGAACAAGACACGGTTAAAAATAACTAAAACACGACACGAAAAAGAAACACGGACACGACACGAATACACGAACATGTCAAAATTTATAAAACACAAATTATTAACACGTCAAAAATTATATAAATATAAAATACCTTAAACACAATTATGATACGAGAAAATACATAAACACGACACATATACACAAATTGACAGGTCTAAAAAGATTAAAATAGGGGGGCAAAAGGATACCACCACTCTAGCATTATCATCAGAAAAATCTATGCCTTCTGACACCTGCAAGGAAAATATAGGAATCAACTTTTAATGAAGCACATAAATGTATTTCCACCATTAAAAAGTGCCAAAAATAGTGTCAAGTAAGACATAAGACATTAAAAATTGTATTTCCAATAATTAGTCCAAAATAGGGACCAAATGACTAAGTCTATTGCAGAAATATAAAGTAGTGACAATTGGATTCACTGTCCCCAACTAGAACAAAGAAATCAACCATTTTTTAAAGAAAGAAAGTGGTTTCCTGACAGTCTAGATTTGATAAGGAAAAGAGCGATGTAAACCTTTCCTCGGAAAACTGCAAGAAAAGCAGCTCCTTCACGGTTAGTAACTTCTGTGGACTCAATCACATTGTCATCTGTTTTTTTCATCCTTCTCTTTCTCCCAAGAACAGGTTTCTTGCCTCGAGATACTGAATCATAATAACCTTTGAGAACAGTCTCAAATTCTTCCTGATTACCCCCTCTTGGCTCTGCACAGATACCACTAGATCAGATTTTCAATCCAATAAGAGATATCCAAGCACGAACAATATGAGTTATAAATGCTGAGCAAATCAGGCCATCTCCAACATCATTACAAACTATTACAAAGGGCCAGCTAAATATGCATTGAAACAAAGTTTTAAATAGCAATTTCTGACAAGAAAATTAAAGATTGCTCGACCACATTAGATCTAGGAAAGGGACAAAATATGTATTACCAACAAAAAGGGGCTTCCTTGCATTAAGTCGTGACCATTGGCCTGTGCTACGCCAACGATTGCAAAGTTTCTCCATCAGCTTGTAACTTGGGAAGAAAATCAGACAGCCACCTGGAACAATCTTGCAAATTTCTTCTAGGGATTTGCCAAGTGCATCCTTCAGAACGAAAATACAGATGTGCAAAAGTCAAATAATAATTAATTCTCTATCAAACAAAAAAATGCCACAAAATTCAATATACCTGGAAAGTATATTGATCTGCTGTTTTGAAACTTGCATCCAATCGATAATTACCTGGACCGTGGGAGATTATAGCAGACCATACCTGCAACAGAAAAGTTGATAACTCATAACAGAAACAACAGTGGAAATAAGAACCATAAGCATGAGGCAAATAAAATTGATACCTGGGATTTAACATCAATAACATGAGGAGCCTCCAAACAGTTTCCAAACTGAACTCCAAGTTCAGATGAGAAGGACTTCATTGGTGACAATGTCCTAGATTACAGAAAATTATTAATAAAATTACAAGTGGAAAAAACTATTTAGAAATGCATGTGAGCCCAAAGAAACCAGTAAATGGAAAGGACATAAGCATATATTTGAGAACCTTCCCTAAATTGCATCACAGTATCAGGCATCATAAATGGCAAGTTTCTTCTGAAAGGTTGGCACACTTATGGGATGACAGCATATATTATGTGTCAATCAGATATTACAAAGATACTTTCAGGAGAAGATATCCTTCCAGATAGGTAGCAGCGGTTAATTCCTTTTTTGCTTTGACTTAGCTAGTATAAACTTGCACTTGCTAGAAAATTTGGGACATGATATTAAAAGCTTGCACAAAGCTGAAAATACCTTTTTATGATGCAGAGAAGGTTCATTAATGCAAGGCCAGCAACTGAAATGTTCAAATAAGGACCATTCTTACCCAGATGTTAAAATGATTGATAATGAAAGATCAGCAATGTCTCTGAAAACAACCGCTGGGTTCAAGCACCACAAACTTAATGAACATGTCCAACTGTCAAAAGCATTTTCTGTACGCAAAACACTATCAATAACCTTTCTATTTTAATCAAAAGAACAGAAAATACAAAGGCAATAACAAAAACTGAGTTCTCTAGTGAAACCATTTAACTCTAACAGCAATGAAAGGGAACAAATAACAATAGAAACCAACAGCTAAATTGAAAACTTATGGTTATTATTATCTAAATTCTTTGTAAGCTACGAAACTTGACTATGACTTTAAGCTGCAAGACCAACATATCAACTATCTCATACACTAATATTAACATGGCTGAAATTTTCTCTGAAAGTTTACTCAAAGCATGAGAATGATACTGTCTACATGAAAATGACAGAATAAAAACATAGTAATAAACTCATTATCCACTTACTGTCATCTTTCTTAAGATATCGTTGTAGAGCAAGCTGATAATCAAATATGTGAGAACCATTTCTTGAGAAGAAATATGTCAGTGAAGAGAACAGCCCTGTAATGCATTTCTTGATGTAGTCAATACCAATATTAAGACTGCAGGGGTTTTTAATTAGCTTGGAGTATAAAAACATGAAGAAAAAAAAATATGTACCTTCCAAGGTTATCACAGACATGCCACTTAAATGAGGTACATCTGACTCTGTATCTGAAGCAGCTTTGATTGCCTTAATAAAATGTGGTTCATAATCAGTATAAAACAGTAAGAATCAAGACTCAAAATGTTGTTAAGTAAAGTACCTTTGTTGCACATTCTAGCAAGACAGGGAAGAATTGCTGTGAAATGTTAGCTTCTTGGAGTTGCCTTAATGCCTTGTCACCAGTCCATCTATAAGACATGATTATAGAAACATAAAAGAATGCAAATCAAATGCTAACAGGAACAAACATGAGAAAGACACTAACTTCAACTTACTTTAAAACTTTCTCAATCAATATTTGCAGGAACTAAGGTGAATACTGCCATAGTTCCATTGATTTCTTTATTATAAAAGAAAGCATAACATGTCATAAGAGGAAAAACATATATTATCCCCAAAACTGTTATATGAACATGGGTGTGTCTGCCATTTAAATAGTATAAAAATGAAAAATAAAAAACACTGGTTATGGGGGAGAACAGAGAAAAGAATAAATACAAAAAGGTTCCTATACACAAGAACACTAACTATACAAGAAAGTATATTATTACCAATCTAGTTTCAATGCAATTGCAGATATAATGCAATTTACAGAGTAAAACCAGCTTTTAAAAGCTCAGTTAGTTTCAAGACAGTGTCAGACCTTAGAGTAGATGTTAACAAGAATGTAAAGTGTGCTAAAAGAGAAAGATTAAAGGTATTTCGTTATATTTGCCAACATGACAGTCCCACGAAGAGAGATAAGGATAACCACAACAATGAAGAAGTTCTTTGCAAAACTTACGAGGAGAAGTAGTGCTGAAATTCATGCGTTTCTTCTAATTTGCTTTTCCTCTGCTCAATCCAGCTTATTAGGTTCTACACATCCACAACACCAATTATTGGAAACAAAAATTAACTAATGTAATGTCAGACCTCACTGTTGCACGATAAATGACTTTCCTTACCAGTGTCATTTCGTACAATGGTTGGTAAATTGTGGCATTGATCACGTAGAGTTGATGTAGCTCCATCTGCAATTCTTCCATAGCGTATAATTGCTATAAGAATTAGAACCCTAACATGAAAAGTAGAAGTAAAAGTTTCTTAACCTACTGAGCAAAGCATCTTCTTCAAGATTCACACTACCAGCTTCACGAGCAATATCCTCTACATTGCTGTAACAAGAGAAACTCTTTTGATATCAGACCTTGACAAACAATTCAAATATAAAAGAAAATCAAATGTCAATCAGTCATCCCAGATGGCATGAGAAGTCAATTCTAAACCACCTGCATTTGTTTACACATCTAATTTAGCAAGCAAATAGGCAGCCACCGACTATTATAGACATCATTTTCAAAAACTTCTAGAAGGATCTAAAGAGATGTTTCCGACATCCTCTGGGCTCAACCAAAACACATTTATCACATCTTTTCTATGTAGATGCCAAGAATGAAACACAACATCAAATGCAGCAGCATAAATTATTCTTCATCTAATTGTCAGCAAATCATAAATTTTAACTAACTGATTCTTTTGAGTGGATCTGAGGTTGCAGAATCCGGAGGAGTTTGTGTACTAGAAATAAGAGTTTGCAGAATCTGGAAGAATTTTAGCTTCTGCTAAAATTTATTAGAAATTAATCAGATGTTTATCAGGAAATTATTGTGGAGGTTGGCAGAAACATACTGAGCTTCATCAAGAACTATAATGGCTCCTTTGATATCTACATCCATCGCTCCTCGAATAACAGGATTGATGATGTAGCTATACGGGCAAAAAACCAATTGTGCATCATCTGCCATAGAACGTGCAGCATAGTATGCACACCCTGGAAAATGAAGAGAACCCTCAGTCAGATTCTGAAGAGCAACATAGAGGTATAAACACGTTTGAAAAAGAAAAGGAAAAAAAAAAAACCTTTAACAACTTGTCCAACTTTGACAAGATCTTCAATATCATGGGCCTCATGACAGCCTCCTTTCTGAAGTGAAGGATGACATTTGACTTTATGCATATTTCTGCTTGAAATGAGTAATTTCTTGTGGTTATACTCTTACTCCAAAATTGACAGTGAAATCGTGGACAACCAATACCTAGACACCATAAATGGATATCAAACAGAGAAACAACTCACTTATATTCAAAGCATCCTTCCCCTTGATTCCTCAAAAGAAGCTTGCTGCCAAATTCCAGTAGCATATTTAGTATGAAAAAATAATGGAAATCATACAGAGGAAGAAAAAAGAAAACAATTTTTGAGGTCCAGAAATTGCACCATTCTTCATCAATATTCTCCTTCCTGTGGACGTAGGGATTTGTGCAATAATGTTTCCTTGAAGCCTGTGAAATTTTTAAAAGAATCAAAAGTTGACAAATTTTCCATAACAGAGTTTGTTAAGCATAACTAAAATCATGTAAAATAACTCAATTGATGAAAAGTTTTTCCTATCAAAAAAAAAAAAGAAAAAGTCAAAATGAAGAAGGTAAAACATACCAATACTGCCATTGGCACTCGATAAGAAGTCTTCCTGTATTCATGAATCACTTGAGAAATTTGTGAATGTGTCCTCCTGATATTAATGGGAAACCACAGTGCTTAAATAACAGATCCACATTCCAATTATACAAGTTCTTGCAGCTTTTTTACACTGATCAATGCATTGAGAATATTAGCTCAGTTATCAGGAGAATTTTAAAGGCTTAAACCAGCAATAAGTCCCCACACAATACCAAGTTACCAACTCCGAAAGTACCATTTTCTATCACAAACAAATATAATAATAATAATAATATGTAGTATTCTTTCACTATTACATACACCATAAATCTTTGTTCCTGTTATTGCTGCTAGGCAACAAATTTTGACACTAAGTACTAAATCAGATTATTTCAGAACCGTATTCATATTTGAGTGAGAGTTTGATACGAACAAGAATGAAAAGAAGGGTAACTTAAATAGAATATGACCTCAAAAAGAAGCCAGCTTAAGACCCAAAAAAAAATAATAATAATAGCATAAAATAACCAAAACGTTTTCATTAATTAAACTTACGAAGCATAATATATGATAGGAGCCAACTTTTTCTTCTTATTCTTGCTATTTGCTGCATGCTGAGGTGGCTCTAAAATCCCTGATGGTGGAATGCCTAAGACAATAATCAAGGTCCATCATGCACTCTTCATTATCGACGAACAGTACTGATTCTATCAATTCGAAATTGAAGCAATACTGGAAATCGAGCTCCTCAATTATCAAACAGAATATCAAGGAAATCTGGGAAAACATTGTAAACTTACTCGAAGGTTGCGTTTCAGGGATAAAACCACCGCCGTGACCGAGAGGATCGGTGATGGCCTCTGGTGCCGGTATGGAGTGAGACAGATTGCCTTGGAGATTCTTGATCTTATAGTTTTGTTGCCAAGCAAGAGTGGAGCAAAGAAGCGAGAGTGATTTGCCAGTACCGGTGGGCGACTCGAGCAAGGCGTGACAACGGCCGTCTTTCTGAGCTCGATCTAGGGTTGCTATGACTCTGTACATGAAGGTGAACTGCGTGCCGTACGGCTTGTATGGGAACTCCACTGGAATTCCTGCAATATTGTACACATTTTTTGGATTCTTGGAGTTGTTGAAGTTAGGGTTAGGACTGGGGTTTGCTCCACCTCTGGGTGCTGCAGACATCTTTTCTTTGGGTTCCAGAAAAGTGCACGGACGCTTGAGACTATGGCTTTATAAGCGGGAAGTGAAGTTTTGGCGGGAGTTTTGGGCGTATTTCCTCTGAATTTTGATTTTTTTTTTTTTTTTAATTACGATAATGCGAAAAGGGCCAGACCCGATATATTATTAAAAAAAAAAAAAAATCAAAATGTAAACAAGAAAGAATCAGCAATCAGCCTGTGGATGGGACATGCAAAAGCCCATCCAATTGGAATTGGATCTTGGAGGAAACAATCCAGTCGCAGTGTTGTTCAAATATAAAGCTGATTGGCGGTTTCGCATTGGCATGGTTCGGGCTTTTCACATTAGGCTAAAACTGAAAACAAATCAGATTATGGATTGTGTCGTAACAAATGTTTGGGCCAGGTCTCAATAAATATCGACCCATAGTTTTTTTAATCTATTTATTGTCATGTAATATATTTTTTTTATTTTAACTACTTATTATGTGAATGAAAAAAAAAATATATAAAAATATACTAGAATTTTATACACTCATCATGTGAGTGAAAATATATTTTTAAAAGAATAATAAATTGTGTTTTTAACAAATTAAATGTAAAAAAATAGATAATTTTTTTTAGTGGGTAGTTTTTTAAAAAATGGGTAACTTCTTATAAGTAAATAGGCAGTTTTTTTGTAAAAAATTATTATATAAAATATTAAAATACCTAATTATCCTTATTTAATTTTTTTATTTTTTAACAGCAATTTTTTTAAGGGAGTGGTAGTTTTTTAAGAGATTTGTAATTTTTTAAAAGACTGATATTTTTTTTAAGAGAATAGTAATTTTTTAAGAGAGTGGGTAAATTTTTTTTTAAAATATATTATATAAAATATTGAAAGACATCCATTTAACCAATTTGACCAAAATATTATAACACATCCATTATATGGATGAAAGAGAAAAAATAGATAAAAAATAAAAAAGTGAAAAAATTACAGTTATTTAAACGACACAAAAAATTGAGATAAGTGTACATGCACTTTATTTAAAACTGAGAAAAAATAAGCATTACAATAAAAATTAAAAATACTAGAAACATGTAACTCATTATGTGGGTTGAAGAAAAATACGTGAAAAACTGTTTTATAGAAAGAAAAATAAATAAGTAGCTAGTTTGTTAAGTGAAAGTGAGTAGTTTTTAAATTTATGAGTAGTATTTTTTAAAATATAAAAATATGTAAGTGATTTTAATGTTATTATTTTATTTAAGTTTTTAAATAATTTAATTCACTAAGTTAATATCTTGTTTACTAGCGATACCAATTGAATCATAGATTTTAATATGAGTATAAAATTGAATTCAATTTCTACTTTCAAGTAAAACTAAAAGTCTAAGATACCTTTATTTATACATAGCTTTTATTTAATTTTAATATCACTTGATTAATGATAACAAAATCGAGTTTTAATAATATGTAAATATAAAAAAGAAATATTTATATGTTTTTGATTTGTAAAATATATTTTTTATTTAAAATTCATAAAAACTATCCACTTTAAAAAAAAAATTATAAAATAACTTTCATTTCAAATCCAAAAAAATATACTCACTCACTAAAACCTTATATGGATTACATTAGACCTCCAAGCCAGTGCAAACCAGTGCAAACCCACGGGAGATTGTTTGGAACTTTGAATACCAACTTCTAGTGTAATTAGCCCTTTCGATGGGGAGAGATTTTTTCCTTTTGACCCTTTTTTTGTTGTTGTAGTTTCATAATTATTTTAAAAATAATAAATAAATTTATATATAAATATATTGTTATAATTTATTTCTTTTTTGTTGTTTCTTTTTTATTTTTTATTTAAATTTTTTGAAATAATTTTGATAATTTAAAATAATAAATAAAATTTATCATTATACAACAAAGTAATATAATAAAATTTTAGTTATTTATTAATTTTATAATATCAAATAATTTTAAATTTTCATCTTATACAATTTAAATCTAATATTTTAAATAGTTATTTATTTTTCTTATTATAATTTACCTTACATGCATTGCAGTTTTTAAATCCAAACACATATATCACCACTGATTATAATCTTACTGTTACAATATTTAATTTCACAAATACAATAATTAATCTTACTGTCACTATTGTTTTCAATTATTACCGAAGCAATCTCACCCTCTATCTAAATGATCCTAATAAATTGTAATAAATTATACTAAACTACTTAAAGCTTATTTGAATTCCACCGCACTTCGGGACATTTTGTGAGGGAACCCCGTTAGAATGCATCTCCAGTGGAGGTGCAACCAGGTTGGAGCTTCAGTTCATGACTGGAGCTCCAATGGAGGGGTAATTCTTTTTTTACCCCTTTCTACTATTTTTTTTTAATTTTAAAATATTTATTTTTGAATTTCAAGTTTTTAATTAATTAATTAAATTTTTAACATAAATATATTTTAAATTTTTTAATTATTATTTAATATAAATATAATTTTAATATATATTTTATTATTTAATATAATATAATATAATTTTAATTTTAATTTTAATTTTAATTATTTATTATATATATATATACATATTTTAATCTAATACCCTTAATGGTCATTTTTTTTTTCCATTATAATTTACCTCACCGTCACCATTGCGTTTGAATCCAAGCACATATCCCACCATCGATTTTAATCTCACCGCTACAGTACTTAATCTCACCGTCACCGCTGTTTTTAATTTTATCGGAGTCAATCTCACCACCCATTCAAATGGACCCTTAGTATTTTAACAAAGGAAAATGTTAACTTGTGATACTAGACACTAATTAAAGTAATATATATAGAGAAAAAAAATGTAATTAATGGTTTATTTTTTTCGAATTCAATAAAAATAATATATTAAATATAATTTTTTTTAAATTGATAATTAAATAATTGGGTTTGTTAAACGGACCCTATTAACAAAAATAAAAAATATGTCAAGACTCAGATCATTAAACCAGCAACCATGAAGTGGTTTTCCATGGCGTTTCACTTCCAGCAACTCCCCGGATTGTATTTGAGTTTTAACAGAGCCAGGTACCATTTGCCCCACTTTAGTTCGTTCCTTTCTGTATTCCGGTTTTCAACTATTAATTTTCTCTCGGATTCCTCAACAAAGGAACCGTCATTTCATCAAATAAACAAACAGTCTAACGTCGACGAGCGTCGCGTTCTTAGTGAACTCTCCGACTTGTTTCAATTTTCTTACATTAACACGACTATCCCAAATCCATACAAGGAGAGTTATCCGGTGAAGCAAATAGAAAGTAGAGCTGTTGATGAATTTTTATTGCCTGAAGAGAAATTGCGAGGGATTTTTCTTCAAAAATTGAGGGGTAAAACTGCAATTGAACATGCATTATCAAATGTTAGCGTGGAATTAAGCATCGATATTATTGCTAAGGTCGTAGATAGAGGGAATTTAGGCGGTGAAGCTATGGTTTTGTTTTTCAATTGGGCAATTAAGCAGCCAGGGATACCAAGAGACATTCATAGTTACTATATAATCATTAAAGCTTTAGGTAGAAGAAAATTCTTCAAGTTTATGATTGAAATTCTGCATGGTATGGTGAAAGAAGGCATAAAGCCTAATTTGGAGACACTGTCAGCTGTAATGGACAGTTTCATTAGGGCTCGGCGAGTGCATAAAGCTTTAGAAACATTTGAGAACTTAGAAGAGTTTGGATTGAAGCGTGATACTGAGTCTTTGAATGTGCTTTTACTATGTTTGTGTCGACGAACTCATGTAGGTGCTGCAAATTCGTTGTTCAATGCAGTGGGTGGGAAGATAAAGTTTAATTGTGTGACATACAATATCATGATAAGTGGATGGTCAAAATTAGGTAGAGTTAGTGAAATGGAGAGGATATTGAAAGCAATGATAGCAGATGGATTTACTTCAGATTGTTCAACTTTCAGTTACCTTATCGAGGGCTTAGGAAGAGCAGGGCGGATTGATGATGCCGTTAAGATTTTTGATCATATGAAGGAGGAAGGCTGCATTCCAGACACTAGAGTTTACAATGCAATGATTTCTAATTTTGTTTCTATTGAGAGTTTTGATGAATGTATGAAATATTACAAGGGTTTACTGGAAAGTAACTTTGACCCTGATTTGGATACTTACAAGAAACTGATTTCCGCTTTTCTCAAATCTCAAAAAGTGGCTGATGCTCTTGAAATTTTTGAAGAGATGTTAGTTCAGGGGATTGTCCCCCCTACAGGGTCTTTAACCTCTTTTATTGAACCTTTATGCAGTTATGGTCCACCTCACGCTGCTATGATGATCTATAAGAAAGCAAGAAAATTTGGCTGCAAAATATCACTTAGTGCCTATAAGTTATTGCTCAAGCGGCTATCTAGATTTGGTAAAAGTGGAATGCTGTTAAATTTATGGGATGAGATGCAAGAAAGTGGTCATACTTCTGATATGGAAGTCTATGAGCATGTCATTAATGGACTTTGCAACATAGGGCACCTTGAAAATGCTGTGCTTGTTATGGAGGAGGCATTGCACAAGGGGTTTTGCCCAAGCAGGATTATATGTAGCAAATTAAATAACAAACTGCTTGCTGCAAATGAAGTAGAGAAGGCTTACAAGCTATTTTTGAAGATTAAAGGTGCTCGCCGTGATGAAAATGCTCAGAGATATTGGCGTTCTAATGGCTGGCATTTTTGAGTCGGCACATGTATTTGTGATTTGGGCAAGTAAAGTTTGCCTTTGTACTTTGTTTATTTCATTAAACTAGTTTGTATTACTGATGTAGTTATTTTAGGGTATTCTTAGAGTATTTATTTGAGGTTTCTTGAATTATTTCATTGAGTGCAGGTACATGTATTTATTACATTATTTATATGATGTTTAGGTTTATATGCATATTATCCAGAAAACTTGTGAGCTCTTTAGTTTCATGATGTCTAAACTCAAACTTGCCAAAGGGAAGAAAACACCATATTATCATTGGAAGGAGTAAACTTTGGCTTTTCATTTACCTTCAATCTCTACTTGGTAAGGATAGTTTACTTCTCATTTTGATGCAATTTCTCTCTCGATTCCTCCTTCAACTTTTCAGTGTTCATCCATAGATAGTAGGAATAATTGGTCTTGGTAACACTATCTGCTGATTCTTGCTGCTTTATTTAGTATGCTGTCTTTCTAAATTTCTGGGTTTCAGAACTCACTTAAATCATTGGCATTATGAAGCATCCTGTCACTAGGATGAATTACACTTTATATGTTCAAGTTGGCTGCCTGCCAGGTCTGCCTTCAGTACCCTGAATTTGGTGAATAGGACACAGTGTCATTTTGGAAGTATTTGATGAGTTTATGAAGCCTTGCTAGAATGCTCAGTTCTTTGTCAGCATGTTATCTTTCATTTTATTCTTTTAAATTTTGAATGATTGTTCTTTGTAGTTTGTACACAGTGAGAGAGATGTTTGCGCTTAGTTCCTATTGACAAGATATTGAAACCTGTTCTGATCGAGCATGTGAATCGATTCATGTATTACTGTAGCCGGGCAGTGCCTTTAATTATTTGTTGCAAAGGAGGTAATATCTACCGTTGCATATCTTTTGGAAAAGGGTTATATCATCTGAACTTTAATAGAACATGATGAGCTTGTAGAACCAGAACATTATGCTTCTTCAAGGCAGGTGCATAAGGAGATGGTTAGCTGTACTGATTCTTGAATTTCTTAAATAGAGCAAGATGGGGTAGTTGAACCAGAACATTGTGCATATCTGTGTCGGGGGATTGAGCAGCTTCTAGTGAAGAGAGATGTAAATTATGTCAAAAAGGAAAAAGAAAGGTAGGGGGAAGGGGTAATTGATGGGGATTATGGATTGATGAGCTTATCGGGCTGGCTGGCTGGCCCTGCTTTCTTTTAGACTTGAAGAATCGTATAAATTGTCACAAATTTCCGTGATTGCTTAGAGAAACTTGCTTTTGCAATTGCAGGTAGTACCGTTGGTGTTGGTTGTTCATTTGGTAGGTCTTGTTGTGTGTTGCAAATAATACCGGAGAAGTTACATAATTAATTTAATGGTCATTGATATGATATGCATCTGGTCTGGTCTCAGCGACGAAATACTGAAAATGTCAGCTATCATGCCATGAAAATGAAATTCTTTTGTTTGGTTTTAATTGGTAAATAAATTTCTTTGTTTCCATGGATTTAATTAAGAAGAAGAAGAAGAGGAGAAAGAAATGGTGGCTACCCAACTCAACATTTGAAGCCAATACAATAGAATGAAATTTCATTTGTTAATAATACCATAATGGGCTTCGACTTTTGGGCTTTGTCATGATATACGAGTAGATAGTAATGGACTTGACTTGGTATAATGACATTCAAAAACTTTGCGCTTTGGGCTTTGTAAAAAGATGACATAAGCATAACATGACGTGACGTGATGTCCATCAACGGAATCCTCTTCGGTGGGATCAAAGAACACAAAAAAGTTTCATTTTTCACACCCCAAAAGAAATTAGAATAGATCCGTTTCTGGCGATCGCGAGAGACAGCCCACCCAGCCCGCATCATCTCTTCTATTCTCTTGACTCCGACTCTCTCTCCTATTTTAATTTAGCCAGTAGTAGTTTTAATCTCCTTCCTTCCTGTCTCCAACTTTATCTCTCAGTACTATTCCCTGGCATCTCAATCTCATCGATCTAACCATCAAAAACCCAAATTCCCAATTTATCCCTACTGTCTGATTTTTTTTTTTTTTTTTTTTAATAAAAAACCCGACTTGTCAGATTCTTTATACATTTTTTGTTGTTGTATTTCCTATTTTGAGCTTCAATTGTTTCTATTCTTTTGTTACATGTTGTGGTAAGCGATACTTATAGAATTCTTGTGTACTTGAGTTCGTGATCTGCATCTGGATTTGATTTGATTTCCTTGTCTGATCTGGGAGAGTTATACAATTAGTTTAGAATTTGCTTGATTCTTTGTTTGGGGCGTTGAAATGGCGGGGCAAAATCAGGATCAATTCGAAGTCTACTTCAGGAGAGCAGATTTAGATGGAGATGGGAGGATTAGTGGAGCCGAGGCTGTTGCTTTCCTTCAAGGATCCGGTTTGTCCAAACAAGTCCTCGCTCAGGTTCCCCTATCTCTCTCTTACATTTCATTTCTTATTAGAATCGGAATTTCGACGAACTCCCTTTTCCAAATATAGGTTAGATTGAATTTAGTTGTAGCACGTTGAAATTTCTCAATAACTAATATATTTTTCTGCTGTTTTTCATTTGTACAAATACAATTATCACTTTCCTAATTTAGATTTCTCTCAACGAACTTGTCGTTTGCTCATGTGGATTTGTTCCTTTTACGTCAAGGATTTATCCAGTAGTTAGGTTTTCGATTGTCTACTTTTGAAGGCTGTTGTTAGTAAGCCTTAAAAGTATTGAAATACATGTCTTTTGGCTCTAGTTGCACTTGGGAGTACAATGTGATACATCCTGCAAAAGGAAAGGAACTAATCTGGTCTTTCGTGACTATTTTACTTATGGATGCTTTAAATGTTTAAGCTGACCTTTGCGAGCTGCTGAACCAGTAACAGTTATTTTGTTTTAGATTTTGTTAATGTACTGTCTGTTACTCTGAAACAGAACTGGCATATAACAGGCTACAAGTTGGTGGATATAGATCACTACATTTATAGTTTGATAGAGGAGAAAAACCTAAGAATTGTTTTAATTGAGATGAAATAGATGCCATGCCTTCAGCCTTGGGTTACTTTCTGTAGCAATTGGTAGTCGATGGTGAATTTCACACAATGAATGACATGGTTTAGGGGATTGGAAATTTTGATTTCTGGACGTTTGAGTTGGATTAGTACAGATGTAACTTGTTATATATACTTTGTAGTGATTCATGTGTCCTCTACCCTTTCTTTTTGTTTTATTCTGTTTGTGTATTTGTAACCATGTAGGATCTTTTTTTATTACAGTAACATGACGCTGCATTAAGTACACAGGCGTTTCCTAGTGCAAAAGCTATTATGAGGCCTCTGCATGTATGTTTGATTGTGTAGTTTCCTTATATTATTAGGTATCAATTGGGAGGCATGTCCTGTTGGATACTTGGTTCATTTGTGGATCCTTTTCTTAGTCTGTGTGTGTGCATTGTTGGGTGGGGTGGGGTTCTTTGCTGGGTGTAATTAATTGAGCAAGGCATTTGATTTTATGGGTCCATTCATATCAATTTATCCTATGACTGCAGATATGGATGCATGCTGATCAGAGCCATAGTGGTTTCCTCAGTAAGCAAGAATTTATTAATCTTCTCAAGCTTGTGACTGTAGCACAAAGGCGTGAATTAACACCAGACATTGTCAAGGCAGCATTATATGGTCCTGCTGCTGCAAAAATTCCTGCACCACAAATTAATTTTCCTGCCACATCTGCTCCACAGATGGGTGCAGCTGTGCCAACATCCTCTCCAAATCTTGGGTTCAGAGGACCAGGAGTTCCAAATGCTAGTATGAGCCAGCAGTATTTTCCTTCTCAACAAACTCCGTCAATTAGACCCCCACAAACCATGCCTGCTGGTACTGCCCTGCGTCCTCCTCAAGGTATTGCAGCTCCAGAGTTCTCTATGGGAGGTAGTCTAGTTGGTCAACCTCAGGCTATGCCCACTGGTTCTACTGCCCGTCCAATTCAATCCATGCTCACTGGTGCTACTGGTCCTAGTTTCACAAATCAAAATATGTCAAGCAATTGGCTTGCTGGAAGGACAGGTGGAGCTTCAACTGGGCCACGAGGGGTCACTCCTTCAACACCACCGGCTACATCAAAGCCTCAAACTGCATTTCCAGTGTCTTCCCAACCTACTGCTAATGATTCTAAAGCATTGGTTGTTTCTGGAAATGGGTTTGCTTCTGACTCGGCATTTGGAGGTGATGCATTTTCTGCGACCTCATCTGCACCAAAGCAAGAATTATCTACACAAACCTTTTCTCCCGGCAGTGCACCTGCCTCATCAGGGATTACACCATTTTCAAGTGGGGCCCAACCCATAGTTAAGTCCAACTCACTGGACTCATTGCAAAGTGCGTTCTCTATGCATTCTGTGGGCATTCAAAGCTCTTCTTTAATCCCAGGCCAACAGGTTTCGTCCCCGAGTTCCTCCTCTATTACCCCATCTGGGATTTCTGTGGGAGCTGCGAATGCTGCTTCGAGCAGTTCCCAGCTTCCATGGCCAAAAATGAAACCATCTGATGTTCAGAAATATATGAAAGTGTTCATGGAAGTGGACACTGACAGAGATGGGAAAATAACTGGTGAGCAGGCAAGGAATCTATTTTTGAGTTGGAGGCTACCTAGAGGTATGGCTCTTTCTATATTGTCATCATCCAAATCACTTGATTAGATATGAATCGATGCATGACCTATATGGTTCATTGTTTAGTTTGTGTAACGCATATGGTGATTTCTTATGCATCAGAAATATTTTAGGAGTTTCACTATTGGTGAAGATGTCAAAACATATATTGCGTTATTGTGCTTATGGTATAATGTTTTTTTTTTTTTTTTTTGCAAATTTTTTTTTGTAAATATTATGATATCATTTGTAATTATATCAATAAGGGTTTATTTTTAATTATGCTTGTTATTAAGATTTTATTCTGGTAGGTGGTGAACTGGAGTCTTCTATTTATAAATACCTTTTGCTGCTAGGGTGACGAACTGATGATACCTTTAGACTTTTTAGAGGGTATCTTTCCATAAATCCTTGTTTCAGTTAATTTTTTTTGGCATGGTTTACACATTGTTTGGTATCTTCCTGAAGAAGCTCCATCGATGCTATGTTTTTTTGAAACATTTCCATGATTGATCCTACTGGAGACCTTTGTTATTTGGGTTAACATGTTTAACATTGTTTTTTTTGGATAATTCAAGTTTTATTCCAACATCCAAAGGAAGCAGGAAGTCCTGCTACAATCATAACTATGTTTAACATTGTTACTTTTGTCTTTTCCAGAGGTGTTAAAGCAGACTTGGGACTTATCTGATCAGGATGGTGATAGTATGCTTTCTTTGAGAGAGTTCTGCTTTGCTCTCTATTTGATGGAGCGGTACAGGGAAGGCCGTCCTCTTCCATCTGTACTCCCTAGCAATGTTATGTTTGATGAGACACTCTTGTCCATGACAGGCCAACCCAAAGTTTCATATGGAAATGCAGCTTGGGGTCCCAATCCTGGTATTAGTTAGGATTGCTTCTAATGTCTTCAATATTTTTTTCCTTTTCATTGTTGTCGTCCAAGATTTCTCTTGATAAACGACAATTTTGCCGCTAGGTTTTGGACAACAGCCAGGGATGGGTGCCCAGCCAATGACTCCGTCAGCAGGTTTCAAATCTCCAATTCCCCCCAATGCTTCTGCTGACACTACTACAATGTCCAACCAACAAAAGTCAAGAGCAGTAGTGTTCGATGATTCCCTTGCAACCCAACTTCATAACAATGAGCAGAGTTCAATGAATGGAGCAGCCCAAGATGCAATGGCTGATGGAAAAAAGGCATGGCATCTTCTAGAATAAAGCTCAAATACTTTTTCTTTCTCTCTCTCACTGGTACACACACACACATGTGGTGTGTACCCACTTATTTGATTTGCTCCTTCTCTGTTCTTCCTCGGTTTGGTGATAGTTTGAGGACAGCTTTTATTCGTTTCTGTAAAGAATTCTTTTAACTAACCTAGCTTTTTAATGGTTTTATATTCCTTTCTGAAGGATATAAGGAGCATGTTTCTTTGAAATTTGGCAGGTTGATGGAATAGAAAAGGTGATTTTAGATTCCAGAGAGAAGCTGGAGTTCTACCGCGAAAAAATGCAGGAACTTGTGAGTATTTTCTATTTTGCATTCCTTTGATTTTGGTCTTCTGGAAACCAAATGTGTATGAAAAAAATCTCAATTTGGTTAAACCTGTAGTAAAGCTCCTCATCATGGATCTTATTCAGGAACTAGAGTGATTAGTTTAAGCTCATGCATAAGATGCTTGTTAGGTTGCTTCAGCATACTGAAACAATTTCCTTTTTTGAGCTCTGTATTAATAATTCAACAATGTTCTCATTAAATTCAATGCCTGAATGTTGGTTAATTCTTTTCCTAATTCAAGTAAGTTGAGTTGAATTGTACACCTAAGCTGGGAAAACTTGGAACTTCATAATTCAACCATTCTTATACAACTTTCATCTTCTTTATGTTCAGGTCCTGTATAAAAGCAGGTGTGATAATAGACTAAATGAAATCACGGAAAGGGCAATTGCAGATAAGCGTGAGGTACTGCCTAAAATCTTAAGAAGTGTTTCTCTCTTTTAGTTGGATGTGATTTTTATTTATTTCTGGCTAACAATTTGTATTGCAGGCTGAAATATTGGCAAAGAAATATGAGGAGAAATACAAACAAGTTGCAGAAATAGCTTCCAAATTAACAATTGAAGAGGCAAAATTTCGTGAGATTCAGGTAACGGTTACTTTTTCTTTTATGCCTAAACAACCTTGAGTTGGTTTAGATTGAGTTTTTCGGAACCCTTGAAAACTGTTGTATTGGTTTTAAGATTACTTTGTTTTACAGCGAGTTTCTACCCATAAATTTTCCTGGCCTGAAATATCTTGCGGTTGACTTCCTCATCTTAATGGCTGAGTGTTTGTCCAGACATTAACTTTTTCCAGGATGAGAGGGGATGACTTATTTACCTTAAAGCTTTGTTTCACATGTCTGACGTTCTTGTTCTCTTGCTTTTTCCTTCATTTTCATCCGAAAATTATATCTGTGTTTCAATTTATTATGTCCTTCCATTCTTTCCTTAAAATGACCTTTGGCTACAGCTGATTGCCTACTAGCCATTTGTTATCATGTAGTATGTTGGTCTTACAATCCCTCATCAGCCCCCTTTCTTATTTTACTAACTTTTGTAATTGTCATGTGATTGTAATTGTAACTGTCTTGTTTTTAGGAGAGGAGGACAGAGTTGCATCAGGCTATTGTTAACATGGAACAAGGGGGCAATGCAGATGGTATTCTTCAGGTAAAGTTAAAACGATCAAGTATATTAAATGTTTGGAGAATCTGAGTAAAATTTTCTGACACTGAGGCATTCATGGCATGTCTAGGTCCGTGCTGACCGCATTCAATCAGATCTTGAGGAGCTAACGAAAGCCCTAACTGAACGATGCAAGAAGCATGGATATGATGTTAAGTCAACTGCAGTAATTGAGCTTCCCATGGGTACCTTTTACTATTTTTTTAACCTTCTTTTTGAAAAGAAAGTTCTTCCACACAACTCCATTGAGTACATACCTGTACTGTAGTATGATATTCTTATCATCATGTCTATTGTTCTCCCATGCATTTTTACTCTTTGATCCAACTTCTTGAAGGCTATATAAGTTCAATGCTTCCTTTCAAAAGTTATTTAGCTTGGTAGACTGAGTTGAGATATTATTTTATTTGAGCATGTTTTTGACTGTTTTTAGTGATCTATCTACAGTGATCTTCATGGTTATGTCAAGATTATTGTTTCGCATTCCCTTTATTTCTATGTTTGTCTTTGGTTCTGGGCTGTGGGCTGGACATGGTGACTCTCCCTATGGCCCTGTCCCACAATTTTTTGCTTTTCCATTTGAAGTTGTCTGAATCCTAATTAAAATGGTATTGTTGGAAAAAGTCAAATCATTTTACTCTTAACTTTCCATGCTTACCTTCCTCGTAATAATTTAAAAGCAATAGAATCTGCTAAACAAACAATTTAACACTTTTTTCCCATACCACTCCTTTTCCTTTTGATTTCTTAAAACATGTGTTTAGTTGACAAGTGGCAATAAAAACAGGTGGCAAATGGATGAGTTACCTCATTTATACCCTTTCAGAAATTTGGAGCCAAAAGTTCTACACTTTGGCTGGTATCCGCAGTCATTTGAGATGCTAATGTCTTCTCTTTTGGCATGGAACTGTGAAAATTTCATTTGTCATTTTTGTTTTTGATCTTTAGGAATCCTCTTAGTTGCTTACATAGAAAGGAAGAGACTTCTGATGTATGTTAATTGTTATACCAATTATCTTTGTTTGTATTTGGAATGACCCTTATTTTTTCTTAAAAACAATTCCATTTACTAATTAGAGATCTTTTGGGCTTTCCCACATGCAATGCGTTTTTAAGGCTGGCAACCTGGAATTCCAGAGGGAGCAGCACTCTGGGATGAAGAGTGGGATAAGTTTGAAGATGAAGGTATTCCCTTTCATTACTGTTGTAAAATTCTCAAACGAAGTTTTGCATGATTTGACAGGGTTCTGTAACAATTTTATTTGTCTGACATTTCATTTCAAATTTCAGGATTTGGCAATGAGCTCACTGTCGATGTGAAAAATGTGTCCGTCTCTCAGAGAGGAAAAGCATCTCCAGATGATAGTTTGACCCCTGATTCCTCTTCCTATGTGGATGAAAAAACTGGGAATCTCTTCAGTGCTGGTGAACATGCCATCGAGAGTGAGTCTGCATACACACACAGTGAAGATGAATCAGCAAGAAGTCCTCGTGGCAGTCCTGCTGAAAGAAACTCTCTAGGAAGTCCATCTCAACAATTTTCTGATGACCATTTTGGAAAGAGTACTGAAGCAGATGCAGAAACACATCGGTACGGATGTAGAAATTTTTTTGTAGTCCACTTTTAATTTTTAATCTGTCTCTCAACTTTGCTATTGACTATTTTTTCTCATCTGTTCTTGCTTAATTCATTCACTTTTTCTGGACAGAAGTTTTGATGAGTCAGCTTGGGGGACCTTTGATAATGATGATACAGATTCTGTGTGGGGGTTTAATCCTGTTAATACCAAGGTGAGCCTGAACTTCTTGAAGCACACTTCTGTTTTTAGCATCTTAATAATTTAGGTTACATAGATTTGTCATTTCTGTAGAATGCTGACTCAACAAGTATGTACCTGTCTGGTGATAGGGAAAAATGTATAATTTGCTTGCCAGTTCAAACTTTAGTGGGATATGTTTTTGGTTTGTCACTTTGTCTAAATTTTATTGATACCTTAACTCCTAACATTTTGTGAAGTTTTCTTTCAAGATGTTTACCGTGTACTCAGATGATAATTGGGGCTTTGCTGGGGCAGTAAGATAGCAAATTTTGCATCTCCTTCTGGTGAAAATCCAACAGCATACTTTAGTCATAGCTTATGATAAGATCTCCTTGTAATTGTGCATGTTGGCAAGCTTTTACAAGAAAATGATGTGCCTCTTACAAGTGCATTGCATTCATAGAAGTCAATGACCTGTGCAAATATATATTTACCACTGAGACAAGGATGGAAATTGTTTCCTCCAATAATTGGCACTATAGAATTCAATTTAATTGCTTTCTTGGAATTTTAGTTTGGGAAGTGATCTGAATTTAACCCAGCTTGCTGAAAACAAGCTAGTAGTCAGGCACTTTGGACTTAATATTCTCACGTCCTTAGGATGTGCTTGGCACAGCAGAAAAGTGGAAGGATGGATAGAGGAGAGTGGAAAAGTGGAAAGAAAGTGAATCTTGGGTGTGCTTGGTAGGAGAGAAAAGTGAGAGAAAACAAAATCTTAAAGAAGACCATTTTCCACCTTATTCACAAAAGCATAGGAGGAGAGAAAATGGGAGAGGGGTGAGGGGTGAGTAAGTCAATTATGTTTAGATTTTATCATTTTCTTTCTTTTCATTTTTCATCTTTAGCAAGCAATGGATGGAAAGAAAATTATATTTTTTTTTTCAATTTTTCCATCTTTCTTACCAAGCATATCAATGAATATGTTTTCCATCTTCCATCTTCTCACTTCTCTATTCTTTCAATTTTTCATCTTTCCGTTTTTTCTATCCACCCTACCAATCATAGCCTAAAGTTGTAGGATAGCCTAAAGTTATATATATATATATATATATAAAGGTTGTGGCATGTGGGCAAAAGCCTCCTTCCTGTTCGTGGGATCTGAGCAGGTTCAACTACTGCTTTCTTTTTTACCTCCTCTCTGTTTATGGGATCTGGGAAGGGCCAACCTCTGCTTTGCAGAAAGGCTGTTTCCGCGCTTTGACATCCTCAGAGCTCCCAGACACAAGGCAGAAACCTTGCTGCTGTACCTAGCTTACCCTCAATAAACTCTGATTCTTACGAGTGTAAAATATTTTGATGTGTTTATTATGATCCTTTTTCAGTCTGATGGTATCAATTGCAGATTTGAAATATTTAATCTTGATCTTTAATATCACATGGCAGGACTTGGACTCTGACAAGCACAGAGATTATTTTGGATCAAGTGATTTTGGTGTACATCCAACAGGAACAGAATCCCCAAGTGCGGAAAGCTTTTATGATAAGAAGAGTCCATTTACATTTGAAGACTCTGTTCCCAGCACTCCGCTCTCCAAGTTTGGAAACTCTCCGTCGAGGGATCAGTTTGACAATTTCTCCAGGTTTGATTCTTTCAGCATGCATGATAGTGGATTTTCACAGCAGTCTGATAGGTTCACAAGGTTTGACTCCATAAACAGTAGCAGAGACTTTGGCAGCGGGTTTTCACAGCAACCTGAGACACTCACTAGGTTTGACTCCATAAATAGTACCAAAGACTTTGGCCATGGATTCTCTTTTGATGACACCGATCCATTTGGCTCCAGTGGTCCATTTAAAGTCTCATCAGACCATCAGAGTCCGAAGAAAGGTTCTAATAACTGGAATGCTTTCTAGCTGGTAATCCAAGAAAAAGAAAGAAAGAAAGAAAGACTTTGGCCTTGGCCTTGGCTTTCTAGTCATGTTTCCGTTATTGTTCAGGTTTTGTTGATTGTCTACCTTTTTCTGTGTGCTGTATCTTTTCTGCAAACATAGAGTTGGATTGTTGTAAAGTTGTGCGGTGTAGCCTTGCTGTATTTATATGCCGACAATTTTTTTGGGGGTTGGCATGCCAGAATGAGAAGAAGAAACATGGTTGTAGTTCAAGTGCCGGTATGCTTTACCGGAAAATAAAACTAAAAAAATCCAGTTATTTTGGCCTTTTCATTTAAGTTGCAGTAACTTTATATTTGATTATCATGGAAACCGTCATTGTTAGATTTGCTTTGTAATTTGGCTGGCTTGTTTAGCAGTAATAATTTAGGATAATTTTGTGTGCTTTTGCTGGTGCTGGAAAGTGGAAACTATACTGCCGTTGTGCTGTTCGCCAGCCTATTGATATGAATATCTGGTGATTAATCATCTTTGTACTTGGTCGAAATTAGAGCTGTAGAAGAAGGTGTGAGTCAGAGCGCTTACAAATCTCTCTTGCAGAAGCAGAAGTGGTTGATCCACGGCCACGGGTGCGGGGGGCTTCTTATGCTCATCCTGTTATCTCCACTTTGGTAGTTTAAGCAGTTTGGCTTCAGCCATATAGTAATTCTAAGGTTATATTTCCAGTTCTGATATATATATATATATATATATATATATATATATATATTTAATTTAAGTGCCAACTATAACTAGGTGTCTATGACCATGGAATTCTTTGGAAGAGGAACGACTGCACTTTATCCCAGCAGATAAAACAAAATAAAGAGGGGATTCCCATGAAAAGGAAACGTGACAAAGAGAGTATTTTAAAAAAGTAGTAAGAAGGCCCATAAAAATTAAGAGCAGAAACAAAGATATTAGCAATTAATTTTCCTTATATTTTACATAATGTCACGCTCAGTGATCAAAACTTTTCAATAACACAATGACTAAACAATATGCAAACCATGCCTCCAAGAACCAGATATATTTAATACAAATTTACACTGCAACTGAAGGTAAAAAAAATTCTTTGCTGCCATCTGGATCTGGTACATGCCCACAATTGCAGTCCCAAAAATGCATTATGATGATTTAAGTAATTCTTTCATGCAACCTATCAAGAATACATTAGTTACATATCATACATGTAAACCAAATATTTGAGCAAGGAACCGGAAAAGATTAGTGTTTTAAACTTAATTACAATGAATAAGGACAAAACCCCTTCTGATATTAAATCCATAGACTCCAACATGATCCAAAACTTCTTCTATAAGATAATGTAACAAGCATAGAATTAAATTCTGTTACGAGTTCATTTACCCCCAGGACTATACATACAACTCTTTTTTTTTCTTTCTGAAATATCGGCACGTATATCTGAATTGTTAAGTTCAGAAGAGAAAGGAAAGGAGGGAGAATATAAAAGGGAATATGCATTTAGCAGATTTACCAAAATAAAACAACTGTTTTCATCCCTTGCTGCCTCCAAATTTCTTGTGGACTTTATCAAAAGCACAGAGCATTGCTGAACGCATGTTTGCTATCTCTACAAGTGTCTCAACCGCTGCAATAGATTTACATAATTTGTAGGGAAAGTCTCATCTTGTACTGAATAAGTTCAAGAGCATTGACTTAAGTGCGCACCTGTCTCAAAATGATAGCTGGGCTGCTCGAAGCTTTGGAGAAACTAGAGTTCCAAACACTGACAGTGATTTACATCGCTCTTTTTGAACCTAAACCAGAGAGAGAAAGATTTCCAAAATGATTCCATGTAATTTTTTTCTATATTCAATTTGACTACTTGTAAACAATCAAATTGGACAGGAAACCTTTCAAAACTGAGCTTATGTAACAAATAAATGATAGAAAAGGATCTTTCTAACTAGCCCTGGAAGTGGAAACAACTAAAAGAGAGACGGCACAGCCACACTCAAATAACAAAGATAAGCAGTCTCCAAAATTGTGAAACTGAAATCAAAAGCAAAACAACAACTAAAATGGTGCTAAAGTGAGAAAAAGACACCACAATTCAAAGGCTAAAGCAGGAATTTCCTTGTTTATGTAAAAAATCAAAACCATAACTGAGCTTAATAAGAGTGGTAGACTACTTACTTGGTCATCAACTTCATGTGAAGCTTTATTCTCAGATGAGGTCCTCTCCTCTTAACACAAACAGAAGGAGAATGTGAGAAACATCCCATTACGGGGATTTTGTGACAATTATGATTTGCAATTGGAATACTATAATTCTCACCATATTGTTTTAACATAAAATTACCAAAGAAGTAGCCTAACAACAATAGTTCCTAAACTTTGTGTTTGCAAATAGTTTCAGACTTTCAGTTGGTTTTGGGCCTGTTGTGCTCTAATTAACTGCCAAAATGAGTGTCTACTTTCTATATAGAGGGTGAAAAACATACCATAAAGCTGGGTACTGCCCCTGTGTCGTAGCTGTGGATGCAACTTGTCCTGGCTAGATCGTATCTCTCCCAACAAGCACTTTTCATTACCAGAAGATGCCCATTTGCATAATGCAAAGTGTGGTTCCATGGAGTCAACTATTATAGATCATAAATCAAATAAGTTCCCTTACAGCAAAAAGGTAGAAAACAAATAAAACCTATGATTAAATATTTCAATATGAATGAGAATTATGTAACAGCAGGCCTTAGACCTAGCAGTCTAAAACAGTAAAACCTAATTACAATAAACCATCTTTTAGTATTCTTATACAAGTGCCCAGAACCTCTTGTATTCCACATCCAACTGCCACTAGAACAATCACACCATGTCCAGTTCTACAATATAACCTTCTCCAGTCTAGTTTGTCAATAAAAATTCAATATGCCGAATAATTTAAATATGATTGCTTTGGTTTGGTAAATAAACCTGATAAATACCTTTTCCCTCATCTTGGGTTACAAGCAATGATGTAGCAGCAGGATGAAATTTGTGGTCCAACAAGACAGTATTAACACGTGAAGCACCCATGGAATGTCGAGCACTTGCTAGTTCCAGCCATCCCTATATTTGGTAATTCACTTATTAAAATTCTAAAAGAAAAAAAAAATTTGTGGAAAAACAATAGTAAAAAAGATGAATGCTGAGCTGACATAACTCATATTTCATTGTCTGAAGAATGAACAATATCCAATCAAGTTAAAATTTAATCATTCATCGATCCAATCGAATATCATAAACACAAACTACTGATGGAAACAATTTAGATCTAATAATAAGATTCTATAAGAAAAAAAGGAAAAGATGTTTTACCTGGCGAAGTGTCAAAGATAAAGAATGAGTGAGGGTCAGATAAGCGTCCATGGAATCCATAAATTGCAAAACATTTGCATTCTCTTCTACTTCTTCTTTTTCTGCTTCTTGTTGTTGTTGTTGTTCATCTACTATTACTAATTCTTCTTCCTCCTCCTGTTGTTGTTGTTGTTGTCGTCGTCCTCGTGCTTGCCCATTCTCCAAGCTTGGCGTTTCCTGTTCTACTTCCATCTTCCAAAACCCGAAAACACTTCCGTATGTTTCTTTCTTCTTACTTGCACTTGTCGGTAACTCCTAACTCCCAACTTGGAAGTTGGAACTCAAATCAGTACGAGATTGGCTTGCAAGTTGCAACTCACAACCTAAAACATAGGACCAGTTGGATTACATAAAATAACATGGATCCCCTAGGACGCCTATGGCCTATGGGCAGTATGAAAAAGACTTTTTTTAAATAATAAAATCTAATCCAAGCTGCAAGAAAATTATATGGATGATGGATCCCCTGGACAATAAAGTGGAGAGTAGAGACCTTCCAAATCCAAAGCCAATAGATAAGAGAATTCATAGGTAAAGGCCCATAAACCCAACATTTAGATACACATATAGCCCGATCATTTGGGTTCTAAGCCCAATATCCTTGGATTTTGTAACCCAAACCAAAAGTCGAATAATATGTGATTCCATTTCCATCATTCCGATGTGCTATAGATATTTTAATTAGAATCAATCTAATTTGAGTTTATCGTGTTAAAGGGTTAGAATTAGGAGTTAGGGGTAGAACTTAATTTCTTAATAGGTGTTAGTATAGAATTTATAATAATTAATAACAACTCCAATTTCTGAAAATGAAAATATGTGCGACTCTGTCTGTATGTCATACAGGAGGTGTACTGTTACTATAAATAAAATTAAGAAAAGATAGTACACTGCTACTACTACTACTATTACTAAATTAGATTGACGTTGAATCTTGAATGTGGCCACCGGCAAACGCAGCCTCTTGAAATCTACCCGCCTTCTTTTTTTGTTTAACCGGTAACGACAAGATACATAGTACTTAGTTCATTTCTCCTAACCCTGAAACTTGCTAGTTATTTCTTTGCTACTCACTCTGGGATGAAATGTTTGCCTGCTTTTTGGGGAATTTTCTCCATTTTAAATCATGAAGTTGTGAACATATCTGTCCAGCTCCTGAACTATAGTTTGAACATTTTCATTTACTAAACCTAGTTTGTTGTTTTGGCTTCTAAATTTGATTTTTGGTGTTAGCTTATTGTCTTGAACTTTTTAAACATTTGCTGGGTTGTCTTCTCTGCAACCCTTGGCTTGGCCTCTCTAGTTCAGGTGGTATTTCATATTTGTAGTAAACTAAACTTCAGCTGCATCTTAGTCCTACGGCTAGGAATATTAATCTTCCTAATTGGCTGACACCAGACAGCCTGATTTTGTTGTTGTCCTGAGCTGGTAGTCTCTCAGGTTGGACCTCTGAAATTTCCATTCTAATCATGTACGTATATTGCTATATCTCTGTGTAGTTAATGTAAAATGATATTTGTTGATGTCTTTTTGTGTCGTGGTGGTGCTCTCGAGAACCTTGGTGGTCTGAGACTCTGAGAAGGAGGAAAATATGTCAGAGGACATCGGAGATTGAGCTCCGAGATACACTCCGATGGTTAAGTCAACATTTAGAAAAGGAAGAAAAGGTATTTGAGAGAGAGAGAGAGAGAGAGAGTAACCTTAAAAGAGAGAGAGAGAGTTTCACCGTGAATAGCCCTGGGGAGGGCTATATATAGAAGAGGTTGGGCGAGCTGGTGCTCGCCCTACCAGTTCCACGTGCCCGACTCTGATAGGTCGTCTAATGTAAGCAGCCTCGTGGGCTTTGTCGAGGAGACGGCCGCATTTAATGTCCGTCGTCTGCAGACTGTAGCATTTAATGTCTCGCACTGCCTCAGGTGGACGCCGAGGTGACTGGAGATGTGATCTCTGGAGAAGAGGAAGAACTCACGTGTCCCAGGCCTTCTGTTCCCAATGATTGTTGGGCTCGCCTGGTTGGGCTGATTAGCTGGACTTGTGCTTGATGGATTGGACCTGCTCCTGGTGGGCTGAGTGAGTTCAACAATATTGCTGCAGGTCCACCTGAAACAAAGCATTCCATTCCATGGCTGCATATCTTGGTGAGTTGGTTTTGAATAATGATGTGAAAATCCATGTTGCAAGAACTGTAGGTGCATCTCTAATCAATATTATCATGAAAAGTGGTAGCATGCAATCAAGAGAAGTTGCTCTCAAGGCTCTTAACCAAATTTCATCTTATGAGGCAAGTTCCAAGGTGTTGATTGAGGCAGGATTGGATCAGGAATACTTCCCCCTCTTTACTGTTGGTGCCAATCAGCTTCACATGCGACTGAAAGAGGTCTCCGGCAGATTGCTGAGCCTGCCCTGAAGCACGTTGATAAGATCCCAAACATGGGCTAAATTTCTTGCATAATTGCTAATTGGGTGAGTGTAGAAACCTGTATGTAATTCTTCTTTGCCAAAACCTATTTCAGTCCATACACGGATAGTTTTGCAACTAGATATTGCTGCTGTATATGGATTTCCCACTCGTAGAGTGTTTCAAGAAATTGTTCATTTGTTCTTAATGATGTTATTTTCGTTGACCTTCATTTCTTTATACCATCTATTATTCTTTTGGCATTGAGAGTGGTATATATAGATAGGCCTTTAGTTATTTTATTGCCTTGTGAGTTCCTGGATACGACATTTCTGGCGTTTTGTTTTATCATCTGAAGTTCTCTGCTTCAAACAAAATTCCGTGGTGGATGTTCATTAGTAACGAAGTGCTAATGGAGTACAGAATGTACCACCCTTTTTTTTTTTTTCATTTTTATTAACAGCATGCACAACTTTTAACACAGATATTGACATCAATCCTTAAATTTCTAAATTCAAGAACCATGGTGCTTTCAGATTCTCCTTCTTGACAAATTTAAAAGCTTTCTAGTTCTACATTAGAAAGTAGAATTTCAGTCTTTTTCCAAAAATATTTGTCGCAACTTGATCAAAGAAAACAAAAAGAATAAATGAAACAAGGCAGAAAATTATTATAGATGCAACAGAAATAGGGTGAAAGATACATGATCAATTTATGAACAGTGGTGAAGGAATTACAAGGAAGACTACAAATGACCATACCTCTGCTAAAGACTGAATAAGAACTAGAAACCAGAGGTAGTCGTCATTGTACAAATTGTGGAAATTCAAAGAAATAAATATGAAATTCACAGGTCTAAACCCAACTAGCAATAATGTTTTAAAATTTTCTGATTGAATTACAGTGGCATTGCAAAGACATTATAAATGTAGCACCGCCATTGTCTTAGTCATGCAAGAAGAAGCATCTAATTCAGGAGCCATGTGATTCCTAGAAATATGGTTCCAATTCATCTCCATATCAGACACATCACACACAGTGAAGAAATCCAACACCTGACCAAATATTTTGAACATTTCCACCCCAAATATTAAGTTCCTGTCAGCAACAAAAGCAGGGTTCCAGTCCATTGGAGCATCAGGGTGTACTGAGACCTCAGTCCACGTAAGATACATCAGATCTAGCTCCCACAATTTTCTTACGGCCTTGTTTCTCCGACCAATTTGCCCATCTCCCTCACACCAGGAGACAGAAAGCAGAAACAAGCGACCATTACAAGACACAAGTTTTGGATAGTACTCATGAACACGGGGAGGAAATGTGGAGGTTTGGATTCCAATCCAGAAGCCTTTTTCTATGTTATAACCCGCTAACTTGTCATTCTCAGAGCAAACATAAAACATCCCATTACAAACAACCCCAGCACAAACGACCCCGAAGTCTATAGGCAGCTTCTGCATTTCAGTCCATTTATTTGATATAGAATCATAGATCTCACCAGAATCCAGTGGTTCATCCCAAGATCCAAGACCTCCAACAGCAATCAACAAAAATCTTTTACAACCTTTCGTATTTGATTGTTCACTTCTTTGTCTAATAAACTTGTATGATTTTCTATTCGGTAACAATGAAGGCTCATTTTCATCAAAAGCATTTCTGTACTGACGTCTGAGTGAAAGCCTGTGAGGATCCTCATAAACATCTGACAACCCTCTAACTCGTGATCTGGGAAACCGCCTGTCATGTCGATTCTGATGGCTTTGAATGACCAAGAAATCTGAACTGACCTCAGATATTCCTAAAATAGGCATTGATCTAGCATACCTCATAGATGAAACTTTACGCCAAGATTTGGTGAGAGGGCTAAAGACCAATACACCTTTGTGTGTCTTGAATGAGCTCCTATCCACCCTCCCAATGTTGGTTAGGCTTGAACAACCTCCAACGATATAAACATCATCCTGGATATTGGCAACTGAGAACATGAACCTTCCTCTGAGGATATCAGCACCAATCCTATGCCATTGATCTTGAGACACATCCAGTGCATGTATCTCCCCAGAGCAATAGCCATCTTTAACAGCACCAAAGAGAAACAACCATGGGTTCTGATATGAACCTTCTCGTCTCATCTGCAAAAACCGAGGAGTTGTAGTCAAGTGTCTCCATTTCTTGCACACAAGGCGGGCATTCATAAGACTGGTCAATGGTAGTCTCAACAAGCACATCTCTAGAATGTCATCTGGAAGAAAGATATGCATCCTGCTGTCTTGTACTAGTTCCTCAAGTTCTAAATCTTTTCTATTGTTTTTCTTCCAAAACTTCTCCTTCACTCCATATGAGAAGCAATCAAAATTATTGTCCTCAGTACCACAAATTGTTTTGTACACTTTTCCTTCTTCACTGGCACTTGATCTTCTCCTACAACTTGGATCACCAAATTCCTCACCCATGTCAGCACCGACTTTGCAACCACCACCTCTACCATATAGAGTAAGACATTTTAAGGAAACCCCTCTCACCTTATCCTCTTCCCCCCCTTCACTTCTATGGTTTTTTTTCCTCAACTTCTGGCTAACACTCCTCACAAGCCGTTTTGACACAGTCAGAGCCTCAAAATCCTGATGAAGCGACTCCTCCCCACTCACACTCTCAGCAAACATTATGGTCTCCACCTCAGGGCATGCAAAGGTGCACACCCATTTCTATCTTGCTAGCTGCATTTTGGTTACTTAAACTCTTGCCATCTACAAGAAAACAAGCTGATGAGATTGCAGCCAAGCAAGCATACAAAAGGGGAAGAATATTAACATAAAGCTATGAAATAGCAATTCTAAAACAAGACAGGGTGAAACGCTAGCTTGCCTAGTACTGCTAATAAACATGTTAATCAGAGAACAAAGAGTCAAAGCAAACAAATATCAAATGTTTAGAGCAAAGACAACATACTTGATATGAATCACCAGATCTTCTAAAAAGAATCAGAAAAGAAGGCAAAGACATATTGAAATTGATGATCTAAAAGCAAAACAAGAACCACAACGAATACCATTACATTTTATTATTTCCAGAAATACATGCCGACAGGCGACAGCAATAAATTTAGGGTAGAATTCAGTTAAAAGTAAAGTTTTTGCAGGGATAAATTCTCGTTTACAGATCCATAGACTCCATTTTTGAATTAGAAGATTCATAGCACTCAGATCCTAATGAGCTTGGCAGATTTCGTTTCCCATTTCATTTCAATGTAAATTACTAGTACTAATTTAGTTAACAATGATTTTAAAAAATGAATAATTTGTTATAAACCTAAATTCTAGAACCTGAAATCAATTGCAGTATTAAAACAAATACAAGCGAGACAAACGACGGATCGACTTACATTACAGGAAGGAAAGAAAGAAAGAAAAAAGAGTCTCCGAAGAAGAATTGCAATCGAGAAAAGCGAAGAAGAAAGAAGAAAATAATTAAACAGAGAGGGATCGATGATTAGGATTTGTAAAGGTTTGAATGGAGAGAAACTTAATCGACAAAAATGAGTGTTTGGTTGGTAAAGCGACTCTGCACTGATTGAAAAAGCGACCCATCAGCTCAGCTCAGCTCTTCGCTTTCCCCTTTACCATTCTCCGCCTCTCTTTTCTGTAAGTTTAAGTTTCCATCTTATACCAATACCACCACCCCTTTCTCAACGTTTATCTTTATCGTGGAAGCCATATCACAGCCGTCGATCGCCACGGGCACGAGCTTCGAAGATGCGTTAGTGGGCTCAGGTCTCGATGATTCAGCGCCTGTGAGGTTTTTCAGGCTTTTCATTTCTTCACTTCTTTTTTAAAATACGGCACGAGTGGGTTGCAACATAAGGCCCGTTTGGTCCTTCTATTGGCCCGAACCCGAACCCGGATCCAGAATCCTCAAGTCAAGTAGCTCAGCAGTCAACAATCAACGTGATGAGCGTGCAAAAGGAAAAGTCGAGATTGTGGAGAACATTGAGCAAGACCGGAGATGGCACGCTCCATGTTGTGGCTCGTTTCCATCTTCTCCATTTTCTCCATAGCTACTTGTATCGATGACAAGTGTGCAGCTTGCAATGCCGTCGCGGTAACTTTATATTTTTCCTATTCTCTCTCCCTCCTCCCAAGTCCCATCACATCGTTACCCTTTCCAAATCTGCATCTGAAATAGCAATGGAAGGCTTCGATCAATGTTTCACTCACTGTCAAAGTCACCCATCATTTCTTGCTTTAGAAAAATTGAAATTTCTAACTACCCCATGAACAAGTTTAATTTTAGGATTCTTTTTTTTAATCACTTATATATATATATATATTTGTGAAAATATCAGCTGATTTTTGTTTCGTTGGATGATTTGCAGGCTGAGCTAGAGATTCAACGGTCTAAGGTAAGGACTAAGGACTTCTTTTTGTATATATATATATTTACCTTTAAATCAATGCCACTTTCTGCAAATTGTGCAGTAATTTGGTAATTAATACTGTAACTATAACTATATGTAGGAAAAACCCAGTAACCATTTGGATATGAGACATCGTTTAGACTCAAAAGGTCAACGCCAAGGAAAGGTCATCGATTACAGGTATAACAATTTCAACACCTCCTTCCAGTTTCCTGGGAAAACCAACATTGCAAATGTGCATGCACTAGTCTCGATCAAATTCTTCATTTTAGAAATTGAATTAACAGCAATTTCCCGTCTTTCTTTGGTGTTGGGCTTAGTCTTGAAGATTGATTTGCAAACAGCATGAAACAGTAGCAATAAAAACAAAATGAGTGAAAGATCAAACATGGTAAAGAAAGCAATAGAATTAAGTGAAACATTGGACATAAACTTATTAAGATGGAAATCAAACATCACAAACTTCAGCTGAAAATTGTTAAGAAAGTTAATAATGAACATTTTAACAAGGACAAGTAGTTGACATTTTGGATATTACCAAAGGCTCAGCTTGCCATTTGAGATTTGTACAATTTACACCCACTAAAATCTAAAAGGATGGTTTTTTGCTACATTCCTTCCGAGTAATGAGTTTCAAAGAAGGAATTTTTCACTAAACACAGCATCTGAAGCAGGAATGCTTACTTTTCGTCAATGGTTAATTCACCCATATAACTGATATCTTTGCTAAAAATTTTATCTTTGTTTTAATCAGGATGAGCGAGCTTAGAGCTGTTGAACTCTTGGATGGGCTTTGCGAAAAGATGCAAGATTACACTCTTGAAAAGGTAGCTCTTACTTGTACTCTATTTCTTCCTTACATTTATCCATGTTATGTTGTTTGGAGAACGCATCTTTAAAAATATACATGATATTATGTTTTCCTTGAAAATTAACAGGATATTTATCAGAATATCTTGTAGCAACTGTGCTGTCAAAATAATTATTATCTTGTAGCTACAGATACTGAACTCATGACTGCATTGTCAAAATATGCAAATTTATAGTTTCACTATTGTGTTTGCATTTAAATTGTCCATATTCTGGGGCAGCTGTTTTATGGTTGATTGATGCTTTATGACATAGCTTATCTAGGCATGCAGGTGCAAATATGTTCATATCTGTTTTTACTTTGCAGATAGATTCATCTCGACGAGAGTGGATCAAAGTGGATAACTGGGACATCCTCACGATTGGTATGGATTTTTTTTTTTGTTGTAATGGCAAGTATAAATAATCTAATTGTGGTTGTTGCATCATAAAAATGGCTAGTGAAGGCTTTGATCAATCATAACCACTAACAGAGACTTAAATCATATGTTTCACTGCAAATGCAATTGGTCCCTTAATCAGATTTTGGGCATAAAAATTCAAGGATTTGATCTTTGATTCATACATTTGAATATATTGTATTGTTAATATAAATGAGGCATAAGTTGCATATCTCTGAGGGTTTTGCTTGATATCTCTAGGATTTCTTTATTTCTTCCTAACCATTCACTGATCCATTGTTTTCTATACTTTCATGTTACTGGATGCCTCTACATTTAACATGTTAAAGATACTGTTAGTTTCTAATTATTTTTGTTTCTGTAATCCAGAGTTTCTTAAGTTCTAAAGTATTTCCCTATTTTGCATTTTAATTTATTGATAGATAAGCAAGAAGCTAAGGCATACTCAAATGATATATCCTCTTATTGTGGAAGGTAACTATTCCTCTTATCATTGTCATGTATGGATTTTAATTCTTTGGCAGTAGTTTGTTTGATATAATATTATTCAAATGCCAGCTATATTATAATAACCAAGTTTATTTTTATTATCATATAGGTTACTGGAGGAAACTGAAGATGAGGTGAATCCTCAATCCTGCTTGTGAGCTTATGCATGTGTGAATTATTGACTCTTACTTTGCTATCAAACTCATGCAGTTGACGGAATTGGTGAAGAAAGGATCCATTAAGGTAGGAGATGTAAGCAAAGTTCTATGCCAAGATTTGAGCGAGCACTGCGGCGGGTTAAGGTATCCATGATTTTATTTGTTGTTTTCTTTCCTCTCTTTTCAGGAAAGGTAATTGTAAGTTTAAACTGTAACTCAGCCTCAAGTAGTCAAGTCCCTAACTAATGCAAGTAGGACTTGGAAGCATGTGTTGCCAATGAAGGGGGAATATTTGTTCAATGGTTACCCCTCAATCATTTCTGCAAAAGTTACATTCCCTGCATGTTACCAGAAATCAATTTTGGCTTCATCCTAAAATTCTATTCTATTCGATTCTGATTTTATATGGTTTAGCGTCTACTTTGGTTGCACTTGCACGCACTCATTGGAAGGTTTCTGGTGTTCTGACTTCTGTGACACTCCTTATCTATGCAGTGATAGCCATTCCGATATTGATTATGAACTATAAATGATTGAAATCATCGTGGTTCAGCTGGAGAAGATATTTTTTTGGAAAAAGGTTTCCTTCTGTTGCAGCATTACTGAATAAGTGTGACTGTGTTTAATTGAGGCTTCTTTCAGTGACTTAAAACAAAATTTTGCTCTTTGTCTGGTGTATTTATTGCTTCCAACTTCAATTTTTTTTTTTTTTTACTGGTGTGACTCTAACGAACCTCAATCATTCAAATAATATTTTTCCCCTTCTTTTTGGGTCTTTTAATTGCATATATATTTTCTTTCTAAGCAATCTAAATAAAAAAGAACATTGGCAGTATATTACTCTTTCCTTCCGCTCTCATCCCTTCCCCTTCTCGCATAGTTTGACACGAAAGCTTAAATTGTTATTATTGTTGGATTGATAACCAGTAGAATAAGGCATACTGCAATGCTATTATTGTTTTACCTTATGTTATTATTGGACTTGGGTGTGAGTGTCGGATACAAGTATATATCCGATACGGGTATCTTTAGTATTTTCGATTTTTTTTTTAATGTATTTGGAGGATCATATTCTCATACTCATGTCCGAATATGAGTCGGACATGAGTATTTCAAGAAAAATAAAGAAATAAAACTGATGTACTGCCTGCATCATTGCATGTTGCATGGCTTCATGAACTCTATGAGAGAAACCATGAGATGAGAAATCAGATTTGCTTGCATGGGGCTAGTTGTTATGGAAAATCTTCCGTCGTAAGAATGGGCATGCAGGGTACACTAGCCATATAACAATAACCAATAATGATAGCGATTATTATTTGATTGAATGAAGAGTGGTAGAACATATATATCTCTCAAGATTCATCGGTTTATTTTACACAGGACAGGGGTAAGCAGATGAAGAAGAAAGAAAGAGGGGTTGAACAATGAATGAATCCTGCCAATCGGTTTAAAAACTCAAAAAGAATCATATTCTACATTTTCTTTGTGGTTCTTTTAGGGCTACACCAAAATTCATAGATAATTTAGGTGATTATGGAAAAGAAAAGGTGGTCGAGGTAGTTAATAATGGCTCAAAAGAAAATATCCAAAAAAGTTGCTATATATGCTGCTCACCTGCATAAGCATGGCTGGCTCTTAGGTAGCAAAGATCGCTTGCATCGCTTTCTTAATCATCATTCACTTTATTCCTTACTTCACCCAATCAATCAGAGTTTTACCAATAGATATATATATATATATATATATATATATATATATATGAACATGATCCCCGCCGGTCCATCTTGATTCTTGATCATTCAATGCAATACAAGTACGCACATCTTTCCACGTGATGCTCCTGCGTGTAGTTTCGATGCTCTGCTCTTGCATCTTGCATGCCTCTTTCACTTTGAATTTCCTGTCCCAATTCTTCACAGTTGGGACAAAAGTCAAAACCAATAATTTTGTGACCTTTCTTTCTTGCAAGCAAAGGGAAGGAAAGGGTCCAACAACAATTCCAGTTTGTCCCAATCCCAATCATCATTATTAATTGTTCTATGTTCAAGTGGTTTATAGTAGTAAAAGATTATTATAGTATTAGAATTCGATATCCAATTATTTTTATTTCATAATATTCTATTCTAATCTAATCAAAGTAAAAGCGGAGTAACTTATTTAATTAAGTTGTGTTTCAACTTAATTTTTCTTTGCTAACAAACAGTTATTACAAGATATATATATATATATATATATATAATATTGCATTCTTTTTACCAACTTGAGTACTATAAACATGATGCCAAATCTTTCTTTCTTTCTTGTATAAATTAAAGACTGGAAGTATAACTGTTTTTCATATAAGAAGATATTAATATATTGTTAATGCATTAATTAGCTCCATGTTGGTTCACATTCATTCATGGTTTTCTTTCTTATATTCTTAATTTCAAACAGAGAACAAAACTGAGTGATTCTGATCGGTACTTGAATTGAATGAAACAACAATTATATCAAGTGGGGCGATGTAGGGCTGGCTTTTTGACTTATGCTTTTAAATTAACAAAAATAATAATAAAACTTTAAAGTTGAAATCCTCATGGAACTCGTGGTCGTGGCTGGCTCTAATTTAATGCGTGTGAATAGTGGATACAAAGCAAGCGCCTCCATTCACCGTTGCATTGAGGAAAGAAAATGATGAACAAATTTTTTTATTTATTTTATTTTACTACCACTTAAATAAACACACCTACTACTTCTACAACTATAGTTATATAGTAATAGTACAATAGACATAGACATAGACATAGACGTAGAGAGCTTATAAATTAATTAAGGAGGGTCAAGGTGTCAGAAAAATTCTGTATTTAATTTTCTTTCTTTTAAAAGGAAAAAAAAAAAAAAGAAGAAAAGAAAATAATAGAATGATGCATATATTATTTGACATTATTATCAATTAAACTGAGGTTAACAAATCATTATGATAAAAATATTTAATTTATATAAATTATTATAGTGTAAGAATTAAATTTTAAATTTTATCTTAATACAAAAGCTAATTGCATAATTTGACCATTAAAAAAAGAAGAAAAAAAATTATCATATTTGGTGACAAGAATGTCTTTAGGACAGAAATATCGTGAACACCAAGAAGCATCGCTTCCTAACAAATACTTCTTTTCAATCTTTGTCCTAAATGGAAGCCTGGAAAGTTGTTTATCCGCACGTGAGCTTCCTGTTCTGAATGTATTCTTTTTACTTTGACAGATTTTTTAATTTATTTTTTACTTGGGAGAGAATTTTGTATCCCCATTCCCCCAACTGCTTCTCTCTCTCTCTCTCTCTCCTTTTTCCCAATAGGTATAACATACAAGGCTGGTGGTTGGTGAAAGTATTCAATTCTCATTCTTAGATTTGGCTTTTCAGCTGCTCAGTTTTGTCATTTGGGCTATTATTATTATTATTATTATTATTATTATTTTTCCTCTTCTTTACTTCATTTATTGAGTCTGACTCTGAGATAAGGAGCTTTACTGCATTAACTTGTTGGGGTTCCATTTTCTCGCAAATAATATTATTATACTATACTTGGCCTCATGGATGTGCTATTCTTGATGCTTTATTCTGCTATGTTTTATTGGGTTTGATTTGATCCAGGAATCTGATTCTGCTTTCCACTAACTATCATCTTGGTTCCTTTGCCTTCATATTCTTCCTTTTATCTGTCACCTCGATTCTGTTTCTACAATCTTTTTAGGTATTATCATAGGTTTCAATCAATATATAGAAATATAATGAAGCACTCAGGTTAGTAGGTAATTAAGGTTAAATTGATGGTTTTGTTCTAAATTGTAATAGACATGACTTTTCCTTATTAGCGCTTGATTAGTCAATTGAAGTTCTGTGCCTTTTCGTGTTCTTTTGCTGCTGAAGCTTTTTGGGTCTTAATCTGTAAGCAAAGTATTTGCATAATCTTTTAATAGTTTTATCTGAGAAACTTTTGGTTCCTTTTTGTATGTAGAGCTTCTGTTCTGAATCAATTGGAGGCAGAGTTGATCTTGTAGGTGACTGAGATGAACGCAGCCGGGTTTATTTTCCTGTTCTCTCTCCATTTAGGAGTGTTCCAAATTGGGTATGGTAGAAATGCTTCAGCAAGACCAGCTGTTGTAAATATTGGAGCAATATTTGCATTTGACTCTACCATTGGAAGAGTTGCCAAGATTGCTATTGATGAAGCTCTGAAAGATGTCAACTCCAATTTAAGCATTCTCAAAGGAACAAAACTTACTTTATCAATGCAAAATTCCAATTGCAGTGGCTTTCTTGGCATGGTCGAAGGTATTTTAGAATCCATTATTTTCTGTTAATCTGCTTTTGGTAATTACTTGTTTTTCATATATATAATGGTCGAGAATATTGTTTAAATTAATGTCTGTAATTGATCCTGATAATTATATACTCCAATTTGTATGTTGAATAACAGCTATGCGGTACATGGAGACTGATGTCGTTGCCATTATAGGACCGCAATGTTCTGTGGTTGCGCATATTATATCACATGTTGCAAATGAACTCCAAGTTCCTCTACTGTCTTTTGCAGCTACAGATCCCACCCTTTCTTCCCTTCAGTTCCCTTTTTTTGTTAGGACAACACAGAGTGATTTGTATCAAATGACTGCTGTGGCTGATATTGTTGACTATTATGGTTGGAAGGAGGTCATTGCAATCTTTATAGATGATGATGGAGGGCGAAATGGTGTGTCAGCATTGAATGATAAACTTGCGGAGAGGCGCTGCAGAATCTCCTACAAGGTAGGTATTCAACCAGATTCTGTAGTGAATCGGGGTGCCATCATGGATATTCTTGTTAAGGTTGCATTAATGCAATCTCGAATTGTTGTTCTCCATGTAAATCCAATAATAGGGTTTAAGGTTTTCTCTGTGGCAAACTATCTTGGAATGATGGGCAATGGTTATGTATGGATAGCTACAGATTGGCTTTCATTAGATTTAGATTCTGCTTCTCCTTTGCCTTCTGAGACCATGGACACAATACAAGGAGTTCTAACTTTGCGTCAACACACACCTGATTCAGATCGAAAGAGAGCCTTTTTCGCTAGGTGGAACAAGATAACTGGAGGTTCTCCAGGGTTGAACTCTTACGGGCTTTATGCTTATGATTCAGTTTGGCTGCTTGCTCATTCTCTTGATGCCTTTTTTAACCAGGGTGGGGTTATCTCATTCTCTAATGACTCTAGGATACGCTCTGTGGCAGGCAATACTCTCCACCTTGAAGCAATGAGCATTTTTGACAATGGAACGCTCTTGCTGAACAACATATTGCTGAGCAATTTTGTTGGTTTGACAGGTCCTCTTAAGTTTAATTCAGAAAGGTCTCTTATTTTTCCTGCCTATGATATTATTAATGTGCTTGGAACTGGGTTTCGACGGATTGGTTACTGGTCAAACTATTCTGGTTTATCCACTGTATCTCCGGAGACACTTTATACAAGGCCATCAAACCGTTCAAGTGCAAGCCAAAAACTATACAGTGTAATTTGGCCAGGAGAGACATTGTCCAAGCCTCGTGGATGGGTTTTTCCGAACAATGGAAAGCTATTGCGAATCGGTGTTCCAAATAGGGTCAGTTACCGGGAATTTGTATCGCGAGTGCGAGGAACTGATATGTTCAAGGGATTTTGTATAGATGTATTTACAGCTGCTGTTAATTTGTTACCATATGCTGTTCCGTATAAATTTATCTCCTTTGGAGATGATCATGAAAACCCAAGCTATAGAGAGCTTGTGAATAAGATCACAACGGGTGTGAGTAGCGCTATGACTACTATGTTAATTCGTCAGATGTAAAATTTTGTTTTCTCCTGCTGGCTAAGTCGCATTTTATTCCTGCAGGACTTTGATGCTGTTGTGGGTGACATTGCCATTGTTACAAATCGGACAAAGATAGTTGATTTTACTCAGCCTTATGTTTCATCTGGGCTGGTTATTGTGGCTCTGTTGGAAAAACAGAACAGTGGTGCTTGGGCTTTTTTGCGGCCATTTAGTCCTCGTTTGTGGATTGTCACTGGTTCCTTCTTTCTCATTGTTGGAATAGTTGTGTGGATCCTGGAGCACCGGATAAATGATGATTTTAGGGGCCCACCTAAACATCAAGTTATAACCATTTTATGGTGAGTGACTAAGTTTAGAATTTCCTTGTGATGCAGACTAACTCATTTACAGCATTAATATGTTTGAGAGTTGGACTGTTTACATAGTGTATCTAACCCTTGGTGTAAAGGAATTTGTTCATGGTGTGTCAAGTAATATGATTTTAAGCAAAATGAAGAGCAAGAGGCAAAATTTTCTGTCAATCATGAAATGGCACTGCAAAGAGAATGGATTTTGTGTGATCTGCGAGCATTGTGTAGTTAAAAGTAATGAGAGCACAAGCATCCCCCCATCCCTTACAACACTCTATAAATTAATTGTATCACTCTTTTCTGGTCTTGCTGTTATCATAATGCTAACTTACAGTAAGTTTTTTTATTTGCGTGTATTTGCATGTCATTCCAATTTATTTTCTTTCTTTAGAACAAAGCGTAATGTCTTGGTACAGTTACTTTCATGCCTTTGAGTTGTCTCCTGATATGAAATAATTTGCAACTTGTTTGCTATCCTTGCAGGTTTAGCTTCTCAACTCTGTTTTTTGCCCACAGTAAGTGAAATTCCCACTATTATAAAATAATAAAAAAAAAAAAAAAACTCTTATGGCAAGGCAGAAGTGGTATATAATAAATTTGATTAAGCTGGCCACTTTATTCCTTTTGCAGGAGAGAATACTGTGAGCACCCTTGGCCGTCTAGTGTTAATCATATGGCTCTTTGTGGTTTTAATAATCAACTCCAGTTACACTGCAAGTCTGACATCAATCCTCACAGTGGAGCAGTTATCTTCTCCAGTTAAAGGAATTGAAAGCTTGATAAAAAGTGATGAACCTGTTGGATATCAAGTAGGTTCTTTTGCTGAACATTATCTAAGTGAGGAACTTAACATATCTAGATCTAGGCTTGTTCCCCTTGGATCACCTGAAGAATATGCTTTGGCACTCAAACGTGGTCCTGAAAAAGGAGGTGTTGCTGCTGTGGTTGATGAACGTCCATATATTGAACTTTTTCTCTCCAGCCACTGCACATTCAGGATTGTAGGTCAAGAATTTACCAAAAGTGGCTGGGGTTTCGTGAGTATTTATTTTCTAAGTTACTTGTCTTTATCATTTTGAGAAGTGACATGCATATTAGCATCATTGACCATTTTTAATTCTTCCTTGGCATCTGAAGGCAAGGTTCTATCTACTAAATGAGTCAAATTCATATACATCCATTCAAACTTAATAAAAAATTCAAATCCACCCATTATAGGCAGGCATCCTTTAAGTCGCATAATCTTCTGATCAGTTCTTCTTTGCTTGCATAATTTCTTCATAGGCATTTCCTCGAGACTCTCCCTTGGCAATTGATATGTCAACTGCAATTCTAGCACTTGCTGAGAATGGTGATCTGCAGCGGATACATGACAAGTGGCTGATGCAAAGCACCTGCAGTTTAGAGAGTACAGAGATAGAATCAAACCGACTTCATCTATCGAGCTTCTGGGGTCTTTTCCTTATTTCTGGGATTGCTTGCTTCATTGCTCTTTTCATATATTTTCTGCAGATAGTGCGCCGGTTACGCAGCGTTCCCCCTCCTGAATCTGCTCCAACTGGTCAGGGCAGCTCACGTTCTGGACGGCTTCAGAGGTTCTTGTCATTAATGGATGAGAAAGAAGACCAGTCAAAAAGTGGGCAGAAGAGAAGGAAAGTAGAAAAATCATTATCTGACAATGATAGGGATGATGAGTTGGGGAGGAGAGAAACAGAAATGAGTAGCCGGAGCAATGTAAAGTGAAGCAATTAATTCAGTTCATTCATTAGATATACCTAACTGTGCTATTTCATGTGAGTCACGTTCCAAACTCTATTTTAATTTTTAAAGAACCATAACTGTTTATATGTGTTCAAGGCATTAATTACTTCTGTAGGTATATGTTAGAAGGACGTTTACCACTCTTAGATTTTATTTCAAACACAGTCCATTAATTCAGATGATAATGTAAATCCAACATTGAATATATTAATAATATTTTTGCCAGTCATCCTTGTATAAGTTGCAAATTCAATTACCAACATTTAAATGCATGTCTCCAACTTCATATGTACAAGCTTAGGATTTCAAAACTTGTTTCTTGCCATGGTATGCATATCACTAATGGTCAAGTGATGAGGCTAAATGTGCATGCTTTGCCTCTTTCCATGTTAATCCTTTCTGTTTCTTATGTACATGTCATCCTTGGGTCTTTTAATCAGAAGTTGAACGATTATTATATATATATATATATATATATATATATATATAGGCTAATTAAATGCAACAAGAAGAGAAATTATCCCTTAATGCAAGTTGAAAAGAAGTGAAACTTGGATTTCATTAGTTCCTTCTTTCCTAGTCCATACTGGCAGGGAAACTGCTTTTGCCGTCATGCCTGCCTCTTCAAACAGAGGATTTTACAGAATTCTTAATTGCTAAGTTTTTTTCATTTGGAGCAATAATTCATAAAAGCAACCACATATTTGAAATTCTAGAGATAAGTTTTGTCATTTTCGTTGCATATAATTTTATTATCTAAACATTATGTGATCCGTCATTTTTCCTAACCCAAACCAGTTGACTCCAATTTGCCTAGCGTTGCGTGCAAACCATTGCCCGACAATTACCACTTTTATGAACTCCCCTGTGCAGTCTACTCCTCCAGGGCCGCAGCAAAAATCCAACAGTACTGCTTGAAGCACTTTCTCATCTGCACCAAACTGACGGACCCCTTGCTCCACTTGTTGACATCTTCTCAAATGCACCTCCATTGCTGCAGAATTGGCAGCTCAAATCCACATCGTATACCTTAGACCCATCCCCATTAAAAATCCCAAAGTTCCTCTCGCTCGCATCCCCTTGTTTTTTTTTTCTCATTAAACAAAGCAAACACAAATATCTCTATGTTATCCTTAGGCTTCATGGGCGTCCCTTTATTAGACTGCGCACGTTCAATCAACATGGTATTAATGTAAGTCTTTGCATTATCCGGAGTAGCTGCAGTTTCTAGCGACTTGAGACTTGCTTGCTGAAATCTCAGGACTTCAGAAATAAGTTCCCAAAGTTACAACAAAATCTTTCTGCAGATACAGGAAATGTGTGAGCTTGAATATTCATCCATTGAGATAATTTTGATTGAGTTATTAGTATTTTTTTTTTTTTTTTTTTTTTATATAAGCAACAACAATGATAAGTTCTTAATAAGTTCAGGCTGATATCTCACTTCTCTCTATCCCTCTCTTTATATATACTGCCAGAAAGTTAACCCTTAAAACTATTATAAGACTCCTTCCAAGTTAGAAGACCTTTTCCTTGCCAGCTATAATATAATAGGGAAACTTTGCATATTGTGAAAAAAATAGCTACCAACTAAAAGTAAACAAAAGAACCATTAGCAGCAGGAACCAATTCATCCACCTCCAAACTTTCAGCATTGATGACTGCTCTGGTTCGGAGATACTGCTGAAAAGTTAGAAAAGATAAAACTACAAAAATGAAACTTATGGTTAGACTTTAAACTGTTGGATTATGCAGGGAGGCCTTAGTCTCCCTCTTCACTTCAAACACACAAGTTTTTGGATGCTGACTGAGTTTTTGCTTCGTTTCTTCCAACTAGCTGCAGTGCCAGATTTAACCGATTTCGATCCGATTTCTTAAACTCTGTCCACGGCAAGAAACATTGCATACAGCTGATAGATATATAGTCCAATCCAAGGGGATTTAGAAATTTTAGAAAGTCAAAGAAACGACGGATGCAATTGAATTCATAAAAGGAGCCCCTTTTTCCACGTATCTCATCCACAGCAACAAGTAATTAAATCCAAAGATTATTGCAGCTTTTTATAGCTGCATGCATTGAAATGTTATTTAATAATTCAGTTTACGTCACTCAGCTGTCATTACAAAACGAGCCTATTTGTTAATATGAACATTGAAAAACCTTGGCCACTAACTATACCACCAGCATGGAAAACAAATTAAAAGGAAAATGAAAATTGCAATATCATTTAAGCCTCGTAAACTTTGCATTCCTCATCAGCTGGGTTTGTCTTGCAGAAATCCTCCAAGGGGTCACCGCTTCCTGCTGCAGGCATGCCTGGCCACTTGCTTGCTACCAAGTGTGCCAAATCAACAACCCTTTGGCTGCAAATCACAAATACCAATCACATAGTAACAGTTATTAATGTACAAATTCAAATACAAAGATTAAAAACTTGACCAAATGGCATCCTCAACAAACAACCCTCACTAATTTTCAACTAGTTTAGATTGCTTGCTTTAAGCTCACCTGTAACCCCATTCATTGTCATACCAGGCCACCACCTTGACCATGTCATCTCCCATGACCATGGTCAATGAAGAGTCAATGGTGGAAGAAACATCAGAGCACCTAAAGTCCACTGAGACAAGAGGAACATCACACACGTCCAATACGCCCTTCAATGGCCCCTCAGCTGCCTTTCTGAAGGCAGCGTTCACATCTTCAGCTATGATACCCTTCTTCTCAACGTTCACAACAAGGTCAACAACTGATACATTAGGTGTTGGCACACGAAGTGCAATGCCATTAAGCTTGCCCTTGAGTTGAGGAAGCACAAGAGAGACAGCCTTGGCAGCACCTGTGCTTGTTGGTACAATGTTCAATGCTGCAGCCCTGGCTCTCCTCAAGTCACGGTGTGAAGCATCTAAGAGCCTCTGGACAATCACAACAAATAATTTTAGTTTTCTTCTTCGATGAAGCAATTAATTTGACATATAATTTATCATGAAAACCTAATTGTTGATATTATGCAGCTTCTGAGTTCATCAGTAGAGTGTTTGATTAATTAGTATGATTACCTGGTCACCGGTGTAAGAGTGGGTGGTTGTCATTGTACCCTTGACAATGCCTGCAAATAAGTATTGGCAAAGTGAAAGAAAAATAGAAAATCTTAAACTGTGATTACGCAGGGAATTAACCTAAACAACTGAAAAAGACCATCCCCAAATGTTTAAGCTGTGAAATGATATATAAATATGGGCAATGCTTACCAAATTCTTCATCCATGACTTTCACAAAAGGAGCCAAGCAATTTGTGGTGCATGAAGCATTGCTGCAAGTACAAAACTGCAATCAAATTCTAAACCACTAGAACAATAGGAAATGGAGAATGATTATCATAACTGCTTTATTAGCAGGCAACTCTTATTAATTCAAAACTGACCTTATGATGTTTGAGACCTCGTGGTCATAATCCCCTTCATTGACTCCAACAACATAGGTTGGAATGTCTGCACCTTTAGCTGGAGCGGTTATGATAACTTTCTTGGCACCAGCCTGTATGTGCTTTCCAGCTCCAGGGCCATCTACAAACACTCCTGTTCCCTGTAAGATGCATGTCAAATTATTCTATTATCATTATATAATACTCTTAAGAAAGTGGTATGCTAGATGCCAGGACTGGAGAGGTATAAATCTATGGTATATCCATGCTTTGAAATTCCTTATGGTGAGGATACTTATATTTCCCTGGAAGCCAAAATCTCTGAGCACTAAGGGCAAGGACCTACCTCGATAACAATGTCAATGCCAAGTTCAGCCCAAGGAAGCTTGAGAGGGTCCCTGTTACAGACGACCTTGATGGGCTTACCATCAACACTGATTGTTTCATTGTCAACTATTTTCACATCAGCTTTGAAAGTTCCCAGCATTGAATCATATTTCAGCAAGTGTGAAGCCTGTGCTTATATTGTATATATATATATATATATATATATATATATATATATATATATATATATCGTGGTTAACAAATGAAACTAACCAAACCTCATAAGTTAACTCTTAAAAAGAATGGAAAGTCACAGTACTTACATTCTTGACACCACCACTGTCATTTACAACAATCACGTCGAGGGGTGAGTTCTTCCTGCCATGCCAGCATCGGAGAAAGTTCCTGCCAATGCGTCCGAATCCATTGATTGCAACCTTCAATTTGGCAACTGTTTCTCCCCTAACAGGAGTTGATCCTACACCTACAGTCTAAATTTCAAAACAGTTTCAAGTGATCAGTACCATATAGTGAGGTGCTTTGCAGAAAAATAAAATAAATATATATATCATTTAGTTTTTCTGTTGGTTATCTAATCTAATGCGAAACTAAATAAGCAAGCTTATTGTTGAAAGTGTTCCAGCAGAGTAAGTTTTTTTTTTTTTTTTTTTTTTTCTTTTCCTTTTTATGCGGCCTATTCTGAAGCCCAGGAAACCTGATGATATTGGAGAAAGAATTAACTTGGCAAATTACTTGGTGAAGCACCAGTAATAACTTCAAACTTGGTCATATCAAGCTTAAGCACAGTAAGAGTACCAGGAGCCTATGGACCCAGATATCCATATAACTGCTCTATAACGTTGAGTATTATCCAATGAAACATTGATTTGCTGACGAAGAAGTAAAACTATATCTCTACAAATGAATTTATTAAGAAGTATACGAAAAAACTCAAAAAGAAAATTGTGAAACAGTGAATGAACCTTTGGAGTAAGTTGGGCAGCCACCACATCGAAAAAGGATGATGCTTCTCTAACATTCTTGGCAAAGATCACGCATGAGCTGGATCGAAGTCCAGAGAATTCAGCAACTTCCAGTCTCTGCACAACAAAACTGAAATGAATATCCCAGAAGCAACTAAAACTACATGCGCACCTGAAGAAAGAGAGAGACCTTGGAAGGGCATTGAGAGGGGAAAGAATGAGTGCTCTTAGATGGAAGGCTGGTGCTGGCAGGGATTCTTGAAGGAGCTAGAGCTGCGTGTGTGGCCATGGCTAGCTATTGGCTGCAAGTAAAACTAATTAAAAGATCAACTTCCCCAGTATTATTTATACAGTTGCATTTGGTGGTTTCAGTTAATATATTATTGTTCAAGTCCTCTAGTTAAAATATTAGCATATAAATTATGGTTGAAAGTGAATTAAAGGAATGTGTGGTGAATATGGTCTATTATGCATATATGTGATAAGATTGTGTCCGAGAACCCAGTTCATAATTTGAGCCACAGCCCACAGCTGACAGCTCCTTCATCTGTTCTTATTTTTCCTAAAGTACCCTTGCATTGCTTCAGAATAACCAAGTATATAATCATGCCCCCGCTCTTGTTGGCCCAGGCCCTAATTTTTTAGTTCCCGGCCCAATGTATAACTACTAAGATCTTTCTTTCCAAAAAGTCAATGCTATAGATGTAGATGTAGATGTAGTTTTATATAATTTTTAAGTGGGTATTCATTTGTTTAATTATAAAAAAAGAAGAAGAAATTATTTAAAATATGTATGATGTATGTTAACAATAACAAGACAAAATGAACTGTGACGTTGAAAAATAAGAACAGATGAAGGAAACCCATTTTCTTTGGTCAAACAAAACAAAACATTGCAACACATATCCTTTCCTTTTCTTTCTTTTCCTTGGTGAGGTCATGCTTTGCTTGATGCTGATAACTGTGAAAAACACTACCATGTCCATGTCCATCAATCCTTTCTTTTGATTTCGACATAATAGCCAAACCCCAAATACTAACAAACAACCAAAAAACGGAAAACTTGGCATGGGCGTGGGATGTTTTTGGGTTTTTGACAAATAGGCCTTGCCCTTGCACATGGAATGAACGTTTTCTCTTAAAAAACAGTTTTTTTTTTTTTTTTTTTTCAGATGAGATGAGCACATGTCATGATCAACAATCAATCATTTCAGAAAGCATTTGATAATTCTGTAAACTTATTAAAGTTTGCCTTTGCCACCTAAAATGCAAAAAATGACTAATATTACTAGTACTAGTATATATTATACTATAATATATATTTTTAAAAATTGATTTATTTATAGAAATTATAAAGAAAGAAATACTAATATTAAACAAACAACATAGCATTATCATTATCATTGCATAAAGTAATAGACTAGTAGTAATTTTAGTAGTATATGATATTTGGATTTGAATGTGAGTGTTGGATATGAGTATGTGTTTGATGTGGGTATATTTAATTTTTTTAATTTTTAATTTTATGTATTTAGAAGATTTTTGAAAGGTCATGTCATCGTATCCATATTCTGATAAATATCGGATAAAAATGTCGGACATAAATATTTAAAAAAGAATGAAAAGAGAATGAGAAATCGAAATAACATAAATAGTAGTTCTATATCTCACCGAATATAACTTCAAACGATGCCGTCTTCTGCAATTCCCGTTTTCTAATTTAATTAAATAAACCCACACTCACACTCTGTACTCTTTTTTTTTGTTGCCTTTTTTCGTTCTCCTCTTCTTCAAGGGCTCTCTCATCGATGCATTCAACTCTACAAACCCTAAAACCGAAAACTAACTTTATGCCTCTTCTCAGTACCGCTTTTCTGCTACTGGGTCAAGATTGAACCCCTTCTTCTTCTTCCTTTCTTTTTGGTTTGGTTTTGTTTTGAATTAATGATGCCAAAAAGAATAAAAAAAAAACAGACCAGTTGTGAAGCAAACGGCTTTGAGATTTTGATTTTTAAGTGTTTGCAAAGTGGGTTTTGTCAAATGTAGTGGTGAATAAGGAGTTCGGAGCAGTTGTTTGACAATGGTGAGGCGTCACGGATGGGAACTGCCAGCTCACACATTTCAGGTTTTTTTTCTTTCAATTTTATTATACATTCAGGCCAGCTGCTTCTTTTAGTAATGCTTTCGGTGACTTTGAACATTAATAGCTATTCCGGTCTTTGCTTCTTAGGTTATGTACATTAATTAATACTTCCAACAATTTTTTCACTTATTGTGTGTTTCTTTAAGTCTCATTTATGTACGTTATTGTCTTTACTGATGAGTAGCTTTTCCTAATCTCTTTTGCATTTAATTATGTCTTTCTATATTTGCAAGGGGATATATATATATATATATATATATATATATATGAATGCGGGTTACCTGAGTTTTATTGTTTGAGATGCATAATTTTTTGTTGGCTGTCATTGACTTGTATGGATTTTTTTTTAAGGAACTAAGCGCCATGTTTTTAAGGTGTTTATTTGAGTTTCTTTCATCTGATCCTTTTAGCGGTTCACATGAAGAGGTAATCCAACTAGGGAAAAGGATTTCTGCTGAAATTTTTTCAATTTCTCATCGAAATTTACATCTACCTAGAGTATGCATAGTTGGTCAAATTAATGTCTTGCTTTACTTTGGAATTACCAAAGAAAGTGGAAACAAGCTGAGATCTTAATCTAATCTTATAACTTTTAAAGTAAACAAAATACTAACTATTAGATCTTAATCTAATAAGGTTTGAATTGTAGTTTATAAAGTCATTATCATTCATTTCCCTGGTTATCAAGTTATTGGCATGGTGAATGGATGCCTACTTGTGATGAGCGTGTAAAATGATTACTACTATTACCAATAAAATAAAGCAGATTTGAAACCAAGTCATGACTTTAGAAGAGAATCTTAATAGTCTATGAAGCCATATATGGTAGACTAGATGATAAACTTGGCTGTTTTTTGTTGCCTTAGTAATCATCACATATTGTTGGTTCATGTTCTTGTAAGCTCCAGCCTATAAGAGGATTTATGTGATAAATTTCTGGCATGTGTATTATTTCAACAACCACTCATTACTATTTGTTGTTGTTTGTTTTTTAAATGGTGGACAGGTTGTGGCTATTACCGTTTTCTTTTTGCTGTCTGTTGCATATTATGCCTTCTTTGCTCCCTTTCTTGGAAAAGATATCTATGAATATGTGGCTATTGGTGTCTACTCTATCATGGTAAGCACAATAACCTTTTTATTTATCTTTACTTAAGTTTTTAAAACTTCATTAGTTCTTTCTTAGTTTTTATCTTAATGCTTGATTTTCATTTTCAGGCGCTCTCTGTTCTCATCCTATACGTTCGATGCACTGCTATTGATCCTTCTGATCCTGGAATTCTCCTTGAAGCTGACAAGACATCAGCTTATAAATCACATAATGAAATGGATCTGCCTGGTAACTTTTTCTGTTGCATGATAATTATGAACTTAATTGGTTGATAGTTAGAATAGTCATTTGAGAATTGTTGTATGGCTGCCTGTATTAAGATATGGGCTTCTCTCTAGGTCTTTGTTCCTCTCAATTTATCATAGATTTCATGCTGTTTAACCAGGGAGTGCATCTTCTATTGAAGAGCCTAGCAAGATAGGATTAAAGTATGGAAGACAATCTGATAGGCATGATTCACGATGGTGTTCCAAACTTGGAGGTTTCTTTTGTGCTTGTCTTGTAAAAGAAGATTGCTGCAAAGACGAAGACCTTTTGCAGCAACAATCTGGAGACGAAGATGCTTTATTCTGCACATTGTGTAATGCAGAGGTAAGATTTACACTAGCAGCATAGTCCTCTCTCCCTACCCCTGCGCCCCCCCCTCCCTCCCTCCCTCCCAAAAAAAAAAAAACTATTTTCCTTTTGTTTCCTCTCACTCTCTTCTCCCTTTTCAATGAAATACAAGAAATGAGTAAGCAATGCAAAAAAAAATTTTTAAATCAAAATTAGCAACAGGAAAACTTAGAACACTGCAATATCTTCTTTTACTATTAGCCCAAACTTGTGCATTAACGCTTTTACCTATGTGCATGCTTAGACACAAAAAAGGTGTCTTGACATAGCTTGATGAAAAGAAATAACCTTTCACGTTCTACTAATTTACTTTTATCTCTTTAGACACATCTGTGCGATTCATGCAAGAAATATCCACAGGGTTGTACTCATACTAATTCCTAAGAGTTGCCACACTTCTGAAACAACTGGCTAGCATATATTTTGCTTTCTGATGAAGCTTGTCTCTGATTGCATGGTATTGATCTATAATAACTATCTCTCTGCCCTTCCAACTCACCTTTTGCAGGTGCGCAAATTCAGCAAGCATTGCCGAAGTTGTGAAAAATGTGTTGATGGATTTGATCATCATTGTCGAGTGAGTTATAAAATGTTCATCTTTTTCAGTTTCCTAATTTCCTGGCTAAATTTCTTGTTTTTTGAGAACTATTAAGAAATTGAATAGCTAGAACATCTAAGTTATGTAACTGGACTGAAAATCACCTAGGACTTCTGGTTGACTAAGAGATTAATTGTAGTGCCTGGGCCATACGCTTAAAGTTCTGTATTTTGCTCTATAACTTGTAATTTCTTAGTAATGTTCTGAAAACAATCTCGCCTTTTTATACTGATTTAGATCTTCATATAATCTTGGGCATGACTAAACTGTTTTACCGTTTTTATCCAGTGGTTGAATAATTGCGTGGGCAGGAAAAATTACATCACTTTTGTGTGCTTGATGGCAGCTAGCCTTGTTTGGGTAAGTTCTTAGGATAACTTTTGGATAATGGTTCATCTCACTCATTTGCATCTCCTGACAAGAAATGAACTTATTCTAATGTGCCTGCACGTATGCACGTATGTGGTTGTCAGCTTATTGTTGAATTTGGAGTTGGCATTGCTGTCCTTGTGCGATGCTTTATTGATAGAAAAGGTACAGAAAGTGAGATAACTGAGAAGCTTGGAGTTGGATTCTCCCGTCCCCCATTTGCTACTGTGGTGGTATGTTTTCTGCATTCTCTGCCTAAGAGCTCAGATTGTTTTTGTAGTATTGCTATGCTTGTGACAGAGCACCTTGGTTGATTAGGAAGATGTAGCGTTGTTGATTTCATCTATTGCCCTGACGAAAGGTGCTTGATCATAGAATATTTACATGAATTTTATTTTCTCGGTAAAGAATCCTGCTGCATTGTTATTTGTAAGAAAATTTGCCAAGATTCTGAGAGAAACATATAGCATTACAATCTATTTTGCAAGCTCTAGAGAGTGAATTGTGACTTAAACCTCAGATTTTCTTGGGTATTGAGAAGCAAAAGTTTCCTAGTTCTAAAGAGTGAATAGTGTCTGTTGGTGCTTCAAAATGTTCTGTAATTGTATGTATGCTTGTTTCTCTAGACTAGTTGAAATACATTACTGCTAGTGTTCACTTCTCTAAGAATGAATGAAAACCTTGGTTGCCATGGGTTTTGCCCTAACATTTTTACACAAATGATTACAGGCCCTCTGCACAGCTGTTACTTTTCTTGCCATTGTGCCTCTGGGAGAACTATTCTTTTTCCATATAATTTTGATTCGAAAGGTGTTTCCCTTAAATCTCTCTCTTTCTCTCTTTCTCTCTGTCTCTCTCTATCATCCTGTCATAATATGTAAATATTGAACCATTGTCATCTCCAACTGCAGGGTATCACAACATATGAATATGTTGTTGCAATGAGAACACAAAGTGAACCACCTGGACAGTCTGCAGATGGTGGAGATCAGCAGAGTATGCCATCGTCACCTACCAGTTCAGCTGTAACTGCCATAAGTGGAAGAAGCTCTCTCGGAATGAGCTTGCAATACAAAGGTGCTTGGTGTACCCCACCAAGAATCTTCATGGACCACCAGGTACCACTACCTTACCTACTAGACATGAAAACTCAGTAATTTTATATTGAAGATAAGGTGGGTTTATTTAAGCTGTTATACCTGCTATATAGTGATGGTGTAGGCCATCAAAAATGAATAATGAAGGTGGCATGTATATAATTTTATTAATTCTTCAATTATCACAGAGATTTCATGATAGTTACTTCTGCAGTTTGCTTTGTTCAGAGAAACCTGTTTTGTAGACATGCATTACTACCCATATCTTCTGTCAACAATAAAAAGAAGGGGGAAAATAATATTATTTGCAAAAAGAATTTTGTGTTGAAAAGAAATCACTCAGTATCCTTTTCTGGGTGCTTCTTGTTCTTCCATCTCAATATTTTCTAATATTAGCAACTGAACATACTCTTTGTCATTAACTTTTGGTTTCAATTTGTAAGTTCAAAAGAGTAATCACTTGCATTGACAAATTGTGACTACAAATATGAATTTAAAATTCTAGTTGTTGTTATTATTATAAAGGAACAACATCTTAAACATGGCTACATTCACTCTTATGCTGATCATCTGTCATGGATTTTCTGTTACACGTTAAAAGTTACAACTGATTATTTGTTTTCTTGCAAAGGATGAAATCATCCCACATCTGGACCCAGGGCGCTTACCATCCACAGTAGATCCGGATGCGGTACAGCCACCAGACAAGGGTAAAAGATTACCCCAACGTCCTGTCCGAATTAGTGCATGGAAACTTGCAAAATTGGATTCTAATGAGGCGGTGAAAGCAGCTGCCAAAGCTAGAGCAACTTCATCTGTCCTTCGTCCAATAGGTGGGTCTAGACATAATTCATACAGTGTTGATCAACTGTCTAGTAGTAATGTGAGTGGAAGAAGCAGTCCCATTAGTACTGATCATGGGTTTCAGAGTAAAAATGGTAGAGCAGGGCCAGGGACATTGAACTCATATCCTTCAAGTCATGCTAGCAGAGAAGATGCTGAATCATGTGCTCGCAGTGTTGGCAACATTAGCAGTCCTCGTCAGTCCAGCGTAACCCCCTCTCCAATGGCACAGCAAAATTCAAATAGAGAACATTTCAACCCCATGTACCAAATGTCAGCCAATCAATCTCCTTTGTCAACAAAACAAAGTGAAGGGAATGAAAATGCTTTGAGAAAAAATTCTAGTGCTATAGAAAGCTCGAGAAGTTGTGTTTTTTGGGATCCAGAAGCTGGGCGGTTTGTGTCTTCCTCTTCCAGAAATGCTGGGTCTTTGCAGGCTCCTGGAACAGAACTTTTGTATAGTGGTCAATCCATATTTTATGGGGGTCCTCTTATGAATGAACAGCTTAACAGAGGAACAACAAGGTCTGTTGTTGGCTTGGGCTTGGATAGAGGTTCTACATCGACGAGTCATCATCATCATCAGCAGCAGGGTAGATCACAGAGAGGTGGCCAGCTACCTGTGTTTGTTCCAAGTGATTCTCAACAAAAGCAATTTTCATCTAGGTAAGGTAAGGTTGCCAATGCCATGATGAGCAACCAAATAAGGGACACTAATTTGGTTTTGAAGTTAAAATCGATCATTTGATTTGGATAACTTTCTTGTGCGGCTTGTGGAATGTGGATATCGGCTGCAGGTTTTAGGTTCCAAGGGTTTAGGGCAGTCTTTATTTCCCTTGGTTTCTTTCACAGCAAACTGAAACGAATTAATTAGCTTTTACAAAATCAAACAGTTATCTGGGGCAAGGGGCACTGCACTGCATGACCTCGTTAATCCGACCAAATGGGGGTTTTCACCGTTTTAGGCAGTTACCATTTAATTAATTAAAATAAAATATGAATTTACAAATTAACTACTGTTTACTTTTTGATAATGACATCAGAATCTGTTAAAAGAGCTGTTTCAAGTCGAGAGTGGGAATCGTATCATTGCCCAGCTTATATATCTTGTTATAAATACAGTCGAGAGACTAGTTTTCTTCAATCAAGGAATTCCTAACAAAAATATGATGTTGTAACACTGGTGTTATCTTTTACTCAGCCATATGAATTCAAGGTTGGAGCTACTCCAGGGAAAGAAAGGAAAGCAGAGCATGTATTGTAGACAACCCAAATGGTCTGTTTTCTGCACCAAAACCCCCACCAGCCTATGTTAATGTACTCAATAACACAAGGATCCTCCTCCTTTTCTCCTTATTCCTATGGTTTGATAACTTGTCTCCACTCTCAAACGGAATCTTTCCCTCCTATTTATTGTCTAAGCTTTTATTCTGCAAGCCTCATTCTTGTTCATCTTCTTATTTTTAACTTTCCAGAGGCTGGGTATGGCCAGAAAGGAATGAATAAATGAATGAATGAGATTCCGGTTAAGTCCATCTGTATCTTATCTTATCTTATGTAGCTTTCTCAATGGCTGACGTTAACAAAACCCGAATCCACATTTGAGTTATTAAAACCCAAACTAAACTAAAATCATTCATATTTTTTCTCCGCAGCCAGTCAGCAGCTGCATTCGAGCTAAATATTCCGAAGAAAAGTAAAGGCTACTCTGCATTTATCAATCTGTAGGCAGCCGAAGTTCATAGCTACCCTTTTGCTTTTCAGTACTTTGGGCAGAGATTAACTATTCAATCTTGCATTGCGTGTAAAAGCCATATAGATTAAGGAAGAAACAAAAGAAGAAAACATTGAAACTAGGGTTAACTCATCTACAATCCTTAAACAAAATTCTGACCCCCAGCCATTACAAATCGCAAGGTCAGTCAGGTTGGGGCTGATGTCTACAGTTTGGACCAAAATATTGTGCCTACTTTATATTTCATCTATGAACTCAAGGAGATCATCAACTTCCTGCCTCAATGCTATAAGTTTTTGTTGCTGCAAAGCCACCCGGTTCTCAATATCCCGGGCTCCACACTTCTTCTCATAGCCATCCACCACTGTAGAGTGCTTCACCATCACCTTTTCTTGCAATTCTCTCTCCTTAGCCACCAGCTCCTCCACCTATACAGACACCAAAAAGAAATCACTTACAGAAACAGTCTGTAAAATGCAAAATAAAAATTCACATCGTATAAATGCTACTGACATCCAGAGCAAACAGACTATTTCACTCATGCAGAGTCAAGTTACAATAAAAATACTGTCACATATCAAGCCTTAACAAATTTTATCAAATTAAGATGTTGAAACAAATGACAAATCTAAAATGCAATAAACTGATATCAAATTGATCTAGAAAAGTTGAGCAAAAACACCAATAAGTAAAAGACAGGTGAACCTTGGGTAATACTTGAGCAGCTGATGGAGATGATTGCAAGAAGGTCAGCAAGGGTTTCAATTCTTTTGACAGCTCTTTTAACAAACCATCAGCTGCTTTCCGAGCAGCTTTACAAGCTTGAACGTCCCCCATCCTAGAAAGATCATGTAGTGATACTTCGAGCTTATCATGTGTTGTCAAGCATCGGCTTATGATATTCTGAACCTGCTGAATCGCTGCCTGAACCTGAAATTTCAGAAAGCAAAGTCTATAACCAATGCACTTGTACATGGTGATTAGGGGTGAGCCAAGTAAATGGCATAGAGACATCCTACTCACCTCTTCCCACTGCTGTTTAGCCAAATAAGAAGCAGAAGACTTGGAGATTGATATGTCCGCATGCATATAAATAGTGCAAGCAACAAAAAGGAAGAAAAATCCAGAAATTAACATCAGAGGCTCTCTAAGCATCGATAGTTTGTTGAACTTGTAATAGACCTGAAAGGTAAACAAACATCAGAACAAACAGCAAACCCTTAAAGTACATAACCCTGTAAATATAGGGTTATGATATATCCTACTATCCAATATTCTTTGTTTGGAGGTACTAGAGCAGAAGCCTCAAACTAATATGCTAGAACCAGTGTGCATGTCTTTCAGATTGAAAATGGACAAAGAAAGAATACCTGAAAATATTGATTGTGCTCTGGCACAACATTAGCCTTTTCCAGCACAACTACCGGTCTACCATCAATATCCAAGTGGGAGATTTTGGTCTGCATACAACCAAAAGCACATAATATATAAAAGACCACAGCCTTCAGATTCAAAATTCAACACAAACACGAGCCCTAGGTTTTTCAAAATATGGTCAAATAGAAACAGAGCTCTTAAGCTTTCTAATACCTCTTGCCACAGCTTCACGGGAAATGGAGCTGCTACAGATATGTCACTAGAACCCTCAGGCAACACAACCTGTAAATCCAAGTATCAGGACAAGGTAAGGCTGCTAAGAAAACAACTTTCTTGTTATTCACCAGACTGCAATTTCTATATCACACATGAACATATCTTAATTCTAAGGATCATAATAATACTACAGCATAAGTGCCCATTTGAGTACTTAGTGGAAGACATGTCTCATACATCATAAGTAAGTAAGAAGAATACTGTATGTCCTAAATGAATAACAGTTTAATAAGTACTTAAATACACCTTTAAATACAAGTTTTAAGCAAGGTTGGGAAGGACATTCCCCATCATTTCTATTGCACCATCATTTTGAGGCCTAGAGTAAGATATATAAATCAGAATATGACATACTACCAACCTTCACAATGAGAATATCAATAACCAACTCAACCATCGGGCTACTAAAAGTGATGTTAAGAAAGCGTTTTCCCTCTGATTCATACAAAAAGTCCTGAAGTGGCAAACCATATCCAATGGTAAAAGCAGTTCTCCAACCACCAAACATGGGGTACCTTGGTTCAATCAATAATTCTGTCTTCAAAGACAAATAGTGCTTCAATAAAAATAAAATACCAAGTGATAGATACTCTTTAAATTCTAATCTGCAATATAACCTTCTTGGAGTCTCCCCACAGATGAGATGTAGATATATTGCCAATTTCATCCCTATAATAAACGGAATGAGCCCTTGGTGGCAAATTTGCAACAAGATACCTAAAGGCTGATGCACCTCGAACATTTGGTTTGGCCTGGAAATCAAGCCTGTAGTGTCAAGGCAATAAGTCAGAAACCAACTTCCAACCTGGAGTGGCACTCACCATAATCCTAAAATGGAAAACATATGAAGTAACCTGGAAAATTCACCCTTGCTATGGGCACCACCATGGATGAGCTTGTAATGCTCTGTGACCTGCACACTACCCCAATGGGAAATTTCAATCTCTCTCACCAATTCCTGAGAAACAGCAAAGGGTTGATTGCTTTCAAAATGGACTACTATGGGTGAGTACGAGAATGCAGGGAGATTCTCATAAGGACCATATTTGATTTCTGAACCATGAATCTTTGTGTTCTCTCGTTTTGTATAGGATTCAATTCTAGAATCAGGCAATTTAACACTTAGAGATTGGATCTTGACAGCATAAGGAGACAGATAGTATGCACTTTCCTGGTATACTACAAGCTGAATATCAGCCTGAGTGATTTGCTCAGGAGTGGGTTGTAAGGCATGGGTAAATACAGCCAAGACATCGAAAGTGAAGCTATCACCCTCAGCTAATCCCTTAGGCAATGATACTGAATAGAATGTTAAAGCAGGAGGCATGTCTTTTGGGTTGGCAACCTCAACAAGGAGATCAACAACAGAGTTTTTGATTTTCCCTTTCCCTTCATGTGGGGTAGCCATCAAATATGCCATGTTTTTGGCTTGAAGCTCAGGAAAAGCCAACAAAACATCAGACACAGTCTCAGGACCTGCATTCTCCACCTAGAAGACAGAATAACAGCACATGTAAGAGAAGCAAATTTAAGAATACAAAAGGAGTCTGTGGATTGGATAGTGAGTTGAAGAATGTATAAAAACGAGATAACAAAGTTGAAAGCATTAGCAACTTGAGACTTGAGAGTGAAAAGAAAAGTGAGTTTTAGTGAAGCACCTTTAAAGTTGAAGAAATCCGAACAACGTGTGACGTCAAATAAATCTGCAGCACCACAGGAAACGACGTTAGAATAGATATTACAGCATGAAGGGATCAAAGAGACACAGCTATCGTAGCATTTCAGATCAACCCAAGTTATGAACTTTCAGAAACAGGAAAATGAAGCTTAAAATGATACTAGCAAGTAGCAGTGAATCAACCAGAGAAACGAACTCACATAATAATAATAATAATAATAATAATAATAATAGTAAACACTAGAAGCCTTGAGAAAGGAATACAGGGAAATGGAAAATTGAATAGAGAAGATGGAAACTTACGCGTCGATCGACTTTGGAGAGGACCAGATCGGAGAGTGCCGGGGATGCCAGAATTGCGATCGTAAACACAAGTAAACCAAACCTCGAAATCTCCATTGTCGCCCAATATGTCGCACACCAGACCAAGATGCACTTCACTTCAGGCCTCTGCAGCTTGACTCTTTTTTTTTTTTTTTTTGTTGAGGCTCTCACTTCCGTTTGAATTTGCTTTTTAAAATGGGTTTACTGTTAGCCCACCTGAAATTGGGCATTCAATGAGTTGCCCATCATTTCAATGACCAGCAAGAATTTTTGATATTTTATTATATTTATAAATGTTTTGTTAACGATTTTTTTTATTTTTTAAAATTATTAATATATTTTTTATAATAATATTATTATATTAAATATAATAATTAATAATTTTATTCATAAAAAAATTATCTTAAACTCATTAGTAAAATTTTATAAATAAAAATATTCAAAGCAAAGCAAAGCCAGATCACATTTTTTTTTTTTTTAAAGAGGAGGAAGATAAAATTTGTCTTAATAAATAAAGATAGATAAAATTGGAAATAAAGTTCATCCAATGAAACAAATAATTTGTTTAAAGTTATTATTAATTAATAATAAAATTTAATTTGCACAAGCAAAGTTGTTTTGATTAAGAAAAAACAAAAAGATGTAGGCCTTGGGCTTGGGCTTGGGCTTGGAGTTGGAGTTGGGGATAGATAGGGCTTATAAATGAATCGGGTGTAGCCGTGCATTGCGTAGAGCAGCAGAAGCCAGGAAGCACAGATAGGAAACAAAGAAATATGGAGACTTCGTTGAGATACAGTGGAGATTCCAAAGCTCTAAGAATCCACGCCAAGGAGAAGTTCCCCGTCGATTCCAAAACCCATTTGCAGGTATGCTTCTCAAAGCTTTCTGCTTTTCTACTTTGATGACTTGCTCTTTCAATTTTTCTCCTTCTTTCTATTCCTGAGAGAGAGAGAGAGAGATGTAGGATTTCATTACTAGACTTAGACTAGATTATTAAAGATTACAACTTCACTCCCAGTTTCTTTCCAGCTTTTTTTGTGGTTGTGGATCATTTCTTTCACTCCTCCTGTTAAATGCCTTGCTTAACTTGGCCACACTGTTAAATGCCTTTAATTCCGTAACAAAGTGCTAGAATTCCTGCATTTTCTGTAGATTAAATCCCTCACCTTGACTCAACGTGCAAAATTTTCACCTCTTTGGACAGCTCAAATTTGAGATTTGGGCGTGAATGTAAGATATTCCAAATACCCCCCCCCCAAAAAAAAAAAGAAATTTTAAGTGACCTCATGCTTTTGTACGGGAGAATAGTACATATATACATACATCTTGGATCTATTTTATTTGAGCAATCTTTATATCGTTACTGTTTTCTTACTTCTTCAGTTCTATCTATACATTAGGTTCATGGCGAGCTAGACACTAGAACTGGAGTCCCGAGTAACTTTTGTGCAATGATAAGGCACTTCTATCCTGATGTATGTTATCCCCAATGGTTATGCTCTTGTTTTAAGAACATTCTCTTGCAAACTTCAGCTTTTCTTTTCCAAGTTTATTAATGTGGCTGATAATTTTCTGCAGTTACTTACAAGCCTTGGTGTAGGATTGCGCTATGATAAGCGTGATAAGGTGCAGTACACGGTGCGAGGAAAAAAGTCTTTTCTTGTAACCAACAATGATTTGGTAAATTTCGTTGTCAAGGGAAGATACGATGTTGACCAAGAATTCAAGGGGGTTGGTGCAACCTTTATGTTTTCACAGTGTTTCTTTTTGAATGTGCTTCATATTTGAAGAATAATTTTGCTAATATTTGGTTCATCTGATTCATTTTCATCAAAAACTCATTTTAGAATGATGCCCATTAGTACATTTTACACACTTCCTCTTTCTTTTTCATCTTTGATTGGAATGATGCCATCAAAGCTTCCTTTAATGCAGTAATTTATATATAGTTCTAGCTTTCTTTTGCTAATAGTTTATGCAACTACCATGACAGAGGAAGTCAGAAGGAGCTGCTGAATTTACTTTTAAAATATTCAATTTCCAGAGAGACCAAGATGTTAGACTCAAACTTGGCTATGAAGTATTTGAGCAGGTAATTCCTTTTTTATAATGGTACTTGAACGTCTAAACTCTAAAGTATTGGTCTTTGAGAAGGAAAATGCATTAAACCTTGGTTCTTTCTATTCTTGCTTTTTCTATTTTTAGTGTTGTCCATCATCTATCTTGATCAATTTGATCATTATTTTTTTTTCATTTTGTTTCTGGAGAGAGCCTTAAGAATGCACTAGTCTGATTTCTGGGATTTGGATTGCATTTTTATTTCCAAGTCATGTTTGTCAGCATGAAACATCTCATTTTGAATTTCTATGTGATACCTACTATCATTTTTGCAACCATCATATTATCCCTCCCAAATGCAATCTTTTAGAGCACTGAACCCTAGAACACTGTGTAACCCCTTTATATATATATATATATATATATATATAAAATTCTCTAAGATTAACATTAGTGCATTCTTTTAACATGAAATTATTTCTGATGTGGAAAGTATTCAAATTCAATATGAGTAACAAGAAGTGTTGAGTCAATTTTTGCTTCAGTAATCGAGTGGTTTCCTGATCCTCCTAGTAATCTATGCTTTGTATCCTTTCTTCACGTGAACTTGTAAAATTACTTTGTTTACACTCTTTGTGTTTTTTCTTGGTGGAAATTCCTCTTTCAGGTTCCATATCTGCAGATTAGGGAAAATAATTGGACACTGAATGCTGACATGAATGGTAGATGGAATATAAGATTCGATTTGTGAGGAATTAATGTATGAGATTGACCTCATTTGGTTTGGTGGTGAGATATGTAAGTGCTAAAAACATGTATAATGTTCATTTAAATTGTGGTGGAAGAGACACAGCTAGCTATGTTGAGGCTGATTGGTAGAAAGTAGAAATCCAATGTCATGCATTGCATGGGGGGTCATTAACGATTTTCTTTCCATTTGTTTGCGGTTTCTTTTTCTTCTGCCATGCCATGCCACAGCTAGATCTAGAATTTGAGATCCAAAGTGAGATAAGATTTTAGGGGCGATGCATTTTCTGATTAAAATGGCAAGTAGGAAATTGGTGTCACATTGTCGGGAATAGGTGATATAAAATGTGATGGTGAATAATTATTTTTATGTCCAGAAGAAGAAGATAGATGGCACATGTTGTAGGTCTTAGATATGGTTTTTGAGTATGTATAACAAAAAGTTTGATCATGAATTATTATTCTTAATTGTATAGCTAGCCAGTGTATAATGGTTTGGTATAAACTCACAAAATCTTCCTGATTTTCGAGGGTAAAAGAAATTGAAAACTGAAAAATAGGGAAGATCATGTATATACCAACCTATTACCTACCCAGTGCTGCTGCTGCTGCTGGGGCCATAACTAGTGTGCTGTTCTGTTCCAATATTGAAAGAAAGAGTCGTCGTCCCCTTGCCTGCCTTGCACTTTCTTCCACTCCACTTGTGTTTGAGTTTCATAATATTCCTTTTGTTTAGCGGAATCAATTGATCTGTTGTCCGTCCGCTCATATATATTTTGCTTAGGCAATCCACCCTGACTCATTCTCAAAATCTCAATTTATATTTATATTTTATTTTATACTGTAGTATTTCCAATTTAAAAAATCTATGTAATGTAATGGAAGTAAAATCATGGATGGTCCCAGATTCCAATATTGTTTAGGATTACATTATGGTGGGTCAAATGTTCAGAAATGGTCTTGCTTGCTTGCTTGCTTGCTTGCTTTGCTTGTGATAGTGATAGTGATTTGCTTGCTTGCTTTGCTTGTGATAGTGATAGTGATAGTGATAGACTTCCTTCCCCAAACGCTGGTGCACCTGCCTTGTTTTAATTTTATTATTTATGGATCTGAATTGAAAAACTAATTGGTGAATGGAGGTGGTTTGCAAGGAATTATTGATTGAATAATTAAATATCAAATACAATTATTATTATTATTATTATTAGTATTTATAATATAAAAGAGTAGTAGAAATAATTAGTCGTAAGAGTTAAGACCATAAGCCAAGTCGTTCCACAGACCTTGCTTGCAGTGGTTGGGTCAAACAAGAGGCGTGCTCAAAACGGTACTTTAGTCGAGTTTGAGTTTTTGAGTATGAGTAGTAGGCTGGCTAAAGAAAGAGCATGACTTAAGTAAGGAGTAATTAAGGAAGTGTGGAGTGGAGTCGAATCGGATGAGTCTACCCGAGAAAATGTGTAGTCAAGACTCGAGACAACCAACATGTGTTTCCCTCAAGGTAATTTTGAATATTAAATATTTATAATTTTATATATTATATTTAAATAATGAAGGCATATTTATACATGTATATAATATATTTTATTAAAAAATTTAAAAATATAAATAAAAAATATTGATAAACAAATCGATATTGATACATAGCAATATCAAAACGAAAATTGATATGATATTGGCTACCTTGATTCAAATACAATACATGTTGGCAGGCAATGGTAGTTTGTTGACCAGATGCTAGACATATATTACACTATAGTTGGCGCGGGCGGAGGACTAGTTGTGTCCCAATTAATAAATCTCGAAAAATAAAACTCTTCTTTCACGAGAAAGGGCAATGATCACCATGACACATTTAGCAAGTACTCAAAGTAGCAGGGGTATAGATGAAAGAGTGCCAAAAATAGAGGGTCAGTCATGGAAAGTAAACCAAAAAAAACGCATTCAGTGCAGCAGGGGTATGGATGAAAGATTGCCAAAAATAGAGGGTCAGTCATGGAAAGTAAACCAAAAAAACAGGGGTGGCTAATAACTAATAACCATAAATTTAGTAGTAATTAACGCATAAATGAAACTAAAAAAAGAATTGATCCCCGATTTACTGTTACCTTATTTGATGCTTAATTTAATATATGATATTATTTTGTTACATTTATAAAATAATATCATTTAATTAATTAATAATATATAAATTTATAAAAACTCAATATAATTAAATATAAATTCTATTATAAAACCCTAAACCCAAAATCATTACATTTACAAACACGGAAACGTTACAACTAACACAACGCAAACGCAGTCTTTAGTCTTTGATACATTACATTTTTACGTTTACATACTTGAAGAAAAAAACAAAACTCTCTCTCTCTCTCTCTCTTCACATGACTCGTCCTTTCAGGCTCCTAGTCGCCGCCAACTCCTCGGCCACTAGCGAGCCGCCAGTGCCACCTGAACAAGCGGCAACCGTCGACTCCGACTTCGTCGTAATCCTTGCAGCTCTCGTCTGCGCCTTTATCTGCGTGCTCGGTCTCATTGCTGTCGCACGCTGCGCCTCGCTTCGCCGCCTTTCCGGTGGCTCTGAATCCAATCCCTCAGCTTCATCCCGTCCTAAGCCTCCTGTGAACAAAGGCCTCAAAAAGAAGATCATCAAGTCTCTCCCCAAGGCCACCTTCTCAGTTGACTCCTCTGCGAAATTCTCCGATTGCGATATTTGCCTGACGGGGTTCGTGGTAGGGGATGAAATACGGATGCTGCCGCAGTGCGGCCACGGCTTCCACGTAGCCTGCATCGACACGTGGCTGGGGTCCCACTCTTCATGCCCTTCCTGCCGTCAGATTATGGTAGTTGCCAGGTGCCACAAGTGTGGGGGTTTGCCCGGCCGGGGGGGCTTCAACTTCTGGAACTGAGGCCAGATTGAAGGAGCGTGAAGATGATGTCAATAGGTTCTTGCCCTAGCCAGCCTCTATGTCCCAAGGTTCCTCAAATTTTTTTCTTTCTTTTCAAAGTTAATAATTAGTTAATTACTTATGTTAGGTTAGATTTGATTAGCTAATTACTTCCTTAATTATTACCACTACTAGCATTTAGGTGTGAATATTTATTGGAACTTGTATCAGATGTAGTAGTATTTCATTTGGTGTACGTGTATGTAAGGTTGACGTGTAAATATATATATAATTAATGTCAGATTCCTGTAAGAAGAATGATTATACTACCCACACCAAAAAAAAAAAAAAAAGAATGGTTGAAGAATTAATGAAAATTGAGCACCTTCTTTGTATTCCCTTAATTCCATTAATTTGTGAAGTGAATATATAGTTATGTAGAACGAAACCTGAATCATAACCATGATCAACAGATTGCTATTTACTTTAGTAATTCATAGATACTGTTTGTCTGAGCTGATCCAAGCTATTTTCTGAACTTATGGTGATAAGCTTTGCTTGCCTAGGCCTAGCTACTTTTTGTTATGTTCGGACTTTGGTGAAAGTCTGTCTGGTTCATGAATTTCTTTCGCTGTATAAGTCCTTTTCAGGTTAAAGGGTTTTTGTTGCATGCTCTTAATAAATTTCTTCTTCGTTAGTACTTAATTTATGTCCATCTAAAATTCTCAATGGGAGTGGGGCTGGTATTTGTTTTTTGTTGGAAATTTTACCTGTATTAGAATGACTAGAAATAATAAAGAAAAATAGAATAAAATAAAATGGACCATGGAATCTGTAAAAAAGAAATGGGAACCGTTCAAAATGTTAGGAGGGGAGGTGAGGTCCATCTAAAATGATGAAAAGAAGAGAAGAGAAGAGAAGAGTGTGGTTTCAGCTGCAACAGTAATCGAGGCTGTTAGAGAGGATCCGTTGCTTGCTTTGCTTTGCTTTTGAATAGGACAAGACGACGATCAAATCTGAAAGGAAAAGATATTTGCCTATGATCTTGTGTTACATTTTGAATTTTGACGGTGATATTCTTCACCACTTGGACACTATATCAGATTGGCAAAATATAAAGTGGGTTGCTCAATGTTAAACAAGCCTTTTTTTTTTTCACTGACAAGGGGTTAAAATTACTCTCTTGTTTAACAACTTAATAATTGGGTTGGATAAATTTAAGTTTTTTAGGAATTTTGGTGGCCTATTATATTTTACTATTGACCATGCACTGTAATCACTTTCTACTTAGTTAACAAAAGGTCAGGACATGCATGCTGTTTCTTGCATGTATACCATAAGTTATGGTATATAGTGAGCATATTATTATTATTATTATTATTATTATTATTATTATTATTATTATTATGTAATGTGTGGGTATGTCGGAAGCCAAATTCCTTCCGTCCATTGAGTGAATTGACACAAAGTCAAGAAAGCATTAATTACTTTAATTAATTCCATGATTTAGGAGGAAAGCAAGCACTTTCGTTTCCAGCTTTTAGTTTACAATACATTTACATACTGGATTATTATATATAAATATTATACTCAGTATGGTGCAACTTCTAGTAACTAAATTTCAAAATGGAAAGATTGGTTATTATAAACAAGTGATAGATTAGAAACAAATAAGAGTGTGTAACCCACTAGTTATTTTGAAACTCAGCTCAATTGGTTTATACGGTCATTTAAAAAAAAAATGACATCTAATAGGTTTGAAATTCAAATTTCAACATCAGTTCATTCTTTTATTTTTAGATTGCTGTCTCATTTGTACTAAAAAAAAAATTGAAAATAATAATAGAATAAAAGTGAGTAAATTTTAATGTGTGAAGATATGGTTAATTATTAATTACTTAATGTTGACGTAATGCATAATCCTCCTGCTCAAAGAACAAAGTTTTATTCCCCTTCCCCCAAAAATTATCTATATATATATATATATAATTTGTTTATTGATAAACCAGTAACAATATATAGTCGTAGCTAGCTGCTGTTGCTTACTTTGAATAAAATTGTACAGGTATAGGAGATGAATTAAAGAGCCTAAGACGCATCTAAATCTAATATAATAATAAGACGGAGCATTCTCTTCTCAGCTTCTGTTTTTCCTTTTCTTTTCTGGTTTTAAACAACATGGTATCAGAACTTGAAAAGAGTTATTGAGGGACTGTGAGTGAGTTGAAAAAAAACCAGCAAGGCTTCCTTTCCTATAACCCTGAAACACACAACACCTCAGAACCTGATGCACATGGCCTCCAGCAACTTTGCAACTCCAACACCTCCTGTATTTGCAGGAGAGAACTACCTTATTTGGGCAGTAAAAATGAAGGCCTATTTGAGAGCCTTTGACATGTTGGAAGTTGTAGAAACAGGCCGTGAGACACCTCCCTTGAGAGCAAATCTCACCCTTGTTCAAATGAAACAACACAGTGAAGAAGTTGCAAAGAAATACAAGGCTCTTTCCTGCATACATTTTGTTGTTTCAGATGTGATTTCACTAGGATAATGGCCTGTGAAACAGCCAAGGAAGCTTGGGACAAGCTTAAGGAGGAGTTCCAAGGAAGTGACAAAACAAAGCAAATTCAAGTGTTGAATCTATGGAAGGAGTTTGAGGTTTTGAGGATGAAAGATGCATAGACTGTTAAAGACTACTCTGACAGGCTCATGAAGGTAGTGAATCAACTCAGGCTGCATGGTGAGGAGCTGCCAGATAAAAGAATAGTTGAAAAGGTTCTTGTAAGCTACTGCCTGCCTGCTGCTTACGTTATTTCATTAGAAACAAATGAAGGGAGTTGTCATTTATTTTTACCTTTTCTTAAAATAATAAATAAATTAATTAAATTCCTCTTTATCTTAACTCTTTTTGACTCTACTAGTTCTAGTATATATATCGTTGCGTTTTGTTCAGCTGTGATTGTGAAGAAGACCACAAAAATCAGTCCAATATTCCTAATTTAACAAAGTGTTATATATATATATATATATATATATATATATATGTGTGTGTAGTAGAAAAAAATAAAGATGATTATAAGTAATCATTTTGAGCATTGGATGCAGTTGATTAGAAAGGATAGATATATAAAGTGGGAAATTAAAGCCAATCCGACCGAATATATCATGGGAAATGTGCAGTCTAAATATCTAACTCTAACATATATATATAGTTAGGTGTGGGAGGAAGAGTAGTAGTGGTGAATCCGTGAAGAACGTAGGTTGGGAGAAAGGAGGGACTTTTGGAATACAAAGTAGAAATTAAGACTATTAGTTAGATGAAATCACATGCCAATTGCCAATTGACACGTGGGGGCAGGCAGGCAGAGAGAGAGAGAGAGATAATATCGGTATTCAACTATTGGACTGAACAAATTGGCGATTTGGAGGAAATTTTGAATAGAAAAAGCCCAAGAGTGACCCATCAAATTGTAAACCAAGTATTCAACTATTCGACTATTGTGTGGTATATAAGCCTGTCTGCTGTCCAACCCTTAATTTCCTCAGGCAGACAGAGATAGTCGTGCATTTCTGCTCCAGCTTGTATAGCAATAAAGCATCTCCTTCAATTTCAAAGACTAGACTCTGATATGCTCTATATACTATGATGCATGCATGTTAATTTGCCAGACAACAAATTACGACTAATTATTATTCTTTTATGTTTTGTGCATTTCCGCAATACCTCTAGTACGTAATCTAGTTGGTTAATTATTTCATGCAGCAAATCTCATGGTTCCCTCCACCAATAATTGGGTAGGCAGTAATATTTAAGGGTTTATGATCTAGATTTCTTCATAAACTTGATAACACATGCATTTTAAAAGTACACTTGGCTGCTTTTATTTCTCTGATTGTTGTTGCCTTTGGCCGAATTTGTCTTCTCCTCCTGCGCAACAAGTCTAAGGTCATTCAACCAGCTTCTGTGCAAAATTGTTTTAAAATAGCATAATAATAGATTATTCTTTAATTAGTTAGTACCTTTATCAAAGATCATGAAGTCAATATGCAAAACATAAGTGATCAGTTAATGCCATCCTTTTGCAGCTAGCTAGCTAGCTAGGATGATAATCAAACTTCTTCTCTGTTGCATCATTGATAATACATATCCATAACAATGACAAACAGGTAAGAGATGCCTTTCTGACCAGAGAAATTAATAACCAACCAGTCCTCCAATTCATTTAAAATTAAAATTTTTTAGCTGAGGCTGCTTGTCATTTTGTTCGTTGCGTTGCGGGCCTTATCGGATAAAGTGGCATGGCAATGCCTGGGGCAGAGTCTGTTTTCCTTAAATTAAGGTCTATACATTAAAATTAAAATGAGTCCTTTTGGGAAAAGTTGGTCGATATATCTATGCAATGCAATAATCAAAACCCTGATTTCGAGGCCGTACCCGTTTTATCACTACTCTTTGGCGAAGGTGCTTGGTGCAATGATGAGTTTGGAGATCGATGTTCATCAGTTGTTCACCTTCATGATTCTTATTATTGAACGATATTAGTCTCCACTCTCCACTCTCCATCTCAATGATAGTGAAAATAGCAGTAATTAATAATAGTTATTGAAATGTATACCTGGTACGTAAATCAAAACCAAAATGAAAATTGTTTAAGGGTATACCATACCATATGCAGGAGTTTTACGGTTAAAACATTTTCATACGTCTATTGTTCAAAAAGTAATTATGTAGACAATTTAGAATGTATTTCTTCTCATTGTACGTACAAATTAATTAATAAATTACTCAACAACGTACGTTGAATAGCTAGCTGATAGGTTTCAGTAATCTCAATCGGCTTTATCTTTGTTTCCTTGCAGAGCAGAGCAGAGCAGAGGTAGGAGATCGTGGACCGAGACAAGTGAAGTAGGAGTAGAGAATCTCTATGTCTGGCAATGGCATGATTATTGCCCAAAACATTGATGATGACATTGTAATCCAATAATGACTAATGACTCATATATAAATGCTTCTCGGGATATCCATTTCTAAACCCCCTTGTCTTGTCTCCCTACACAATGCCCCTACTAACTTAGGTACAAGCCCCAAAGGACCCTAGCTATCCCATGACCTCAATTCCTTCATCAATCATACTTATTATAGGTGACGTCAAATAATATTGTAACACACCTCCCATGGCCATTCCATCCCATCCCATCCATGGCGTCACATCAAACCACCCCTTCTGGACTTATTGGCCTTCTTTTCCTTGCCCTCGTCTCACACTCCATCCCAATGGCAATTACATTCAACCCATCAAAGCAGCCCGCCAGAACCAAGCGTATCTTGAAGAAAGGCAGCTTTTATTTTTTGGTATGGCTTGGCTTAATTTTGATGAGAATTTTAAGAAAAGCAGTTGACAGCGTAGGAAGTTCTGTAACTAATTAATTAATAAATAAATAAACACATATAGTAATACAATCGGTTGCTGCGTCTATAAATTAGCTGCAGGAATTTCTTCAATCCTACAAAGAAACGTGCATTGACTGGCTTTGGAGTTCGGTTGGGACACTCATTTAGATTGAGGCGAGCACAAACACTTTAAGATTTTATATATATATATATATATATATGATTTTGTTAGTAAATATTTATTAAAAAAAAAATAAATATAATATTTATTATTATTATAAATAACAAAACACGTATACACATAGTCATTTTAATAGGATCCTAACAACATTAACAATATAAGATCTTAACAATCTAGCGGCCAAGATTCTCCAGAGGGTGTGGTGGGAGGATTTAACATCATCTGAACGCTAGCCCTATTGAAAGCAATTGAAGTGGGAGATGTCATGTTGGACGGAAACACCTTGAGAGAAATCCAACACACTATAATCCATCTCATAGAAGAAGGGATTATTTTGAGATGGGTTGGGATGAATTTTGTCCATCCAGTTCAAAGTGGCATCAGGCAGTTGGAAACGGGAAAAGTTAGCCTCTGTCTTGCACTGTTTGCTGGGAATAGTAGCTTGTTCCTTCAAAATGCAATCTTGATGTGAGAGGAGGAGGGACTTGAAGAGCATCGATGCTGATGATGAGTTGTTGGTGTTTGTGACAGCGTTCTTGTCGGTTGTGCTAGTAAAGTTGGAATTGATTAATGTGGTAGCTGGAGTGGCTGAAAAGGAGGGTAATTGGAACCCATTAGCTGCTGGGAAGAGTGGGGGGGAATGGGATTGTGGGTTAATTAGGCTTTTCAGGTCATTTTCTTGGCGGTGAATCAGAAATGAGTTCTGGGCCTGCATTGGAGTTTGGGATTCTAACAACGGTACTGTTGGGGTTTCAAGCAGCGGAGGCAAGGAAGCTGTTGAAGATGAAGAAGAAACTGCCAACATATAATAGCTTTGTCCTTGAGCTAGGGCATTTTTCTTCTCACCTATTTTGTGAAATATTCTGCAAATCACCCATTCTTCCTGCAAAATAACCATTTAAAAAGACATATATACTATTAAGTATATATACTGACAAAGCGAAGAAGAATTTAAGAATAAAGAGTCATAAAAAACAAATATAACTTATGTAAGTTAAGTTCTAGGAGAGAAAAAAGAAAGGATGGGATGGAATTATGTTTAATTAGAACAACCTTTAGTTTAGAATGTGTTTCATGTGAAACTTCAAGAAATAATAATCATGTAGACATTTCAGTGGTGCATGCTTAGCTTTTTTGTTTTGTTTTGTTTTTTTTTTTTTAAATCTTGTATACTTGTTAAAGACTTGCCTACTTAGTGCATATTTGGTGCTGCTAAGGATGATCCGGATACATTGTCCAGATTTGGTGCTGCTGTTTGCATGATTATTAATTAAGATAAACTGTGTTCAGGTCAGAAGGTGAAGTGGGGATTTGTTAGAATAAGAAAAACAGAGAAATGCCAGCTGCTGCACCTGACTGACAGCCATATGGCAGGGAGTGAAACCAAACCAAACCAATCACATCAAAAACTAACCTGCTTTGCTTGCTGGTTAATAATTAAGGTGAAAATTGTCAAGTCGGCATGCACGCCACACAACACCATACCAGTGGAGAGTTTGATAATATATATATATATATATTATTAGCAGCTAGCAGCAATACTAGTAAATATAATAATAAGTCAACCCAGAAAGCGACAAAAGAGGGAGGGAGGGGAAATAGCTTGATTCCCACGGCGCACGTGTGGCGGAGGGGGGGGTGCGGGGCCCATTACCTTGAACGTGGGACGGTAAGAGAAGTCACCGTCTAAACGGTACTCATGCATGACCCACTTGGTCTTCTCTCCACGAGGGGCTCTGCCCTTGTAGAAAACAAGGGTTTTTTTCATGCCAAGAAGGGCTCCTCCTCCGCTTGAGCCACTACTACTACTACTGTACACTTCCCTATCTTTGCCTGTGGCTTTCCAGTACCCAGCTCCGGTGGCTCTATTTGTTCTCACTCCACTTGGGTATTTCCTGTCCCTCAGGCTGAACAAGTACCACTCCCTCTCCCCCATTTTGGCCACATCTGATCAATCAAAACCAATATTAATTAATTTCTTAATTACTACTATTTCCCCTGCAGCAACAAAAGATAAAAAGACTATATTGATTCATGAATTAACAAATATTCGATAATGCCCTCTGTTTTTCAATTGCACATTTATTAAATCAATGATATCTTGTCAGAAACTAATTAATGCGGTTAGAGCTTTTACAGAAATTAAATTAAAGATTGATTTTCTAACCAAACATGAATGGTTGTGGTTCTTACTTCTTATACTCAACAATTTGACAATGAGGAAATCATTAAATTTTCCAGTAAAAATATGTCTGCGGAAAAAGAATGCAATAACTATAGAGATAATGCTACATGTCTCCAAATTTTGGTTGAAATTAAGCTTACAAGACCAGTCTTAGATAGGGCTCTTCCGTCTAAAGTGATTATGCAGAATCGTTGTAACAGGGATTTCCTGCAAACGTATATACTTACTAAACATAGTGCAAATTCCAGCCTTACAACAAATTAAGCTCTTGGTCTACTTTAAAATCCAAAGGCCTCAGCCATAGCCCATACTTGACTGTACTTTTTCATAGACTCTTTTAAGACCCAGAACCAAGATACAGCAGGATTATTAAGGTATATGAAGATCAGATATAACTGTAATTCGTAAACTACAGCTTAACTAGTGTGCATTGTCTTAACTAGACTCCACTCACAAAGAAAGCAGCATTTTATATATTCTTCCTTGATAAAAAAATTAAAAAAAAAAAGAAAGGAAAAACAAAAAGAGTATCTTCTCAGCTGAGAGGAAAAAAAATGAACTCATCTGAGGAATCTATAGAAGCAAGTCTATCCAGTAACATACTAAAGAATGCCATGATGTAAAGCGGATAGAGAATATTCTCGGATATTTTCATAACCATACTAATATTAATTTTGACTTTGACTTTGGCGAGAAGCAAGCATATATATAATATACCTGGAAGCTCCCAAGGTTCACATTTGTTAAGATCAACCTCAGCAATCTCCACTCCGCAGAAGCTTCCATTAAATACCTTTGAAGCCAAATAAAAAGTTATGAGTTCTTCATCAGTGGGGTGAAATCTAAAACCCGGCGGCAAACCCTGCTCGTTTACTTCTTCCTCAGCAAGTTCACTTAGAAGTTCTTCCACTGCTAACATCTTCTCACACGAGAGAGAGAGAGTGAGTGAGTTTTGATCTGCAACAAAGGGTACTTGTAACTGTGAATGAATGGGCAGCTAGTGTAAGTAACATGCAATATATGAAGAGAAGCACTAAAAACGAAGAAGATAAGCCACTTGAGGACGGTTGATTTTGGCACTTAAAAAGGCATGGGGGTGGGGGGGGGGGCTACAAAAGCGCACCTGAAAGGCTTCCAAAACAGGGGGAAAAAATTAATAGTAATTTTTCGGAAAAACAAGAGAGATTGAGGTGTAAATGTAATAGAGAGGAGAGGGTAGTAAATGCAAAGTTGGTTGCAGAGGGCAGAGATTTATGCGTGCGTATGTGAGCATATTGAGAGAGAGAAAAAGAGAGATGGGTCAGGTTCTGATCAGATGGATAACAGTGAGATATCATCACCGATTAATTCTCTTTTATGCACCGGGGGTAATTCTTTTCTTTTCTCTTAATCTTTTAATTCTTTGTGGATATATATATATATATATATATATATATATATATATATATATACTCTAAAATTCATGATTCCACAACTTTACCTTTTTTACGTTGTAAAATTAAGGCCATTGCCAATTAATGCTGACGAGATCCGTCTCTTAATCTCTGTAGTCTATAGTTAAGTGGGAAAGCTTGCTGATACACTTTCAAGTTCTAAAGCTGTTATTCCTAGCTAGTCTGTCATATCTGTGGTAATGGCATATGTTGTGCTCCTTTAGTTTTGCTTAATTTTACACTGGGGTGTGATAAAAGTAAAGGCAGGTTAGTATATTATTTATTTATTTATAAAATGAGATCCTCCAGCTCAAAAAACATTGATTAGCAGTTGTTAAGTAGTCAAATGAAGTGGATAAACGAACCCCTTAATTAGTGTTTAGTAGTAGTAGTACAGTACAGAAAAGGATACAGTCGTTAGATGAGATGGAGGAACCTGGGAGCCATGTTCTCCGCAAAGGAGTAATGAGTACCTGATGTGGCTGAAGCTGATGATTTAAGGGTGTCGGCGTTGCACGTGCAGCATGATCAGGTAATTAAAAGGCCGTCGTAGGCTGTCTATCTATCTCTACTCTGTAGTAACCAAGCGTCTAGATCTTATACATTGAAGTCACCCAAGTAAAAGATAACAACAGCCAAACCCAGGATACAGCAGTAAGTAGGCATATTTTATTTTCTGATTACTCTCTCTCTTTCACAGATATCTTGATATCAAAATCCATAGATATACATACATACGTACGTAACAAATTAATACTACAAGTTTAGGTTACATATATAAGCCTGTCTATCACCATCACATGCTGCTGCTACCTAGCTAGCTAGCTAGCTAGGTCCGTAGTCCGTAGCTGTTAGGGCTACTTTTTCAATGTGTTTTCTTTTTCGTTTTTCTTACTGTTACTGTTAGGGCGCTCTCTCTCTCTCTCTGCTAGCTCTGATTATTGAGCACCTTTTTTCATAACGTCTCTGTATGCGCTAGCTAGCTAGCTTCCTTCCCCTCGTGGGAGGAAAACAAGGAACGCAACAACAACAAGAAGAAAAAAGCACGCACGGCCCCATTTCTACTCACAGGGCCCACTAACTAAAGGAGTGGCCGAGTGAGCTCAGCTTGGCCCACCAATTTAAAGACTTAAAGAGTCCGTATATATATATATATATATATACATTTACGGATACAGTTTTTATTTTATGTGTAGCTAGCTCCATCGGCCTGCTTGCCTTCTTCAGTGGTGGGGTTGGTATTTTTTTTAATTTAGTCTTCGTTTAGGATTGGAGTTGACTGTTTAAAAACTCTTTTTAACAGGCAAAGCAATCTCAAATAATTCATGGTTTGAAGTAAAAGTTTTTTTAGACTACACAAGCCAATCGCAAACACACCTTCAGAGGTATGTTTGCTGTTTGCTGTTGGCAATTTGTATTTTTAAAGTATAATGATTTTTATACTCATTGAATAATTATTATTATATATTTATATTTTTTTATATGTTTATATGATGTGTATACAAGTGTTTATTTTTTAAATTTTATCTTAAATATAAAAAATTATCCACTTATCATATATTTACATATTCTGAAATTATAAAAATAAAATTATTTTTAGGATGAAATAATTTTATTTTTTGAAAAAAAATCTAAAAATTATCTTTTTTTTTATATAAATTTTCAAAATTAAATTTTATAATTTATTTTTTGATACATCTTAATACTACTAATTTACTTAATTACTATTGAAAGTAACTTATTCATTCTTTTTTAACATGATGTCTTTTTTTTTTTATAGCATTTTTAACAGCAATGTTAAACACTAAAAAATCTCAAACCATCATTTTTCACAATAATTTCTCACGGTACTTTTCAAACGCATTTTTTTTCAAATTGAATTTTTTCAACCGCAACAGCGGCCTTCAACAAGTAACCAAATGCATTACTTAATTACTAGTACAATATTCTAATTGTAATTAAAATGGCAGTTTGAAATGATGAGGGCATGCAGAATTTGATAATATATATATATATATATATATTCCAAACAAAAACAAGACAAATGCAAATGCAAGCAAAACTCCCAAACACTCTCTCTGCACAGTGCACATAACACGTTCTCTGCACAGTGCACATAACACGTGGTGACTCAGATCTGTTTTGCATTCGGCTGATTTTTGTTTAAGTAGGGAGGGACCCGGCCCATCCTCTCCCTGCTCGCTTGTCGTTTTTATATGTTATCTTTCTCTCAAAAGCCTACTTCTCCCTGCCAGCCTCATGCTGCCATTGCAATTTATTTATTTATTTATTTGTAGGGGTAATCATAAAATACAATACAAATATTATATAAAATAAATAAATAAATAAATGGATGAATATTTACTTTTTGTGAATAATAATAGATTTTTTAAACATATTTATATACCATTATTCATTTGTGAATAATCGAACAAGTAAATGAAATTGCATTATATTATATTATATATATATATATGCGAAGGGAGGGACAAGTGTCAGAAACTTTAGCTCTGCGAACAGTGCGGCCTTAAGTTGGAAGTCGCTTCCCTAGATGTCTAAGTCAGCCTGTTAACAGCACGGCCTTAAGTTGGAAGTCGCTTCCCTAGATGTCTAAGTCAGCCTGTTAACAGCACTGGTAACTAAAAGTTATTAGGGCTAAGCAAAATGGTAACTAAAAGTTACTAGGACTAAGCAAAAAAATAGAAGAATTCTCTTGCATATTACTCAAATGAGTTGAATGATCCAAATGAAGCTGGAGGAGGGCTCTATTTATAGTTGAATCCCCTTACATCAACGGTTCAGATTTAAACAAATGAACGGCTAAGATTACATTATCTAGAGGCCTAAAGGAATTTAAACTCTATCTCTTAGAGTTCTAGATAAGTTGGAACTGTTGGACAGTAACTATCTTTTACTGCTTCTAGAACCTCCAGGTAAAATATGTCTTCCAGGGCCTTCTAGAATGCTCCAGGGATTAGGCCTATTCTGGTGGGTCAAGATATTTGTAACTCAGATCCTGGGCCTGGACCTATTGTGTGCGAACTGGGCCTGGACCTGTTGTGTGCATAACGGACCCGAGCGAGATCGTGCGGGCCGTGACATTCTCCCCCACTTGTTCCAGCGACGCCCTCGTCGCGTCCTCTGCATGGAACTACTCAATCTTATCCTGGAACTGCCATAATGCCTCGGCTGGTTCCCAACTTGCCTCACTGTCGGGTATTCCCTTCCATCGGACAAAGTACTCATGCCTTGGCCTGTAATTCTTTCGCCGTACTACTCGATCCGCAAGTATACACTGTATATCTCTGTCGTAGGAGGCCTTCACTCCTACTGGTGCGCGTTGAGACTTGCCCATGTCTGGATCCTCCTGATCTACCTGAAAAGGATTAACAAACACGTATGTTGCTGGAATTGGTCCAGTGTAACCTATTGCAACAACTGTAAGTGACTGCTGCCTTGTCACCATCTCAAACAGACTCCTGTTTGTGGTCTCGCTCCGCTGCAAGTTGTAAGAAAACTACGCCACATCTAACAACTTTGGCCAATCTCGCTGCATTGCACTCACATAGTGCTTGAGATATACTTTCCGTAAAGCATTCACTCTCATATTCGTTTTCATATTCGTTTTCCAAGAAGTTATGTCATGTCATGTGTGTGAAATATGGATCAGCGTTGAATTGAAGGTGGAGGGAGATGGTTGGCTTACATAATTACATGCATGAGAAATTAAAGACTGAGGAAATGCCTCTCAAAGCTGAAAGGTAGGTAAGGATTGCTTGGTGCTCTGTTAGGAGGGATAGAGAGGAAGCAAATATAGTCTTCTGTGTCTGTGTTTGTAATTGTATGATTGAATGGAGATGCATGCAATGCAATGCAGGAATAGAATAGAGAAAGTAGAAGTGGACACCGGAACAAATTACTGGAAGCCATCAGGAGAGGTTGGTGGTTTTTAAAACCAGAATTTTGGTCCGCTCATAATCAGCTTCTTAATGCTTAATTATGCCGTCTCCACTGCAACTAATTATGGCAACATCAGATTCAACTTCTTCTAGCTATAGGCTAGGCTAGGCTAGGCTCTTGTTGTTTCCCTCTTTCCCTTTGTGGGATTACATTACATTACATCACATATATGATACATGCCTGCCAAGGTTGTCTTAATTAATTTCATATTTCATCAACTTTGGGGCAACACTACTTCTTCTTACATGCTCCCTGCTCCTGCTATGGTTTAATAAATATTTCGAACAACGTTGGACCAGGTTTTCCAGCTTTGCTTATATACTACGACTCACATTTTCCTACTTATTTCAGAAATATATTGGCAGGCAATTTACTTGGAAATTATTCAACATATTTTCTCTATTGCCCAATCCATAGCCACCTGCATGCTGCAGAGGCAAAATAGAAGAAAGTAAAAACAATAAAAATTACGAAGCATCTGTTTTTACTTTCTCCACCACTCATTCTTCAGTTTTTCATGCATAACTTCTACGAAATGAAAGATTGAGCTGGTCAATAAAAAGTAGATTCTTCATGCCCTCCAATTGTTGCCTCTCTTTCTCCATCTGCAAATCCAACTCCTCAAACTGAAGAATCCTATCTTGGATCTCTTTCATCTGCACAGCTCAGGATATATTCTCAGTAAATAATTATACAAAAAATTTAATAATATCCTAGACACTCATCTCGAAAATCTTACATACCTGCACTTCTGTAATCCCACTAATTGCTCTTTCAATGTCTCCTTCTTCCTTCTCAACCACTGAATTTACATCTGCATATGCTCTTTCCAATGCATTTTGGTTGGTGTCACCATTAGATGAAATATCTGCTTCTTCTGTGCCAGAAGAAAATAAAGCTTCAGCCATATGCCACTCTCAACACGAAAATTTCAACATTCAAGACAGCCCCTCTTTTTAAAGGACTATGTGCAGATACTGCTAGATGATCTTTCTTATTTATTTATTTCTATGGCTCGGCGGGAAGATGTTAAAAAGTAAAGTATTTGGAGCCAACTCTTGTGAGCTGCACATCAAATGTGAAAATGGCCTGACTACCACGGCCACTGTTTGCTGCTGTCACGAGCAAGGAAACCTAATCCAGAGTTACATCATTTGTCGCAATGATGGGGGAGGGTTGCATATTAATAATTAATCAACTATGATATCAAGTTAAACAAGGTGACACCTCCAAGAAATCCCAAGTATTAGATCCAATCTTGAAACAATGCAATTCAATAAGTAAATGCTGCAATGCTTGAAGTTAGTGTAAAACCAGAAGCCATTCAAACCTCCTCTTCTGTTTCTTGCAAGAGATCCATGACCCCCTTTGCTAGCTGTGGTGTCATCGACCTCAGATAGAGTGGTAACAGCTGCTTGGGCAGCCGCTTCTGCAATCTCCACACCAGTCAAAGCTGACAGAAAGGCAGCCTGAAAAAAGTAGCAAGTGAAAAACAATTATTGCTAAAACAAAACTACATCAACATCTGATAATTGATGTTTTGGAACAAAAGTAATATCGATTTAGTGTATCAAAATCAGTGCTTCTAATATGTTGAATGATGGTTGAGTTTATGTTTTCGTAAGTTTATGCAGGCACTTGAGATATTCCCTAGAACCCAACAAACTCTTTGACTTGTGGCATTAGTGTAAAGCAAGTTAAGCATCTTGAGCTTGATTGCCAGCCAGGCAGTAAGAACTTGTAATGAAGATAATGATGGCAGCACAAAAGTTAGGTGCATTTGAGTTCAAATATTAGCTTAGCAAATTCCCAGCCCTATCTTCCTTTATGTTTCCAAGTTAAACAAGACAAAAAGGCATACCTGAGCCATGATTGGGTTGCTTGCGTCAACAAGAGGTGTGAGGCGCATCCTTTTATTGGTTTCAAATCCAGAATCAGCGTCGTTAGAAAATGGATGACCAAGATATTCCTCCCCGAAAGGAAGCTTAATGAAATGAGCGACGCAATCCTTGTCAGTTCTACCACCAACATGCTGTGCAACCTTCTTCCAGTCATCACCATAATGCATAATGGCTTCCAGAAGCAGCAAGGTCTCTTTTTCTGACCAATCTGCCTTGGCTTCTTCACTGATCTCTACCCGCCTGAAATCAGCATTGCTTAGACCAACCCTAAAGTTGCCCCGAACATAGCACCTTGCACAGAGGGTGGAGTCATACTGCACAAGGAAAGGGGATTAAAAATAGTCAGCAGCTCTCAGGGTATGAATTGACCATAGTTAACGCAGAAAGAAAGCATGTGTGTAATGTTGTGGCTTTTCCTTAATTACAAGTAAGACAACGATTATAAAGACTTTAAGAATCAAACGGAAACACTACTAGAAAGGGTAACAAGTATAGGTTAATAATAGTAGAATATATATATATATATATATATATATATAATGATAAAACAAGGGAAAAGAGAGACCTTGTCGCAAACGAAGCAAGCAATGGTACAAAGAGACTTGCAAGCCCCACAGAATCGCCGAGAAGTAGAGGAGTGTTTGGAGGTGGGGGCAGCAGAAGAAGGAGATTCAAGAGAAGGGGCATCTGCGGACTTATTATTAGTGGCAGTATCTTTGGAGGGCTTGGAGGGAGCGGATGAGGCGGAGGAGAAATTGATGAGTCCCCAGAGCTCAAGGAAATCGAAAACCCTTCGAATGGAACCAACGTCGCCAACAAGACTCCTCCTGGCGTCAGTGAAGCTAATCTTACGGGAAGGATTTTCCCTGAATTGCTTTATAATGGAGTTCCTGTAATACATGTAAAGACAGGGGCCTTTGGAAGGCGAGCGACCATTGAAGAACTCTGGAAGGAAACGGGCCTCGCAAGAGTCTATCTTCTCCCACGAGAACCACCCTATTTAGTTTTTATAAAAAATAAATTAAAAAAAAAAAAAAAAAAAAAAAAACAGCATCAATTAACAAAAAGAACGACTGTGTAAGGGGGGGGGAGAAAGCAGGTTAAGAAACGAGAGGCGCTACACTTACGGGAGTAGCTGGGGACGTGAATGTCGTAAGCATCGATGGACGGCGGACGGCAGCTGGAAGTGGAGCGGATTTCAGAATTGACTGCTGTAGGGGAAGTGAATTTGGTGGAGATTTGGGGAGTAGGCTTGAACTGGGTTGGGATGGGGATGGGGTCTGAGGAAGCAGCTTCTTTTACCGGTGATTTTCCTGCCATTCTTCCTAACTTTCTTTCTTTCTTTCTTTCTCTCCGGCGGCCTCTACTTTCTTTCTATATGGCCATGGCCCCTCCTCAAATTACTAGTACCCTTACAATAATAATAATATCCCAATTTATTTAGTACCTTTTCATATCAATAGTTTTTCCTTTTCTTTTTCTTTTTTCTTCCTTTAAATGGTTATTACTAATTTACTCTTGATTATTTATTTCAAGACCATATAAATAATAATGAATTATTGATTTTGGATAATTGATGGTTTATTATTATTATTGTTGAGTAAACAAGATTAAAGTCTTGAGAACTATGAAGTTTATGTAGTAGTAAATATTTAACTCAATAATAATAATAACTAGAAAATTACCCGCACGATGTTGTGGGAGTTATTATTTTTTTTAAATATATAAAAATTATTTTAAATTAAAATTGTTAAAAAATTATTTAACAAATGAAAATTAAAAAAAAAAAGATTTAACATTTTTAATTTATTTATTATTATTTTTAATACTTTATTTGTTTAATTTTAAAATACAAATGATAAATCAATTTCTATAATTATTTTTAAACCATGATTTTTCCTCATAAAATTAATAAGAAAATAGTAAAGATTAATGGAAAATATTTATAACTTTTTTAATACATAATAATAAAAAAAATATTAAAAACAATTAACAAAATATATATTTGCTAATTTTTTTTTTTGTAAAAATAATAAAAATCAAAACAGTAATAGTAAAAAAAAAAATGTTCTTCATTTTTTATCTTTATCATTTTTCCTTTTCCTTCTTCTGCTTCAATTGGTCGACTGCCTGCATCGTTACCGGCCGGTTCAGGCAGCCGACACACTCCGTTCATTCTCCTCCTCTCTCTTCCTCTGTCGGCGATGACTTGCTCTCCTCCATTTCCTTTTTTCTCTTCCTTTTCTTTTTCTCTCCTCCACGAGTTCCTCATCCGATCAACCACCTCATTGATCAGGCATCGTCCGACCTCCTCTCCTCTCCTCACCCCTCCTCTCCTTCTCTCTCCTCACCCTTCATCTCCTTCTCTCGATTGTTCTTATTTGCTTTCTTTTTTCAATCATCCTATCAAAAATTGTTTTTGTCCTTAATAAAAGACAATAAAAAGAAAATATTTTATCTTTAAAAAAATACCAATTGAATCCCTAGGACTCAATTTTAATAATAGTAGATAATAATAACTAGATTTTTTTCATCGAATCGTCTCGAATCGTCTCGCCAAGCCGAGCCTTAGTTGAAGAGATTGCGATGCATGCACTTGGTTGTAGAGGTGCTCATGGACCGCGCCAAGTCGCGATCCGATTTTTTTTCAACTTCTTTGTCCAGACTCGACCCTGGACGAGCCCGAGCCGGCCAATGTACCTGAATTTACTATTCATTATATATAAAATATTATTTTATATATATATTTTTATAATTATAATTATAATTAAATAAATTATTATTATTATATATAAAACATTGTTCCGGGCCAGATCGGATAAAAAAAAATCCCTATCTAGACCAGGCCCATTACGGGCCAAACTTACCGGCTCTGCCCGTGAGCAAGTCTACTTGGTTGATGCGATGATGATAATATTCATTCATTCCCTTATCAGTTCTGCTTATACCAAATAAAACCTACCTACCAACCAACAGGCTATGCCCACTGCAAGTGCAAGTGCTTACTTCCCAGTCAGTCAGTCAGTCAGTCAGTCCCCCACACCAACCCATTGGAAACTCCTCCTCCTCCTCCTCCACTTGCCCTTCTTCTTACATACTTACAATTCATTAACATTAATCAATTAAATTAAATTAAAGTAATAGCAGCAACTAATAATAATAAATTACTTTGTACACCTTTTTCTGTTTTGGTCTTTTGACTCTTTTCATTTCAAAGAAAGCTTCCTCCATGTTTTGAAGTCAGGCTCTCCTCGTAATCATTCGTTCATTAAAATGACCCCCTATCACTAACATGTACAAAACTAGAAGAAGAAGAAGTAACAACCATGTCTACTACATACAAATGCAGGACAGCAGCCGACACCAGCGACTTTCTATACCCACCCAAATGCTCCTCCGACTACACTAATTAAAGATTCTAACATGTATTTTTACACCACCATTTTATTCCCTACAAACCCATATTCCAGGTTCCATCAACCCAACCCCAACCCCAACCTCAGCACCAGCAGTATCAGTATATGTGCTTTACATAGATAGATAGATAGATAGATAGATAGATAGATAGATACACCATCTGGGTAAAAAAAGAAGAGCTTTCCGCATCCTCCATATATATTGCTTCTCCAACATCTCAAGTAGACTCACACAACATTGACTTCTTTGGTGAGCATGACTACGTATGACCTGCACAAGATACATATGGTAAGGCCATTGCCCCCCCGCCCAAAAAAACACCCTTACTATTTAAGATACACTCCTAACAGATTAACTGAAGATGGAAATTTTTAATATTAACAGCAGCATTCTTGATTTTCCCAATTCCCAATTGTATTAAAACTTAATGATGGAGAGAAATGGAATTTCTAGGCTCATTAAATCTTCAATCTCTGTTGAAAGTTGTGCTTCTTCACACTGCACAGGTTAGAGAAAATTGCTTTTAAGTCATTGCTGATACATAGAATGCAGTCTTTCAGTCCAAAACAGCTATCACCTTTTCACTAGCATAAGTAGGCAACATATACATATGCAGTCAATGTCAAGCACATATAAACACTTTCATTCCGTTCTACTCTCTTCACTTCTTTTAAACAATCGTTATGATACTTCTAGTAGTCATGATCTTGTTATAAAAACTCATTTCTTCAATTTTTTAACAAGTATAATTGATAGAAAGAAAAACATGTTATCAAATCTGGACTAATCTTTCATGCTCTAGCATTACAAACTCAAAGAGTATCCATTTTAAAGAAATATTTGTAAGCTCTAATAAAAAATAACAAAAACATAACCCCCATCAAAATGATATTCAGATCAAATTCAGTAATTATGCACTGAATGATAAGCCCACACCAGAACTGATCCCTACAATGGGGGTGACTACATTTCATTTGTTTCCTATCCATTATCAATTTTATGATTTTTGAACAGTACTGCAGGAAAAAAAAAAAAAAAAAACCCTAATGTATCTATAATGCAGGAAAGAAAGAACTAATAGTACCTGTAGAATGCAAAATAAATAACTTGCAAGGCTAGATCCGAAGCCCGCCACTCAAGTAGCAGTTCCGCTGCTCTATGTCCTGCTGCAATCTAAGGATACCTGAAATAATGAAAAACTCAAGCCACAGTTAACTCCACGGCAACCTAAGAACTTCATTCCCCAAAATGTCACTACTTACCTTGATCAACTCCTCACCAATTGTTTGGTCAGAACCGCTACCTTGCATAAACTGAGAAGGAGTAGCAACTATAAACTGTGGCTGTGCTGGAACAGGTGCTGCTATACCTGATAAATAAACACACTTGGCTCATAGGGTCTTCTATGCATTGAATTAATCCCATAAAACCATTTTAAAACAACAGGGCCTGCTTTAAGGTTCTCAAAGCAGGTGTCTTTTAGGATTGATCAAGAAATAAAGGACCGAGATATTCATTCATGATGGTGCATCCCATTCTCTAAGCTTAACAAAGAGAACCATTCTCTGTATAATTTTTGGTTCACATAAATTCACTAACGGATAACTTCTTACAATGCAAGCAAAAATAACTTTTGATTAAATGACATAAAGAGGAAGATGTACAGGTCAAGATATTGGAGAGGGTATAAATTGTTGGCAGACAGAATTAGGAGAAAAAACAAAGCTAGTAACATAAACAGGCACAAAATAGTAATTTTCAGATTGATATTCACCTCCGGGATATTGTGTTTGGCTTGTGGGGATTGGAGAAGTCGTAATTGCATTAGCACTGGGTCTACCAAACTGCACTATTTGATGACTTGGCATTGTATATCCCTGTACAGCTGTATAACCATGTCTCCTAGGAACAGTTTGACCCAATTGTCCATAAGGATAGATAGCTGCGTTAACTGCTCCAGGTACTCCATATATCTGAAGGTACTGCGCAGCCGCATAAGGGTTGTAAACACCCTGTCCATAGAATGATAGCACACAAAGAAACAAGAAGAAATCAGCATCAGGACACTAGCACTTACTCTTATGAAAGTTAAATAAGATTTTCACAACATTGCACTTTAGAATGCCATTAACCTGAGGATAGACATATTCAGGTCCGTATGCTGCATACCTGCACAGATAAACAAATATCAAAGATTTCAAAAAGGTTAGCATTAACCAGGAATTAGGCATTAAATTTTTGAGAGTGAATTTAGGCAAGTACATAAACACGATACTATTCATCACACCAGAACAACCAAGTTTTCTAAGTGAAATACCAACATGCTCCTATGCTATCAATGAGCCATACCAAGGGCCCAAAAACATTCATCAGTAAAATCATAATCCTAACTACTCAGCCCATGGGAATAATCAAATTACCCTCCTCCCAACATTTCTTTTTCCTTTTGATCCTTATCAAATCACAATCATGATCTTGCCTGTTCAATAACCATTGAGCTCGGGCACATATCCTCCGCAACTACCACATTTTGCATCCTGCAAGTACCAATCACAGCATGTCATATGACTGTACTTTGGACTAATTAATCCTGAATTCTAAGGTAAAGACTATTAACTCCTTGACCAATTTTACATGCTATGATTGGTTTGAACTGCCACGAGACAAGGAAAATAATAAAAAGAAGAGAAAGTAGCTGCAAAAGGAGATGTACCCAATTGAACTCTGACTAGCGAACTTTCCACAGTGATCCAACTACATTGTAGGTTGATGAGGCATAAGTAGCACCCACAACCATATTTATGCTAAGGCTACAGCCTATTCCTCATTAATGAGGAAACAATAGATGTTTCTGCACCTACTGTTTACACATGTCTGAAAACATTTCAATCCACACATGACAAAATTTTAAATGAAGAAAAAACTGAACACAAAGTAGCCTAGAGATCTGCAATGAAAATTTACCAAGACAACAAAGCGAAAAATGCTTCAACCAAAACTTAACGTGTCTGTTATTTCAATTCCAATTGAATCATGATTGGAGCAATGAAAATAATTAGAAACCATTTGAATCAGAAAGCATAACTCACCGATAAGAAGGGTACACTAATCCTTGTTGATAGCTGTAAGAAAGTGGTGGCTGAAAGCCAAAACTTCCAACAGAAGCCCCTCGTGTAACTTGCACACCTCCAATGTATGGAGAAGCTGGTCTCGAATGTCCTATTAGAAAGATAAAAAGGGAAAAAATAAAATATTAACATTGAGGTTGATACAAAAGGGAACATGCAAAACTAACTGAAACACATTGAAAAATCAGTTCAACTATAAGTATGATGCCATCAGCTTACAAGTTGAATGGAAACACAATGCAGCCACCCTACATATTGCTACTGGGAGCACAAAGATTTGGGCAGGATAAACTACAAGAGACACACTTTTGGCATAGGAAGACAGTTTTAAATGAAAGGATAATGTCAACATCTGTCATAAGAAAAACTGAATCATTATTGGTGAGAAGGAAAATGAAAACCAAATTTAAGACAGGATGACAGATAAAGGATAAAACGAAGAAAAAAGGAATAGCAAATATTGGGTACACAAAATGTTGCATCTTGAAGACAACAATCGCCAAGGATATGTTATATTGGGTCAAAGTACCAGGGAAGTCCCTGTACTATATCATCTAATGCAAATTAGTCCCTCTACTATAAAATAGAGTAATTTAGTCCCTGTACTTTTAAAATTGAAGCAAAAAGGTAAAATCACTAACTAGTGTAACAAAAACTGTTAAAAATGCTGACGTGTCATTTAACATTGTGTTTATTTGATGATGTGGCACCAATAAAATATATTATTTTAAGCTGACATGGATAAAATAACAAACTAAGTTGGCAAAAAAATAATTTGATGTGGCATTTTTGCCAACTTAGTTTGTTATTTTGTCCATGTCAGCTTAAAATAATATATTTTATTGGTGTCACGTCAGCATTTGACATCTACGTCATCAAATAAATACAAGGTTAAATGACACCACTAATCAGTGATTTTACCTTTTTGCTTCAATTTTAAAAGTATAGGGACTAAATTACTCAGTTTATAATAGGACTAATTTGTACTAGATGGTATAGTAAAGGGACTTCCTAGGTACTTTGACCGTTATATTGAAGGGGGAAAATGGAAATGGCATGAAAACATCAGCTGTAAGATCAGACTAACCGGACAAATTAGAGACGATATCGTAAGGAACTGGAGGTCGAGGTCGGCCAAGAGAAGCCAAGTTACAATTAGCACGCCTGCCATCAATAATTGGAGTCGGATCAGCACAGGCTCTCCTAGCAGCCTCTGGATCCCGGAAAGTCACCTACACCCTCCATGCAAAGACAAGAGGAAACCAAGTCACTCTAAAGTCAATAAACCAGAGCATCCACTTTAATTAACACACATTGCTAGAGCATCAAAGGCATGCCGCAATTGAATTCATACCAGTTTGTCAACATTTACATATGAATAACAATGATGGCCAAATGCAAAGTAGCACAGTATCATCAAACAGCACCAAAGACGAAGATATCTTAAAAAAAAAGAAAAAAATTTAACACTCACAAAACCATATCCTTTTGAACGGCCGGTGTTCTTATCAGTGATGACAACGGCCTCCAGAATTTCACCAAACTGCTCGAAATATCGGTGCATGGTTTCGCTTTGCGTTTCCCAAGCGAGTCCCCCAACAAAGACCTTGGTGTATGTTGTATCTCCAAAAGGGAAATTCATGTATTGAAAGCCAGAACTCGAACTCGACCCCGAGCTCGGACCCGGAATCGGCTGATACGCCATGACCACAGATGACCGAATTCAAATCCAGCGATAGCAACGTGTAAAGAAGGAAAAGGTAATGAATAAATTTAGGGACAAATGAAATCAAGTGATAATGAGATTGAACCCAGAACAGAGAGACTAAAAAGACATAAAGTTTTTAATGATAAAACCCAAGAATTGGAGGCAAGGAAATATACCCAGAATCCATTGGGATTTAAGGGAATCAAACAACAAGGGTGGAGGTTGGATTGGGTTATTTTTGACAGGAAAGGAAAGGAAGGAAAGCAAAAGATCAGAAAGCGGATAGGCGGACATAATAAATTAATAATAATCCTAAAGAATCATAACATATAACATAATAAAATAAAATAAAAAAGGGGAAAAAAGAAATAAAAGAGAGGGAGAAAAGAGAAATCCTAGATGGGTGGGATTGGATGGAACATACACTTTTGGGCTTTGGGTTGGGTTCTATACACTGAAACAGAGAGGAAGATGGAAAAGCAAAGCAAAGCAAAGGATTTACAGATTGAGGAAACTGGAAAAGCAAGCAAACAATCTATTACTATTTACTACTGCTTGCTTATCATCTATAAAAAAACAAGCAAGAGAATGAAAGTGTAGAGGATTGATGGGTAACAGAGTGAACAATCAAATGATAATGCCAGAAAACAGTGTTAAGAGAATGTAAATAAGGAATTAACTCTATTAATTGTTGTTGATAGATGAAGGAGGATGATGAGGGGAATGAAAAGAGTAGTGAGGGATATTATTCATCATGTTTTTGCAGCCAAATGGAGTAAGAACTATGAAACGGAGAAGAGAAAGAAAAAAATAAAAAGCAGCAAAGAGAGGAGAGGAGACCCTTTCCTTTTTGTCTTGGAGGAGAGTTCTGAGTTCTCTCAAACAAACAAAGACAGCTTGGGAGGGTGCCGACGTGGGTCCAACCACCCCTATGGGCTATGGGCTATGGCTATATATATATATATATATATTTGTTCAGGAAAATATTGTCTAAGGAACAAAAGCAAACCAAAATAAATAAATATATTTGGAAATTCAGTCCACCATATATCTAACTAGCCACGGCTTAAAGAACTCTGAAGTGATAACTACTATGCTATGCTTGATCACCAGGGCTTCTTAACAATTTTCTGATGTTAAATCATGGTAGATGAACTTCAATTAAATTTTAAATACTCACCCTGTGACTGTGTGAATATAAATCTTTTTTTTTTTTTTTGAATGGAAATGGAGAATATGTGAACTCGAAGACCCAAATGACAAACGTGACTTAAACATACATATATGTCTGTAACTATAATGAATGAATCTGTTGCACTTTGCAGGGTGGTAGAGCTTCGTTTTGGCCTTTACTTTACATAATAATAATAATAATAATAATCTACCAAGTGTTGATAAAATAGTGGTGGGATTGTTTGATTTGGTTCCTAAATCATCCGTCTTTGTTTGTTATTTACAGAGTTGGGAATTGGATAAAGCTGGAGGAGCTGTCCACGTACGTAAAGTCAAGAAAGGGACCCTCATAATAGATGATGCTGTTTGCGATTTGCGACATGCATATCATTGTTTTCTTTCTCATTGAACCCGTTTGTAGGCGTAGGTAGGTATCTATCTGCAAATAACCTTATTTTATAAGAAATAATAATAATAATGGAGATCCCAGTCCAAACACTCCACCATCATCACCTCTAATACCTCACCTGCGAATACAGATTGGCTTGAAAGTTGAAACAGCAATACTCAAACAAACAAACCCAATTCAAGTATTGCCCTGGCTGGCTGGCTGAATGAGTTGGTGGGGGCATTCAAATGCAAATGCAATTAAGTCATGTTTCTTTTTCTCAAGGCAAAGCTTAATTTCCTGTCGGAAAACAAACATCTATCACCTCTTAAACCATCTCTATACTATGGAGTTGTAGCGCCTGACCAGATCTCCAAACTATCTATCTATCTTGATAGATAGATAATATATTAACTAATCTTAAAAAAAATACTCTTAAAAGCAATCATCAGAACTTGTATTTTATGTTATTATAGTTATTTTAACCTTTTAGTTTAACAAACCAAATCTCTCACTCAGCTTCACGATTTCAAGAGATATTTAAAATGCACATTAAATTAACTTCTCGTTCCTTCACAAATTGCTTAATTTTCAACTAGTTTTATTGGACTAACAATAAGCCAAGAAGGAAAGAAAAAAAAAATGCAACTATGTTTATCTCTAAACCTAAAAAACTGATATGCGCCAACTAATCTAAATAGGATAGAGGTTCACACCGATCCCTGCTCGAAAGGATGCAAGCTAACAACAGCAGATGTTTGAAGCGGATCAATTCTTGCAGGTAAGGTCACAACCTGTAAACCACACCATATAAGGTCAAGAAATCTTTTGCTCCCTTTTATTTTCTGCTACTTTTGGTTTTCATGACCCATAACATAACATAAATTCCACACCATATAAAATAGAATGATAAACTTGAAAGAAACTAAAGATAATTAAGAATGTCAAATGTCAATGCCCACCAAACATAGGGTGCCTCCTATTTTCTATATTCTCACTCTGTTCTCAAGCATATAGTATACTTGTGGACTTCTGGACATGGTCTAGAGATGCCTTGAGCTTTTTAATTTCCTCATATTAGAAATTAAAAGAAATACCTTCTTAAAGGGCACGCGCGATACCCCAAGGATTGTCAACTTGCTCTGGTTGACCTGCTAATTGTTATAACCAGACGTCCAGCAGGATCTGATTGAACTCGCACCTAGATCCATCAAAACTCACACAGACTAAAGCAAGATGTATAGAGAAACATTAAACATATTTTCTAATCACAAAATTATATGAAAATTCAGGGTAACTGAATTAAAGGGACCAAAGACTTTCCATGTATTTGAAAGCGGGAAAGCAGCTAAAATATTGTTGAGAAGGGACCAAACCAAAGCCCCCACAAATAGCTATTTAATTCTCAATGCCCTCGCTCCATAGCTTAGGAAGAAAATGGAAATCCAAAATATCTTCTTGAGATATCATCCAACCAAGTCTAACAAATCTTTGGAACTAATAAGGCAAATTGGTAGACCTTTTATTGATACCGGCACCAGTAAATGATTACAAAAACAACAGACACGTGAACTTTTAATATACTTATCTACATGATCAACCGCAAATATTATTTAGAAGAAAGACTATAGGTTGTTGCGATGCCAACTGTCAAGGATCATACCAATTGTTTATTAATTTGTATCAGGTCAGGTCATTTAAAAAGGATTTCAGGACGCAGGAGCCCAGGGACCAGAGCATATACCTCAAAGCAATCCTTCTGTGCATTTTTAAGGTCAGTGAAACTACGCAGAACTGAAAATCCCAACACAAGTTACTCTGAAACTGGCATAATTGAAACCAGTTTTGTCATAGCTTTTTCTCTCCGTGTGTGCACTGGGTAGGAAATAAGGGATACTTACAGTTTCACGCACATTGATCTTCACCCAATCAGCAGGGGTTCCAACATCAACAATTTCTGTGACCAGTCTACAGCGTGAAAATTTTTGCATTGATCACAAAATAGAAGAAAACAACAATCAAGTTCGTTTGAGCAAGTTTAAGATTTCTTCACTTTTTCCTGCGCCCAACATCCCTCCACTTTCTCTTTTTTGGTATCATCCCAGAATGATGGTGGGATAGGGCTAATGTTGACTATGGCCTTCTTAAGGATATGAAACATCTGTAAAGAATTAAATGTGCCCATTCAGAAAGGGTCCTTAAACCTTCTACAGCTTAGGAAGAAAACGATTGGTATGCTTAAAGTTACTTTGGCTATTTAAATTAGGAGCATGCTTCTGTCAATAATAGGCTTTGCACTGACTCATTTTTTCAAGCAAGGTGTTCCTAGCAGTAAAGAGTGCAACAAGAATAAGAATATGGTTCTTTAAACTGATTCAATTATGCAGCAGTAAATCATTCATATTTCTTTTTCGATGGGAGAATCATTCATAAATTAATTCAACAAAAGCTGGTCTGGGTCTTCAATAAATCAATATAAAGTTCAGATTATGTAGAATGTAAATAAAGATGGATAAAAGGATACCCCAAAAAAACTTAATGTTAGCTAAGTGATTAGCAAATATTAACTGCTTATTCGGTTCATGTGCAGATTTCTCAGCAAGCTCCATGCTTATTGGTGTCTTCTGTTTCTGCAAACCTGGAAAAGAAACTAAAAATAATGAGAATTCATGGCAGTACAGGTACATGGTAGTGAGAAAGATCTCTACATATAGTGGCATACCAATGTTTTTGAGATGTTTTTCACGCTTCGGAGTAGAACTCAAGCTCTTATCCTGTACAGAGGAGTTCTTTTTAAATAAAAATAATTCTTGTATCACTTTGAATTTTGCATAAAGAAATGCTCCGAAAACAGGAATACCACAATATAGAAAATTACAGATGATAACAAGGTTTAGATATTCAACAGACCTTAATAATAGGCTCGGTAATCTCACCATATCCAACAGAACGGTGAGCATGCCAACCCTGCATGGCACGAGCTGCAGCATCCCTGCGTGCCCTACCTTTCAAGATATTTTTAAGATAAAGCTCATACATCAGAAAATGGATATGACGAATAGGATACAGCAACTATGGTTATTTTTGAAAATTAAGGATATGGCAATAGAAAAAACATATATGTAGTATTTTTCCCAATAACTATTTCCTTTTTCCTTCTCTTATTATCAACTATAATTAGACAAAAAACCAAATTCTCAGACTTGGCTTCACCAAATAAATTAAAACAGAGAGAGAGTCGCTTCATATTCCCTAGTCCTGTTGTTGGATTCATGTCGTACCTTTCAAACCATGACTACTGACAATTTTGTAGACATAAAAGAAAATCTCACATGTTAAAGAGTGAGATTATATTTTTCAATGGTATCAACCTAAGTTAACTATATCTATACTTCAAATCTTATTTCCTTCTTAATTCAGTAATAGTTACTAAAAGATGCCCAAAATATAAACACAAGTATACAAGAAAGGGCACTTTTCTTCCAAGTGTTATATGGAATCTTGTTTTGAAAGCATTGTAAATCGGATCCTAAAGAATGTATTTGTACATATAGGAAAAAAAAGGTGAACTCATCAATTTTGTATAATGGCAACTCTAGACTATGTTGCTCCGACTCTTCATTTTTGTTGAAGTACCCGTGTCCGACACATATTCGGACATGGGTATGGGGATATGATCCCCCAATGACCCTCCAAATGCATGGAAAAACTTAGCATAAATCAAACATACCCGTGTCGGACACTCACACCCGAGTCCGAGTAACATAGACTCTAGATATAGTATAACACACATGTCATTGTCATGTTAATTCAAATTTCCCACTTCGGAGAATTCAACACTTATTCTTCTTTATTCACGGAAGAAAAAGAGAGAGAGAGCGAAAAAAGAAACCGAACAAATTAAATCCCGAAGTTAGAACATACAGTTTTGTTATTGACAGTGCCTTAGCAATTAGTATGTGTATGTCTATAAAATTACTAAAACAAGGCCTTGCTAGAATTTAATCTCATTCACCTTCCTAAACAAGAAAAAGATCCAAACCACTTTGCATGTAAATAAAATCAGATCATTTGGAATCTTTTACTTGTTGAGGCCTATTATATAAAAAAGCTGTTAGCTAGGATAATGTATTAGACAAGAAGGTTGACGTTGAACCTCCAAAACAGCAAAATAAATGCATTATTATACACATTAATAAAATCAGATTGCTTGTCACCTCTGATTTGTTAATGCTTGTTATGTGAAAAACATAGTAATAGGAATAGCAAAGGGTGATTTAAGGGTTCAGAGAAAAAGTTAAAAACATCAATTAACAATTCCAGAATATGCATGCATACCACTTCATAGCCACCCAAATAACAGTTCTCCACAACCTACATCCAATGCACACACACACACACACAAAAAAAAGAAGCACAAATTAGACTGTTAAAAAGAGCAGACTCATAACCTGGAAATCCAATTACTGATCACTACAAACTCACTTAAGGCAATTGAGTGGTTCTCCATAAAACTTAGGGGGCTTGAATTCCAATGACCTGTCCCTATAGAAGCTTTCCAGCTCCTTCATGAATGCTGCTCGCTCCTCCTGTGTTCCAGCTTCATCAGCCTCCCCGATCTATATCCCAAACAACAAAATGAGTTAAAAATGGATAAACAGAATAATTGAAAATTTTATGTTTCTGCCACAATTTATTGGAATTTTTTAATGCACCTACCAACTCTTTGATTTCTCCATCCTTTCGGGTACGGATTTAGGTGTAAAAGAAGGAAGGGGCACAACATCTCCATTGCGTTTCTGCTCTAGTTCTAGTGGTTCAGCAAGAGGAGGAGGAGCATCGCAAGAATTTGTATTAGCATCATCGGAAGATTTGGTATCAGGTTTATCGGGCAAAGCTGGATTATCACTCATATTAACATCAGTGGGCAAGGTTGGAGTCTTATCAGCAATTGGTTCATTGGTATTTTGATCCTCAGTGGGGTGCGAGGACTGTTGCTGTTGGATGGCAGCATCAACAAGGTTAACTTGGGAAGCCTCTGGAAATTGCTGTTCCAACAATTCGGTATCCTCCTGATGGCTGCTGTTAAGAAAGAAGGGCAACCACCTGAATATGATATCGTTAGAAGCTGTACGAAAAGAGAGAAAGAGAGAGAATGTATAACAGAATTTGAGAGAGAATGTTTTGTATATTCCTTGTGTCCATTGCCAATGCAATAATGGTCCTTATAACCGAAATGAAGAATCATCAGCTACAACCATCACTACAATAAGCAACTATGACTGCATCCCATATTGGGCTAATACAGCTTAACTAATTAAAAAGCCTATAACATGACCCAACTCAGGCCCAACTATAGAAAAGCCTACATCAATACTTCCCTCTTCAGAGCATCCTTGTCCTCAAGGATGAAAGTCTGGGAACTTGCTAAGCAGGTCAGGTAAGTACTCCCACGTAGCATCTTCAGGAAAGCTGTTGTTCCACTAGACGAGCACTTCAGTGACTGCCTGAGCATTTCTCTTCCTAATGTGCCTATCCAACACTGCCACTGGTTCCCTTTCAATGAGACCATCATTGTCTAGCATAGGTAACCTTGACTGAGCTGGTGCCTTACCAAGATGTTGCTTCAATTGAGAAACGTGAAAGACAGGGTGTACTCTTGCTCCATCAGGCAGTTCCAAACTATAAGCAATTGATCCCACTCTCTCTAGAACCTTGTAAAGGCCAAAAAACCTTGCAGAGAGCTTCAAACATTTCCTATTGGCTATGGTTGTATGTCGATAAGGTTGCAATTTCACATAAACGAGGTCCCCCAGTTCAAAGCTTCGATCAGTCCTCCTCTTGTCAGCTTGCTGCTTCATACGGTTCTGAGATTGATGCAGATAAAACTTTAGTGCTTAATGGCAGCCTCCCTTGTTTTCAAACTCCTGTCAACAGCGCCCACCTTAGCACACCCGACTAAATATGGTAGATGGGTTGGGGCAATTTGACCATAAACTACTTCGTATGGTGTAGTATGAATAGCAGTATGGTATGTAGTATTATACCACCATTCTACTAAAGGGATCCACCTGGACCAGTCCTTGGGTCGTTCCTTTATCATGCATCTTAGATAAGTTTCCAATCCCCTATTAACAACCTCTGACTGCCCATCTGTTTGGGGGTGGTAGGATGTAGAGAGCTTGAGCTTGGTACCCATAAGTCTGAAGAGCTCCTGCCAGAAAAGGCTTACAAAAACCTTATCCCTGTCGAACACTATGCTAGAGGGCAAGCCGTGAAGCTTATAGATGTTATCCAGGAAAAGCTGAGCCACTGTCAAGGCTGTGTAAGGGTGAGAAAGAGTTAAGAAGCGAGCATACTTGCTCAACCTATCCACCACCACTAGAATTACATCCTTCCCTCCAGACTTAGGAAGCCCTTCAATGAAATCCATAGCAATGTCTGACCAAACTCTGTCTGGTATGGGCAGAGGTTGTAACAACCCAGCATAGGTAGTAGCATCATATTTGCACCTTTGACAGACAGAGCATTCTTTAACAAACTGCCTTACATCCTTCTTTAGTCCCCTCTAATAAACTACACTGCTCACTCTCTTCATTGTAGACTCTGCTCCAGAATGCCCACCTTCAGTGGAAGCATGGAAATAGGAAAGTAAGTTTGCTCTCAATTGCCTGTCTGTTCCCACTACTAACTCTCCTCTTCTTCTAAGCTGGCCAGCTTGCCAGGAGTATTTAGTGCTCATGGTAGGTGAAGCTTGCAGCTTGTGAATTAAGTGGACAGTTGTGGAATCATCCAACCAGGATCTTTTAATCCTTTGGAACAAGTCAGAGTTCACTACTGAAATAGCAAGCAATTCACCTGTTGGCTTCCTCGAGAGTGCATCAGCAACAATATTGCTTGTCCTTTTTCTGAACACAATTTCGTAATCATATCCCATCATTTTCACCACCCATAACTGTTGAGCTGGGGTATTGGTTTTCTGATCTAATAGGAATTTTAGGCTCTGATGATCTGTTCTGAAAGTGTCTACCAAGCAAGTAAGAGTTCCACTTTTTGACAACAGCAAGGATTGCCAGCATCTTCTTTTCGTATACTGAAAGAGCTTGGTGTCTGGGAGACAAGGCTTTGCTGAAATAAGAGATAGGCAAGCATTTTTTACTAAGGACAGCACCTATTCCCTTATTGGAGGCATCAGATTCCACTGTAAAAATGGAATTAAAATCTGGCAGTGACAGTATAGCTGCCATGGTAACAGCTGACTTGAGCCTTTCAAAGGCTTGTTGTGACTGCTCAGTCCACATAAATCCACTCTTCTTTAGCAAGTTTGTTAAGGGTTGAGCCATAATTCCATACCCCTTGACAAATCTCCTATAATAGCTAGTAAAGCCTAGAAAGCCCCTTAGTTCTTTCACATTCTTAGGCTCTGGCCAGTCCAAGATAGCAAATACCTTGCTAGAACCCATGGCCACTCCTTGGCTGCTGATGGTATGCCCCAAATATTCAACCTTGGAGGCCCCAAAGTCACATTTAGAGAGCTTAACAAACAACTGGTGCTGTTGAAGCACTTCAAATACCATTTGTAAATGCTGCAGATGAGATGGCCAGTTAGAAGAATATATCAAGATGTCATCGAAGAACACGAGAACAAACATTCTGAGGTAAGGTTGAAAACTATGATTCATGAGGCTTTGGAATGTTGATGGGGCATTAGTAAGGCCGAAAGGCATTACTAGGAATTCATAATGCCCGTGATGTGTTCTAAAAGCTATTTTGTGTATATCATTCTCCTTCATCCTGATTTGATGATACCCTGGCCTCAAATCCAATTTACAGAAGTAGCAAGCACCTACCAATTCATCTAAGAGCTCTTCCACCAATAGTATTGGAAACTTGTCTTTGATAGTGAGGTTGTTCAGCTGCCTGTAATCTATGCACAACCTCCAGGAGCCATCTTTCTTTTTCACTAGCACCACCGGTGAAGCAAACGAGCTAGTGTTATCCCTTATAATGCCCTCATCCTTCATCTGCATAACCATATGTTCGATTGCATTCTTTTGGATTATAGGGTATCGGTAAGGTCTGATTTTGACTACCTGAGAATCATCCTTAAGAGAGATTTGGTGATCATGTGCCCTAATAGGGGGAAGACCAGTGGGGTTGGTGAACAACACAAAGTACTGGTCCAGTAGCTGTTGTAAGTCCTCAGGTAGCTTACTAGCTACTATCTGACCCCAAGGTTGAGCCTTGAGCTCAGGGCAAGACACTTCAGTAATCATTAGGGAGAAAGTTCCTTTTTCCAAGGCATGAGACATCTTGTGCAACTGCTGTTTAGATGCAATAGACACTCCTCCAGCTTGAGTACCCTTCAATGTGACCCATTGGTTGTGCATAGCAAACTGCATAGTCAATTCTGTAAAGTCTATGAAATCAACATATTGGACTAGCCCTTGTGTCTCCCATGGAACCCCTATGCACAATTCCTGGACCCTCAAATCATTCCCATTGGCTACAGTGACAGAGACTCCCATGATTCATTGAGTTGCATACCCCAGTCTCTTGGCCAGAGTGTGGTCTATGAAATTGTGAGTACTACCAGTGTCCAGTAACATCATCACTAGCTGGTTCTTAATCCTTGCTTGTATCCTCATAGTTTGGTGACCATCAATTCCAAACAGGGCATGTAACGAGATGACAGGTGGTTCAATGACAACAGGGTCTTTCATTGGTAAGTCTTCCATAGATTCAACACAATCGGAAAATTCTTAAGGCTCATGAACTTGCTCCACTGAGTCTTCTACCAAAAGCTGGTAGAGTTGAGATCTAACACACTTGTGGTCCAAAGTGTATTTACCAGCACACCACATACATAATCTCCTCCTCCTTCTCTCATCTCGTTCTTCTCGGGTAGGTACCTTTATGGTCTTATAAGTGTCAGTTCTTGGGGTTGGGGGTTTGCTTGAAGGAAGAGATAAGGGTTTCTGTTGATTTGTCACAAAAGGAAAGGGTGGTCGAGGGTTAGGCAATAAGGGTGGTTGCATAATTGTTGGTGATAATCTGGGAATGGTCTGAGTGAGGGGTGATGGTTGGGGTGTTGTGGAGTGGAGTGGGTCTTGTAGGGTGAGAAAGGCTTTCTAGGTATATTATAGATCATTGCTTCTACCTGTCTAGCTAAGTTCAACGCATAAGTGAGAGACTTGGGGTAAAAAAGCCTTACAGATTTGGAGATCTCTGGCCTCAAATTGCTGATGAAAATACCGAGTGAATAATCATCCGAGAGCTGGAGCAAGTTCGAAAGGCCCTCAAACTCCTCATAGTAAGCTTCTACAGAGCTTGTTTGTTTCAGCATGACCAGTTCCGACATGGGGTCTGCATACTCTGTATCGTGAAACCTGTTTCGCATTTCCAGCATGTATTGAACTCACTTCACCTCCCTAATCGAACTGTGAGATTTCAAAAATCGTTGATGCCACTGGAGAGCCTTACCATCCAAGTGGATCATCACTGTTTGGACCCTATTTTCCTCTGGAAGGTTCACAGCTTTGAAAAACTATTCTACCTTCATCTGCCATCCCAAGAAATCCATGCCATGGAATCAAGACACTCCAGCTTGGAGCGACGAAGATCAGGCCTGGCAAGGTCTATTGTTTCCATACTCACTGGTTCCTGGACAAAAGGCGATTTGCCTTGAGCCTTGGACAGCAACTGCTCACCCGAACCTGATAACTCAACCTATCTCCTAGGGTTTGATCCAAAATCAGTAACATCAGCTGGGTTTTTCCCAGGATTAGTCCCACCAAGACGTAACATAACCTTTTTCATTGTCTTTTCCATATCAAGGGTGACCGACCAGTACGCAACTCTAATCTGAGTTGTTCCACCGTGGTGTTCATCTTGACGTCTAACCTTTCCACCTCTTTCTAGAGCTGATACCATCCGCCGTAACCAGGACGACAGCTCTGATACTAAATGATGGCTGCTGTTAAGAAAGAAGGGCAACCACCTGAATATGATATCGTTAGAAGCAAAAAGAGAGAGAGAATGTATAACAGAATTTGAGAGAGAATGTTTTGTATATTCCTTGTGTCGATTGCAAATGCAATAATGGTCCTTATAACCGAAATGAAGAATCATCAACTACAACCATCACTACAATAAGCAACTATGACTGCATCCCATATTGGGCTAATACAGCTTAACTAATTAAAAAGCTTATAACATGACCCAACTCAGACCCAACTATAGAAAAGCCTGTATCACCTCCATCCTGCTTATACAGATTCTACAGTTTAAGAAGAAGGTTGTATTAATGCATTTTTTTTTTTTAAAGATTGTTTAAGGAATGCAAGAGACGATGGTGATGTGCGAAAAGCTCAGTTGCCAAATTTTGCAGGTTTTGTTCTTAAGAATAACTACTACAATATTGCATATACCATGGTGAGAAACCAAACCCTAACTCCTAGTTGGTTCGTCAGAAACAATATATATTTAAAAAAAAAAACAAACCTAAGCACTAATTGAAAGACATGAAAAGAAACAATTGGTTTGTTGTGTTTTTTCCTAGTCCGAAGAGAAAGAAGCAGAGAGGACATTTTAAAGTGTAAATATGAAAGAGAAGAAAACATATAAAATGGAAAATATGGAACTAAAAGAAAGTAAAGGTAAAAGAAAAGAAAAGAAAAGAAAAGAGCAAAATTAGTGTTCCCTAATAACATTAAAATTAAAGTGTGGGTTGAAGAAGAAACTTGGGTGGTGCAAGGCAGGGCAGGGGGGAGGGTGGAAGAGAGAAATGCAGTGAAGAGGAGAGGAATAGCTTTAGGGCTTTGATTTGAGTTAGAAAGAGAGAATGCGGGAAATGAATAACAATAGCAATAGCAATAAATAGAGAGCAGAAGCAGCAGCAACCTCTTCTTATCCGACTAACATAGAAAGTATCATTCATGGCAGGCTTACACCTCTGCCTCTGCCTGGGATTGGGATTTTTTTATGCTCTGCCAACTTAGCCTCCAAATCCAATTCTCTTTCCTTTTTTTTGGGAACGCCGGTGGCTTGGCTTACGGTGTCTTCCCCCCAGCCAATTCGTTTCCCCCACTGCCCACTACTATTGTGGTAGGGGAGGCCCATTAGAGCCCAATTTCATATCTCCGTTGGTCCTCTATGGGGCGGGCCTACTACCCAGCTTGTTTGTTACTGTGATTATTTTTTATTTTAATTAGGACCCTCCATTTTCAACAACAGAAAAAGAAAGGATTGGATTGGATTGTACAAACAAAGGAAGGAAGGAAGGATGATGAGTTTATGCAATTATATTATTATATAATTATTAACCATGGCCATGGCCCATGGCCGTGCTGTTAATAATGTAGACAAAAAGCTAGTCAGAGTGATGAGTTAGGTGTTTTATATATATATATATATATATATAATTAAGTGGAAATGCCATGGCTTGCCACTTGTCCACTTACCTATTTATCTATGTGCCTTCTTTCAAATTACTTAATTTAGCATGCAGGTTTTCAGTTGAGGAAGGAATGGATCTATCTGTCTAATTCCTTCTCGCATCAATCATGTCCTTAATTTGTTTAATTTCCAGCTTCTGCTTCTGCAAGTGCAACGCAGATTAATTAATTAGCAGATGATTGATGAAATCAAATACTATTAAACCACTCACTCCATAACACGTAAAGATATATTGAAGATAATCCATCCATCCATCCATGCATCTTTTCTAATTTATTTTTAATCTTTTCGTTTGTTTGTTTGTTTGATTTAAGTTCCTAATGAGACGAGGTACCCTTCATTAATTTCTGCAATTTCCATGCTTTGCTCTTTGGAAATCTTCCCTGCCCCTCCTACCTACCTACACTTTCATATATACATAATCTTACCATTTTTTTTCTATCTATAATTCAAATCTAGTTTGTTTATATATATATATATATATATATATATATATATATATCGATTTGCTTAATTAGAAAACCTATTTCCAGACCCGGAAATGAAAAACAAAAACCAACCTTTCCTGTTTATTAATTAAGAAACCATTTTTTACTTTAGATTTTATTAGTTTAACAGTATTAATTATTCTTCAGCGGTTTTCACTAATTATATATGATATGGGGTATGTTTAACTAAACAGGATTTTGAGATGGCGCTGCTGGATCTTTTTGTGGCTGCTACAATACCGGTGTTGAAAGTGCTATTGGTAACTGCACTTGGCTTATATCTTGCTCTAGATCACGTCCATATCCTGGGGGAAGACACCAGGAAGCATATGAACAATGTAAGACTTACTTACTGCTTATATATAAATCCTCCATCGCTCCGCTTCTTGCACCCTGGCCCTGGCCCTGCACAATTAATTAATTAATTAACTACATACATACATATATATATATATATATATGCTTGATATCAGTGACTCACTCACTCAAGACAAATATATTAATTCTCTTGAGAACATGCAGGTAGTGTTTTACGTATTTAACCCAGCTCTTGTAGCAAGTAACCTTGCCGGAACAATTACGTATGAAAGCATGGTGAAGCTGTGAGTGAAACTTTTCTTAATTTCTGTGTATTAATTTTACGTTGCTTTTTCAATGTTCTCAACTAAATTTTTAATTTTAATTAATTGTTGAACATATATATTTACATTATTATTATTATTATTATGTTTTTCTTAATTATGTCTAGGTGGTTCATGCCATTTAATGTCCTGCTCACATTTGTTGTTGGTTCCATACTTGGATGGATAGTCATCCAATTTACAAGACCTCCGTTGCATTTGCGGGGGCTCGTTTTGGGTTGTTGTGCCGCAGGTATATATATATATATATATATATTTAGATAGATACCAATACTAACTAATTATATATATATATATATTATTCTTAATTTTCTGATATGCATGTATGCATGCATTAGAATTAAACATTAATTATTACTATTTAATTTTGAAATCCATCTCCGAAATGCATCCCTAGCTACACTAAAATAATTAATATTCAAATTACTATTTTAATTTTGAGAGTTGCATATATATATATATATATATATATATATATGCATGTTTGATTTACGAAAATCATACTACTAATTATTGAGTACATATATCATTTGTTGTCTAAAACTCAAACTTGAAGTTAGGGGGCGGGGAAAGAGGTAGTTGCTGACCTGATGACACTGTTAATTAGCAGCTAGCTAGCATGTTAGGTTCAGAATGTGAGATTTCAAGATGCTTGATTAATCCCTGAATCGCTTTTAACAGTACTTTATGCTTCCTCCTCCATATATATATATATATATATATATATATATATATATATATATATATAAACTGATCATAAAACCAAGGATGCTTTCATCGCTTGTATGGTTTCGGTGGCTAATGTTTCTTTTGTTGTGGCTTGTAGTCTTATATATAGAAGCTAAGCCTGTGCATCATACAAGATGCTTCGACCACATGCCTTTTGCCTATTTGTAGTGATGCAGAACAAATTAAAGTACTTGTTATCTGCTCTAATATATATATATATATATATATATATATATATATATATCTCAGCTAGCTAGCTATCTCTTAAAGAGGCAATCTAATTAAGGCTTGAAGATCAAAGTAGGATTAAGAAACTTTAAGAAGCTCGCTCGCATTCTGCCCTTGGTATGACTATATATATATATATATAAATCGTTTGTGCTAGTGAAAACCGTCAATTATGTACTGGAGGAACCATGACTGGCTGTCAAAAAGCTTATTAAGGCCTCTGAATTCAACCCTCTGTTGGACTTGGCTCTCTTGTGAACGACTTTGTTGTTAGTCTTTGATCCAAGGTGGAGTCATTTGCCTATTTTCTTAATTAGCTTAAATAAACTTATCCAAAATAATAGTAACCTGGACATAATTATTCGAACTGGACTGGTCTGATAACAACAAGTGGAATGGAGTCACTGGCATTACCTCAGCTAAAGCAAACTTAATTAGTCTGAATAATTATTTGAACCTTTTATCTGCTAATGGAAATGAATAAATAGGAATTTTCCTCTTGAAATGTCTAGCGGAAAGGCAATATTTGTCAAAATATTCTTTTTCTGTAGTCTATCTGATCTGATGTTATTTATTAATTTCCTGATAATCCTTCTTATTATTATGTGAAATATTTCTAATTTATACTTTTGACATGATGATGATGTGAACAGGGAATATGGGGAACATGCTCCTTATTATAATCCCAGCTGTCTGCAAAGAGAAAGGAAGCCCATTTGGATCTCCCGATGCATGTCATTCATACGGAATGGGTTATGTTTCACTTTCAATGGCGGTAGGTTCCTTTTCAATTTTCAATTTCAAGTATACTGGATTTGAGAGCAAAGAATTAATTAGGAAAAAAATTCCCTTAATTTTCTAAACATGGTTTACTTCATTACAATGCAAGTAAGTGTTTGGAAATTGCTTTGCTAATTGTTTTGAGACAATTTAGCTTGGAGCCATTTATTTGTGGTCTTACGTCTTCAATATCGTCCGTATATATTCAATCGGGAGCATCAACGAATCGGCCAGTACAATGGGTTCCTCTAACACTAGCAGTAAGTATTGTGGTTCTGGAGAAGCATCCACATCAGATCAGGGTAGTTGCACTGAACCACTACTTTCTTCCAAGGATCTGATCTTGATTTCTGAAGAAGACAAAGAGAATAATCAATTATATGCACTGCCTTGCACAAGTTCTAAGGGGAAAGCTGAGGTTGCATGTTCTCACTTTGTCAAACTACCAATCACCTTTTGCTTTTATTATTCTTACATATTCTCTATCACATTTTCACTGTTTCTCTAAGAATATATATTCATGTTTTTGTGAATGTCAACACAGCCAGCCCGGTTTACATGGTAATAACATGACAGATTCCTGTTGCAAAACCAACCAAGGACACCTAGGCCTAGCTTGCTTCTTTTTCTTTTTCTTTTTTAAAAAATGAAAAATGAAAAATTGGGTTATATAGAAAGGATGAGGTCTTTAATTTACATTAGGATGCTATTCATGATTTGAGCTTTTCTGGATCCTTTTGGCTATACTAGTACAAGCAAATAGATTGGCTGTCTTTTTAATTACATTGTCATCATTACCAGAGTAAAATTAGCTGAGGTGTCTGTATTGTATTGCTAGTAGTAGTATGTAGGTAAGATGAGATGAGATATAGTGTTTGTTTAATTAGTACATTTCATAACGACTCTAGTTAGTAATAGTAGTCTGTCTACAAAAGTTTCTCTTTGCTCTTTGAAATTGAAATCAAGTTTGCATTTTAATTGAGATTTGATTCTTTATTTTTTGAATCTTGTGGCAGGCGAGATTTTTAAGTAAAATAAAGCAACAATTAGATTTGGTGATTGAGAAGACTAATTTGAGATCACTCTTTGCCCCTTCAACAACTGGAGTGGTATGAATGATATATATATATATATATATATATATATATATATTACTTCCTTTTATGTTATGTTATGTTATGTTCTTCATTTACCACTTTCACTTACTGGAAGCAAAGGAGAATGTTGTTGTCCTACTCCTAGCTATATTGTGTTTTTTCACTTATTGGTGCTAAATTTAGCTAAGATTAGTTAGATGGATATATATATATATATATATATATATATAAGCAAGCATGCATGCATGCATGTAATGGATCTTTAGACCAATAGAAGAAAACAGTAGGATTCCAGTCATCTGAAGCACAAGATGTACAATTCATTATGGAGACCATTCAGGTTCTGAATGGAAATATACGTTCATAATCATAATATATATATATATATATATGGATGAATAGCAGCATATTAATGGAAATATTAATCAAGTATGAATTGAGGACAGGTTACTTCCATACACGTAATACAAAATTCATGCTGCCTTGTTAATAATGTTATCCATCCTATATATATATATATATTTGACTCATTCACTCAACTCTGCACTCTGCTCTTGTATAGATTGTTGGATTTGTAATTGGACTCGTCCCTCAGATTCGAAGATCAATGATAGGCGATGATGCTCCACTTCGTGCCATTCAAGACTCTGTTTCTTTAGTGGGGTACATGATCTATAGCTACAATCCCTGTGTTTTGTTTTTTGTTTACAAAATGACCAGAGGATTCCAGCCATTTGCATTTGGAAGACTCGTCAAAGTCAAACAACATTTCTTTGTATTTTCTGTTCATGAGGAATACATACAATTTCATTAAAATCAAAATTGTACATCCAGTTCTGAAAACTGGTTAATGGAATCTGGGCTGCTGCTGTCTTCTAGCCCACAGCTTCATCATTATTGGATAAATCATCATTAAGTTGATTGGTTAGGTTTTAATCAGCTTTGCAATGTCATAGACTAGAACGACCCCTCTACCTTTTATATATATATATATATATATAGATGTTTCAACTTTCAAGCCTCTGTCAATATAATTAATTTATTAAAAAGAAGGTCATAATTAGTACAAGGTGATCTCTTCTCTTCAAATAGTCCTCTTCAATCAATTCTGTCTGTCTGATTATTATGAAAAGGCATTTTCATATTTTTCGATCGATCTTGGGGGGCTATTAGTATTATATAATATCTACCCTACTATTTGATCAACGTCACAAAAATCAAGCAGACCATTTATATGCTGTATCACCTCACCTCTCAAACTTTTGCACATCTTTTTACATACAGATAGTTCTTTGAACAACATACTTTTTTTGTTGTTGTTGGTTTTCCATGCTAATTAGCTTACTAGTTTATGTTTATGAATGCAAGCAGCGATGGAGCCATCCCAACTCTCACCCTCATTGTGGGAGGTAACCTTCTCAAAGGTAGGTTGGTTTTTTATTTATTTTTTTGGGTTTTTTTTTTTGGAAAAGCTGCCTCAGTTGAATCTCCTTTGATGCAGGACTGAGAGGGTCAGGAATTCAAAAGTCTATTATATTTGGCATCGTTGTTGCTCGTTATATTGCTCTACCTCTCATTGGTGTTGCCATTGTAAAAGGGGCTTCTCGATTTGGTTTTGTACACGCAGATGATGCATTATATCAATTTGTTCTCCTTCTTCAGTTTGCTGTTCCACCTGCAATGAACATAGGTATCATAGATATATCCTTATGTTTCATAATTTGCCAGATTATTATAAAGGTTATTTTGCTGTTCCACATTCATACTAGCTGCTGCATCTGCATCTGAGATTTGATCTTCATAACAGAATTAGAGAAAAAGACTTCCATTCTTGCTAAGTTGCTTGCTCCTCCTCCTCCTCCTCCTACAACCTATATATATATATATATATATATATATATATTGCTATTACAAATGTCTTCTCAATAGCACATACGATGATGTTTCTTCTTCTTCTTCTTCTTCTTCTTCTTCTTCTTCTTCTTCTTCTTCTTCATTTTAAATATAATTGTTGGGCAGGTACAATTACTCAATTATTTGGAGCAGGTGAGAGTGAGTGTTCCATTATCATGCTCTGGACTTATGCATTGGCCTCAATTTCACTTACCTTATGGACAACAATTTTCATGTGGATGGTGGCCTGAATTCTGCTACGGAGAAATATTTAGTTGCTTTGCAGGGAAAATACCATTACCAGCAAAAGGATGCTGTAATTGCTGCTGCTGCTACTATTTATTATAATTATTATCATTAGGGGAGGGGAGGATAAATAACAGATTTCAACTCTGGACAACTGATGTTTCGTTTTTCAGAGAAATACTACATACAATTGAAGTATTTTTTATTAGACATCAATCAAATGTAAATTTCAGAAAACAAAGAATTTGAAGGATAACTGATAAGTTCAATATTTCTTTCAGCAAGCAACAAATCACAAAAATTCACTACTAATATGATATGCTTGAGAGAAGCAGATTGGTTTCTACTACGGAACTCCCTCCTCCAGTCCTGTCTTGGCTGGCTGTTCAAAGATAAGCCTTATTCAGATGGGCAAAGTAAGGATGTTCCATAGCTTTTTTGGCTGAAATACGCTTTGAGGGATCATATTGCAACATTTGCTGCAGCCAGCAACACAACAATATTTCAACTATCAGCTGTTGTGAAGAGGAATAGGATGGATTGGATTCAAATAGTATGTTATAAGATAAGGCAGAGTTGTTACCGATAAGAGATGTAGCCCATCAGTATCCAAATTAGGAACAGCTGCTGACAGACTCTGAGTCTGAGGGCTGCTGCTCCACTGGGGATACTCATGCCAGTTTGGTAGTGAGCTGACTCCTGCCCACACTTGTTCATTTGGAGTACCCAACAACCTGCCACCGATGATGAAATTACAAGTTAAATAAATAGACCAAAATGGTGAATTCTATTTCTAGTAGAGACTAGAGAGAGGACCTGAAAATATGAAGGAGCTGCTGCAGTTCAGAATCTCCAGGGAACAGGGCTTGTTTGGTGACCAGCTCGGCTAGAATAAATTAATAAAGACATGGTTTAGCAGCAGCAGATCCCAAGTGGTATGAATATGAATATGATAAAAAAAGAAGAGAGAAAAAGATTGGTGCTAAATGCTAATAATTAAAAATGTACCAAATATGCAGGCCACAGACCACATATCCACAGCAGTTGAGTAATGAGTAGCCCCCAAAAGGACTTCAGGTGCTCTATACCATAGCGTCAAGATCTAAGAAACATTTACTAAAAATTATATAATTAGGAGGAGATACCATAAAAGTAGTACTAGTATAGTAGTAGAAGATGAGTGAATTGAATACTACTAGTGAGTATAAGACTAAGAGTAACCTCGTGAGTGTACTTCTTAATGGGAAGAGTAAAAGCTCGAGCTAGGCCGAGATCAGCTATTTTAAGCGTCATGGTCTTTCTATCCATGAGGAGATTGTGAGGCTTAAGGTCCCTGAGAGTTAATTGAAGGGAAAGGAAAGAAAAGAATTAAGATGTTATTGAACATCGATCATGGGTCTAAAGAAAAGAGAAAAAAAAAAGGGTTAAATAACCTGTGTAAAACTCCATGGCCGTGGCAGAAGGCAACACCTTTGCACAGTTGGTACATCAAGCTCTGTTAACATAGATGATGCGCATCAATCAATAAAGAACAAATTAAGTAGATGTTAACTCTGCTTAGTAAGTATACAGTACACTAGTCTACTACAGATATGGTAATTGTATAAAAGAAGGGAAACAAGGAAAAGAGAGAGAGAGACCTTGACAGTGTTAACAGGAATGTTGTCTCCAGATTGGCGAAAGGAGCGGATGAATTTCTTCAGATCAGTTTCCATGTACTCAAATACCAAGTAGAGAACCGTCTTTCCTTCTTTATTCTGCGCTTGCTTTACATCCATCAATCTGAATATGAATATGAATATGAATATGGTGGTAACTGGTAAGTTAAAATACTACATTTAATTAAATTTAAATTTAAATTAGCAATGGAAGACTTACAAGAAGAAGAAGAAATGGGAAAGAAAGAAAGAAAGACCTGACAACATGGGGATCCCGAGAGAGCATGCGCAAGATGGAGACCTCGCGAAGAGTGGTGGGAGGAACGCCTTCATCGTCCTCGTGGAGACGAGTCTTCTTTAAGGCTACGATCTTCCCAGTGGCTCTCTCTCTTGCTCTGTACACCTTTCCGTACGTTCCCTCTCCCACCTTCTCCAACTTCTCGAATGTCTCCATTGCCGACGATCCCACTGTTTGCCTTTGCTTCTCCATTGTTTCTTGTTTCTTCTATTATTATCATATGATTCACTTGTATTTATTTGTTCCTTTGGAAATCAAAAAGGAAAAAAAAAAAAAAAAAAGACGTTGGCCAACGGAAACTTTTCGTTTTGAATTTCAAAATACCGAAACAGCGCCCTCCACACCCATTTTCCATATTAGGACCGGGCCTTTCCTTTTGCGTCTTTTTTTTTAGTTATTGAGTAGTAGTCCATTTTCCAGCCCAACTTTCATCGACCCAACCCACTTTTACTCTTTTACATGCCATGTCCATCCCATCCCTCCTATTTCTATATGAGTTTGTATTTGATACACTGTCAGTGTATAGATTTATATACTGAGTGAATCCTACAGTGGCATCTCATTAAAAATTTAACTTCTAACCACTAATCTTTAATTCTAACCTTAACCTTTTAATAAGTGAGATCATAGAATGTACTATACTTGTATATTCATTTTTTACATCTTTAATTACCCTCCATATCTTTCAAACACAACTACCAATTTTGCACCATACCCTTCCTTCACTTGACTTGACTTCACACTAGGAGTGTAAACGAGACACCTGTGCTCGTAAGCTACTCGAGTTCGACTCAAAAAAACTCGAATTTGATTCGGTTATTATCGAGCCGAGCTCGAGCAGCTCGAGCGAGCCGAGTTCGAGTATCTTAATACTCGGTTCGAGCAGCTCGCGAGCCTAATCGAGTTTTTTTTAATAATATATATTTTTACTATTTTACCCTTAATATATATATATCTTAAAAACCCTAAAACCTAATATTTTCTATCCCCCTCAACCTCAGCCGTGCATCCTCTTTCTCTCCCTCATAGTCACCTTCTCTCCCACTCCCCTCCCACAGCCACAATCCTACTTTCATCCAAGCTAAAACCTCCTTCCTCCACATCTGGTTTTATGGAATCCAACACCTTGTGTTTAAATTTTTTTTTTTTTTAATGTGAAAATCAGAGAAAGAAGTAACAACTAAGGTTAGGTTGCTTTTGATTTGGGTTTTTTTGTCGCTGATCAAATGTATATTCCAATTCTGGTTTTCAATTTCGGTGCTTTCTCTCTGTCTCTCCCCCTCTCATTAATCTACTGTATTTGTTTTATGTAGGCTGATGCCTTTGCTAAGAAGTTGCACTATGGATCTGCTTTGTGTGCTGGTCTTTTTAAAGTTGCAGGTGAATCTCTAGTGATTTTAGCTTTCCTTTGAATTGGGTTCTCCTATGCAATTTGGAATACAATGTCTGCTTCATTCTTCTTTAACATTATGCAAAATATTTCTAATAATAACCAGCAACTGGGACATGTACTTCATGGTTTATCCTTAATCAATTCCAGTAATATGCAGGTTACTGAATAATAATTTTTCATGCTTTTTTCAGGAAGAAAATCTATGGGCTACGAATACAGATCCTTGGTACTCTGTTTATCATCACTATTCACATCCTCCCCATGTGGAAAGATTGGCGGCGGCGATTAATGAACATGACAAAAAGGAAGACTGATAGGGAAATTTTTATATTAAAAAGCTTAATTCAAGCTCGAGCTCGAGTAAACGAGCCTAATCGAGTCGAGCTCGAATAGTTCGATTTTATCTCGAGCCGAGCTCGAGCTTAGAAAATGATATTCGATCGAGCTCGAGCCGAGCTTCAAGCCGCGAGTTTCGAGTCGAGCTCGAGCTCGAGCTTCTCACTATTCGGACTCGGCTCGGCTCGATTACAGCCCTACTTCACACCCTCCACTTGCATCTTCCAACTAATTCTCGGCCTCTCTCTCTCCCACAAATTTTTATGGCTTCATGACACAGATTATCATAACGAGCAAAGCAGCATAGGACTCCTCTCCTGACTATTACTTGTTATTTCTACAGTCATCACATGCAGCAACCATCCACTGTGTGTAACCCCGTTTTTCTTTTCTTTTCTTGTCCACCCTTTTAAGATATAATAATAATAATAATAATAATAATAATAATAATAATAATAATAATAAATATGAGATGGCTTTGTTACCCTAAAAACTGCTAGCTAATACATGCTTACAAATAAAATAATGCCTGAAAAAAGTTAAAACAACATTTGGCAGCTACAAAATTAATTAATAGCCTATTTTCCACAAGTAAGTCAGATTCTTGACTTACAACAAACTCTCTCTACTGATGGTATAATCTGGCGCTTGGACCTATTCTAACCGGCATCTCTACGAAAGCCCTCGCCGGAGCTTTCAATTAAAGATAAATACCAGTTGAATGAAGCACGTACGATATACTTCATTCACAATTAATAAAGATAAAATACCTTGTCAAGATATTTCTGTAGTTTCTTGATGCCGCCCATGTAGTCCTTCTTGGTCTTCAACACTTTATAAGGTCACAGCCTTAGCCTTAGCATCAAACTGAAGGGGTCCTGGATTTCTGTATATATATATCATCCAGCAAAAACCTTGTTGCATTTTGTCTCAGCAGCCTGAGATCATAGCCGTACACAAATTAGAATGAGTGCCTATAAAACTAGAATCACCACTGCTTCACTTACATCTTAATTAAACAATGACACTACTTACTCAAATACTTTGCCTTTCAAATCCACAGTAGCTGGATGAATAGCAGGTTTTCCAATTGACGAGGCATTCAGATTTTGAGACCAGCGCTTTACAGTCATCATTGCCTAAGGTTTACCAAATGCAATCAAAGTCGAGCCTTAAAGAGAGCATATATAAGTAAACAAAATAATAATAAAAAAAGAATTAGATGAGCGAGAAGGGTGCTCCCAGTGAGGGAAAGGAATTGATGATTAAAAGTTGTCATAATTTGATGTCCATATTATGGATTATAGTAAACAAAAAAAAAATCAACTGTAATAGGTGCAGCACCACAGCGCCACTTGTTCACTGGATTCTTTAGGTTAGTTACAGTTGCCATGTAACCATTTAAACCAGCTGCAAGAATATGATAGCAGATATGTCCAAAAACCTGTGAAAATGTATCACTATTAATGAAAGGAGAATATAAAGAGAAGACAAAGGAGACATAACAATGTTCTAATGATAGCATACATAGGCATAGTCACATCACAGTCAAATTTTGATGGCAAGGATCCACGAGCCTGATAGCCGAAGAAGTGGTAGATAGCATTAAATTTTTTCCCCCTGTAATTAAGTGGCTGCTTTCTGCTCACAACAACAGGGACATCAGTGAGTAAAGAATCATAATTGGAACCCACTAAGGATAGACAGTTAACTAAAAATGATTCAATGGAATACTACAACAACATTCCGGTAAATGCTGGGAAACAGGCAGAACTTGTTATTTGGAAAGTGCTCTCTTGGGGAAAAGTTATGGTTTTTCTTTCTTGTGCCACTCAATTAATGTTTTGAAAAGTTTAGTTCAGTGTCACTCAATTAAGAGGCGGGTACGAAACAAAAGGGGGAATACTATTGCCTACCAGGCGCTTATTCATTTCATTCTCTACAAGGTACGCCAGAAGTTTCTCTATCTCAATCTGGAAGAGAAGGCATAACAGATATCAGTTATTACAAACATCAGATATATAGATTCTTCTAGTAATAAGAAAGTAAGTATGTCTCAAGCTAGTGACCTGTGACAACTGTGCAGAATCATCTGATAATCAGGATGGAAGAGAAGAAGCTGTGACATTGAACATGGCATTATCACTGATTAAGCTCATTAATTGGTATGCCTATATCTTTAAACATTAAGAAGTAAAGAAAACTAGTACCAGCACCTGTTTCCTTATAAAAGGTGGCAAAAATTCAAACAATCACACAAGGTCAGGAAACAAAAATGACAAATAAGCTCATGCTAACATGAAATAAAAGCAACTTGAAATATTTGACCTTGCTCTGCCCTGGCTTGAACTGCATCACAATTTTGCTTTGTTATGTCATTAAGAGTAAGCTTTGATGCAGCCACCTCTTCCCCAAGAACTACCTGTTAAACATATATCAAATGTTAAGAAGTGAAAAATAGACATCTTTCCGGTAGCTATCTATAACTAAAAATTAGAACTAGCAAGCAAACACTTACCATATTTGGATGAGATTGGAGGGTGCATTCCAGCGCAACATGTGATGCCTTCCTTCCTATAAGACGGATTAAGTAATAATAGTGAAAAACAAAAGAAGCTAGGGTAAGGCAACAAAAAGCTATAATTACACTAGTCTACTGCTCTTACTGGCTTATTTCACAACTTTGAATGACCTCATGCCAACAGAGATTGATGTGACCACTCACAACATACCTTCTTGACAGAGAGAGCATCAGTGCAGACGTTGCTGATGAGCTGGGAATTGACCTGCATGTAATGTAATGTGAAAAGAATGAGTACAAAACACCACATTAAAACAGCCATAATATAAAAGATAAAAGCAAGACATAAAATAATCCCATATCAATGGCAATACTGCTCTATGTCCAAGTTAATCATTCCCCAATACGCTCACAGTCTTTTCATGCCACATCCATAAACTGCAAGCGGATTGATGCTTAATGTTTGACAATAGTAGAAATCATCTACTTTGATAGTTCTTTTGTTCTCTCTTCTTTTTTAGTAAAAGTGATATGTTCTCCTAAATTTTCTTGAACTACAATTGCAAGTAAACCCTAAAAATTTAAGATTGATACATTGCATATTGTATCAAAACCAACATTAGTTTCCACAAATTGATTCTTGAGATTTCCGTTCAGTGTAACAGGAACAACATTAGATGCAATTCAAGGTACTGTGGCAAACCCCCGATATAACAGAGACAGAAGCGCCTAAATAACCGTTATGGTAAAGAGAATCTTGTCAGTTACCTTTGTTGGGCATTTAGCTACAGCAAATGTTTCAGTAAGTTGAGCAGCATCTGCATTTGATGTTAAACCTACAAGCCAAACGTAACTACTCTTACTTAGAAACTTCTAATTACTTATAACAACATGTTTACAATATCTTGACAAGTAAATTCACCTCCAACAATGACAAGGCCGTGCAACTTCAAATCATTGCATGCAGTTAGTCGTTTTAATTTGATCTTATCGTCCCAGCAGATCATAACCACCTTGTCAGGCAAATACATTTTAAAGCATGGTAGATTACGGAGCCATATGAAAACCAAGCATTTTGACATAATATTGCCTCATGAAAGTGTCACAGACTCGGAACTTTAGCCCTGCGAACCATGCGGCCTTAGACTGAAAGTCGCTTCCTCTAAGTCAACCTGTTAACACTTCACTGGTAACTAAAAGTTACTAGGGCTAAGCACTGGTAACTAAAAGTTACTAGGGCTAAGTAGAAAAACTGAACAAGAGAGAGTAGAGAAGAATGTTGTGGTAACTAAAAGTTATTAGGGCTAAGCAGAAAAACTGAACAAGAGAAAGTAGAGAAGAATGTTCTTGTATATTACTCAAATGAGTTGAATGATACAAATGAGGCTGGGGAGGCCTCTATTTATAGTTGAGTCCCTTTACATCAACGGTTCAGATTTAAACAAATGAACGACTAAGATTACATTATCTAGAGGCCTGAAGGAATTTAAACTCTATCTCTTAGAGTTCTAGATAAGCTGGAATTATTGGGCAGTTAAGCAGAAAGTTCTAGATAAGCTGGCCTTACATCAACGGTTCAGATTTAAACAAATGAACGGCTAAGATTATATTATCTAGAGGCCTGAAGGAATTTAAACTCTATCTCTTAGAGTACTAAATAAGCTGGAATTGTTAGGCAGCTAAGCAGAAAGTTCTAGATAAGCTGGAATTTTTGGGCAGCTAAGCAGAAAAACTGAACAAGAGAGAGTAGAGAAGAATGTTCTGGTAACTAAAAGTTATTAGGGCTAAGCAGAAAAATAGAACAAGAGAGAGTAGAGAAGAATGTTCTTATATATTACTCAAATGAGTTGAATGATACAAATGAGGCTGGGGAGACCTCTATTTAGAGTTGAGTCTCCCTTACATCAACGGTTCAGATTTAAATAAATGAACGGCTAAGATTACATTATCTAGATGCCTGAAGGAATTTAAACCCTATCTCTTAGAGTTCTAGATAAGCTGGAACTGTTGGACAGTAACTATCTTTTACTGCTTCTAGAACCTCCAGGTAAAATCTGTCTTCTAGGACCTTTTAGAATGCTCCAGAAATTAGGCCTGGTCTGGATGCTTCAGGGATTGGGCCTGGTCTGGTGGGTCAGGATGCTCCATGTAACTCAGAATCTGGTCTGAACCTGCTATGCGCGTAACTGACCTGAGCGGGCTTGCGCGGGCCGTGACATTCTCCTCTACTTGTTCCAGCGACGCCCTCGTCGTGTCCTGTGCATATCCAAGATACATATGCAATCAGCAAAAGGTACAAGGAGAGCATTAATCCGGTCAAGGAAATTTAATCCATGTACAAAATCATAGTCATCCAATGGGATTACCTCAATATTTTCCTTGCCCTTCCAATCTCCAAGTTGTAGCTCCATTCCTTGTGCTACACCCATGGTTGGGAACTCCTTAGAGTTAACAGTCTTAATCCATCCGGCTATTTTCTCAAGCCTTTTCGGACATGAACAGGTCAGATGATCCTGTGTCAACTAGAACACTCTTTCATCTGCCTGTGATAGTGATGTCCACGAACATCAACCCCTTTTATTTTCGGAACCTCCTTGCCTTGATAGAACTGAGTATAATTGAACTAAGCTTCAGAGTTTCATCCTTTGGCTCATCATCCTCCCTGTTGATGGAGGACAGCTTGGTTCGCTCTGGGCAGTCTCGCATCCGGTGCGGACCTGCACATAAGAAGCACTCCACTGGCTCCCTGTCCTTCTTCTTGTCGGACTGTTTATTGGACTTCCACCTTCTTGTTGGTGGTTTCCCATCACCATTCTTGGACTGTTGATCATTGTCTCCCCCACCATTGCCCTTGCCCTTGGGCTTGGAAGACTCGAACTTGTCCGACTTCTTTGAACTGAGGTCGAGCAAGGACTCAGCTGTAGCCATGGCTTTGGTCAGATCCTGGACACCTCTCCGCTGCAACTCTTGCTTTGCCCAGGGTTTTAGTCCATCCAAGAATGAGAAGAATGCCTTATTCTCCCCGAGATCATAAATCTGGAGCATGAGTTCACTGAACTCTAGCACATACTCCCGAACTGTGCCTTGTTGCGTAAGCCGTCGCAACTTGGCATGTGCCTCATCCTCGGCATATTCTGAGTAAAAATGCTGCCTGAATTCACTTTGAAACTTCTCTCAAGTTCCAATGGCAGTGCAACCACGCCTTTCATCGCTGCACTTACGGCGCCACCATAAAAGAGCAACATCAGTAAAATACATGGAAGCAGTGTTTACCTTAGTGGCATCATCATCAATGCCCATGGCACGAAAATACTATTCCATCCCCCACAAGAAGTTGTCAACATCCTTCGTCGATTTGGTTCCCTTGAACTCTTTTGGCTTAGGGATCTCCATCATGTGTTTGGGTGTCACAACTAGCACGCCACTCTCTATGGTTGCTTTGCATGATGTGATCTCTCCCTTGAGCTCCTTCATCTCATTCTGCATGGCCACCATCATGGCCTCTAGAGTATCATTCTTTTGAGTCAGGATATCTATCGCCTCATTGAGAGCTCCCTGCATCCTGTCCTTGAACTCCTCCCCCGCGGAGTCTAGCTCTTTGATGCGACCCTCAACGATCTCTAGGTTCTCCCGCATGTCTCCAACGGTCACCTCGAGCTTGGCCACCCTGCCATCCATGGACGATAGAACATCCCTTGAACTAGCCTTCTTGGCTCTCCCACGAGTCTCTGGGACCTCATGTGTCTAATTATCTGCCTGAGACGCCATCCCTATGATCAACACCTTTCACAAACCACGAGCTCTGATACCAACTGTCACGGACTCGAAACTTTAGCCCTGTGAACTGTGCGACCTTAGGCTGAAAGTCACTTCCCTAGAAGCCTAAGTCAGCCTGTTAACACTAAAAAAAAGGCACTGGTAACTAAAAGTTACTAGGGCTAAGCAGAAAAATTGAGAGAAGAATGTTCTTATATATTACTCAAATGAGTTGAATGATACAAATGAGGCTGGGGAGCCTCTATTTATAGTTGAGTCCCACTTACATCAACGGTTCAGATTTAAACAAATGAACGGCTTAGATTACATTATCTAGAAGTCTGAAGGAATTTAAACTCTATTCTTAAAGTTTTAGATAAGCTGGAACTGTTGGGCAGTAACTATCTTTTACTGCTTCTAAAACCTCCAGGTAAAATCTGTCTTTTAGGGCCTTCTAGAATGCTCCAGGAATTAGGCATGGTCTGGATGTTTCAGGGATTGGGCCTGATCTGGTGGGTTAGGATGCTCCATATAACTCAGATTCTGGTCTGGACCTGCTATGCACGTAACGGATCCAAACGGGTTCGCGCGGGCCGTGACAAAAACACCTACCTTGGTTTTTGTAGGTTGAAAGAACATCATCTCTGATCTCTAGAGTTTTCTATGCAAATAAACCTTGAGTACCACCTGTTAGCAGAAGCAGAAAAAGAATCACTTGTCACATAGAGTATAGCAAGCAAAAACATACACTTGTATTGTAATAGAATAATAGAAAAAATAAAAATAAACTAAGCACATCACAACATGTGGAATATATAAGGAAAGTAACCAGAATATAGTATCAATAATATATAATAGAAAGAGTATTTCTTGAACAGATACATATAAGTTCATGGGATTGGAGCGTGGCTATTTATTTATGGACATGTAGGTGTGTATGGTGTATTTATGATTTATGTGTGAATTTTGAGTGTGTTCACTTATATGTGCATTGTGGCACCGGCATCTAAGATTAGAAAGATGCGAGGCGTGAATCGTGTTTTCTGATTAGCAAAAGCAATAGCAAAGTAGAAGAGAAAGAAGAGAAGAAAAGAAAAGAAAAGAGTCTTGAAGAGAATTTTGGCGATAGAAACATATATATATATATATATATATATATATATTTCTGAAGATGGGAAAGTTGTATGGGAATGCCGAAATCAGGCTCCATTTTCTTTGTTTCTTTTGGTGATTTGATTTAATGGGTTGTAGTAACGATAGCAATAGAGCAGTAGGTTGTTGCTCTTCTTGGTTGGTTGGTAAAGACTAAGGACTAAGGAGAACAGCAAATATATATATATATATATATATATATGATTTTATTAACGAGTGTTTTAAAGATACTGTTTAAAGTTATTATACATAACAATATTTTTATTCAATACATTAAAAATGATGAATAAAGTTATCAATTGTTATATTCAATATAATATTTTTACTATAAATAATATATTAACTAACCTTAAAAAATGTCTTAAGACATATGTTAACAAAATTCATATATATATATATATATATATATATATATTAAGAACTAGGAACTAGCTAGGTAAGTAGGAATGTAAAATAGGAACTAGGAAGCAACTCGCAAGGAACCAACCACCCAAGAGTCTTGGATTCTTCGTTGCTCCCTGGCCGGCCCTAAATATATCCTCAATCTTGCTTCAATTTACGGTTTATGCCAACACCGAAAGACACAAGAATTAAACCCAAAAAAAGAAAAGAAGTTGAATTAGAAAATAGAATACTAGCCTACTAAGTACAAGTTTTTTTCCTTCTTCTTCTTCTTCTTTCTTATTATTATTAGAGAGAGAGACAGTAAAAAATAAACCAAGTTGTGAGCCAAACCCAAGTTCCCAGTTATTGCATCATCATCTTCTTCTCCTTCTCCTTCTCGGATCCGATTGCTGCTTCCCTTTCTGTCCTACACTAGATTCCTATTTTTCTTTTTTTGATTGATTCGTTTTTCCTTGAAAATTATTACAAATAGAGAAGAGAGGCGAAGCCAAGGACAAGAGTTTTTCCGCCTCGCAAGCCCAAATCCGATGGTTGGTTCGTGGGTTAGAGGAAAATCCAGATCTACGACTGCGATGTTGTTTCTTTCACTTTTGCTTATTTTGAAGAAAGCTTTGATTTTTGTTTTCTGAGATGAAGCCTCAAAGCTGAGATTTTGTCAAGGGTATGTTTTCAGTTCTCATTTAATTTAGTATATATTTACTTGTATTGTATTGTACTGTACGGTACTGTACTGTACATTTATCTATCTATCTATCTCTCGGATAATTTTATCTTGATCTAAAATATTTCATTTCAACACCACCTTTAAGTTTTAACAATTCAACTTTCTTTCTTCTTTTGACTTTGGATGAGATGAACCACATTCTTGTATGTTACTAGTTATTTCTGCAATCCCCCACATAACATAACTAGTTAAAATACAGATTTTGTATTCATTTCCTTTGTCTACAGATAGATCATTTCTGGTGTTGGGAGAAGCAAGTTATTTTTCTGACAGATGGAGGAGGTAGGCGCGCAAGTAGCTCCTCCCATTTTTATCCACCACCAGCACCACCACCACCAGGCCATGCCCATGCCCATGCCCAGGAAACGTGACCTTTCTTATTCTTATCAGACCCCAGCTTCTCAGTACCAAAACCCTTCCCAACAGCACGTTGCCAACCCCAGGGAGAAGTGGAACCCTAAGCTATGGGAGTGGGACACTATAAGATTCATTGCCAAACCCTTGGACACGGAGATTCTGCAGCCAGGGACTGCCTCAGCAGAACAAAGAAAGAAATACCATGCTAATGGGAATGGGAATGAAAACTCTATAACATCCAATAAGACCACTGTGGTAAATGAGGATGATGATGAGAGCCTGCAACTGAATCTCGGTGGGGGATTGAATTCTATGGAAGAAGAGCCTGTGTCCAGGCCTAACAAAAAGGTCCGCTCTGGATCCCCTGGGAGTACCAACTACCCTATTTGTCAGGTTGATAATTGTAAGGAAGATCTCTCTAATGCAAAGGACTATCACCGTCGGCATAAAGTGTGTGGTATTCATAGCAAAGCGACTAAAGCTCTTGTTGGGAAGCATATGCAGAGGTTCTGCCAACAGTGCAGCAGGTTGCTACTTTTCTATTTTTTCTTCTTAATATTTTCACCTCTGGCATCAAGTTTTTGAATGAAATGTTTCCCTAAATTCAAACACAGTCCTTTAATGATTCATTTGTTTTCTGTTTATCAATTGTGCAGGTTTCACCCTCTTTCTGAGTTTGATGAGGGGAAGAGAAGTTGTAGGCGTAGACTTGCTGGGCATAATCGCCGAAGAAGGAAAACGCAACCCGAAGATGTGACCTCACGGCTTTTACTCCTTGTAAACCAGGATAGTGCTGGGAATGGAGATTTAGATATTGTCAATTTGCTTACTGCCCTGGCTCGGATGCAAGGTAAGAAATTTATTCTTAACGAGTGGCTCTTTCACATTATCCATTTAATTTGAAGCTGATGTTTGCGTGCTTACAAAAATAGGCAAAAATGAGGACAAAATCATTAATTGCTCATCAGTACCAAATAGAGATCAACTTATTCAGATTCTTAGTAAGATTAATTCATTACCTTTGCCAATGGACCTGGCTGCAAAGTTGCGCAACATCGGAGTTTTGAGCAGGAAGAACCAGGAGCAGCCTTTGCTAGGCCATCAAAACCAATTGAATGGGAAAAACACATCTTCTCCACCTACCGTGGATTTGCTTGCTGCCCTTTCACCCACATTGACATCATCTTCTTCTGATGCCCTTGCAATTTTATCTCAAAGAAGCAGCCAGAGCAGTGATAGCGAGAAGACCAAGTCGACCTGCCCTGATAATGTAGCTGCTCCCTGTACGCGAAACAGAGCTCCTCTGGAGTTTACTTCAGTTGGAGGAGAAAGAAGTAGTAGCAGTTATCAGTCTCCCATTGAAGATTCAGAATGCCAGATTCAAGAAATTCGAGCTAATTTACCATTGCAGCTATTTAGCTCCTCGCCTGAGGATGACAGCCCACCAAAACTGGCATCTTCTAGGAAGTATTTCTCTTCTGACAGTAGCAACCCAATGGAGGAAAGATCTCCATCTTCATCTCCAGTTGTGCAAAAATTGTTCCCAGTGCATAGCACAGCAGAAGCTGTTAAATATGAGAAAATGCCAATTGGCAGAGACACTTCCACGAATGCTGAAGGAAGCAGAACTCATGGTTCTATTCTACCTTTTGAGCTCTTTAGTGGGTCAAAAAAAGGAACTGGACATGGTTCATTTCAACATTTCCCTTCTCAAGCTGGGTACACATCATCTTCTGGGTCAGATCATTCCCCTTCTAGTTTGAACTCTGATGCTCAGGTAGCATGGAAGTAGTACCTACTTTTATTTACTATTTTAGTTATACTTCAATTTGCTTTCTTTTTCAATGCATGTGCCTGGGTGTGTGCGTGTTACATTAACATTTCTAATGGCTGAATGCTTCCTGAGCAGGATCGCACTGGGCGAATAATTTTTAAGCTATTTGACAAGGACCCCAGCCACTTCCCCAGGACACTGCGGACCCAGGTGAGGAGTTATTTGCCAATTTTGGCTTTTTTGTTACCTATAATTGGAAGTGGAGACTCTATAATGGTCTTTCTTAAAGGGGAATTAATGATGATTCTGACCACTCATTTTACAGATCTATAATTGGCTTTCTAATAGTCCGTCTGAAATGGAGAGCTATATAAGGCCTGGTTGTGTGGTTCTGTCAGTCTATGTGTCAATGTCATCTGTTGCCTGGGAGCAAGTGAGTATGCTACTACATTCTGCATTAGCAACTTTCCCTTTATGCAACATTGAGCTGACCATTTGCAGGGTGCGTGTGATTTTTTCAGCTTGAAGGAAACCTGCTTCAGTATGTGAATTTTTTGTTGCAAGACTCAGATTTAGATTTTTGGAGGAAGGCAAGGTTTTTAGTTCATACAGGCCAGCAGTTAGCATCACATAAAGATGGTGAGTACTAACTAATGGAAATTGCGGTTTTTATTGCTCAGCTTTGAACTGTTTCACGTGTTATAAACATCATAATTTATTTATATACTTCTTGGGAGTATCTTTTTTATCACTGACTAGGTTATATTCACTTTTTAGTTGATTGTTTTGGAGTATGCAGTTGGATTACACTGCTTTGATTATAAACTATTTTGATATTTTCTTTTTTTTTAGGAAAGATTCGTCTATGCAAATCCTGGAGATCATGGAGTTCCCCTGAACTGATCTCAGTGTCTCCGTTGGCCATTGTGGGTGGGCAGGAAACCTCTCTTTCAGTGAGGGGTAGAAATCTGACTAATCCTGGCACCGAGTAAGCAAAATGTGCATTTTATGTGAGAACCTTTCATCTGTTCCTTCTGTCTTTGTATTTCAGAAATGTTAATTTGAAAACTGTGCAGGATTCTTTGTGCGTACATGGGCGGATACTCATCAATGCAAATTAGTGGGTCAGCATATCAGGGAACTGCATATGATGAGGTAAACATGTGTGGTTTTAAGATTCAGGTTTCATCACCGAGCGCTCTAGGTCGTTGTTTCATTGAGGTAAGACTTTATTTCAAACAATTACTCTGTTTGACTCTCTGGACCATACTCAGAATTCTGGAGGATTCTCAAACAGTTGTGTTTTGACTTTTCCAAAAATTTTGAGCAGGTGGAGAATGGATTCAAGGGCAACAGTTTTCCTATTATAATAGCTGATGCTACCATTTGTAAAGAATTGAGACTTCTGGAATCTGAACTTGACATAGAAGCTAAAGCATCTGATATTATTTCTGAAGAGCATGCTTATGATTGTCACCGTCCAAGGTCAAGTGAGGAAGTTTTGCACTTTCTGAATGAACTTGGATGGCTATTCCAAAGGAGAAGCACATATCCCTTGCCCAAGAGTTCTGATTATTCCCTTTACCGGTTCAAATTTTTGCTCGTATTCTCTGTTGAGAGAGACTACTGTGCTTTGGTCAAGGTACTCCTTGACATGCTGGTGGAAAGCAACTTGGATATGGATGGGCTATCCAGGGAGTCACTGGCACTGCTGTCTGAGATTCAGCTCTTAAGCCGGGCAGTGAAAAGAAGGTGTAGGAAGATGGCTGACTTGCTCGTACATTATTCTATTAGTAGCAGTGATGAAAACTCAAAAAAATATATCTTCCCACCAAATCTTGAACGTGCTGGTGGAATCACACCTTTACATTTGGCTGCATGTACATCTGGTTCAGACGATATGGTCAATGTGTTGACGAATGATCCACAGGAGGTATGAGTTTTACAGCATCATAACAGTGATTATTATTTATACGCTGGTTTTAGGTTTAATGTAAGGAATTGAAACTTTTTCTTCATGATTATCCTTATCAGACCATTTTAGTTAAATATAGTCCATTTCTGGCATCCTAGATTAAAAGTGCTTTTCCTCTCCTACTGAAACATAAATGATAAAACCATGTTTACAGTACCTTTTCTCTCAATTTGCGAAAAGAGAGGGGAAGGTGGTGGGGGCTCATTATTTCTATATATACTAGGTTGAATGCCTCAATTTAAATTATTTGTAAGCAAGTTTTTAAAATTTTCTCACTTTTGTAGATTGGATTGTCCTGCTGGAATTCCCTTCGGGATGCAAGTGGGCAGTCTCCATATGCCTATGCTATGATGAGAAACAATCATTCTTACAACAAATTGGTGGCTGGCAAATTTGCTGATAGAAGGAATGGTCAAGTTTCTGTGACGATTGGTATTGAGTCAGGATTGAGTGCAATGCAGTTACATGGGATAAGTTCAGGGTTCAAACAAGAGAGTAGTTCTTGTGCCAAGTGTGCAGTTGTGGCAACAAAGTTTAGCAAGAGGTTTCCAAGTTCACAAGGTTTGCTTCAACGTCCTTATGTTCATTCAATGCTTGCCATTGCTGCTGTCTGTGTTTGTGTCTGCTTATTCCTGCGGGGCTCGCCTGACATTGGCTGTGTTGCTCCCTTTAAGTGGGAAAATTTGGATTTTGGCACTATTTAGTTGCTAGGAGTTAAAATCAATTTGAAGCGGATTGTGCATGGTCGTTTGGAATGGAAAATTGATTTGAGCATAAATACTACGGATAGGAGAGGCTGTGCAAGGGCAGACTGACTCCATATGCTGCTGCTGTGCTGATTACTTCTTAGCAAACCTAAGATTTGGGATCCTTTAGGTTTAGGGTATGCCCTTGTTTGTTTTGGCTTTTGTCTATATTGGATTGTGGTAATTTTACAGAGGCATATGCATATTGGATGTGTGTGATGAGAGGGGAGGTGAGGTGAGTGTTACTGCTAAAATTTTGGAATGGAAGTGACAAATTCAGAAGACCCAGATTGAGAGAGGAAATGTAACTAAACTAAGCAATTATAGATAGATAGAGAATTATGGGCTTGTATTGTATTTGTATTTGTATTTGTATGTTTCACTTGATTCCTTTCCTTCACAATTCATAGAATAGAAGCTACCAAGTCTCAAGTATTACTGACTGACTTTGTATTTGTTTCATCAATATGTAGTGTAGGATTTGATTACATTATAGAGAAGCAGCAGCTACAACAAATATAATAATATAAGAATCAAAGTATAATAATATAATAATATCTAAAACAAAGAGCAGCAGCCGCACACAAATATAAAATCATAAGCATTCTTTTTGTTATCAACCAAAGTTGCAAGTTTTATTAATCTTTTTTTTTTTTTTTTTTCTTTTCTTTCAACAACATTAATTAATTAATTAAAAAAGCAATCAGTCCTCAACTCTCATCTCAGGTTTACTTAACCAGTCTTATTAAAAAAGTTCTTCAGGTGAGGGAGGGTTCAGGGTTAGATAACTATAACTTATATTGAATTTATAGATTATTATCATTCATTAAAAGGAATTGTTGGTATCAGAAATTGAATCTAGTTCTTGCAAACTGATTTAATCAACTTGGTTGACATTTATATACAAATGGCTTAGTCGCTTATTAACAAAATTTACCAACTCAGCCAACCCCGTTGATATATATATATATATATATATATATATATATATATATATATGTGACATTGAAAATGGCTTAGTCGCTTATTAACAAAGTAAAAGCTAAAGCAAAGAATATTTGTTTCAACTTTTTATGTAATTTTTAAAAATATATCAAAAAAATTAATGCGGGTGAAAATAATATATATATATATATATATATATATATATATATATACTACTACTACTACTATCACTTAAAATATTTTTTTATTACAAAAAACTTGGCTTTATTCTTTACTTTTTCATCATTTTGTTCTTTTTAAACATTTTAGTTCTTCTTAATATTTTTTCACAATAATAATGTCAAACATATATATATATATATATATATATATATATCGAACTACACATTTTTACAACAAACCTCGAAATACTTTTCAAATGCAGCATTTTTTTCAATTTCAATATCAATAGAAAACAAGTCCTTAACTATTTCTTAACAAAGAAATTCTAAGAAGTGGTATAATGAGATGGGTTCAAAGGGTGACATTACAAAAACCAAAAGAAACAAAAGAAAATAATAGAGATGATAAAATGAACACGAATGTAAAAAGCTCGTTTGTATAATAATTTAAATTCAAACTTAATTAGACTTAAATTAATAAAAAAGTTAAATATTTGAATTCAAAATTATTCGAATTTAAAATATTTTAAAATTTAAATAAATCGAATTCAAATTTAATTAGATATAATGATTAGAATTTAATATTAATTAAAAATAATTGGCCCGGATCACTGTTCACCTAATTAAAAAATAATATATTTTATATTTAATTATAAAAATAAAAAATATTTATTTAGTATATATCAACAGTGAATATGGGCCGGCGGGCCGGGCTTGGGTAAGGAAATCCAAAAAAAATCGAGCCGCGGCCCGGCCCGACCTATGAGCACCTCTAGTCGGTTCGTTTTCTAAAAAATTTCTAGTCATAATTTTTTTTAAAAAAAAATTTGCCAATATGATGTAGAGTTTAGGAAAGATTTCGATATCAAGAATCAATATTTATTTTTAAATTAAATAATAATGATTTATAAAAATAAAATAGTTAGAAGTTAAATAAAATTTAGATTTTGAATTCATAAATCTTTTTCATCATAAAATACTAAAGTAAACCCAACAACGGAATCTCTTCAAGTGAATAAATGGTTTCCCTTGAATATCTTGATGTGAGAATTTTTTTTTTGAAATTTCGTGTAAATAAATTTATAATATTTAAATATTAAAACTAAATAAAGACCATCTAGATAAGATCAATTTAAGATCACATAAGTTTAATTAGGTATTGTCCTTAGGATAGACATTGTGAAAGTGTTGATCTTTTCCCACACACGTAATCGAACTCACGAACCTAGTTCTGAAAACATAAACCAAGATTTATTCTTTTTAGGGTACCTTAGTTGAGTTTAAGATTACTTTAAAAATGATAGCTTTATTATATATGTGAGTAATCACACATAAAAAAAAAAATTAGTGAAGAATCTTTATTTGTGTTTAGCAGTCAAATCTTCAGATTTGCAAGTTATCATACCTTATTCTTAAACGAACGTTATATTTATGTTAAAGGGTTTATTTAGATATAAAATAAAAATTAATAATTTATTTGGGTGTAAATTAAAAGTTAAAAAATTTATTTAATGCAAATTAAAGTATAAATAAAGTGATAAAGTTTAATTTTTTTGTTGTTGTTATTTTAGCCTATTAATTAAGAAGCAACAAATTAAAGTTGTCCTGAGTCAGGGCAGATCCGGCAACAACAAAATTTACATACCCATGGCCTGTCCAACCCCAGGAAAAAAAAACTATTTAATTATTTAAAATATATTAAAATATTATATATTGTTATAATTAAATTTAAATAAAAATATTTTGTATTAATAAATAATAATTCGAATCGGACTGAAATCAAAATTAGACCTAAAATAAACATGTTCAAAGTAGGGATGGCAATGGAGAGGCAGTGATTGTCTTATCCACTTTCGCTCCATTTTTGCATGAATGTTGAAAACATCCACATTTTTCGATGTCGGTTATATTCATAACCGCTCCATGCTGTTCTATCTCACTTATTTATTAATTACTTTTAGTTTAATATATATATATATATATAAAATAGTCATATATATATAAAATATATATAATATTAGTATATATATGATTTTAGTACATACAAGAAATAGACTCGCGCTATGCTGCAGGTGAAAATATTTGCATTATATTTTGAATTTTTTAACTAAAAAAATAATTCCGCTTTACATTAATAATGATAATATCATAACGAAAACATGCAAACAATGAGATAATATTAAAAATTTAAAAAATGCTTACTTGAATACATAACATATGCTTATCTACTTCAATTCGAACTTAAAAAGACTTATTAATGTATAATTCAATTCGAAATTTACATAACAATGAAAAACTATGTAAAATATGAGATGAATTGAGACACAACATAAACACAAAATAAGAGAAATAATTAAAACACAACACAAAAAATAATATGAACACGACACGAACGTGTAGAAATATACATAAAATGAATTATTAACGTATAAAAAATTATATAAATTTATAATAATTTATATAAATGACTAACGTGTAAAAAATTATAATATTTTGAAAACACAAAAAACTAATATGAACACATTTCGAACACACAATTTTTTTTCTAAATTGAATTACTATGACAAATTATGCAAAAATGTCATGAATTGAGACACGATATGAACACACAATTTTTTTTTTCTAAATTGAACCACAATAACAAACTATGTAAAATATAAGATGAATTGAGATACGACACGAACATAACATAGAAAAAATAATTAAAACATAACGCGAAAAATAACATGAACACGACACGAATATACGAATATGTAAAAATATATATAAAACAAATTATTAACGTGTAAAAGTTTATATAAATTTATAATACCTTATATAAATTATTAACTTATAAAACTAATTATTAACTTGTAATAATTTATACAAATTTATAATACTTTGAAAACAAAAAAATAACACGAACACGTCACAAACACACATTTTTTTTTCTTTCTAAATTGAACTATTATGACAAATTATGCAAAATATGTTATGAATTGAGACACGACACGAACACAACATAAGAAAAATAATTAAAACACAACACGAAAAATAATTAAAACACAACACGAAAAATAACATGAACACGACACGAATACGCGAATGTGTAAAAATATACATAAAACAAATTATTAACGTGTAAAATTTTATATAAAATTATAATATTTTAAACACAAAAAATTAAACGAATACACAAATTTATGTCATTTTTTTATTTATCTTTTTCTTCCTTTCACCAAAAAAAAATTGAACAGTAGCCATGCCAAGTGGACACCTTCCCATGCAGGAAAACATCCAAAATTTATATATATATATATGATGATATATTATATCTAAAATATATATATTAAAAATATAAAATAGATATATAAAATATTTTAAAAAGTAAAATAATAATCTTAAAAGATGGGACGGCAAAACGAAATAAATATTTACCAAAATCGCTCCACTCCATTTCGCCCTACTTAAAAAAAAAAAAAAAAAAAAAGCCTTCCAATAGATCGGTTTGTTATCCGTGAAATAGGTCGTATTTTGTTATCCCTAGTTCAAAGTCCTCCTATAGGAATTGAACCACCGGGCCGGGCGGGTAAGCCAACCCAGCTTACCCAGAGCTATAGCCTATATATATTATGATTATTACACATATAACAGACGAAATAGAATGCAAGTTAGGAGGAAGTAGTGTATAGGGTTTTAAGGATTCCCAATTACATTAGAAAAATGAAAACAAAGGTCTCTTTCTTGTTGATTTTCCATTCCCTCCATTCGGCTGTTTTGTTTTCTTAACATTAAATTGCTTTGCTTTGCGGAAACCTTTAATACAATACATGGAGTATAATTTTTGAATGGATGATTTCAGGGTGAGCAGGAGGAAAAAGAAAGAAGGCGGCTGGAGGAGTTGGTGGAAAGCAATCCCGATGACTCTTCCCTTCATTTTCAACTTGTAAGTTGTAATCAAAAAATTATTGATTCCTTTTGTTTGTTTGTTTGTTTTTTCGTGCTGAGCAAACACTGATACTAACAGAAATGCACATGTGAATTTGCATTGCAGGGAGTATGCTTGTGGGAGACACAGACAGAGAAAGAGAAAGCGGCAGAGCATTGGGTGATTTCCGCAAAACAAAACCCTAAAAACGCAGCAGCCTTCAAATACTTGGGCCATTACTACGCCACTGTTTTGGTCGATATCCCCAGAGCCATCAAGTGTTACCAGAGAGCTCTATCCCTTCATCCCGATGATTCCGATGCTGGGGTATATATATATATATATATTCCTCCTCCTCCTATATTTTCTCTTTCTTTCTTCTTTGATTGACAGTAAATAAATACGCGCGCAGGAAGCTTTGTGTGATTTGTTGGACCGACAAGGCAAGGAGACCTTGGAGATCGCAATTTGCAAAGATGCTTGTCACAACTCTCCCAGGGCTTTCTGGGCTTTCCGCCGATTGGGTTTTCTCCAGGTTTTCTTTTTTCTTTTATCCTCTGAAAGAGTTGAAATCTTTTTTATATTTATTTTATTGGTGTGCATCTGCATTCATCAAATGGAGCAGGTGCATCAAAAGAAATGGTCTGAAGCTGTACAAAGTCTTCAACATGCCATTCGCGGCTATCCCTCTTCTCCTGATTTGTGGGAAGTAAGTTTTTCACCTCTTCTCCATCTCATTTAGACTATACCTACCTATTCTGTTTTCGAAATGCTTCTTAATTTTGTTCACCTTTTTCTAATAATAATTGTCTTCTAGGCTCTTGGTCTTGCCTACCACCGACTTGGCATGTTTACTGCCGCTATTAAGGTAATCCACTTTCCTTTCATCTTTTAAACTCATTCTGACCTTTTCTTTCCCCTTTTTTAATTGAAGCAAAATACTCTTCTCAACTTATTCAGTATGTGATTCACATATCAAATACCAAATTGGGGCAACTAAACATTAAATACGGATGCTCTCATCAGATAATGCTGCTACCTCTTGTGCCTAACTTGGGAAAACAAAGTTTGGATGAAAACAAACAGTTTTACTGCATGAGATTTTCTTATGTACAAATGAACATGCTGAAAGCAAGACAACCCATTCATTTTCCTATTTTTTTATTTGTCTAAACCGTATCTATGCCACCATAACTAAGGCTCATCTTTAACTGTCAAAAGAATTCTTTCATAAATTTATCTTCTGGAATCTATATAATCATTAGGCAATTAACTTTTTATGGCATTTATACCAGTCCTATGTGCGTGCAATTGAATTGGAAGATACAAGAGTCTTTGCGCTGGTTGAATGTGGAAACATCTTTTTGATGCTTGGTTCCTATAGAAAGGTAAATTTTATTTTGTTATATTTATACCCTCTGATTCACCTTATATCTTTAGTTCTTTACCTTTTAATTTTATAAGATCAAACCCACTTTTTCAGATTTTAAGCATATAACCACGTGATTGCTTAGAGTGAAAGTTAATCTCAATGGGATCTTGTGAGATAGTGCTTGTAAAATGTTTCACTGTTAGGTCCAGAAGATTATGTTAGGCAACTGTTATCCTTTTTTTGCTCAAAACTAGGAACGTAATTCAGTTTATTGATTTTTCATTCAGTTGTTCAACTAATGAGTCTAATGAAATCTTAGGTAGTCTAATTGAAATCATTTTCTGTATTGGAAATTTAAAGCTGTGCAACCTCCTTGCATCAAATGTAGGGGGTATTAAGTTGGAGTGCTCATGGATATTAAGCTGACAAGTTGTGATTTTCATTGATTGTACTAATCCTCACGTGTGCTTTATGAAATGATGACCATCGTGTGTGATAGCGTTGTCTTTGTTCATCAAGGGAATTGAGCAATTTCAGCAAGCACTTGAAATCTCACCACAAAATATGTCTGCACTCTATGGACTTGCTTCTGGGCTGCTTGGTCTGTCAAAAGAATGTATAAATTTAGGAGCATTTAGATGGGGAGCTTCATTGTTAGAGGTTAGTCGTCTCTCAGTTTGGTTTAATCACTTGCGACTTTTATGAGAGAAAAAGAGAAGAATATAATAGTTTGGTCCTGGATTGATGCAGGATGCATGTAAAGTAGCAGAAGCAAGCATCCAATCAGCTGCAAGTTCATCATGTACTTGGAAGTTGCATGGTGATATTCAGGTTATTTATCTAAATTTGGCCCTTAGATGTCCATTTCCTTTCCTTTCCTTTCCTTTGCTTTTTAAATTTTGTTTTGGGGGTTGGGGGGGGGGGGATAAATCACCTATTCACCTTATATGCACCGTAATCCTATTTTTGTAACATGACTGATTCAATATTGAGGGGTATTTCCCTCTTGGCCAGCTTACATATGCACAAGTTTATCCATGGATGGAGGAGAGCCAGAGTTTAGAATACAATGCAGAAACTTTCGAGAAGTCCATATATTCGTGGAAGAATACTTGTCGTTTGGTTGCTATATCTGCCAGAAACTCTTATCAACGAGCTTTGCGCTTAGCCCCATGGCAGGCTAACATCTACATTGATATTGCAATTAGTTCTGATCTTATCTCTTCTTTCAACAAGGATTATACACTTGATAAGTGTACTTGGTAAGATCTTGGGTGGTTTTTTTTACATAACCATTTCATGTTCCTGCAGATTTGCTCTTTTGACTTACTATCTTTTTTATCAGGCAGCTATCCGAGAAGATGACCTTGGGGGCTTTAGTACTAGAGGGTGACAACTTTGAGTTCTGGGTGGCTTTGGGCTGTTTGTCTGAGTGTAATGCATTGAAACAGCATGCATTAATCAGGGGACTGCAGTTGGATTTGTCTTTAGCTAATGCTTGGGCATATCTTGGAAAGGTACCATCCACTTTTTTAGAACCATTTCTCTTTCATTTTCCTGGATTTAGTTTTTAATTTGAAAATAAGTGAAATTAACTTTGTTATTTATTTATAAATTGACTAATGTTGCATTTACAATGTGTTGAGTATGTTAAAATAAATCCTATATGGGTAGGCTATATATTATTTGGGAAGAATGTTAATGATTGCAGATGTCATATTCAAATATAGATGGTTAGTAGTTCGATTCCTGAGTCTGCTGTGTTAGAAGTCACTTTCAGCAGATGGTTAGGAGCACGAAAATATGTATATGTATGAAGTGCAATTCCTAGCTTAAATGCAACCCTAAGGTTAGCCTTTGAAGTGTGTGCTTAAGCTTGTCTTGATCCATACTGGTTGTTATGAGTCTAATTGTTGATGGGCATCTACCAACTCTGTGTTTTGGCAGCTTTATAGAGAAGAGAATGAGAAGAAATTGGCTAGGCAAGCATTTGACTGTGCTAGAGGTATAGATCCATCACTGGCATTACCATGGGCTGGCATGTCAGCTGATACTCATACTGGGTAAATTCTTAACTTTGTTCTAGTAACAAAATATTTAGAAATGATTTGTTGGTTAATAGTCTTATCAACACTGAAACATACTTGATTTTTTAGGGAGTCAACACCAGATGATGCTTTTGAGAGCTGCCTACGTGCTGTGAAGATATTGCCGGTAAGTGTTGATATCACGTTTTATGCTCTTCCCTAAGGTTCAAGATGAAGAAATTAACCTTGAATTAGCAGTGCTTACTGCATATCCTGTATGGTTAGAATTCAAATTAGTATATGGATGCAGTAATCATCTCCTACCGAAACAGTTTAAGGGTAGGGGTTGACCATGCATTTTACAAAACTTTATGCAACTGTACTCAGATCTTTGCTTTATGTGCAGCTTGCGGAGTTTCAAATTGGTCTTGCTAAGCTTGCTTTGCTTTCAGGGAACCTTTCATCTTCACAGGTATAGTAACTAAAATGTTACAGCACATCTTCTGGAAGAAAAAGAAACATGAGAAAACCACATAAGTCTATCAAAATCAATATAATTTCAAACAAGTGGAATGACGATTCTAATAATAAAAGAAGTCAACCACACAAATAGTTGCCACATACCACTATTTGGAATTATTTTTATTTCAAGACACTTATCTGCTATTCTCCTGAAAGATATACCTATAGCAAGAGTTGATAAGAACCATGCTTTAACAAGTATTTATGTGATAGTTCTAGTATTTTATAACAGGTATTTGGAGCTATCCAGCAGGCAGTGCAACGTGCACCACATTACCACGAATCCCATAATTTAAATGGGCTAGTTCATGAGGCACGTTTTCATTTTCAAGCTGCCATTGCTTCTTATAGGCTAGCTCGCTATGCCATCAACATTTCTTTAGGCACTGTCCTGAAATCTCATTTGAAAGACATATCAACTAATTTGGCTAGATCACTTAGTAAGGTAAAGAACCTTTGCACTTTTTTCGTGTAAATGTGTAGCTTTTGTAGACTTTTGTTAATATTTTCTTTTAATATAATCTTATTTTCACACACTCAGTAACATAAAAAGTGTCGTTTATCCTTTCCTTCATAAGCAACAGTTTTTTTTTTTGTCTTTTATTTCATGGGTGCAGGCAGGGAATGCCATAGGTGCCGTGCAAGAATGTGAAGACTTGGAGAAAGAAGGTTTTTATTATATTGATATCTAGTTATTCAAAGCTAGCTTGTTTACATTTTTGATATTGCTATGCTTTAATCTGGTAGGGGAAAGAGTTGGACTCGTGCCTCAATGGTTCTTTTTTATAATCAGTCCAACATTTCACAGAAGTTAGTGCAACATGCAGCCACTAACATATCATAGTATCAAGCATAATAGGTGTTTTCTTGGGAAAGCAGACAGTTCAGTCTTTTAATGGCTATCATGTTTTTCCTGACAAATTGAGAACATTTGGATAAACAACATAGTTGACTTTTGACTTCACTAGGTTCTATGTTTGAGCTTACAAAAAGTGTGATTAATCTCTTGTATATTAATTTATATTTTTTTGTAAGGTATGCTTGATGCAGAAGGTTTGCAAATATATGCTTTCTCCTTATGGCAACTGGGTGAGCATGAGTCAGCCCACTCCGTGACTAGAACCCTAGCTGCCAGCATTTCTACCATGGATAGGTTATCTGCAGCTGTGTCTGTTAGTTTCATTTGTAGATTGCTGTACTACATTTCTGGACAGGATTTAGCAATTGTTAGCATTCTGAAAATGCCAAAGGAACTATTTAACAGTTCAAAAATAAGCTTTATTGTCTCTGCCATTAATGCTCTGGATCAGAATAATAGGCTGGAATCAATTATTTCAAGCAGTCGTTACTTTGTTGCATCACATGAGGAGATCACCGGAATGCACTATCTAATAGCACTTACTAAACTAGTAAGCTTTCTCTATTGGTTTTAGATTGAGTTTTCAATTCTGTACTAGTTTAGGCCTTATGCATTTAGTGGATGTCACTATACTTTTGGTTTATGCAGATTAAACATGGGACAGAGCACCACCTTGGATTTCAGAATGGAGTCAGTCATCTTAGAAAAGCTCTTCACATGTACCCTAACAGTAATTTAATAAGGTATATTTTGATTCTAGCTAGTAATTTGTGGATGTTTCTAAGCAACAATTAGGAATTTAATAAGGTGTTATTAGTTATTACTGAGAGCAGTTTGATGCTACCTACACCGAACACGCAGTATATAATATTTTTTACTCTAAGCTTTCCGCCAACCTATTTGTACTTCTAACACGAGCGTTGTGGGAACAGGAACCTACTTGGTTATCTTTTGCTAGGCAGTGAAGTATGGGAAAATACTCATGTGTCAAGTAGATGCTCCATTGTTGATGCTTCTGACTCTAAGAATAAAGAAGGCTTTAAATTGGCATGGGAGATCTTCAGTGCTGGGGCAGTTGCTTGCCATGCGATCGGCAATAGTGAACCGAGGTTTTCTTTCCCAACATGTGGCTGTCAATGCTCGAGTTCTGGAGCTATGCAAGAACTGCAGAAGTATTTTAACTATTTCCTGTTGTCAGTTTGAATATTTCTTTCATAGCTTTTGACTTGTAGGTTATGAATCTAGAAAACCAATTTGGTTTTTCTCTGCTTTTCGGGATGAGTATGTTATTGCAGTCTCTGTATGGAATACATTATGCAATTCCTAAATTTGGTGCACATTACATTTTTCTTTCCTCTACCTTAAGAAAGTCCACCTGCATCCCCTCCCCTCAAAAGGGAGGACATAAGTCTCTTTTTTTAGTTGGCAAATGAGTCTATGAAGACTTTTCTTGCAGTTGTAGTCTGAACTGTTTGTGTTGGTTTATGTAATTAAAGATAACATCTTGTTTTTATTTTCAATGTGCAGGTGCTTACGCCGAGAGCCGTGGAACCGTAATGGCCGATACTTGCTTGTGCTTAATCTTTTACAGAAAGCACGTGAACAGAGATTTCCTGTAAACATTTGTATCGTGCTTGAACGTCTCATAATTGTGGCTCTTTCTGATGAGTTCTATTCTGGAAAAGAAGCCTCTTGTCAATATCAGAAGTTTCAGCTTTATTTATGTGCTTCTGAAATTTTTTTGCAAAGGGGGAATATAATTGGCTGTATCAATCAAGCCAAAGATGCTTCAGCACTTTTGCTTCCTGATAGCTACCAGTTTTTTGGACACTTACTATTATGTCGTGCCTATGCTGCAGAAGGCAATTTTAAAAATTATAAAGAAGAGTATGAAAGATGCTTGGAGCTTAAGACAGATTTTCATGTTGGTTGGGTATGCCTAAAAATAATGGAATCTCAATATGAACAGCAAACTGTTTCAAATATTGTTGAGTTAGCCTTCAAGGAAGGCTCAAAAGGGAGGAATAATTCATGGAATATGTGGATGGCTGTGTATAGTTTAGTGATGGGTATTATATGTATATGGAATCAGGATTTTCTTTCTGCAGAGGAATTTCTGGAGCAACCTTGTTCATTAGCCAGTGCTGAGAGCTGCATTTTCCTTTGTCATGGTATCCACCTATTGATGGAGATTAGTTTTTTGGATGACTTCTTCTAAGTGTCAAGATGCTGCTTTAAAGTTTAACTACATATGGTTTTTTTATATTCTTTTGATTTTTTGTGTTTTAATTTTTCCCTTCACATAGAGATTATATCATTGATGGTTCAGGTGTCACTTCTATGGAGATTGCACGGAGGTGTCATGATTCGCAATTTTTATCAAGTGCCATAAGGAGTCTCAGTAAAGCTCATATGACTTCCTCGGTCCCAATACCCATTGTCTCAGCATTGTTAGCCCAAGCAGAAGGAAGCGTTGGTTCTAGGAAAAAATGGGAGAGAAACCTTCGCCTTGAATGGTTTTCTTGGCCACCAGGTTCACTCCCAGTCCACCCTCTCTTTTTACTGTTGCTGTGTCTGTGTTGTTTTTATTTCTTTCCTTTTTATATATTTTTTTGCCACTAAGGGTGTATGTGTGCACATGTCTGTGAATTTGGTTTGTTACTTGCCATGTCGCTTGAAATTTTTAAAGAGGTTATAAAAGAAAAAGCTCTACCATTAATTGCAATGTTAGCACCTCCTCTTAACTGGTTGATGCATGAGAATTTCTTGTTCTATATAAAGGGGAAATGGCAAGGGAGTTGGAGACTTGGAGGGGGGGGGGGGGGGTAGGCCCCAAACAGTTACCCAAGAGCCTGTCACAGTGTTTAGTGCCAAAATAAACTTTTTTTATTTAGCTCTTACCAAAGAGCAATCACTGGAATCTAAAGCATCCTGTATATCCAAAAACTGTTGAACAAAAATATAGAGACCTTACTGTGATCCTAAAAAAATTGCCAGAGGGATTAATCCTATTCTCTTATCTATACATGTGAACCTTTCAAGCCCACTACTCTGTATTGGAACCTGAAACCTGTTGAGTTTGAGTCCAAGTCTAACATTGAGTAACTTGGTTAATCCAAGGAGAGTCCTAATTCCACTCAAGTATGGATTTGTTGAGTTCGAGTCCAAGTCCAACATTGAGTAACTTGGTTAAGCCTAGAGGAGTCCTAATCAATGTGGTTAAGCCAAGAGGAGTCTTAATCCCACATTGAGTAGATTTGATGAGTCAAGGGGAGTGCTCACCTATAAGTAAGAGCCTTGGCCTTTGGAGAACAACTACCACCATCACTTGTGAGATAGAGTCTATACACTTGAGAGAGGTTGTATTGGAGTTCTATGGGTGGTGAGTCATAATAGTTGTGAGGATGGTTTGTAACTTTACCCGTGCAAAAGTTACAATATTGGGAGGATGGTTTGTAGCTTTATTCGTGCAAAAGTTACAATGTTTGTAGGAAGATCTGTAGTTTTATCCGTGCAAAAGTTACAATATTTGTAAGGAGGGTTTGTAGCTTTATCCGTGTAAAAGTTATTAGTTGAAATTCTTTCTTAGTGAAGTATGTTTATCCCTTTGGGATCGTAGACATAGGTCAAAAAAGGTTGAACTACGTTAAAAATATTGCGTTCTCTTTTTCTCTTCTTCCTGAGTGCATGTTGTGGGTTAATGCTTGTTATTGGGCTGTCACGCTATTCCCAACAAAACCACCCAAGTAGCTTTCAGTAGCACATGTGCCAAGGATCTAAGTTTTTCTTGTCCAATACCAAAGAACAATCCAATAAAAGATGAGGAACTGCTCCTGTTAATGCCTTACATAGAAAGCAGCCATGGTAGAGAGATTTTTCCCTCTTCTAGTGGGTTATTTATGGTGAGAATTCTTCCCCAAGTTGCTTCCTAAGCAAAATAGCTCCCTTGATTGGGGCATTTTTCTTCCAAACTGCTGTCCAAGGAAAATTCTCATACCTCTTCTAGTATTATCCTTCACAAGTGGAAATCACCGATAAAACAATTTCAGCTCGAAGCAGCCTCTTTTATTTATTCTTCACCTGTGCAGGTCTCCCCTCTGACCAATCTTCCTCATCAGAAAGTGGATTAAAATTTGGCAAGAGCCTGAAACTCCTCATCTTGTACATTTCTCAGAAAATGAACATTCCATATCAAAACCCAGGTTCGAGGTTAAAGAAGGCCTCCTTATTTCTGGCCAATATAAGCAAATAAGAAAATTGATTTTTTTGAAGATCCATAAAATCTTGCCAAATAGAGCAGTGAAGAGTGCTGCTCACCTCCATTTTAACTAGAAACTCATGTCATCCCTTTCTAACCCATTCCAAATGCTTACAGCATAAGGGTTTTTATGTGTCTCCCCGCACTTGACATGAAACAAAGACCTACAGAGATGGTATATTTGTCTGCCAAAAATTTCCAAAGCCATTTAGGAAGGTTGGTCTTATTAAAGGAGATTAGTGGTTTACCAACTATTTCTATTAGTTGTTTTGATTACTCCCATTTAAGCAAATGTTGCTTAAAATTATTGCCCATACTTCCTCATAGAAGCCACCTTTGGATGTCTTTACATCTTTTAGCCACCAAGCAAGGGATGGGAAAAGCAACATGAAGTAAACGGGGAGGTTTGTGAGAGTGCATTAAATACCAAGTTTCGAAAGATGAATCTAAGTCCACCTTGCCAATTAAGAGATGTAACGAGTAATATAGTATTTAACTGAATGAATGAAAACTATACGAACCTCAAGTTTTGTCAAATAAATTTTAAGAAAGAAATAAGTGCATTATGATGTTACATAGCACTAGGGATTGTAATATATCTGTGATTATTATATTAGATCAATCAGTTTATCTGGGTCTTGCAAAATGGGATCTTGCAGTTGCAACACTGACCATTTTCATGGGAGTAGTTTGTAGAGTCATTGACCGGTGCAAGGCATTAGTATTCATTGTGTCACTGGATGTTCTGTCAATGAATTGGTAGCTACATCCTTCTAGGCCTAGGTTGACTCTAGTATACTAAATCAGATTTTATAAGCTGGCTTGATAAATAAATGTTTCTTGATTGTGATGATTAAAAGGCTTGTTGCTAATAATACAAGTAGCTACAGCTTCAATGATAATTCAGATAAGTTTTGTTTTTTATGCAGAAATGAGACCTGCAGAGCTCTTTTTTCAAATGCATTTGCTTGCAAGACAGATTGGATCTGAGTCTGACAGTTCATCCAGGATGGAGTGCTGTCAAAGTCCCCTGCAATGGGTTCTTCGAGCCATCCACACAAACCCTTCTAGCTTGAGATATTGGAAGGTTCTGCCAAAGCTTATGTAACTAACAACTGAGAGACTCAATTCTGCAAAATTTTTAAGATCCTGTTTTGTACAGATTACAGAATACCAAGGACTTCTTCCTCATCTTACTGTTCAACATTTTGTAGATTGACCTGTGTTTTCTTGCATGCAAATGCAATTTGATTGACCTCCATTTTCTGAAGTAATTGCCAGCTAGCTGCTTCCTCAAAATTAAGTTAGGTTTTAGTCTTAACGAAAATATTGACCTGATAAAGTCATTGCATCTTTTTTTTATTTATTTTAATTTTATTATTATAACTTATAATTGGGTTCTTGAGGAAATTTTATGGAATTCTTCATTGGATTCTGTCTTAAATATAGTTATTGAAGTTTTGACCCATTTGCAGTGACTGATGCTAATTACTTTAGCTACTGCAAAGTGTCATTCATTTGTTTGTTCATGAAATCCTCTGCTCTGTAATCTAATCCCAGAGACCATTATTATGCTTGCCGAGGGACACCACCACATTATGGTAGTCTCCAGTCTTCTGGCCAAGCCCGCTTAAGCTTATCACAGGCCATAGGCTCTAAGCCATTTTTGAGAAGAGAACCAAGTGCCTTGCTCGTTCTAAAATTTAAAAAAAGAAAAAAAGAAAAAAGCTTCACTCTTCATCTCCCGAAAGTCGTATATATTCTACTACTTAAATCAGACTCTTTTGGCCGTTAACCTATATATAGTATTGAACCAGCAGCAATATTACGGGGGTATATAATAATAATAAAGATGAAATTACAGATTTTGGGCTTTCAAGCTCACTACCTATATATCCTATCCTATTCAAAAAAGTCACCTTAATTAATTTTTGTACGTAACCTTTATTTTCATTTTACATACATATATACTTGTTTATTTTGATTTGATTTTCATGTAAAAAATAAAAGAAAAGAAAAGAAAAAAAATAAAGCATGTATGTATGTGTTTGGTTTTGTCACTAGGGCCGAACTAATCGCAATCGGCATTTGCTAAGAGAATGAAAAGCCAAGGTGGGCAAATGGCAGCCACTGATTAGATGAGGCTGGTAGCCGCAAGCCCCTAAACCACACATTGAACAATGAACATAGCATTTCAATTTACAAAATGGCCAAAACAAATATCAATGAGTGATATATATATATATATATATATATATATATATATATATATATATGTGGAGCATAGAAAAGCCCGTTTGCAATACCCGCCTCTGCCAGGTCTGCCTTCTGGGTCTGGGTCTGGCCTTCTTCAGCTCAATAACTCGTAGCCAGCCAGCCAGCCAGCCAGCCAGGTAAAGTAAGTAAAGTAGGTTACTACTTACTAGTACAAGTTAGAAGGTTTGATTGAGAGAGAAGATGCTGATGCAAAGCTCAGCAATATTTTCATCAAAGCCTAAGCCTGCGTGGGTAAAAGCACAATACAGCACATCTTCCGGCGATTCCAATTCCAATTCCATGGCTGCTACCGTCCCCGGCCCCAAGTGGGCTCAGAAGACCATAACTCTTCCTCCCCACCGGCGAGGCTGCCATCTCGTTACCTCTCAGGTAGGTAACCAACAAGTCTACCCTACTCTTCTTCCCTTTTTTCCTACTGTTTCGGGGACCTTTCTTGAGAAAACTTTTCTCTTGGGAGTCAGATATTGAAGGAAATTAGACCAGATTTATCAGAATTCAAGTGTGGCCTTGCTCATCTATTCCGTGAGTCTCATTCACTTTCCACTTTCCACTTTACTCCTCTCTCTCTCTCTCTCTCTCTCTCTCTCTGTGTACGAATACACTGAATGATTTCACTAATTCCAGTGCAACACACAAGTGCTTCTCTTACTATCAATGAGAATTATGACTCGGATGTTCGTGACGACACCGAGACATTTCTCAGCAAAATAGTTCCAGAGGTAAATTAAGCAGAATGCAGGCAGAGGGTTTTATTTTTATTTTTATTTTTAACTTTTAAATTGGTGCTTGAAATTTCAATGTCCATTATTTTCCAGGGAAGATCTGCGCCTTGGAAGCATACGCTTGAAGGTTTGTGTCAGTTCATATTCACAAATTCTTCAGCTATACATTACTAATATAGCATGAATCTTGCTCCTTCCATCTCAGTTTGTCAATGTTTGAGTTTCATTTTAACTTTTGCAGGTCCTGATGACATGCCAGCCCATATCAAATCATCATTGTTTGGCTGCGCCCTCACGTGCGTATATTTCAGTTTGATGAGATATATTTATTTACTTCAAAAGATTTAGTCTTCAGTCTCCATTTCACCCTATCTTCCTGTTATTCTACAGGGTTCCTATTACAGATGGACAGCTTAACATGGGAACTTGGCAGGTACATCATATTTCCCAAAACTTTTGTATTATTTATTTATTTGTTGAAGCAATTTCCATTCTTGTATGTTAGAAAGTCATATTATGAAACTAAAAGCAAGGCAATAGATGGTGATGAATAGATTTCTTTGTAGTGGAACATGTCACTAAAATAATTTCCAATGGCAAAAATTTTCATACTGCTCACATTGTTCCAAATTAGAATTAACTTTTGCACCAACATTGTTTCTTCAAATGCCAATTCTCTAGACAAACTCCAATGATAACAATAATCTGTATTTAATCAAATATTGTAAACACTAAAAGTACACTCTTTGGGAAGATTTAAGGGATATGGTTTTAGCAGTTTTAGGCCCGTTATTAATTGAATCTATTACATAGTTGTTGATGTGGCTTGAGTTCAAGTATCTCAAAGTACCTTGTTTGCTCGTATGTATATATTATTTATATATATATTAATATAAGTAATAAATGTTGCTGAAGCTAAAACCTTTTCCAGAAATAATATGTAGCAAACATAACGTTTTTTTGTCATGCTTGGAATCATAATGATACTGATTGGCCTGAAGATGGATTCTAGTTCCTAGTATGTACTTGTAGAAGTTTATGGTTGTAGACACTCGTTTTTGGTCAATAACATTTTATGTAGACAAAAATCTCATATGCAGCGTGCCTTAGTAATAGTCTTCCTATTAGCAGCACTTCCTGACACGTCTCTTGGCACATCGCTTAGCACGTCGCTTCTTGACACGTCGCTTGGCACGTCGCTTCCTGGCACAACTCTTGGCACGTCGCTTCTTGGCAGCAGAACTTCCTGCAATAATACACAACTACATGAAGACTGTGGAGCTAACCCCGGAAGGTTGGCAGGATTCTTGGGTTTGCTCCACTCTTGAGACATCCTGGAGAGCATGGCTTGGAGGCTCAGATATGGATATTGTTAAGAAGTCCGCTTCTTAACCTTTTCCTGGAACACAAGTGCTTCCCTTTCCCGCTAAACAAACAGTGCATTCTTAAGCATGCTGTCACGTAATCTTTCTTCACTGCCTGTTACCAAAATACTACTCGAGTGTAACCTTCACATAACTTCCATGTCATCCACTACTTTGGTAACCTCCCTCTCTCCCACTACCCATGATGGGTTACTTACACGTGAGTGGGCTCCTAATAACCGTCCACTATCTTTGTAACTCATCCTGGTAACTTCCTGGGAGAGGCTATAAATAGAGGTTCGAATGCTTCATTTGGGATCTTTTGGCCATTTGACACACTTTCAGCCGTCAAGAATTCTCTGTGAGTTTTTCTCTGAATTATCACAGCCACCATGCTCTCCACCATTCTCAGCCACTTACAACCTTCATCACCACCACCTGCCACTGCACTTGTTCTCCGAGGTCTGCTCCAATCTTTCTCTTCGCCGTCTCCCTACGACATCTCGTTTTACTTGTTTGCAACGTTTTCTCACCCGATCAAAAACACCCTCTACAATGGTTCCTTTTGTATGTACAAGATAAGCAAAATGAACAAGTCAACAATGTGGCATTATTGTATAACCTCTCTCTCTCTCTCTCTCTTCTGCGAAGATTGGATTAGAAAGTGAAAGAGCCAACAATGTGGCATTGTGACATGACCTTCTCTCTCGTCCTCATTGCGCCTCTCACACACATAACAACCCTTTCAACTTTAGCTAATATAATACCAGAATACTGACAATGATCATCCAACTGTGAATATGGTCTTTATCAGCTTTGATTGTCCATATCTATGTTAATCGGACTCGGTTGGGAGTGTCGGACACGGGTATATTCAATTTTTTTTCCCAAGATTTCCATGTATTTGGAGGGTCTTTGGAGGATCATTTCCCCATACCCATGTTCGGATATGTGTCGGATACGGATACTTAAAGAAAAATGAAGAGTCGGAGCAATATAGGTCCATATGCATTGAGAACATGAATGTTCTCACTTCTTGCTTTGAAGCCCTTGATTAATTTACTCTGCGATTGCTAGAACTTGGGCTACATCATGTTTGAATTTGCCTCACTGTTTTCCCACTTAACAAAATGTACAATTTATTTTTCTCAGGGAATTTGGCTTTGTGAGCACCGCGATGCTCCAACAGCTCGTAGAGTGGTGGTGACCCTCAATGGCATTTGAGGTCCTAAATATGGAGATGCTCTGTTTCCCTCATCTGTGTAATGGGTATTGTACTGGTGGTTTCATAATGACATCTTTTATTTTTTGATGGTTTGTGTATTTTAGTTTTTACTCAGGATTTGGTTCCTGTGATATATGAATATGAGTTGAATGCTATAAATAAATTGCAAGTGTTGTTTTGTCGAAACAACATTGACAGTAAGATGCTATATGTCGGAGCATGAGTTTATAATTAATTTGAGGATTGACACTTCTACGGCTACTTATCATTTAAAAAAATAATAATAATAATAAATTATTTTACTGGAATTTTATACCCTATACAAACTTTTATTCGGTGGAGCTTCTTCATTCATTCTCTGCTCAGTCAAATTTCATTTTACATAGAATTCTCTTCCCTAAGTTATGGTCCAAGAATCTCTCAAGTAGGATTTTATATTTCTATCCCTTTGCTCGGATTTATTTAACTCCATTCCCCCTCCACACACACACACACACACGCAACGCACCCGGGCCTTTTGTCTTCTGTCTCGTAAGAATTAATGCAAGGCCATAGCCAACGAAGTTCCTAGAAGCAGGGCATTCAACACTCCCAATGATGTGTTCTAAAGTAGTAGAATGCACTCGAGTACAATTGCATTTTACAAAAGTATAACAATATATATCTATAATTACATGCATCACACATATAAGTAATAGTGAATCAGCAGGAAGCTAGAGCTAGGGTCACAGATAACAAAATACACTCATAATCAGAGAGATCATCAGGTCACACACCTGACTGAGAGATGGAGAACAAAGAAAAGGAACAGCTGGTTAGACCACAAGTTAAGATCATTCCACCTATCATAAAGAACCATTAACACAAAAGTTATAACAAAAGAAAACTGCAGTTTACTACACAGGGAAGCAGCTGATAACTTTGTTTTGGTTCTTAGCCGTGGCATGCAAAATCTCCTTTGCCTTCTCTTAAGCTTCTTCCTCTCCTATAGTCAATCTCTGCATCAGAGCTTGACAAGCCCAGATGATATTTCCTGCTCCTCGATGAACCCTTCTTCAAAAATACACCCTCTTCATCAGTCAGGGTATGGTTGACAGGTTTACTTGATCCAGAGACATCACTTACCTGCCTCCTTGATTTGTGATCTGCATCATATAAGGAGAGAACATTAATGATTTTCAGGTAACAGGGCACAATAACACAGAGATGTATGAGAATCCTATTAAGATATATTATTAGATTAGACACATTTTACAGAAATATAGTCCCCAAGCAGTCCAGGTGCTCTGGAACTTAAACTTCTCGAGTAATGGATTGTTTGATTCATCATGGCCTCCAATTCTATCACAACGCTATTCATGCCTATTGTCTTTTACTCTTTTCACTGTGAAAAGTTCAGAATATGTACCTCTTCTTTAGGTGTAATTGTGTGTGCACGTCTTACCAGATAATTTTAACCTAGCATAGGGTAAAGTAGGAAAACTAATACCACAAGTTATCACTCAGAATTTCTTAAAAGCAGTTGATTTATTGGAGGAATAGATTCTCACTTACGAAATTATGCTGGATGCACAAAAACATTAATTACCATTCGCACTATCTTCATGAGAGAAATGAAGCAGAGTCATTCAGATAGCAAGATCGAAAGAGAAGTATAAAATAAGTAAAGAGAACTAGCAGTCATAGTCTTTCACCACACTGTTAGAGGGTTTTGAAAAGAACAAAAAATAAATAAATAAAAAACCAATGCTACGGACTTTTACAAATCTATTCCATAAATTAAAGTGTAAAACATGGGTAAAAATTTTCAGTGTTGTAAAATCATCTCATTATGCTCATTTAGAAACTTAATTTCAATTTTCTTCACTTCTCACATATCATTTCTCTCCTGTCTTTTCTTTTTCATCAATACAAGATACCATTATCTGAAATATTTATTGCCTGAGCTGGAGAAACTGAAAGTAGACAAAATTTACAAGATATAGTCTACGTCGTTTTTATTATTTTAGATTACTCAATAGATGATATCCAGGATAATGTTGAAGTTGCTAAGGATTTTCAGTTTCTTTAAAATTTTCTTCCCACGATTTCTTGACAACCAACAACTGACAGACAGAATAATGAATTTTAGATCAAGTAGAGTCACTTCACCTTCGTATCCATTGCATGAAACTTGCACATCATGGTGTACAACCCAATTGACAAGATCAGGTTTCGATTTCCATTTCTTCTCACCCAGCAAGTTTTCCTGTATCCTATCTGTCTTTGGTCCTTCGCCAATTGGTGCAAGTTCCATACTTTCTTCAAAAGCGGGTTTATCTGTAGGAAAAGGTGTCATTGTAAATGAGTCCCCCGTAACATCAGTAATTTCCACATATTGAGTAGTAGTGATTATTTCATCTGCACTAAATCCAAAGGAAGCTCTGTAAGCTTCAAGTTCTTCCACATCCTGCTTAGGACTTTTACTCTGCCAATTTTGATGCCCACTGCAACTGGTAGGATAAACATCTGAATCCTTGGAAACACTTAATCTCCCACCAGCATGAGGAAGTGGATTATGATCCAGATAGAATTGTGCAAATGTAGCAGGACAGAAGAAATTTGTATCGTGAGACCCTATGGAGGAACCAGTTACAACATGCTCAAATAGCCTGCCAGAACCACTCCTTGAATGTTTGCCATTCTGGAGAGAAATTGAAGGATCCCACTGTGGAGGAAACTCCCGTTCAGGAAAGGATGATGACAAACAATCACCTGAGGTCCTAGAGATTGGTGATATGAGGCTACTGGCAGGACTCCCAGGGTAAAGTGAATATGTAGATTGAAGATCATTTGCAGCAATATAATTATTCTTATCAGCACTTTTAAGATCTGCAGAAGATGTCAAGAACCGCGCGAAAGGGACATCGGGTGAAGAGGGGGTAGTCAGGTGGGCCAACTCGGGAGGGGGAGTGAGTGGAGCAGTAGAAGGCTCAGTTGTAAAGGTTGAGAAAACAGGAGGCGAAACTAGTTGTGTCTCATGGGCATATGGTCCAGTGGCAAACATTGTGGACGACGGCCCTCCAGGTGAATTAGCTGATAATGACAAGAAGCAACTTGGTGATTGAGCTGTTGAAGGGAGTGCAGAATTTGTAAAGGATGCGGGAGAAGACGGAGGTGCTAGAAGTGATGGAGCTAATGTAGTAGCTTGGTTGGTCAACCCAACAGCTTGAGGACCATTTGGCTGGGTGGCTGATACATTGCCCTCAGAAATACGAGCTGCAGGTACAATACGCTTTCCACCTTTCTGTGTACCAAAACAGGAAAATGCCCCCCAACATCCTCCCCATCTCTTTCTCTAACAGCAAGATTAGACATTGAAAGCTTCAGTCAGATCACTCAATGGGAAAGGAAAATTGAAATTAAACAAATTAAAACCAGCAATCCTCAAGAAATAAATAATTTCCAATTACTAAGATGACTAAGCTTTCTCATAATTTCCACAAAAGCCAGATGAATTCAGAAACACATAAATGAGCACTACATATATCTCTAGATCTATTGCAACATTGAAAGACAGTGCAGATGACAAATACCTAGATTCTTCAGAGTCCTAGTACAAGAAATCAAGAAGTAGTAATATGCTCAGGAAATAACACTTGTATAACATGCACAAGAGAGCACCATTCAAGCATATATATACGTACATGTAATATACAAACAGATCATACAAATCTTTTGTAGATGCATGTGTTAAATTTTCCATATACAGACACATCTCACATTCACACACGTAACGAGAGGGAGCAAATCATTACAGAGATGAGAGACCAATGGTGTGTCTTGTAACTTAGTGTGTGCGGGTAAAACATAAAGATAATAATAATACCAAAGTGAAATGATAATCCAAACCCACGTATTTCTTAAGTTACATAGACTCGGGTATCGGTATTCAACACTGGTATGTGTCCGCATGTTTGACTCGTCTTTTGTTTAAAATTGTGGAATCGCGGAGTTGGCTAAAAAGGATTCAAAATTAGATTATATCTTATAACAATGTCTTAAATAAAAATATATAAATGCAAATAGTGTAATAGCATATATATATATAAATATGTTTATTTACTACTATATTAATTCATATAATTTTATATAAATTATTCATATTCAAATATGTTTTGTTTGATTTAATTAATTTCAATTAAAATATTATTTATATCATTGTATTCATATTTAAATACAATGATCTTTCTTAAATTTATTCTTATTTCCAGAAGTACTCCTTCCTTAATAGCCATAATTTCAGCCTAGATACCATATTAGTCAGTATACTTTTGCTTATTTCACCAATCAACTTTCCATCTTTATCTCTAATTACTATCCAATTTCAGTTCAAACAATTCAGAAGATTAATGGTGTTGTTCAAGACAAGCTGAGTATTCAGAATGCAAAAATTAAAAGAGAAAAGCTGAAAAGGGACAAGGGAGTAGATGTACAGATCAAATTAGATGAAGGGTAGACCAAACTTCTTCTTCTTCCTCCTCTTCCTTTAGTTGCAATAGTCAGTCACAAGGGTTAAGTCTAATTTTATGATGAAGTGTATACTTTTGTAATGAAGTGTTGGGCACAGATTCTGTGTTCTATTCTACTGATAAAGTGTTGGACACAAATATAGCAACCATTATTGAAGAGTCTATGTAACGAAGTTATTTCCACATAATAACCAAAGGGTTATGGGTAAAACATAAAACTCATGTTCTAGGAACAGGAACAAGAATTTTTTATAAAAGAATATGAACGTCAAGAAGAATGCAGCCCTAAACCCTAAACTTAGGCATAGTTAAGGCAATGCTGATACTAAATTTGCAATATTGTACTTCCAAGTTTGCGCTGTTGTTAGAGTTAGATTTACAACTGGAGTTGAGATGGTGTTAGATTTTGGGACTTTAAGATGGTTTGTGTAGGTGGGATGAGCAGCAGCGAAGGGATAGAAAATTTGAGAAAAGGTTTGAAAGTGCAGAAAAGGGAAAGGGAAATGAAAAGACAGATAAGGTAAGGTAAATCAAGTTCAAGAGAAGGTATCTATCTCAATTAGTTTTCAATAGCAGAAGACAAAAATTGTTTGGTAAACAGAATTAAAACAAGCCAAGTTGTAAGGATTAAGGAGGTGGTGAAGTGGTTGGATCTATAGATGAAGAAGAGTGAAATAAGCTAAAAAAGGAAAAACAATTAAAAATCTGATGACTGATGTTGAAACTTGAAATTGACAAGTCAACAAAACAAAACACACAGCCAATTAACCACACCAAGAAATTCAGCATCTCATCAGAGTGTAGGTGCCCAGCCCAGCCCAGCTCAGATCAATTCTTCTTCTTCTTTTTTTTTTTTTTTTTTTTTTTTTTTAAGAAAAAAGAAAAACAACACCACCGCAAAAACTCTCACAAGCAAATCTGAGCACAAAGCAGTAGCGAAAAAAGAAAAAGAAATTAGATCTGAGACAAAATTGGAGGCAAAAGGAACAGATCTAAACAATGAGGTAGAGTAAAAACGTACCCGTTCTTGCTGAGGGAATCTGTTCTGCTCGGAGCCCATTGGAGGCCGTTTCTTTCTTTCTGAATTAAAGAAATTTTTTTTTTTTTTATATACTGGTAGTAGTACTAGTAGAAGTAGAAGAAAACATCTAAAATGAATGTCATGAAAAAGTTAAAATTAAGAGGAGGAGGTTGATGAAGCCAAATCCATCATTCATCACATTTCTTTGACAACATTTGCAAAAGAAAGACGGAGGACCATATATCTATAACTAATCTATTATTATTAGAATGGTATTACTCCGTATCTTAGTAGTTATAGCTATTTTTTTATTTATTTTTTTAATTTTTAAAATACTGATACTTGCATAATCTTTTTTTTTTTTTTTTATCAATTGAAAAATCGACATGACTATAACGATTTTTCAATACAAAATAATTTTTGTTTATAAAAAAAACGTTGGAAGTTGGAACATGATGGTTTTTCAATTGGTATTTAAAAAAAAAGTTTTACAGTTGAAAAATTGACATGGGCCATAGCGATTTCCCAATAAATTTTTTTCATTTTATTTTTTCATTAAAAAAATAAATAACAAAATTTAAAAATAAAATTAATTTATCAACAATTTTTTTATTTTTTATTTTTTCTTTAAAAAAATAAATAACAAAATTAAAAATAATAACTAATATCCCAACAATTTCTTTTTTTCATTTTAATTTTTCTTTAAAAAAATAAATAACAAAATTAAAAATAAAAAATAATTTCCCAACAAATTTTTTCTTTTTATTTATTTCTTTAAAAAAATAAATAACAAAATTTAAAATAAAACATAATTTCCCAACAAATTTTTTTCATTTTAATTTTTATTTTTAAAAAATAACTAACAAAATTAAAAATAAAAATTAATTTATCAACAATTTTTTTCTTTTTATTTTTTTATTTAAAAAAATAACAAATTTTAAAATAAAAATTAATTTCTCAACAAATTTAAAATAAATAACATGAAATGCAAAACATATAAATTTATACATTACAAATTTAAAATACACTATTCTCGTTATATTAATAACAGTACATTTATTCTAATTATTTATGGATGAGCTCTCAAATCGCGTGGTGTTGAGCAACAGTGTCGAGCTCTCCTATTGCATGGTGGTTGGACCCGTCGTTTAACCTCGTCAGTGGCACGTATTCGTGGTCGACCACGACCTTTTGCTGTAACTGCCATTGGTTCTGGTTGTATGTCATCCGCATGATCATGGACAATGCTGTACTGACTCACATCAGTCGATGGAAACGCACTACTAGAGGGACCCATTTCTTCTGTATCAAAAATTTGAAACCCACTGCTGGAGGAGCCAATACCCAATCCACCCAGAAAGGGAACCTGACTACTAGATGGACCCACAAATTATATATCATCAAATGCTGACGCAGGGGTTCTAAACTGATACATTGTAGTTAGATATGCTGAACTTGGACTTGGGGTGGGGAGCTGGTCATTTGACCTCGTCACTGACGGTGATGGTCGGTAACACTCATCAACATCAAATCCGGGGTGACTACTAGAATAACAATGAGTGGATAGTACTCCATGATCCCGTTCAGGTTCAAGATGACTAAATGATATCCTCGGTGCAGTGAACTCCGATGCATGTGATGAGGCCGGTTGACGCGTCCACCCACGTTGTCGGCTAGGTCTAGGAGCTTCCATTTCCTGTGTAGGAGGGACTGGATTTAAAGTTCATCCGGGAAATGGCATACTCCTAAGATCTTCAAACTCCGACGGTGGACAAACAAAAGACCGACTTTCATTTTTATACCATCTTATGTAATCATCAGATGGGTTGAAATTATTACCAACAATGGGATAACCTATCGGAATTCGTTCAGAACGTATATCCCACCACTGGATCCATTTTTGATGCTTCGTAGGCCAGAATTCTTCATGATGCCCATGCATTTCAATCTTGTGAACCTTATCAAGGTTCACCGGTGGTTACGGAATTGGTTGTTGCATCCCAAATTGTTGCAACATCCTGTCAGTGTGGTGCCACTCCACATATGCAAAGCATATCAATGCTGTATTTGCTTTCCATATATGACAATTACTGTAGGCATGATATGAGGTATGCCATAATTTCATTCGAAGAATATGACATCCACACAAACTGCGAATAATTATTACAAATTATTAGTTTCATATGAATTAAATACAAAAATATTTGAATGTAACAATCGAAACATTTACCTTATCATATCCTACTCGATCTAGTCGTAATCTTATACTTGCAAGGTCGGTCGGAGTATCGGTAAGATCTCTACGATGACTCCACCTGTTAAAATGCGTAAAAAATCTTAATAGACCTATAAAAATACAAGTTCATACAAAATTAATAAAATAGTAAAGATTATTACCTACTTGCAAAGGGGTATACATGCGGAACATCCACACGCGGAGCAAGAAATAGCAGCCGATATCAAGCCCATGATTGTAGAAGCACTAAACATCCACCTATGTCACGGCTTTTTGGAACTGTTGCCCGACACAGTTATCTATGCAACATCGCCAAACACGTAGAACCCCCACTATAATTTGCTGCATGCTCTAAATCACGTAGTAATGGAAGATATATTAAATGTACCCGACTGCTCGATTTGTTAGGCATTAGCAATCTTCCAATCAAATGTAAAATATATGCTCTAGCAGCATATTTTATCTGTTCTTCACTTGCGTGTAATGGAAGATTTTTAAAGGATTTCAACCAAATTAGTCTCACCGTTGAGCCATATACATACTCTTCTAGAGGTACAACGCCAATAAATTTTGACACTTTCAAATCTAGAAAGCTTGCACCTGTAACTGCATCGTCATGAATCGGAAGTCCAAGTTGAAGCACAACATCTTCTAGAGTTACCGTACATTCACTAAACGAAAAATGAAAACTGTGCGTCTCGGGTCTCCATCGTTCAATCAACGCACTGATTAAGTCGGGTTGAAGCAAAAATCGTCAAATTTGAGTTGCGTAATAAAATCCGGCTCTCATTAAGTGGTCCATAATATATGGATGCGGGTCCTCCAAAGTAAATTTCCTCGAACGTAAGACGCGACGAGTATCCTGTTGATAATTAATTAAATTAAATAATTATAAAATTATAAAAATTAAATAATTAAATAATTATAAAATTACAAAACTATAATAATTAAATAATTATAAAATTATAATAATTAAATAATTATAAAATTAAATAATTATAAAATTAAATAATTTTAAAATTACAAAACTATAATAATTAAATAAATATAAAATTATAATAATTAAATATAACCAAGGATAATGTAATACAGATAATATTACAAAAAATTACTTACCTCTTTAAATATAACCGAGCATATGTGATTCTCTTGCAATCTCAATAATGATGATGAAGCCATTTTTAAATCAATACGAAGAGATTTTGTATGGAAGAATGAAAAATCAAGAAGATTTGAGATTTTTTTGTAGGAAATAAGAAGAAGAAATTTGAGTTTATGAATTAAGTTATAAGAATAAGTAGAAAAAAGAGAGTATTTATAGGAGTATTTGGGATGTTTTGGGGGAGAAATTTGAAGGCAAATGGTCACTTGACCGTTTGCCTTCAAATTTGAATTTTTTTATAATTTTTTTTATGATATTTAAAATTTAAAACACAAAAATTTTAAAATTAGTTGGGAAACCACCATGTCCCATAACACCAGATTAATTTTTTTTTTTTTAAACTATGTTGGGAAATCGCCATGGGCTAGTTAAAAAAATAACGGATTTTGGTACTTAAAAAAAAAGTAACGATATTTTGAGAATTAAAAAAAAAGAAGAAGATTATATTAAGATAAAAAAAAAAACCACTTAATGTAACTGTGCATGCTATATATATATATATATATATATATTAGAGTGATGCCCCTGCTTTGCATAGGATATTTTTTAAAAATATTTAAAAACATATTAAATTGAATAATAATAATAATAATAAAAAGCAATATGATTATTTTCATATGATAAAATGAAATATCAAAAATAAGAAAATTTGATTATTCTATTAATTATTAATTATTTTTATTTTGAGTATTTGAAGTAAAATTTTTGCAAATTTTTTAAAATAATTTGATAAATTTAATTAATGTGTACAATTTTCCTTGCATTTTATTCTTTAGTAAATATATATATTACAAAATTTATATATAAATAAAGATGAAAAATTAAAAATATATATAAAAAATAAAGCCTAAAATAAACTTCATAAATTTACTAAAAAACAAAAAAGATGGCCTCAAGGTGTTGGGCTTGATTTCAGGCGAATTGGATTAGGTCTTACACAGGTTGGGTTTGTTGTCCGATTTATTACGCAAATGCACGTATAGTAACAATTAATAAAGTGAAGAGTAGAGTATCGATCCCACGAGGAATTGCACCAAATTCGTTAATTACTAAAATTAAAACAACTTAATCTTATCCAAACACTTAATTAAAGGTTGTTAATTAAAAACTAAATAAAATAAAATAATAAACAAAGAAGACAAATTAAAACTTGAATTAAATCAATTGAGAAAAGCCTATGATTACAATTTCACTCAATACTTCGTTTGAATCTCTCATACTTTCTTAACTTGATTAATAACAATGAGTTGTTAACCTAGAGTTCTAATTTATTTATAAGTATCTTTCGATGGTGTTATAAAAATATCCTTATTAACCAATTTACTATATTTCTATGAAAATTGAATTAAAGAGAAACTCATTAAGCTTAAACTCTAAAATTGGTTACACACAACATGTAAGTATATTTCTATCCTACATGCAACTCAATTCATCATAATATATAAATATGAAATATATGTTAATCTATGTCTAACACTAAACTCCCCTTTTCAAGTTGTATTTAGGTTACCAAATCAATATAATTGGTGGCGAAACAATTAGAAGCATTAAGCACAATATTGAATAAACAACTCAAATATCATTAAAATCAAGAAAGAGAGTAAAATAATCCAAATTACATATTGAGTTCCATTGCAATCTTAGAAAAATTAAATTAGTTCATGCTTACTAATGAAAACATAAAACAAAAGAGTTTTATCATCATAAATATTACAAGAAAGTAAAAGAAGAGTAAGGGAAAAGACAAAATTAAGGCTTGCAAGACTTCAGTCTTCTAGTCTCCAAAACCTCTCACTCCTTGCAAACTTTTGGTGGCTGCTCTCCTCTTAAGAAAACTAGGTTTATGAAAGCTAAAAGGTGTAAAAGTTAAGAAGGTGTACATGATTAAGTCCTAAAGGTTCCTATTTATAGTGCTCCAAAAGTCTGAAGAAGAAAAACTTTGTAAGCAAGTAATAGGTTGGACTTTCCATATATGCACCGATTTTCTGCCTGCTTGTTACTACATTCTTCTCCTTCTTGCTTTTGGGACCTACAAAAATACCAAAAACATTAAATTAATAACTAATTTAAATATAAAATAAATAAATAAAACTAATCTAAAAACAATTAAAAATAATTAATTCTGAGTTTAAACTACAAGGACTTAGCTAATTTGTATGCACAAAATATGGTAAAATAACTCTATTTCATAGAGTTATCACACTCCCAAACTTAAAATTTTGCTAGTCCTCAAGCAAAACAAAACAAAATAAATAAACGAATTTAAAAATAAAGCTAGAGATGAATGCACTCAAATAATGTTTTCCTTAATTATCCTCAAAAGTTCTGTCAAAATCACAACTCAAAGTAGAACACAAACATAATCCAAATTTATGATCCAATTCAATCATATGACTCATGCTCGAATAGATTTTCAGTGAGTGTGTGTATAATCTCTTTGCAAATTATTGCATGCAATCCAAATACGTTTATGCCAATGCAAAAATACGAATTAGAATTAGATTCTCATATGTTTGCTTTTCATCTCTATCTCCACTAATGTAGACTAACACTTCATCAAGGATCATGTAGGACTTTATTAAGCTTGTAATGAAAGGCTAAGGTCATAGATTCTCTGCCAGGCTGCTGAGAAGGATGCCATCGATTATCATTAATAACAGAACACCATCTTCAAAATAAATGAATCAAATCATTCCAAATTTTTTTTTTTATATTTTGTCGGGTTTGCAAAAAGTATAGAAATTTTTTTAGCGTTAAATTCTGGTTCACTTTTAATGAAAATAATTAGTTTTTAATAATAAAAAAGGAATTATTTTTAAATACCGATATCAAAGCCAATTTAATAGAGACCAAGGATAACATGTGGTTAATAGATACCGTTTTATACGAGCGTTGTGGGGTGCTAATACCTTCCCCGCACGTAATTGACTCTCGAACCTGCTTTGACTTTTTCTCTGGTTTTAAGCATAGACTTTAAAATTGATTTTCAAAAGATTTTAATTAATTTTGCAATTTTTGCAAGAGACCGATTTTAATAGGTGGCCAATCACACCTAGCCAAAAAAAATTGATGGCGACTCCCTTTTTTCGAGGTTTTACAAAACCCACTATTATTATCAAGGACTTATTATCTTTTTAACCCCCAACGTCTTAGCAGTCGCGAGATCGTTATGGGAATGAACTTCTGCACTTTGTCCATTTAGGTAGTTTCGTGATTGTCTTGTTGATCACTTACTTAAGCATTCTGTTTTATGTGGTTTGTGATCGTCTTGACGGTCACCTTTTTTTCGCGGTTTATGTGTTGTACATAGATTTATGATGTTGACAGCCACTTCTTTTACGCTTAATAACGCAAAAAAAAAAAAAAAAAAAAAAAATAGATGGCCTCAAGTTGTTGGGCTTGATTTCAGGCGAATTGTGTTGGGTCTTACAGAGGTCGAGTTCGGCTGGATCATCTTTTTTTTTCTTTCCTATATCCAAAACTGTCATTTAGTATACTTAGTATAAATGCCTCATTTTAAAAACCATAGCTCATTCTTTACCTCTCCTATTATCTCTCTACAAGCGACGCCTTATCCTGAAATATGCCTGCAATTTATATCTAATTAATAATTAATCTTTCTTTTAATTTTTTTTCCATTTTAATTCTTTCCTTCTTACCAGTTACCAATAACCTGTGAAGTGCAAGGGCAGTGGCAAGGTCAGAAGTTCCAGCTCCTACAACTAAAATTGTCTATTTCTTCATGTGCAACTGCTATTCTTTTTCATTGGTTTTATTGTTGTTGTTGATGGTTATGACTTATGAGAAAAGCCAAAAACAAATTCTTGGCTTGGGTTATGCAATTAAAAGTGGTGTCTTTATAGCTCCCATATAATGAGCAATAACGACTTTCCATTTCCACAAAACATCTCAATTTCTCACAGTTCATTTCTTGAACATCAACTCAAGAATAATGTGTTTTTACACTACTTTTCATTGTCTATTTTTTTTTAAAGATAAAGTTTGACGTCATCACTTATCAATGCTTTTGTCTCGAAATTACCAAGCGAGAAAGATATCAAATTTTATTATATTCATAAGTTAAATATATATATATATATTACTTACACGACCTTGTGATAAATTAAATTGGATATCCAAAACAATATTCAGAAGCATCATTGATTCAATAGCTTCTATCTATCTCTTCTCATTAAACAAACAAAAATATGATATTGTTGTGCAAGGCAAAATCTTGGATTTTTTTTAGTCATTTATTGAAAGATTAAAATATCTAAAGTTGTAGAGAGATGAACATAACATTAAGATTGAAATTGTAGCATGAAAACATAGCATTTTCGATTGAAATTGTTCGATCAAAACATTTCATTGAAAATGAGGATTTTTATGGATTTTGGACCAAAAAAAATGAATTTTAGAATTTCGATGGAATTTTTGACGGATTTCTTTAATATTTTCGATGAAAGTTATCAATAGAATAAAATTTCGTCGAAAATCTATCGGAATAAAATGGCGAGAAGAAATATCCTTTTTCGCCAAATTTTTCAATGAAATTTATCGAATGAATTTTTCATCAAGAAAAGTTTCAGAGAAATTTCTTTTTAAAAATTAATAAATAAAAATTTCAATGAAATTTTCCATCAAAAAAACTTTTTCGATGAAATTTTCATCGTAAAAAGTTTAACACAAAAGATATTATTTTTTTTTAAATTAATAAATAAAAAATTTTGACAAAACTTTTCGTCAAAAATCCGTCATTAATTACTATTAACGACAAAAATTTATTTCGATATTTTTTATTTATTAAAATTTTAAAAAATATTATGAATATTTTTTCAATGGTATGTCTTTTTCGACGAAAAATCTACAGAAAAAAGTTTCCTCGACAGTTTCTTCTAACAAAAATTTCGTCAGAAAAAAACTTATACAAATGAAATTTACGTTGGTAATTTTTATTCCAAAAATAGATAATTTAAAATTCAAAAAACATTTGATGGAGAAATTGTTAAGGCATAAAAATGGCTTTCATTTTTTCTCCTTTTTCTTTCTCTCTACCTAAACCTGTCAGCCCCCTCATTCATCGCCAGACCACGTCCCACTGCCCCTCCCGCCATCACCTTGCTCCGGTGATTGGCCACATCGCCCTTCCCCGCACCGACCAACTAGCCATTCTCTCACACTTTTTTCTCTCTCTCTCTCTCAAGCCATTTTCCTCCCCCTCTCTTTACATTCTTTCTTTGCCAGTGAGATGGATGGCTAATGATGAAAACAAAAGCAGCGGCAAAAATGCAATTAATCACTGCAAGCTAATACGACAATTAATAAAAAAGCAGAGTTTTTTTTTTAAAAATAATGGAATAAGGTGCTTCTAGCACCTTTGTTCTCCATCGCCGGTGATGCTTTGAGATAATCGTTGGTGCGCTATAAAAATGGTATTGGAACATTATATCTTGCCATTAAAGATGTCGACAGGGATTAAATATCATTTGACCCGTCGTTGGTGGTTGCATTTTCATGTAACCAGTAGCTTCCATTTTCCTTTTGTTAGTGGTAACACTATGTTGAAATATTTGTCAATGGCAAGGTTATGTTGGAGTGTCTGCCAACGATGATGCCCTGTGGAAATACTAGCGGACGCCAATGGCATTTGCCTTTATTTTCGTCGACGATAGCAATATTTAAAACGATTGCCAGCAGTGATGATGTTTTGAATAAGTGCCAGCAGTGGCATCTTGAAGTGGTTGCCACTGGTAGTTACTTTGAGACTATTGCCAATGGTCCCTTTAATTCCTTTCAATGGTAATGTATTTGCAGTATATTCTCATTTGCATGTTTAGTTAGACCTTATATATTGACTTTGTAGTTGTCATCTGCTGAAACCTCTTGATTTAACAACTTTTGGATGCAAGGTTTCTTCTGTTGGTGATTTCCTTTGAGATGTGTGCTTAGGCCAGTGGAAGGAGATGATGGTCATACGCAAGAGGTCCTTGCTCATGTTGAGGAGGTGCAGCCATTGGAGACCATTTCTGTTGTTATTGTGGATGAGGGTCAGATAGTTGAAGACTATCAACTGGTTGATAGGAAATCTGTTGAATACTATCAACCAATTTTACAAGACCCTATTAATATTAAGTAAGTTGTTACCTTGTTAAACAATATATACATATTTTGTAATGAATTTTTGTTAAAGTAATTTAATCTCATGATCCCAAATGTTATCATTTTTTGTCATATTGTAGAAACTAATTTTTACTTCACTTTTATAAATAAGCGATTGGATGTGTTATTGCATAGTTGCAGACACTTAGATCTTTGACAGTTCTGCAATTGTGTACCTGTATTTGTTCGTGCAACTTCTTGGATCTTGGGCAATCTCTTACGTGCACTTTTGGTATACTTGTGCATTTTTGCAAAGTTTCATGACATCTTGACAATCATTTTTTCGCACTTTGTGTGTATTAATGTAATTTTGTGATCATCTTGGTTATCACTTACTTTGTCATAGTGCGTTATTCATAGTTTCGTGATTACCTTGGTGATCCCTTTCTTTCTCACTTTTTTCATTGTATTTAGTTTCGTGATCGTCTTGGCAATCACTTACTTATGCACTTAACGCTTTACGTAGTTCTCTAATCATCTTGGCGATCATTTACTTCTTTCGCATTTTGTGCGTTTTATGTAGTTTCATGATCGTCTTGGCAATCACTTATGCACTTTTTTGCTTTTTAGGTATTTCCTTGATCATCTTGGCGTTCACTTACTTTTTACATTGCATTTTATGTAGTTCCATGATTATCTTGGAGCTCACTTACTTCTTTCGCACTTTGTTCATTCTAGGCTATCACTTACTTCTGCACTTTGTCCATTTTAAGTAGTTTCGTGATCGCTTTATTGATCATTTACTTAAGCATTCCGTTTTATGTAGTTTGGTGATCGTCTTGACGATCACTTATTTCTTTCGCGCTTTATGTGTTTTACATAGTTTGATGATGTTGGCGATCGCTTCTTTTACGCTTATGCATTTTTCGTAGCTTTGTGATCTTTTTGGCAATCACTTTCTTTACCACTACTGGGGATTTTTTGGCGATAACTGACGTGGATGGTAATGGTGGGAGGAATCGCCAAATGTTGTTGGATTTTTCTGCTATACGAACGGAGGCTTGGCCTACACCCCCTTAATCTGGGTTCTGAGGACCAAAAAATATTGGGTTCCTTTAATAATGGTTAGGTATGAGGTTAGAAAGTGTTGGTGGTAAAAAATGGGCTACAAAGACAAAACAACAAACTCAACCTTGAAAAAAAAAAGAATAAATGGACAGTGTTAATGAAGCTTCATTAATGGCAGAGAAATAAATACACTGGGTGAATATCAGTGGAGTGTTTGACGTACAAGCAGAAAGGAGATTTGGATATAAGAAATGGATGGCTGCATGCAAGGAAAGTAAATAGCCTAACAAGGCTTAAATGATAAAATGGTGACTAATTGTTCTATCTGTTTTTTTTTTTTTGGGTTCAACTGATGCACTATTTATAGGCGTCGAAGGAATCATCCAATCGTAACACTCTTGTTTGGTCACTGGCAGAGGAGAAACTATTATCCAATGACTTGGAATAGTTGCTCACGGAAGGATATCTCGCCAGTAACGCCAGATGTGACCTATAAGTGGTCCGATGACTAAAGCTTGTACTTGGCGGTGAGCTACTGCCTTTTTGAACTGAACTCGTTAAAATTTTGAATTAAACCCGTTAAATCTTTGAATTTTCTTTTGTATCTTTCCCATAAATAAGACGACTTTCATAAGGAGTTCTTAAAAACAAGCTCAAAACGTCTCGAAAAATATAAGTGTGTATACTTTTTTTTATTTATGCGCATGTAAATAAATAAAAAAGAGAGTAAAAGAGCAAGAATGATAATAAAAATATATATGTAAATAAAATACTTATCTGGGAAATTGGTGGAGTGGCTGGCTGGATATCCCTTCCTCTGGTCAAATATGCTTTTTGTCGGGCTTTATAGTTAACAGGCTTGTACTTGATTACATGACTTTCTCCTTAGCTATCTTTTCCTTAAGGAAAGAAAAAAAAGATTGTGTATATAATTTATATTTTATCAGAAAACTTGAAAATGAGCTATATATATATATATATATATATATATATATATATATATATATATATATATATGAAAAAAATATTTTAAAATTATCGATGAACTCGAAATGGTATGTTGAAACTCATAGATATCTGTACGTACCAGTACCAGAACAAAAATCATACGCCCATCAGTACGATATTGATTATCTTGCTTTTTTATGTCTGGATCATGTGTAGCTAATAATGATTAAAATTATCTTTTTTATACCTGGACCATACTTATTTGGTGGATGGAGTTATTTTTGGACCTATAATCCAGATGAATAATAGACATGACAACAATAATAATAGTTTGAAAGTAAATATTTGCAGTACGTTTGAAAAGTTTTACGAAAAATTGCTGTGAAAAATTGTGGTTTGAAATTTTTTGGTGTTTAGTATTATTGTGAAAAAATACTGTGAGAAGATAAAATGTCTGAAAAGGACATGATGTTAAAAAATAATAAATAAATCATTTTCTATGTTTATTTATAAACAAAATAAATAAATCATTATTATATTTAATTTAATTAATTAAATATAATAGAACAACAAAATTACAATTTCTAAAAAAATAAAAATTACTTCAAGCTAAAAAATAAATAATTATTATTCTCATTATATTTTTATCTTAAATTTATTCTCTTAATTAGTCAAAAGATGATAATATCATACAATTTTATATATCTCATATAAAATATTACAAAAATATATTATACATTTAAAATGGAAATTATGCAATTTAAAAGAAAAAAGTATAGGACATTTGATCTTTTCTCATATAAAATTTGAGCCTTTGAACGCAAAAACACCATAAAATGAGCTTGTGCGGTTGGTTTAAAAATTGGGATGAAAATGAGCTTTCACCCCCAAATCAAAACTTATTTAAAATTGCGTTGATTTTGAAAACCTCCATTTCCAAAGCCAAACACAATAATAAACGAAGCCTTACTCATACGATCGTGCCAGCTTTCTTTCTCTTCTAGGTTCTAAGTTCTAACCTCCTCTCTTTTATTTTATTGATATTTTGTTTTCTATCACTAATTATGAATATAGTACTTATTTATTTATTCATTCATCTACTTACAAAATAATTAAATTGGTTATTGTATATTTTATTGTTATTTATTTTTTATTTACAAAATTCTTTATACTTTTATATTTACATATTTATTTAATACATTAATAAAAATTAAATACTATAAAGAAAAATAGATTAGGAACCAAAAGGGAAGCTTTATTTTATAAAAGTGTCTCTTAATCGTTTATACAGTCCCCTATTAAGGCATCATCATTTTTTTGTTTTGTTTAAATAATTATGAATATAGGTTAAATTTATTTATTTAATCTACTTGCTAAATGATTTTTCTTTATACTTAAAGTTATCAAAGATTGTTCCTGGACTAAGAGTTCAATACTTTACCAACAAATTATATTATTGTTGATTAAATATTAAATAACTAAATAAATAAACTGGTTATATATTTAACTTTCATTCATTTACTTATTTATTTTTTATTTATAAAATTCTTTATATTTTATATTTACAAATTTATTCATGAAAAATTATTTTATTCACCATTAATGAATTTTTTAAATTTATATATTTTTCTCCCCGCTGTGCCATTATCTAATATATAAGCTGTAGCCTGTATGTGCGTTTTTTTTTTAATAATTTAATTAATATATTAATAATTAACAATAATATGGATTTGGAGTTTAGAGGATATGCATTGAGGCCGAAGAAAATTGGGTTTTGAGAATTGCCTTAAAAAAACATTGGCCCAAAAGCGAAAGAAAAGCGATCCCAATAAATGAGAGTCGATATTTCATAGAAGGAAGAAGGCCTGAAATAAAAGTTCAGAAAAGAAGGCCTGAAATCTGAATGCCCAGTTACTTGTAGCGAAGAAAAAGTGAATGATAAAAGGCCGAAGCCGAACGAGTCAGAGGACATGGAATTTTTCCTTTCCTCTGTAACCAATAATATAATAGGCCAATCAATCAGTCATGAATAGGGTTTACAAAGACCCGGTCCGGTGGTGATAATGGTTTTCCCCAAATTTCTAGCGAAATCGTAGTACTCTATTGGCACCAACCAGCGGAGGTGTGCAGATTGCGGCATTGGAAGGGTAAGAAAGAGAGTTGAATGGTTGATACCTTTTCAACTTTGTGTACGGATAAGAGATTATGACATGCCAACATGCTTTTGGTTTTTGTATTAGTGTAAATACATATATGACAATTGAGGTTAGTTAGATTTGAATTTGATTAAGGTCTGGTCAGCCCATGGTGTCCTCAACATCCCCCCTTGACGAATATGATCACGGTCATGGTCACCCTTATTTTTCCAGAAAGCGGCTTAAAGTTTCTGATTGCACAGGCCTCTCTGCCGATTTTGCATCTTCAATTCGCCGGTATTATTTTAATATACTTTTTTGTTAATTCAGCTTGAGCCCTTATTTTCCTGTCTTTAAAAAAAAAAAAAATGGTATTCATGATTTGGCAGTGATGAACAATCGGCAACGGAGATGAGTTGCCAGTCTAATGGCAATAGCAGTGGTATTCCACAATCTTGTAATGTCGGTGGAGCTTCATGCGTAGACAAGAGTTACTCCAGCTATGCACCATCTTCTTCTTCTTCTTTTTCTGTTGTGAGTGGTTGGATGTATGTAAATGAACATGGGCAGATGTGTGGTCCTTACATCCAGCAGCAATTATACGAGGGTTTGTCTACTGGTTTCCTGCCTGATGAGCTCCCTGTTTATCCTATAGTCAATGGGACTTTGATCAATCCTGTTCCCTTAAAATACTTTAGGCAGTTCCCCGATCATGTTGCAACTGGATTTGTGTATCTAACTTCAACCACTGCTTCCAATTATTTAAAGTCTTCCCTTACAAATTTCCAACACACCCTTTCCCGAGCACAACTCAACTGCAATGGTTTTGATGCATCCAATCACCTCATTTCAAGCTCTCAAGCATATAGCTTTGCATTGCAGGTATTATTGTTCCTCTTTGTTTCCGCTTTTTCCTATGGCTTCCTTTGAATGATTTTCACTTTTTGTTCCAGCCAGGTGAAGTTGCATGTTGGTTGTTTGAAGATGATGAGAGTAGGAAACATGGGCCTCATTCCCTTTTACAACTGTATTCTTGGCATTGCTATGGCTATCTTGCAGATTCTGTTATGGTAAGCCTTGAAATTCTGAAGTTATGATTGATGTTGCAAGTGCCAGATGATCACTGCATGAGCTGTTCATTTGTATCAACTGTAAGGTCCTATGAGTTAAAGCAAACTTGGTTTATGTATTGTGGTAGGCTGATATATCAAAGTTTTACTTAGTATTTTGCTTCTTATCTCTTTTTCTTTTAATTTATCATTTTGCAGATTTATCATACTGAAGACAGGTCTCGCCCCACTAATTTGTTGTCCGTTTTAAATGCTTGGAAAGGTGGCCAGTATGTTGCTGAAAATGAAAGGGAGTTATCAGTGAACTTCATATCGGCAATTTCTGAAGAAGTTTCTTCTCAGCTACATTCTGGAATTATGAAAGCAGCTCGTAGAGTTATACTAGATGAAATAATCAGCAATATGATCTCAGAGTCTGCAAAAAAATCTCAGAGACATCTAATGGTTGAATCATTCAACCAGGATGCTAAAAGTTCTCCTGATGGAAAACTGGTAATGCATGCAATCACTCAAAAAACAAAAAAGATTCTGATGTTTATTTATTTTAAAGTCTCAAGTTCTTTTGTTATACAGATTAAAAATGCCACTGTAATTAGTAGTCATTGTACTCCCAAGTTTGGCACAGCAGGCTCCCATGATGTATCTAACCACCCTTGCATTCGAGAATCTACACATTTTCCTTCAAGTATAAAATCCGTTGGAAGCATTGAAAATTTTTGGGGTTCTTATACAGTTGTCTGTAAGATGCTTTTTGAGTATTGCATGCAAGTTATGTGGAATGCTGTCTTTTATGATAGTATAGCTGAATATTCCTCTGCCTGGAGAAGGGGAAAACTTTGGTTTGGTCAGCCTAATATTATGGTGTCTGCTAGTGACTCCATAGATCATGGCAAGGAGACTGAAAATGTAACAGCTGCAACTGTAAGTAAAGCCTATATAGAACTCTCTGTGTGCACACACTATGTAATGTCCTTAAAACTAATACTTTAATGGTTTCACAGCTCTTATCTGGGATGGAATTGATGGCTCGTGATGTTGATTGTCCACTTGGTTATGAACTGGCAACAGTTGCCTTAGATAACTATGCAGAAAAGACATGTATATCTTCATCTGCAGTGCAGGAAATTTTATCCAAACAGAACAGTCCATTGCGCAATAATGGCCTGTATGATGGCATACAGTGCATCTTGGAAGGTGTTGAAAATGAGCTCCATTTTTCTGTGAAGGTGTTTATGGCCAACTATGTTGACAATCTTGTTAAATGTGAAGCGAGAAGAGTGACTGCTTTAGAAAATGATGACAAATTGAAGGAAAATCTTGATGAAGAGGAAGCAGAGAAATCAGTTAGTTTGTCAATAGATGATGAATTGGAAGAGTTACAAAAGGTTCATCCTGTTAGTTCATTTTATTTCTATTCTTTTAAAGTTGTCCTAGTGAGACTAGCTTCTCTCTTTCAGATGTCAGCTCAATATGTGCTTATGTATAACACAGAAGGATTATATCTTACCGAAATTTAAACAAACATTTTTGTTTACAGCTGCAAGACACTGTTGGATCTTCCAGTCAATGCCATCTTGCATCAGAGTTTGATATTTCAGACAGTTGTGAAGAGAAAAAGATTGGTTCAAACAGAATGTCCGATTTATATGGCAATCTACAGAACCCATTACAATCATGGAAACCTGTTTGTCGGTCTGTATCTGAAAATGTTTATGCTACAAGGCAGGAAACTTTTATGGCTGGGGCATTTAAGAGATTGTTTGCACATGTAGGGGATGTAAGTAATGAACAAGAAGTTGATGAGCCACCACCTCCTGGACTTGAGGTTAATCTTGGGACTCTTGTTCCATCACACATTTGTAAATTTCGACCTTCAATGTCAGTTGAGTGTAGCCCTAAGATTGGAGAATATGTTGCCATGGCAATGTGTCGGCAGAAGCTCCATGATAAGGTACTAAGAGAGTGGAAATCATCATTTGTTGATGGTAGTCTTTATCATTTTCTTATATCATGGCGTAGTTTGAAGCGACACTGTGAGGCTGATGGTAAAGAGGTATTGATCGCTGCTTTATGCCTTCTATTCCCAAAACTCACCCCTAAACTTTGATATTGGGTTGATATTTTTGTTGACACTTTTAATTTGCTTCAGGAAAGGGCATTTAGTGCAGATAGAGAAAATCCTGCTGGTTCTTCTGCCCTACGAGATATGCTAAGGGAGGGGTCAAGGAAGTTTCTGAGTTCAGGCTCCTCAGAAGTATCTTTAGTGACTGGTACATGTACATATTACCGCAAGAAAAAGTTGGTTCGTAAGAAGATAGGATCTTCTCTGTCCACTATTATCAATGGGTCACAGAATCAACCTGTTGAAAGGCCTAGGAAAAAAGAGGCTTCCGAAAAATTGTTGGATCATGCAGATCCAGAACTAACTGCAGCCACTTCTAAAAAGGTTGGGACAAATAAAAGTCCTTCTCAATCATCTAGTATTTCTAGGTCCTTGAAAACCATAGCGAAGAATAGTTTGCTCAATGATCACTCATTACCCAAGAGTGCAAGTGGTCGAAAAACAACTAAGGGTGCCCCTGCTGTTCAAAGTATGCCATTTTTTCATCTGACAAGTTCTTGATATTGCACAAGATGTTAATGAACTTAGAAATGGTAACGGTTATTAACTATGTTATGCAGAGAATTTGGTTGGAGACGGGGCTGTTAAAGTGTGCAGGGAAAGAGCATCAACCTTTCAGAAATGTGATGTTGAGAAGATTGTTGGCAGGAGTAACCATATTGTTGGAAGTGAAGGAGAGCTTAGTAATGATTCCTCCAAGAAAACACATCTTTTTTTGTTTCTTTTATTCTTTGTTGTTTTATCTTGAATAATTGCATTATTTTAAATCTTTCTTGATTTTCTGTTATTGTCTTCAGCAACGAAGGTATCGAGGGTAAAAAGAAAGCAATTAAATTATGATGAGCGACCATTGCTTTCAACCAAGGTACAGAAAGTAGTGAATTGTGATAGCAAGTATTCTTCTTCTAGAGGGGTTGCAGATCGAAAGACCCACGCAATTAGATCCAGGACAGCAAATCCCTGTCCTAGATCTGATGGATGTGCGCGATCTTCAATTAATGGCTGGGAGTGGCATAAATGGTCGCTTAATGCAAGTCCTGCTGAAAGAGCTCGTGTTAGAGGAGTTCAGTGTATACACATGAAGTATTTAGGTTCTGAGGTTAATAGTATGACACAGTGGTCGAACGGTAAAGGTCTTTCTGCAAGAACTAACAGAGTGAAGCTGCGCAATCTTCTTGTTGCTGCAGAGGGTGCCGATCTCTTGAAAGCTACACAGTTGAAGGTGATTTTAACTTGATGTTTGTTATTTGAATATCTTTGTTTTGAAATGTTTTGATGTGACCTTGTTGGTTTTAAATTACTTCATTTTGTTTTTAGGCAAGGAAAAAGCGTCTACGTTTTCAGCGAAGCAAGATACATGATTGGGGTCTCGTTGCGCTTGAGCCAATTGAGGCTGAGGATTTTGTCATTGAATATGTTGGAGAGTTGATTCGTCCGAGGGTAAGTTTGACTTGTATGTTTTCCTATTTAGCCTAATTTCTTGCAATTCCTCTTCCTTTCATGGATGACCATTGATTAGGCTTCCAAATGTTATAGATTTCTGATATACGTGAATGCTATTATGAGAAGATGGGAATTGGTAGCAGTTATCTATTTAGACTTGATGATGGATATGTGGTAAGTATATCAAATTTTTAATGCTTGGTTGCGGGTTAAGCTGAATTATGGTGTGAGTTTCCTTGCTTGTTTTTGGAGGCAATCTTTTGACTTCACATTTACTCCATGGATGCGTAGGTTGATGCTACAAAGTGTGGTGGGATTGCTAGATTTATAAACCATTCTTGTGAGGTATGTGAAGATGTAGCTTTGTTCATTTGTTGCCACTTATATGATTGATTGGTGCTGCTAATTTGAAATACTTGAACTGCAGCCTAACTGTTACACAAAAGTTATTAGTGTTGAAGGCCAAAAGAAGATTTTCATTTATGCAAAACGGCACATAGCTGCCGGTGAAGAAATTACTTATAACTACAAGTTTCCTTTGGAGGAGAAAAAAATTCCTTGCAACTGTGGTTCAAAGAAGTAAGATACAATGGGATTTGTGGCCGTGCATTTATTTAACTTTCTGATCTTATTTGCATTGATTTTGGTGCTTCTTAAGGAAAACTTATCACTGTATGATTATCCATTTCATAGCTCCCCCACTAAAAAGAAATTAAACGTGCTACCCGCCATTCTCTTCTCACTTTTTGTCTAACTATTCCTGCTTTTGTTCAGGTGTCGTGGATCTTTAAACTAGCATGCATACTTTTAATAGTACGTGGATGAGAATTGTTCCTTGACTTGTATTATTGAGATTTATACACCTTAATTTGATGCAGATTTCTGTTCTCTTATCTATCATATTTATTTTGTAGGCCATCCCCTTGATTTGTGTCTCATTTTGAAAAGTCAGCAACAATTGATGCCACAGGGTATGTAATTTTGTTAGTTGTGTTGAATATGTTTTTTTTTTTTTTTTTTTTAGTTTTTTATTAGTACGATTTTATTAATCCAAAGAAACAGGGAAGTACCTGCTAACACAGCTTCACAATGGTTAAACAGTACAGGAACCAACAGAAAATATTCAGGAAGTAGTAACAAAGGTAATATACCAAAAAATGAAGAAATTAGAAGTATGGGGAAAAAACAGTCTTAAAATTTATGCAGCAAGGTTCTTCACTGAGCTTCCAGCTGTTGCAAACTTTGGACTTTATAGAGTTTCTGTCTGATAAGGTGCTTTAAGCTATATTCTTATAGGATCCAAATTGATGAAGCCCACGGTTTTGCCTCATTGCAAAGGGAGTGAAGAAAAGAAAAAGAATATATGAAGCAAAACATCTGGGACAAGGCAAGAAACACATGGCTAACATTAGAGAGTAATAAGAAAACCTTGTGAATCTATTGCTCAGATGAGACATATTTCTGTCTTTACAAGGCTGCCTAGAGTGAACTCTTGGGGGTGGGGTGAGAGAGAGAGAGGGGAACCAGATAGAAGACTTGGTTATGTAAAAGATGAAAGAAGGAAAGAGAAAAAAGATATAAAAACAAAAGAATGGTTTTATTAATTTATTAATTTCAGTTTTTGTATATGTTGTTGCATCTTGAGCTAAAGTGTTTCCATGTCAACAATTGTGCTAATAAGACATGTCTGCAAACTGCAAAGTTATTGGTTTAACATCAAATGGCTTTTACAGTTTTTCATGATTGAATGGCAAATTGACTACATTTTAATGAATAGAAGTATAGGGAGTTATATGAACATTCCCACCAAGTATATTGAGTAATTGCAAATTTTTAACCTTTGGATTATGCACTGTAATCATGGATGTATTATTATGGCAGACCGGTTGATGGCTGATGGACATGATAGCTGAAAGAAGTATTTTTTTTATAATAAAAATGCCTCTTCCTATGTGGTCCTGTTTTGGGGAATATTTTGGAGGCTATGTTGTTTCGACTCTTCATTTTTCATGAAGTACTCGTATTGAACTTCTATCCAAGGGGCTTGTGTATGAAAGTTCAACCCTCCAAATATATGAAAATCTTAGGAAAAAAAAAAAGAACCTAGCTGTGTGGGGCACATACCTAATCCCAATACTCACCCCTAAGGCCAAGTAACATAGTTTGAAGGGAAGGAGTATAGACAATTTTTTTATCTTTTATTTAACAATCATTTATTTTTAATGATGCATTGATCGACTTGTATTGATATTCTGTATTTGTTATTTCAACTTACAAGTTAGTTTATGTCCTTCATTCTTGATTAACTGCAGCTTGAACGTGCTCAGAGGTAGAGAAGCTTGGAGTGGGTCCTCTTAAAGATAATCAATGCCTCCCAGGAGCCTGTTACTAGCAAGTTTTGGTAGTGTATGCACCAAGATGAGTTTTGGCAGAGTACTTTGACAGGGTATCGGCAATTGTTTCTTTAATTACCAACTATTTACTGAATTTAGATATATTTGACAGCCATTTTACATTTTAATTCATAGCAATCAACTATTAGATATTGGTTCCATACTTAATTGTCATGAGATGCTTGATTGGTTCCATAGTTGATTGGCCTGTGGCTGAGGTTGAGAGTTTTGGGTGATCTAAAGCTTCATATTTGACATCTTAATTGTATCCCTTTATATTCATATTGCTGTAGTTTTACCTCCATAGCTGTGGTATTTAAGCTATCTTCGCTAAAAACGATGAAAAATCATATCTGCATGACTGCAATTGGTTTCATCCTTGATTAGGTTCCTATGGTGAAGGGATTTTGAGCTTCATCTTTAAGAAAATGATTTTTAAACCGCCTCTACTTTCTTAAATATCTCCATGAACTTGGAGTCTTCCTTATATTGAGTCCTTACATCGCTGTCTCGAGTGCAGAGTTTTTTAAAATTAGCCTTTGGGTTATTCTGAACCTGTTGCATCTTCTCTAATATGCAGTTGCAGTCATTAGAAAAACTATGACTAATATTTGCCATGAATTGTGGACATTGATGGACGTTTCAGGTTATGGGCAAAGTTTATCAAATAGGAGTGAAAGATGTGATAATGAACTTTTTGCATCCGAGTGTTTTGCCTACATCTGGAAGATGAATTACTTAATCGTGTTCGTCGTTGTTGTATATAACACTGTTGCAGATGAGTTCCTCCTCTTAGAATGTAATCAGTTTATTGTTTTCTTGCCTCTTGACGTTTTAGAATATAAAGTTTCTGTACAAACATGCATTATTTATTCATTTATTCCATATTTGTCATTTGTATACCTCTTTGGTTATGTTTAGATTGTTCCTGGAACTTTTGTGCCCTCAACTGCAGACATGTTTGTTTAAACAAATTGAAAACCGGAAATTTTAACTAACCAGTCTCCACATCCATTGAGAAGCTACCAAAATTTACATGGATTTTATTCTAGAACCATCTGTCATAAGCTATCCATTGTCTCAACTTGAATTGTTGGTCTTCAATTGAAATATTTCCAATGACTTATATTGATGGGATTTCTTCATTAGACAGTTTATATAGAGGAGATATGTTGAAGTTTGAAGCAATGAGAAGGGATAAGAGGATGAAAATAGTAGTTTATTTTGAATATACTGCATGCCTGCTGGCAGTAGGTCATTGTTATTTGCAACTTGTAGGAGCTTGGAGATTATGACTCCAGGTAATAGCTAGTTGTTAATGAATTGATGTTTGTGCTCGAAGTTTGCATCAATTCGGTAAGTCAAGAGTAAGCGAATCTCACTTGATCCTTCCTCCGTCTTCAAAGCACCAGCATCATGGGGACGCTTGTCCTGTGGCTATACCACCAATACCATTTTAAAAAGTTCCTCTGGTGGCATCTTTTTTTATTATAGAAAATTTTATTCACTGTAATTCTGTTGGTTGCAGCCTTGCAGGGAGGGTTGAAAAACACCTGTCTGGCGTAGGAAGGTCTATTTATGCCTCTGGTATGTATGTCCCTGCTCTCTCCTTTTGTTTATATTAACCAAAGGTTCCATTCCATTGCAGTAAACTTGCATGATGGGCAGAAGAGAGTTTACAGACAAGTTGCAATTTCACTACATCAAGTACCCACCCTCTCGATGAAGCATACTGCTGGTCCCATTAAAAATCGAGACAATCTAATAACATATTTTTGAATTATATTATTGAAGAGAGTAAAATGTGCAGTGCCCTGTGCAATCCTCATTTTATTTCTTAGGATGGGTTTGGTTAAGAGATAAAACCCCATCACCATCCATCCAAATGCCATAGTTTTTTTGGTTTCATTTTGAAGGTCTTTAACACTTTTTTGCAATGTCACAATTGGTCCCAAAGTTTATCAAATGAACTTTTTTAGTTTGGTATCTCTATTTTAAAAATATTTATTTTGATACGTTAAGTTTTACTCCTTATGTATTATTGTAGTACTTATTAGTAACAATGTTAAATATTAATTGACGTGACACTACATAATAATATAATATGTTTTAACAAAAAAATTATTATTTTAATTTTAAAAATGAAAATAATAATCTTTTTCTTTTCAAGAAAGGAAAAAAAGAAAAAGAAAATTTTAATAAATATTTTTTAAAAAATATAAGAAAAATATTTTTTTATACTTTTATTGAATTTTGAAAATTTGATTTTTGGAATTTTAAAATTTAAAATTTTAAAATTTTAAAATTTTAAAATTTTAAAATTTTAAAATTTAAAGTTCTTTTGATTGAATTTTGATTATTTGAGTTTTATTTTTATATTTCTTGAATTTTGAAATTTTAAAATTTGAGAATTGAATTTTTGAAATTTGAAATATTAATTTTTAAAATTTTAAAATTTTGAATTTTGAAAATTTTAATTTTTAATTTTGAAATTTGAGAATTTGAGAATTTGAATTTTTGAAAATTTGAATTTAAAATTTGGAATTTTAAAACTTAAATTTTAGAATTTAGAATTTGTGTTTTGAAAATTTTGAAATTTTGAATTTTAAAAATTTTCAATTTTGAAATTTGAAATTTGAAATTTGAAATTTTGATTTTTGGATTTGAGTTTTAAATTTTGATTTTGAATTTTAAAATTTTTTAATTTTGAATTTTTGAGTATGAAAATAATAATCTTTTTCTTTTCAAGAAAGGAAAAAAAGAAAAAGAAAATTTTAACAAATATATATATTTTTTTATTTTTATTGAATTTTGAAAATTTGATTTTTGATTTTTTGAGTTTTAAAATTTTAAAATTTAAAGTTTTTTTGATTGAATTTTGAATTTTGATTATTTGAGTTTTATTTTTATTTTTTTTGAATTTTGAAAATTTAAAATTTAAAATATGAGATTTGAATTTTTGAAATTTGAAATTTAAATTTTTAAAATTTTAAAATTTTAAAATATTGAATTTTGAAAATTTTGAAAATTTTAATTTTTTGATTTTTAATTTTGAAATTTGAGAATTTGAAAATTTGAAATTAAAATTTGGAATTTTAAAATTTGAATTTTAGAATTTCGAATTTGAGTTTTGAAAATTTTGAATTTTTGAGTTTGAAGTTTGAAATTTTGAATTTTAAAAATTTTCAATTTTCAATTTTGAAATTTGAAATTTGAGTTTTAAATTTTAAATTTTGATTTTTGGATTCGAGTTTTAAATTATGATTTTGAATTTTAAATTTTTTTTAATTTTGAATTTTTAAGTATGAATATTGAAAATTTAAAATTTAAAATTTGAATTTTGGAATTTTGAAAATTTGAAAATTTTCTTTAAATTTTGAATTTTCATTTTTTCTGAATTTTGAAAAATTTAATGTTTAATTGTGAAATTTAGAATTTGAATTTTATAAATTTAAATTTAAATTTAAATTTTATGAATTTTAAATTTGAGTTTTGAATTTTAATATTTTTTATTGAATTTTGGAATATTTTAATTTTGATTTTTGAAAATTTGAATTTGAATTTAAATTATGGAATTTCGAAATTTAAGTTTTGAATTTAATAAATTTAAATTTTTGAATTTTGAAAATTTGAGTTTTGAGTTTTGAGTTTTTGATTTTGAATTTTGAAATTTAAATTTTTTTAGTTTCGATTTTTTAGTTTTGAAAACTTTGAGTTTTTAAGATTTGAATTAGAATTTTGAAATATTGAATTTTGAAAACTGGAGTTTAGAAATTTTTTTGATTTACTGAATTTCGAAAATTTTGAATTTTTGAATTTTGAAAATTTGAGTTTTGAATTTTGATTTTTCGAATTTCAAATTTGAGTTTTGATTTTTTTTTTTTTTAGTTTGAATTTGAAATATGAAAATTTGAGTTTTAATTTTTTGAATTTTATAATTTTGAAAATTTGAATTGAATAATCTTGAAAATTCGAGTTCTAAATTTTGAATTTTGAGTTTTAAATTTTTTGTGTTTTGTGGAGTTTTGAGTATCATATTTCGAATTATTTTAATTTCTAAATGTTGAATTTTAAAATTTGAAAATTTATAATTTTATAATTTTCAATTTTGAAAATTTGAGTTTAGAATTTTCGAATTTTGATTTCTTGAATTTCAAATTTTGAATTTTAAAATTTGAAATTTGAGTTTTGAATTTTAAAATTTTGAAAATTTGATTTTGGAGTTTTAATCTTATGAATTTCGAATTTTGAATTTTTGAGTTTGAATTTTAAAATTTTGAATTTGAATTTTGAAATTTGAGTTTCTAATTTTGAATTTTGAATTTTAAAATTTTAAAATTTGATTTTTTGAATTTTGATTTATTCAATGTAATTTGTTTTTTGAATTTAGAATATTTGAAATTTGAGAATTTGAAATTTAATTTTTTGAATTTTGAATTTTGAAGTTTTATAATTTTGAAAATTTGTGTTTTGAATTTTGAAATTTAATTTTTCATTGAATTTTAAAAGTTTTAATTTTTAATTTTGAAATTTGAGAATTTGAATTTTATAAATCAAAATTTTGAGTTTTGAATTTTAATACTTTCTTTTTATTGAATTTTGGAAATTTGAGATTTTAAAATTTAATTTCGAGTTTAGAATTTTGAAAATTTGCAATTTAAGTTTTGAATTAATGATTTTGAAAATTTGAAATTTGAAATTTTGAGTTTTGAAAATTTGAATTTGTGTTTTGAATTTTTGAGTTTGAATTTTGAAAATTTGAATTTAAATTTTGAAATTTAAAATCTTTGAGTTTTGAGTTTTGAGTTTAACGGTCCGGTCGATATGAACGATCCGGGCGATCCGGTCGGTCTGTACAGTCCGGCCGGTCCGGTCGGTGCGGTCGGTCCGACCGGTCCGGATGGTCCGATTCGTTCAGACGGTCCGGTCGGTCTATCCAAGCCTAGCTTATATCCTTTCAATGTTGAGACACCAAGGCTGATCAAGTCGGTTCGGACGGTCCGCTCGGACCTGGCGGTCTGGACGGTCCCTTCTGTCCCGTCGCTCCGATCGGTCCGGACGGTCCGTTCGGTCCGGACGGTCCGTTCGGTCCGGTCGGTCCGGACGGTCCGGACGGTCCAGTCGGTCCGGTCGGTCCGGTCGGTCCGGACGGTCCGGACGGTCCGGTCGGTCCGGACGGTACGGCCGATACGGACGATCCGGGCGGTCCGGTCGGTCCGGGCGGTCCGTACAGTCCGCCGGTCCGGTCGATGCGATCGGTCCGGGTGGTCCCGACGGTTCGGTCGGTCCGGACGGTCCGGATGGTCCAATCGGTCCGATTGGTTCGGTCGATCTAGACGGTCCGATCGGTCCGCTTGGTCCGGTTCGTTCAGACGGTCCGGTCGGTCTAGCCAAGCCTAGCTTATATCCTTTCAATGTTGAGACACCAAGGTGGTCAAGTCGGTCCGGACGGTCCGCTCGGACCTGGCGGTTTGGACGGTCCCTTCTGTCCCGTCGCTCCGATCGGTCCGGACGGTCCGGTCGATCCGGTCGGTCCGGTCGGTCCGGACGATCCGGTCTGTCCGGACGATTCGGTCTGTCCGGACGTTCCGGTCGGTCCGGACGGTCCGGATGGTCCAATCGGCCCGGGCGGTCCGGTCGGTCCGGACGGTCAGGTCGGTCCGGACGGTCAGGTCGGTCCGGACGGTCAGGTCGGTCCGGACGGTCCGGTCGGTCCGATTGGTTCGGTTCGTTAAGACGGTCCGGTCGGTCTAGCCAAGCCTAGCTTATATCCTTTCAATGTTGAGATACCAAGGCTGGTCAAGTCGGTCTGGACGGTCCGGTCGGTCCGGACGGTCCGCACGGACCTGGCGGTCTGGACGGTCCCTTATGTCCCGTCACTCCGATCGGTCCGGTCGTTCCGGACGATCCGGTCGGTCCAGTCGGTGCGATCGGTCAGGGTGGTCCGGACGGTCCGATCGATCCGGACGGTCCGATCGGTCCGATTGGTCCGGTTCGTTCAGACGTTCCGGTCGGTCTAGCCAAGCCTAGCTTATATCCTTTCACTGTTGAGACACCAAGGTTGGTCAAGTCGGTCCGGTCAATCCGGACGGTCCGCTCGGACCAGGCGGTCAGGACGGTCCCTTCGGTCCCGTCGGTCCGGTCGGTGCGGTCGGTTCGGGCGGTTCGGGCGGTTCGGACGGTCCGGTCGGTGCTGTCGGTTCAGACGGTACGGACGGCCCGGTCGGTCCGGACGGTCCGGTTGGTTCGGCCGGTCCGGACGGTCTGGTCGGTTCGATTGGTCCGGTTCGTTCGGACGGTCTTGGCGGTACGGACGGTCTAGCCATGCCTAGCTTATAGCCTTTCAAAGTTGAGACACCAAGGCCGGTCAAGTTTAGCCAAGCAATGCTTAGCCTAGTCGGTCAGTCTGGGTGGCCCGGTCGATCCGATCTCTTCTCATGCACCCATCAAATTCGTATAAATTATAGTATGCTCTCGTACAATACAATTGAATTTGGTCTCGAAAAATAGAAAAATGAGCAAGTTCAATGTTTTAAAAATCATGAAAAAAAGAAAAAAAGTAAAATTAGTAGCCTAAACGATGTTTTTTGGACAAAATCTGTGGCAAACCGCCTTCGACAGTTTGCCAGCGCGTAGATCTCGAGAAGTTATAGGAATTCAAAAAAAAAAATGACCTCAAACGGACAACCCAGCGCAAAGTTATGACCTTTCGAAGTTGAGGCACCAAGGCTTTTGAAGTAGCGCCTAGCCTTGCCTAGTTGATATATCAAGGCTGGTCAAGTTGGTCCGGTCGGTCCGGACTGTCCGGTCGGTCCGGAAGGTCCGGACGGTCCGGAAGGTCCGATCGGTCCGGACGGTCCGGTCGGTTAGGACGGTCCGGTCGGTCCGGGCGATCCGATTCGTCCGAGCGGTCCGACTGGTCAGGACGGTCGGGTCTGTCCGGACGATCGGGTCGGGTCGGTCCGGGCGGGCCGGACGATCGGGTCAGTCCGGGCGGGCTAGATGGTCGGGTCAATACGGGCGGGCCGAACGGTCCGGTTCGGTCGGTCCGTTCCGGTCGGACCGGACGGTCCGATCGGTCCGATTCGTTCAGACGGTCCGGTCGGTCTAGCCAAGCCTAGCTTATATCCTTTAAAGTTGATATACCAAGGCTGGTAAAGTTGGTCCGGTCGGTCCGTACGGTCCGGACGGTCGGGTCGGTCGGTCCAAACGGTCGAGTCTGACCCGGGGGGGCGGTCGGTCCGGTCGATCCGATCGGTCCGGTCGGTCCGGTCGGTCCGGTTGGTTTGGCCGGTTCGGTCTGTCCGGACGGTCTAGTCTGTCCGATTTGTCCGGTTCGTTCGGACGATTCTGGCGGTACGGACGGTCCGGTCGGTTTAGCCACGCCTAGCTTATAGCCTTTTAAAGTTGAGACACCAAGGCCGGTCAAGTTTAGCCAAGCAATGCTTAGCCTAGCCGGTCAGTCCGGGTGGCCCGGTCGATCCGATCTCTTCTCATGCACTGATCAAATCCGTATAAATTATAGTATGCTCTCGTACAATACAATTAAATTTGGTCTCGAAAAATAGAAAAATGAGCAAGTTCAATGTTTTAAAAATATGAAAAAAAGAAAAAAAAGTAAAATTAAAAGCCTAAACGATGTTTTTTTGGACAAATTCGGTGGGCGGTTTGCCAGCGCGTAGATCTCGAAAAATTATAGGAATTCAAAAAAAAAATCACCTCAAACGGACAACCGAGCGCAAAGTTATGACCTTTCGAATTTGAGGCACCAAGGCTAGTGAAGTATAGCCTAGCCTTGCCTAGCCTTTCAAAGTTGATATACCAAGGCTAGTCAAGTTGGTCCGATCGGTCCGTACGGTCCGGACGGTCCAGTCGGTCCAGTCGGTCAGGACGGTCTGGTCGGTCAGGACGGTCCGGTCGGTCAGGACGGTCCGGTCGGTCCGGACGATCCGGGCGGTCCGGGCGGTTCGATGGGTCCGGTCGGTCCGGGCGGTCCGATTGGTCCGGACGGTCGGGTCTGTCCGGACGGTCGGGTCGGTCCGGGCGGGCCGGACGGTCCAGACGGTCTGGTCCGGTCGGTCCGGACGGTCCGGTCCGGTCGGACCGGTTCGTTCAGACGGTCCGGTCGGTCTAGCCAAGCCTAGCTTATATCCTTTCAAAGTTGATATACACAGGCTGGTCAAGTTGGTCCGGTCGGTCCGGTCGGTCCGGACGATCCAGTCGGTCCGGACGGTCCGAACGGTCCGGTTGGTCCTGGCGGTCCGGAGGTCCGGACGGTCTGGTCGGTCCGAACGATACGGTCGGTCCGGACGGTTCGGTCGGTCTGGTCGGTCCGGGTGGTCCGATTGGTCCGGACAGTCGGGAGGGTCCGGACGGTCGGGTCTGACCGGGCGGGCCGGACGATCGGTCCGGGCGGTCCGATTGGTCCGGACGGTCGGGTCTGTCCGGACGGTCGGGTCGGTCCGGGCGGGCCGGACGGTCCAGACGGTCCGGTCCGGTTGGTCCCGACGGTCCGATCGGTCCGGACGGTCCGGTCCGGTCCGGTCGGACCGTTCGGTCTAGCCAAGCCTAGCTTATATCCTTTCAAAGTTGATATACAAAGGCTGGTCAAGTTGGTCCGGTAGGTCCGGTCGGTCCGGTCGGTCCGGACGGTCCGGACGGTCCGGATGGTCCGGTCGGTCCAGACGGTCCGGGCGGTCCGAACGGTCTGAACGGTACGGTCGGTCCGGACGGTTCGGTCGGTCTGGTCGGTCCGGGTGGTCCGATTGGTCCGGACAGTCGGGTCGGTCCGGACGGTCGGGTCTGACCGGGTGGGTCGGACGGGCCGGACGATGCGGTCGGTCCAGTCGTTCCGGACGGAACGGACGGTCCGGTCGGTCAGGACGGTCCGATCGGTCCGGACAGTCCGGACGGTCCGGTCCGATCGGTCCCAACGGTCCGGTCGGTCCGGGCGGTCCGATTGGTCCGGTCGGACCTATTGGTCCGGAGGTCGGGTCTGTCAGGACGGTCGGGTCGATCTGGGCTGTCCGATCGGTCCGGACGGTCCTGTCTGTCCGGGCGGTCCGGACGGTCGGGTCGGTCCAGACGGTCGGGTCTGACCGGGCGGGCCGGACAGTCCGGTCGGTCCAGTCGGTCCGGACTGTCCGGTCGGATCGAACGGTCTGGTCGATCCGGTCGGTCCGAACGGTCCGGTCGGTCCGGACGGTCCGGACGGTCAGGTCGGTCCGGACGGTCCGGTCGGTCCGGGCTGTCCGATCGGTCCGGACGGTCCGAACGGTCCGGACGTTCCGATCGGTCTGGGCGGTCCGAACGATCCGGACCGTGGGGTCGGTTCGGACGGTCCGGTCACACCGGGCGGGCCGGACGGTCCGGTCGTTTCGGACGGTCCGAACGGTTCGGTCGATCCGGTCTGTCCTATCGGTCCGATCGGTCCGGTCGGTTCGGATGGTCCGGTTGGTTCGGCCGGTTTGGACTGTCCGGACGTTCTGGTCTGTCCGATTAGACCGGTTCGTTCGGACGGTCCTGGCGGTACGGATGGTCCTGGCAAAGTTGAGACACCAAGGCCGGCCAAGTTTAGCCAAGCAATGCTTAGCCTAGCCGGTCAGTCCGGGTGGCCCGGTCGATCCGATCTCTTCTCATGCACCGATCAAATTCGTATAAATTATAGTATGCTCTCGTACAATACAATTGAATTTGGTCTCGAAAAATAGAAAAATGAGCAGGTTCAATGTTTGAAAAATCACGAAAAAAAGAAAAAAAAAGTAAAATTAATAGCCTAAACGATGTTTTTTTGGACAAAATCGGCGGCAAACTGCCTTCGGACGGTCGGTCCGGTCGGTCCGGTCGGTCCGGACGGTTCGGTCTGTCCGGGCGGTCCGTTCGGTCCAGTCCGTCCGGGCGATCCGAATTGTCCTGTCGGTCCGGATGGTCTACTCGGTCCTTACAGTCCGGGCGATCCGGGCAGTACAGACTGTTCGAACAACCGAGCACAAAGTTATAGCCCTTCCAAATTGAGACACCAAGGCTAGTGAAGTTTAGCCTAGCCTAGTCGTTCGATCCGATCAGTTCGGTCGGTCCGGTCCGGTCGGTCCGGACGGTCCTGTCAATCCGATCGGTCCGGGCGGTCCAGACGGTCCGGGCGGTCCTGACTGTTCGGTCGATCCGGTCGGTTCGGTCGATCCGGTCCGTTCGGTCGATCCGATCAGTTCGGTCGGTCCGGTTCGATCGTTCCGGTCGTTCCGGACGGTCCGGATGATCCGAACGGTTCGGTCGATCTGGACGATCCGGTCGGTACGGTAGATCCGGACTGTCTGGTCGGTCTGGACGATCCGGTCGGTACGGTCGTTCCGAACTGTCCGGGCGGTGCGTGCAGTTCGGTCGGTCAGGGCGGTCCGGATGTTCCGGGCGGTACAGTCGGTCCGGGCGGTCCGGTCGGTCCGGACGGTTCGATCGATCAGGTCAGTTCGTACGGTCAGATCTGTCCGATCGGTCCGGGCGGTCCGGATGATCCTATCGTTCCGGATGGGTCCGATCGGTCCGGGCGGTCCGGACGATCCTATCGTTCCGGATGGGTCGGTCGGTCCGATCGGTTGTTCGATCCGGGCGGTCCGGACGGTCCGATCGTGCCGGACGATCTGGTCGATCCGAACGATCCGATCGATCCGATCTCTTCTCATGCACAGATCAAATCCGTATAAATTATAGTATGCTCTCGTACAATACAATTGAATTTAGTCTCGAAAAATAGAAAAATGAGCAAGTTCAATGTTTTAAAAATCATGAAAAAAAGAAAAAAAACTAAAATTAATAGCCTAAACGATGTTTTTTTTGGAAAAAAATCAGCGACAAATCGGCTTCGGCAGTTTGCCAGCGCGTACATCTCGAAAAGTTACATGAATTCAAAAAAAAAAAAATCACCTCAAACGGACAACCGAGCACAAAGTTATGACCTTTCGAAGTTGAGGCACCAAAGCTAGTGAAGTTTAGACTAGCCTTGCCTAGTTGGTCGATCCGATCAGACCGATCGATCCGGGCAATTCCCATCGGTCCGGATGATTAAGACGGTCCGGTCGGCTCGGTCAGTTCGGACGGTCTGCTCCGTCCGGGCGGTCCGGACGGTCTGGTCGGTCCGATCGGTCCGGTCGGTACGGACGGTCCGAACGTTCCGGTCGGTCCGGGCGGTCCGGACGGTATGGTCGGTCCAGTCGGTCCGGACGGTCCGGGCAGTTCGGTCGGTACGTGCGGTCCGGACGGTCCGGGCGGTCCGGACGATCCGATCGGTCCGGTCGGTCTGAACGGTCCGGTCGGTCCGGGCGGTCGGGACGGTCCGGTCGGTCCGGGCGGTCCGATCGATCCGGTCGGTCCGGTCGGTCCGGGCGATCCGTACGGTCAGATCGGTCCGATCGATCCGATCGGTCCGGTCGGTCCTGGCGGTCCGGACGGTCCGATCGGTCCTGGCGGTCCGGACGGTCCGATCGGTCCGATCGGTCCGGTCGGTCCGGTCGGTCCTGGCGGTCGGGACGGTCCGATCGGTCCGTGCGGTCGGGACGGTCCGATCGGTCCGGGCGGTCAGGACGGTCCGGTCGCTCCAGGCGATCCGGACGTTCCGGTCGGTCCGATAGATCCGGTCGGTCCGTACGGTCCGATCGGTCTGGACGGTCCGGACGGTCCGGTCGATCCGGTCGGTTCGTACGGTCCGATCGGTCCGGTCGGTCCGGACGATCCGGTCGTTCCGGACAGTCTTGTCGGTCTGGGCGGTCCGAGCGGTCCGGGCGGTCTGGGCGGTCCGGGCGGTCCAGGCGGTTCGGGCGATCCGGTCATTACGGACGGTCCGGTCGGTCCGAACGGCCCAGTCGGTCCGGACGGTCCGGGTGGTCCGGGCGGTCCGGACGGTCCGGTCGGTCCGGTCGGTCCGGACGGTCCGGACGGTCCGGTCGGTCCGGTCGGTCCGGACGGTCCGGTCGGTCTGGTCGGTCCGATCGATCCGGACGGTCCTGTCCGTCCGGACGATCCGATCGGTCCGGACGGTCCTGTCCGTCGGGCGATCCGGTCGGTCCGTGTAAGACCCTCGTAAGTACGAGATCAATTCGAGACAATTATAACATGTGGATGGCTCGAGGTTAAACTTTGAAATGCCTACAGAAAGGATGGGCTACCATGTGGTACACATGTTTTATGATAAATTGTAGAGTTGGGGGTTTAATAAAGTGATTAAGTGATTTAACCCCAAATTAACTAAAAGTCGAGATAGGAGAAAGTCCGTAAAATATGATAAGTTAACTTCACATAGTGTTGATATGTGATATAACATTATTTGGGAGTGTTAGAACATGAATCGGGAGAAAAATCGGTAAAATAAGAACAGGGGTATTTTGGTAATTTTACCCAAAAATTTGGTTTTTAGTCCGTAAATGGTACCAATGGACTAAGTATCATATAGGATCATAATATTATGTTTAGATCAAAAATTGGACATTAAAATCAAATCCGATAGCTAAAATCGTCTAATTCGTCATTTAGTGACGCTGGTGTAAATTGCCGTAAAAACATGGTTCGGGATTTTTGGAAACTGATCCGAATACATGGACATATGTTATAACATATGAGGATTATGAATATGACAAGAAAAATCAAAAACAGAGTTGAAATCGAATTAGTCCTTGAGTAACCTAAAGGAATGAAAATCGAAAACTGACCGCGGGAAGGTCCGAAAAAGGTTTTAAATGGATCAATAGATTAATATAGACATAAAATGATGTTAGCAAGCTACTGGTGAAATCAGAACAAAAATCGAAGCTAAAACCGAAAAAGTCAAAATATTGAACCGTTGGCGCTCCGAGGCCCGGATTTGGTTTCGGGAAATCAAAAAAATTATCCGAACATGTATATCAGTATATTATCATATTTGGAACATATCCGTGTCAAGAAAAGTGAAAAACGGGCTTCCGAACGTTAAAATTTCATGTTGGCCTGCTAAGGTACTAAAAGACAAAATAGGGGCAAAATGGTCATTTGGTCATAGCCCACTTATTAAGTCTGAAAATCAGACTTCTCCTCCCCCAATTTCACATGAGGAACCAGAAAAATGAGAAAAAAAGAGGGGAAGCCATGGAAGCTTGCTTCCAAGCTTTCTCTCTCCTTCGTTTACTAGGCAGAACACCAAAATTTTCAAAGATTTCACAAACCCAAAGGTAACTTCATGTTCTAAGCTTGATTTTGATGTTATATTTTGAAGATTTTGCCTTTAGCTATGAGAAACCATGTGGGCTAAAAATTGGTGGTGGTGAACCACCATGTTGCCACCATTTTTTTCGCCACGGGAGGTGTTCCTCTACCTCCTTAAACCATAAATTAGTGTCGGATAGCTTTGAATCAAAATTTAAAGGCTAAAACGAGTTTGGCTGAAACCCTAGCTTGCCCATGAGGTGGTTCCGCCACCTTCCTTGGTTGTTCGAGGCCACCGTTAGCTTTGCTGTCATCGTTTGAGCAACTTTCTAGTTGATTGTTGCTCCAAATTTTAATCCGAGCTAAGTGTGAAAATTTATTTGTAAAAAAAATGTTAAGCTAAAAATTTTTGGATATCAGCTAACTATTATAAATAATGGGAATTTGAGTGTCCCGTAGTTGTAAAATATTTACAGAATATCCTGACGATGTCGTAGGTACCCGTATCGTGGAGTTCGCCTGGGATCGCGACAAAGTCACGAAAGTGCCGCTTTAATACTCGAAATAACACAGTGAGTATTTAGGTTAATTTAGGAGGTAGTTGTTGTTTTATATGCATTGTTGATTGATACGGATATTGAAACACGAAAGATTGCTCGGATCACGAAAACGGTAAGTTTTAAACCTTACGCGGATTAATGGCGTAAGTGTGGTGTTAATATGGTTACATGAGGTAAGTATTGTAGAGTTGAATGATAATAATTGTGAGCTATTTGAAATGTTCAGATATTCTTAATTAAGATGTTAGACAAGGTAGATTATGGTTGTACTTGTTGGATTAATGAAAAAAAAAATAGTATGAAATTGTGTTTGAGGCATTATGGTTGCTAATTTATGAAATTGGTTGATGAATAATATAATATAGGATGGTTGAGTATTTAAGGATAGTTAGACATTGCAGAGTAAATGTTATGCACATAAGTTGTTTGATAAAATGTCTAAGTGAAATTGTAACGCTTGTAAACATAAGTAGAAATATGCTAGTGTAGAAGCTGTTACCTAGCATATTATATAAATCATTTAATAAGATAAACAAATTTAATATATCATGTTATTATTGTACGGACAGGGTAACGTCCGAGATTCTATTGTTTTACGGACAGGGTGATGTCCGGGATGCTATTCTTGTACGGACAGGGTGATGTCCGGGATTCTATTGTTTTACGGACAGGGTGATGTCCGGGATGCTATTGTTTTACGGACAGGGTGATGTCCGGAATGCTATTGTTTTACTGACAGGATGAGTCCGGGATGGTACGGACAGGATGAGTCCGGGATGATACGGACAGGATGAGTCCGGGATGATATGGACAAGATAGTCCGGAATGAAAAATATTATGGACTGGTATAAGTCCAGGATGTTTTGATGTTATAGTCATGAAAAATTTTTAAATGATAATTATAGAGGTATACACGTAAAATCGATTGTAAAATATTTTTGGCTACCGATTTTGGCTGGCCAATGGCCTATTTATATTCAGCACTCAGCATAGAAGATTTCATAAGGGACAAGTAATTTTTATAAGTCCCAGAATAATTTTTAAATATTACTTTTCGGTTAATTAGTCATACTTGATATGTCATGTTTATGCTTTAATAGTTAAGAAATGAAACACAAAACTTTCAAGTACTCTTCCTAGTAACCTTATGCTCACTGAGTCTTTCGACTCACTTCGTTTATTTTCATTCTTTTTCAGATCTTAATAGACCCAGCTTTTCCCAGATTTCGGATAGCTAGCCGCTTGTATAATTGTGGTAAGCGGATTGACCTAGGACGTGGTAAGCAGTGGCGATGGTGGGATATATTTTACAGTCACTAGGGTATCATGGGTCCTACGCATTTTCTGTATGATATATATGTACTTTATATTTTGTAAACTGGTGTATCTAAGTGATGCATGATGTATAACGGCCACGGAGGCCGAGTATGATCTGGTGATGCTTATGCCATTATGATATAATATGACTGTATGTGTGTATATAAGATGTTATAAACGTTGAGTCTGCTACGGGGCATCTTGGTTACTCCCTATCGGAAGTGTCCAAACCGAGATGTCATGTGTTGATGATTATTACATTGCAAATGTTGATGACTGAGCGGAAAACCCCATGTAGGGCGAGATTATGCCGAAATTTTGTTTGATTTGGTTTCGTGGGTATATTCAGGCTTCGGAGGCAGGGGCATACCTTGTCTCTGGCCGGTCACATGCCTTGAATTTGGGGTGTGACAAAAGTGGTATCAGAGGATGGTTTAGAGGTCAGTGACTGCAAAAAGGGTAGGGTAGTAGTGCATTGCTTCCAGGTAATCTTAGGGTATCGGTAAGTAGTGTACTGCCCCTACAGATGTCCATTGTCACATGCGGTTAATTCGGGTAATCTAAAAGCCAGCTAGTACATATCGAATTGTGTCGAGAATATTGTGGAATTACTGACAGTATATTTATTTTCTAAATACAATGCTGTTACGATCTCATAGATATAGAGACGTATTGGGGGACCGAGAGCCTGAGGTCCTGGATAATATTTTTATTGGCCCTGAGGTTAGAGGCCAGAGTGAGGATAGTAGTAGGTCTGCTACTAGGGAAGTAGATAAGATTGCTGGAGTAGTATTAGATGACGACACATATGAATAGTTGTTGGATATGGTAAACAGAACATATTAATATATTCAGGCCCTGGTAGGGCTGGTGATAGAACAATGACAGCCACGATTGTTCGACCAAATTCCTTCAACCAGGTGTTGTTAGTAATGAGTTGTTGTTGGGACAACATACACCCTATCAGCATATAACCTTACCTACTTTGGAGGAACGTTACCACCTAGTTTTTGCAGGGGAGGAATCCAATTTTGATCCTAGAAGGTTTTTAGAAGAGTGCAGCCAACGGTGTGTAGGCTTAGGGTGCTCGCCGACTAGAGCCATACAATTAGTGAGATTTCAGCTGTATGGTAGGGCACATGCATGGTATATCTCTTTAGTAGCCATAAGGCGGATTGATGACCCTCCCCTCGAGTGGTCAGAATTTAGTGTTGAGCTTCTCCGAGAATTTTTACCAGAAAATGAAAGGGATTTAGGAATTCATGAATATGAGAGGTTAAGACGATTCGGGAATAGGTCACGGGAGAGAGTGAGATATGAAAGACAAACATCTAGGCAAACAAGGCCATATGGACTAAGGGTTAGAACAACCCTAGAATCATGGATGTTGAGGGATAGAGAAGTCAGTAGTCGGAGGAGGAGATAGACTGGTGTTTGTTATAGATGTGGCAAGCCAGGGCATTTCAGGAGAGATTGCCCATTAGGTCCAGGTTCATCCCCATCAGTGCGAGCTCCACATCCAGCTATAGCAATCCAAGGCAAACAACAGGGTTAGTAACATTACAGACGGGTCAAGGTTCCTAGGGTAGGGAACAACAGTCTGTGGACAGAGAACATACTATGGGCAATAGAGGACAAGCCCGTGATTTTGCGTCTACTGCCATGGTGACAGGTATAACTTTAGTATGGTTTTGGCAAACTGATTTCATTTAATTTGAGCATTATATATTGAGTTGTATTTCAAGAAACTTTGAAGTATTTTGACCTAGTTCCGAGATTTGTTATTGATGTTAAGGATGTTGTGAAATGGTGGTGGTTGGATATTAAACTGAACTTGTAGGCTGGGTAATATTTGAGTGCTAAAGGATATATTTTAAGTTGGATTATAAATCACACACAAGGTGCTTGTGAAAATGCCTAGGAGGAAGGCGATTATTATGCCTACAAGGTTTTGGTTTAATACTTGAATGAAAATATATAGCCTTGGAAGATCCTAAATAACCAAGATAAGAATATGATTTGGCATGGATGCCAATGTCATAAGATTGATGTATATTTATTGTGGCTAGCCTAGTAGTGTACCTAGGCAGATAAAACTGATGGTATAGTCATGATAGCCTAGTATAGTTTCTAAGTGGGTTATATTGATTATATGGTTGTTGTTGCCTAGTGGTAATCTAGACGGATAAATATACGGATGTGGATGTTTATGTTTTCCCTGTGCACCAGGAGTTTTGAGATTTCATTCTCGCACTAGTTCCTGAATTTAAGATGATGGGCCTTAACAGGCGGAGATCATCATATTTCTTAGATGACTTGAGGGGTTATGCCTGGCAGATCATCACCACACGAACTTTGTCCGGGTTATGTGCTAGCACGTGGAACTAGATACGAGGGATTTGATCACGAATTATTACATTAATCTCGCTACTATGTGAAATATGGAGTTTGTTTTGGTTATTGTACGTGATTGAGACATATTGCCCTAGTACTGGCTATTTAATATTTGGATTGTATTCAAAATGTTTAATGGTATTACGGGCTATGCCCGGGACGTGTGTTGATATCGCAAACTGTATGCAAATTTATACAGATACTATAGACTTTGTCTAAAATTGTATAGTATACGGGACTGGGTACAGGGCATACTTGAGTATAATTTGATGATAGTGTTGGTCTGAAGTTATATCTATTGATATGGTATAAATGAATGTTTTATTGAACGAATGTAGTGAACATACGAGACACAATGTTATTTATTAAGCATGTATAGTTGAAAGAATGAGTCAGAGCTGTGCAGCAGAAGTGTAGTGTGAAAAAAAAAATATTGATTGAAACAGGATTGATTTTGGAAATATTAAAAGAGTATGAGTGTATTATTTTTCTATCATTGGATAAAGCCAATATTATGGCAATGTTATAAAATATTACTGATAGTTAATAGTAAGGGAAACCCCCCATTTATATAATCGATTAGTAGTCCTCATGATAGAAGGTGTTCGAGGTAAAATCCTCGAAGTGGCACCCAATTTTTCTTATGTGTTGTACCTCGATAAAGTTATGATTTATCGTGAGTTCAAATAGTGACAGAGTATGGAACACATTGTTATAGAGTGGTGATTAAATGTTTAATGTGGTAGCAGGTTTAAGCTAAGCATCAGAAGCCAGCAGTAATGCTTTAGAGTTTAATATACTATAATGAGATTCAAATAGGTTATAAAGTTGAATACATAATAATGGGATTGAGATAAAGTCATTATGGGGCCTAGATATAGGCTTGTCTAAGGTAAGCAAGGAATGTGATTTTATTTGAGTGATTGTCGATAGACTGACTATATTAGCACACTTGATTCTGGGTAAATTACGTATAACATAAGTCAGTGTGCTAGGCTCCATTTAGACCAGATTCGGTATTTGTGAAGTTTTCATGTTTATTGTACTTGATTGAGACATCAAGTTTACAGTTAAATTCTGGAGATCATTCCAGGTAGCTTCTGAAATACAGTTGCGATTTAGTACCGTATTTCATTTACGAACAGATGAACAGTCCTTGAGGACATGTTATGTGTTAATATACTAGATTCCGAGGAGAATCGGGATCGATACCTATCATTGATTGAGTTTGTATATATTAACAGTTTTTAGTACAGTATGCAAATGATACCATTTCTGGTATTTCGGTCTAGTTTCGGGCTTATCTTATTGATTATTTGGGATTGTGATCCGAGTTTATTGATGGTTGATCATTGCAAAACTAGGACTGAGACATTGTATGGCCGAATGTGCCAATATCCTGTCAGTTAATTTAAGACAGGAGGATATCAGTTGTTCAGTTCAGATATGGTACGGTACGATACACCTAGAAAAATATGTAGTTAATCAAAGATATATTAGTAACTGCTAGAGTAGGCAGAAGTCGTATGCCGATAGCATGTGACTAAGTATTCTTGAAAGTTTCACCTTTCAAGAGTGTTATGAGCTTTGGCGTATGGGCCAAGCTGAGTCCAAGGTATATTGGACCATTTCAGATATTGAGTGAGACCTATCACTTGAGATGAGTGGTGTACACTCTGTGTTTCATGTACTTATGATGTGCAGATTCATGTCAGACGATTTTCATGTGATACAGCCAAAGATAGTACATGTACTTTTATATAAGTTGACTTTATGCAAAATTCGAGGACGAATTTTATTAAGAGGGGAAGAATTGTAAGACCCTCGTAAGTACGAGATCAATTCGAGACAATTATAACATGTGGATGGCTCGAGGTTAAACTTTGAAATGCCTACAGAAAGGATGGGCTACCATGTGGTACACATGTTGTATGATAAATTGTAGAGTTGGGGGTTTAATCAAGTGATTAAGTGATTTAACCCCAAATTAACTAAAAGTCGAGATAGGAGAAAGTCCGTAAAATATGATAAGTTAACTTCACATAGTGTTGATATGTGATATAACATTATTTGGGAGTGTTAGAACATGAATCGGTAGAAAAATCGGTAAAATATGAACAGGGGTATTTTGGTAATTTTACCCAAAAATTTGGTTTTTAGTCCGTAAATGGTACCAATGGACTAAGTGATCATATAGGATCATAATATTATGTTTAGATCAAAAATTGGACATTAAAATCAAATCCGATAGCTAAAATCGTCTAATTCGTCATTTAGTGACGCTGGTGTAAATTGCCGTAAAAATATGGTTCAGGATTTTTTGAAACTGATCCGAACACATGGACATATGTTATAACATATGAGGATTATGAACATGACAAGAAAAATCAAAAAACAGAGTTGAAATCGAATTAGTCCTTAAGTAACCTAAAGGAATGAAAACCGAAAACTGACCGCGGGAAGGTCCGGAAAAGGTTTTAAATGGATTAATAGATTAATATAGACATAAAATGTTGTTAGCAAGCTACTGGTGAAATCAAAACAAAAATCGAAGCTAAAACCGAAAAAGTCAAAATATTGACCCGTTCGGTCCGGGCGGTCCGGGCTTTCCGGACGGTCCAGGCGGTCCGGACGGTTCGGTCGGTCCGGTCGGTCCGATCGGTCCGGTCGGTCCGGTCGGTCCGGACGGTCCGGTCGGTTCGGACGGTCCGGTGGGTCCGATCGATTCGGTGGGTAATTCTAATATATTTATGTAATTTTAATACATCTATGTAATTGTAATATATTTATGTAATATATCTATGTAATTCTAATATATTTACGTAATTGTAATATATCTATGTAATTGTAAAATATCTATGTAATTGTAATATCTATATGTAATTCTAATATATTTATGTAATTGTAAATATATCTATGTAATATATCTATGTAATTGTAATATATCTATGTAATATATTTATGTAATTCTAATATATATCTATGTAATTGTAAATATATTTATGTAATTCTAATATCTATGTAATATATTACATAAATATATTACATAGATATATTACAATTACATATATTACATAGATATATATTACATAAATATATATTAGAATTACATAGATATATTAGAATTACATAGATATATTACAATTACATAAATATATTAGAATTACATAGATATATTACAATTATAATTACAATTACGTAAATATATTACATAGATATATTACAATTACATAAATATATTAGAATTACATAAATATATTTACAATTACCTAGATATATTACAATTACATAAATATATTTACAATTACATAGATATATTACAATTACATAGATATATTACATAATTCTAATATATTAATTACATAAATATATTACAATTACATAAATATTAGAATTATGTAATATTACAATATATTTATGTATATTAGAATTACATAAATATATTAGAATTACATAAATATATTTACAATTACATAAAAATATATCTATGTAATTGTAAATATATTTATGTAATATATCTATGTAATTGTAAATATATTTATGTAATTGTAATATATCTATGTAATTGTAAATATATCTATGTAATTGTAAATATATCTATGTAATTGTAATATATATATGTAATTGTAAATATATCTATGTAATTCTATGTAATATATCAATGTAATTGTAAATATATTTACGTAATATATCTATGTAATTGTAAATATATTTATGGAATTGTAATATATCTATGTAATTGTAATATTTATGTAATTGTAAATATATTTATGTAATTCTAATATATCTATGTAATTGTAATATATCTATGTAATTGTAATTATATATTTATGTAATATATCTATGTAATTCTAATATATCTATGTAATATATCTATGTAATTCTAATATATTTATGTAATTCTAATATATTTACGTAATATATCTATGTAATCTAATATATCTATGTAATTGTAAATATATTTATGTAATTGTAATATATGTAATTCTAATATATCTATGTAATATATCTATGTAATTCTAATATATCTATGTAATTGTAATATATCTATGTAATATATCTATGTTACAATTACATTGATATATTACATAGATATATTCCAATTACATATATATTACGTAAATATATTACAATTACATTGATATATTACAATTACATAAATATATTACAATTACATAAATATATCTATGTAATATATCTATGTTATTGTAAATATATCTATGTAATATATCTAAGTAATTCTAATATATTTACGTAATATATCGATGTAATTGTAATATTAGAATTACGTAATATATCTATGTAATTGTAATATATTTTTTATAATTGTAATATATCTTTGTAATATATTAATGTAATTGTAATCCTAATATATTTATGTAATTGTAATATATCTATGTAATTCTAATATATTTACGTAATATATCTATGTAATTATGTAATATATGTTTTTGATATATATATTCCAATTACGTAGATATATTTATGTAATTCTAATAGATTTATGTAATTGTAATATATCTATGTAATTCTAATATATCAATGTAATTGTAATATATCTATGAAATTCTAATATAATATCTATGTAAATATATCTATGTAATTGTAATTCTAATATATTTACGTAATATATCTATGTAATTGTAATATATTTATGTAATAATTGTAACATATTAGATAGATTAGAATTACATAAATATATTTACGTAATATATCTATGTAATTGTAAATATATATTAATTGATATATTACATAGATATATTACGTAAATATATTAGAATTACATAGATATATTACAATTACATAAATATATTAGAATTAAATAGATATATTAGAATTACATAATATATATTAGAATTACATAGATATATTTACAATTACATAGATATATTTATATTAGATATATTAGAATTACATAGATATATTAGAATTACATAAATATATTAGAATTACATAGATATATTACATAAATATATTACATAGATATATTACAATTAAATAGATATATTACATAGATATATTACGTAAATATATTAGAATTACATAGATATATATTACATAGATATATTACAATTAATTCTAATATACATAGATATATTACATATATTACATTGATATATTAGAATTACATAAATATATTAGAATTCCATAAATATATTAGAATTACATAGATATATTAGAATTACATAGATATATTACGTAAATATATTACAATTACATAGATATATTACATAAATATATTACATTTACATAAATATATTTACAATTACATAGATATATAACATAGATATATTACGTAAATATATTACAATTACATATATTACATAAATATATTAGAATTACATAGATATATTACAATTACATAAATATATTAGAATTACATAGATATATTAGAATTACATAGATATATTACGTAAATATATTACAATTACATAGATATATTACATAGATATATTACGTAAATATATTAGAATTACATAGATATATGACATAAATATATTTACAATTACATAAATATATTTATAATTACATAAAACATATATTACATAGATATATTTACGTAGATATATTAAAATTACATAAATATATTAGAATTACATAGATATATTAGAATTACATAGATATATTACATAAATATATTTATATATCTATTGTAATTCTACGTAATTCTAATATATTTATGTAATTGTAATATATTATGTAATATATGTAATTCTAATATATTTACGTAATATATCTATGTAATTGTAATATATCTAAGTAATTATATATTCTATATATCTATGTAATTCTAATATATTTACGTAATATATCTATGTAATTGTAATATATCTATGTAATTGTAATATATCAATGTAATTCTAATATATCTATGTAATTGTAAATATATTTATGTAATTGTAATATATCTATGTAATTCTAATATATTTATGTAATTGTAATATATTAATGTAATTCTAATATATCTATGTAATTCTAATATATTACATAAATATATCTGTGTAATTCTAATATCTATGTAATTGTAATTCTAATATATTTATGTAATTGTAATATATCTATGTACTATATGTAATATATCTATGTAATTCTAATATATCTATGTAATTCTAATATATTTATGTAATTGTAAATATATCTATGTAATTTAAATATATCAATGTAATTGTAATATATTTATTATGTAATATATCTATGTAATTCTAATATATTTATGTAATTGTAATATATATTTATGTAATTGTAATATATCTATGTAATTCTAATATAATTACGTAAATATATCGATGTAATTCTAATATATCTATGTAATTCTAATATATTTATGTAATTCTAATTGTAATATATCTATGTAATTCTAATATATTTACCTAATATATCTATATAATTGTAAATATATTGTAATATATCTATGTAATTGTAAATATATTTACGTAATATATCTATGTAATTCTAATATATCTATTAATTCTAATATATTTATGTAATTGTAATATATCTATGTAATTCTAATATATCTATGTAATATATTAATGTAATTCTAATATATCTATGTAATTGTAATATATTTACGTAATATATTACATAGATATATTACAATTACGTAAATATATTACATAGATATATTACAATTACAGAAATATATTACAATTACATAAATATATTTACAATTACATAGATATATTACGAAAATATATTAGAATTACATAGATAAATTGGATGTATATGATTCCAAATAATTGTAAATGTAATACAATTACATAGAATTACATAGATATATTACAATTACATAAATATATTTACAATTACATAGATATATTACATTGATATATTACAATTACATAAACATAAATACATATATTACATACATATATTACAATTACATAGATATATTACGTAAATATATTACAATTACATAGATATATTACATAAATATATTACAATTAGATAAATATATTAGAATTACATAGATATATTACAATTACATAAATATATTACAATTACGTAAATATATTTACAATTACATAGATATATTACAATTACAATAGATATATTACATAAATATATTTATGTAATTATCTATTTATGTAATTCTAATATATTTACGTAATATATCTATGTAATTCTAATATATTGTAATTCTAATATATTTATGTAATTGTAATATATCTATGTAATATATTTATGTAATTGTAATATATTACATAGATATATTTATGTAATTGTAATATATCTACGTAATTCTAATATGTCTTATGTAATATATCTTTGTAATTCTAATATATTTACATATTACATAAATATATATTAGAATTACATAGATATATTAGAATTACATAGATTGGAATATATTTACAATTACATAGATAAATATTTACAATTACATAGATATGTTACATAGATATATTACAATTACATAGATATATTACATAGATATATTACAATTACATAGATATATTTATATTAGAATTACATAGATATATTAGAATTACATAGATATATTACATAAATATATTAGAATTACATAGATATATTACAATTACATAAATATATTAGAATTACATAGATATATTACAATTACATAAATATATAACATATATTAGAATTACATAGATATATTACATTGATATATTACAATTACAGAGATATATTAATATTTAAAATAATTACATAATTACATAAATATATTTACAATTAACGTAATATATTACATAGATATATTACAATTACGTAAATATATTACATAGATATATTACAATTACATAATTATATTACAATTACATAAATATATTTACAATTACATAGATATATTACGTAAATATATTAGAATTACATAGATAAATTAGATGTATATGATTCCAAATAATTGTAAATATATTACAATTACATAAATATATATTACATAGATATATTACAATTACATAGATATATTACAATTACATAAATATATTAGAATTACATTGATATATTAGAATTACATAGATATATTAGAATTACATAAATATATTAGAATTACATAGATATTTACAATTACATAGATATATTACAATTACATAAATATATTACAATTACGTAAATATATTAGAATTACATAGATATATTACAATTACAATTACAATTACATAGATATATTACAATTACATAGATATATTAGAATTACATAGATATATTACATAAATATATTACAATTACATAAATATATTTACAATTACATAAATATTTACAATTACATAGATATATTTACAATTACATAAATATATTACAATTACATAGATATATATTTACAATAGATATATTTACAATTACATAGATATATTAGAATTACATAGATTAGAATTACATAAATATATTAGAATTACATAGATATATTACGTAAATATATTAGAATTACATAGATATATTACAATTACATATTACATAAATAAATCTATATATCTTTTTATGTAATATATCAATGTATTTATGTAATTGTAATATATCTATGTAATTCTAATATATCTATGTAATATATCTATGTAAATATATCTATGTAAATATATCTATGTAAATATATCTATGTAATTCTAATATATCTATGTAATTCTAATATATTTATGTAATATATCTATGTAATTCTAATATATTTACAAATATATCTATGTAATTCTTATATATCAATGTAATTCTAATATATCTATGTAATATATTCTAATATATTTATGTAATTGTAATATATCTATGTAATTCTATTTTCATAGATATATTTACATATATTACATAGATATATCTATGTAATTGTAATTGTAATATATCTATGTAATATATGTTTTATGTAATTCTAATATATTTATGTAATTCTAATATATTTACGTAATATATTTATGGTATTCTAATATATTTATGTAATATATCTATGTAAATATATTTATGTAATTGTAAATATATTTATGTAATTGTAATATATCTATGTAATTCTAATATATTTATGTAATATATCTATGTAATTGTAATATATTTATGTAATATATATCTATGTAATATATCTATGTAAATATATTAATGTAATTGTAATATATCTATGTAATTCTAATATATCTATCTAATTGTAAATATATTTATGTAATTGTAATATATCTATGTAATTCTAATATATTTATGTAATTGTAATATATCTATGTAATTCTAATATATTTACGTAATATATCTATGTAATTGTAATTCTAATATATTATCTATGTAATTGTAATATATCTATTAATATATTTATGTAATTCTAATATATTTACGTTAATATATCAATGTAATATATATTTATGTAATTGTAATATATTATGTAATATATTTACAATTACATAAATATATTACGTAAATATATTAGAATTACATAGATATATTTACAATTACATAAATATATATTACAATTACATAAATATATTTACAATTACATATATATATTAGAATTACATAGATATATTTACAATTACATAGATATATTAATATATTTACATAGATATATTACAATTACATAAATATATTTACAATTACATAAATATATTTACAATTACAATTACATAGATATATTACAATTACATAGATATATATTACATAGATATATTACATAAATATATTTACGTAAATATATTAGGATTACATAGATATATTTACAATTACATAGATATATTACGTAAATATATTAGAATTACATAGATATATTACAATTACATAAATATATATTAGAATTACATAGATATATTACGTAAATATATTTACAATTACATAAATATATTAGAATTACATAAATATATCTATGTAATTGTAATATATTTATGTAATTGTAATATATTTATGTAATTCTAATATATTTACGTAATATATCTATGTAATTGTAAATATATCTATGTAATTGTAATATATTTATGTAATTGTAATATATTTATGTAATTGTAATATATTTATGTAATTATAATATATCTATGTAATTCTAATATATTTATATGTAATTATTCTAATATATTTATATCAATGTAATATATCTACATAAATTTTACAATTACATAAATATATTACAATTACAATTACATAATATTAATATATTAGAATTACAATTACAATTACATAAATATATTGGAATTACATAGATATATTACAATTACAATTACATAGATATATTAGAATATATTACATAGATATATTACATAGATATATTACATAGATACATAAATATATTTACAATTACATAAATATATTATAATATATTATATATATATGTATTTCTAATATATCAATGTTGAAATATAGATATATTATAATTACATAGATATAATATATTTATGTATATTTATGTAATTCTAATATATTTATGTAATTGTAATATATCTATGTAATATATCTATGTAATTGTAAATATATTAGATATATCTATGTAAATGTAATTGATATTTATTGTAATTGATAATATATCTATGTAATATATCTACGTAATTGTAATATATCTATGTAATATATCTATGTAATTGTAAATATATCTATGTAATTCTATACAATTACAATTACATTAATATATTAGAATTACATAGATATATTACAATTACATAGATATATTACAATTACATAAATATATATTACAATTATATATATTATCATAAATATATTACATAGATATATTACGTAAATATATTAATAAATATAGATATATTACAATAAATATATTACTTAAATATATTAGAATTACATAGATATATTAGAATTACATAAATATATTTATGTAATATATCTATGTAATTGTAATATATTACATAGATAGAATTACATAGATATATTAGAATTACATAAATATATTAGAATTACGTAAATATATCTATGTAATTCAAATATATCTATGTAATATACTATGTAATTGTAATATATATTTACGTAAATGACATAGAATATATATTGTAATTACATAGATATATTTACAATTACATAGAAATATTACAATTACATAGATATATTACGTAAATATATTTACAATTACATAGATATATTACATAGATATATTAGAATTACATAGATACATTAGAATTACATAGATATATTACAATTACATAGATATATTACAATTACATATATATATATTAGAATTACATAAATATATTAGAATTACATAGATATATTACATAAATATATTAGAATTACATAGATATAATACGTAATTACAATAATATACTAGAATTACATAAATATATTAGAATTACATAAATATATTAGAATTACTTAAATATATTTACATAGATATATTAGAATTACATAGATATATTTACATAAATATATTAGAATTACATAGATATTTTAGAATTACATTGATATATTAGAATTACATAAATATATTACATAAATATATTACGTAAATATATTTGAATTACATAAATATACTTATTTAGATTAGGTCATGTATATTACATAGATATATTAGAATTACATAAATATATTAGAATTACATAGATATATTACATAGATATATTACATAGATATATTTACAATTGCATAGATATATTACAATTACATAGATATATTAGAATTACATAAATATATTAGAGTTACATAGATATATTACGTAAATATAATAGAATTACATAGATATATTACATAATTATATAGATAGATTATGTAATATATTAGAATTACATAGATATATTAGAATTACATAGATATATTAGAATTAGAATTACATAGATATATATTATATTACATAGATATATATTAGAATTACATAGATATATTACAATTACATAATATATTACAATTACATAGATATTAATTACATAGATATATTTACATTGATATATTAGAATTACATAGATATATCTATGTAATTGTAATATATCTATGTAATTGTAATTGTAATATATTTATGTAAATATATATGTAGTTGTATATATATATATATATGTAATTGTAATATATATGTAAATATATATGTATATAATTGTAATATATCTATGTAATTGTAATATATCTATGTAATTCTAATATATCTATGTAATTGTAATATATCTATGTAATATATTTATGTAATTCTAATATATCTATGTAATTGTAATTGTAATATATTTATGTAATATATCTATGTAATTCCAATATATCGATGTAATTCTAATATATTTATGTAATTGTAAATATATCTATGTAATTGTAAATATATTTATGTAATTGTAATATATCTATGTAATTCTAATATATTTATGTAATATATCTATGTAATTCTAATATATCTATGTATGTAATAAATATATTGATATATCAATGTAATATATATTCTAATATATTTATGTAATTGTAATAAATTACGTAAATATATCTATACATAGATATATTACAATTACATAAATATATTAGAATTACGTAAATATATTAGAATTACAATTACATTAATATATTTACAATTACATAAATATATTTACATAAATATATTTACAATTACATAGATATATTACAATTACATAGATATATTACAATTACATAAATATATTACAAATTACATAGATATATTAGAATTACATAAATATATTTACAATTACATAGATATATTAGAATTACATAAATATATTAGAATTACATAAATATATTTACAATTACATAGATATATTAGAATTACATTGATATATTACAATTACAATTACATAAATATATTAGAATTACATAGATATATTTACAATTACATTGATATATTAGAATTACATAAATATATTTATAATTACATAAATATATTACATTGATATATTACATAAATATATTACAATTACATAGATTTTACAATTACATAGATATATATTTACAATTACCTAGATATATTACATAAATATATTTACAATTACATAGATATATATTACGTAATTGTAATATATTTATGTAATTGAAATATATCTATGTAATTGTAAATATCTATGTAATTCTAATATATTTATGTAATTCTAATATATCTATGTAATTCTAATATATCAATGTAATTCTAATATATTTATGTAATTGTAATATATCTATGTAATTGTAATATATCTATGTAATATATATTTATGTAATTGTAATATATGTTTTATCTATCTATGTAATTCTATCTATGTAAATATATATATCTATGTAATATATGTAATTGTAATATATCTATGTAATTGTAATATATGTAATTCTAATATATCTATGTAATTCTAATATATCTAATATATTTATGTAATTGTAATACATCTATGTAATTGTAATATATCTATGTAATATATCAATGTAATTCTAATATATCTATGTAATTCTAATATGTAATTCTAATATATCTATGTGTAATTCTAATATAAATGTAATGTAATTGTAATATATCTATGTAATTGTAATATATATATGTAATTATATCTATGTAAACATATTTATGTAATTCTAATATATCTATGTAATTGTAATATATTTATGTAATTGTAATATATCTATGTAATTCTAATATATTTATGTAATATATCTATGTAATTGTAATTGTATATATTTATGTAATTCTAATATATTTATGTAATTCTAATATATCTATGTAATTCTAATATATCTGTGTAATTCTAATATATCAATGTAATTCTAATATATCTATGTAATTCTAATAATATATCTATGTAATTGTAATATATTTATGTAATATATTTATGTAATATATTTAAGTAATTGTAATATATCTATGTAATATATTTATGTATATGTAATATATTTATGTAATTGTAATATATCTATGTAATTGTAATATATTTATGTTTATGTAAATATATTAGAATTACATAGATATATTACAATTACATATAGATACAATTACATAAATATATTACAATTACATAGATATATTATTAGAAATATGTAATTGTAAATATATCTATGTAATTGTAAATATATTTATGTAATTGTAAATATATCTATGTAATATATCTATGTAATTCTAATATATTTACGTAATATATCTATGTAATTGTAAATATATCTATGTAATTCTAATATATTTATGTAAATATATCTATGTAATTGTAATATATCTATGTAATTGTAATATATCTATGTAATATATCTATGTAATTGTAATATATCTATTGTAATATATCTATGTAATTCTAATATATTTATGTAATATATGTTTATCTAATATATCTATGTAATTGTAATTCTAATATATTTATGTAATTGTAATATATCTATTATAATATATTTATGTAATTCTAATATATATTACGTAATATATCTATGTAATATATCTATGTAATTATAATTATAATATATTTATGTAATTGTAATATATTACGTAATATATCTACGTAAATATATTACAATTACATAAATATATCTATGTAAATATCAATCTATTACAATTACATAGATATATTACAATTACATAGACTACAATTACATAAATATATTACAATTACATAATATATTAGAATTACATATCTATATTACGTAAAATATATTTACAATTACATAAATATATTATAATTACATAGATATATTAGAATTACATAAATATATTAGAATTACATAGATATATCGATGTAATATATATTTATGTAATTGTAATATATCTATGTAATTGTAATATATTTATGTAATTCTAATATATTTATGTAATTGTAATATATCTATGTAATATATTTATGTAATTGTAAGTATGTAATTGTAATATATGTAATTGTAATATATTTATGTAATATATCTATGTAATTGTAAATATATTTATGTAATTGTAAATATATCTATGTAATTGTAATATATTTATGTAATTGTAATATAATATGTAATTGTAATATATCAATGTAATAGATTTACGTAATATATCTATGTAATTGTAATTCTAATATATTTATGTAATTCTAATATATCTATGTAATTGTGATATATCAATGTAATTCTAATATATCTATGTAATTGTAAATATTATATCTATGTCGGGCCGAACATACACACCGTTGGCCGCACTTTTCTAAAAACCTTCTAGGATCAAAATCGGATTCCACCCCTACAAAACTAGGTGGTAACGTTCCTCCAAAGTAGGTTAGGTTATATGCTGATAGGGTGTATGTTGTCCCAACAACAACTCATTACTAACAACACCTGGTTGAAGGAATTTGGTCGAACAATCGTGGCTGTCATTGTTCTATCACCAGCCCTACCAGGGCCTGAATATATTAATATGTTCTGTTTACCATATCCAATAACTATTCATATGTGTCGTCATCTAATACTACTACTCCAACAATCCTATCTGTTTCCCTAGTAGCAGACCTACTACTATCCTCACTCTGTCTTCTAACCCCAGGGTCAATAAAAATATTATCCAGGACCTCAGGCTCTCGGTCCCCCAATACGTCTCTATATCTATGAGATCTCTCTATATCTATGAGATCGTGATCGTGACAACATTGTATTTAGAAAATAAATATACTGTCAGTAATTCCACAATATTCTCGACACAATTCGATATGTACTAGCTGGCTTATAGATTACCCGACGTAACCGCATGTGACGATGGACATCTGTAGGGGCAGTACACTACTTACCGATACCCTAAGATTACCTGTAAGCAATGCACTTCTACCCTACCCTTTTTGCAGTCACTGACCTCTAGACTATGCTCTGATACCACTTTTGTCACACCCCAAATTCAGGGCATGTGACCGGCCAGAGACAAGTTATGCCCCTGCCTCCGAAGCCTGAATATACCCATGAAACCAAATCAAACAAAATTTCGGCATAATCTCGCCCTACATGGGGGTTTGCCGCTCAGTCATCAACATTTGCAATGTAATAATCATCAACACATGACATCTCGGTTTGGACACCTCTGATAGGGAGTAACCAAGATGCCCCGCAGCAGACTCAACCTTTATAACATCTTATATACACACATACAGTCATATTATATCATAATGCCATAAGCATCACCAGATCATACTAGGCCTCCGTGGCCGTTATACATCATACATCACTTAGATACACCAGTTTACAAAATATAAAGTACCATATACATCATACACAAAATGCGTAGGACCCATGATACCCTAGTGACTGCAAAATGTATCCCACCATCGCCACTGCTTACCACGTCCTGGGTCAATCCGCTTACCACAATTATACGAGCGGCTAGCTATCCGAAACCTGGGAAAAGCTGGGTCTATTAAGATCTGAAAAAGAATGAAAATAAATGGAGTGAGTCGAAAGACTCAGTGAGCATAAGGTTACTAGGAAGAGTACTTGGAAGTTTTGTGTTTCATTTCTTAACTATTAAAGCATAAACATGACATATCAAGTATGACTAATTAACCGAAAAGTAATATTTAAAAATTATTCCGGGACTTATAAAAATTACTTGTCCCTTATGAAATCTTCTATGCTGAGTGTTGAATATAAATAGGCCATTGGCCAGCCAAAATCGGTAGCCAAAAATATTTTCCAATCGATTTTACGTGTATACCTCTATAATTATCATTTAGAAAATTTTCATGACTATAACATCAAAACATCTTGGACTTATACCAGTCCGTAATATTTGTCATTCCGGACTATCTTGTCCATATCATCCCGGACTCATCCTGTCCGTATCATCCCAGATTCATCATGTCCGTACCATCCCGGACTCATCCTGTCCGTAAAACAATAGCATCCCGGACATCACCCTGTCCGTACAAAATAGCATCCCGGACATCACTTTGTCCGTAAAACAATAGCATCCTAGACATCACCCTGTCCGTAAAACAATAGCATCCCAGACATCACCCTGTCGTACAAGAATAGCATCCCGAACATCACCTTGTCCGTAAAACAATAGCATCTCGGACATCACCCTGTCCGTAAAACAATAGCATCCCGGACATCACCCTGTCCGTACAAGAATAGCATCCCGGACATCACCCTGTCCGTAAAACAATAGCATCCCGGACATCACCCTGTCCGTAAAACAATAGCATCCCGGACATCACCCTGTCCGTACAAGAATAGCATCCCGGACATCATCCTGTCCGTACAACAATAGAATCTCGGACGTTACCCTGTCCGTACAATAATAGCATGATATATTAAATTTGTTTATCTTATTAAATGATTTATATAATATGCTAGGTAACAGCTTCAACACTAGCATATTTCTACTTATGTTTACAAGCATTACAATTTCACTTAGACATTTTATCAAACAATTTGTGTGCATAACATTTAATCTACAATGTCTAACTATCCTTAAATACTCAACCATCCTATACAATATTATTCATCAACCAATTTCATAAATTAGCAACCATAATGCCTCAAACACAATACCATACTATTTTTTCATTAATCCGACAAGTACAACCATAATCTACCTTGTCTAACATCTTAATTAAGAACATCTGAGCATTTCAAATAGCTCACAAACATTATCATTCAACTCTACAATACTTACCTCATGTAACCATATTAACACCACACTTACGCCATTAATCCGCGTAAGGTTTAAAACTTACCGTTTCCGTGATCCGAGCAATCTTTCGTGTTTCAGTATCCGTATCAATCAACAATGCATATAAAACAACAACTACATCCTAAATTAACCTAAATACTCATAGTGTTATTTCGAGTATTAAAGCGGCACTTTCGTGACTTTGTCGCGATCCCAGGCGAACTCCACGATACGGGTACCTACGACATCGTCAATATTTTACAACTACGGGACACTCAAATTCCCATTATTTATAATAGTTAGCTGATATCCAAAATTTTTCAGCTTAAAAAAATTTTTACAAAAATTTTTTTACCCTTAGCTCGGATTAAAATTTGGAGCAACAATCAACTAGAAAGTTGCTCACACGATGATAGCAAAGCTAACGGTGGCCTCGAACAACCAAGGAAGGTGGTGGCACCACCTCATGGGCAAGCTAGGGTTTCGGCCAAATAGCCTCTAAATTTTGATTCAAAGCTATCCGATACTAATTTATGGTTTAAGGAGGCAGAGGAACACCTCCCGTGGCGAAAAAAAATGGTGGCAACATGGTGGTTCACCCACCAATTTTTAGCCCACATGGTTTCTCATAGCTAAAGGCAAAATCTTCAAAATATAATATCAAAATCAAGCTTAGAACATGAAGTTACCTTTGGGTTTGTGAAATCTTTGAAAATTTTGGTGATCTGCATAGTAAACGGATGAGAGAGAAAGCTTGGAAGCAAGCTTCCATGGCTTCCCCTCTTTTTTTCTCATTTTTCTGGTTCCTTACGTGAATTTGGGGGAGGAGAAGTCTGATTTTCAGACTTAACAAGTGGGCCATGGTCAAATGACCATTTTGCCCCTATTTTGTCTTTTAGTACCTTAGCAGGCCAACATGAAATCTTAACGTTCGAAAGCCCGTTTTTCATTTTTCTTGACACGGATATGTTCCAAATATGATAATATACTGATCTACATGTTCGGATAATTCTTTTGATATCCCGAAACCCAAATCCGGGCCTCGGAGCGCCAACGGGTCAATATTTTGACTTTTTTAGTTTTAGCTCCGATTTTTGTTCTGATTTCACCAGTAGCTTGCTAACATCATTTTATGTCTATATTAATCTATTGATCCATTTAAAACCTTTTTCGGACCTTCCCGCGGTCAGTTTTCGGTTTTTTATTCCTTTAGGTTACTTAAGGACTAATCGGGTTTCAACTCCGGTTTTGATTTTTCTTGCCATATTCATAACCCTCATATGTTATAACATATGTCCATGTGTTCGAATCAGTTTAAAAAAATTCCGAACCATGTTTTTACGGCAATTTATGCTAGCGTCACTAAATGAGGAATTAGACGATTTTAGCTATCGGATTTGATTTTAATGTCCAATTTTTAATCTAAACATCATTTTATGATCCTATATGATCACTTAGTCCATTGGTACCATTTACGGACTAAAAAACAAAATTTTGGGTAAAATTACCAAAATACCCCTGTTCATATTTTACCGATTTTTTTTTCTGTCGATTCATGTTCTAACACTCCCAAATAATGTTATATCACATATCAACACTATGTGAAGTTAACTTATCACATTTTACGGACTTTCTCCTATCCCGACTTTTAGTCAATTTGGGGTTAAATCACTTAATCACTCGATTAAACCCCCAACTCTACAATTTATCATACAACATGTGTACCACATGGTAGCCCATCCTTTCTATAGGCATTTCAAAGTTTAACCTCGAGCCATTCGCATGTTATAATTTTCTCGAATTGATCTCGTACTTACGAGGGTCTTACAATTCTTCCCCCTTAATAAAATTCGTCCTCGAATTTTGCATAAAGTCCACTTATATTAAAGTACAGGTACTATCTTTGGCTGTATCATATGAAAATCATCTGACATGAATCTCCACATCATAAGTACATGAAACACAGAGTGTACACCACTCACCTCAAGTGATAGGTCTCACTGAATATCTGAAATGGTTCAATATACCTTGGACTCAGCATGGCCCATCCGCCAAAGCTCATAACACTCTTGAAAGGTGAAACTTTCAAGAATACTTTGTCACATGCTATTGGCATACGACTTCTGCCTACTCTAGCAGTTACTAACATATCTTTGATTAACTACACCTTTTTCTAGGTGTACCGTACCATATATGAACTGAACAACTGATATCCCCTTGTCTTAAATTAACTGAAAGGATATCGGCACATCCGGCCATACAATGTCTCGATCCTAGTTTTGCAATGATCAACAATAAACAAACTCGGATCGCAATCCCAATTAGTCAATAAGACAAGGCCAAAACTAGACCGAAATACCAGAAAAGGTATCATCTGCATACTGTACTGAAAACTGTTAATATATACAAACTCAATCAATGATAGGTATCGATCCTGATTCTCCTCGGAATCTAGTATATTAACACATAACATGTCCTCAAGGACTGTTCATCTGTCTGTAAATGAAATATGGTACTAAATCGCAATTGTATTTCAGAAGCTACCTAGAATAATCTCCAGAATTTAACTGTAAACTTGATGTCTCAATCAAGTACAATAAACACGAAAACTTCACAAAGACCCAATATGGTCTAAATGGAGTCTAGCACACTGACTTATGTTATACGTAATTTACCCAGAATCAAGTGTTCTAATTTATTCAGTCTATCGACAATCACTCAAATAAAGTCACATTCCTTGCCTACCTTAGGCAAGCCTATATCTAGGTCCCATAATGACTTTATCTCAATCCCATTATTATGTATTCAACTTTATAACCTATTTGAATCTCATTATTGTATATTAAACTTTGTAACATTATTGCTGGCTTCTGATGCTCAGCTTAAACCTGCTCGCACAGTAAACATTTAATCACCACTCCGTAACAATGTGTTCCATACTCTGTCACTATTAGAACTATTTGAACTCACGATAAATCTTAACTTTATCGAGGTGCAACACATAAGAAAAATTGGATGCCACTTCGAGGATTTTACCTCGAACACCTTCTATCTCGAGGACTACTAATCGATTATATAAATGGGGGTTTCCCTTACTATTAACTATTAGTAATATTTTAAAACATTGCCACAATATTGGCTTTATCCAATGATACAAAAATAATACACTCATAGTCTTTTAATATTTCCAAAATCAATCATATTTCAATCAATTTCTTTTTTCCTCTGATCACACTACACTTTCGCTGCACAGCTCTGACTCATTCTTTCAACTATATATGCTTAATAAATAACATTGTGTCTCGTATGTTTACTACATTCATTCAATAAACCATTCATTTATACCATATCAGTAGATGTAACTTCAGACCAACACTATCATCAAATTATACTCAAGTATGCCCTACACCGAGTCCCGTATACTATACAATTTTAGACAAAGTCTATAGTATCTGTATAAATTTGCATACAGTTTGCGATATCAACAAACGTCCCGGGCATAGCCCGTAATACCATTAAACATTTTGAATACAATCCAAATATTACAAAGCCAGTACTAGGGCAATATGTCTCAATCACGTACAATAACAAAAAAAAAACTCCATATTTCACATAGTCGCGAGATTAATGTAATAATTCATGATCAAATCCCTCGCATCTAGTTCCATGTGCTAGCACATAACCCGGACAAAGTTCATGTGGTGATGATCTACCAGGCATAGCCCCTCAAGTCATCTAAGATATATGATGATCTCCGCCTGTTAAGGCCCATAATCTTAAACTCAGGAACTAGTGCGAGAATGAAATCTCAAAACTCCTTGGTGCACAGGGAAAACATAAACATCCACATCCGTATATTTATCCGTCTAGATTACCACTAGGCAACAACAACCATATAATCAATATAACCCACTTAGAAACTATACTAGGCTATCATGACTATACCATCAGTTTTATCTGTCTAGGTACGCTACTAGGCTAGCCAAAATAAATATACATCAATCTTACGACATTGGCATCCGTGCCAAATCATATTCTTGTCTTGGTTATTTAGGATCTTCCAAGGCTATATATTTTCATTCAAGCATTAAACCAAAACCTTGTAGGCATAATAATCGCCTTCCTCCTAGGCATTTTCACAAGCACCTTGTGTGTGATTTATAATCCAACTTAAAATATACCCTTTAGCACTCAAATATTACCCAACCTACAAGTTCAGTTTAATATCCAACCAACACCATTTCACAACATCCTCAACATCAATAACAAATCTCGGAACTAGGTCAAAATACTTCAAAGTTTCTTGAAATACAACTCAATATATAGTGCTCAAATTAAATGAAATCAGTTTGCCAAAACCAGACTAAAGTTATACCTGTCACCATGGCAGTAGATGCAAAATCACGGGCTTGTCTCTATTGCCCATAGTATGTTCTCCGCCCACAGATTGTTGTTCCCTACCCTAGGAACCCTGACCCATCAGTAATGTTACTAACCCTGCTGATTGCCCTGGATATGCTATAGCTGGATGTGGAGCTCGCACTGATGGGGATGAACCTGGACCTAATGGGCAATCTCTCCTTAAATGCCCTGGCTTGCCACATCTATAACAGACACCAGTCGATCTCCTCCTCCGACTACTGACTTCTCTATCTCGTCGGTCCGTACGGTCCGGGCGGTCCGGACGGTCCGGTCGATCCGGACGATCCGGACGGTCCGGTCGGTCCGGTCGGTCCGGACGGTCCGGTCGGTCCGGACGGTCCGGTCGGTCCGTATGGTCCGGGCGGTCCGGACGGTCCGATCGGTCCGGGTGGTACGATCGGTCCGGGCGGTCCGGGCGGTCCGGACGGTCTGCTCGGTCCGTGCGGTCCGAACGGTTCGGTCGGTCCGGACGAGCCGGTCGGTCCGGTCGGTCCGGACGGTCCGGTCGGTTCGGACGGACCGGTGGGTCCGATCGATTCGGTGGGTCCGATCGGTCCGGGCGGTCCGGACGGTCCAGGCGGTCCGGACGGTCTGGGCGGTCCGGACTGTCCGATCGGTCCTGTCGGTTCGGGCGGTCTGGGCGGTCCGGGCGGTCCGGGCGGTCCGGACGGTCCGGACGGTTCGATTGGTCCGGACGGTCCGGGCGGTCCGGACGGTCCGATCGGTCCGGTCGGTCTGGGCGGTCCGGTGGTCCGTGCGGTCTGGTCGGTTCGTACGGTCCGGGCGGTCCGAACGGTCCGGTCGGTCCGGACAGTCCGATCGGTCCGGTCGGTCCGGGTGGTCCGGTCGGTCCGGTCGGTTCGATCGGTCTGGTCGGTCCGGTCGGTCCGGACGGTCCGGGCGGTCCGGACGGTCCGGGCGGTCCGGACGGTCCGAACGGTCCGGACGTTCCGGGCGGTCCGGATGGTCCGATTGGTTTCGTCGGTCCGGGCGGTCAGGTCGGTCCGTACGGTCCGGTCGGTACGGTCCGAGCGGTCCGGACGGTCCGGTCGGTCTGGACGGTCCGGTCGGTCCAGGCGGTCTCGTCGGTCTGGTCGGTTCGGACGGACCGGTCGGTCCGGACGGTCCAGTCGGTCCGTACGATCCGGGCGGTTGGACGGTCCGGGTGGTCCGATCGGTCCGGACGGTCCGGGCGGTCCGGGCGGTCCGGACGGTCCGCTCGGTCCGGGCGGTCCAGACGGTTCGGTCGGTCCGGACGAGCCGGTCGGTCCGGACGGTCCGGTCTGGTCGGTCCGGACGGTCTGGTCGGTCCGGACGATCCGGTCGGTTCGGACGGACCGGTGGGACCGATCGATTCGGTGGGTCCGATCGGTCCGGGCGGTCCGGACGTTCCGGTCGGGCAGGACGATCCGGTCGGTCCGGACGGGTCGAGCGGTCCGTTCGGTCCGGGCGATCCGGGCGGTCCTGTCGGGCCGTACGATCTGGTCGGTCCGAGCTCTTCTCATGCACGGGTCAAATCCGTATAAATTATATTATGCTCTCGTACAATACAATTGAATTTAGTCTCGAAAAATAGAAAAATAAGCAAGTTCAATGTTTTAAAAATCATGAAAAAAAAGAAAAAAACTAAAATTAAGAGCCTAAACGATGTTTTTTTGGAAAAAATCGGCGATAAACCGCGAAGTTTAGACTAGCCTTGCCTAGTTGGTCGATCCGATCCGTCCGGTCGGTCTCGTCGGTCTGGTCGGTCTGGACGGTCCGGGCGGTCCGGTCGGTCCGGGCGATCCGGTCGGTCCGGGCGATCCGGTCGATCCGGTCGGTCCGGTCGATCCGGTCGGTCCGGACGGTCCGGTCGGTCCGAACGGTCCGGGCGGTACGGACGGTCCGGTCGGTCCGGACGGTCCGGTCGGTCCGGACGGTCCGGACGGTCCGGGCTGTCCGGACGGTCCGATCGGTTCGGTCGGTCCGGGCGGTTCGGTCGGTCCGGGCGGTTCGGTCGGTCCGTACGGTCCGGCCGGTCCGTTCGTTCTGGGCGGTACGAACGGTCCGGTCGGTTCGGACGGTCCGGTCGGTCCGAACAGTCCAGACGGTCCGATCCGTCCGAGCGCAAAGTTATGACCTTTCGAAGTTGAGCCACCAAGGCCAGTGAAGTTTAGACTAGCCTTGCCTAGTTGGTCGATCCGATCCGTCCGGTCGGTCTCGTCGGTCTGGTCGGTCTGGACGGTACGGGCGGTCCGGGCGGTCCGGGCGGTCCGGACAGTCCGTACGGTCCGGTCGGTCCGTACGGTTAGGTCGGTCCGTACGGTCCGTACGGTCCGTACGGTCCGTACGGTCCGGTCGGTCCGGACGGTCCGGTCGGTCCGTACGGTCCGGTCGGTCCGGTCGGTCCGGTCGGTCCGGGCGGTCCGGTCGGTCCGGGCGGTCCGGTCGGTCGGTCCGGTCGGTCCGGTCAGTCCAGTCGGTCCGGTCGGTCCGGACGATCCGGTCGGTCCGGACGGTTCGGTCGATCCGGACGGTCCGGTCGGTCCGGACGGTCCGGGCGGTCCGGACGGTCCGGTCGGTCCGGACGGTCCGGGCTGTCCGGACGTTCCGGACGGTCCGATCGGTTCGGTCGGTCCGGGCGGTCCAGTCGGTCCGTACGTTCCGGCCGGTCCGTACGGTCTGGGCGGTACGGACGGTCCGGTCGGTCCGGTCGGTCTCGTCGGTCTGGTCGGGTCGGACGGTCCGGGCGGTCCGGACGGTCCGGGTGGTCCGAGTCTCGAAAAATAGAAAAATAAGCAAGTTCAATGTTTCAAAAATCATGAAAAAAAAGAAAAAAACTAAAATTAAGAGCCTAAACGATGTTTTTTTGGAAAAAATCGGCGACGAGCCGGTCGGTCCGGACGGTCCGATCGGTTCGGACGGTCCGGACGAGACGGTTGGACCGGGCGGTCCGGACGGTCCGGGCGGTCCGGGCGTTTCGGACGAGCCGGACGAGCCGGTCGGTCCGGTCGGTCCAGTCGGTACGGTCGGTCCGGGCGGTCCGGACGGTTCGGTCGGTCCAAGCTCTTCTCATGCAGGGATCAAATCCGTATAAATTATAGTATGCTCTCGTACAATACAATTGAATTTAATCTCGAAAAATAGAAAAATAAGCAAGTTCAATGTTTTAAAAATCATGTAAAAAAGAAAAAAACTAAAATTAAGAGCCTAAACGATGTTTTTTCGGAAAAAATCGGTGACAAACCGCCTTCTGCGGTTTGCCAGCGCGTAGATCTCGAAAAGTTACATGAATTAAAAAAAAATTCACCTGAAACGGACAACCGAGCGCAAAGTTATGACCTTTCGAAGTTGAGCCACCAAGGCCAGTGAAGTTTAGACTAGCCTTGCCTAGTTGGTCGATCCGATCCGTCCGGGCGGTCCGGTCGATCCGATCTGTCCGGTCAGTCTCGTCGGTCTGGTAGGTCCGGGCGGTCCGGGCGGTCCGGTCGGTCCGGACGGTCCGGGCGGTCCGGACATTTCGGGCGGTCCGGTCGGTCCGGACGAGCCGGTCGGTCCGGTCGGTCCGGACGGTCCGGTCGATCAGGACGAACCGGTCGGTCCGGACGGTCCGGGCGGTCCGATCGGTCCGGACGGTCCGGTCGGTCCGGACGGTCCGTACGGTCCGGTCGGTCCGGTCGGTCCGGACGGTCCGGACGGTTCGTACGGTCCGGTCGGTCCAGACGGTCCGGTCGGTCCGGGCGGTCTGGGCGGTCCGGTCCATCAGGGCGGTCCGGACGGTTCGTTCGGTCCGGACAAGCCGGTCGGTTCGGACGGTCCGGTCGGTTCGGACGGTCCGGACGAGCCGGTTGGTCCGGGCGGTCCGATCGGTCCGGACGGTCCGGTCGGTCCAGTCGGTACGGTCGGTCCGGGCGGTCCGGGCGGTCCGGACGGTTCGGTCGGTCCGAGCTCTTCTCATGCACGGATCAAATCCGTATAAATTATAGTATGCTCTCGTACAATACAATTGAATTTAATCTCGAAAAATAGAAAAATAAGCAAGTTCAATGTTTTAAAAATCATGTAAAAAAGAAAATAACTAAAATTAAGAGCCTAAACGATGTTTTTTCGGAAAACATCGGCGACAAACCGCCTAAGGCGGTTTGCCAGCGCGTAGATCTCGAAAAGTTACATGAATTCAAAAAAAAAATCACCTGAAACGGACAACCGAGCGCAATGTTATGACCTTTCGAAGTTGAGCCACCAAGGCCAGCGAAGTTTAGACCAGCCTTGCCTAGTTGGTCGATCCGATCCGTCCGGTCGGTCTCGTCGGTCAGGTCGGTCTGGACGGTCCGGGTGGTCCGGGCGGTCCGGACGGTCCGATCGGTCCGGTCGGTCCATACGGTCCGGTCGGTCCGAACGGTCCGTACGGTTCGGTCGGTCCATACGGTCCGGTCGGTCCGGACGGTCCGGTCGGTCCGGTCGGTCCGGGCGGTGCGGTCGGTCCGGGCGGTCCGGTCGGTCCCGGCGATCCGGTCGGTCCGGTCGATCCGGTCGGTCCGGACGGTCTAGTCGGTCCGGACGGTCCGGTCGGTCCGGACGGTCCGGGCGGTCCGGACGGTCCGGGCTGTCCGGACGGTCCGGACGATCCGATCGGTTCGGTCGGTCCGTACGTTCCGGCCGGTCCGTTCGTTCTGGGCGGTACGGACGGTCCGGTCGGTCCGGTCGGTCTCGTCGGTCTGGTCGGTTCGGACGGTCCGGTCGGTCCGAACAGTCCAGACGGTCCGATCCGTCCGAGCGCAAAGTTATGACCTTTCGAAGTTGAGCCACCAAGGCCAGTGAAGTTTAGACTAGCCTTGCCTAGTTGGTCGATCCGATCCGTCCGGTCGGTCTCGTCGGTCCGGGCGGTCCGGTCGGTCCGGTCGGTCCGTACGGTTCGGTCGGTCCATACGGTCCGTACGGTCCGTACGGTCCGGTCGGTCCGTACGGTCCGGTCGGTCCGGGCGGTCCGGTCGGTCCGGGCGATCCGGTCGGTCCGGTCGGTCCGGACGGTCCGGTCGGTCCGGACGGTCCGGACGGTCCGGACGGTCCGGGCTGTCCGAACGGTCCGGACGGTCCGATCGGTTCGGTCGGTCCGGGCGGTCCGGTCGGTCCGTACGGTCCGGTCGGTCCGGACGGTCCGGTCGGTCCGGACGGTCCGGACGGTCCGATCGGTTCGGTCGGTCCGGGCGGTCCGGTCGGTCGGTACGGTCCGGCCGGTCCGTACGGTCTGGGCGGTATGGACGGTCCGGTCGGTCCGATCGGTCTCGTCGGTCTGGTCGGTTCGGACGGTCCGTACGGTCCGGAAGGTCCGAGTCTCGAAAAATAGAAAAATAAGCAAGTTCAATGTTTTAAAAATCATGAAAAAAAAGAAAAAAACTAAAATTAAGAGCCTAAACGATGTTTTTTTGGAAAAAATCGGCGACAAACCGCGAAGTTTAGACTAGCCTTGCCTAGTTGGTCGATCCGATCCGTCCGGTCGGTCTCGTCGGTCTGGTCGGTCTGGACGGTCCGGGCGGTCCGGTCGGTCCGGGCGATCCGGTCGGTCCGGTCGGTCCGGGCGATCCGGTCGATCCGGTCGGTCCGGTCGATCCGGTCGGTTCGGACGGTCCGGTCGGTCCGAACGGTCCGGGCGGTCCGGACGGTCCGGTCGGTCCGGACGGTCCGGTCGGTCCGGACGGTCCGGACGGTCCGGGCTGTCCGGACGGTCCGATCGGTTCGGTCGGTCCGGGCGGTTCGGTCGGTCCGGGCGGTTCGGTCGGTCCGTACGGTCCGGCCGGTCCATTCGTTCTGGGCGGTACGAACGGTCCGGTCGGTTCGGACGGTCCGGTCGGTCCGAACAGTCCAGACGGTCCGATCCGTCCGAGCGCAAAGTTATGACCTTTCGAAGTTGAGCCACCAAGGCCAGTGAAGTTTAGACTAGCCTTGCCTAGTTGGTCGATCCGATCCGTCCGGTCGGTCTCGTCGGTCTGGTCGGTCTGGACGGTCCGGGCGGTCCGGGCGGTCCGGGCGGTCCGGACAGTCCGTACGGTCCGGTCGGTCCGTACGGTTCGGTCGGTCCATACGGTCCGTACGGTCCGTACGGTCCGGTCGGTCCGGACGGTCCGGTCGATCCGTACGGTCCGGTCGGTCCGGTCGGTCCGGTCGATCCGGGCGGTCCGGTCGGTCCGGGCGGTCCGGTCGGTCGGTCCGGTCGGTCCGGTCAGTCCAGTCGGTCCGGTCGGTCCGGACGATCCGGTCGGTCCGGACGGTTCGGTCGGTCCGGACGGTCCGGTCGGTCCGGACGGTCCGGGCGGTCCGGACGGTCCGGTCGGTCCGGACGGTCCGGGCTGTCCGGACGTTCCGGACGGTCCGATCGGTTCGGTCGGTCCGGGCGGTCCGGTCGGTCCGTACGTTCCGGCCGGTCCGTACGGTCTGGGCGGTACGGACGGTCCGGTCGGTCCGGTCGGTCTCGTCGGTCTGGTCGGTTCGGACGGTCCGGGCGGTCCGGACGGTCCGGACGGTCCGGGTGGTCCGAGTCTCGAAAAATAGAAAAATAAGCAAGTTCAATGTTTCAAAAATCATGAAAAAAAAGAAAAAAACTAAAATTAAGAGCCTAAACGATGTTTTTTTGGAAAAAATCGGCGACGAGCCTGTCGGTCCGGACGGTCCGGTCGGTTCGGACGGTCCGGACGAGACGGTTGGACCGGGCGGTCCGGACGGTCCGGGCGGTCCGGGCGTTCCGGACGAGCCGGACGAGCCGGTCGGTCCGGTCGGTCCAGTCGGTACGGTCGGTCCGGGCGGTCCGGACGGTTCGGTCGGTCCAAGCTCTTCTCATGCAGGGATCAAATCCGTATAAATTATAGTATGCTCTCGTACAATACAATTGAATTTAATCTCGAAAAATAGAAAAATAAGCAAGTTCAATGTTTTAAAAATCATGTAAAAAAGAAAAAAACTAAAATTAAGAGCCTAAACGATGTTTTTTCGGAAAAAATCGGTGACAAACCGCCTTCTGCGGTTTGCCAGCGCGTAGATCTCGAAAAGTTACATGAATTAAAAAAAAATTCACCTGAAACGGACAACCGAGCGCAAAGTTATGACCTTTCGAAGTTGAGCCACCAAGGCCAGTGAAGTTTAGACTAGCCTTGCCTAGTTGGTCGATCCGATCCGTCCGGGCGGTCCGGTCGATCCGATCCGTCCGGTCAGTCTTGTCGGTCTGGTAGGTCCGGGCGGTCCGGGCGGTCCGGTCGGTCCGGACGGTCCGGGCGGTCCGGACATTTCGGGCGGTCCGGTCGGTCCGGACGAGCCGGTCGGTCCGGTCGGTCCGGACGGTCCGGTCGATCAGGACGAACCGGTCGGTCCGGACGGTCCGGGCGGTCCGATCGGTCCGGACGGTCCGGTCGGTCCGGACGGTCCGGACGGTCCGTACGGTCCGGTCGGTCCAGACGGTCCGGTCGGTCCGGGCGGTCTGGGCGGTCCGGTCCATCAGGGCGGTCCGGTCGGTCCGGACGGTCCGGTCGATTCGGACGGTCCGGACGAGACGGTTGGACCGGGCGGTCCGGACGGTCCGGGCGGTCCGAGCGTTTCGGACGAGCCGGACGAGCCGGTCGGTCCGGTCGGTCCAGTCGGTACGGTCGGTCCGGGCGGTCCGGACGGTTCGGTCGGTCCAAGCTCTTCTCATGCAGGGATCAAATCCGTATAAATTATAGTATGCTCTCGTACAATACAATTGAATTTAATCTCGAAAAATAGAAAAATAAGCAAGTTCAATGTTTTAAAAATCATGTAAAAAAGAAAATAACTAAAATTAAGAGCCTAAACGATGTTTTTTCGGAAAACATCGGCGACAAACCGCCTAAGGCGGTTTGCCAGCGCGTAGATCTCGAAAAGTTACATGAATTCAAAAAAAAAATCACCTGAAACGGACAACCGAGCGCAATGTTATGACCTTTCGAAGTTGAGCCACCAAGGCCAGCGAAGTTTAGACTAGCCTTGCCTAGTTGGTCGATCCGATCTGTCCGGTCAGTCTCGTCGGTCCGGTCGGTTCGGACGGTCCGGGCGGTCCAGTCGGTCCATTCGAGCCGGTCGGTCCGGACGGTCCGGGCGGTCCGGACGGTCCGGTCGGTCCGGACGGTCCGGTCGGTCCGGACGGTCCGGGCGATCCGGGCGGTCCGGTCGGTCAGGACGAGCCGGTCCGTCCGGACGGTCCGTACGGTCTGGTCGATCCAGACGGTCCGGTCGGTCCGGGCGGTCCGGTCGATCCGATCCGTCCGGTCAGTCTCGTCGGTCTGGTAGGTCCGGGCGGTCCGGTCGGTCCGGACTGTCCGGGCGGTCCAGACATTTCGGGCGGTCCGGTAGGTCCGGACGAGCCGGTCGGTCCGGACGGTCCGGTCGGTCCGGTCGATCAGGACGAACCGGTCGGTCCGGACGGTCCGGGCGGTCCGGTCGGTCCGGACGGTCCGTACGGTCCGGTCGGTCCTGGCGGTCTGGGCGGTCCGGTCCATCAGGGCGGTCCGGACGGTTCGGTCGGTTCGGACGGTCCGGTCGGTTCGGACGGTCCAGACGAGCCGGTCGGTCCAGACGAGCCGGTCGGTCCAGACAAGCCGGTCGGTCCGGACGGTCCGGTCGGTTCGGACGGTCCAGAAGAGCCGGTTGGTCCGGGCGGTCCGGTCGGTCCAGTCTGTACGGTCGGTCCGGGCGGTCCGGGCGGTCCGGACGGTTCGGTCGGTCCGAGCTCTTCTCATGCACGGATCAAATCCGTATAAATTATAGTATGCTCTCGTACAATACAATTGAGTTTAATCTCGAAAAATAGAAAAATAAGCAAGTTCAATGTTTTAAAAATCATGTAAAAAAGAAAAAAACTAAAATTAAGAGCCTAAACCATGTTTTTTCGAAAAAAATCAGCGACAAACCGCCTTCTGCGGTTTGCCAGCGCGTAGATCTCGAAAAGTTACATGAATTAAAAAAAAAATCACCTGAAACAGAAAACCGAGCGCAATGTTATGACCTTTCGAAGTTGAGCCACCAAGGCCAGTGAAGTTTAGACTAGCCTTGCCTAGTTGGTCGATCCGATCCGTCCGGTCAGTCTCGTCGGTCCGGTCGGTTCGGACGGTCCGGGCGGTCCGGGCGGTCCGGTCGGTCCGGACGGTCCGGGAGGTCCGGGCGGTCCGGACGGTCCGGGCGGTCCGGTCGGTCCGGACGAGCCGGTCGGTCCGGATGGTCCGGGCGGTCCGGACGGTCCGGGCGGTCCGGACGGTCCGGACGGTCCGGTCGGTCAGGACGAGCCGGTCTGTCCGGACGGTTCGGACGGTCCGGTCGGTCCGGACGGTCCGGGCGGTCCGGACATTTCGGGCGGTCTGGTCGGTCCGGATGATCCGGACGGTCCGGTCGATCCGGACGGTCCGGTCGATCAGGACGAACCGGTCAGTCCGGACGGTCCGTACGGTCCGGTCGGTCCGGGCGGTCCGGTCCATCAGTGCGGTCCGGACGGTTCGGTCGGTTCGGACGGTCCGGTCGGTTCGGACGGTCCAGACGAGCCGGTCGGTCCAGACGAGCCGGTCGGTCCAGACAAGCCGGTCGGTCCGGACGGTCCGGTCGGTTCGGACGGTCCAGACGAGCCGGTTGGTACGGGCGGTCCGGTCGGTCCAGTCTGTACGGTCGGTCCGGGCGGTCCGGGCGGTCCGGACGGTTCGGTCGGTCCGAGCTCTTCTCATGCACGGATCAAATTCGTATAAATTATAGTATGCTCTCGTACAATACAATTGAGTTTAATCTCGAAAAATAGAAAAATAAGCAAGTTCAATGTTTTAAAAATCATGTAAAAAAGAAAAAAACTAAAATTAAGAGCCTAAACCATGTTTTTTCGAAAAAAATCGGCGACAAACCGCCTTCTGCGGTTTGCCAGCGCGTAGATCTCGAAAAGTTACATGAATTAAAAAAAAAATACCTGAAACAGACAACCGAGCGCAATGTTATGACCTTTCGAAGTTGAGCCACCAAGGCCAGTGAAGTTTAGACTAGCCTTGCCTAGTTGGTCGATCCGATCCGTCCGGTCAGTCTCGTCGGTCCGGTCGGTTTGGACGGTCCGGGCGGTCCGGGCGGTCCGGTCGGTCCGGACGGTCCGGGCGGTCCGGACGGTCCGGGCGGTCCGGTCGGTCCGGACGAGCCGGTCGGTCCGGACGGTCCGGGCGGTCCGGACGGTCCGGTCGGTCCGGACGGTCCGGTCGGTCAGGACGAGCCGGTCTGTCCGGACGGTCCGGACGGTCCGGTCGGTCCGGACGATCCGGGCGGTCCGGACATTTCGGGCGGTCTGGTCGGTCCGGACGATCCGGACGGTCCGGTCGATCCGGACGGTCCGGTCGATCAGGACGAACCGGTCAGTCCGGACGGTCCGGGCGGTCCGGACGGTCCGTACGGTCCGGTCGGTCAAGACGGTCCGGTCGGTCCGGACAAGCCGGTCGGTCCGGACGGTCCGGTCGGTTCGGACGGTCCGGACGAGCCGGTTGGTCCGGGCGGTCCGGACGGTCCGGGCGGTCCGGACGTACCGGACGAGCCGGTCGGTCCGGACGGTCCGGTCGGTCCAGTCGGAACGGTCGGTCCGGGCGGTCCGGACGGTTCGGTCGCTCCGAGCTCTTCTCATGCACGGATCAAATCCGTATAAATTATAGTATGCTCTCGTACAATACAATTGAATTTAATCTCGAAAAATAGAAAAATAAGCAAGTTCAATGTTTTAAAAATCATGTAAAAAAGAAAAAAACTAAAATTAAGAGCCTAAACGATGTTTTTTCGGAAAAAATCGGCAACAAACCGCCTTTGGCGGTTTGCCAGCGCGGAGATCTCGAAAAGTTACATGAATTCAAAAAAAAATCACCTGAAACGGACAACCGAGCGCAATGTTATGACCTTTCGAAGTTGAGCCACCAAGGCCAGTGAAGTTTAGACTAGCCTTGCCTAGTTGGTCGATCCGATCCGTCCGGTCAGTCTCGTCGGTCCGGTCGGTCAGGACGAGCCGGTCGGTCCGGGCGGTCCGGACGGTCCGGTCGGTCCGGACGGTCCGGGCGATCCGGGCGGTCCGGGCGGTCCGGATGGTCCGGTCGGTCCGGACGGTCCGGTCGTTCAGGACGAGCCGGTCGGTCCGGACGGTCCGTACGGTCTGGTCGTTCCAGACGGTCCGGTCGGTCCGGGCGGTCCGGTCGATCCGATCCGTCCGGTCAGTCTCGTCGGTCTGGTAGGTCCGGGCGGTCCGGGCGGTCTGGTCGGTCTGGACGGTCCGGGCGGTCCGGACATTTCGGGCGGTCCGGTAGATCCGGACGAGCCGGTCGGTCCGGACGGTCCGGACGGTCCGGTCGCTCCGGACGGTCCGGTCGATCAGGACGAACCGGTCGGTCCGGACGGTCCGGGCGGTCCGGTCGGTCCGGACGGTCCGGTCGGTCCGGACGGTCCGTACGGTCCGGTCGGTCCAGACGGTCTGGTCGGTACGGGCGGTCTGGGCGGTCTGGGCGGTCCGGTCCATCAGGGCGGTCCGGACGGTTCGGTCGGTCCGGACAAGCCGGTCGGTCCGGACGGTCCGGTCGATCTGGACGAACCGGTCGGTCCGGACGGTCCGGGCGGTCCGGACGGTCCGTACGGTCCGGTCGGCCAAGACGGTCCGGTCGGTCCGGACGAGCCGGTCGGTCCGGACGGTCCGGTCGGTTCGGATGGTCCGGACGAGCCGGTTGGTCCGGGCGGTCCGGACGGTCCGGGCGGTCCGGACGGTCCGGACGAGCCAGACGAGCCGGTCGGTCCGGACGGTCCGGTCGGTACGGTCGGTCCGGGCGGTCCGGGCGGTCCGGACGGTTCGGTCGCTCCGAGCTCTTCTCATGCACGGATCAAATCCGTATAAATTATAGTATGCTCTCGTACAATACAATTGAATTTAATCTCGAAAAATAGAAAAATAAGCAAGTTCAATGTTTTAAAAATCATGTAAAAAATAAAAAAACTAAAATTAAGAGCCTAAACGATGTTTTTTCGGAAAAAATCGGCGACAAACCGCCTTTTGCGGTTTGCCAACGCGTAGATCTCGAAAAGTTACATGAATTCAAAAAAAAAATCACCTAAAACGGACAACCGAGCGCAAAGTTATGACCTTTCGAAGTTGAGCCACCAAGGCTAGTGAAGTTTAGACTAGCCTTGCCTAGTTGGTCGATCCGATCCGTCCGGTCAGTCTCGTCGGTCCGGTCGGTTCGGACGGTCCGGTCGGTCCGGACGGTCCGGGCGGTCCGGGCGGTCCGGTCGGTCCGGACGGTCCGGGCGGTCCGGACGGTCCGGGCGGTCCTGTCGGTCCGGACGAGCCGGTCAGTCCGGACGGTCCGGGCGATCCGGGCGGTCCGTGCGGTCCGGATGGTCCGGTCGGTCCGGACGGTCCGGTCGGTCAGGACGAGCCGGTCGGTCCGGACGGTCCGGTCGGTCAGTCTCGTCGGTCCGGACGGTCCGGACCGTCCGGACATTTCGGGCGTTCCGGTCGGTCCGGACGAGCCGGTCGGTCCGGTCGGTCCGGACGGTCCGGTCGATCAGGACGAACCGGTCGGTCCGAACGGTCCGGGCGGTCCGGTCGGTCCGGACGGTCCGTACGGTCCGGTCGGTCCAGACGGTCCGGTCGGTCCGGGCGGTCTGGGCGGTCCGGTCCATCAGGGCGGTCCAGACGGTTCGGTCGGTCCGGACAAGCCGGTCGGTCCGGACGGTCCGGTCGGTTCGGACGGTCCGGACGAGCCGGTTGGTCCGGGCGGTCCGATCGGTCCGGACGGTCCGGTCGGTCCAGTCGGTACGGTCGGTCCGGGCGGTCCGGGCGGTCCGGACGGTTCGGTCGGTCCGAGCTCTTCTCATGCACGGATCAAATCCGTATAAATTATAGTATGCTCTCGTACAATACAATTGAATTTAATCTCGAAAAATAGAAAAATAAGCAAGTTCAATGTTTTAAAAATCATGTAAAAAAGAAAATAACTAAAATTAAGAGCCTAAACGATGTTTTTTCGGAAAACATCGGCGACAAACCGCCTAAGGCGGTTTGCCAGCGCGTAGATCTCGAAAAGTTACATGAATTCAAAAAAAAAATCACCTGAAACGGACAACCGAGCGCAATGTTATGACCTTTCGAAGTTGAGCCACCAAGGCCAGTGAAGTTTAGACTAGCCTTGCCTAGTTGGTCGATCCGATCCGTCCGGTCAGTCTCGTCGGTCCGGTCGGTTCGGACGGTCCGGGCGGTCCGGACGGTCCGGGCGGTCCGGTCGGTCCATACGAGCCGGTCGGTCCGGACGGTCCGGGCTATCCGGACGGTCCGGTCGGTCCGGACGGTCCGGTCGGTCCGGACGGTCCGGGCGATCCGGGCGGTCCGGTCGGTCAGGACGAGCCGGTCCGTCCGGACGGTCCGTACGGTCTGGTCGATCCAGACGGTCCGGTCGGTCCGGGCGGTCCGGTCGATCCGATCCGTCCGGTCAGTCTCGTCGGTCTGGTCGGTCCGGGCGGTCCGGTCGGTCCGGACTGTCCGGGCGGTCCAGACATTTCGGGCGGTCCGGTAGGTCCGGACGAGCCGGTCGGTCCGGACGGTCCGGTCGGTCCGGACGGTCTGGTCGATCAGGACGAACCGGTCGGTCCGGACGGTCCGGGCGGTCCGGTCGGTCCGGGCGGTCTGGGCGGTCCGGTCCATCAGAGCGGTCCGGACGGTTCGGTCGGTTCGGACGGTCCGGTCGGTTCGGACGGTCCAGACGAGCCGGTCGGTCCAGACGAGCCGGTCGGTCTAGACAAGCCGGTCGGTCCGGACGGTCCGGTCGGTTCGGACGGTCCAGACGAGCCGGTTGGTCCGGGCGGTCCGGTCGGTCCAGTCTGTACGGTCGGTCCGGGCGGTCCGGGCGGTCCGGACGGTTCGGTCGGTCCGAGCTCTTCTCATGCACGGATCAAATCCGTATAAATTATAGTATGCTCTCGTACAATACAATTGAGTTTAATCTCGAAAAATAGAAAAATAAGCAAGTTCAATGTTTTAAAAATCATGTAAAAAAGAAAAAAACTAAAATTAAGAGCCTAAACGATGTTTTTTCGGAAAAAATCGGCGACAAACCGCCTTCTGCGGTTTGCCAGCGCGTAGATCTCGAAAAGTTACATGAATTAAAAAAAAATCACCTGAAACGGACAACCGAGCGCAATGTTATGACCTTTCGAAGTTGAGCCACCAAGGCCAGTGAAGTTTAGACTAGCCTTGCCTAGTTGGTCGATCCGATCCGTCCGGTCAGTCTCGTCGGTCCGGTCGGTTCGGACGGTCCGGTCGGTCCGGACGGTCCGGGCGGTCCGGTCGGTCCGGACGGTCCGGGCGGTCCGGGCGGTCCGGGCGGTCTGGACGGTCCGGGCGGTCCGGTCGGTCCGGACGAGTCGGTCGGTCCGGACGGTCCGGACGGTCCGGTCGGTCCGGACGGTCCGGGCGGTCCGGACGGTCCGGGCGGTCCGGACGGTCCGGTCGGTCAGGACGAGTCGGTCGGTCCGGACGGTCCGGACGGTCCGGTCGGTCCGGACGGTCCGGGCGGTCCGGACATTTCGGGCGGTCCGGTCGCTCCGGACGATCCGGACGGTCCGGTCGGTCCGGACGGTCCGGTCGATCTGGACGAACCGGTCGGTCCGGACGGTCCGGGCGGTCCGGACGGTCCGGTCGGCCAAGACGGTCCGGTCGGTCCGGGCGGTCTGGGCGGTCCGGTCCGTCCGGGCGGTCCGGTCCGTCCGGGCGGTCCGGACGGTTCGGTCGGTCCGGACGAGCCGGTCGGTCCGGACGGTCCGGTCGGTTCGGACGGTCCGGACGAGCTGGTTGGTCCGGGCGGTCCGGACGGTCCGGGCGGTCCGGACGGTCCGGACGAGCCGGACGAGCTGGTCGGTCCGGACGGTCCGGACGGTACGGTCGGTCCGGGCGGTCCGGGCGGTCCGGACGGTTCGGTCGCTCCGAGCTCTTCTCATGCACGGATCAAATCCGTATAGATTATAGTATGCTCTCGTACAATACAATTGAATTTAATCTCGAAAAATAGAAAAATAAGCAAGTTCAATGTTTTAAAAATCATGTAAAAAAGAAAAAAACTAAAATTCAGAGCCTAAACTATGTTTTTTCGGAAAAAATCGACGACAAACCGCCTTCTGCGGTTTGCCAGCGCGTAGATCTCGAAAAGTTACATGAATTCAAAAAAAAAATCACCTGAAACGGACAACCGAGCGCAAAGTTATGACCTTTCGAAGTTGAGCCACCAAGGCCAGTGAAGTTTAGACTAGCCTTGCCTAGTTGGTCGATCCGATCCGTCCGGTCAGTCTCGTCGGTCCGGTCGGTTCGGACGGTCCGGTCGGTACGGACGGTCCGGGCGGTCCGGGCGGTTTGGTCGGTCCGGACGGTCCGGGCGGTCCGGACGGTCCGGGCGGTCCGGTCGGTCCGGACGAGCCGGTCAGTCCGGACGGTCCGGACGGTCCAGGCGATCCGGGCGGTCCGGGCGGTCCGGATGGCCCGGTCGGTCCGGACGGTCCGGTCGGTCAGGACGAGCCGGTCGGTCCGGACGGTCCGGTCGGTCCGGGCGGTCCGGTCGATCCGATCCGTCCGGTCCGTCTCGTCGGTCTGGTAGGTCCGGGCGGTCCGGGCGGTCCGGACGGTCCGGGCGGTCCGGACATTTCGGGCGGTCCGGTCGGTCCGGACGAGCCGGTCGGTCCGGTAGGTCCGGACGGTCCGGTCGATCAGGACGAACCGGTCGGTCCGGACGGTCCGTAAGGTCCGGTCGGTCCAGACGGTCCGGTCGGTCCGGGCGGTCTGGGCGGTCCGGTCCATCAGGGCGGTCCGGACGGTTCGGTCGGTCCGGACAAGCCGGTCGGCCCGGACGGTCCGGTCGGTTTGGACGGTCCGAACGAGCCGGTTGGTCCGGGCGGTCCGATCGGTCCGGACGGTCCGGTCGGTCCAGTCGGTACGGTCGGTCCGGGCGGTACGGGCGGTCCGGACGGTTCGTATAAATTATAGTATGCTCTCGTACAATACAATTGAATTTAATCTCGAAAAATAGAAAAATAAGCAAGTTCAATGTCTTAAAAATCATGTAAAAAAGAAAATAACTAAAATTAAGAGCCTAAACGATGTTTTTTCGGAAAAAATCGGCGACAAACCGCCTTCGGCGGTTTGCCAGCGCGTAGATCTCGAAAAGTTACATGAAATCAAAAAAAAAAATCACCTGAAACGGACAACCGAGCGCAATGTTATGACCTTTCGAAGTTGAGCCACCAAGGCCAGTGAAGTTTAGACTAGCCTTGCCTAGTTGGTCGATCCGATCCGTCCGGTTAGTCTCGTCGGTCCGATCGGTTCGGACGGTCCGGTCGGTCCGGACGGTCCGGGCGGTCCGGGCGGTCCGATCGGTCCGGACGGTCCGGGCGGTCCGGACGAGCCGGTCGGTCCGGACTGTCCGGGCGGTCCGGACGGTCCGGTCGGTCCGGACGGTCTGGGTGATCCGGGCGGTCCGGGCGGTCCGGATGGTCCGGTCGGTCTGGACGGTCCGATCGGTCAGGACGAGCCGGTCGGTCCGGACGGTCCGTACGGTCTGGTCGATCCAGACGGCCCGGTCGGTCCGGGCGGTCCGGTCGATCCGATCCGTCCGATCAGTCTCGTCGGTCTGGTAGGTCCGGGCGGTCCGGGCGGTCCGGTAGGTCCGGACATTTCGGGCGGTCCGGTAGGTCCGGACGAGCCGGTCGGTCCGGACGGTCCGGACGGTCCGGTCGATCAGGACGAACCGGTCGGTCCGGACGGTCCGGGCGGTCCGGTCGGTCCGGACGGTCCGGTCGGTCCGGACGGTCCGTACGGTCCGGCCGGTCCAGACGGTCTGGTCGGTACGGGCGGTCTGGGCGGTCCGGTCCATCAGGGCGGTCCGGACGGTTCGGTCGGTCCGGACAAGCCGGTCGGTCCGGACGGTCCGGTCGGTTCTTACGGTCCGGACGAGCCGGTTGGTCCGGGCGGTCTGGTCGGTCCGGACGGTCCGGTCGGTCCAGTCGGTACGGTCGGTCCGGGCGGTCCGGGCGGTCCGGACGGTTCGGTCGGTCCGAGCTCTTCTCATGCACGGATCAAATCCGTATAAATTATAGTATGCTCTCGTACAATACAATTGAATTTAATCTCGAAAAATAGAAAAATAAGCAAGTTCAATGTTTTAAAAATCATGTAAAAAAGAAAAAAACTAAAATTAAGAGCCTAAACGATGTTTTTTCGGAAAAAATCGGCGACAAACCGCCTTCTGCGGTTTGCCAGCGCGTAGATCTCGAAAAGTTACATGAATTAAAAAAAAATCACCTGAAACGGACAACCGAGCGCAATGTTATGACCTTTCGAAGTTGAGCCACCAAGGCCAGTGAAGTTTAGACTAGCCTTGCCTAGTTGGTCGATCCGATCCGTCCGGTCAGTCTCGTCGGTCCGGACGGTCCGGGCGGTCCGGGCGGTCCGGGCGGTCCGGACGGTACGGGCGGTCCGGTCGGTCCGGACGAGCCGGTCGGTCCGGACGGTCCGGTCGGTCCGGACGGTCCGGGCGGTCCGGACGGTCCGGGCGGTCCGGACGGTCCGGGCGGTACGGTCGATCCGGACGGTCCGGGCGGTCCGGACATTTCGGGCGGTCCGGTCGCTCCGGACGATCCGGACGGTCCGGTCGGTCCGGACGGTCCGGTCGATCTGGACGAACCGGTCGGTCCGGACGGTCCGGGCGGTCCGGACGGTCCGTACGGTCCGGTCGGCCAAGACGGTCCGGTCGGTCCGGGCGGTCTGGGCGGTCCGGTCCGTCCGGGCGGTCCGGACGGTTCGGTCGGTCCGGACGAGCCGGTCGGTCCGGGCGGTCCGGACGGTCCGGACGAGCCAGACGAGCCGGTCGGTCCGGACGGTCCGGTCAGTACGGTCGGTCCGGGCGGTCCGGGCGGTCCGGACGGTTCGGTTGCTCCGAGCTCTTCTCATGCACGGATCAAATCCGTATAAATTATAGTATGCTCTCGTACAATACAATTGAATTTAATCTCGAAAAATAGAAAAATAAGCAAGTTCAATGTTTTAAAAATCATGTAAAAAAGAAAAAAACTAAAATTAAGAGCCTAAACGATGTTTTTTCGGAAAAAATCGGCGACAAACCGCCTTCTGCGGTTTGCCAGCGCGTAGATCTCGAAAAGTTACATGAATTCAAAAAAAAAATCACCTGAAACGGACAACCGAGCGCAAAGTTATGACCTTTCGAAGTTGAGCCACCAAGGCCAGTGAAGTTTAGACTAGCCTTGCCTAGTTGGTCGATCCGATCCGTCCGGTCAGTCTCGTCAGTCCGGTCGGTTCGGACGGTCCGGTCGGTCCGGACGGTCCGGGCGGTCCGGGCGATCCGGTCGGTCCGGACATTCCGGGCGGTCCGGACGGTCCGGGCGGTCCGGTCGGTCCGGACGAGCCGGTAAGTCCGGACGGTCCGGACGGTCCGGGCGATCCGGGCGGTCCGGGCGGTCCGGATGGTCCGGTCGGTCCGGACGGTCCGGTCGGTCAGGACGAGCCGGTCGGTCCGGACGGTCCGGTCGATCCGGGCGGTCCGGTCGATCCGATCCGTCCGGACATTTCGGGCGGTCTGGTCGGTCCGGACGATCCGGACGGTCCGGTCGATCCGGACGGTCCGGTCGATCAGGACGAACCGGTCAGTCCGGACGGTCCGGGCGGTCCGGACGGTCCGTACGGTCCGGTCGGTCAAGACGGTCCGGTCGGTCCGGGCGGTCCGGTCGGTCCGGACGGTCCGGTCGGTCCGGACGGTCCGTACGGTCCGGTCGGTCCAGACGGTCTGGTCGGTACGGGCGGTCTGGGCGGTCCGGTCCATCAGGGCGGTCCGGACGGTTCGGTCGGTCCGGACAAGCCGGTCGGTCCGGACGGTCCGGTCGGTTCTTACGGTCCGGACGAGCTGGTTGGTCCGGGCGGTCCGGTCGGTCCGGTCGGTCCAGTCGGTACGGTCGGTCCGGGCGGTCCGGGCGGTCCGGACGGTTCGGTCGGTCCGAGCTCTTCTCATGCACGGATCAAATCCGTATAAATTATAGTATGCTCTCGTACAATACAATTGAATTTAATCTCGAAAAATAGAAAAATAAGCAAGTTCAATGTTTTAAAAATCATGTAAAAAAGAAAAAAACTAAAATTAAGAGCCTAAACGATGTTTTTTCGGAAAAAATCGGCGACAAACCGCCTTCTGCGGTTTGCCAGCGCGTAGATCTCGAAAAGTTACATGAATTAAAAAAAAATCACCTGAAACGGTCGGTCCGGACGGTCCGGTCGGTCAGGACGAGCCGGTCGGTCCGGACGGTCCGGACGGTCCGGTCGGTCCGGACGGTCCGGACGGTCCGGTCGGTCCGGACGGTCCGGGCGGTCCGGACATTTCGGACGGTCCGGTCGCTCCGGACGATCCGGACGGTCCGGTCGGTCCGGACGGTCCGGTCGATCTGGACGAACCGGTCGGTCCGGACGGTCCGGGCGGTCCGGGCGGTCCGGACGGTCCGTACGGTCCGGTCGGCCAAGACGGTCCGGTCGGTCAGGGCGGTCTGGGCGGTCCGGTTCGTCCGGGCGGTGCGGTCCGTCCTGGCGGTCCAATCCGTCCGGGCGGTCCGGACGGTTCGGTCGGTCCGGACGAGCCGGTCGGTCCGGACGGTCCGGTCGGTTCGGACGGTCCGGACGAGCCGGTTGGTCCGGGCGGTCCGGACGGTCCGGCCGGTCCGGGCGGTCCGGACGGTCCGGACGAGCCGGACGAGCCGGTCGGTCCGGACGGTCCGGTCGGTACGGTCGGTCCGGGCGGTCCGGACGGTTCGGTCGCTCCGAGCTCTTCTCATGCACGGATCAAATCCGTATAAATTATAGTATGCTCTCGTACAATACAATTGAATTTAATCTCGAAAAATAGAAAAATAAGCAAGTTCAATGTTTTAAAAATCATGTAAAAAAGAAAAAAACTAAAATTCAGAGCCTAAACGATGTTTTTTCGGAAAAAATCGGCGACAAACCGCCTTCTGCGGTTTGCCAGCGCGTAGATCTCGAAAAGTTACATGAATTCAAAAAAAAAATCACCTGAAACGGACAACCGAGCGCAAAGTTATGACCTTTCGAAGTTGAGCCACCAAGGCCAGTGAAGTTTAGACTAGCCTTGCCTAGTTGGTCGATTCGATCCGTCCGGTCAGTCTCGTCGGTCCGGTCGGTTCGGACGGTCCGGGCGGTCCGGACGGTCCGGGCGATCCGGGCGGTCCGGGCGGTCCGGATGGCCCGGTCGGTCCGGACGGTCCGGTCGGTCAGGACGAGCCGGGCGGTCCGGTCAGTCCGGTCGGTCCGGGCGGTCCGGTCGATCCGATCCGTCCGGTCCGTCTCGTCGGTCTGGTAGGTCCGGGCGGTCCGGACGGTCCGGACGGTCCGGGCGGTCCGGACATTTCGGGCGGTCCGGTCGATCAGGACGAACCGGTCGGTCCGGACGGTCCGGGCGGTCCGGTCGGTCCAGACGGTCCGGTCGGTCCGGGCGGTCTGGGCGGTCCGGTCCGTCCGGGCGGTCCGGACGGTTCGGTCGGTCCGGACGAGCCGGTCAGTCCGGACGGTCCGGTCGGTTCGGACGGTCCGGACGAGCCGGTTGGTCCGGGCGGTCCGGACGGTCCGGGCGGTCCGGACGGTCCGGACGAGCCAGACGAGCCGGTCGGTCCGGACGGTCCGGTCGGTACGGTCGGTCCGGGCGGTCCGGGCGGTCCGGACGGTTCGGTCGGTCCGAGCTCTTCTCATGCACGGATCAAATCCGTATAAATTATAGTATGCTCTCGTACAATACAATTGAATTTAATCTCGAAAAATAGAAAAATAAGCAAGTTCAATGTTTTAAAAATCATGTAAAAAAGAAAAAAACTAAAATTAAGAGCCTAAACGATGTTTTTTCGGAAAAAATCGGCGACAAACCGCCTTCTGCGTTTTGCAAGCGCGTAGATCTCGAAAAGTTACATGAATTCAAAAAAAAAATCACCTGAAACGGACAACCGAGCGCAAAGTTATGACCTTTCGAAGTTGAGCCACCAAGGCCGGTCCGGTCGGTCCGGACGGTTCGGTCGGTCCGGACGGTTCGGTCGGTCCGGACGGTCCGTACGGTCTGGTCGATCCAGACGGTCCGGTCGGTCCGGGCGGTCCGGACAGTCCTGTCAGTCTCGTCGGTCCGATCGGTTCGGACGGTCCGGACGGTCCGGACGGTCCGGGCGGTCCGGTCGGTCCGGGCGGTCCGGACGGTCCGGGCGGTCCGGTCGGTTCGGTCGGTCCGGTCGGTCCGGACGGTCCGGGCGGTCCGGACATTTCGGGCGGTCCGGTCGGTCCGGACGAGCCGGTCGGTCCGGTCGGTCCGGACGGTCCGGTCGATCAGGACGAACCGGTCGGTCCGGACGGTCCGGGCGGTCCGATCGGTCCGGACGGTCCGGTCGGTCCGGACGGTCCGTACGGTCCGGTCGGTCCGGTAGGTCCGGACGGTCCGGACGGTCCGTACGGTCCGGTCGGTCCAGACGGTCCGGTCGGTCCGGGCGGTCTGGGCGGTCCGGTCCATCAGGGCGGTCCGGACGGTTCGTTCGGTCCGGACAAGCCGGTCGGTTCGGACGGTCCGGTCGGTTCGGACGGTCCGGACGAGCCGGTTGGTCCGGGCGGTCCGATCGGTCCGGACGGTCCGGTCGGTCCAGTCGGTACGGTCGGTCCGGGCGGTCCGGGCGGTCCGGACGGTTCGGTCGGTCCGAGCTCTTCTCATGCACGGATCAAATCCGTATAAATTATAGTATGCTCTCGTACAATACAATTGAATTTAATCTCGAAAAATAGAAAAATAAGCAAGTTCAATGTTTTAAAAATCATGTAAAAAAGAAAATAACTAAAATTAAGAGCCTAAACGATGTTTTTTCGGAAAACATCGGCGACAAACCGCCTAAGGCGGTTTGCCAGCGCGTAGATCTCGAAAAGTTACATGAATTCAAAAAAAAAATCACCTGAAACGGACAACCGAGCGCAATGTTATGACCTTTCGAAGTTGAGCCACCAAGGCCAGCGAAGTTTAGACTAGCCTTGCCTAGTTGGTCGATCCGATCCGTCCGGTCGGTCTCGTCGGTCAGGTCGGTCTGGACGGTCCGGGTGGTCCGGGCGGTCCGGACGGTCCGATCGGTCCGGTCGGTCCATACGGTCCGGTCGGTCCGTACGGTCCGTACGGTTCGGTCGGTTCATACGGTCCGGTCGGTCTGGACGGTCCGGTCGGTCCGGTCGGTCCGGTCGGTCCGGGCGGTCCGGTCGGTCCGGGCGGTCCGGTCGGTCCCGGCGATCCGGTCGGTCCGGTCGATCCGGTCGGTCCGGACGGTCTAGTCGGTCCGGACGGTCCGGTCGGTCCGGACGGTCCGGGCGGTCCGGACGGTCCGGGCTGTCCGGACGGTCGGACGATCCGATCGGTTCGGTCGGTCCGTACGTTCCGGCCGGTCCGTTCGTTCTGGGCGGTACGGACGGTCCGGTCGGTCCGGTCGGTCTCGTCGGTCTGGTCGGTTCGGACGGTCCGGTCGGTCCGAACAGTCCAGACGGTCCGATCCGTCCGAGCGCAAAGTTATGACCTTTCGAAGTTGAGCCACCAAGGCCAGTGAAGTTTAGACTAGCCTTGCCTAGTTGGTCGATCCGATCCGTCCGGTCGGTCTCGTCGGTCCGGGCGGTCCGGACGGTCCGGGCGGTCGGTCGGTCCGGTCGGTCCGTACGGTTCGGTCGGTCCATACGGTCCGTACGGTCCGTACGGTCCGTACGGTCCGGTCGGTCCGTACGGTCCGGTCGGTCCGGGCGTTCCGGTCGGTCCGGGCGATCCGGTCGGTCCGGACGGTCCGGTCTGTCCGGACGGTCCGGACGGTCCGGTCGGTCCGGACGGTCCAGACGGTCCGGGCTGTCCGAACGGTCCGGACGGTCCGATCGGTTCGGTCGGTCCGGGCGGTCCGGTCGGTCCGTACGGTCCGGTCGGTCCGGACGGTCCGGTCGGTCCGGACGGTCCGGACGGTCCGATCGGTTCGGTCGGTCCGGGCGGTCCGGTCGGTCGGTACGGTCCGGCCGGTCCGTACGGTCTGGGCGGTACGGACGGTCCGGTCGGTCCGATCGGTCTCGTCGGTCTGGTCGGTTCGGACGGTCCGTACGGTCCGGAAGGTCCGAGTCTCGAAAAATAGAAAAATAAGCAAGTTCAATGTTTTAAAAATCATGAAAAAAAAGAAAAAAACTAAAATTAAGAGCCTAAACGATGTTTTTTTGGAAAAAATCGGCGACAAACCGCGAAGTTTAGACTAGCCTTGCCTAGTTGGTCGATCCGATCCGTCCGGTCGGTCTCGTCGGTCTGGTCGGTCTGGACGGTCCGGGCGGTCCGGTCGGTCCGGGCGATCCGGTCGGTCCGGGCGATCCGGTCGGTCCGGTCGATCCGGTCGGTCCGGACGGTCCGGTCGGTCCGAACGGTCCGGGCGGTCCGGACGGTCCGGTCGGTCCGGACGGTCTGGTCGGTCCGGACGGTCCGGACGGTCCGGGCTGTCCGGACGGTCCGATCGGTTCGGTCGGTCCGGGCGGTTCGGTCGGTCCGGGCGGTTCGGTCGGTCCGTACGGTCCGGCCGGTCCGTTCGTTCTGGGCGGTACGAACGGTCCGGTCGGTCTCGTCGGTCTGGTCGGTTCGGACGGTCCGGTCGGTCCGAACAGTCCAGACGGTCCGATCCGTCCGAGCGCAAAGTTATGACCTTTCGAAGTTGAGCCACCAAGGCCAGTGAAGTTTAGACTAGCCTTGCCTAGTTGGTCGATCCGATCCGTCCGGTCGGTCTCGTCGGTCTGGTCGGTCTGGACGGTCCGGGCGGTCCGGGCGGTCCGGGCGGTCCGGACAGTCCGTACGGTCCGGTCGGTCCGTACGGTTCGGTCGGTCCATACGGTCCGTACGGTCCGTATGGTCCGGTCGGTCCGGACGGTCCGGTCGGTCCGTACGGTCCGGTCGGTCCGGTCGGTCCGGGCGGTCCGGTCGGTCCGGGCGGTCCGGTCGGTCGGTCCGGTCGGTCCGGTCAGTCCAGTCGGTCCGGTCGGTCCGGACGATCCGGTCGGTCCGGACGGTTCGGTCGGTCCGGACGGTCCGGTCGGTCCGGACGGTCCGGGCGGTCCGGACGGTCCGGTCGGTCCGGACGGTCCGGGCTGTCCGGACGTTCCGGATGGTCCGATCGGTTCGGTCGGTCCGGGCGGTCCGGTCGGTCCGTACGTTCCGGCCGGTCCGTACGGTCTGGGCGGTACGGACGGTCCGGTCGGTCCGGTCGGTCTCGTCGGTCTGGTCGGTTCGGACGGTCCGGGCGGTCCGGACGGTCCGGACGGTCCGGGTGGTCCGAGTCTCGAAAAATAGAAAAATAAGCAAGTTCAATGTTTCAAAAATCATGAAAAAAAAGAAAAAAACTAAAATTAAGAGCCTAAACGATGTTTTTTTGGAAAAAATCGGCGACGAGCCGGTCGGTCCGGACGGTCCGGTCGGTTCGGACGGTCCGGACGAGACGGTTGGACCGGGCGGTCCGGACGGTCCGGGCGGTCCGGGCGTTCCGGACGAGCCGGACGAGCCGGTCGGTCCGGTCGGTCCAGTCGGTACGGTCGGTCCGGGCGGTCCGGACGGTTCGGTCGGTCCAAGCTCTTCTCATGCAGGGATCAAATCCGTATAAATTATAGTATGCTCTCGTACAATACAATTGAATTTAATCTCGAAAAATAGAAAAATAAGCAAGTTCAATGTTTTAAAAATCATGTAAAAAAGAAAAAAACTAAAATTAAGAGCCTAAACGATGTTTTTTCGGAAAAAATCGGTGACAAACCGCCTTCTGCGGTTTGCCAGCGCGTAGATCTCGAAAAGTTACATGAATTAAAAAAAAATTCACCTGAAACGGACAACCGAGCGCAATGTTATGACCTTTCGAAGTTGAGCCACCAAGGCCAGTGAAGTTTAGACTAGCCTTGCCTAGTTGGTCGATCCGATCCGTCCGGTCAGTCTCGTCGGTCCGGTCGGTTCGGACGGTCCGGTCGGTCCGGACGGTCCGGGCGGTCCGGGCGGTCCGGTCGGTCCGGACGGTCCGGGCGGTCCGGGCGGTCCGGGCGGTCCGGGCGGTCCGGGCGGTCCGGACGGTCCGGGCGGTCCGGTCGGTCCGGACGAACCGGGCGGTCCGGACGGTCCGGACGGTCCGGACGGTCCGGACGGTCCGGACGGTCCGATCGGTCAGGACGAGCCGGTCGGTCCTACCGGTACGGTCGGTTAGGACGAGCCGGTCGGTCCGGACGGTCCGTACGGTCTGGTCGATCCAGACGGTCCGGTCGGTCCGGGAGGTCCGGTCGATCCGATCCGTCCGGTCAGTCTCGTCGGTCTGGTAGGTCCGGACGGTACGGTCGGTCCGGACGGTCCGGGCGGTCCGGTCAGTCCGGACGGTCCGGGCGGTCCGGACATTTCTGGTGGTCCGGTCGGTCCGGACGAGCCGGTCGGTTCGGACGATCCGGACGGTCCGGTCGGTCCGGACGGTCCGGTCGATCAGGACGAACCGGTCGGTCCGGACGGTCCGGGCGGTCCGGACGGTCCGGACGGTCCGGTCGGTCTAGACGGTCCGGTCGGTCCGGGCGGTCTGGGCGGTCCGGTCCGTCCGGGCGGTCCGGACGATTCGGTCGGTCCGGACGAGCCGGTCGGTCCGGACGGTCCGGTCGGTTCGGACGGTCCGGACGAGCCGGTTGGTCCGGGCGTTCCGGGCAGTCCGGGCGGTCCGGACGGTCCGGACGAGCCTTACGAGCCGGTCGGTCCGGACGGTCCGGTCGGTCCAGTCGGTCCAAGCTCTTCTCATGCACGGATCAAATCCGTATAAATTATAGTATGCTCTCGTACAATACAATTGAATTTAATCTCGAAAAATAGAAAAATAAGCAAGTTCAATGTTTTAAAAATCATGTAAAAAAGAAAAAAACTAAAATTAAGAGCCTAAACGATGTTTTTTTGGAAAAAATCGGCGACAAACCGCCTTCGGTCGGTCCGGGCGGTCCGGTCGGTCCGGGCGGTCGGGTCGATCCAGACGGTCCGGTCGGTCTGGGCGGTTCGGTCGGTCCGGGCGGTCCGGTCGGTCCGTACGTTCCGGCCGGTCCGTACGGTCTGGGCGGTACGGACGGTCCGGTCGGTCCGGTCGGTCTCGTCGGTCTGGTCGGTTCGGACGGTCCGGGCGGTCCGGACGGTCCGGACGGTCCGGGTGGTCCGAGTCTCGAAAAATAGAAAAATAAGCAAGTTCAATGTTTCAAAAATCATGAAAAAAAAGAAAAAAACTAAAATTAAGAGCCTAAACGATGTTTTTTTGGAAAAAATCGGCGATGAGCCGGTCGGTCCGGACGGTCCGGTCGATTCGGACGGTCCGGACGAGACGGTTGGACCGGGCGGTCCGGACGGTCCGGGCGGTCCGGGCGTTCCGGACGAGCCGGACGAGCCGGTCGGTCCGGTCGGTCCAGTCGGTACGGTCGGTCCGGGCGGTCCGGACGGTTCGGTCGGTCCAAGCTCTTCTCATGCAGGGATCAAATCCGTATAAATTATAGTATGCTCTCGTACAATACAATTGAATTTAATCTCGAAAAATAGAAAAATAAGCAAGTTCAATGTTTTAAAAATCATGTAAAAAAGAAAATAACTAAAATTAAGAGCCTAAACGATGTTTTTTCGGAAAACATCGGCGACAAACCGCCTAAGGCGGTTTGCCAGCGCGTAGATCTCGAAAAGTTACATGAATTCAAAAAAAAAATCACCTGAAACGGACAACCGAGCGCAATGTTATGACCTTTCAAAGTTGAACCACCAAGGCCAGTGAAGTTTAGACTAGCCTTGCCTAGTTGGTCGATCCGATCCGTCCGGTCAGTCTCGTCGGTCCGGTCGGTTCGGACGGTCCGGGCGGTCCGGTCGGTCCATACGAGCCGGTCGGTCCGGACGGTCCGGGCGGTCCGGACGGTCCGGTCGGTCCGGACGGTCCGGTCGGTCCGGGCGATCCGGGCGGTCCGGTCGGTCAGGACGAGCCGGTCCGTCCGGACGGTCCGTACGGTCTGGTCGATCCAGACGGTCCGGTCGGTCCGGGCGGTCCGGTCGATCCGATCCGTCCGGTCAGTCTCGTCGGTCTGGTAGGTCCGGGCGGTCCGGTCGGTCCGGACTGTCCGGGCGGTCCAGACATTTCGGGCGGTCCGGTAGGTCCGGACGAGCCGGTCGGTCCGGACGGTCCGGTCGGTCCGGTCGATCAGGACGAACCGGTCGGTCCGGACGGTCCGGGCGGTCCGGTCGGTCCGGACGGTCCGTACGGTCCGGTCGGTCCTGGCGGTCTGGGCGGTCCGGTCCATCAGGGCGGTCCGGACGGTTCGGTCGGTTCGGACGGTCCGGTCGGTTCGGACGGTCCAGACGAGCCGGTCGGTCCAGACGAGCCGGTCGGTCCAGACAAGCCGGTCGGTCCGGACGGTCCGGTCGGTTCGGACGGTCCAGAAGAGCCGGTTGGTCCGGGCGGTCCGGTCGGTCCAGTCTGTACGGTCGGTCCGGGCGGTCCGGGCGGTCCGGACGGTTCGGTCGGTCCGAGCTCTTCTCATGCACGGATCAAATCCGTATAAATTATAGTATGCTCTCGTACAATACAATTGAGTTTAATCTCGAAAAATAGAAAAATAAGCAAGTTCAATGTTTTAAAAATCATGTAAAAAAGAAAAAAAACTAAAATTAAGAGCCTAAACCATGTTTTTTCGAAAAAAATCAGCGACAAACCGCCTTCTGCGGTTTGCCAGCGCGTAGATCTCGAAAAGTTACATGAATTAAAAAAAAAATCACCTGAAACAGAAAACCGAGCGCAATGTTATGACCTTTCGAAGTTGAGCCACCAAGGCCAGTGAAGTTTAGACTAGCCTTGCCTAGTTGGTCGATCCGATCCGTCCGGTCAGTCTCGTCGGTCCGGTCGGTTCGGACGGTCCGGGCGGTCCGGGCGGTCCGGTCGGTCCGGACGGTCCGGGAGGTCCGGGCGGTCCGGTCGGTCCGGGCGGTCCGGTCGGTCCGGACGAGCCGGTCGGTCCGGATGGTCCGGGCGGTCCGGACGGTCCGGGCGGTCCGGACGGTCCGGACGGTCCGGTCGGTGAGGACGAGCCGGTCTGTCCGGACGGTTCGGACGGTCCGGTCGATCCGGACGGTCCGGGCGGTCCGGACATTTCGGGCGGTCTGGTCGGTCCGGATGATCCGGACGGTCCGGTCGATCCGGACGGTCCGGTCGATCAGGACGAACCGGTCAGTCCGGACGGTCCGGGCGGTCCGGACGGTCCGTACGGTCCGGTCGGTCAAGACGGTCCGGTCGGTCTGGGCGGTCCGGTCCGTCCGGGCGGTCCGGTCCGTCCGGGCGTTCCGGACGGTTCGGTCGGTCCGGACGAGCCGGTCGGTCCGGACGGTCCGGTCGGTTCGGACGGTCCGGACAAGCCGGTTGGTTCGGGCGGTCCGGACGGTCCGGTCGATCAGGACGAACCGGTCGGTCCGGACGGTCCGGGCGGTCCGGTCGGTCCGGACGGTCCGTACGGTCCGGTCGGTCCGGGCGGTCCGGTCCATCAGGGCGGTCCGGACGGTTCGGTCGGTTCGGACGGTCCGGTCGGTTCGGACGGTCCAGACGAGCCGGTCGGTCCAGACGAGCCGGTCGGTCCAGACAAGCCGGTCGGTCCGGACGGTCCGGTCGGTTCGGACGGTCCAGACGAGCCGGTTGGTCCGGGCGGTCCGGTCGGTCCAGTCTGTACGGTCGGTCCGGGCGGTCCGGGCGGTCCGGACGGTTCGGTCGGTCCGAGCTCTTCTCATGCACGGATCAAATTCGTATAAATTATAGTATGCTCTCGTACAATACAATTGAGTTTAATCTCGAAAAATAGAAAAATAAGCAAGTTCAATGTTTTAAAAATCATGTAAAAAAGAAAAAAACTAAAATTAAGAGCCTAAACCATGTTTTTTCGGAAAAAATCGGCGACAAACCGCCTTCTGCGGTTTGCCAGCGCGTAGATCTCGAAAAGTTACATGAATTAAAAAAAAAATCACCTGAAACAGACAACCGAGCGCAATGTTATGACCTTTCGAAGTTGAGCCACCAAGGCCAGTGAAGTTTAGACTAGCCTTGCCTAGTTGGTCGATCCGATCCGTCCGGTCAGTCTCGTCGGTCCGGTCGGTTTGGACGGTCCGGGCGGTCCGGGCGGTCCGGTCGGTCCGGACGGTCCGGGCGGTCCGGACGGTCCGGGCGGTCCGGTCGGTCCGGACGAGCCGGTCGGTCCGGACGGTCCGGGCGGTCCGGACGGTCCGGTCGGTCCGGACGGTCCGGTCGGTCAGGACGAGCCGGTCTGTCCGGACGGTCCGGACGGTCCGGTCGGTCCGGACGATCCGGGCGGTCCGGACATTTCGGGCGGTCTGGTCGGTCCGGACGATCCGGACGGTCCGGTCGATCCGGACGGTCCGGTCGATCAGGACGAACCGGTCAGTCCGGACGGTCCGGGCGGTCCGGACGGTCCGTACGGTCCGGTCGGTCAAGACGGTCCGGTCGGTCCGGACAAGCCGGTCGGTCCGGACGGTCCGGTCGGTTCGGACGGTCCGGACGAGCCGGTTGGTCCGGGCGGTCCGGACGGTCCGGGCGGTCCGGACGTACCGGACGAGCCGGTCGGTCCGGACGGTCCGGTCGGTCCAGTCGGAACGGTCGGTCCGGGCGGTCCGGACGGTTCGGTCGCTCCGAGCTCTTCTCATGCACGGATCAAATCCGTATAAATTATAGTATGCTCTCGTACAATACAATTGAATTTAATCTCGAAAAATAGAAAAATAAGCAAGTTCAATGTTTTAAAAATCATGTAAAAAAGAAAAAAACTAAAATTAAGAGCCTAAACGATGTTTTTTCGGAAAAAATCGGCAACAAACCGCCTTTGGCGGTTTGCCAGCGCGGAGATCTCGAAAAGTTACATGAATTCAAAAAAAAATCACCTGAAACGGACAACCGAGCGCAATGTTATGACCTTTCGAAGTTGAGCCACCAAGGCCAGTGAAGTTTAGACTAGCCTTGCCTAGTTGGTCGATCCGATCCGTCCGGTCAGTCTCGTCGGTCCGGTCGGTCAGGACGAGCCGGTCGGTCCGGACGGTCCGGGCGGTCCGGGCGGTCCGGGCGGTCCGGACGGTCCGGTCGGTCCGGACGGTCCGGGCGATCCGGGCGGTCCGGGCGGTCCGGATGGTCCGGTCGGTCCGGACGGTCCGGTCGTTCAGGACGAGCCGGTCGGTCCGGACGGTCCGTACGGTCTGGTCGTTCCAGACGGTCCGGTCGGTCCGGGCGGTCCGGTCGATCCGATCCGTCCGGTCAGTCTCGTCGGTCTGGTAGGTCCGGGCGGTCCGGGCGGTCTGGTCGGTCTGGACGGTCCGGTAGGTCCGGACGAGCCGGTCGGTCCGGACGGTCCGGACGGTCCGGTCGATCAGGACGAACCGGTCGGTCCCGACGGTCCGGGCGGTCCGGTCGGTCCGGACGGTCCGGTCGGTCCGGACGGTCCGTACGGTCCGGTCGGTCCAGACGGTCTGGTCGGTACGGGCGGTCTGGGCGGTCTGGGCGGTCCGGTCCATCAGGGCGGTCCGGACGGTTCGGTCGGTCCGGACAAGCCGGTCGGTCCGGACGGTCCGGTCGATCTGGACGAACCGGTCGGTCCGGACGGTCCGGGCGGTCCGGACGGTCCGTACGGTCCGGTCGGCCAAGACGGTCCGGTCGGTCCGGGCGGTCTGGGTGGTCCGGTCCGTCCGGGCGGTCCGGACGGTTCGGTCGGTCCGGACGAGTCGGTCGGTCCGGACGGTCCGGTCGGTTCGGATGGTCCGGACGAGCCGGTTGGTCCGGGCGGTCCGGACGGTCCGGGCGGTCCGGACGGTCCGGACGAGCCAGACGAGCCGGTCGGTCCGGACGGTCCGGTCGGTACGGTCGGTCCGGGCGGTCCGGGCGGTCCGGACGGTTCGGTCGCTCCGAGCTCTTCTCATGCACGGATCAAATCCGTATAAATTATAGTATGCTCTCGTACAATACAATTGAATTTAATCTCGAAAAATAGAAAAATAAGCAAGTTCAATGTTTTAAAAATCATGTAAAAAATAAAAAAAACTAAAATTAAGAGCCTAAACGATGTTTTTTCGGAAAAAATCGGCGACAAACCGCCTTCTGCGGTTTGCCAACGCGTAGATCTCGAAAAGTTACATGAATTCAAAAAAAAAAATCACCTAAAACGGACAACCGAGCGCAAAGTTATGACCTTTCGAAGTTGAGCCACCAAGGCCAGTGAAGTTTAGACTAGCCTTGCCTAGTTGGTCGATCCGATCCGTCCGGTCAGTCTCGTCGGTCCGGTCGGTTCGGACGGTCCGGTCGGTCCGGACGGTCCGGGCGGTCCGGGCGGTCCGGTCGGTCCGGACGGTCCGGGCGGTCCGGACGGTCCGGGCGGTCCTGTCGGTCCGGACGAGCCGGTCAGTCCGGACGGTCCGGGCGATCCGGGCGGTCCGTGCGGTCCGGATGGTCCGGTCGGTCCGGACGGTCCGGTCGGTCAGGACGAGCCGGTCGGTCCGGACGGTCCGGTCGGTCAGTCTCGTCGGTCCGGGCGGTCCGGGCGGTCCGGATGGTCCGACCGTCCGGACATTTCGGGCGTTCCGGTCGGTCCGGACGAGCCGGTCGGTCCGGTCGGTCCGGACGGTCCGGTCGATCAGGACGAACCGGTCGGTCCGAACGGTCCGGGCGGTCCGGTCGGTCCGGACGGTCCGTACGGTCCGGTCGGTCCAGACGGTCCGGTCGGTCCGGGCGGTCTGGGCGGTCCGGTCCATCAGGGCGGTCCAGACGGTTCGGTCGGTCCGGACAAGCCGGTCGGTCCGGACGGTCCGGTCGGTTCGGACGGTCCGGACGAGCCGGTTGGTCCGGGCGGTCCGATCGGTCCGGACGGTCCGATCGGTCCAGTCGGTACGGTCGGTCCGGGCGGTCCGGTCGGTCCATACGAGCCGGTCGGTCCGGACGGTCCGGGCTATCCGGACGGTCCGGTCGGTCCGGACGGTCCGGTCGGTCCGGACGGTCCGGGCGATCCGGGCGGTCCGGTCGGTCAGGACGAGCCGGTCCGTCCGGACGGTCCGTACGGTCTGGTCGATCCAGACGGTCCGGTCGGTCCGAGCGGTCCGGTCGATCCGATCCGTCCGGTCAGTCTCGTCGGTCTGGTCGGTCCGGTCGGTCCGGACTGTCCGGGCGGTCCAGACATTTCGGGCGGTCCGGTAGGTCCGGACGAGCCGGTCGGTCCGGACGGTCCGGTCGGTCCGGACGGTCCGGTCGATCAGGACGAACCGGTCGGTCCGGACGGTCCGGGCGGTCCGGTCGGTCCGGACGGTCCGGGCGGTCTGGGCGGTCCGGTCCATCAGAGCGGTCCGGACGGTTCGGTCGGTTCGGACGGTCCGGTCGGTTCGGACGGTCCAGACGAGCCGGTCGGTCCAGACGAGCCGGTCGGTCTAGACAAGCCGGTCGGTCCGGACGGTCCGGTCGGTTCGGACGGTCCAGACGAGCCGGTTGGTCCGGGCGGTCCGGTCGGTCCAGTCTGTACGGTCGGTCCGGGCGGTCCGGGCGGTCCGGACGGTTCGGTCGGTCCGAGCTCTTCTCATGCACGGATCAAATCCGTATAAATTATAGTATGCTCTCGTACAATACAATTGAGTTTAATCTCGAAAAATAGAAAAATAAGCAAGTTCAATGTTTTAAAAATCATGTAAAAAAGAAAAAAACTAAAATTAAGAGCCTAAACGATGTTTTTTCGGAAAAAATCGGCGACAAACCGCCTTCTGCGGTTTGCCAGCGCGTAGATCTCGAAAAGTTACATGAATTAAAAAAAAATCACCTGAAACGGACAACCGAGCGCAATGTTATGACCTTTCGAAGTTGAGCCACCAAGGCCAGTGAAGTTTAGACTAGCCTTGCCTAGTTGGTCGATCCGATCCGTCCGGTCAGTCTCGTCGGTCCGGTCGGTTCGGACGGTCCGGTCGGTCCGGACGGTCCGGGCGGTCCGGACGGTCCGGGCGGTCCGGGCGGTCCGGGCGGTCTGGACGGTCCGGGCGGTCCGGTCGGTCCGGACGAGTCGGTCGGTCCGGACGGTCCGGACGGTCCGGGCGGTCCGGACGGTCCGGGCGGTCCGGACGGTCCGATCTGTCAGGACGAGTCGGTCGGTCCGGACGGTCCGGACGGTCCGGTCGGTCCGGACGGTCCGGGCGGTCCGGACATTTCGGGCGGTCCGGTCGCTCCGGACGATCCGGACGGTCCGGTCGGTCCGGACGGTCCGGTCGATCTGGACGAACCGGTCGGTCCGGACGGTCCGGGCGGTCCGGACGGTCCGTACGGTCCGGTCGGCCAAGACGGTCCGGTCGGTCCGGGCGGTCTGGGCGGTCCGGTCCGTCCGGGCGGTCCGGTCCGTCCGGGCGGTCCGGACGGTTCGGTCGGTCCGGACGAGCCGGTCGGTCCGGACGGTCCGGTCGGTTCGGACGGTCCGGACGAGCCGGTTGGTCCGGGCGGTCCGGACGGTTCGGGCGGTCCGGACGGTCCGGACGAGCCGGACGAGCCGGTCGGTCCGGACGGTCCGGACGGTACGGTCGGTCCGGGCGGTCCGGGCGGTCCGGACGGTTCGGTCGCTCCGAGCTCTTCTCATGCACGGATCAAATCCGTATAAATTATAGTATGCTCTCGTACAATACAATTGAATTTAATCTCGAAAAATAGAAAAATAAGCAAGTTCAATGTTTTAAAAATCATGTAAAAAAGAAAAAAACTAAAATTCAGAGCCTAAACTATGTTTTTTCGGAAAAAATCGGCGACAAACCGCCTTCTGCGGTTTGCCAGCGCGTAGATCTCGAAAAGTTACATGAATTCAAAAAAAAAATCACCTGAAACGGACAACCGAGCGCAAAGTTATGACCTTTCGAAGTTGAGCCACCAAGGCCAGTGAAGTTTAGACTAGCCTTGCCTAGTTGGTCGATCCGATCCGTCCGGTCAGTCTCGTCGGTCCGGTCGGTTCGGACGGTCCGGTCGGTACGGACGGTCCGGGCGGTCCGGGCGGTTTGGTCGGTCCGGACGGTCCGGGCGGTCCGAACGGTCCGGGCGGTCCGGTCGGTCCGGACGAGCCGGTCAGTCCGGACGGTCCGGACGGTCCAGGCGATCCGGGCGGTCCGGGCGGTCCGGATGGTCCGGTCGGTCCGGACGGTCCGGTCGGTCAGGACGGTCCGGTCGGCCAAGACGGTTCGGTCGGTCCGGACGAGCCGGTCGGTCCGGACGGTCCGGTCGGTTCGGATGGTCCGGACGAGCCGGTTGGTCCGGGCGGTCCGGACGGTCCGGGCGGTCCGGAAGGTCCGGACGAGCCAGACGAGCCGGTCGGTCCGGACGGTCCGGTCAGTACGGTCGGTCCGGGCGGTCCGGGCGGTCCGGACGGTTCGGTTGCTCCGAGCTCTTCTCATGCACGGATCAAATCCGTATAAATTATAGTATGCTCTCGTACAATACAATTGAATTTAATCTCGAAAAATAGAAAAATAAGCAAGTTCAATGTTTTAAAAATCATGTAAAAAAGAAAAAAACTAAAATTAAGAGCCTAAATGATGTTTTTTCGGAAAAAATCGGCGACAAACCGCCTTCTGCGGTTTGCCAGCGCGTAGATCTCGAAAAGTTACATGAATTCAAAAAAAAAATCACCTGAAACGGACAACCGAGCGCAAAGTTATGACCTTTCGAAGTTGAGCCACCAAGGCCAGTGAAGTTTAGACTAGCCTTGCCTAGTTGGTCGATCCGATCCGTCCGGTCGGTCTCGTCAGTCCGGTCGGTTCGGACGATCCGGTCGGTCCGGACGGTCCGGGCGATCCGGGCGATCCGGTCGGTCCGGACATTCCGGGCGGTCCGGACGGTCCGGGCGGTCCGGTCGGTCCGGACGAGCCGGTAAGTCCGGACGGTCCGGACGGTCCGGGCGATCCGGGCGGTCCGGGCGGTCCGGATGGTCCGGTCGGTCCGGACGGTCCGGTCGGTCAGGACGAGCCGGTCGGTCCGGACGGTCCGGTCGATCCGGGCGGTCCGGTCGATCCGATCCGTCCGGACATTTCGGGCGGTCTGGTCGGTCCGGACGATCCGGACGGTCCGGTCGATCCGGACGGTCCGGTCGATCAGGACGAACCGGTCAGTCCGGACGGTCCGGGCGGTCCGGACGGTCCGTACGGTCCGGTCGGTCAAGACGGTCCGGTCGGTCCGGGCGGTCCGGTCGGTCCGGACGGTCCGGTCGGTCCGGACGGTCCGTACGGTCCGGTCGGTCCAGACGGTCTGGTCGGTACGGGCGGTCTGGGCGGTCCGGTCCATCAGGGCGGTCCGGACGGTTCGGTCGGTCCGGACAAGCCGGTCGGTCCGGACGGTCCGGTCGGTTCTTACGGTCCGGACGAGCCGGTTGGTCCGGGCGGTCCGGTCGGTCCGGTCGGTCCAGTCGGTACGGTCGGTCCGGGCGGTCCGGGCGGTCCGGACGGTTCGGTCGGTCCGAGCTCTTCTCATGCACGGATCAAATCCGTATAAATTATAGTATGCTCTCGTACAATACAATTGAATTTAATCTCGAAAAATAGAAAAATAAGCAAGTTCAATGTTTTAAAAATCATGTAAAAAAGAAAAAAACTAAAATTAAGAGCCTAAACGATGTTTTTTCGGAAAAAATCGGCGACAAACCGCCTTCTGCGGTTTGCCAGCGCGTAGATCTCGAAAAGTTACATGAATTAAAAAAAAATCACCTGAAACGGTCGGTCCGGTCGGTCCGGACGGTCCGGACGGTCCGGTCGGTCCGGACGGTCCGGGCGGTCCGGACATTTCGGGCGGTCCGGTCGCTCCGGACGATCCGGACGGTCCGGTCGGTCCGGACGGTCCGGTCGATCTGGACGAACCGGTCGGTCCGGACGGTCCGGGCGGTCCGGGCGGTCCGGACGGTCCGTACGGTCCGGTCGGCCAAGACGGTCCGGTCGGTCAGGGCGGTCTGGGCGGTCCGGTCCGTCCGGGCGGTGCGGTCCGTCCTGGCGGTCCGGTCCGTCCGGGCGGTCCGGACGGTTCGGTCGGTCCGGACGAGCCGGTCGGTCCGGACGGTCCGGTCGGTTCGGACGGTCCGGACGAGCCGGTTGGTCCGGGCGGTCCGGACGGTCCGGCCGGTCCGGGCGGTCCGGACGGTCCGGACGAGCCGGACGAGCCGGTCGGTCCGGACGGTCCGGTCGGTACGGTCGGTCCGGGCGGTCAGGACGGTTCGGTCGCTCCGAGCTCTTCTCATGCACGGATCAAATCCGTATAAATTATAGTATGCTCTCGTACAATACAATTGAATTTAATCTCGAAAAATAGAAAAATAAGCAAGTTCAATGTTTTAAAAATCATGTAAAAAAGAAAAAAACTAAAATTCAGAGCCTAAACGATGTTTTTTCGGAAAAAATCGGCGACAAACCGCCTTCTGCGGTTTGCCAGCGCGTAGATCTCGAAAAGTTACATGAATTCAAAAAAAAAATCACCTGAAACGGACAACCGAGCGCAAAGTTATGACCTTTCGAAGTTGAGCCACCAAGGCCAGTGAAGTTTAGACTAGCCTTGCCTAGTTGGTCGATTCGATCCGTCCGGTCAGTCTCGTCGGTCCGGTCGGTTCGGACGGTCCGGTCGGTCCGGACGGTCCGGGCGGTCCGGGCGGTCCGGTCGGTCCGGACGGTCCGGGCGGTCCGGACGGTCCGGGCGGTCCGGACGGTCCGGGCGGTCCGGTCGGTCCGGACGAGCCGGTCAGTCCGGACGGTCCGGACGGTCCGGGCGATCCGGGCGGTCCGGGCGGTCCGGATGGCCCGGTCGGTCCGGACGGTCCGGTCGGTCAGGACGAGCCGGGCGGTCCGGTAAGTCCGGTCGGTCCGGGCGGTCCGGTCGATCCGATCCGTCCGGTCCGTCTCGTCGGTCTGGTAGGTCCGGGCGGTCCGGACGGTCCGGACGGTCCGGGCGGTCCGGACATTTCGGGCGGTCCGGTCGATCAGGACGAACCGGTCGGTCCGGACGGTCCGGGCGGTCCGGTCGGTCCGGACGGTCCGGCCGGTCCGGACGGTCCGGACGGTCCGTACGGTCCGGTCGGTCCAGACGGTCCGGTCGGTCCGGGCGGTCTGGGCGGTCCGGTCCGTCCGGGCGGTCCGGACGGTTCGGTCGGTCCGGACGAGCCGGTCGGTCCGGACGGTCCGGTCGGTTCGGACGGTCCGGACGAGCCGGTTGGTCCGGGCGGTCCGGACGGTCCGGGCGGTCCGGACGGTCCGGACGAGCCAGACGAGCCGGTCGGTCCGGACGGTCCGGTCGGTACGGTCGGTCCGGGCGGTCCGGGCGGTCCGGACGGTTCGGTCGCTCCGAGCTCTTCTCATGCACGGATCAAATCCGTATAAATTATAGTATGCTCTCGTACAATACAATTGAATTTAATCTCGAAAAATAGAAAAATAAGCAAGTTCAATGTTTTAAAAATCATGTAAAAAAGAAAAAAACTAAAATTAAGAGCCTAAACGATGTTTTTTCGGAAAAAATCGGCGACAAACCGCCTTCTGCGTTTTGCAAGCGCGTAGATCTCGAAAAGTTACATGAATTCAAAAAAAAAATCACCTGAAACGGACAACCGAGCGCAAAGTTATGACCTTTCGAAGTTGAGCCACCAAGGCCAGTGAAGTTTAGACTAGCCTTGCCTAGTTGGTCGATCCGATCCGTCCGGTCAGTCTCGTCGGTCCGGTCGGTTCGGACGGTCCGGTCGGTCCGGACGGTCCGGGCGGTCCGGGCTGTCCGGTCGGTCCGGACATTCCGGGCGGTCCGGACGGTCCGGGCGGTCCGGTCGGTCCGGACGAGCCGGTCAGTCCGGACGGTCCGGACGGTCCGGGCGATCCGGGCGGTCCGGGCGGTCCGGATGGTCCGGTCGGTCCGGACGGTCCGGTCGGTCAGGACGAGCCGGTCGGTCCGGACGGTCCGGTCGATCCGGGCGGTCCGGTCGATCCGATCCGTCCGGACATTTCGGGCGGTCTGGTCGGTCCGGACGATCCGGACGGTCCGGTCGATCCGGACGGTCCGGTCGATCAGGACGAACCGGTCAGTCTGGACGGTCCGGGCGGTCCGGACGGTCCGTACGGTCCGGTCGGTCAAGACGGTCCGGTCGGTCTGGGCGGTCCGGTCCGTCCGGGCGGTCCGGTCCGTCCGGGCGATCCGGACGGTTCGGTCGGTCCGGACAAGCCGGTCGGTCCGGACGGTCCGGTCGGTTCGGACGGTCCGGACGAGCCGGTTGGTCTGGGCAGTCCGGACGGTCCGGACGTACCGGACGAGCCGGTCGGTCCGGACGGTCCGGTCGGTCCAGTCGGATGGTCCGGTCGGTCCGGACGGTCCGGTCGGTCAGGACGAGCCGGTCGGTCCGGACGGTCCGGTCGATCCGGTCGATCCGATCCGTCCGGAAATTTCGGGCGGTCTGGTCGGTCCGGACGATCCGGACGGTCCGGTCGATCCGGACGGTCCGGTCGATCAGGACGAACCGGTCAGTCCGGACGGTCCGGGCAGTCCGGACGGTCCGTACGGTCCGGTCGATCAAGACGGTCCGGTCGGTCTGGGCGGTCCGGTCCGTCCGGGCGGTCCGGTCCGTCCGGGCGATCCGGACGGTTCGGTCGGTCCGGACAAGCCGGTCGGTCCGGACGGTCCGGTCGGTTCGGACGGTCCGGACGAGCCGGTTGGTCCGGGCGGTCCGGACGGTCCGGGCGGTCCGGGCGGTCCGGACGGTCCGGACGTACCGGACGAGCCGGTCGGTCCGGACGGTCCGGTCGGTCCAGTCGGAACGGTCGGTCCGGGCGGTCCGGACGGTTCGGTCGCTCCGAGCTCTTCTCATGCACGGATCAAATCCGTATAAATTATAGTATGCTCTCGTACAATACAATTGAATTTAATCTCGAAAAATAGAAAAATAAGCAAGTTCAATGTTTTAAAAATCATGTAAAAAAGAAAAAAAACTAAAATTAAGAGCCTAAACGATGTTTTTTCGAAAAAAATAGGCGACAAACCGCCTTCTGCGGTTTGCCAGCGCGTAGATCTCGAAAAGTTACATGAATTCAAAAAAAAAATCACCTGAAACGGACAACCGAGCGCAAAGTTATGACCTTTCGAAGTTGAGCCACCAAGGCCAGTGAAGTTTAGACTAGCCTTGCCTAGTTGGTCGATCCGATCCGTCCGGTCAGTCTCGTCGGTCCGGTCGGTTCGGACGGTCCGGTCGGTCCGGACGGTCCGGGCGGTCCGGGCTGTCCGGTCGGTCCGGACATTCCGGGCGGTCCGGACGGTCCGGGCGGTCCGGTCGGTCCGGACGAGCCGGTCAGTCCGGACGGTCCGGACGGTCCGGGCGATCCGGGCGGTCCGGATGGTCCGGTCGGTCCGGACGGTCCGGTCGGTCAGGACGAGCCGGTCGGTCCGGACGGTCCGGTCGATCCGGGCGGTCCGGTCGATCCGATCCGTCCGGACATTTCGGGCGGTCTGGTCGGTCCGGACGATCCGGACGGTCCGGTCGATCCGGACGGTCCGGTCGATCAGGACGAACCGGTCAGTCCGGACGGTCCGGGCGGTCCGTACGGTCCGGTCGGTCAAGACGGTCCGGTCGGTCTGGGCGGTCCGGTCCGTCCGGGCGGTCCGGTCCGTCCGGGCGATCCGGACGGTTCGGTCGGTTCGGACGGTCCGGACGAGCCGGTTGGTCCGGGCGGTCCGGGCGGTCCGGGCGGTCCGGACGGTCCGGACGTACCGGAGGAGCCGGTCGGTCCGGACGGTCCGGTCGGTCCAGTCGGAACGGTCGGTCCGGGCGGTCCGGACGGTTCGGTCGCTCCGAGCTCTTCTCATGCACGGATCAAATCCGTATAAATTATAGTATGCTCTCGTACAATACAATTGAATTTAATCTCGAAAAATAGAAAAATAAGCAAGTTCAATGTTTTAAAAATCATGTAAAAAAGAAAAAAACTAAAATTAAGAGCCTAAACGATGTTTTTTCGGAAAAAATAGGCGACAAACCGCCTTCTGCGGTTTGCCAGCGCGTAGATCTCGAAAAGTTACATGAATTCAAAAAAAAAATCACCTGAAACGGACAACCGAGCGCAAAGTTATGACCTTTCGAAGTTGAGCCACCAAGGCCAGTGAAGTTTAGACTAGCCTTGCCTAGTTGGTCGATCCGATCCGTCCGGGCGGTCCGGTCGATCCGATCCGTCCGGTCAGTCTCGTCGGTCTGGTAGGTCCGGGCGGTCCGGGCGGTCCGGTCGGTCCAGACGGTCCGGGCGGTCCGGACATTTCGGGCGGTCCGGGCGGTCCGGACGGTCCGGTCGATCAGGACGAACCGGTCGGTCCGGACGGTCCGGGCGGTCCGATCGGTCCGGACGGTCCGGTCGGTCCGGACGGTCCGGACGGTCCGTACGGTCCGGTCGGTCCAGACGGTCCGGTCGGTCCGGGCGGTCTGGGCGGTCCGGTCCATCAGGGCGGTCCGGACGGTTCGGTCGGTCCGGACAAGCCGGTCGGTCCGGACGGTCCGGTCGGTTCGGACGGTCCGGACGAGCCGGTTGGTCCGGGCGGTCCGATCGGTCTGGACGGTCCGGTCGGTCCAGTCGGTACGGTCGGTCCGGGCGGTCCGGACGGTTCGGTCGGTCCGAGCTCTTCTCATGCACGGATCAAATCCGTATAAATTATAGTATGCTCTCGTACAATACAATTGAATTTAATCTCGAAAAATAGAAAAATAAGCAAGTTCAATGTTTTAAAAATCATGTAAAAAGGAAAATAACTAAAATTAAGAGCCTAAACGATGTTTTTTCGGAAAACATCGGCGACAAACCGCCTAAGGCGGTTTGCCAGCGCGTAGATCTCGAAAAGTTACATGAATTCAAAAAAAAAATCACCTGAAACGGACAACCGAGCGCAATGTTATGACCTTTCGAAGTTGAGCCACCAAGGCCAGTGAAGTTTAGACTAGCCTTGCCTAGTTGGTCGATCCGATCCGTCCGGTCAGTCTCGTCGGTCCGGTCGGTTCGGACGGTCCGGGCGGTCCGGACGGTCCGGTCGGTCCGGACGGTCCGGTCGGTCCGGACGGTCCGGGCGATCCGGGCGGTCCGGGCGGTCCGGACGGTCCGGGCGATCCGGGCGGTCCGGGCGGTCCGATCGTTCAGGACGAGCCGGTCCGTCCGGACGGTCAGTACGGTCTGGTCGATCCAGACGGTTCGGTCGGTCCGGGCGGTCCGGTCGATCCGATCCGTCCGGTCAGTCTCGTCGGTCTGGTAGGTCCGGGCGGTCCGGTCGGTCCGGACGGTCCGGGCGGTCCGGACATTTCGGGCGGTCCGGTAGGTCCGGACGAGCCGGTCGGTCCGGACGGTCCGGTCGGTCCGGACGGTCCGGTCGATCAGGACGAACCGGTCGGTCCGGACGGTCCGGGCGGTCCGGTCGGTCCGGACGGTCCGGTCGGTCCGGACGGTCCGGTCGGTCCGGACGGTCCGTACGGTCCGGTCGGTCCGGGCGGTCTGGGCGGTCCGGTCCATCAGGGCGGTCCGGACGGTTCGGTCGGTCCGGACAAGCCGGTCGGTCCGGACGGTCCGGTCGGTTCGGACGGTCCAGACGAGCCGGTTGGTCCGGGCGGTCCGGTCGGTCCAGTCTGTACGGTCAGTCCGGGCGGTCCGGAAGGTTCGGTCGGTCCGAGCTCTTCTCATGCACGGATCAAATCTGTATAAATTATAGTATGCTCTTGTACAATACAATTGAGTTTAATCTCGAAAAATAGAAAAATAAGCAAGTTCAATGTTTTAAAAATCATGTAAAAAAGAAAAAAACTAAAATTAAGAGCATAAACCATGTTTTTTCGGAAAAAATCGGCGACAAACCGCCTTCTGCGGTTTGCCAGCGCGTAGATCTCGAAAAGTTACATGAATTAAAAAAAAATCACCTGAAACAGACAACCGAGCGCAATGTTATGACCTTTCGAAGTTGAGCCACCAAGGCCAGTGAAGTTTAGACTAGCCTTGCCTAGTTGGTCGATCCGATCCGTCCGGTCAGTCTCGTCGGTCCGGTCGGTTCGGACGGTCCGATCGGTCCGGTCGGTCCGGACGGTCAGGGCGGTCCGGTCGGTCCGGACGAGCCGGTCGGTCCGGATGGTCCGGGCGGTCCGGACGGTCCGGGCGGTCCGGACGGTCCGGTCGGTCAGGACGAGCCGGTCTGTCCGGACGGTCCGGACATTTCGGGCGGTCCGGGCGGTCCGGACGGTCCGGTCGATCAGGACGAACCGGTCGGTCCGGACGGTCCGGGCGGTCCGATCGGTCCGGACGGTCCGGTCGGTCCGGACGGTCCGGACGGTCCGTACGGTCCGGTCGGTCCAGACGGTCCGGTCGGTCCGGGCGGTCTGGGCGGTCCGGTCCATCAGGGCGGTCCGGACGGTTCGGTCGGTCCGGACAAGCCGGTCGGTCCGGACGGTCCGGTCGGTTCGGACGGTCCGGACGAGCCGGTTGGTCCGGGCGGTCCGATCGGTCCGGACGGTCCGGTCGGTCCAGTCGGTACGGTCGGTCCGAGCGGTCCGGGCGGTCCGGACGGTTCGGTCGGTCCGAGCTCTTCTCATGCACGGATGAAATCCGTATAAATTATAGTATGCTCTCGTACAATACAATTGAATTTAATCTCGAAAAATAGAAAAATAAGCAAGTTCAATGTTTTAAAAATCATGTAAAAAAGAAAATAACTAAAATTAAGAGCCTAAACGATGTTTTTTCGGAAAACATCGGCGACAAACCGCCTAAGGCGGTTTCCCAGCGCGTAGATCTCGAAAAGTTACATGAATTCAAAAAAAAAATCACCTGAAACGGACAACCGAGCGCAATGTTATGACCTTTCGAAGTTGAGCCACCAAGGCCAGTGAAGTTTAGACTAGCCTTGCCTAGTTGGTCGATCCGATCCGTCCGGTCAGTCTCGTCGGTCCGGTCGGTTCGGACGGTCCGGGCGGTCCGGACGGTCCGGGCGGTCCGGTCGGTCCGGACGAGCCGGTCGGTCCGGACGGTCCGGGCGGTCCGGACGGTCCGGTCGGTCCGGACGGTCCGGTCGGTCCGGACGGTCCGGGCGATCCGGGCGGTCCGGGCGGTCCGGTCGGTCAGGACGAGCCGGTCCGTCCGGACGGTCCGTACGGTCTGGTCGATCCAGACGGTCCGGTCGGTCCGGGCGGTCCGGTCGATCCGATCCGTCCGGTCAGTCTCGTCGGTCTGGTAGGTCCGGGCGGTCCGGTCGGTCCGGACGGTCCGGGCGGTCCGGACATTTCGGGCGGTCCGGTAGGTCCGGACGAGCCGGTCAGTCCGGACGGTCCGGTCGGTCCGGACGGTCCGGTCGGTCCTGACGGTCCGTACGGTCCGGTCGGTCCGGGCGGTCTGGGCGGTCCGGTCCATCAGGGCGGTCCGGACGGTTCGATCGGTCCGGACAAGCCGGTCGGTCCGGACGGTCCCTTCGGTTCGGACGGTCCAGACGAGCCGGTTGGTCCGGGCGGTCCGGTCGGTCCAGTCTGTACGGTCGGTCCGGGCGGTCCGGGCGGTCCGGACGGTTCGGTCGGTCCGAGCTCTTCTCATGCACGGATCAAATCCGTATAAATTATAGTATGCTCTCGTACAATACAATTGAGTTTAATCTCGAAAAATAGAAAAATAAGCAAGTTCAATGTTTTAAAAATCATGTAAAAAAGAAAAAAACTAAAATTAAGAGCCTAAACCATGTTTTTTCGGAAAAAATCGGCGACAAACCGCCTTCTGCGGTTTGCCAGCGCGTAGATCTCGAAAAGTTACATGAATTAAAAAAAAAATCACCTGAAACAGACAACCGAGCGCAATGTTATGACCTTTCGAAGTTGAGCCACCAAGGCCAGTGAAGTTTAGACTAGCCTTGCCTAGTTGGTCGATCCGATCCGTCCGGTCAGTCTCGTCGGTCCGGTCGGTTCGGACGGTCCGGTCGGTCCGGTCGGTCCGGACGGTCCGGGCGGTCCGGCCGGTCCGGCCGGTCCGGGCGGTCCGGTCGGTCCGGACGAGCCGGTCGGTCCGGATGGTCCGGGCGGTCCGGACGGTCCGGGCGGTCTGGACGGTCCGGTCGGTCCGGACGGTCCGGTCGGTCAGGACGAGCCGGTCTGTCCGGACGGTCCGGACATTTCGGGCGGTCTGGTCGGTCCGGACGATCCGGACGGTCCGGTCGATCCGGACGGGCCGGTCGATCAGGACGAACCGGTCAGTCCGGACCGTCCGGGCGGTCCGGACGGTCCGTACGGTCCGGTCGGTCAAGACGGTCCGGTCGGTCCGGGCGGTCTGGGCGGTCCGGTCCGTCCGGGCGATCCGGACGGTTCAGTCGGTCCGGACGAGCCGGTCGGTCCGGACCGTCCGGTCGGTTCGGACGGTCCGGACGAGCCGGTTGGTCCGGGCGGTCCGGACGGTCCGGGCGGTCCGGGCGGTTCGGTCGGTCCGAGCTCTTCTCATGCACGGATCAAATCCGTATAAATTATAGTATGCTCTCGTACAATACAATTGAATTTAATCTCGAAAAATAGAAAAATAAGCATGTTCAATGTTTGAAAAATCATGTAAAAAAGAAAAAAAACTAAAATTAAGAGCCTAAACGATGTTTTTTCGGTAAAAATCGGCGACAAACCGCCTTTGGCGGTTTGCCAGCGCGTAGATCTCGAAAAGTTACATGAATTCAAAAAAAAATCACCTGAAACGGACAACCTGAAGCGCAAAGTTATAACCTTTCGAAGTTGAGCCACCAAGGCCAGTGAAGTTTAGACTAGCCTTGCCTAGTTGGTCGATCCGATCCGTCTGGTCGGTCTCATCGGTCTGGTCGGTCTGGACGGTCCGGGCGGTCCGGGCGGTCCGGACGGTCCGATCGGTCCGGTCGGTCCGTACGGTCCGATCGGTCCGTACGGTCCGATCGGTCCGTACGGTTCGGTCGGTCCATACGGTCCGTACGGTTCGGTCGGTCCGGACGGTCCGGTCGGTCCGTACGGTCCGGTCGGTCCGGTGGGTCCGGTCGGTCCGGGCGGTCCGGTCGGTCCGGGCGATCCGGTCGGTCCGGTCGGTCCGGTCAGTCCGGTCGGTCCGGTCGGTCCGGTGGGTCCGGTCGGTCCGGACGGTCCGGTCGGTCCGGACGGTCCGGGCGGTCCGGACGGTCCGGTCGGTCCGGACGGTCCGGGCGGTCCGGACGGTCCGGGCGGTCCGGACGGTCCGGACGGTCCGGACGGTCCGATCGGTTCGGTCGGTCCGGGCGGTCCGGTTGGTCCGTACGGTCCGGCCGGTCCGTACGGTCTGGACGGTACGGACGGTCCGGTCGGTCTCGTCGGTCTGGTCGGTTCGGACGGTCCGAGCGGTCCGGACGGTCCGAACGGTCCGATCGGTCCGGTTGGGCCGTACGATCTGGTCGGTCCGAGTCTCGAAAAATAGAAAAATAAGCAAGTTCAATGTTTTAAAAATCATGAAAAAAAAGAAAAAAACTAAAATTAATAGCCTAAACGATGTTTTTTTGGAAAAAATCTGCGACAAACGGCCTTTGGCAGTTTGCCAGCGCGTAGATCTCGAAAAGTTACATGATTTCAAAAAAAAAATCAACTGAAACGGACAACCGAGCGCAAAGTTATGACCTTTCGAAGTTGAGCCACCAAGGCCAGCGAAGTTTAGACTAGCCTTGCCTAGTTGGTCGATCCGATCCGTCCGGTCGGTCTCGTCGGTCTGGTCGGTCTGGACGGTCCGGGCGGTCCGGTCGATCCGGGCGGTCCGGTCGGTCCGGGCGATCCGGTCGGTCCGGGCGATCCGGTCGGTCCGGTCGGTCCGGTCGATCCGGTCGGTCCGGACGGTCCGGTCGGTCCGGACGGTCCGGACGGTCCGGTCGGTCCGGACGGTCCGGACGGTCCGGGCTGTCCGGACGGTCCGGACGATCCGATCGGTTCGGTCGGTCCGGGCGGTCCGGTCGGTCCGTACGGTCCGGCCGGTCCGTTCGTTCTGGGCGGTACGAACGGTCCGGTCGGTCTCGTCGGTCTGGTCGGTTCGGACGGTCCGGTCGGTCCGAACAGTCCAGACGGTCCGATCCGTCCGAGCGCAAAGTTATGACCTTTCGAAGTTGAGCCACCAAGGCCAGTGAAGTTTAGACTGGCCTTGCCTAGTTGGTCGATCCGATCCGTCCGGTCGGTCTCGTCGGTCTGGTCGGTCTGGACGGTCCGGGCGGTCCGGACGGTCAGGGCGGTCCGGACGGTCCGTACGGTCCGGTCGGTCCGTACGGTTCGGTCGGTCCATACGGTCGGTACGGTCCGTACGGTCCGGTCGGTCCGGACGGTCCGGTCGGTCCGTACGGTCCGGTCGGTCCGGGCGGTCCGGTCGGTCCGGGCGGTCCGGTCGGTCCGGTCGTTCCGGTCGGTCCGGTCAGTCCAGTCGGTCCGGTCGGTCCGGTCGGTCCGGTCGGTCGGGTCGGTCCGGACGGTCCGGTCGGTCCGGACGGTCCGGTCGGACCGGACGATCCGGTCGGTCCGGACGGTCCGGGCGGTCCGGACGGTCCGGTCGGTCCGGACGGTCCGGGCTGTCCGGACGGTCCGGACGGTCCGATCGGTTCGGTCGGTCCGGGCGGTCCGGTCGGTCCGTACGTTCCGGTCGGTCCGTACGGTCTGGGCGGTACGGACGGTCCGGTCGGTCCGGTCGGTCTCGTCGGTCTGGTCGGTTCGGACGGTCCGGGCGGTCCGGACGGTCCGGGTGGTCCGAGTCTCGAAAAATAGAAAAATAAGCAAGTTCAATGTTTCAAAAATCATGAAAAAAAAGAAAAAAACTAAAATTAAGAGCCTAAACGATGTTTTTTTGGAAAAAATCGGCGACGAGCCGGTCGGTCCGGACGGTCGGGTCGGTTCGGACGGTCCGGACGAGCCGGTTGGTCCGGGCGGTCCGGACGGTCCGGGCGGTCCGGGCGGTCCGGACGGTCCGGACGAGCCGGTTGGTCCGGGCGGTCCGGACGGTCCAGGCGGTCCGGACGGTCCGGACGAGCCGGACGAGCCGGTCGGTCCGGACGGTCCGGTCGGTCCAGTCGGTACGGTCGGTCCGGGCGGTCCGGGCGGTCCGGACGGTTCGGTCGGTCCGAGCTCTTCTCATGCACGGATCAAATCCGTATAAATTATAGTATGCTCTCGTACAATACAATTGAATTTAATCTCGAAAAATAGAAAAATAAGCAAGTTCAATGTTTTAAAAATCATGTAAAAAAGAAAAAAACTAAAATTAAGAGCCTAAACGATTTTTTTTGGAAAAAATCGGTGACAAACCGCCTTCGGTCGGTCCGGGCGGTCCGGTCGGTCCGGTCGATCCAGACGGTCCGGTCGATCCGGGCGGTCCGGTCGGTCCGGGCGGTCCGGTCGGTCCGGGCGGTCCGGTCGATCCGATCCATCCAGTCAGTCTCGTCGGTCTGGTAGGTCCGGGCGGTCCGGTCGATCCGGACGGTCCGGGCGGTCCGGACATTTCGGGCGGTCCGGTCGGTCCGGACGAGCCGGTCGGTCCGGACGGTCCGGACGGTCCGGTCGGTCAGGACGGTCCGGTCGATCAGGACGAACCGGTCGGTCCGGACGGTCCGGTCGGTCCGGACGGTCCGTACGGTCTGGTCGGTCCAGACGGTCCGGTCGGTCCGGGCGGTCTGGGCGGTCCGGTCCATCAGGGCGGTTCGGACGGTTCGGTCGGTCCGGACAAGCCGGTCGGTCTGGAAGGTCCGGTCGGTTCGGACGGTCCGGACGAGCCGGTTGGTCCGGGCGGTCCGGTCGGTCCGGACGGTCCGGTCGGTCCAGTCGGTACGGTCGGTCCGGGCGGTCCGGGCGGTCCGGACGGTTCGGTCGGTCCGAGCTCTTCTCATGCACGGATCAAATCCGTATAAATTATAGTATGCTCTCGTACAATACAATTGAATTTAATCTCGAAAAATAGAAAAATAAGCATGTTCAATGTTTTAAAAATCATGTAAAAAAGAAAAAAAACTAAAATTAAGAGCCTAAACGATGTTTTTTCGGAAAAAATCGGCGACAAACCGCCTTTGGCGGTTTGCCAGCGCGTAGATCTCGAAAAGTTACATGAATTCAAAAAAAAATCACCTGAAACGGACAACCTGAAGCGCAAAGTTATAACCTTTCGAAGTTGAGCCACCAAGGCCAGTGAAGTTTAGACTAGCCTTGCCTAGTTGGTCGATCCGATCCGTCCGGTCGGTCTCATCGGTCTGGTCGGTCTGGACGGTCCGGGCGGTCCGGGCGGTCCGGACGGTCCGATCGGTAGGGTCGGTCCGTACGGTCCAATCGGTCCGCACGGTTCGGTCGGTCCATACGGTACGTACGGTCCGGTCGGTCCGGACGGTCCGGTCGGTCCGTACGGTCCGGTGGGTCCGGTGGGTCCGGTCGGTCTGGGCAGTCCGGTCGGTCCGGGCGATCCGGTTGGTCCGGTCGGTCCGGTCAGTCCGGTCGGTCCGGTCGGTCCGGTGGGTCCGGTCGGTCCGGACGGTCCGGTCGGTCCGGACGGTCCGGTCGGTCCGGACGGTCCGGGCGGTCCGGACGGTCCGGGCGGTCCGGACGGTCCGGACGGTCCGATCGGTTCGGTCGGTCCGGGCGGTCCGGTCGGTCCGTACGGTCCGGCCGGTCCGTACGGTCTGGACGGTACGGACGGTCCGGTCGGTCCGGTCGGTCTCGTCGGTCTGGTCGGTTCGGACGGTCCGAGCGGTCCGGACGGTCCGGAAGGTCCGAACGGTCCGATCGGTCCGGTTGGGCCGTACGATCTGGTCGGTCCGAGTCTCGAAAAATAGAAAAATAAGCAAGTTCAATGTTTTAAAAATCATGAAAAAAAAGAAAAAAACTAAAATTAATAGCCTAAACGATGTTTTTTTGGAAAAAATCTGCGACAAACCGCCTTTGGCTGTTTGCCAGCGCGTAGATCTCGAAAAGTTACATGATTTCAAAAAAAAAATCAACTGAAACGGACAACCGAGCGCAAAGTTATGACCTTTCGAAGTTGAGCCACCAAGGCCAGCGAAGTTTAGACTAGCCTTGCCTAGTTGGTCGATCCGATCCGTCCGGTCGGTCTCGTCGGTCTGGTCGGTCTGGATGGTCCGGGCGGTCCGGTCGGTCCGGGCGGTCCGGTCGGTCCGGGCGATCCGGTCGGTCCGGGCGATCCGGTCAGTCCGGTCGATCCGGTCGATCCGGTCGGTCCGGACGGTCCGGTCGGTCCGGACGGTCCGGGCGGTCCGGACGGTCCGGTCGGTCCGGACGCCGGACGGTCCGATCGGTTCGGTCGGTCCGGGCGGTCCGGTCGGTCCGTACGGTCCGGCCGGTCCGTTCGTTCTGGGCGGTACGAACGGTCCGGTCGGTCTCGTCGGTCTGGTCGGTTCGGACGGTCCGGTCGGTCCGAACAGTCCAGACAGTCCGATCCGTCCGAGCGCAAAGTTATGACCTTTCGAAGTTGAGCCACCAAGGCCAGTGAAGTTTAGACTAGCCTTGCCTAGTTGGTCGATCCGATCCGTCCGGTCGGTCTCGTCGGTCTGGTCGGTCTGGACGGTCCGGGAGGTCCGGGCGGTCCGGACGGTCCGTACGGTTCGGTCGGTCCATACGGTCGGTACGGTCCGTACGGTCCGGTCGGTCCGGACGGTCCGGTCGGTCCGTACGGTCCGGTCGGTCCGGTCGGTCCGGTCGGTCCGGTCGGTCGGGTCGGTCCGGACGGTCCGGTCGGTCCGGACGGTCCGGTCGGTCCGGACGATCCGGTCGGTCCGGACGGTCCAGGCGGTCCGGACGGTCCGGTCGGTCCGGACGGTCCGGGCTGTCCGGACGGTCCGGACGATCCGATCGGTTCGGTCGGTCCGGGCGGTCCGTTCGGTCCGTACGTTCCGGCCGGTCCGTACGGCCTGGGCGGTACGGACGGTCCGGTCGGTCCGGTCGGTCTCGTCGGTCTGGTCGGTTCGGACGGTCCGGGCGGTCCGGACGGTCCGGGTGGTCCGAGTCTCGAAAAATAGAAAAATAAGCAAGTTCAATGTTTCAAAAATCATGAAAAAAAAGAAAAAAACTAAAATTAAGAGCCTAAACGATGTTTTTTTGGAAAAAATCGGCGACGAGCCGGTCGGTCCGGACGGTCGGGTCGGTTCGGACGGTCCGGACGAGCCGGTTGGTCCGGGCAGTCCGGACGGTCCGGGCGGTCCGGGCGGTCCGGACGAGCCGGTTGGTCCGGGCGGTCCGGACGGTCCGGGCGGTCCGGGCGGTCCGGGCGGTCCGGACGGTCCGGACGAGCCGGACGAGCCGGTCGGTCCGGACGGTCCGGTCGGTACGGTCGGTCCGGGCGGTCCGGGCGGTCCGGACGGTTCGGTCGGTCCGAGCTCTTCTCATGCACGGATCAAATCCGTATAAATTATAGTATGCTCTCGTACAATACAATTGAATTTAATCTCGAAAAATAGAAAAATAAGCAAGTTCAATGTTTTAAAAATCATGTAAAAAAGAAAAAAATTAAAATTAAGAGCCTAAACGATGTTTTTTTGGAAAAAATCGGCGACAAACCGCCTTCGGTCGGTCCGGGCGGACCGGTCGGTCCGGGCGGTCCGGTCGATCCAGACGGTCCGGTCGGTCCGGGCGGTCCGGTCGGTCTGGGCGGTCCGGTCGGTCCGGGCGGTCCGATCGATCCGATCCGTCCGGTCAGTCTCGTCGGTCTGGTAGGTCCGGGCGGTCCGGGCGGTCCGGTCGATCCGGACGGTCCGGGCGGTCCGGACATTTCGGGCGGTCCGGTCGGTCCGGACGAGCCGGTCGGTCCGGACGGTCCGGACGGTCCGGTCCGTCAGGACGGTCCGGTCGATCAGGACGAACCGGTCGGTCCGGACGATCCGGTCGGTCCGGACGGTCCGTACGGTCTGGTCGGTCCAGACGGTCCGGTCGGTCCGGGCGGTCTGGGCGGTCCGGTCCATCAGGGCGGTTCGGACGGTTCGGTCGGTCCGGACAAGCCGGTCGGTCCGGAAGGTCCGGTCGGTTCGGACGGTCCGGACGAGCCGGTTGGTCCGGGCGGTCCGGTCGGTCCCGACGGTCCGGTCGGTCCAGTCGGTACGGTCGGTCCGGGCGGTCCGGTCGGTCCGGACGGTTCGGTCGGTCCGAGCTCTTCTCATGCACGGATCAAATCCGTATAAATTATAGTATGCTCTCGTACAATACAATTGAATTTAATCTCGAAAAATAGAAAAATAAGCATGTTCAATGTTTTAAAAATCATGTAAAAAAGAAAAAAAACTAAAATTAAGAGCCTAAACGATGTTTTTTCGGAAAAAATCGGCGACAAACCGCCTTTGGCGGTTTGCCAGCGCGTAGATCTCGAAAAGTTACATGAATTCAAAAAAAAATCACCTGAAACGGACAACCTGAAGCGCAAAGTTATAACCTTTCGAAGTTGAGCCACCAAGGCCAGTGAAGTTTAGACTAGCCTTGCCTAGTTGGTCGATCCGATCCGTCCGGTCGGTCTCGTCGGTCTGGTCGGTCTGGACGGTCTGGGCGGTCCGGGCGGTCCGGACGGTCCGATCGGTCCGGTCGGTCCGTACGGTCCGATCGGTCCGTACGGTTCGGTCGGTCCATACGGTCCGTACGGTCCGGTCGGTCCGGACGGTCCGGTCGGTCCGTACGGTCCGGTCGGTCCGGTGGGTCCGGTCGGTCCGGGCGGTCCGGTCGGTCCGGGCGATCCGGTCGGTTCGGTCGGTCCGGTCAGTCCGGTCGGTCCGGTGGGTCCGATCCTACCGAGCGCAAAGTTATGACCTTTCGAAGTTGAGCCACCAAGGCCAGCGAAGTTTAGACTAGCCTTGCCTAGTTGGTCGATCCGATCCGTCCGGTCGGTCTCGTCGGTCTGGTCGGTCTGGACGGTCCGGGCGGTCCGGGCGGTCCGGACGGTCCGATCGGTCCGGTCGGTCCATACGGTCCGGTCGGTCCGTACGGTCTGGTCGGTCCGTACGGTCCGGTCGGTCCGTACGGTTCGGTCGGTCCATACGGTCCGGTCGGTCCGGACGGTCCGGTCGGTCCGTACGGTCCGGACGGTCCGGTCGGTCCGGGCGGTCCGGTCGGTCCGGGCGATCCGGTCGATCCTGTCGGTCCGGTCGGTCCGGTCGGTCCGATCGATCCGGTGGTCCGGACGGTCCTGTCGGTCCGGACGTTCCGGTCGGTCCGGACGGTCCTGACGGTCCGGGCTGTCCGGACGGTCCGGACGGTCCGATCGGTTCGGTCGGTCCGGGCGGTCCGGTTGGTCCGTACGTTCCGGCCGGTCCGTTTGTTCTGGGCGGAACGGACGGTCCGGTCGGTCCAGTCGGTCTCGTCGGTCTGGTCGGTTCGGACGGTCCGGTCGGTCCGAACAGTCCAGACGGTCCGATCCGTCCGAGCGCAAAGTTATGACCTTTCGAAGTTGAGCCACCAAGGCCAGTGAAGTTTAGACTAGCCTTGCCTAGTTGGTCGATCCGATCCTTCCGGTCGGTCTCGTCGGTCCGGGAGGTCCGGGCGATCCGGTCGGTCCGTACGGTTCGGTCGGTCCGTACGGTCCGTACGGTCCGTACGGTCCGGTCGGTCCGGACGGTCCGGTCGGTCCGGACGGTCCGGTCGGTCCGTACGGTCCGGTCGGTCCGGGCGATCCGGTCGGTCCGGTCAGTCCGGTCGGTCCGGACGGTCCGGGCTGTCCGAACGGTCCGGACGGTCCGATCGGTTCGGTCGGTCCGGGCGGTCCGGTCGGTCCGTACGGTCCGTACGGTCCGGACGGTCCGGTCGGTCCGGACGGTCCGGTCGGTCCGGACGGTCCGGTCGGTCCGGACGGTCCGGACGGTCCGGACGGTCCGATCGGTTCGGTCGGTCCGGGCGGTCCGGTCGGTTTTGTACGGTCCGGTCGGTCCGTACGGTCTGGGCGGTACGGACGGTCCGGTCGGTCCGGTCGGTCTCGTCAGTCTGGTCGGTTCGGACGGTCCGGGCGGTCCGGACTGTCTGGAAGGTCCGAACGGTCCGATCGGTCCGGTTGGGCCGTACGATCTGGTCGGTCCGTGTCTCGAAAAATAGAAAAATAAGCAAGTTCAATGTTTTAAAAATCATGAAAAAAAAGAAAAAAACTAAAATTAAGAGCCTAAACGATGTTTTTTTGGAAAAAATCGGCGACAAACCGCCTTTGGCTGTTTGCCAGCGCTTAGATCTCGAAAAGTTACATGATTTCAAAAAAAAAAAATCAACTGAAACGGACAACCGAGAGCAAAGTTATGACGTTTCGAAGTTGAGCCACCAAGGCCAGCGAAGTTTAGACTAGCCTTGCCTAGTTGGTCGATCCGATCCGTCCGGTCGGTCTTGTCGGTCTGGTCGGTCTGGACGGTCCGGGCGGTCCGGTCGGTCCGGGCGGTCCGGTCGGTCCGGGCGATCCGGTCGGTCCGGACGGTCCGGGCTGTCCGGACGGTCCGGACGGTCCGATCGGTTCGGTCGGTCCGGGCGGTCCGGTCGGTCCGTACGTTCCGGCCGGTCCGTACGGTCTGGGCGGTACGGACGGTCCGGTCGGTCCGGTCGGTCTCGTCGGTCTGGTCGGTTCGGACGGTCCGGGCGGTCCGGACGGTCCGGGTGGTCCGAGTCTCGAAAAATAGAAAAATAAGCAAGTTCAATGTTTCAAAAATCATGAAAAAAAAGAAAAAAACTAAAATTAAGAGCCTAAACGATGTTTTTTTGGAAAAAATCGGCGACGAGCCGGTCGGTCCGGACGGTCGGGTCGGTTCGGACGGTCCGGACGAGCCGGTTGGTCCGGGCGGTCCGGACGGTCCGGACGAGCCGGTTGGTCCGGGCGGTCCGGACGGTCCGGGCGGTCCGGGCGGTCCGGACGGTCCGGACGAGCCGGACGAGCCGGTCGGTCCGGACGGTCCGGTCGGTCCAGTCGGTACGGTCGGTCCGGGCGGTCCGGGCGGTCCGGACGGTTCGGTCGGTCCGAGCTCTTCTCATGCACGGATCAAATCCGTATAAATTATAGTATGCTCTCGTACAATACAATTGAATTTAATCTCGAAAAATAGAAAAATAAGCAAGTTCAATGTTTTAAAAATCATGTAAAAAAGAAAAAAACTAAAATTAAGAGCCTAAACGATGTTTTTTTGGAAAAAATCGGCGACAAACCGCCTTCGGTCGGTGATAACTCGTATAATTATATAGTTTTTAGTTATGTTTTATTAATGTTTTGTGTCAAATACGAGTTATTATTGTTTAGTCTAATTGTGTTTATGATCTTTTATATTTTTATGTATTTTGGTGTTTTTCACAAGTTTCTTTGAGTGATTTCAGATTACTAGAATTAAGGGCAAATCCAGTTCAGTTTCAGTTCCGACACCTTTTGCCATATCAGCTATATCTCGAGTTTTACTGAAGCAATAAGGCTGAAATTTGTAGCCATGCAAAGCTAAGAGGCATATCAGCTATATCTCGAGTTTCACTGAAGCAATAAGGTGGCTGATGTGCAATGACGTCTGTGCTGACATGTTTTCGTATTTTGCCCATATCTGCTTAACCACATCAGCAAATGAGCTGATTCCAACGGCTATGGTTCCGTACCTGATAGGGGAACCTTTGTCTAGAAGACCATGTGATCATATCAGGCCTCCAATATTGACGAAATCGACCATCAAGTTGGCTGATCAAAATCGTCATATACCTACCTTTGAAATTTGTAAAGCTTGTCTCTTGTCATTTAGCCCTCCAAAATGTGTATAAATAGAGGGCCTTGGATGATTGTAAGGGATCATATTGTACATAGGTAGGATATTAGCCATTTTAATAAAATTCTCTAAGTTTTCTTCTTCTTTCTTTTCTCTAGTTTTCTTCTTCTTTCTTTTCTCTAGTTTTCTTTTTCTTTAGAGAGAGCAAGAGGTTGGATAATTAATATTCTTCCTCTTCTTCTTTCTTTCTTTTATTTTCTTCTTAGATTTTCTTTAATTTTATGTTTATGTTTATAATGCCTATGCTAGGCTAAACTTCTATTTGGTTAAGGGTGATTTCAAAGCCCTAGACATGTTTTGTGATTGATTTTCAGATTCTATCTATCATTAATTTTCTATCAAAGTTGCTTATGTTCTTCTACAAGAATTGTTCATGATGTTGTCTAGATTTATTTAGGTGTACAACTAGATAGATCTTGATAATTATCTATTGCTAGTTTAGGAGTCTTGATCCGTGTAATTGTCTTGATTTCCTATTCATAAGTGGCAATTTGTGATTAATGATTATGGTCAAGTTTTCAATAATTGCAAAGTGGAACATAACCTAAGTTGAACAATCCGAGCTTATGTGTTTGTTGCTTAGATCAACCTATCTTTCTCATCATAAAGCTGCCATTAAATTGAATTTAGAGAGCTTATTCTAGGTTGTTTAATGGTTAGAGATTAAATAGAGAGCTTGTTCTATTTAACGACAAACTAAGGAAAGATTGGGGTAACAGAGCTTGTTGTTATCTACGGTTGTTAACTTTGATAGTTGGTTGATATTGATAGATCTGAAATTGATTCTTAATGATGTCTAGTGGTGGAGAATGAAACCTTAACCATATTTTTCATATTTGATTCTTCTTACTTATTTGTTTTCTTACTTTTAGTTTGCTTATTTTTTATATTTATTTTTATTGGCTGGTTATACCGCCTAATTTGTATATTAACTTTGTTTTATTTTTATTGGCTGGTTATACCGCCTAATTTAGTATATATATTTTTATTGGCTGGTTATACCGCCTAATTTAGTATATATATTTTTATTGGCTGGTTATACCGCCTTGCATCTTATTCTTATTATTTACTTTAGTTTAAATCTGGCTTCAAAAACCCCTTTTCTTTTATTGTTCTTGAATTTAAGTTTTAAACTATTAACTTATAAACTAAAACCCAATCCCTGAGGACTCGACCCTTGCTAACTACTATACTTACAATTTATCTTTTTAGTGCAAGGTTAAATAAGATACACTCTTTTGGGTGCATCAAATTTTTGGCGCCGTTGCCGGGGATTGCTTTCTTTAGTTTATTTGTTACTTGGTTTATTCTTATTTTCAGTTCTAATTAGTTTTATTTTCTTGTACATAGAAGTTTTTCTTTTCAAATTTAAAAAAAAAAAAAAAAAAAAACAATGGAATTGAGCAATCTAACACTTGAAGAGTTGGTGGCATACATGAACATGGAGAATCAACAAGCCAAACTCACCTCCCCAGTTCAACAATTGGCCATGGGAGGATGTCAAGGCCATCAAGTGTTCCAAGACCAACAGTATGATCATTACTCAAACACTTACCATGAGGGATGGTGGGATCATACTAATTATGGCTACTCGAAAAATTACCAAGAAGTAGATCCTTATGCCAATTACACTCATCCATCTAGCTTCAATCAATCATGGTCCCAAGAACCAGATCTTTTTTCAACCACCACATATGACTCAAAACTCAGGTACTTCTTTAGAAGATCTTGTCTATTCTCTTGTTACTGATACATTGCAATTTCAACAGGAAACAAGGGCAAGCATCCAGAGTTTGGAAAAGCAAATGATCCAATTGACTAGTAGTATGGTGGGATGGGTAGCACAAAGATCTGAAGAACTCCCTGCCCAAACAATGATTAACCCAAAGGAGAATACTACTATTGTGACCTTGAGGAATGAGGAACAAGATGAGGATGAGACAAAATTAGAGATGAATTCTATTCTTGAGGATAATGAAGCCAATGATCCAAATAAGAGTATTTCGGCACCTGAGGTAACGTTTGAGATTCCAATTTTTACTAATGTTTCTTCTCCATCTTTTCCTAGTAGATTCGCAAAGTTCAAGGAGGATGAACATGAACAAGACACGCTGGAAACCTTAAACAGTTTGTTTGTGGATGTCATTCAACAAGTACCAAAAGATGCACCATTCCTCGATGAGATATGCACCACCAAGGATGATGGAATAATACTTGTAATGGAGAACGCATCCACTGTTGTGCAAAGAAAGCTTCCTCTCAAACGCATAAATTTGGGAAATTTCATGTATGAGCCTCACAAGCCTAAAAAGCCAAGAAGGGGTGTTGGTTAGATTCAAAACACTAACTCAAGTGTTAATTGGGAAGGCAGCCCAATTAAAGATGAATTTGCCAACCTTCCATATTCAGATTTGCTTTCTCTTTCTTTTCCTTTTTCTTTTATTATTTTTATTGTTTTTATTTTTATTTCTTATGTTTCTTTGTTAATTGTGTTTACTGTTTTTAAGTTCATTTAGGCTGCATAAGTTTCTTTTGTTTAATAGTTCTTTTCTCTTACATATAATTCTTGCATTGGGGGATAATAGCATTACATTAATGACAATGTAAAAATTATGTGTGGGGGGAAGAATTTAGGATTTTATTTAGAGTGTTTTGTTTTTGAGTCTTCTTATGCTGTTTTTCTTTCTGATCCTTGTTTTGAAAATAACTAGATGTAAATATAATTTTTATTTTTTTTACCCTGGTTAAATGGCGGATAAGGGTACTCCGTGATTATTTAAATCGGTTCCATCAGCTACCCACAAAACTGATATTGTATATAAATTTCTCTTCCAATTTCTCTTTCAATTTTTTTCATTTTTTTTTTTTCAGGATGGATGATATTCTCACAAGATTGCAGAAACGATTTCCTCCTTTTCCTCGAAATATTTTACTGAAGCTTTACCAAGTTCGATTTGAAAGATTAAGAATGCTTATGCACAAAGGGATTCCTGGAGACATACGTTGGATAATTGAAGCCAAGGTACGTGAAGATGAATATCTTCCTGTTTTGCATTTACCAGGTACAGGTAGAAGCACTTTTGCAAAGAAGCGACGAGCAAAGCGCATGAGTTCAAACTGCCACAAATGTGCACGATGGACGTGTAACGGTAAATGTCGTTCTATTGGGATTCCGTCCTCTAATCGAGATGATAAAATTGAATTCATTAAGGATGGACTGAGTAAGGAGAATTTGGGTAATATCCAACTTTCTCTTGAGACGCATCCTAGTGGAGACGTACAAAGAGAAATTCTTGATTTATGGCCGCAATTCCAAAGGGAATGGCAACATCTTGGGAATCTGATGTTAAAAGACCCTGTTTGCCAGCTTGTAAGAAAACTGGATGGGAAGCATATCCTCGACTCATAGAAGGCGTTTAAGCCGTTTCTGGACGTAAAACCAGAGGAAGATGTGAGCCACAATCACAACTACAATAAATGACTTCTCAGCTTTTGGTTTGATTTGCAATAACTTTATTTTGTTTTAATTTACGTGTTGTTCGATTTGTGTAATTATTCTCGTTATTTTTTTTATTTGTCTTTTACGGTTGATTTTTTCTTCTCTTTTTGATTTTCTTCCTGAAATCACGCAAAAATCTTTTGTTAGGTTAACATTTTCTTCTGACAGGTCAGATACACTTTCGGCGACATTATTACTCTTGTCTGATTCACTACTCAGTCCTCTATATATTACACCATGTACTCATTCTCTTTCAGGCACTCGAAAAAAAAGAAAAAAAAAATGGAAAGTACTTCGTCCCAACGCATTAAAAAAATTTGTGTTTTTGGAGGTGCTTATCCAGGGAAAAATAACATATTCGCTGATGAAGCCATAAGAGTTGGAGTAATACTTGCCCAACAAAAGATCCACTTGATTTATGGAGGCGGTAGTACGGGTTTAATGGGAGCAGTCGCTACAGCAGCACACACCGGAGGAAGTCCAGTTCTAGGAATCGTGCCAAAACTATTCACAAGTTTTTGTGGACCTACCGTGGGTAAGGAAATACAAGTCTGGAGTATCCCTGAACGGATAACAATCATGTACCATTCTGCCGATGCATTCATTGCTTTACCAGGAGGTCTGGGTACATTGGAAGAAATAGCTTGCGTGGCTTCTTGGTCATCTTTGGTCACAAATAAGAAACCCATTGGTTTGCTTAATATTAATGGTTATTTTAGTAATTTGCTTTCATATTTAGATAATGCTGTGGATAATGGATTCATGTTTTCAGAGGCAAGGAGAACCATAATTTCTGCTACAACCATTGAAGATTTACTCAAAAAGCTCCAAGCTTATGAGTATTTATCTGCTACGGTTGTTTCGCAAACGCTCGGAAAAAGAAAAAGAGATATGGACGAGCAAGGAGTGGATTGCACTTTGTCTTTGTGACATTATCTAACATTTTGTTTGTTGTGTCTCAGTTATATTAAGTGGTTAGCAACCTCTACAGGTAATATCTCCTAAATTTTACCTTCTTAAAAAAAAAAAAAAAAAGTTTGTTGTGTTTTAAGCAATTTAGAAGTATTCATTCTGAACAAGGTCTGAGTAAGGGAGACTTGAGACATACCTTGTCAGTTTGATTTTAATCTTTTTATGTTTACTTGTTAATTTTTGTTTAGTATTTTAGGATTATTTAGGTTGCGTGAGTTTGTTTTGAGTCTAGTTGTTCCTATTCTTATGTTATTAGTTCTTTTCTCTTACACATGATTCTTTCATTTGTGTTAATAGACTTACATTGAGGACAATGTAAGAATTAAGTGTGGGGGGAATGATTTAGGATTTCTTTTATTTTTGTCTACTATTTTTTTTTAATGAGTCTTTATTATTATTATTATTATTATTATTATTTTTTTTTTTTAGTGTGTTTTCCTTTTTAATACAATGATGAGATATGAATTGCATAAGTCTAAAACAGATTTATTAGTGAGAAGATTTTCATGAGAATTGAGCTTGATGTCAACCTTTTTATGAGCCAATGTTAATATGATATGTTGATTTAGAAAGAAGCATGTTTAGACTTAATCTGACTTGTATAATCATCCTTGTGAGTTTTTGAGCCTATAATGATTGATGCATTATACAAATCAATCTAATTTCTTTCTTGAGTGCTCTTATGATTACATGATTCTCTAGAACTTGCTTTAAACCGTTTGAGACTATATTGATACATGTGACAACATGAATATGATAGAGGCATTAGGATTATAACCAGAGCCAAACAGCCATCCATTATTAATGTTCTAAGAGAACATCCCCACTAGTGAGCCAATTTGAGCCTACATTAAATATGCTGTTTTATTGGTAACCACAACTTACACCTAGCCTAAATATACTTATATCCTTACCCTTGTTCTAAAGATGGATTATATATTTTGAGATATATTGCAAAAAACAAGGGATATTTTTAGTTGAAAATTTGGGTTAGAAACAAGAAATAAGTGTGGGGGGAAAAGAAAAGAAAAGTCAAGAGAAAAAGAAATGGAATACTGGCAAATACATTCCTAAGTAAAAAAATATGAATCATCTCTTGAATTTGTGGAAAAAGAAAAAGATGTTACAAAGTTGTTTAGAATGAAGAAAAGGCCCAACATGAATATTCGGCCTAGGTGACTATGTACTTGTAAAGAGTTTTGAGAAGTTTCTTTGTATAATCTTTTTATGTCTCCAAACTTTATGAACTCTTTGGAACCTTTGTGATATCTTTATCCTTTTGTTCTTCAACCACATTACAAACCCCTTGGCCCCATTACAACCTTGATTAAAGACCTCTTGATTTATGAAGTTGCATGATCTTTTAGTGGAGAATAGGTGGACAAGCAAGAATATGGTAGAAGTGTTTTCATGAGATTGATTGAGTGTAAACACTTTACCACTACTTTAAAGAGTGAAAATCAAGAGAGTATCCCATGTGAGAAGTTGAGATTAAATTTGAACATGCACTATTTTGATTGAGATATGTTATGCTAATATTGGCTTAACTCAAACAATTTACATTCAAGCATGATTTTTTGTGAAATTTTTTTAAGCTATTGATTAGTTTATAAGACTTGTTCAAATATTGTCTCTAATTTGTATTGAAAGGATTAGGAGTAAATATTTTTAGTATATGTAGTTTATTTATATGTAGTTTATTTATATTTTAGTTTTTCAATGTTTGTGGGTATCGTTCTAGTAAACCCTCACGAGACTAAACTCGTCCACTAGGGACACCTAGGGGTTTAAAGGCTTGTGTCACATGCTAAGTGCCACCGTGATTTCCTACGAAAATGGATTAGATTAGATTTTCTTATTTTATTTTTATTGAGTCGTTGCTAGGGACTAGCAACAATCTAAGTGTGGGGGTGTGATAACTCGTATAATTATATAGTTTTTAGTTATGTTTTATTAATGTTTTGTGTCAAATACGAGTTATTATTGTTTAGTCTAATTGTGTTTATGATCTTTTATATTTTTATGTATTTTGGTGTTTTTCACAAGTTTCTTTGAGTGATTTCAGATTACTAGAATTAAGGGCAAATCCAGTTCAGTTTCAGTTCCGACACCTTTTGCCATATCAGCTATATCTCGAGTTTCACTGAAGCAATAAGGCTGAAATTTGTAGCCATGCAAAGCTAAGAGGCATATCTATCTTTTTCATGTTTTACACTTCTTAAAACGGAGTCGTTTTCCCTAGCGAAATCGACCATCAAGTTGGCTGATGTGCAATGACGTCTGTGCTGCCATGTTTTCGTATTTTGCCCATATCTGCTTAACCACATCAGAAAATGAGCTGATTCCAACGGCTATGGTTCCGTAACTGATAGGGGAACCTTTGTCTAGAAGACCATGTGATCAGATCAGGCCTCCAATATTGAAGAAATCGACCATCAAGGTGGCTGATGTGCAATGACGTCTGTGCTGACATGTTTTCGTATTTTGCCCATATCTGCTTAACCACATCAGAAAATGAGCTGATTCCAACGGCTATGGTTCCGTAACTGATAGGGGAACCTTTGTCTAGAAGACCATGTGATCAGATCAGGCCTCCAATATTGACGAAATCGACCATCAAGTTGGCTGATCAAAATCGTCATATACCTACCTTTGAAATTTGTAAAGCTTGTCTCTTGTCATTTAGCCCTCCAAAATGTGTATAAATAGAGGGCCTTGGATGATTGTAAGGGATCATATTGTACATAGGTAGGATATTAGCCATTTTAATAAAATTCTCTAAGTTTTCTTCTTCTTTCTTTTCTCTAGTTTTCTTTTTCTTTAGAGAGAGCAAGAGGTTGGATAATTAATATTCTTCCTCTTCTTCTTTCTTTCTTTTATTTTCTTCTTAGATTTTCTTTAATTTTATGTTTATGTTTATAATGCCTATGCTAGGCTAAACTTCTATTTGGTTAAGGGTGATTTCAAAGCCCTAGACATGTTTTGTGATTGATTTTCAGATTCTATCTATCATTAATTTTCTATCAAAGTTGCTTATGTTCTTCTACAAGAATTGTTCATGATGTTGTCTAGATTTATTTAGGTGTACAACTAGATAGATCTTGATAATTATCTATTGCTAGTTTAGGAGTCTTGATCCGTGTAATTGTCTTGATTTCCTATTCATAAGTGGCAATTTGTGATTAATGATTATGGTCAAGTTTTCAATAATTGCAAAGTGGAACATAACCTAAGTTGAACAATCCGAGCTTATGTGTTTGTTGCTTAGATCAACCTATCTTTCTCATCATAAAGCTGCCATTAAATTGAATTTAGAGAGCTTATTCTAGGTTGTTTAATGGTTAGAGATTAAATAGAGAGCTTGTTCTATTTAACGACAAACTAAGGAAAGATTGGGGTAACAGAGCTTGTTGTTATCTACGGTTGTTAACTTTGATAGTTGGTTGATATTGATAGATCTGAAATTGATTCTTAATGATGTCTAGTGGTGGAGAATGAAACCTTAACCATATTTTTCATATTTGATTCTTCTTACTTATTTGTTTTCTTACTTTTAGTTTGCTTATTTTTTATATTTATTTTTATTGGCTGGTTATACCGCCTAATTTGTATATTAACTTTGTTTTATTTTTATTGGCTGGTTATACCGCCTAATTTAGTATATATATTTTTATTGGCTGGTTATACCGCCTAATTTAGTATATATATTTTTATTGGCTGGTTATACCGCCTTGCATCTTATTCTTATTATTTACTTTAGTTTAAATCTGGCTTCAAAAACCCCTTTTCTTTTATTGTTCTTGAATTTAAGTTTTAAACTATTAACTTATAAACTAAAACCCAATCCCTGAGGACTCGACCCTTGCTAACTACTATACTTACAATTTATCTTTTTAGTGCAAGGTTAAATAAGATACACTCTTTTGGGTGCATCAAATTTTTGGCGCCGTTGCCGGGGATTGCTTTCTTTAGTTTATTTGTTACTTGGTTTATTCTTATTTTCAGTTCTAATTAGTTTTATTTTCTTGTATGTAGACACCGGATTTTATCCGGGTTTAATTTTATTATTAAAAAAAAAAACAAAAAAAAAACAAAAAATCAAAAAAATAAAAATTGGATAATTTCAAAAATTAAAAGAAAAATCAGAAGAAATTTGAAATTAATAAAAAAATGAAAAAAAACAAATTTGGGTTGAAATAAACCTCTTTTTGGATTGAAGTGAGACTCTAAAAATGTAATTGAAACAAAACACCTCTCTTGATCAGATTGAAGACTTCTAGCTAGATTAAAACTTAATTTCTTCTCTATAAAAAAGAACCCAAGCATCAAACACAAAACACATCAGAAAATATCATAATCAAGGAGACCAGAGATCAAAGATCGAAAAGAAAAAAAAGCATAGTGATTTTCAAAATCAATAGAGAAAAAAATATTTTTTTTTTTTTTTTTGAAAAAAGAATTCGAAACTTGAAGAGTAGAAACTTGTGGTTCTGCCCAAGAAGAAGACAGTCCGGGCAAGAAAGAGGAACGGCTTGGATTTGAAGAAGAGCTGCCAGTGGAATCTCGTTGAACCAAAATGCGAGTCATTGCTAGCGATGATAACTATTTTCAGTGAGAAACCCTATCCCTAATTCTTCCTTCAAAAATCACCTAAACTTAGAGACCCAGAATCCTACTCATAGGTTAGTCACGTGCTCTTGCCTTGGGTGTAGTAATGCCAATCCCTTGGCTGAACAATTTCTTCTAGCCCAGTATGTTCACCTCCTCACGAAACAATCTCTACATTTTTTTTTTAATTTGGTTTATTTGTTTTTTATTTGATTTATTTGTTTATTATTTACTATTTATTTATTTATTTTCTTTATTTTTACTAACAATATTTTAAGTTTTTTTTTTTTTGCAGGTTAATTATTTACTATATTATTTATTAAATATTTATTATTTTTTTTATAAGAAGAATATTATTTATTTTAGTAACTATTATATTACATTATATTATATTTTATATTATATTATATCATTAATTATTATATTTATTTAGTATTATTAAAGTTTTATTTATTTATTGATAAAAGTATTTTAATTAATTAAGTTTTAATAATAATTGAAGATTAGTTATTTTTAAAATTAATAAATTGAGATTTTTCCAATGATGAAATTCGAAGAGATCACGAACGGTGGATTTCTAAGAAATTTCTAGGTGAGAAATGTCTCTTAAAAATTCTCCAGAATGAATGGAAGGATATTTTAAGAGATTAATTTCAATACCAACAAAAATCAAAATTTTATTTTTTTAAGAATAATTAATTTTCAACATCTTTTTCTCAAAATTGATTTTCCATAATAAATGCTTAATTAAATTGAAGAATAAATTAAGATTTTTTTCCGATGATGAAATTCAAGAAAGTTGCGAATGGATGACTTTTAAGAAATTTCTAGGTGAGAAAAATTCTTTTAAAAATTCTCCAGAACGAATGGAAGGATATTTTAAGAGATGATTTTCGATATTAAAAATCAGAATTTATTTTTCAAAATAAACATTAATAAAATGTGGATTAATTTTGAAAGATTAATTAAGAGAAATAATTTGATTAAATAATTTAATTTTTCCGACGACGGAGCCTCTTCAATAGAACGAATGGTTTCTTTTGAATACTCTTGAGGTGAGGAAACATTTTTTAGTAATTTCTCCAGAATGAATGGAAGGAAGACCTAAAAAATAATCTCCGATATTTCTAACTTTAACAATTAAAACGAAATAGGATAGATAAGACCATTTAATTAAGACTTTTAAGTATCACAAGACTAATTAGGTACTATCTTTTAGATAGGCGTCGTGAGGGTGCTAATCCTTCCTCACACGTAACCGTACTCCCGAACCTAGTTCTGACAAGTAGACCAGAACCTATTCTTTTTAAGGTACCTTAGTCAAGCTTAGGATTACTTTAAATAGGATAGATTCATAAAGGTGACTAATCACACCTAGATTAGATGATTAGTGGCGACTCCATTGATTTGCGTCTAGCATGCTGAATTCGTATTTGGCACGTTATGACAGTTTGGCGACTCCACTGGGGACACTCGAGAGTCGAGCCATAGATTAGTCTTGTGATACTTTAGGTTTGAAATTTGGTCTTTAAGTGTTTAATTTTTTTTATGTATTTATTTATTTGTTGATTTATTTATTTATTTATTTGTTTATTTATTTATTTGTATTTTTTATTTTGATTTTTGTTATTTGTACTAACAACTTTTGTTTCATTGTACATTTATGGGTAAAGCAAGGTTTGAATGTCCCTTCGCACACACGACACATTGCATATCATAAAGTCCTATACCCGGACTCGTCCCTTTTAGGAGGGGGTAAAGTACCTACGCCTCGAGAAGTGAAAACCTCCGCAACGGCTAGCGAAACACCTTCAGAGTGTAAAGTACCAAAGTCTTTGAGAGATGATAAATCTCCGCCATAACTTTGGAAAATACTCTCACCTGAATTGAACCCTTCCGGTTGGAGCCTGTAATGGGTGAGGAATGGGGTGCCTTACTCATCCTACATGGATGATGTTAAGGAGCAATTTGGGGACCTTTTTAGCTTGGTCAAGTATCCTAACCCAGCATATAAACAATACTTAAGTGGCCAAACTTTAAGATAGAGCCATATCCAACCTTATATAGAGGAGAACCCGAATTTAGGACACATGAAGGGACACTTCTTACCCTATACTTTTATCATTAACATGATGCTTTGTTCACCTAACACGTTTGTTTTGTTGACATGCTTACCATGATGATGTAATGCTTACACATGTTGTTGTATTTTTATCTTTTCATAAGTTTGTTGACATAACATCTAACTGTTTGTTTCTTTCTTTTCATACATCATGCATCTTCATAAAGTCATCTTGCCACATAACGGTCTAGATAGAAAGAATGTCTACTGAATCCATGGAAAACCTGACAGTCGCCAAGCGTGAGTCTGCCAATAGTTTGAAGCTTAGGTATGAAGCAATCCAGCAACGTACAGGAGATTGTCTGCCAGTCGAGTATGTCTCTACTCTTCCCGAGAGAGTTCACATGGATCTGGCACAGAACAACCTTGAAGATTTGATCAGCATTTGGCATTCCTGGAATGGAACTCGACAAGAAACATTCAGACGAAAGTATGGGGACCTGGCCTTGCTCCTATCTGTTGAAGTTGATAATAACCTGGTAAGAGCCATGATGCAGTTTTGGGACCCATCATACAGGTGCTTTGTGTTCAACGAAGTAGATATGGTTCCAACTATAGAAGAATATTCAGCACTGCTTCGTTTGGATCCCCCTAATCCAGACAAAGTCTACTGGAAGAACAAGACAGGTTATCGGAAGAAAGTAGCAAAGATCATGGGAATCAGCTTGACAGAAGTTGACAAGATTGTGAAGACAAGGGGTAAAAGCACTGGTATTCCATGGAATATTCTCCGAAACTTCATTGTCAAACACCCGGATGATGATACAGGTTTGGAGGTGATGGCTTTGGCTATTTACGGACTTATGGTTTTCCCGAAGATATTGGGACGTATTGAAACAACTGTGGTGAATTTCATGGACCAAGTTCGACATCAGATCAATACAGCTCCAGCTATATTAGCCGAGTCTATCAGGTCACTGAATCACTGCCGGAGAAATGGAAAAGGGCGTTTCATCGGATGTTTACAATTGCTCTACATCTGGATGAAAAGTCATTTTGAGTGCCAAGAGTCAAAGTTCCGAAAGCCGTACTTCACCACTAGCATCCCTATCAAGGAATTCTGTGAAAGCACATGGCCTGAGTCAAGGTCAAAAGAAGAATGGATAGTGATGTTACGAGAACTTACAAGCCGACAAGTGATCTGGAAAGCACCATGGATGCCTCATGGACCTATGTTATTTAGCTGTGGTGATCAACCTTGGGTTCCTCTCTTGGGACTTTGGGGTGCCGTTAGCTACTCTCCCATCATGGTACGGAGACAGGCGGGGTATAAGCAGTTCATACCGATGACCCATGGATTTAACCAGGTGGACTTCTCCTATTCAGACAATGGGGTTATCACCAGGATAGAAGAACTCACAAAGGCTTGGAAATTAACGGTTAGAGTCGAAGGGGGTAGTATCTCATGGAACACTGCTCCTGAATACTCTGTGTGGCAAGCCAGGAGAACCAAAGATATTGTGATTCCTTGCAAAAGAAGTTCAGACGGTTTGGCCAAGGTTATAGCTTCGGATCCTATGCTAAGGATAGAAAAGGCTAAAAGAAAGCTAGAAGAAGAGAAAGATGGATTGGAAGAAGAAAATCGAAAGCTGCAATCAAGGGTAGAAGAGTTAGAAAAAGGATTGAACAAAGAAAAAAGCAAGGCCAAGAAGCTTCGATTGAAGGTTCGAAAGTTGGGGGATGGTTTAGTGGAAAGAGATGGTATTGTTCAGAAACTCACCGAGGATGGCGACATTTTGAAAGAATCCTTGACAGTTATGGAAAATAAATATTCGCTTTTGATTACTGAGGTCGGACGCCTAAAAGATGAGAATGGGGAGTTATTGTTTGATCAAGAAAGAAGAATAGCTGATTGCGAGGAATTAGTGACCGAATTAATGAACTTGAAGGAAGAATGTTCCAAACTCCGAGATACGGACTCTAAAAAGCGAAATCTTCTTGAAAATATGTTTGACCATTTTGATGTGGCATCCCGTAAGGCAGAAGACATGTATGATAGGATCATGGAGGTTAAGGCGAAAGTACATCCATTCCATGAAAACGGCCATCTCATATACGAACTTTTGGACGAAGCTCAGTCTCACTACCGTCAGATTGTCAAGTTCCTTTGGAGGCGTTAGAATTTTTCTTATTTAGATTTATGATTTTAGGATTCTTTGTAAGAACTTTTCATTTTTTAGGACCAGTTGAAGTTGTTATTTTATTTTTTATGTTTTTAGGATCGCTTTGGTTTTTAGGATTTCTATGGATTTGGTAATTTTATTTATAAAATTCTTTTTATCTACATTTGTTATGTGGCTGATGTTCTTCCATAGCATTTCATCCATATGTGCATAAACATCATCAATTTAGATTTAAAGTTTTAAGCATATCATCCTAATTTAAGAAACTTTGCTAAATGTTCAAGGATAGCTCGACAGTCAGAATCTTCGAGACAGTCTTCTCGTCACTCTTACAACACCAGATCAAGAGTTAAAGAAATGGCTGAAGAACAATCTTCAAGAATGGATAAGGTAGAACAAGCTCAGGATGAGATTAGAGAGCAGTTAAGTTCTTTGCTGGAAATGATGAGAAGTCTGAAAGGGAAGAATAAGGGTGATGAATCTGGTTCTCAGGGGAAAGAGCAGAATGTGGGTGAATCCTTATGTCCGCCCGGTTTTCGACCTCAAGCACAACATGAACAATTGCAACAGATGCCCTACATGGAAGGATTCACTTATCCACACGGCCAACCTCAAATCCCGGGGTTCACTTTTCCTGTTCCTGGAACAAAGATAGACCCAGTCCAAGTTCCAGATTTGGACGATCCTAAAGAGTTAGAGAAGCTGAAAGTGGCAGAAGAGATCGAGTCTCATAAAATGAAGATGATTGAAGAAAGGCTTCAAGCTGTTGAGGGGCTAGACTGCTATGGTTCTATGGATGCTGAGGGACTTTGTTTAGTGCCGGATGTAGTAATCCCGCCTAAGTTCAAGACTCCTGACTTTGAAAAGTTTGATGGGTCTAAGTGTCCCATATCCCATGTCACCATGTACTGCCGGAAAATGGCAGCCCACACCAGAAATGACAAGCTGCTGGTCCATGTATTTCAGGATAGTCTTACGGGGTCCGCTGCTAGATGGTATGTTCAACTAGACAGGAATCGAGTTCGTACTTGGAAAGAATTGGCCAAGGCATTCATTAGCCAATATAACCATATCGTTGATATGGCTCTTGACCATTTGTCTCTACAAAACATGGAGAAGAAGTCTACCGAAAGATTTAAGGACTATGCCCAGAGATGGAGAGATATTGCTGCCCAGATTCAGCCACCTCTGACTGAGAAAGAGACTACGGTACTGTTCGTTAGTACTCTTAAGGCTCCATACTACGACAGGATGATTGGGAACGCCACAAAGAACTTTGCTGATATGGTGATTTCTGGCGAAATCATAGAAAATGCCATCAAAAGTGGCAAGATTGAAGGGGGAGAATCTGTTGTGAAGAGGAATAATGTGACAAAGAAGAAGGAAGCTGATGTCCAGACTGTTGTATATGGGGGGCAACAAACGGGAGGTTACGTCCCACACTTCCCGTAGTCCATGTACCAGTCATACTACCCGAATACCAATGCCATCAATCCGATTTCATATGCTTATCCACCTGCACCTCCGCAGATATTCCAACCTAATTTCCGTCCAAGACCATTGGCTCCTCCAGTTGGGCCATCCGTACAAGCTAATCAACTCACGAGTAATCCGAGAGGACCACGAGCCAACCAGGAAAAAATATCGTTTGATCCGATTCCCATGGCTTATGCAGATTTGCTTCCAGATCTTATCAAGAACCATCTGGTTGCACCTGTACACTTGGAACCTTTGAAACCTCCATACCCTAGGTGGTATGATCCTAATGCCCGATGTGACTACCATTCGGGAAACGTGGGACACTCCACCGAAAATTGTACAGCTCTGAAGTACAAAGTACAAGGTTTGATTAAGGCCGGGTTGATAAATTTTGAGGAGAAAGGTGGCCCGAACGTCAACGGTAATCCGCTACCAAACCATGCAAGGTCGACGGTAAATGCTTTGGGAGATGGCAAGGTTACCGTGGTCAAGCGTAAAGTGGATGAGGTTACGACATCAATGGATTACATCTTCGATGTCCTGGTTAAAGCTAGCATGATTAGTCCTATACAGGCTAATTTAGGTAGCTATCTTGGTGAATATGATCCAAGCAAGATTTGCAAATATCACCAAGGTATAGTGGGCCATTCGGTGCAAGGTTGTGTTGAATTCCGGCATGAGTTACAGAAACTAATGGATCTCTCTCAGGTTGAGTTTTACACAGAGTTTGGGGCAGATGAAATTGATATGGTAATTGGATAATCTTCAGTGAAACCGATCACATCTTTGATGAGAAAAAGATAGTCGAGTTCGATAAGAGGAAGAAAAAATTGGCTCGTGTGAAAGGGTATGAGTGGGAGCCGAGGAAGATGGTATTTCCTTATCTTTATTCCACTTTTCACTTAGGGGGATGTATTTATCCCTACACGCTTCCGCCAAATTTAGAAGAAGCGTTTTCCGAGCTTTCTATTCAAATGGTGGAGAAAGCAGGAATGAAATCTGATGTCAAGGAAGAGTTGTTGGTGTACCCGTGCTCACCTGAAATGGAGCTGGGTAATTGGAAAGTGACAAAGCTGTTGGTTATCCTTGAATCTCATAAAATATAATGCAGGGAGTCAAGTCCCTAGTTGCTCATGCCCAGGGGCATTAGGGATGTTCTTTTATGTATGGGCTAGTTTATTTCTCACTATTTTAATAAATTAGGAACAAGATGCATTTTCATTCCCTCTATTATTCATGGTTGTCATTTTTCCTTTCTTTCATTGTTGCCTTTCTTTCTTTCCATTCAATTCAATTTCAGAATTCCAAGTAATGAATACAAAGACAATCTTAATAATAATTTGGGATTCGATTTTGAAAACACAGTTCATGTTGATGAATTTGATAATGAAGAGGAATCAGATGACTATACTTTGTCTCCAGATTTATTGAGATTAATGGAATAAGAAAAGAAACCGATTGAACCACATCAAGAGGTTACTGAGATGATCAATTTGGGAGATGAGGAAAATAAGAAAGAAGTAAAGATCGGCGCGTAGTTGCCACCTGTTCAAAAGAAGAGATTAGAAGATTTGCTCAGAGAATTTGTGGATGTGTTCGCATGGTCATACAGAGACATGCCGGGTTTAGATACAGATATTATGGAGCATAGATTGCCTTTACGGCCAGAATACAAGCCAGTGCAACAAAAGTTAAGACGGGTGAAACTAGAGATGCTGTTGAAGATTACAGATGAAAGTTGATATGCAGTTTTTGCATGATTAGAGGAAAATTGGTAGAATTGCTTCACAAGTATATTAATGGCTGTTGAATTCCTTTACAAGCATATAGATTCATTGTGTTGAATTTCTATAAGCTTGTCATTTTTCAATAAATGTTTTTTGATGAAAATATTCACATTTGAGATGATAATGGCCATCTTTCATATTCCTTTCACAAAATGAGAAATTATCCTTTGCTAGCCCTTTTGAGCCTATTGGATTTTTTTTCGAATAAACCCAACTAAGGATCACCCGTCACACCAGGGGGCAAGAGTGAAGAATTATCTTTTGATGGAGGGTCATACGTTTGGATCATATTTCTACACCATAAATGCTTTATGTCAGGAGGGCATATATTGAAATAGATTGAGTTTCAAATTTTCAAACTCACTTTATGATAAAAAAGGCAAAAAAAAAAAAAAAGGAAAAGAGAAAAAAAGAAAAAATAGTGAAAAAAAAAGAAAAAAGGAAAGAAAAGAAATGAAAAGATAGACGCGCAAAGTTTTGAAAATCCTCATTGAAAAAAATGATCCATGGCTCGATTATCTTGGAAATGGAAAGAAAGATATGAAGTGTTTTGAGATAAAAAGATCCTTGGTTTGAATACCCCTAAATACATGTTTGAGCCTATTTTATCCATTCTTTCATAACCCCGAAACCTTGGCCTACATTACGTACCTGGAAAAGTCCATTTTGATCAAATGTGAATGTTTGAATTGGAAATCATGTATTGAATTAGGACATGCTTGTGGTATTATCAAGAGACAATGAAGCTTAGATGCATGAAGACAACTCCAAAAAAAAAAAGAAGGGAAAAGACTTGTTACAGTTTGATATGCTTAATTGCTTCCGAGAAGATTGAGACGAACACAGGATGAGGGAAGGTTCTTCTTGATACTTTGAGAAATAATTAGTTTTGAAGAAATTGCTCTCAAGTCACATGGCCATTGGAGATAATACACAACTATTTGTGGAGTTCTTATGAAATGAAAAGCTTTTTTGGAGGAAGTATTATTTTGAGAAAGACAAATGAGGATGATTTGCCAAATACTGTGGAGAAATGTTTCTTTGAAAAAAAAAATGAAAAAAGAATAAGAAAAAAAGAAAAAAAGAAAAAAAGAAAAAAAAAAAAGAAAGAAAAAAAGAAAAAGGAGGACTCAAATTGAAAACCCAAAAAGGGCGGTTTGGGTCAATGGGGGTTGTCTAAGTTGAAAACCCGAAAGGGCGGCTTAGATATGAGGAGGATCAGCGTCGTCCAGAAAATTTCATGAAGATGGGGACAATGTCTAGTTTGATGAACTCTGAAGGATTGAAGACATCGATTGGAATTGGTTTTTAGATGAGAATTTTGAATGAACTGTTAAGATTGTCTAAGTATTCATTGTTTGGATATTGTTTTGTTATCCTAACACCTTGTTGATAAACCTTTTTGAGATATTCCTTTATTCCTTGAGATGAATTCTTTTCCTTATTTTGATAATAAAGATATTTCTTTCCAACTTATCCAGTCTATCTTTTTGCCTTCCATTTGTTATTCCATTTGTTATTCTCAACTTTATACCTTTGCATTGAATAGAGGGAATGCATCATGCATTGCGTTTGCTATGAAATTAGAATAATGATTGATAAATTAGAATATGATCTTAAGAGATCCCTGCATTTATTTTATGAGAAATCTATGGATAATTGAACAGAAAAGTCAGGATATGAGATGAGATCTGATTTTTAAAAAATGAGAATCCGTGAAGATGAGAATTTCCGGGATGGAATGTGAAGCCCAGTTAAGCTAGCATAAGATGAGATATAGAATGTTTGGCGTTTTGAAATTTTTGAAGAAAGAAATTTATATTCAGCAGATTTTGAAAAATGAAAGAGATAATAAGATTCGTTCTACCAGCTTGAAGCCAAGTGCGAACAGAGATAAATGATGAGCTTGAGAACCTTTTATTTTCAGGGAGTTGATATTAGAGCATTCATGACATCCATTTGCACGATATGCATCGGCATTCATGTACTGCATTGCATTTAATTGCACACAAGAAAGCTTATTTCAGGTATTCAGTATGATTCGGACATAAGCTCGGAATGCTAATTTGCGTTAGCGTTTTCTTTCAGGACTCAAGGTAAGATTTTTTGAAGTCTACATTCACATTTGAGAATTTTGCAAATTTATTTAATTTTTATTTAAAGTTGAAGCCTCGGTGGAGGAGTTTTTATTTAAAGTTGAAGCCTCGGTGGAGGAGTTTTTATTTAAAGTTGAAGCCTCGGTGGAGGAGTATTTTCGTTTAAAGTTGAAGCCTCGGTGGAGGAGTTTTTATTTAAAGTTGAAGCCTCGGTGGAGGAGTATTTTATTTAAAGTTGAAGCCTCGGTGGAGGAGTTTTTATTTAAAGTTGAAGCCTCGGTGGAGGAGTTTTTATTTAAAGTTGAAGCCTCGGTGGAGGAGTATTTTCGTTTAAAGTTGATGCCTCGGTGGAGGAGTTTTTATTTAAAGTTGAAGCCTCGGTGGAGGAGTATTTTCATTTAAAGTTGATGCCTCGGTGGAGGAGTATTTTCATTTAAAAGTTGATGCCTCGGTGGAGGAGTATATTTTTACGGTGAGTTTATTTAAAGTTTATGCCTCGTTTAGAGGAGCTTTTCTACAATAAGATTTTCTTTAAGTACATAGGACTTAGTAGGGTGTCTACGTCTTTGCACATCCCCTGTTTCTCAGGGAATGCACAAAGAGGGGCAACTGTAGACACCGGATTTTATCCGGGTTTAATTTTATTATTAAAAAAAAAAACAAAAAAAACAAAAAATCAAAAAAATAAAAATTGGATAATTTCAAAAATTAAAAGAAAAATCAGAAGAAATTTGAAATTAATAAAAAAATGAAAAAAAACAAATTTGGGTTGAAATAAACCTCTTTTTGGATTGAAGTGAGACTCTAAAAATGTAATTGAAACAAAACACCTCTCTTGATCAGATTGAAGACTTCTAGCTAGATTAAAACTTAATTTCTTCTCTATAAAAAAGAACCCAAGCATCAAACACAAAACACATCAGAAAATATCATAATCAAGGAGACCAGAGATCAAAGATCGAAAAGAAAAAAAAGCATAGTGATTTTCAAAATCAATAGAGAAAAAAATATTTTTTTTTTTTTTTTTTGAAAAAAGAATTCGAAACTTGAAGAGTAGAAACTTGTGGTTCTGCCCAAGAAGAAGACAGTCCGGGCAAGAAAGAGGAACGGCTTGGATTTGAAGAAGAGCTGCCAGTGGAATCTCGTTGAACCAAAATGCGAGTCATTGCTAGCGATGATAACTATTTTCAGTGAGAAACCCTATCCCTAATTCTTCCTTCAAAAATCACCTAAACTTAGAGACCCAGAATCCTACTCATAGGTTAGTCACGTGCTCTTGCCTTGGGTGTAGTAATGCCAATCCCTTGGCTGAACAATTTCTTCTAGCCCAGTATGTTCACCTCCTCACGAAACAATCTCTACATTTTTTTTTTTTAATTTGGTTTATTTGTTTTTTATTTGATTTATTTGTTTATTATTTACTATTTATTTATTTATTTTCTTTATTTTTACTAACAATATTTTAAGTTTTTTTTTTTTTGCAGGTTAATTATTTACTATATTATTTATTAAATATTTATTATTTTTTTTATAAGAAGAATATTATTTATTTTAGTAACTATTATATTACATTATATTATATTTTATATTATATTATATCATTAATTATTATATTTATTTAGTATTATTAAAGTTTTATTTATTTATTGATAAAAGTATTTTAATTAATTAAGTTTTAATAATAATTGAAGATTAGTTATTTTTAAAATTAATAAATTGAGATTTTTCCAATGATGAAATTCGAAGAGATCACGAACGGTGGATTTCTAAGAAATTTCTAGGTGAGAAATGTCTCTTAAAAATTCTCCAGAATGAATGGAAGGATATTTTAAGAGATTAATTTCAATACCAACAAAAATCAAAATTTTATTTTTTTAAGAATAATTAATTTTCAACATCTTTTTCTCAAAATTGATTTTCCATAATAAATGCTTAATTAAATTGAAGAATAAATTAAGATTTTTTTCCGATGATGAAATTCAAGAAAGTTGCGAATGGATGACTTTTAAGAAATTTCTAGGTGAGAAAAATTCTTTTAAAAATTCTCCAGAACGAATGGAAGGATATTTTAAGAGATGATTTTCGATATTAAAAATCAGAATTTATTTTTCAAAATAAACATTAATAAAATGTGGATTAATTTTGAAAGATTAATTAAGAGAAATAATTTGATTAAATAATTTAATTTTTCCGACGACGGAGCCTCTTCAATAGAACGAATGGTTTCTTTTGAATACTCTTGAGGTGAGGAAACATTTTTTAGTAATTTCTCCAGAATGAATGGAAGGAAGACCTAAAAAATAATCTCCGATATTTCTAACTTTAACAATTAAAACGAAATAGGATAGATAAGACCATTTAATTAAGACTTTTAAGTATCACAAGACTAATTAGGTACTATCTTTTAGATAGGCGTCGTGAGGGTGCTAATCCTTCCTCACACGTAACCGTACTCCCGAACCTAGTTCTGACAAGTAGACCAGAACCTATTCTTTTTAAGGTACCTTAGTCAAGCTTAGGATTACTTTAAATAGGATAGATTCATAAAGGTGACTAATCACACCTAGATTAGATGATTAGTGGCGACTCCATTGATTTGCGTCTAGCATGCTGAATTCGTATTTGGCACGTTATGACATTGTACATAGAAGTTTTTCTTTTCAAATTTAAAAAAAAAAAAAAAAAAACAATGGAATTGAGCAATCTAACACTTGAAGAGTTGGTGGCATACATGAACATGGAGAATCAACAAGCCAAACTCACCTCCCCAGTTCAACAATTGGCCATGGGAGGATGTCAAGGCCATCAAGTGTTCCAAGACCAACAGTATGATCATTACTCAAACACTTACCATGAGGGATGGTGGGATCATACTAATTATGGCTACTCGAAAAATTACCAAGAAGTAGATCCTTATGCCAATTACACTCATCCATCTAGCTTCAATCAATCATGGTCCCAAGAACCAGATCTTTTTCAACCACCACATATGACTCAAAACTCAGGTACTTCTTTAGAAGATCTTGTCTATTCTCTTGTTACTGATACATTGCAATTTCAACAGGAAACAAGGGCAAGCATCCAGAGTTTGGAAAAGCAAATGATCCAATTGACTAGTAGTATGGTGGGATGGGTAGCACAAAGATCTGAAGAACTCCCTGCCCAAACAATGATTAACCCAAAGGAGAATACTACTATTGTGACCTTGAGGAATGAGGAACAAGATGAGGATGAGACAAAATTAGAGATGAATTCTATTCTTGAGGATAATGAAGCCAATGATCCAAATAAGAGTATTTCGGCACCTGAGGTAACGTTTGAGATTCCAATTTTTACTAATGTTTCTTCTCCATCTTTTCCTAGTAGATTCGCAAAGTTCAAGGAGGATGAACATGAACAAGACACGCTGGAAACCTTAAACAGTTTGTTTGTGGATGTCATTCAACAAGTACCAAAAGATGCACCATTCCTCGATGAGATATGCACCACCAAGGATGATGGAATAATATTTGTAATGGAGAACGCATCCACTGTTGTGCAAAGAAAGCTTCCTCTCAAACGCATAAATTTGGGAAATTTCATGTATGAGCCTCACAAGCCTAAAAAGCCAAGAAGGGGTGTTGGTTAGATTCAAAACACTAACTCAAGTGTTAATTGGGAAGGCAGCCCAATTAAAGATGAATTTGCCAACCTTCCATATTCAGATTTGCTTTCTCTTTCTTTTCCTTTTTCTTTTATTATTTTTATTGTTTTTATTTTTATTTCTTATGTTTCTTTGTTAATTGTGTTTACTGTTTTTAAGTTCATTTAGGCTGCATAAGTTTCTTTTGTTTAATAGTTCTTTTCTCTTACATATAATTCTTGCATTGGGGGATAATAGCATTACATTAATGACAATGTAAAAATTATGTGTGGGGGGAAGAATTTAGGATTTTATTTAGAGTGTTTTGTTTTTGAGTCTTCTTATGCTGTTTTTCTTTCTGATCCTTGTTTTGAAAATAACTAGATGTAAATATAATTTTTATTTTTTTTACCCTGGTTAAATGGCGGATAAGGGTACTCCGTGATTATTTAAATCGGTTCCATCAGCTACCCACAAAACTGATATTGTATATAAATTTCTCTTCCAATTTCTCTTTCAATTTTTTTCATTTTTTTTTTTCAGGATGGATGATATTCTCACAAGATTGCAGAAACGATTTCCTCCTTTTCCTCGAAATATTTTACTGAAGCTTTACCAAGTTCGATTTGAAAGATTAAGAATGCTTATGCACAAAGGGATTCCTGGAGACATACGTTGGATAATTGAAGCCAAGGTACGTGAAGATGAATATCTTCCTGTTTTGCATTTACCAGGTACAGGTAGAAGCACTTTTGCAAAGAAGCGACGAGCAAAGCGCATGAGTTCAAACTGCCACAAATGTGCACGATGGACGTGTAACGGTAAATGTCGTTCTATTGGGATTCCGTCCTCTAATCGAGATGATAAAATTGAATTCATTAAGGATGGACTGAGTAAGGAGAATTTGGGTAATATCCAACTTTCTCTTGAGACGCATCCTAGTGGAGACGTACAAAGAGAAATTCTTGATTTATGGCCGCAATTCCAAAGGGAATGGCAACATCTTGGGAATCTGATGTTAAAAGACCCTGTTTGCCAGCTTGTAAGAAAACTGGATGGGAAGCATATCCTCGACTCATAGAAGGCGTTTAAGCCGTTTCTGGACGTAAAACCAGAGGAAGATGTGAGCCACAATCACAACTACAATAAATGACTTCTCAGCTTTTGGTTTGATTTGCAATAACTTTATTTTGTTTTAATTTACGTGTTGTTCGATTTGTGTAATTATTCTCGTTATTTTTTTTATTTGTCTTTTACGGTTGATTTTTTCTTCTCTTTTTGATTTTCTTCCTGAAATCACGCAAAAATCTTTTGTTAGGTTAACATTTTCTTCTGACAGGTCAGATACACTTTCGGCGACATTATTACTCTTGTCTGATTCACTACTCAGTCCTCTATATATTACACCATGTACTCATTCTCTTTCAGGCACTCGAAAAAAAAGAAAAAAAAAAATGGAAAGTACTTCGTCGCAACGCATTAAAAAAATTTGTGTTTTTGGAGGTGCTTATCCAGGGAAAAATAACATATTCGCTGATGAAGCCATAAGAGTTGGAGTAATACTTGCCCAACAAAAGATCCACTTGATTTATGGAGGCGGTAGTACGGGTTTAATGGGAGCAGTCGCTACAGCAGCACACACCGGAGGAAGTCCAGTTCTAGGAATCGTGCCAAAACTATTCACAAGTTTTTGTGGACCTACCGTGGGTAAGGAAATACAAGTCTGGAGTATCCCTGAACGGATAACAATCATGTACCATTCTGCCGATGCATTCATTGCTTTACCAGGAGGTCTGGGTACATTGGAAGAAATAGCTTGCGTGGCTTCTTGGTCATCTTTGGTCACAAATAAGAAACCCATTGGTTTGCTTAATATTAATGGTTATTTTAGTAATTTGATTTCATATTTAGATAATGCTGTGGATAATGGATTCATGTTTTCAGAGGCAAGGAGAACCATAATTTCTGCTACAACCATTGAAGATTTACTCAAAAAGCTCCAAGCTTATGAGTATTTATCTGCTACGGTTGTTTCGCAAACGCTCGGAAAAAGAAAAAGAGATATGGACGAGCAAGGAGTGGATTGCACTTTGTCTTTGTGACATTATCTAACATTTTGTTTGTTGTGTCTCAGTTATATTAAGTGGTTAGCAACCTCTACAGGTAATATCTCCTAAATTTTACCTTCTTAAAAAAAAAAAAAAAAAGTTTGTTGTGTTTTAAGCAATTTAGAAGTATTCATTCTGAACAAGGTCTGAGTAAGGGAGACTTGAGACATACCTTGTCAGTTTGATTTTAATCTTTTTATGTTTACTTGTTAATTTTTGTTTAGTATTTTAGGATTATTTAGGTTGCGTGAGTTTGTTTTGAGTCTAGTTGTTCCTATTCTTATGTTATTAGTTCTTTTCTCTTACACATGATTCTTTCATTTGTGTTAATAGACTTACATTGAGGACAATGTAAGAATTAAGTGTGGGGGGAATGATTTAGGATTTCTTTTATTTTTGTCTACTATTTTTTTTTAATGAGTCTTTATTATTATTATTATTATTTTTTTTTTTAGTGTGTTTTCCTTTTTAATACAATGATGAGATATGAATTGCATAAGTCTAAAACAGATTTATTAGTGAGAAGATTTTCATGAGAATTGAGCTTGATGTCAACCTTTTTATGAGCCAATGTTAATATGATATGTTGATTGAGAAAGAAGCATGTTTAGACTTAATCTGACTTGTATAATCATCCTTGTGAGTTTTTGAGCCTATAATGATTGATGCATTATACAAATCAATCTAATTTCTTTCTTGAGTGCTCTTATGATTACATGATTCTCTAGAACTTGCTTTAAACCGTTTGAGACTATATTGATACATGTGACAACATGAATATGATAGAGGCATTAGGATTATAACCAGAGCCAAACAGCCATCCATTATTAATGTTCTAAGAGAACATCCCCACTAGTGAGCCAATTTGAGCCTACATTAAATATGCTGTTTTATTGGTAACCACAACTTACACCTAGCCTAAATATACTTATATCCTTACCCTTGTTCTAAAGATGGATTATATATTTTGAGACATATTGCAAAAAACAAGGGATATTTTTAGTTGAAAATTTGGGTTAGAAACAAGAAATAAGTGTGGGGGGAAAAGAAAAGAAAAGTCAAGAGAAAAAGAAATGGAATACTGGCAAATACATTCCTAAGTAAAAAAATATGAATCATCTCTTGAATTTGTGGAAAAAGAAAAAGATGTTACAAAGTTGTTTAGAATGAAGAAAAGGCCCAACATGAATATTCGGCCTAGGTGACTATGTACTTGTAAAGAGTTTTGAGAAGTTTCTTTGTATAATCTTTTTATGTCTCCAAACTTTATGAACTCTTTGGAACCTTTGTGATATCTTTATCCTTTTGTTCTTCAACCACATTACAAACCCCTTGGCCCCATTACAACCTTGATTAAAGACCTCTTGATTTATGAAGTTGCATGATCTTTTAGTGGAGAATAGGTGGACAAGCAAGAATATGGTAGAAGTGTTTTCATGAGATTGATTGAGTGTAAACACTTTACCACTACTTTAAAGAGTGAAAATCAAGAGAGTATCCCATGTGAGAAGTTGAGATTAAATTTGAACATGCACTATTTTGATTGAGATATGTTATGCTAATATTGGCTTAACTCAAACAATTTACATTCAAGCATGATTTTTTGTGAAATTTTTTTAAGCTATTGATTAGTTTATAAGACTTGTTCAAATATTGTCTCTAATTTGTATTGAAAGGATTAGGAGTAAATATTTTTAGTATATGTAGTTTATTTATATGTAGTTTATTTATATTTTAGTTTTTCAATGTTTGTGGGTATCGTTCTAGTAAACCCTCACGAGACTAAACTCGTCCACTAGGGACACCTAGGGGTTTAAAGGCTTGTGTCACATGCTAAGTGCCACCGTGATTTCCTACGAAAATGGATTAGATTAGATTTTCTTATTTTATTTTTATTGAGTCGTTGCTAGGGACTAGCAACAATCTAAGTGTGGGGGTGTGATAACTCGTATAATTATATAGTTTTTAGTTATGTTTTATTAATGTTTTGTGTCAAATACGAGTTATTATTGTTTAGTCTAATTGTGTTTATGATCTTTTATATTTTTATGTATTTTGGTGTTTTTCACAAGTTTCTTTGAGTGATTTCAGATTACTAGAATTAAGGGCAAATCCAGTTCAGTTTCAGTTCCGACACCTTTTGCCATATCAGCTATATCTCGAGTTTCACTGAAGCAATAAGGCTGAAATTTGTAGCCATGCAAAGCTAAGAGGCATATCTATCTTTTTCATGTTTTACACTTCTTAAAACGGAGTCGTTTTCCCTAGCGAAATCGACCATCAAGTTGGCTGATGTGCAATGACGTCTTTGCTGCCATGTTTTCGTATTTTGCCCATATCTGCTTAACCACATCAGAAAATGAGCTGATTCCAACGGCTATGGTTCCGTAACTGATAGGGGAACCTTTGTCTAGAAGACCATGTGATCAGATCAGGCCTCCAATATTGAAGAAATCGACCATCAAGGTGGCTGATGTGCAATGACGTCTGTGCTGACATGTTTTCGTATTTTGCCCATATCTGCTTAACCACATCAGAAAATGAGCTGATTCCAACGGCTATGGTTCCGTAACTGATAGGGGAACCTTTGTCTAGAAGACCATGTGATCAGATCAGGCCTCCAATATTGACGAAATCGACCATCAAGTTGGCTGATCAAAATCGTCATATACCTACCTTTGAAATTTGTAAAGCTTGTCTCTTGTCATTTAGCCCTCCAAAATGTGTATAAATAGAGGGCCTTGGATGATTGTAAGGGATCATATTGTACATAGGTAGGATATTAGCCATTTTAATAAAATTCTCTAAGTTTTCTTCTTCTTTCTTTTCTCTAGTTTTCTTTTTCTTTAGAGAGAGCAAGAGGTTGGATAATTAATATTCTTCCTCTTCTTCTTTCTTTCTTTTATTTTCTTCTTAGATTTTCTTTAATTTTATGTTTATGTTTATAATGCCTATGCTAGGCTAAACTTCTATTTGGTTAAGGGTGATTTCAAAGCCCTAGACATGTTTTGTGATTGATTTTCAGATTCTATCTATCATTAATTTTCTATCAAAGTTGCTTATGTTCTTCTACAAGAATTGTTCATGATGTTGTCTAGATTTATTTAGGTGTACAACTAGATAGATCTTGATAATTATCTATTGCTAGTTTAGGAGTCTTGATCCGTGTAATTGTCTTGATTTCCTATTCATAAGTGGCAATTTGTGATTAATGATTATGGTCAAGTTTTCAATAATTGCAAAGTGGAACATAACCTAAGTTGAACAATCCGAGCTTATGTGTTTGTTGCTTAGATCAACCTATCTTTCTCATCATAAAGCTGCCATTAAATTGAATTTAGAGAGCTTATTCTAGGTTGTTTAATGGTTAGAGATTAAATAGAGAGCTTGTTCTATTTAACGACAAACTAAGGAAAGATTGGGGTAACAGAGCTTGTTGTTATCTACGGTTGTTAACTTTGATAGTTGGTTGATATTGATAGATCTGAAATTGATTCTTAATGATGTCTAGTGGTGGAGAATGAAACCTTAACCATATTTTTCATATTTGATTCTTCTTACTTATTTGTTTTCTTACTTTTAGTTTGCTTATTTTTTATATTTATTTTTATTGGCTGGTTATACCGCCTAATTTGTATATTAACTTTGTTTTATTTTTATTGGCTGGTTATACCGCCTAATTTAGTATATATATTTTTATTGGCTGGTTATACCGCCTAATTTAGTATATATATTTTTATTGGCTGGTTATACCGCCTTGCATCTTATTCTTATTATTTACTTTAGTTTAAATCTGGCTTCAAAAACCCCTTTTCTTTTATTGTTCTTGAATTTAAGTTTTAAACTATTAACTTATAAACTAAAACCCAATCCCTGAGGACTCGACCCTTGCTAACTACTATACTTACAATTTATCTTTTTAGTGCAAGGTTAAATAAGATACACTCTTTTGGGTGCATCAAATTTTTGGCGCCGTTGCCGGGGATTGCTTTCTTTAGTTTATTTGTTACTTGGTTTATTCTTATTTTCAGTTCTAATTAGTTTTATTTTCTTGTATGTAGACACCGGATTTTATCCGGGTTTAATTTTATTATTAAAAAAAAAAACAAAAAAAAAAACAAAAAATCAAAAAAATAAAAATTGGATAATTTCAAAAATTAAAAGAAAAATCAGAAGAAATTTGAAATTAATAAAAAAATGAAAAAAAACAAATTTGGGTTGAAATAAACCTCTTTTTGGATTGAAGTGAGACTCTAAAAATGTAATTGAAACAAAACACCTCTCTTGATCAGATTGAAGACTTCTAGCTAGATTAAAACTTAATTTCTTCTCTATAAAAAAGAACCCAAGCATCAAACACAAAACACATCAGAAAATATCATAATCAAGGAGACCAGAGATCAAAGATCGAAAAGAAAAAAAAGCATAGTGATTTTCAAAATCAATAGAGAAAAAAATATTTTTTTTTTTTTTTTTGAAAAAAGAATTCGAAACTTGAAGAGTAGAAACTTGTGGTTCTGCCCAAGAAGAAGACAGTCCGGGCAAGAAAGAGGAACGGCTTGGATTTGAAGAAGAGCTGCCAGTGGAATCTCGTTGAACCAAAATGCGAGTCATTGCTAGCGATGATAACTATTTTCAGTGAGAAACCCTATCCCTAATTCTTCCTTCAAAAATCACCTAAACTTAGAGACCCAGAATCCTACTCATAGGTTAGTCACGTGCTCTTGCCTTGGGTGTAGTAATGCCAATCCCTTGGCTGAACAATTTCTTCTAGCCCAGTATGTTCACCTCCTCACGAAACAATCTCTACATTTTTTTTTTTAATTTGGTTTATTTGTTTTTTATTTGATTTATTTGTTTATTATTTACTATTTATTTATTTATTTTCTTTATTTTTACTAACAATATTTTAAGTTTTTTTTTTTTGCAGGTTAATTATTTACTATATTATTTATTAAATATTTATTATTTTTTTTATAAGAAGAATATTATTTATTTTAGTAACTATTATATTACATTATATTATATTTTATATTATATTATATCATTAATTATTATATTTATTTAGTATTATTAAAGTTTTATTTATTTATTGATAAAAGTATTTTAATTAATTAAGTTTTAATAATAATTGAAGATTAGTTATTTTTAAAATTAATAAATTGAGATTTTTCCAATGATGAAATTCGAAGAGATCACGAACGGTGGATTTCTAAGAAATTTCTAGGTGAGAAATGTCTCTTAAAAATTCTCCAGAATGAATGGAAGGATATTTTAAGAGATTAATTTCAATACCAACAAAAATCAAAATTTTATTTTTTTAAGAATAATTAATTTTCAACATCTTTTTCTCAAAATTGATTTTCCATAATAAATGCTTAATTAAATTGAAGAATAAATTAAGATTTTTTTCCGATGATGAAATTCAAGAAAGTTGCGAATGGATGACTTTTAAGAAATTTCTAGGTGAGAAAAATTCTTTTAAAAATTCTCCAGAACGAATGGAAGGATATTTTAAGAGATGATTTTCGATATTAAAAATCAGAATTTATTTTTCAAAATAAACATTAATAAAATGTGGATTAATTTTGAAAGATTAATTAAGAGAAATAATTTGATTAAATAATTTAATTTTTCCGACGACGGAGCCTCTTCAATAGAACGAATGGTTTCTTTTGAATACTCTTGAGGTGAGGAAACATTTTTTAGTAATTTCTCCAGAATGAATGGAAGGAAGACCTAAAAAATAATCTCCGATATTTCTAACTTTAACAATTAAAACGAAATAGGATAGATAAGACCATTTAATTAAGACTTTTAAGTATCACAAGACTAATTAGGTACTATCTTTTAGATAGGCGTCGTGAGGGTGCTAATCCTTCCTCACACGTAACCGTACTCCCGAACCTAGTTCTGACAAGTAGACCAGAACCTATTCTTTTTAAGGTACCTTAGTCAAGCTTAGGATTACTTTAAATAGGATAGATTCATAAAGGTGACTAATCACACCTAGATTAGATGATTAGTGGCGACTCCATTGATTTGCGTCTAGCATGCTGAATTCGTATTTGGCATGTTATGACAGTTTGGCGACTCCACTGGGGACACTCGAGAGTCGAGCCATAGATTAGTCTTGTGATACTTTAGGTTTGAAATTTGGTCTTTAAGTGTTTAATTTTTTTTATGTATTTATTTATTTGTTGATTTATTTATTTATTTATTTGTTTATTTATTTATTTGTATTTTTTATTTTGATTTTTGTTATTTGTACTAACAACTTTTGTTTCATTGTACATTTATGGGTAAAGCAAGGTTTGAATGTCCCTTCGCACACACGACACATTGCATATCATAAAGTCCTATACCCGGACTCGTCCCTTTTAGGAGGGGGTAAAGTACCTACGCCTCGAGAAGTGAAAACCTCCGCAACGGCTAGCGAAACACCTTCAGAGTGTAAAGTACCAAAGTCTTTGAGAGATGATAAATCTCCGCCATAACTTTGGAAAATACTCTCACCTGAATTGAACCCTTCCGGTTGGAGCCTGTAATGGGTGAGGAATGGGGTGCCTTACTCATCCTACATGGATGATGTTAAGGAGCAATTTGGGGACCTTTTTAGCTTGGTCAAGTATCCTAACCCAGCATATAAACAATACTTAAGTGGCCAAACTTTAAGATAGAGCCATATCCAACCTTATATAGAGGAGAACCCGAATTTAGGACACATGAAGGGACACTTCTTACCCTATACTTTTATCATTAACATGATGCTTTGTTCACCTAACACGTTTGTTTTGTTGACATGCTTACCATGATGATGTAATGCTTACACATGTTGTTGTATTTTTATCTTTTCATAAGTTTGTTGACATAACATCTAACTGTTTGTTTCTTTCTTTTCATACATCATGCATCTTCATAAAGTCATCTTGCCACATAACGGTCTAGATAGAAAGAATGTCTACTGAATCCATGGAAAACCTGACAGTCGCCAAGCGTGAGTCTGCCAATAGTTTGAAGCTTAGGTATGAAGCAATCCAGCAACGTACAGGAGATTGTCTGCCAGTCGAGTATGTCTCTACTCTTCCCGAGAGAGTTCACATGGATCTGGCACAGAACAACCTTGAAGATTTGATCAGCATTTGGCATTCCTGGAATGGAACTCGACAAGAAACATTCAGACGAAAGTATGGGGACCTGGCCTTGCTCCTATCTGTTGAAGTTGATAATAACCTGGTAAGAGCCATGATGCAGTTTTGGGACCCATCATACAGGTGCTTTGTGTTCAACGAAGTAGATATGGTTCCAACTATAGAAGAATATTCAGCACTGCTTCGTTTGGATCCCCCTAATCCAGACAAAGTCTACTGGAAGAACAAGACAGGTTATCGGAAGAAAGTAGCAAAGATCATGGGAATCAGCTTGACAGAAGTTGACAAGATTGTGAAGACAAGGGGTAAAAGCACTGGTATTCCATGGAATATTCTCCGAAACTTCATTGTCAAACACCCGGATGATGATACAGGTTTGGAGGTGATGGCTTTGGCTATTTACGGACTTATGGTTTTCCCGAAGATATTGGGACGTATTGAAACAACTGTGGTGAATTTCATGGACCAAGTTCGACATCAGATCAATACAGCTCCAGCTATATTAGCCGAGTCTATCAGGTCACTGAATCACTGCCGGAGAAATGGAAAAGGGCGTTTCATCGGATGTTTACAATTGCTCTACATCTGGATGAAAAGTCATTTTGAGTGCCAAGAGTCAAAGTTCCGAAAGCCGTACTTCACCACTAGCATCCCTATCAAGGAATTCTGTGAAAGCACATGGCCTGAGTCAAGGTCAAAAGAAGAATGGATAGTGATGTTACGAGAACTTACAAGCCGACAAGTGATCTGGAAAGCACCATGGATGCCTCATGGACCTATGTTATTTAGCTGTGGTGATCAACCTTGGGTTCCTCTCTTGGGACTTTGGGGTGCCGTTAGCTACTCTCCCATCATGGTACGGAGACAGGCGGGGTATAAGCAGTTCATACCGATGACCCATGGATTTAACCAGGTGGACTTCTCCTATTCAGACAATGGGGTTATCACCAGGATAGAAGAACTCACAAAGGCTTGGAAATTAACGGTTAGAGTCGAAGGGGGTAGTATCTCATGGAACACTGCTCCTGAATACTCTGTGTGGCAAGCCAGGAGAACCAAAGATATTGTGATTCCTTGCAAAAGAAGTTCAGACGGTTTGGCCAAGGTTATAGCTTCGGATCCTATGCTAAGGATAGAAAAGGCTAAAAGAAAGCTAGAAGAAGAGAAAGATGGATTGGAAGAAGAAAATCGAAAGCTGCAATCAAGGGTAGAAGAGTTAGAAAAAGGATTGAACAAAGAAAAAAGCAAGGCCAAGAAGCTTCGATTGAAGGTTCGAAAGTTGGGGGATGGTTTAGTGGAAAGAGATGGTATTGTTCAGAAACTCACCGAGGATGGCGACATTTTGAAAGAATCCTTGACAGTTATGGAAAATAAATATTCGCTTTTGATTACTGAGGTCGGACGCCTAAAAGATGAGAATGGGGAGTTATTGTTTGATCAAGAAAGAAGAATAGCTGATTGCGAGGAATTAGTGACCGAATTAATGAACTTGAAGGAAGAATGTTCCAAACTCCGAGATACGGACTCTAAAAAGCGAAATCTTCTTGAAAATATGTTTGACCATTTTGATGTGGCATCCCGTAAGGCAGAAGACATGTATGATAGGATCATGGAGGTTAAGGCGAAAGTACATCCATTCCATGAAAACGGCCATCTCATATACGAACTTTTGGACGAAGCTCAGTCTCACTACCGTCAGATTGTCAAGTTCCTTTGGAGGCGTTAGAATTTTTCTTATTTAGATTTATGATTTTAGGATTCTTTGTAAGAACTTTTCATTTTTTAGGACCAGTTGAAGTTGTTATTTTATTTTTTATGTTTTTAGGATCGCTTTGGTTTTTAGGATTTCTATGGATTTGGTAATTTTATTTATAAAATTCTTTTTATCTACATTTGTTATGTGGCTGATGTTCTTCCATAGCATTTCATCCATATGTGCATAAACATCATCAATTTAGATTTAAAGTTTTAAGCATATCATCCTAATTTAAGAAACTTTGCTAAATGTTCAAGGATAGCTCGACAGTCAGAATCTTCGAGACAGTCTTCTCGTCACTCTTACAACACCAGATCAAGAGTTAAAGAAATGGCTGAAGAACAATCTTCAAGAATGGATAAGGTAGAACAAGCTCAGGATGAGATTAGAGAGCAGTTAAGTTCTTTGCTGGAAATGATGAGAAGTCTGAAAGGGAAGAATAAGGGTGATGAATCTGGTTCTCAGGGGAAAGAGCAGAATGTGGGTGAATCCTTATGTCCGCCCGGTTTTCGACCTCAAGCACAACATGAACAATTGCAACAGATGCCCTACATGGAAGGATTCACTTATCCACACGGCCAACCTCAAATCCCGGGGTTCACTTTTCCTGTTCCTGGAACAAAGATAGACCCAGTCCAAGTTCCAGATTTGGACGATCCTAAAGAGTTAGAGAAGCTGAAAGTGGCAGAAGAGATCGAGTCTCATAAAATGAAGATGATTGAAGAAAGGCTTCAAGCTGTTGAGGGGCTAGACTGCTATGGTTCTATGGATGCTGAGGGACTTTGTTTAGTGCCGGATGTAGTAATCCCGCCTAAGTTCAAGACTCCTGACTTTGAAAAGTTTGATGGGTCTAAGTGTCCCATATCTCATGTCACCATGTACTGCCGGAAAATGGCAGCCCACACCAGAAATGACAAGCTGCTGGTCCATGTATTTCAGGATAGTCTTACGGGGTCCGCTGCTAGATGGTATGTTCAACTAGACAGGAATCGAGTTCGTACTTGGAAAGAATTGGCCAAGGCATTCATTAGCCAATATAACCATATCGTTGATATGGCTCTTGACCGTTTGTCTCTACAAAACATGGAGAAGAAGTCTACCGAAAGATTTAAGGACTATGCCCAGAGATGGAGAGATATTGCTGCCCAGATTCAGCCACCTCTGACTGAGAAAGAGACTACGGTACTGTTCGTTAGTACTCTTAAGGCTCCATACTACGACAGGATGATTGGGAACGCCACAAAGAACTTTGCTGATATGGTGATTTCTGGCGAAATCATAGAAAATGCCATCAAAAGTGGCAAGATTGAAGGGGGAGAATCTGTTGTGAAGAGGAATAATGTGACAAAGAAGAAGGAAGCTGATGTCCAGACTGTTGTATATGGGGGGCAACAAACGGGAGGTTACGTCCCACACTTCCCGCAGTCCATGTACCAGCCATACTACCCGAATACCAATGCCATCAATCCGATTTCATATGCTTATCCACCTGCACCTCCGCAGATATTCCAACCTAATTTCCGTCCAAGACCATTGGCTCCTCCAGTTGGGCCATCCGTACAAGCTAATCAACTCACGAGTAATCCGAGAGGACCACGAGCCAACCAGGAAAGAATATCGTTTGATCCGATTCCCATGGCTTATGCAGATTTGCTTCCAGATCTTATCAAGAACCATCTGGTTGCACCTGTACACTTGGAACCTTTGAAACCTCCATACCCTAGGTGGTATGATCCTAATGCCCGATGTGACTACCATTCGGGAAACGTGGGACACTCCACCGAAAATTGTACAGCTCTGAAGTACAAAGTACAAGGTTTGATTAAGGCCGGGTTGATAAATTTTGAGGAGAAAGGTGGCCCGAACGTCAACGGTAATCCGCTACCAAACCATGCAAGGTCGACGGTAAATGCTTTGGGAGATGGCAAGGTTACCGTGGTCAAGCGTAAAGTGGATGAGGTTACGACATCAATGGATTACATCTTCGATGTCCTGGTTAAAGCTAGCATGATTAGTCCTATACAGGCTAATTTAGGTAGCTATCTTGGTGAATATGATCCAAGCAAGATTTGCAAATATCACCAAGGTATAGTGGGCCATTCGGTGCAAGGTTGTGTTGAATTCCGGCATGAGTTACAGAAACTAATGGATCTCTCTCAGGTTGAGTTTTACACAGAGTTTGGGGCAGATGAAATTGATATGGTAATTGGAGAATCTTCAGTGAAACCGATCACATCTTTGATGAGAAAAAGATAGTCGAGTTCGATAAGAGGAAGAAAAAATTGGCTCGTGTGAAAGGGTATGAGTGGGAGCCGAGGAAGATGGTATTTCCTTATCTTTATTCCACTTTTCACTTAGGGGGATGTATTTATCCCTACACGCTTCCGCCAAATTTAGAAGAAGCGTTTTCCGAGCTTTCTATTCAAATGGTGGAGAAAGCAGGAATGAAATCTGATGTCAAGGAAGAGTTGTTGGTGTACCCGTGCTCACCTGAAATGGAGCTGGGTAATTGGAAAGTGACAAAGCTGTTGGTTATCCTTGAATCTCATAAAATATAATGCAGGGAGTCAAGTCCCTAGTTGCTCATGCCCAGGGGCATTAGGGATGTTCTTTTATGTATGGGCTAGTTTATTTCTCACTATTTTAATAAATTAGGAACAAGATGCATTTTCATTCCCTCTATTATTCATGGTTGTCATTTTTCCTTTCTTTCATTGTTGCCTTTCTTTCTTTCCATTCAATTCAATTTCAGAATTCCAAGTAATGAATACAAAGACAATCTTAATAATAATTTGGGATTCGATTTTGAAAACACAGTTCATGTTGATGAATTTGATAATGAAGAGGAATCAGATGACTATACTTTGTCTCCAGATTTATTGAGATTAATGGAATAAGAAAAGAAACCGATTGAACCACATCAAGAGGTTACTGAGATGATCAATTTGGGAGATGAGGAAAATAAGAAAGAAGTAAAGATCGGCGCGTAGTTGCCACCTGTTCAAAAGAAGAGATTAGAAGATTTGCTCAGAGAATTTGTGGATGTGTTCGCATGGTCATACAGAGACATGCCGGGTTTAGATACAGATATTATGGAGCATAGATTGCCTTTACGGCCAGAATACAAGCCAATGCAACAAAAGTTAAGACGGGTGAAACTAGAGATGCTGTTGAAGATTACAGATGAAAGTTGATATGCAGTTTTTGCATGATTAGAGGAAAATTGGTAGAATTGCTTCACAAGTATATTAATGGCTGTTGAATTCCTTTACAAGCATATAGATTCATTGTGTTGAATTTCTATAAGCTTGTCATTTTTCAATAAATGTTTTTTGATGAAAATATTCACATTTGAGATGATAATGGCCATCTTTCATATTCCTTTCACAAAATGAGAAATTATCCTTTGCTAGCCCTTTTGAGCCTATTGGATTTTTTTTCGAATAAACCCAACTAAGGATCACCCGTCACACCAGGGGGCAAGAGTGAAGAATTATCTTTTGATGGAGGGTCATACGTTTGGATCATATTTCTACACCATAAATGCTTTATGTCAGGAGGGCATATATTGAAATAGATTGAGTTTCAAATTTTCAAACTCACTTTATGATAAAAAAGGCAAAAAAAAAAAAAAAAGGAAAAGAGAAAAAAAGAAAAAATAGTGAAAAAAAAAGAAAAAAGGAAAGAAAAGAAATGAAAAGATAGACGCGCAAAGTTTTGAAAATCCTCATTGAAAAAAATGATCCATGGCTCGATTATCTTGGAAATGGAAAGAAAGATATGAAGTGTTTTGAGATAAAAAGATCCTTGGTTTGAATACCCCTAAATACATGTTTGAGCCTATTTTATCCATTCTTTCATAACCCCGAAACCTTGGCCTACATTACGTACCTGGAAAAGTCCATTTTGATCAAATGTGAATGTTTGAATTGGAAATCATGTATTGAATTAGGACATGCTTGTGGTATTATCAAGAGACAATGAAGCTTAGATGCATGAAGACAACTCCAAAAAAAAAAAGAAGGGAAAAGACTTGTTACAGTTTGATATGCTTAATTGCTTCCGAGAAGATTGAGACGAACACAGGATGAGGGAAGGTTCTTCTTGATACTTTGAGAAATAATTAGTTTTGAAGAAATTGCTCTCAAGTCACATGGCCATTGGAGATAATACACAACTATTTGTGGAGTTCTTATGAAATGAAAAGCTTTTTTGGAGGAAGTATTATTTTGAGAAAGACAAATGAGGATGATTTGCCAAATACTGTGGAGAAATGTTTCTTTGAAAAAAAAAATGAAAAAAAAATAAGAAAAAAAGAAAAAAAGAAAAAAAGAAAAAAAAAAAGAAAGAAAAAAAGAAAAAGGAGGACTCAAATTGAAAACCCAAAAAGGGCGGTTTGGGTCAATGGGGGTTGTCTAAGTTGAAAACCCGAAAGGGCGGCTTAGATATGAGGAGGATCAGCGTCGTCCAGAAAATTTCATGAAGATGGGGACAATGTCTAGTTTGATGAACTCTGAAGGATTGAAGACATCGATTGGAATTGGTTTTTAGATGAGAATTTTGAATGAACTGTTAAGATTGTCTAAGTATTCATTGTTTGGATATTGTTTTGTTATCCTAACACCTTGTTGATAAACCTTTTTGAGATATTCCTTTATTCCTTGAGATGAATTCTTTTCCTTATTTTGATAATAAAGATATTTCTTTCCAACTTATCCAGTCTATCTTTTTGCCTTCCATTTGTTATTCCATTTGTTATTCTCAACTTTATACCTTTGCATTGAATAGAGGGAATGCATCATGCATTGCGTTTGCTATGAAATTAGAATAATGATTGATAAATTAGAATATGATCTTAAGAGATCCCTGCATTTATTTTATGAGAAATCTATGGATAATTGAACAGAAAAGTCAGGATATGAGATGAGATCTGATTTTTAAAAAATGAGAATCCGTGAAGATGAGAATTTCCGGGATGGAATGTGAAGCCCAGTTAAGCTAGCATAAGATGAGATATAGAATGTTTGGCGTTTTGAAATTTTTGAAGAAAGAAATTTATATTCAGCAGATTTTGAAAAATGAAAGAGATAATAAGATTCGTTCTACCAGCTTGAAGCCAAGTGCGAACAGAGATAAATGATGAGCTTGAGAACCTTTTATTTTCAGGGAGTTGATATTAGAGCATTCATGACATCCATTTGCACGATATGCATCGGCATTCATGTACTGCATTGCATTTAATTGCACACAAGAAAGCTTATTTCAGGTATTCAGTATGATTCGGACATAAGCTCGGAATGCTAATTTGCGTTAGCGTTTTCTTTCAGGACTCAAGGTAAGATTTTTTGAAGTCTACATTCACATTTGAGAATTTTGCAAATTTATTTAATTTTTATTTAAAGTTGAAGCCTCGGTGGAGGAGTTTTTATTTAAAGTTGAAGCCTCGGTGGAGGAGTTTTTATTTAAAGTTGAAGCCTCGGTGGAGGAGTATTTTCGTTTAAAGTTGAAGCCTCGGTGGAGGAGTTTTTATTTAAAGTTGAAGCCTCGGTGGAGGAGTATTTTATTTAAAGTTGAAGCCTCGGTGGAGGAGTTTTTATTTAAAGTTGAAGCCTCGGTGGAGGAGTTTTTATTTAAAGTTGAAGCCTCGGTGGAGGAGTATTTTCGTTTAAAGTTGATGCCTCGGTGGAGGAGTTTTTATTTAAAGTTGAAGCCTCGGTGGAGGAGTATTTTCATTTAAAGTTGATGCCTCGGTGGAGGAGTATTTTCATTTAAAAGTTGATGCCTCGGTGGAGGAGTATATTTTTACGGTGAGTTTATTTAAAGTTTATGCCTCGTTTAGAGGAGCTTTTCTACAATAAGATTTTCTTTAAGTACATAGGACTTAGTAGGGTGTCTACGTCTTTGCACATCCCCTGTTTCTCAGGGAATGCACAAAGAGGGGCAACTGTAGACACCGGATTTTATCCGGGTTTAATTTTATTATTAAAAAAAAAAACAAAAAAAAACAAAAAATCAAAAAAATAAAAATTGGATAATTTCAAAAATTAAAAGAAAAATCAGAAGAAATTTGAAATTAATAAAAAAATGAAAAAAAACAAATTTGGGTTGAAATAAACCTCTTTTTGGATTGAAGTGAGACTCTAAAAATGTAATTGAAACAAAACACCTCTCTTGATCAGATTGAAGACTTCTAGCTAGATTAAAATTTAATTTCTTCTCTATAAAAAAGAACCCAAGCATCAAACACAAAACACATCAGAAAATATCATAATCAAGGAGACCAGAGATCAAAGATCGAAAAGAAAAAAAAGCATAGTGATTTTCAAAATCAATAGAGAAAAAAATATTTTTTTTTTTTTTTTGAAAAAAGAATTCGAAACTTGAAGAGTAGAAACTTGTGGTTCTGCCCAAGAAGAAGACAGTCCGGGCAAGAAAGAGGAACGGCTTGGATTTGAAGAAGAGCTGCCAGTGGAATCTCGTTGAACCAAAATGCGAGTCATTGCTAGCGATGATAACTATTTTCAGTGAGAAACCCTATCCCTAATTCTTCCTTCAAAAATCACCTAAACTTAGAGACCCAGAATCCTACTCATAGGTTAGTCACGTGCTCTTGCCTTGGGTGTAGTAATGCCAATCCCTTGGCTGAACAATTTCTTCTAGCCCAGTATGTTCACCTCCTCACGAAACAATCTCTACATTTTTTTTTTTTAATTTGGTTTATTTGTTTTTTATTTGATTTATTTGTTTATTATTTACTATTTATTTATTTATTTTCTTTATTTTTACTAACAATATTTTAAGTTTTTTTTTTTTTGCAGGTTAATTATTTACTATATTATTTATTAAATATTTATTATTTTTTTTATAAGAAGAATATTATTTATTTTAGTAACTATTATATTACATTATATTATATTTTATATTATATTATATCATTAATTATTATATTTATTTAGTATTATTAAAGTTTTATTTATTTATTGATAAAAGTATTTTAATTAATTAAGTTTTAATAATAATTGAAGATTAGTTATTTTTAAAATTAATAAATTGAGATTTTTCCAATGATGAAATTCGAAGAGATCACGAACGGTGGATTTCTAAGAAATTTCTAGGTGAGAAATGTCTCTTAAAAATTCTCCAGAATGAATGGAAGGATATTTTAAGAGATTAATTTCAATACCAACAAAAATCAAAATTTTATTTTTTTAAGAATAATTAATTTTCAACATCTTTTTCTCAAAATTGATTTTCCATAATAAATGCTTAATTAAATTGAAGAATAAATTAAGATTTTTTTCCGATGATGAAATTCAAGAAAGTTGCGAATGGATGACTTTTAAGAAATTTCTAGGTGAGAAAAATTCTTTTAAAAATTCTCCAGAACGAATGGAAGGATATTTTAAGAGATGATTTTCGATATTAAAAATCAGAATTTATTTTTCAAAATAAACATTAATAAAATGTGGATTAATTTTGAAAGATTAATTAAGAGAAATAATTTGATTAAATAATTTAATTTTTCCGACGACGGAGCCTCTTCAATAGAACGAATGGTTTCTTTTGAATACTCTTGAGGTGAGGAAACATTTTTTAGTAATTTCTCCAGAATGAATGGAAGGAAGACCTAAAAAATAATCTCCGATATTTCTAACTTTAACAATTAAAACGAAATAGGATAGATAAGACCATTTAATTAAGACTTTTAAGTATCACAAGACTAATTAGGTACTATCTTTTAGATAGGCGTCGTGAGGGTGCTAATCCTTCCTCACACGTAACCGTACTCCCGAACCTAGTTCTGACAAGTAGACCAGAACCTATTCTTTTTAAGGTACCTTAGTCAAGCTTAGGATTACTTTAAATAGGATAGATTCATAAAGGTGACTAATCACACCTAGATTAGATGATTAGTGGCGACTCCATTGATTTGCGTCTAGCATGCTGAATTCGTATTTGGCACGTTATGACATTGTACATAGAAGTTTTTCTTTTCAAATTTAAAAAAAAAAAAAAAAAAAAAAAAAAAACAATGGAATTGAGCAATCTAACACTTGAAGAGTTGGTGGCATACATGAACATGGAGAATCAACAAGCCAAACTCACCTCCCCAGTTCAACAATTGGCCATGGGAGGATGTCAAGGCCATCAAGTGTTCCAAGACCAACAGTATGATCATTACTCAAACACTTACCATGAGGGATGGTGGGATCATACTAATTATGGCTACTCGAAAAATTACCAAGAAGTAGATCCTTATGCCAATTACACTCATCCATCTAGCTTCAATCAATCATGGTCCCAAGAACCAGATCTTTTTCAACCACCACATATGACTCAAAACTCAGGTACTTCTTTAGAAGATCTTGTCTATTCTCTTGTTACTGATACATTGCAATTTCAACAGGAAACAAGGGCAAGCATCCAGAGTTTGGAAAAGCAAATGATCCAATTGACTAGTAGTATGGTGGGATGGGTAGCACAAAGATCTGAAGAACTCCCTGCCCAAACAATGATTAACCCAAAGGAGAATACTACTATTGTGACCTTGAGGAATGAGGAACAAGATGAGGATGAGACAAAATTAGAGATGAATTCTATTCTTGAGGATAATGAAGCCAATGATCCAAATAAGAGTATTTCGGCACCTGAGGTAACGTTTGAGATTCCAATTTTTACTAATGTTTCTTCTCCATCTTTTCCTAGTAGATTCGCAAAGTTCAAGGAGGATGAACATGAACAAGACACGCTGGAAACCTTAAACAGTTTGTTTGTGGATGTCATTCAACAAGTACCAAAAGATGCACCATTCCTCGATGAGATATGCACCACCAAGGATGATGGAATAATACTTGTAATGGAGAACGCATCCACTGTTGTGCAAAGAAAGCTTCCTCTCAAACGCATAAATTTGGGAAATTTCATGTATGAGCCTCACAAGCCTAAAAAGCCAAGAAGGGGTGTTGGTTAGATTCAAAACACTAACTCAAGTGTTAATTGGGAAGGCAGCCCAATTAAAGATGAATTTGCCAACCTTCCATATTCAGATTTGCTTTCTCTTTCTTTTCCTTTTTCTTTTATTATTTTTATTGTTTTTATTTTTATTTCTTATGTTTCTTTGTTAATTGTGTTTACTGTTTTTAAGTTCATTTAGGCTGCATAAGTTTCTTTTGTTTAATAGTTCTTTTCTCTTACATATAATTCTTGCATTGGGGGATAATAGCATTACATTAATGACAATGTAAAAATTATGTGTGGGGGGAAGAATTTAGGATTTTATTTAGAGTGTTTTGTTTTTGAGTCTTCTTATGCTGTTTTTCTTTCTGATCCTTGTTTTGAAAATAACTAGATGTAAATATAATTTTTATTTTTTTTACCCTGGTTAAATGGCGGATAAGGGTACTCCGTGATTATTTAAATCGGTTCCATCAGCTACCCACAAAACTGATATTGTATATAAATTTCTCTTCCAATTTCTCTTTCAATTTTTTTCATTTTTTTTTTTCAGGATGGATGATATTCTCACAAGATTGCAGAAACGATTTCCTCCTTTTCCTCGAAATATTTTACTGAAGCTTTACCAAGTTCGATTTGAAAGATTAAGAATGCTTATGCACAAAGGGATTCCTGGAGACATACGTTGGATAATTGAAGCCAAGGTACGTGAAGATGAATATCTTCCTGTTTTGCATTTACCAGGTACAGGTAGAAGCACTTTTGCAAAGAAGCGACGAGCAAAGCGCATGAGTTCAAACTGCCACAAATGTGCACGATGGACGTGTAACGGTAAATGTCGTTCTATTGGGATTCCGTCCTCTAATCGAGATGATAAAATTGAATTCATTAAGGATGGACTGAGTAAGGAGAATTTGGGTAATATCCAACTTTCTCTTGAGACGCATCCTAGTGGAGACGTACAAAGAGAAATTCTTGATTTATGGCCGCAATTCCAAAGGGAATGGCAACATCTTGGGAATCTGATGTTAAAAGACCCTGTTTGCCAGCTTGTAAGAAAACTGGATGGGAAGCATATCCTCGACTCATAGAAGGCGTTTAAGCCGTTTCTGGACGTAAAACCAGAGGAAGATGTGAGCCACAATCACAACTACAATAAATGACTTCTCAGCTTTTGGTTTGATTTGCAATAACTTTATTTTGTTTTAATTTACGTGTTGTTCGATTTGTGTAATTATTCTCGTTATTTTTTTTATTTGTCTTTTACGGTTGATTTTTTCTTCTCTTTTTGATTTTCTTCCTGAAATCACGCAAAAATCTTTTGTTAGGTTAACATTTTCTTCTGACAGGTCAGATACACTTTCGGCGACATTATTACTCTTGTCTGATTCACTACTCAGTCCTCTATATATTACACCATGTACTCATTCTCTTTCAGGCACTCGAAAAAAAAGAAAAAAAAAATGGAAAGTACTTCGTCGCAACGCATTAAAAAAATTTGTGTTTTTGGAGGTGCTTATCCAGGGAAAAATAACATATTCGCTGATGAAGCCATAAGAGTTGGAGTAATACTTGCCCAACAAAAGATCCACTTGATTTATGGAGGCGGTAGTACGGGTTTAATGGGAGCAGTCGCTACAGCAGCACACACCGGAGGAAGTCCAGTTCTAGGAATCGTGCCAAAACTATTCACAAGTTTTTGTGGACCTACCGTGGGTAAGGAAATACAAGTCTGGAGTATCCCTGAACGGATAACAATCATGTACCATTCTGCCGATGCATTCATTGCTTTACCAGGAGGTCTGGGTACATTGGAAGAAATAGCTTGCGTGGCTTCTTGGTCATCTTTGGTCACAAATAAGAAACCCATTGGTTTGCTTAATATTAATGGTTATTTTAGTAATTTGATTTCATATTTAGATAATGCTGTGGATAATGGATTCATGTTTTCAGAGGCAAGGAGAACCATAATTTCTGCTACAACCATTGAAGATTTACTCAAAAAGCTCCAAGCTTATGAGTATTTATCTGCTACGGTTGTTTCGCAAACGCTCGGAAAAAGAAAAAGAGATATGGACGAGCAAGGAGTGGATTGCACTTTGTCTTTGTGACATTATCTAACATTTTGTTTGTTGTGTCTCAGTTATATTAAGTGGTTAGCAACCTCTACAGGTAATATCTCCTAAATTTTACCTTCTTAAAAAAAAAAAAAAAGTTTGTTGTGTTTTAAGCAATTTAGAAGTATTCATTCTGAACAAGGTCTGAGTAAGGGAGACTTGAGACATACCTTGTCAGTTTGATTTTAATCTTTTTATGTTTACTTGTTAATTTTTGTTTAGTATTTTAGGATTATTTAGGTTGCGTGAGTTTGTTTTGAGTCTAGTTGTTCCTATTCTTATGTTATTAGTTCTTTTCTCTTACACATGATTCTTTCATTTGTGTTAATAGACTTACATTGAGGACAATGTAAGAATTAAGTGTGGGGGGAATGATTTAGGATTTCTTTTATTTTTGTCTACTATTTTTTTTTAATGAGTCTTTATTATTATTATTATTATTATTATTATTATTTTTTTTTAGTGTGTTTTCCTTTTTAATACAATGATGAGATATGAATTGCATAAGTCTAAAACAGATTTATTAGTGAGAAGATTTTCATGAGAATTGAGCTTGATGTCAACCTTTTTATGAGCCAATGTTAATATGATATGTTGATTGAGAAAGAAGCATGTTTAGACTTAATCTGACTTGTATAATCATCCTTGTGAGTTTTTGAGCCTATAATGATTGATGCATTATACAAATCAATCTAATTTCTTTCTTGAGTGCTCTTATGATTACATGATTCTCTAGAACTTGCTTTAAACCGTTTGAGACTATATTGATACATGTGACAACATGAATATGATAGAGGCATTAGGATTATAACCAAAGCCAAACAGCCATCCATTATTAATGTTCTAAGAGAACATCCCCACTAGTGAGCCAATTTGAGCCTACATTAAATATGCTGTTTTATTGGTAACCACAACTTACACCTAGCCTAAATATACTTATATCCTTACCCTTGTTCTAAAGATGGATTATATATTTTGAGACATATTGCAAAAAACAAGGGATATTTTTAGTTGAAAATTTGGGTTAGAAACAAGAAATAAGTGTGGGGGGAAAAGAAAAGAAAAGTCAAGAGAAAAAGAAATGGAATACTGGCAAATACATTCCTAAGTAAAAAAATATGAATCATCTCTTGAATTTGTGGAAAAAGAAAAAGATGTTACAAAGTTGTTTAGAATGAAGAAAAGGCCCAACATGAATATTCGGCCTAGGTGACTATGTACTTGTAAAGAGTTTTGAGAAGTTTCTTTGTATAATCTTTTTATGTCTCCAAACTTTATGAACTCTTTGGAACCTTTGTGATATCTTTATCCTTTTGTTCTTCAACCACATTACAAACCCCTTGGCCCCATTACAACCTTGATTAAAGACCTCTTGATTTATGAAGTTGCATGATCTTTTAGTGGAGAATAGGTGGACAAGCAAGAATATGGTAGAAGTGTTTTCATGAGATTGATTGAGTGTAAACACTTTACCACTACTTTAAAGAGTGAAAATCAAGAGAGTATCCCATGTGAGAAGTTGAGATTAAATTTGAACATGCACTATTTTGATTGAGATATGTTATGCTAATATTGGCTTAACTCAAACAATTTACATTCAAGCATGATTTTTTGTGAAATTTTTTTAAGCTATTGATTAGTTTATAAGACTTGTTCAAATATTGTCTCTAATTTGTATTGAAAGGATTAGGAGTAAATATTTTTAGTATATGTAGTTTATTTATATGTAGTTTATTTATATTTTAGTTTTTCAATGTTTGTGGGTATCGTTCTAGTAAACCCTCACGAGACTAAACTCGTCCACTAGGGACACCTAGGGGTTTAAAGGCTTGTGTCACATGCTAAGTGCCACCGTGATTTCCTACGAAAATGGATTAGATTAGATTTTCTTATTTTATTTTTATTGAGTCGTTGCTAGGGACTAGCAACAATCTAAGTGTGGGGGTGTGATAACTCGTATAATTATATAGTTTTTAGTTATGTTTTATTAATGTTTTGTGTCAAATACGAGTTATTATTGTTTAGTCTAATTGTGTTTATGATCTTTTATATTTTTATGTATTTTGGTGTTTTTCACAAGTTTCTTTGAGTGATTTCAGATTACTAGAATTAAGGGCAAATCCAGTTCAGTTTCAGTTCCGACACCTTTTGCCATATCAGCTATATCTCGAGTTTCACTGAAGCAATAAGGCTGAAATTTGTAGCCATGCAAAGCTAAGAGGCATATCTATCTTTTTCATGTTTTACACTTCTTAAAACGGAGTCGTTTTCCCTAGCGAAATCGACCATCAAGTTGGCTGATGTGCAATGACGTCTTTGCTGCCATGTTTTCGTATTTTGCCCATATCTGCTTAACCACATCAGAAAATGAGCTGATTCCAACGGCTATGGTTCCGTAACTGATAGGGGAACCTTTGTCTAGAAGACCATGTGATCAGATCAGGCCTCCAATATTGAAGAAATCGACCATCAAGGTGGCTGATGTGCAATGACGTCTGTGCTGACATGTTTTCGTATTTTGCCCATATCTGCTTAACCACATCAGAAAATGAGCTGATTCCAACGGCTATGGTTCCGTAACTGATAGGGGAACCTTTGTCTAGAAGACCATGTGATCAGATCAGGCCTCCAATATTGACGAAATCGACCATCAAGTTGGCTGATCAAAATCGTCATATACCTACCTTTGAAATTTGTAAAGCTTGTCTCTTGTCATTTAGCCCTCCAAAATGTGTATAAATAGAGGGCCTTGGATGATTGTAAGGGATCATATTGTACATAGGTAGGATATTAGCCATTTTAATAAAATTCTCTAAGTTTTCTTCTTCTTTCTTTTCTCTAGTTTTCTTTTTCTTTAGAGAGAGCAAGAGGTTGGATAATTAATATTCTTCCTCTTCTTCTTTCTTTCTTTTATTTTCTTCTTAGATTTTCTTTAATTTTATGTTTATGTTTATAATGCCTATGCTAGGCTAAACTTCTATTTGGTTAAGGGTGATTTCAAAGCCCTAGACATGTTTTGTGATTGATTTTCAGATTCTATCTATCATTAATTTTCTATCAAAGTTGCTTATGTTCTTCTACAAGAATTGTTCATGATGTTGTCTAGATTTATTTAGGTGTACAACTAGATAGATCTTGATAATTATCTATTGCTAGTTTAGGAGTCTTGATCCGTGTAATTGTCTTGATTTCCTATTCATAAGTGGCAATTTGTGATTAATGATTATGGTCAAGTTTTCAATAATTGCAAAGTGGAACATAACCTAAGTTGAACAATCCGAGCTTATGTGTTTGTTGCTTAGATCAACCTATCTTTCTCATCATAAAGCTGCCATTAAATTGAATTTAGAGAGCTTATTCTAGGTTGTTTAATGGTTAGAGATTAAATAGAGAGCTTGTTCTATTTAACGACAAACTAAGGAAAGATTGGGGTAACAGAGCTTGTTGTTATCTACGGTTGTTAACTTTGATAGTTGGTTGATATTGATAGATCTGAAATTGATTCTTAATGATGTCTAGTGGTGGAGAATGAAACCTTAACCATATTTTTCATATTTGATTCTTCTTACTTATTTGTTTTCTTACTTTTAGTTTGCTTATTTTTTATATTTATTTTTATTGGCTGGTTATACCGCCTAATTTGTATATTAACTTTGTTTTATTTTTATTGGCTGGTTATACCGCCTAATTTAGTATATATATTTTTATTGGCTGGTTATACCGTCTAATTTAGTATATATATTTTTATTGGCTGGTTATACCGCCTTGCATCTTATTCTTATTATTTACTTTAGTTTAAATCTGGCTTCAAAAACCCCTTTTCTTTTATTGTTCTTGAATTTAAGTTTTAAACTATTAACTTATAAACTAAAACCCAATCCCTGAGGACTCGACCCTTGCTAACTACTATACTTACAATTTATCTTTTTAGTGCAAGGTTAAATAAGATACACTCTTTTGGGTGCATCAGTCGGTCCGGGCGGTCCGGTCGGTCCGGGCGGTCCGGTCGATCCAGATGGTCCGGTCGGTCCGGGCGGTCCGGTCGGTCCGGGCGGTCCGGTCGGTCCGGGCGGTCCGGTCGATCCGATCCGTCCGGTCAGTCTCGTCGGTCTGGTATGTCCGGGCGGTCCGGGCGGTCCGGTCGATCCGGACGGTCCGGGCGGTCCGGACATTTCGGGCGGTCCGGTCGGTCCGGACGAGCCGGTCGGTCCGGACGGTCCGGACGGTCCGGTCGGTCAGGACGGTCCGGTCGATCAGGACGAAACGGTCGGTCCGGACGGTCCGGTCGGTCCGGACGGTCCGTACGGTCTGGTCGGTCCAGACGGTCCGGTCGGTCCGGGCGGTCTGGGCGGTCCGGTCCATCAGGGCGGTTCGGACGGTTCGGTCGGTCCGGACAAGCCGGTCGGTCCGGAAGGTCCGGTCGGTTCGGACGGTCCGGACGAGCCGGTTGGTCCGGGCGGTCCGGTCGGTCCGGACGGTCCGGTCGGTCCAGTCGGTACGGTCGGTCCGGGCGGTCCGGACGGTTCGGTCGGTCCGAGCTCTTCTCATGCACGGATCAAATTGAGCCACCAAGGCCAGTGAAGTTTAGACTAGCCTTGCCTAGTTGGTCGATCCGATCCGTCCGGTCGGTCTCATCGGTCTGGACGGTCCGGGCGGTCCGGGCGGTCCGGACGGTCCGATCGGTCCGGTCGGTCCGTACGGTCCGATCGGTCCGTACGGTTCGGTCGGTCCATACGGTCCGTACGGTTCGGTCGGTCCGGACGGTCCGGTCAGTCCGGGCGATCCGGTCGTTCCGGTCGGTCCGGTCAGTCCGGTCGGTCCGGTCGGTCCGGTGGGTCCGGTGGGTCCGGTCGGTCCGGTCGGTCAGGACGGTCCGGTCGGTCCGGACGGTCCGGGCGGTCCGGACGGTCCGGGCGGTCCGGACGGTCCGGTCGGTCCGGACGGTCCGGGCGGTCCGGACGGTCCGGGCGGTCCGGACGGTCCGATCGGTTCGGTCAGTCCGGGCGGTCCGGTCGGTCCGGGCGGTTCGGTCGGTCCGGGCGGTCCGGTCTGTCCGGGCGATCCGGTCGGTCCGGTCGGTCCGGTCGGTCCGGTCGGTCCGGTGGGTCCGGTCGGTCCGGACGGTCCGGTCGGTCCGGACGGTCCGGTCGGTCCGGACGTTCCGGGCGGTCCGGACGGTCCGGGCGGTCCGGACGGTCCGGACGGTCCGGACGGTCCGATCGGTTCGGTCGGTCCGAGCGGTCCGGTCGGTCCGTACGGTCCGGCCGGTCCGTACGGTCTGGACGGTACGGACGGTCCGGTCGGTCCGGTCGGTCTCGTCGGTCTGGTCGGTTCGGACGGTCCGAGCGGTCCGGACGGTCCGGAAGGTCCGAACGGTCCGATCGGTCCGGTTGGGCCGTACGATCTGGTCGGTCCGAGTCTCAAAAAATAGAAAAATAAGCAAGTTCAATGTTTTAAAAATCATGAAAAAAAAGAAAAAAACTAAAATTAATAGCCTAAACGATGTTTTTTTGGAAAAAATCTGCGACAAACCGCCTTTGGCAGTTTGCCAGCGCGTAGATCTCGAAAAGTTACATGATTTCAAAAAAAAAATCAACTGAAACGGACAACCGAGCGCAAAGTTATGACCTTTCGAAGTTGAGCCACCAAGGCTAGCGAAGTTTAGACTAGCCTTGCCTAGTTGGTCGATCCGATCCGTCCGGTCGGTCTCGTCGGTCTGGTCGGTCTGGACGGTCCGGGCGGTCCGGTCGGTCCGGGCGGTCCGGTCGGTCCGGGCGATCCGGTCGGTCCGGGCGATCCGGTCGGTCCGGTCGGTCCGGTCGATCCGGTCGGTCCGGACGGTCCGGTCGGTCCGGACGGTCCGGTCGGTCCGGACGGTCCGGACGGTCCGGTCGGTCCGGACGGTCCGGACGGTCCGGGCTGTCCGGACGGTCCGGACGGTCCGATCGGTTCGGTCGGTCCGGGCGGTCCGGTCGGTCCGTACGGTCCGGCCGGTCCGTTCGTTCTGGGCGGTACGAACGGTCCGGTCGGTCTCGTCGGTCTGGTCGGTTCGGACGGTCCGGTCGGTCCGAACAGTCCAGACGGTCCGATCCGTCCGAGCGCAAAGTTATGACCTTTTGAAGTTGAGCCACCAAGGCCAGTGAAGTTTAGACTAGCCTTGCCTAGTTGGTCGATCCGATCCGTCCGGTCGGTCTCGTCGGTCTGGTCGGTCTGGACGGTCCGGGCGGTCCGGGCGGTCCGGACGGTCCGGGCGGTCCGGACGGTCCGTACGGTCCGGTCGGTCCGTACGGTTCGGTCGGTCCATACGGTCGGTACGGTCCGTACGGTCCGGTCGGTCCGGTCGGTCCGTACGGTCCGGTCGGTCCGGTCGGACATGGCGGTCCGGTCGGTCCGGTCGGTCCGGTCGGTCCGGTCGGTCCGGTCGGTCGGGTCGGTCCGGACGGTCCGGTCGGTCCGGACGATCCGGTCGGTCCGGACGGTCCGGGCGGTCCGGACGGTCCGGTCGGTCCGGACGGTCCGGGCTGTCCGGACGGTCCGGACGGTCCGATCGGTTCGGTCGGTCCGGGCGGTCCGGTCGGTCCGTACGTTCCGGCCGGTCCGTACGGTCTGGGCGGTACGGACGGTCCGGTCGGTCCGGTCGGTCTCGTCGGTCTGGTCGGTTCGGACGGTCCGGGCGGTCCGGACGGTCCGGGTGGTCCGAGTCTCGAAAAATAGAAAAATAAGCAAGTTCAATGTTTCAAAAATCATGAAAAAAAAGAAAAAAACTAAAATTAAGAGCCTAAACGATGTTTTTTTGGAAAAAATCGGCGACGAGCCGGTCGGTCCGGACGGTCGGGTCGGTTCGGACGGTCCGGACGAGCCGGTTGGTCCGGGCGGTCCGGACGGTCCGGACGAGCCGGTTGGTCCGGGCGGTCCGGACGGTCCGGACGAGCCGGTCGGTCCGGACGGTCCGGTCGGTCCAGTCGGTACGGTCGGTCCGGGCGGTCCGGGCGGTCCGGACGGTTCGGTCGGTCCGAGCTCTTCTCATGCACGGATCAAATCCGTATAAATTATAGTATGCTCTCGTACAATACAATTGAATTTAATCTCGAAAAATAGAAAAATAAGCAAGTTCAATGTTTTAAAAATCATGTAAAAAAGAAAAAAACTAAAATTAAGAGCCTAAACCATGTTTTTTCGGAAAAAATCGGCGACAAACCGCCTTCTGCGGTTTGCCAGCGCGTAGATCTCGAAAAGTTACATGAATTAAAAAAAAAATCACCTGAAACAGACAACCGAGCGCAATGTTATGACCTTTCGAAGTTGAGCCACCAAGGCCAGTGAAGTTTAGACTAGCCTTGCCTAGTTGGTCGATCCGATCCGTCCGGTCAGTCTCGTCGGTCCGGTCGGTTCGGACGGTCCGGTCGGTCCGGTCGGTCCGGACGGTCCGGGCGGTCCGGGCGGTCCGGACGGTCCGGGCGGTCCGGTCGGTCCGGACGAGCCGGTCGGTCCGGATGGTCCGGGCGGTCCGGACGGTCCGGGCGGTCTGGACGGTCCGGTCGGTCCGGACGGTCCGGTCGGTCAGGACGAGCCGGTCTGTCCGGACGGTCCGGACATTTCGGGCGGTCTGGTCGGTCCGGACGATCCGGACGGTCCGGTCGATCCGGACGGGCCGGTCGATCAGGACGAACCGGTCAGTCCGGACCGTCCGGGCGGTCCGGACGGTCCGTACGGTCCGGTCGGTCAAGACGGTCCGGTCGGTCCGGGCGGTCTGGGCGGTCCGGTCCGTCCGGGAGATCCGGACGGTTCGGTCGGTCCGGACGAGCCGGTCGGTCCGGACCGTCCGGTCGGTTCGGACGGTCCGGACGAGCCGGTTGGTCCGGGCGGTCCGGACGGTCCGGGCGGTCCGGGCGGTCCGGACGATCCGGACGTACCGGACGAGCCGGTCGGTCCGGACGGTCCGGTCGGTACAGTCGGAACGGTCGGTCCGGGCGGTCCGGACGGTTCGGTCGCTCCGAGCTCTTCTCATGCACGGATCAAATCCGTATAAATTATAGTATGCTCTCGTACAATACAATTGAATTTAATCTCGAAAAATAGAAAAATAAGCAAGTTCAATGTTTTAAAAATCATGTAAAAAAGAAAAAAACTAAAATTAAGAGCCTAAACGATGTTTTTTCGGAAAAAATCTGCAACAAACCGCCTTTGGCGGTTTGCCAGCGCGGAGATCTCGAAAAGTTACATGAATTCAAAAAAAAATCACCTGAAACGGACAACCGAGCGCAATGTTATGACCTTTCGAGGTTGAGCCACCAAGGCCAGTGAAGTTTAGACTAGCCTTGCCTAGTTGGTCGATCCGATCCGTCCGGTCAGTCTCGTCGGTCCGGTCGGTCAGGACGAGCCGGTCGGTCCGGACGGTCCGGGCGAACGGGCGGTCCGGGCGGTCCGGACGTTCCGGTCGGTCCGGACGGTCCGGGCGATCCGGGCGGTCCGGATGGTCCGGTCGGTCCGGACGGTCCGGTCGTTCAGGACGAGCCGGTCGGTCCGGACGGTCCGTACGGTCTGGTCGTTCCAGACGGTCCGGTCGGTCCGGGCGGTCCGGTCGATCCGATCCGTCCGGTCAGTCTCGTCGGTCTGGTAGGTCCGGGCGGTCCGGTCGGTCTGGACGGTCCGGGCGGTCCGGACATTTCGGGCGGTCCGGTAGGTCCGGACGAGCCGGTCGGTCCGGACGGTCCGGTCGCTCCGGACGGTCCGGTCGATCAGGACGAACCGGTCGGTCCGGACGGTCCGGGCGGTCCGGTCGGTCCGGACGGTCCGGTCGGTCCGGACGGTCCGTACGGTCCGGTCGGTCCAGACGGTCTGGTCGGTACGGGCGGTCTGGGCGGTCCGGTCCATCAGGGCGGTCCGGACGGTTCGGTCGGTCCTGACAAGCCGGTCGGTCTGGACGGTCCGGTCGGTTCTTACGGTCCGGACGAGCCGGTTGGTCCGGGCGGTCCGGTCGGTCCGATCCGTCCGGTCAGTCTCGTCGGTCTGGTAGGTCCGGACGGTACGGTCGGTCCGGACGGTCCGGGCGGTCCGGGCGGTCCGGTCAGTCCGGACGGTCCGGGCGGTCCGGACATTTCGGGTGGTCCGGTCGGTCCGGACGAGCCGGTAGGTCCGGACGATCCGGACGGTTCGGTCGGTCCGGACGGTCCGGTCGATCAGGACGAACCGGTCGGTCCGGACGGTCCGGGCGGTCCGGACGGTCCGTACGGTCCGGTCGGTCCAGACGGTCCGGTCGGTCCGGGGGGTCTGGGCGATCCGGTCCGTCCGGGCGGTCCGGATGGTTCGGTCGGTCCGGACGAGCCGGACGAGCCGGTCGGTCCGGACGGTCCGGTCGGTCCAATCGGTACGGACGGTCCGGGCGGTCCGGATGGTTCGGTCGGTCCAAGCTCTTCTCATGCACGGATCAAATCCGTATAAATTATAGTATGCTCTCGTACAATACAATTGAATTTAATCTCGAAAAAAAGAAAAATAAGCAAGTTCAATGTTTTAAAAATCATGTAAAAAAGAAAAAAACTAAAATTAAGAGCCTAAACGATGTTTTTTTGGAAAAAATCGGCAACAAACCGCCTTCGGTCGGTCCGGGCGGTCCAGTCGATCCGGGCGGTCCGGTCGATCCAGACGGTCCGGTCGGTCCGGGCGGTCCGGTCGGTCCGGGCGGTCCGGTCGATCCGATCCGTCCGGTCAGTCTCGTCGGTCTGGTAGGTCCGGGCGGTCCGGGCGGTCCGGTCGATCCGGACGGTCCGGGCGGACCGGACATTTCGGGCGGTCCGGTCGGTCCGGACGAGCCGGTCGGTCCGGACGGTCCGGACGGTCCGGTCGGTCAGGAAGGTCCGGTCGATCAGGACGAACCGGTCGGTCCGGACGGTCCGGTCGGTCCGGACGGTCCGTACGGTCTAGTCGGTCCAGACGGTCCGGTCGTTCCGGGCGGTCTGGGCGGTCCGGTCCATCAGGGCGGTTCGGACGGTTCGGTCGGTCCGGACAAGCCGGTCGGTCCGGAAGGTCCGGTCGGTTCGGACGGTCCGGACGAGCCGGTTGGTCCGGGCGGTCCGGTCGGTCCGGAAAGTCCGGTCGGTCCAGTCGGTACGGTCGGTCCGGAAAGTCCGGTCGGTCCAGTCGGTACGGTCGGTCCGGGCGGTCCGGGCGGTCCGGACGGTTCGGTCGGTCCGAGCTCTTCTCATGCACGGATCAAATCCGTATAAATTATAGTATGCTCTCGTACAATACAATTGAATTTAATCTCGAAAAATAGAAAAATAAGCAAGTTCAATGTTTTAAAAATCATGTAAAAAAGAAAAAAACTAAAATTAAGAGCCTAAACGATGTTTTTTTGGAAAAAATCGGCGACAAACCGCCTTCGGTCGGTCCGGGCGGTCCGGTCGGTCCGGGCGGTCCGGTCGATCCAGACGGTCCGGTCGGTCCGGGCGGTCCGGTCGGTCCGGGCGGTCCGGGCGGTCCGGTCGATCCGATCCGTCCGGTCAGTCTCGTCGGTCTGGTATGTCCGGGCGGTCCGGGCAGTCCGGTCGATCCGGACGGTCCGGGCGGTCCGGACATTTCGGGCGGTCCGGTCGGTCCGGACGAGCCGGTCGGTCCGGACGGTCCGGTCGGTCAGGACGGTCCGGTCGATCAGGGCGGTTCGGACGGTTCGGTCGGTCCGGACAAGCCGGTCGGTCCGGAAGGTCCGGTCGGTTCGGACGGTCCGGACGAGCCGGTTGGTCCGGGCGGTCCGGTCGGTCCAGTCGGTACGATCGGTCCGGGCGGTCCGGACGGTTCGGTCGGTCCGAGCTCTTCTCATGCACGGATCAAATCCGTATAAATTATAGTATGCTCTCGTACAATACAATTGAATTTAATCTCGAAAAATAGAAAAATAAGCATGTTCAATGTTTTAAAAATCATGTAAAAAAGAAAAAAAACTAAAATTAAGAGCCTAAACGATGTTTTTTCGGAAAAAATCGGCGACAAACCGCCTTTGGCGGTTTGCCAGCGCGTAGATCTCGAAAAGTTACATGAATTCAAAAAAAAATCACCTGAAACGGACAACCTGAAGCGCAAAGTTATAACCTTTCGAAGTTGAGCCACCAAGGCCAGTGAAGTTTAGACTAGCCTTGCCTAGTTGGTCGATCCGATCCGTCCGGTCGGTCTCATCGGTCTGGACGGTCCGGGCGGTCCGGGCGGTCCGGACGGTCCGATCGGTCCGGTCGGTCCGTACGGTCCGATCGGTCCGTACGGTTCGGTCGGTCCATACGGTCCGTACGGTTCGGTCGGTCCGGCGGTCCGGTCGGTCCGTACGGTCCGGTGGGTCCGGTGGGTCCGGTCGGTCCGGGCGGTCCGGTCGGTCCGGGCGATCCGGTCGGTCCGGTCGGTCCGGTCAGTCCGGTCGGTCCGGTCGGTCCGGTGGGTCTGGTGGGTCCGGTCGGTCCGGTCGGTCCGGACGGTCCGGTCGGTCAGGACGGTCCGGGCGGTCCGGACGGTCCGGGCGGTCCGGACGGTCCGGTCGGTCCGGACGGTCCGGGCGGTCCGGACGGTCCGGGCGGTCCGGACGGTCCGGGCGGTCCGGACGGTCCGGTCGGTCCGGACGGTCCGGGCGGTCCGGACGGTCCGGGCGGTCCGGACGGTCCGGACGGTCCGGACGGTCCGATCGGTTCGGTCGGTCCGGGCGGTCCGGTCGGTCCGTACGGTCCGGCCGGTCCGTACGGTCTGGACGGTACGGACGGTCCGGTCGGTCCGGTCGGTCTCGTCGGTCTGGTCGGTTCGGACGGTCCGAGCGGTCCGGACGGTCCGGAAGGTCCGAACGGTCCGATCGGTCCGGTTGGGCCGTACGATCTGGTCGGTCCGAGTCTCGAAAAATAGAAAAATAAGCAAGTTCAATGTTTTAAAAATCATGAAAAAAAAGAAAAAAACTAAAATTAATAGCCTAAACGATGTTTTTTTGGAAAAAATCTGCAACAAACCGCCTTTGGCAGTTTGCCAGCGCGTAGATCTCGAAAAGTTACATGATTTCAAAAAAAAAATCAACTGAAACGGACAACCGAGCGCAAAGTTATGACCTTTCGAAGTTGAGCCACCAAGGCCAGCGAAGTTTAGACTAGCCTTGCCTAGTTGGTCGATCCGATCCGTCCGGTCGGTCTCGTCGGTCTGGTCGGTCTGGACGGTCCGGGCGGTCCGGTCGGTCCGGGCGGTCCGGTCGGTCCGGGCGATCCGGTCGGTCCGGGCGATCCGGTCGGTCCGGTCGGTCCGGTCGATCCGGTCGGTCCGGACGGTCCGGTCGGTCCGGACGGTCCGGGCGGTCCGGACGGTCCGGTCGGTCCGGACGGTCCGGACGGTCCGATCGGTCCGGACGGTCCGGACGGTCCGGGCTGTCCGGACGGTCCGGACGGTCCGATCGGTTCTGTCGGTCCGGGCGGTCCGGTCGGTCCGTACGGTCCGGCCGGTCCGTTCGTTCTTGGCGGTACGAACGGTCCGGTCGGTCTCGTCGGTCTGGTCGGTTCGGACGGTCCGGTCGGTCCGAACAGTCCAGACGGTCCGATCCGTCCGAGCGCAAAGTTATGACCTTTCGAAGTTGAGCCACCAAGGCCAGTGAAGTTTAGACTAGACTTGCCTAGTTGGTCGATCCGATCCGTCCGGTCGGTCTCGTCGGTCTGGTCGGTCTGGATGGTCCGGGCGGTCCGGTCGCTCCGGGCGGTCCGGTCGGTCCGGGCGATCCGGTCGGTCCGGTCGGTCCGGTCGATCCGGTCGGTCCGGACGGTCCGGTCGGTCCGGACGGTCCGGGCGGTCCGGACGGTCCGGTCGGTCCGGACGGTCCGGACGGTCCGGGCTGTCCGGACGGTCCGGACGGTCCGATCGGTTCGGTCGGTCCGGGCGGTCCGGTCGGTCCGTACGGTCCGGCCGGTCCGTTCGTTCTGGGCGGTACGAACGGTCCGGTCGGTCTCGTCGGTCTGGTCGGTTCGGACGGTCCGGTCGGTCCGAACAGTCCAGACGGTCCGATCCGTCCGAGCGCAAAGTTATGACCTTTCGAAGTTGAGCCACCAAGGCCAGTGAAGTTTAGACTAGCCTTGCCTAGTTGGTCGATCCGATCCGTCCGGTCGGTCTCGTCGGTCTGGTCGGTCCGGACGGTCCGGGCGGTCCGGACGGTCCGGACGAGCCGGTTGGTCCGGGTGGTCCGGACGGTCCGGACGAGCCGGTTGGTCCGGACGAGCCGGTCGGTCCGGACGGTCCGGTCGGTCCAGTCGGTACGGTCGGTCCGGGCGGTCCGGGCGGTCCGGACGGTTCGGTCGGTCCGAGCTCTTCTCATGCACGGATCAAATCCGTATAAATTATAGTATGCTCTCGTACAATACAATTGAATTTAATCTCGAAAAATAGAAAAATAAGCAAGTTCAATGTTTTAAAAATCATGTAAAAAAGAAAAAAACTAAAATTAAGAGCCTAAACGATGTTTTTTTGGAAAAAATCGGCGACAAACCGCCTTCGGTCGGTCCGGGCGGTCCGGTCGGTCCGGGCGGTCCGGTCGATCCGATCCGTCCGGTCAGTCTCGTCGGTCTGGTAGGTCCGGGCGGTCCGGGCGGTCCGGTCGATCCGGACGGTCCGGGCGGTCCGGACATTTCGGGCGGTCCGGTCGGTCCGGACGAGCCGGTCGGTCCGGACGGTCCGGACGGTCCGGTCGGTCAGGACGGTCCGGTCGATCAGGACGAACCGGTCGGTCCGGACGGTCCGGTCGGTCCGGACGGTCCGTACGGTCTTGTCGGTCCAGACGGTCCGGTCGGTCCGGGCGGTCTGGGCGGTCCGGTCCATCAGGGCGGTTCGGACGGTTCGGTCGGTCCGGACAAGCCGGTCGGTCCGGAAGGTCCGGTCGGTTCGGACGGTCCGGTCGGTCCGGTCGGTCCAGTCGGTACGGTCGGTCCGGGCGGTCCGGACGGTTCGGTCGGTCCGAGCTCTTCTCATGCACGGATCAAATCCGTATAAATTATAGTATGCTCTCGTACAATACAATTGAATTTAATCTCGAAAAATAGAAAAATAAGCAAGTTCAATGTTTTAAAAATCATGTAAAAAAGAAAAAAAAACTAAAATTAAGAGCCTAAACGATTTTTTTCGAAAAAAATCGGCGACAAACCGCCTCTGGCGGTTTGCCAGCGCGTAGATCTCGAAAAGTTACATGAATTCAAAAAAAAATCACCTGAAACGGACAACCTGAAGCGCAAAGTTATAACCTTTCGAAGTTGAGCCACCAAGGCCAGTGAAGTTTAGACTAGCCTTGCCTAGTTGGTCGATCCGATACGTCCGGTCGGTCTCGTCGGTCTGGTCGGTCTGGACGGTCCGGGCGGTCCGGGCGGTCCGGACGGTCCGATCGGTCCGGTCGGTCCGTACGGTCCGATCGGTCCGTACGGTTCGGTCGGTCCATACGGTCCGTACGATCCAGTCGGTCCGGACGGTCCGGTCGGTCCGTACGGTCCGGTCGGTCCGGACGGTCCGGTCGGTCCGTACGGTCCGGTCGGTCCGGTGGGTCCGGTCGGTCCGGGCGGTCCGGTCGGTCCGGGCGATCCGGTCGGTCCGGTCGGTCCGGTCAGTCCGGTCGGTCCGGTCGGTCCGGTGGGTCCGGTCGGTCCGGACGGTCCGGTCGGTCCGGACGGTCCGGTCGGTCCGGACGGTCCGGGCGGTCCGGACGGTCCGGGCGGTCCGGACGGTCCGGGCGGTCCGGACGGTCCGGACGGTCCGGACGGTCCGATCGGTTCGGTCGGTCCGGGCGGTCCGGTCGGTCCGTACGGTCCGGCCTGTCCGTACGGTCTGGACGGTACGGACGGTCCGGTCGGTCCGGTCGGTCTCGTCGGTCTGGTCGGTTCGGACGGTCCGAGCGGTCCGGACGGTCCGGAAGGTCCGAACGGTCCGATCGGTCCGGTTGGGCCGTACGATCTGGTCGGTCCGAGTCTCGAAAAATAGAAAAATAAGCAAGTTCAATGTTTTAAAAATCATGAAAAAAAAGAAAAAAACTAAAATTAATAGCCTAAACGATGTTTTTCTGGAAAAAATCTGCGACAAACCGCCTTTGGCAGTTTGCCAGCGCGTAGATCTCGAAAAGTTACATGATTTCAAAAAAAAAATCAACTGAAACGGACAACCGAGCGCAAAGTTATGACCTTTCGAAGTTGAGCCACCAAGGCCAGCGAAGTTTAGACTAGCCTTGCCTAGTTGGTCGATCCGATCCGTCCGGTCGGTCTCGTCGGTCTGGTCGGTCTGGACGGTCCGGGCGGTCCGGTCGGTCCGGGCGGTCCGGTCGGTCCGGGCGATCCCGTCGGTCCGGGCGATCCGGTCGGTCCGGTCGGTCCGGTCGATCCGGTCGGTCCGGACGGTCCGGTCGGTCCGGACGGTCCGGTCGGTCCGGACGGTCCGGACGGTCCGGGCTGTCCGGACGGTCCGGACGGTCCGATCGGTTCGGTCGGTCCGGGCAGTCCGGTCGGTCCGTACGGTCCGGCCGATCCGTTCGTTCTGGGCGGTACGAACGGTCCGGTCGGTCTCGTCGGTCTGGTCGGTTCGGACGGTCCGGTCGGTCCGAACAGTCCAGACGGTCCGATCCGTCCGAGCGCAAAGTTATGACCTTTCGAAGTTGAGCCACCAAGGCCAGTGAAGTTTAGACTAGCCTTGCCTAGTTGGTCGATCCGATCCGTCCGGTCGGTCTCGTCGGTCTGGTCGGTCTGGACGGTCCGGGCGGTCCGGGCGGTCCGGACGGTCCGGGCGGTCCGGACGGTCCGTACGGTCCGGTCGGTCCGTACGGTTCGGTCGGTCCATACGGTCGGTACGGTCCGTACGGTCCGGTCGGTCCGGACGGTCCGGTCGGTCCGTACGGTCCGGTCGGTCCGGTCGGTCCGGGCGGTCCGGTCGGTCCGGTCGTTCCGGTCGGTCTGGTCAGTCCAGTCGGTCCGGTCGGTCCGGTCGGTCGGTCGGGTCGGTCCGGACGGTCGGGTCGGTCCGGACGGTCCGGTCGGTCCGGACGATCCGGTCGGTCCGGACGATCCGGTCGGTCCGGACGGTCCGGGCGGTCCGGACGGTCCGGTCGGTCCGGACGGTCCGGGCTGTCCGGACGGTCCGGACGGTCCGATCGGTTCGGTCGGTCCGGGCGGTCCGGTCGGTCCGTACGTTCCGGTCGGTCCGTACGGTCTGGGCGGTACGGACGGTCCGGTCGGTCCGGTCGGTCTCGTCGGTCTAGTCGGTTCGGACGGTCCGGGCGGTCCGGACGGTCCGGGCGGTCCGGACGGTCCGGGTGGTCCGAGTCTCGAAAAATAGAAAAATAAGCAAGTTCAATGTTTCAAAAATCATGAAAAAAAAGAAAAAAACTAAAATTAAGAGCCTAAACGATGTTTTTTTGGAAAAAATCGACGACGAGCCGGTCGGTCCGGACGGTCGGGTCGGTTCGGACGGTCCGGACGAGCCGGTTGGTCCGGGCGGTCCGGACGGTCCGGGCGGTCCGGGCGGTCCGGACGGTCCGGACGAGCCGGTTGGTCCGGGCGGTCCAGACGAGCCGGTTGGTCCGGGCGGTCCGGACGGTCCGGGCGGTCCGGGCGGTCCGGACGGTCCGAACGAGCCGGACGAGCCGGTCGGTCCGGACGGTCCGGTCGGTCCAGTCGGTACGGTCGGTCCGGACGGTTCGGTCGGTCCGAGCTCTTCTCATGCACGGATCAAATCCGTATAAATTATAGTATGCTCTCGTACAATACAATTGAATTTAATCTCGAAAAATAGAAAAATAAGCAAGTTCAATGTTTTAAAAATCATGTAAAAAAGAAAAAAACTAAAATTAAGAGCCTAAACGATGTTTTTTTGGAAAAAATCGGCGACAAACCGCCTTCGGTCGGTCCGGGCGGTCCGGTCGGTCCGGGCGGTCCGGTCGGTCCGGGCGGTCCGGTCGATCCGATCCGTCCGGTCAGTCTCGTCGGTCTGGTAGGTCCGGGCGGTCCGGGCGGTCCGGTCGATCCGGACGGTCCGGGCGGTCCGGACATTTCGGGCGGTCCGGTCGGTCCGGACGAGCCGGTCGGTCCGGACGGTCCGGACGGTCCGGTCGATCAGGACGGTCCGGTCGATCAGGACGAACCGGTCGGTCCGGACGGTCCGGACGGTCCGTACGGTCTGGTCGGTCCAGACGGTCCGGTCGGTCCGGGCGGTCTGGGCGGTCCGGTCCATCAGGGCGGTTCGGACGGTTCGATCGGTCCGGACAAGCCGGTCGGTCAGGAAGGTCCGGTCGGTTCGGACGGTCCGGACGAGCCGGTTGGTCCGGGCGGTCCGGTCGGTCCGGACGGTCCGGTCGGTCCAGTCGGTACGGTCGGTCCGGGCGGTCCGGGCGGTCCGGACGGTTCGGTCGGTCCGAGCTCTTCTCATGCACGGATCAAATCCGTATAAATTATAGTATGCTCTCGTACAATACAATTGAATTTAATCTCGAAAAATAGAAAAATAAGCAAGTTCAATGTTTTAAAAATCATGTAAAAAAGAAAAAAAACTAAAATTAAGAGCCTAAACGATGTTTTTTCGGAAAAAATCGGCGACAAACCGCCTTTGGCGGTTTGACAGCGCGTAGATCTCGAAAAGTTACATGAATTCAAAAAAAATCACCTGAAACGGACAACCTGAAGCGCAAAGTTATAACCTTTCGAAGTTGAGCCACCAAGGCCAGTGAAGTTTAGACTATCCTTGCCTAGTTGGTCGATCCGATCCGTCCGGTCGGTCTCGTCGGTCTGGTCGGTCTGGACGGTCCGGGCGGTCCGGGCGGTCCGGACGGTCCGATCGGTCCGGTCGGTCCGTACGGTCCGATCGGTCCGTACGGTTCGGTCGGTCCATACGGTCCGTACGATCCGGTCGGTCCGGACGGTCCGGTCGGTCCGTACGGTCCGGTGGGTCCGGTGGGTCCGGTCGGTCCGGGCGGTCCGGTCGGTCCGGGCGATCCGGTCGGTCCGGTCGGTCCGGTCAGTCCGGTCGGTCCGGTCGGTCCGGTGGGTCCGGTCGGTCCGGACGGTCCGGTCGGTCCGGACGGTCCGGTCGGTCCGGACGGTCCGGACGGTCCGATCGGTTCGGTCGGTCCGGGCGGTCCGGTCGGTCCGTACGGTCCGGCCGGTCCGTACGGTCTGGACGGTACGGACGGTCCGGTCGGTCCGGTCGGTCTCGTCGGTCTGGTCGGTTCGGACGGTCCGAGCGGTCCGGACGGTCCGGAAGGTCCGAACGGTCCGATCGGTCCGGTTGGGCCGTACGATCTGGTCGGTCCGAGTCTCGAAAAATTGAAAAATAAGCAAGATCAATGTTTTAAAAATCATGAAAAAAAAGAAAAAAACTAAAATTAATAGCCTAAACGATATTTTTTTGGAAAAAATCTGCGACAAACCGCCTTTGGCTGTTTGCCAGCGCGTAGATCTCGAAAAGTTACATGATTTCAAAAAAAAAATCAACTGAAACGGACAACCGAGCGCAAAGTTATGACCTTTCGAAGTTGAGCCACCAAGGCCAGCGAAGTTTAGACTAGCCTTGCCTAGTTGGTCGATCCGATCCGTCCGGTCGGTCTCGTCGGTCTGGTCGGTCTGGACGGTCCGGGCGGTCCGGTCGGTCCGGGCGATCCGGTCGGTCCGGGCGATCCGGTCGGTCCGGTCGGTCCGGTCGATCCGGTCGGTCCGGACGGTCCGGTCGGTCCGGACGGTCCGGGCGGTCCGGACGGTCCGGTCGGTCCGGACGGTCCGGACGGTCCGGTCGGTCCGGACGGTCCGGACGGTCCGGACGGTCCGGTCGGTCCGGACGGTCCGGACGGTCCGATCGGTTCGGTCGGTCCGGGCGGTCCGGTCGGTCCGTACGATCCGGCCGGTCCGTTCATTCTGGGCGGTACGAACGGTCCGGTCGGTCTCGTCGGTCTGGTCGGTTCGGACGGTCCGGTCGGTCCGAACAGTCCAGACGGTCCGATCCGTCCGAGCGCAAAGTTATGACCTTTCGAAGTTGAGCCACCAAGGCCAGTGAAGTTTAGACTAGCCTTGCCTAGTTGGTCGATCCGATCCGTCGGGTCGATCTCGTCGGTCTGGTCGGTCTGGACGGTCCGGGCGGTCCGGGCGGTCCGGGCGGTCCGGACGGTCCGGGCGGTCCGGATGGTCCGTACGGTCCGGTCGGTCCGTACGGTTCGGTCGGTCCATACGGTCGGTACGGTCCGTACGGTCCGGTCGGTCCGGACGGTCCGGTCGGTCCGTACGGTCCGGTCGGTCCGGTCGGTCCGGTCGGTCCGGGCGGTCCGGTCGGTCCGTTCGTTCCGGTCGGTCTGGTCAGTCCAGTCAGTCCGGTCGGTCCGGTCGGTCCGGTCGGTCGGGTCGGTCCGGACGGTCGGGTCGGTCCGGACGGTCCGGACGATCCGGTCGGTCCGGACGATCCGGTCGGTCCGGACGGTCCGGGCGGTCCGGACGGTCCGGTCGGTCCGGACGGTCCGGGCTGTCCGGACGGTCCGGACGGTCCGATCGGTTCGGTCGGTTCAGGCGGTCCGGTCGGTCCGTACGTTCCGGCCGGTCCGTACGGTCTGGGCGGTACGGACGGTCCGGTCGGTCTCGTCGGTCTGGTCGGTTCGGACGGTCCGGGCGGTCCGGACGGTCCGGGTGGTCCGAGTCTCGAAAAATAGAAAAATAAGCATGTTCAATGTTTCAAAAATCATGAAAAAAAAGAAAAAAACTAGCCGGTCGGTCCGGACGGTCGGGTCGGTTCGGACGGTCCGGACGAGCCGGTTGGTCCGGGCGGTCCGGACGGTCCGGACGAGCCGGACGAGCCGGTCGGTCCGGACGGTCCGGTCGGTCCAGTCGGTACGGTCGGTCCGGGCGGTCCGGGCGGTCCGGACGGTTCGGTCGGTCCGAGCTCTTCTCATGCACGGATCAAATCCGTATAAATTATAGTATGCTCTCGTACAATACAATTGAATTTAATCTCGAAAAATAGAAAAATAAGCAAGTTCAATGTTTTAAAAATCATGTAAAAAAGAAAAAAACTAAAATTAAGAGCCTAAACGATGTTTTTTTGGAAAAAATCGGCGACAAACCGCCTTCGGTCGGTCCGGGCGGTCCGGTCGGTCCGGGCGGTCCGGTCGATCCGATCCGTCCGGTCAGTCTCGTCGGTCTGGTAGGTCCGGGCGGTCCGGTCGATCCGGACGGTCCGGGCGGTCCGGACATTTCGGGCGGTCCGGTCGCTCCGGACGAGCCGGTCGGTCCGGACGGTCCGGACGGTCCGGTCGGTCAGGACGGTCCGGTCGATCAGGACGAACCGGTCGGTCCGGACGGTCCGGTCGGTCCGGACGGTCCGTACGGTCTGGTCGGTCTAGACGGTCCGGTCGGTCCGGGCGGTCTGGGCGGTCCGGTCCATCAGGGCGGTTCGGACGGTTCGGTCGGTCCGGACAAGCCGGTCGGTCCGGAAGGTCCGGTCGGTTCGGACGGTCCGGTCGGTCCGGTCGGTCCAGTCGGTACGGTCGGTCCGGGCGGTCCGGGCGGTCCGGACGGTTCGGTCGGTCCGAGCTCTTCTCATGCACGGATCAAATCCGTATAAATTATAGTATGCTCTCGTATAATACAATTGAATTTAATCTCGAAAAATAGAAAAATAAGCAAGTTCAATGTTTTAAAAATCATGTAAAAAAGAAAAAAAACTAAAATTAAGAGCCTAAACGATTTTTTTCGGAAAAAATCGGCGACAAACCGCCTCTGGCGGTTTGCCAGCGCGTAGATCTCGAAAAGTTACATGAATTCAAAAAAAAATCACCTGAAACGGACAACCTGAAGCGCAAAGTTATAACCTTTCGAAGTTGAGCCACCAAGGCCAGTGAAGTTTAGACTAGCCTTGCCTAGTTGGTCGATCCGATACGTCCGGTCGGTCTCGTCGGTCTGGTCGGTCTGGCCGGTCCGTACGGTCCGATCGGTCCGTACGGTTCGGTCGGTCCATACGGTCCGTACGATCCGGTCGGTCCGGACGGTCCGGTCGGTCCGTACGGTCCGGTCGGTCCGGACGGTCCGGTCGGTCCGTACGGTCCGGTGGGTCCGGTGGGTCCGGTCGGTCCGGGCGGTCCGGTCGGTCCGGGCGATCCGGTCGGTCCGGTCAGTCCGGTCGGTCCGGTCGGTCCGGTGGGTCCGGTCGGTCCGGACGGTCCGGTCGGTCCGGACGGTCCGGTCGGTCCGGACGGTCCGGGCGGTCCGGACGGTCCGGACGGTCCGGACGGTCCGATCGGTTCGGTCGGTCCGGGCGGTCCGGTCGGTCCGTACGGTCCGGCCGGTCCGTACGGTCTGGACGGTACGGACGGTCCGATCGGTCCGGTCGGTCTCGTCGGTCTGGTCGGTTCGGACGGTCCGAGCGGTCCGGACGGTCCGGAAGGTCCGAACGGTCCGATCGGTCCGGCTGGGCCGTACGATCTGGTCGGTCCGAGTCTCGAAAAATAGAAAAATAAGCAAGTTCAATGTTTTAAAAATCATGAAAAAAAAGAAAAAAACTAAAATTAATAGCCTAAACGATGTTTTTTTGGAAAAAATCTGCGACAAACCGCCTTTGGCGGTTTGCCAGCGCGTAGATCTCGAAAAGTTACATGATTTCAAAAAAAAAATCAACTGAAACGGACAACCGAGCGCAAAGTTATGACCTTTCGAAGTTGAGCCACCAAGGCCAGCGAAGTTTAGACTAGCCTTGCCTAGTTGGTCGATCCGATCCGTCCGGTCGGTCTCATCGGTCTGGTCGGTCTGGACGGTCCGGGCGGTCCGGTCGGTCCGGGCGGTCCGGTCGGTCCGGGCGATCCGGTCGGTCCGGGCGGTCCGGTCGATCCGGGCGATCCGGTCGGTCCGGGCGATCCGGTCGGTCCGGTCGGTCCGGTCGATCCGGTCGGTCCGGACGGTCCGGTCGGTCCGGACGGTCCGGGCGGTCCGGACGGTCCGGACGGTCCGGACGGTCCGGTCGGTCCGGACGGTCCGGACGGTCCGGGCTGTCCGGACGGTCCGGACGGTCCGATCGGTTCGGTCGGTCCGGGCGGTCCGGTCGGTCCGTACGGTCCGGCCGGTCCGTTCGTTCTGGGCGGTACGAACGGTCCGGTCGGTCTCGTCGGTCTGGTCGGTTCGGACGGTCCGGTCGGTCCGAACAGTCCAGACGGTCCGATCCGTCCGAGCGCAAAGTTATGACCTTTCGAAGTTGAGCCACCAAGGCCAGTGAAGTTTAGACTAGCCTTGCCTAGTTGGTCGATCCGATCCGTCCGGTCGGTCTCGTCGGTCTGGTCGGTCTGGACGGTCCGGGCGGTCCGGGCGGTCCGGACGGTCCGTACGGTCCGGTCGGTCCGTACGGTTCGGTCGGTCCATACGGTCGGTACGGTCCGTACGGTCCGGTCGGTCCGGGCGATCCGGTCGGTCCGGTCGGTCCGGTCGATCCGGTCGGTCCGGACGGTCCGGTCGGTCCGGACGGTCCGGGCGGTCCGGACGGTCCGGTCGGTCCGGACGGTCCGGACGGTCGGTCGGTCCGGACGGTCCGGACGGTCCGGTCGGTCCGGACGGTCCGGACGGTCCGGTCGGTCCGGACGGTCCGGACGGTCCGGGCTGTCCGGACGGTCCGGACGGTCCGATCGGTTCGGTCGGTCCGGGCGGTCCGGTCGGTCCGTACGGTCCGGCCGGTCCGTTCGTTCTGGGCGGTACGAACGGTCCGGTCGGTCTCGTCGGTCTGGTCGGTTCGGACGGTCCGGTCGGTCCGAACAGTCCAGACGGTCTGATCCGTCCGAGCGCAAAGTTATGACCTTTCGAAGTTGAGCCACCAAGGCCAGTGAAGTTTAGACTAGCCTTGCCTAGTTGGTCGATCCGATCCGTCCGGTCGGTCTCGTCGGTCTGGTCGGTCTGGACGGTCCGGGCGGTCCGGGCGGTCCGGACGGTCCGGGCGGTCCGGACGGTCCGTACGGTCCGGTCGGTCCGTACGGTTCGGTCGGTCCATACGGTCGGTACGGTCCGTACGGTCCGGTCGGTCCGGCCGGTCCGGTCGGTCCGTACGGTCCGGTCGGTCCGGTCGGTCCGGTCGGTCCGGGCGATCCGGTCGGTCCGGTCGTTCCGGTCGGTCTGGTCAGTCCAGTCGGTCCGGTCGGTCCGGTCGGTCCGGTCGGTCGAGTCGGTCCGGACGGTCGGGTCGGTCCGGACGGTCCGGTCGGTCCGGATGATCCGGTCGGTCCGGACGATCCGGTCGGTCCGGACGGTCCGGGCGGTCCGGACGGTCCGGTCGGTCCGGACGGTCCGGGCTGTCCGGACGGTCCGGACGGTCCGATCGGTTCGGTCGGTCCGGGCGGTCCGGTCGGTCCGTACGTTCCGGCCGGTCCGTACGGTCTGGGCGGTACGGACGGTCCGGTCGGTCCGGTCGGTCTCGTCGGTCTGGTCGGATCGGACGGTCCGGACGGTCCGGGTGGTCCGAGTCTCGAAAAATAGAAAAATAAGCAAGTTCAATGTTTCAAAAATCATGAAAAAAAAGAAAAAAACTAAAATTAAGAGCCTAAACGATGTTTTTTTGGAAAAAATCGGGACGGTCGGGTCGGTTCGGACGGTCCGGACGAGCCGGTTGGTCCGGGCGGTCCGGACGGTCCGGGCGGTCCGGGCGGTCCGGACGGTCCGGACGAGCCGGACGGTCCGGACGACCCGGTTGGTCCGGGCGGTCCGGACGGTCCGGGCGGTCCGGGCGGTCCGGACGGTCCGGACGAGCCGGACGAGCCGGTCGGTCCGGACGGTCCGGTCGGTCCAGTCGGTACGGTCGGTCCGGGCGGTCCGGGCGGTCCGGACGGTTCGGTCGGTCCGAGCTCTTCTCATGCACGGATCAAATCCGTATAAATTATAGTATGCTCTCGTACAATACAATTGAATTTAATCTCGAAAAATAGAAAAATAAGCAAGTTCAATGTTTTAAAAATCATGTAAAAAAGAAAAAAACTAAAATTAAGAGCCTAAACGATGTTTTTTTGGAAAAAATCGGCGACAAACCGCCTTCGGTCGGTCCGGGCGGTCCGGTCGGTCCGGGCGGTCCGGTCGATCCAGAGGGTCCGGTCGGTCCGGGCGGTCCGGTCGGTCCGGGCGGTCCGGTCGATCCGATCCGTCCGGTCCGTCTCGTCGGTCTGGTAGGTCCGGGCGGTCCGGGCGGTCCGGTCGATCCGGACGGTCCGGGCGGTCCGGACATTTCGGGCGGTCCGATCGGTCCGGACGAGCCGGTCGGTCCGGACGGTCCGGACGGTCCGGTCGGTCAGGACGGTCCGGTCGATCAGGACGAACCGGTCGGTCCGGACGGTCCGGTCGGTCCGGACGGTCCGTACGGTCTGGTCGGTCCAGACGGTCCGGTCGGTCCGGGCGGTCTGGGCGGTCCGGTCCATCAGGGCGGTTCGGACGGTTCGGTCGGTCCGGACAAGCCGGTCGGTCCGGAAGGTCCGGTCGGTTCGGACGGTCCGGACGAGCCGGTTGGTCCCGGCGGTCCGGTCGGTCCGGACGGTCCGGTCGGTCCAGTCGGTGCGGTCGGTCCGGGCGGTCCGGGCGGTCCGGACGGTTCGGTCGGTCCGAGCTCTTCTCATGCACGGATCAAATCCGTATAAATTATAGTATGCTCTCGTACAATACAATTGAATTTAATCTCGAAAAATAGAAAAATAAGCAAGTTCAATGTTTTAAAAATCATGTAAAAAAGAAAAAAAACTAAAATTAAGAGCCTAAACGATGTTTTTTCGGAAAAAATCGGCGACAAACCGCCTCTGGCGGTTTGCTAGCGCGTAGATCTCGAAAAGTTACATGAATTCAAAAAAAAATCACCTGAAACGGACAACCTGAAGCGCAAAGTTATAACCTTTCGAAGTTGAGCCACCAAGGCCAGTGAAGTTTAGACTAGCCTTGCCTAGTTGGTCGATCCGATCCGTCCGGTCGGTCTCGTCGGTCTGGTCGGTCTGGACGGTCCGGGCGGTCCGGGCGGTCCGGACGGTCCGATCGGTCCGGTCGGTCCGTACGGTCCGATCGGTCCGTACGGTTCGGTCGGTCCATACGGTCCGTACGATCCGGTCGGTCCGGACGGTCCGGTCGGTCCGTACGGTCTGGTCGGTCCGGACGGTCCGGTCGGTCCGTACGGTCCGGTCGGTCCGGTGGGTCCGGTCGGTCCGGGCGGTCCGGTCGGTCCGAGCGATCCGGTCGGTCCGGTCGGTCCGGTCAGTCCGGTCGGTCCGGTCGGTCCGGACGGTCCGGTCGGTCCGGACGGTCCGGTCGGTCCGGACGGTCCGGGCGGTCCGGACGGTCCGGGCGGTCCGGACGGTCCGGACGGTCCGATCGGTTCGGTCGGTCCGGGCGGTCCGGTCGGTCCGTACGGTCCGGCCGGTCCGTACGGTCTGGACGGTACGGACGGTCCGGTCGGTCCGGTCGGTCTCGTCGGTCTGGTCGGTTCGGACGGTCCGAGCGGTCCGGACGGTCCGGAAGGTCCGAACGGTCCGATCGGTCCAGTTGGGCCGTACGATCTGGTCGGTCCGAGTCTCGAAAAATAGAAAAATAAGCAAGTTCAATGTTTTAAAAATCATGAAAAAAAAGAAAAAAACTAAAATTAATAGCCTAAACGATGTTTTTTTGGAAAAAATCTGCGACAAACCGCCTTTGGCAGTTTGCCAGCGCGTAGATCTCGTAAAGTTACATGATTTCAAAAAAAAAAATCAACTGAAACGGACAACCGAGCGCAAAGTTATGACCTTTCGAAGTTGAGCCACCAAGGCCAGCGAAGTTTAGACTAGCCTTGCGTAGTTGGTCGATCCGATCCGTCCGGTCGGTCTCGTCGGTCTGGTCGGTCTGGACGGTCCGGGCGGTCCGGTCGGTCCGGGCGGTCCGGTCGGTCCGGGCGATCCGGTCGGTCCGGGCGATCCGGTCGGTCCGGTCGGTCCGGTCGATCCGGTCGGTCCGGACGGTCCGGTCGGTCCGGACGGTCCGGGCGGTCCGGACGGTCCGGTCGGTCCGGACGGTCCGGACGGTCCGGTCGGTCCGGACGGTCCGGACGGTCCGGACGGTCCGGACGGTCCGGTCGGTCCGGACGGTCCGGACGGTCCGGGCTGTCCGGACGGTCCGGATGGTCCGATCGGTTCGGTCGGTCCGGGCGATCCGGTCGGTCCGTACGGTCCGGCCGGTCCGTTCGTTCTGGGCGGTACGAACGGTCCGGTCGGTCTCGTCGGTCTGGTCGGTTCGGACGGTCCGGTCGGTCCGAACAGTCCAGACGGTCCGATCCGTCCGAGCGCAAAGTTATGACCTTTCGAAGTTGAGCCACCAAGGCCAGTGAAGTTTAGACTAGCCTTGCCTAGTTGGTCGATCCGATCCGTCCGGTCGGTCTCATCGGTCTGGTCGGTCTGGACGGTCCGGGCGGTCCGGGCGGTCCGGACGGTCCGATCGGTCCGGTCGGTCCGTACGGTCCGATCGGTCCGTACGGTTCGGTCGGTCCATACGGTCCGTACGATCCGGTCGGTCCGGACGTTCCGGTCGGTCCGTACGGTCCGGTCGGTCCGGACGGTCCGGTCGGTCCGTACGGTCCGGTCGGTCCGGTGGGTCCGGTCGGTCCGAGCGGTCCGGTCGGTCCGGGCGATCCGGTCGGTCCGGTCGGTCCGGTCAGTCCGGTCGGTCCGGTCGGTCCGGTGGGTCCGGTCGGTCCGGACGGTCCGGTCGGTCCGGACGGTCCGGTCGGTCCGGACGGTCCGGTCGGTCCGGACGGTCCGGGCGGTCCGGACGGTCCGGACGGTCCGGACGGTCCGATCTGTTCGGTCGGTTCGGGCGGTCCGGTCGGTCCGTACGGTCCGACCGGTCCGTACGGTGTGGACGGTACGGACGGTCCGGTCGGTCTCGTCGGTCTGGTCGGTTCGGACGGTCCGGAAGGTCCGAACGGTCCGATCGGTCCGGTTGGGCCGTACGATCTGGTCGGTCCGAGTCTCGAAAAATAGAAAAATAAGCAAGTTCAATGTTTTAAAAATCATGAAAAAAAAGAAAAAAACTAAAATTAATAGCCTAAACGATGTTTTTTTGGAAAAAATCTGCGACAAACCGCCTTTGGCAGTTTGCCAGCGCGTAGATCTCGAAAAGTTACATGATTTCAAAAAACAAATCAACTGAAACGGACAACCGAGCGCAAAGTTATGACCTTTCGAAGTTGAGCCACCAAGGCCAGCGAAGTTTAGACTAGCCTTGCCTAGTTGGTCGATCCGATCCGTCCGGTCGGTCTCGTCGGTCTGGTCGGTCTGGACGGTCCGGGCGGTCCGGTCGGTCCGGGCGGTCCGGTCGGTCCGGGCGATCCGGTCGGTCCGGGCGATCCGGTCGGTCCGGTCGGTCCGGTCGATCCGGTCGGTCCGGACGGTCCGGTCGGTCCGGACGGTCCGGGCGGTCCGGACGGTCCGGTCGGTCCGGACGGTCCGGTCGGTCCGGACGGTCCGGACGGTCCGGTCGGTCCGGACGGTCCGGACGGTCCGGACGGTCCGGTCGGTCCGGACGGTCCGGACGGTCCGATCGGTTCGGTCGGTCCGGGCGGTCCGGTCGTTCCGTACGGTCCGGCCGGTCCGTTCGTTCTGGGCGGTACGAACGGTCCGGTCGGTCTCGTCGGTCTGGTCGGTTCGTCGGTCTGGTCGGTCCGGACGATCCGGTCGGTCCGGACGGTCCGATCGGTTCGGTCGGTCCGGGCGGTCCGGTCGGTCCGTACGTTCCGGCCGGTCCGTACGGTCTGGGCGGTACGGACGGTCCGGTCGGTCCGGTCGGTCTCGTCGGTCTGGTCGGATCGGACGGTCCGGGCGGTCCGGACGGTCCGGGTGGTCCGAGTCTCGAAAAATAGAAAAATAAGCAAGTTCAATGTTTCAAAAATCATGAAAAAAAAGAAAAAAACTAAAATTAAGAGCCTAAACGATGTTTTTTTGGAAAAAATCGGGACGGTCGGGTCGGTTCGGACGGTCCGGACGAGCCGGTTGGTCCGGGCGGTCCGGACGGTCCGGGCGGTCCGGGCGGTCCGGACGGTCCGGACGAGCCGGACGGTCCGGATGACCCGGTTGGTCCGGGCGGTCCGGACGGTCCGGGCGGTCCGGGCGGTCCGGACGGTCCGGACGAGCCGGACGAGCCGGTCGGTCCGGACGGTCCGGTCGGTCCAGTCGGTACGGTCGGTCCGGGCGGTCCGGGCGGTCCGGACGGTTCGGTCGGTCCGAGCTCTTCTCATGCACGGATCAAATCCGTATAAATTATAGTATGCTCTCGTACAATACAATTGAATTTAATCTCGAAAAATAGAAAAATAAGCAAGTTCAATGTTTTAAAAATCATGTAAAAAAGAAAAAAAACTAAAATTAAGAGCCTAAACGATGTTTTTTCGGAAAAAATCGGCGACAAACCGCCTTTGGCGGTTTGCCAGCGCGTAGATCTCGAAAAGTTACATGAATTCAAAAAAAAATCACCTGAAACGGACAACCTGAAGCGCAAAGTTATAACCTTTCGAAGTTGAGCCACCAAGGCCAGTGAAGTTTAGACTAGCCTTGCCTAGTTGGTCGATCCGATCCGTCCGGTCGGTCTCGTCGGTCTCGTCGGTCTGGACGGTCCGGGCGGTCCGGGCGGTCCGATCGGTCCGGTCGGTCCGTACGGTCCGATCGGTCCGTACGGTTCGGTCGGTCCATACGGTCCGTACGATCCGGTCGGTCCGGTCGGTCCGGACGTTCCGTACGGTCCGGTCGGTCCGGACGGTCCGGTCGGTCCGTACGGTCCGGTCGGTCCGGTGGGTCCGGTGGGTTCGGGCGGTCCGGTCGGTCCGGGCGATCCGGTCGGTCCGGTCGGTCCGGTCAGTCCGGTCGGTCCGGTCGGTCCGGTGGGTCCGGTCGGTCCGAACGGTCCGGTCGGTCCGGTGGGTCTGGACGGTCTGGTCGGTCTGGTCGGTCCGTACGGTCCGATCGGTCCATACGGTTCGGTCGGTCCATACGGTCCGTACGATCCGGTCGGTCCGGACGGTCCGGTCGGTCCGTACGGTCCGGTCGGTCCGGACGGTCCGGTCGGTCCGTACGGTCCGGTCGGTCCGGTGGGTCCGGTCGGTCCGGGCGGTCCGGTCGGTCCGGGCGATCCGGTCGGTCCGGTCGGTCCGGTCAGTCCGGTCGGTCCGGTGGGTCCGGTCGGTCCGGACGGTCCGGTCGGTCCGGACGGTCCGGTCGGTCCGGACGGTCCGGTCGGTCCGAACGGTCCGGGCGGTCCGGACGGTCCGGGCGGTCCGGACGGTCCGGACGGTCCGGACGGTCCGATCGTTTCGGTCGGTCCGGGCGGTCCGGTCGGTCCGTACGGTCCGGCCGGTCCGTACGGTCTGGACGGTACGGACGGTCCGGTCGGTCCGGTCGGTCTCGTCGGTCTGGTCGGTTCGGACGGTCCGAGCGGTCCGGACGGTCCGGAAGGTCCGAACGGTCCGATCGGTCCGGTTGGGCCGTACGATCTGGTCGGTCCGAGTCTCGAAAAATAGAAAAATAAGCAAGTTCAATGTTTTAAAAATCATGAAAAAAAAGAAAAAAACTAAAATTAATAGCCTAAACGATGTTTTTTTGGAAAAAATCTGCGACAAACCGCCTTTGGCAGTTTGCCAGCGCGTAGATCTCGAAAAGTTACATGATTTCAAAAAAAAAATCAACTGAAACGGACAACCGAGCGCAAAGTTATGACCTTTCGAAGTTGAGCCACCAAGGCCAGCGAAGTTTAGACTAGCCTTGCCTAGTTTGTCGATCCGATCCGTCCGGTCGGTCTCGTCGGTCTGGTCGGTCTGGACGGTCCGGGCGGTCCGGTCGGTCCGGGCGGTCCGGTCGGTCCGGGCGGTCCGGTCGGTCCGGGCGATCCGGTCGGTCCGGGCGATCCGGTCGGTCCGGTCGATCCGGTCGGTCCGGACGGTCCGGGCGGTCCGGACGGTCCGGTCGGTCCGGACGGTCCGGACGGTCCGGTCGGTCCGGACGGTCCGGACGGTCCGGGCTGTCCGGACGGTCCAGACGGTCCGATCGGTTCGGTCGGTCCGGGCGGTCCGGTCGGTCCGTACGGTCCGGCCGGTCCGTTCGTTCTGGGCGGTACGAACGGTCCGGTCGGCCTCGTCGGTCTGGTCGGTTCGGACGGTCCGGTCGGTCCGAACAGTCCAGACGGTCCGATCCGTCCGAGCGCAAAGTTATGACCTTTCGAAGTTGAGCCACCAAGGCCAGTGAAGTTTAGACTAGCCTTGCCTAGTTGGTCGATCCGATCCGTCCGGTCGGTCTCGTCGGTCTGGTCGGTCTGGACGGTCCGGGCGGTCCGGACGGTCCTGGCGGTCCGGACGGTCCGTACGGTCCGGTCGGTCCGTACGGTTCGGTCGGTCCATACGGTCGGTACGGTCCGTACGGTCCGGTCGGTCCGTACGGTCCGGTCGGTCCGGTCGGTCCGGTCGGTCCGGTCGGTCCGGTCGTTCCGGTCGGTCTGGTCAGTCCAGTCGGTCCGGTCGGTCCGGTCGGTCGGGTCGGTCCGGACGGTCGGGTCGGTCCGGACGGTCCGGACGATCCGGTCGGTCCGGACGATCCGGTATGTCCGGACGGTCCGGTCGGTCCGAACGGTCCGGGCTGTCCGGACGGTCCGGACGGTCCGATCGGTTCGGTCGGTCCGGGCGGTCCGGTCGGTCCGTACGTTCCGGCCGGTCCGTACGGTCTGGGCGGTACGGACGGTCCGGTCGGTCCGGTCGGTCTCGTCGGTCTGGTCGGTTCGGACGGTCCGGGCGGTCCGGACGGTCCGGGTGGTCCGAGTCTCGAAAAATAGAAAAATAAGCAAGTTCAATGTTTCAAAAATCATGAAAAAAAAGAAAAAAACTAAAATTAAGAGCCTAAACGATGTTTTTTTGGAAAAAATCGGCGACGAGCCGGTCGGTCCGGACGGTCGGGTCGGTTCGGACGGTCCGGACGAGCCGGTTGGTCCGGGCGGTCCGGACGGTCCGGACGAGCCAGTTGGTCCGGGCGGTCCGGACGGTCCGGGCGGTCCGGACGGTCCGGGCGGTCCGGGCGGTCCGGACGGTCCGGACGAGCCGGACGAGCCGGTCGGTCCGGACGGTCCGTTCGGTCCAGTCGGTACGGTCGGTTCGGGCGGTCCGGACGGTTCGGTTGGTCCGAGCTCTTCTCATGCACGGATCAAATCCGTATAAATTATAGTATGCTCTCGTACAATACAATTGAATTTAATCTCGAAAAATAGAAAAATAAGCAAGTTCAATGTTTTAAAAATCATGTAAAAAAGAAAAAAATAAAATTAAGAGCCTAAACGATGTTTTTTTGGAAAAAATCGGCGACAAACCGCCTTCGGTCGGTTCGGGCGGTCCGGTCGGTCCGGGCGGTCCGGTCGATCCGATCCGTCCGGTCAGTCTCGTCGGTCTGGTAGGTCCGGGCGGTCCGGGCGGTCCGGTCGATACGGACGGTCCGGGCGGTCCGGACATTTCGGGCGGTCCGGTCGGTCCGGACGAGCCGGTCGGTCCGGACGGTCCGGACGGTCCGGTCGGTCAGGACGGTCCGGTCGATCAGGACGAACCGGTCGATCAGGACGAACCGGTCGGTCCGGACGGTCCGGTCGGTCCGGACGGTCCGTACGGTCTGGTCGGTCCAGACGGTCCGGTCGGTCCGGGCGGTCTGGGCGGTCCGGTCCATCAGGGCGGTTCGGACGGTTCGGTCGGTCCGGACAAGCCGGTCGGTCCGGAAGGTCCGGTCGGTTCGGACGGTCCGGACGAGCCGGTTGGTCCGGGCGGTCCGGTCGGTCCGGACGGTCCGGTCGGTCCAGTCGGTACGGTCGGTCCGGGCGGTCCGGACGGTTCGGTCGGTCCGAGCTCTTCTCATGCACGGATCAAATCCGTATAAATTATAGTATGCTCTCGTACAATACAATTGAATTTAATCTCGAAAAATAGAAAAATAAGCAAGTTCAATGTTTTAAAAATCATGTAAAAAAGAAAAAAAACTAAAATTAAGAGCCTAAACGATGTTTTTTCGGAAAAAATCGGCGACAAACCGCCTTTGGCGGTTTGCCAGCGCGTAGATCTCGAAAAGTTACAAGAATTCAAAAAAAAATCACCTGAAACGGACAACCTGAAGCGCAAAGTTATAACCTTTCGAAGTTGAGCCACCAAGGCCACTGAAGTTTAGACTAGCCTTGCCTAGCTGGTCGATCCGATCCGTCCGGTCGGTCTCGTCGGTCTGGTCGGTCTGGACGGTCCGGGCGGTCCGGGCGGTCCGGACGGTCCGATCGGTCCGGTCGGTCCGTACGGTCCGATCGGTCCGTACGGTTCGGTCGGTCCATACGGTCCGTACGATCCGGTCGGTCCGGACGGTCCGGTCGGTCCGTACGGTCCGGTCGGTCCGGACGGTCCGGTCGGTCCGTACGGTCCGGTCGGTCCGTACGGTCCGGTCGGTCCGGTGGGTCCGGTCGGTCCGGGCGATCCGGTCGGTCCGGTCGGACCGGTCAGTCCGGTCGGTCCGGTCGATCCGGTGGGTCCGGTCGATCCGGTGGGTCCGGTCGGTCCGGACGGTCCGGTCGGTCCGGGCGGTCCGGTCGGTCCGGACGGTCCGGGCGGTCCGGACGGTCCGGGCGGTCCGGACGGTCCGGACGGTCCGATCGGTTCGGTCGGTCCGGGCGGTCCGGTCGGTCCGTACGGTCCGGCCGGTCCGTACGGTCTGGACGGTACGGACGGTCCGGTCGGTCCGGTCGGTCTCGTCGGTCTGGTCGGTTCGGACGGTCCGAGCGGTCCGGACATGCCGGAAGGTCCGAACGGTTCGATCGGTCCGGTTGGGCCGTACGATCTGGTCGGTCCGAGTCTCGAAAAATAGAAAAATAAGCAAGTTCAATGTTTTAAAAATCATGAAAAAAAGGAAAAAAACTAAAATTAATAGTCTAAACGATGTTTTTTTGGAAAAAATCTGCGACAAACCGCCTTTGGCAGTTTGCCAGCGCGTAGATCTCGAAAAGTTACATGATTTCAAAAAAAAAATCAACTGAAACGGACAACCGAGCGCAAAGTTATGACCTTTCGAAGTTGAGCCACCAAGGCCAGCGAAGTTTAGACTAGCCTTGCCTAGTTGGTCGATCCGATCCGTCCGGTCGGTCTCGTCGGTCTGGTCGGTCTGGACGGTCCGGGCGGTCCGGTCGGTCCGGGCGGTCCGGTCGGTCCGGGCGATCCGGTCGGTCCGGGCGATCCGGTCGGTCCGGTCGGTCCGGTCGATCCGGTCGGTCCGGACGGTCCGATCGGTCCGGACGGTCCGGGCGGTCCGGACGGTCCGGGCTGTCCGGACGGTCCGGACGGTCCGATCGGTTCGGTCGGTCCGGGCGGTCCGGTCGGTCCGTACGGTCCGGGCGGTCCGGTCGGTCCATACGGTCCGGCCGGTCCGTTCGTTCTGGGCGGTACGAACGGTCCGGTCGGTCTCGTCGGTCTGGTCGGTTCGGACGGTCCGGTCGGTCCGAACAGTCCAGACGGTCCGATCCGTCGGAGCGCAAAGTTATGACCTTTCGAAGTTGAGCCACCAAGGCCAGTGAAGTTTAGACTAGCCTTGCCTAGTTGGTCGATCTGATCCGTCCGGTCGGTCTCGTCGGTCTGGTCGGTCTGGACGGTCCGGGCGGTCCGGGCGGTCCGGACGGTCCGGGCGGTCCGGACGGTCCGTACGGTCCGTACGGTTCGGTCGGTCCATACGGTGGGTACGGTCCGTACGGTCCGGTCGGTCCGGACGGTCCGGTCGGTTCGTACGGTCCGGTCGGTCCGGTCGGTCCAGTCGGTCCGGGCGGTTCGGTCGGTCCGGTCGTTCCGGTCGGTCTGGTCAGTCCAGTCGGTCCGGTCGGTCCGGTCGGTCCGGTCGGTCGGGTCGGTCCGGACGGTCCGGTCGGTCCGGACGATCCGGTCGGTCCGGACGATCCGGCCGGTCCGGACGGTCCGGGCGGTCCGGACGGTCCGGTCGGTCCGGACGGTCCGGGCTGTCCGGACGGTCCGGACGGTCCGATCGGTTCGGTCGGTCCGGGCGGTCCGGTCGGTCCGTACGTTCCGGCCGGTCCGTACGGTCTGGGCGGTACGGACGGTCCGGTCGGTCCGGTCGGTCTCGTCGGTCTGGTCGGTTCGGACGGTCCGGGCGGTCCGGACGGTCCGGGTGGTCCGAGTCTCGAAAAATAGAAAAATAAGCAAGTTCAATGTTTCAAAAATCATGAAAAAAAAGAAAAAAACTAAAATTAAGAGCCTAAACGATGTTTTTTTGGAAAAAATCGGGACGGTCGGGTCGGTCCGGGCGGTCGGGTCGGTCCGGGCGATCCGGTCGGTCCGGGCGATCCGGTCGGTCCGGTCGGTCCGGTCGATCCGGTCGGTCCGGACGGTCCGGTCGGTCCGGACGGTCCGGACGGTCCGGTCGGTCCGGACGGTCCGGACGGTCCGGTCGGTCCGGACGGTCCGGACGGTCCGGGCTGTCCGGACGGTCCGATCGGTTCGGTCGGTCCGGGCGGTCCGGTCGGTCCGTACGGTCCGGCCGGTCCGTTCGTTCTGGGCGGTAGGAACGGTCCGGTCGGCCTCGTCGGTCTGGTCGGTTCGGACGGTCTGGTCGGTCCGAACAGTCCAGACGGTCCGATCCGTCCGAGCGCAAAGTTATGACCTTTCGAAGTTGAGCCACCAAGGCCAGTGAAGTTTAGACTAGCCTTGCCTAGTTGGTCGATCCGATCCGTCCGGTCGGTCTCGTCGGTCTGGTCGGTCTGGACGGTCCGGGCGGTCCGGGCGGTCCGGACGGTCCGGGCGGTCCGGACGGTCCGTACGGTCCGGTCGGTCCGTACGGTTCGGTCGGTCCATACGGTCGGTACGGTCCGTACGGTCCGGTCGGTCCGGACGGTCCGGTCGGTCCGTACGGTCCGGTCGGTCCGGTCGGTCCGGGCGGTCCGGTCGGTCCGGTCGTTCCGGTCGGTCTGGTCAGTCCAGTCGGTCCGGTCGGTCCGGTCGGTCCGGTCGGTCGGGTCGGTCCGGACGGTCGGGTCGGTCCGGACGGTCCGGACGATCCGGTCGGTCCGGACGATCCGGTCGTTCCGGACGGTCCAGGCGGTCCGGACGGTCCGGTCGGTCCGGACGGTCCGGGCTGTCCGGACGGTCCGATCGGTTCGGTCGGTCCGGGCGGTCCGGTCGGTCCGTACGTTCCGGCCGGTCCGTACGGTCTGGGCGGTACGGACGGTCCGATCGGTCCGGTCGGTCTCGTCGGTCTGGTCGGTTCGGACGGTCCGGGCGGTCCGGACGGTCCGGGTGGTCCGAGTCTCGAAAAATAGAAAAATAAGCAAGTTCAATGTTTCAAAAATCATGAAAAAAAAGAAAAAAACTAAAATTAAGAGCCTAAACGATGTTTTTTTGGAAAAAATCGGCGACGAGCCGGTCGGGTCGGTTCGGACGGTCCGGACGAGCCGGTTGGTCCGGGCGGTCCGGACGGTCCGGGCGGTCCGGACGGTCCGGACGAGCCGGTTGGTCCGGGCGGTCCGGACGGTCCGGGCGGTCCGGGCGGTCCGGACGGTCCGGACGGTCCGGACGAGCCGGACGAGCCGGTCGGTCCGGACGGTCCGGTCGGTCCAGTCGGTACGGTCGGTCCGGGCGGTCCGGGCGGTCCGGACGGTTCGGTTGGTCCGAGCTCTTCTCATGCACGGATCAAATCCGTATAAATTATAGTATGCTCTCGTACAATACAATTGAATTTAATCTCGAAAAATAGAAAAATAAGCAAGTTCAATGTTTTAAAAATCATGTAAAAAAGAAAAAAACTAAAATTAAGAGCCTAAACGATGTTTTTTTGGAAAAAATCGGCGACAAACCGCCTTCGGTCGGTCCGGGCGGTCCGGTCGGTCCGGGCGGTCCGGTCGATCCAGACGGTCCGGTCGGTCCGGGCGGTCCGGTCGGTCCGGGCGGTCCGGTCGATCCGATCCGTCCGGTCAGTCTCGTCGGTCTGGTAGGTCCGGGCGGTCCGGGCGGTCCGGTCGATCCGGACGGTCCGGGCGGTCCGGACATTTCGGGCGGTCCGGTCGGTCCGGACGAGCCGGTCGGTCCGGACGGTCCGGACGGTCCGGTCGGTCAGGACGGTCCGGTCGATCAGGACGAACCGGTCGGTCCGGACGGTCCGGACGGTCCGGTCGGTCCGTACGGTCTGGTCGGTCCAGACGGTCCGGTCGGTCCGGGCGGTCTGGGCGGTCCGGTCCATCAGGGCGGTTCGGACGGTTCGGTCGGTCCGGACAAGCCGGTCGGTCCGGAAGGTCCGGTCGGTTCGGACGGTCCGGACAAGCCGGTTGGTCCGGGCGGTCCGGTCGGTCCGGACGGTCCGGTCGGTCCAGTCGGTACGGTCGGTCCGGGCGGTCCGGGCGGTCCGGACGGTTCGGTCGGTCCGAGTGATAACTCGTATAATTATATAGTTTTTAGTTATGTTTTATTATTGTTTTGTGTCAAATACGAGTTATTATTGTTTAGTCTAATTGTGTTTATGATCTTTTATATTTTTATGTAATTTGGTGTTTTTCACAAGTTTCTTTGAGTGATTTCAGATTACTAGAATTAAGGGCAAATCCAGTTCAGTTCCAGTTCCGACACCTTTTGCCATATCAGCTATATCTCGAGTTTCACTGAAGCAATAAGGCTGAACTTTGTATCCCTGCAAAGCTAAGAGGCATATCTATCTTTTTCATGTTTTACACTTCTTGAAACGGAGTCGTTTTCCCTAGCGAAATCGACCATCAAGTTGGCTGATGTGCAATGACATCTGTTCTGCACCATTTTGGTATTTTGACCATATCTTCCGATCCACGTACGCAAATGATCTGATTCCAACGGCTATGGATCCGTAACTGATAGGGGTATATTTTTCTAGAAGACCATTTTATCAGATCGAGCCTCCAACATTGACAAAATCGACCATCAAGCTGGCTGATCAGAATTGTCATACAATATGACGAAAATTGTTAGAAAAATGCACCCACCTATTATACCTACCTTTGAAATTTGTAAAGCTTGTCTCTTGTCATTTAGCCCTCCAAAATGTGTATAAATAGAGGGCCTTGGATGAGTATTGGGATACATTGATACATTGGTAGGATATTAGCCTTTGTAGTAAAATTCTCTAAGTTTTCTTCTTCTTTCCTTTCTCTAGTTTTCTTTTTCTTTACTTATGTTTCTTACATTTCTTTTCATTTTATTCATATCTAGTATGTGTTGCTAATCATATTGTTGAGGTGATGAGGTGAAGCTCTTGGTAAATGCTAAGGTTAGTCTCTTCAACATGAGCTAAAATGAAGCATCATTTATAAACACTAGTGTAGATAATATTTTCTTTTGGTTTAAAATCATACTTGCAAAGTAGAGATCTTGATTCATTATTGACAATGAAAATGGCACAGTAAATGCTTGGTTTCATAACCTTGATTTGTTGTAGACATATACCTTGGCATAAGGAATGCTTGGACTCTTTTTGTGAGTTTTGAGGACACCAAATGAACATAATATCATATGCTATGGACGTTGGACAATTTGGACTGAATTGCTAAACCTTCCGGTTGGAACCTCCCTTATGTGTGGATTTCAATTGTGTAATAAAACAAGATTAATCTTAGCATAACACCAAGAGTGGATTCTCTAACCTCAACATCTTTTCTTATTGTTTTTTTTATATCTTGTTTAATTGCTTTTATGTTATTTTGTTTATTTTGTTCTCTAATATCTTGTTTACTTTCTTTGTTATTGATTCCCTAATATCTTGTTTATTTTCTTTTTCTTATATATTTATAAACTTATACTTACTAATACGCTTCCCTGTGGTTCGACCTCGGACACCCGAGAATTTATTACTTGAACATAACCTGCACTTGGGTTTACAACTCTTAATTGAGTTTCCATCAAGTTTTTGGCGCCGTTGCCGGGGAAGCAATACTAAGTATATAAGTTTATAAGTATATTTATTTTTATTGGCTGGTTATACCGCCTAATTTATAAGTATATTTATTTTTATTGGCTGGTTATACCGCCTAATTTTGTTTATATTTATTTTTATTGGCTGGTTATACCGCCTAATTTTGTTTATTAACTTTGTTTTATGCTTGTTTGGCGACGTGATTTTAGATCTCGTCGTTTAGTTAGATTTTATTGTGAAACTTTTTCAGGTAATCTTTCTAATACAACTCCTACCATGGCTGACAATGAAAGTGTTCATGCTGAAGATGAGAACAGACAAGTACGCACCATGCGTGACTACTTGCAACCAACTCGAAGCTCATCACCCTCTTGTTTTATTTTTCCTCTCAATGCAAACAACTTTCGTTTTAAACCAGGTATGATAGGTTTGCTTCCAAATTTCCATGGGTTAGAATCGGAAAGTGCTTACTCGTTTCTAAAAGACTTCGAAGATGTATGTGTCACCTTTAATGACCAACAATGCACAAATGAAATTGTCAAGCTAAAATTATTTCCTTTTTCTTTAAAAGATAAAGCAAAAATTTGGCTTCATAATTTAAAACCAAGGTCAATTGGCACATGGCAAGAATTACAAACTGAGTTTCTAAAGAAATTTTTCCCAGCACATAAAACTACTGCTTTGAAAAGACAGATTCAAAATTTCAATCAAAATCAAAATGAAGCATTTTTTCAGTGCTGGGAGCGTTTTAAAGATTTGTTAAGTTCTTGTCCACATCATGGTTTTGAAAAATGGCGTCTTATTAGTTTCTTTTATGAAAGTTTAACTCCCGAAACTAAACAATTTGTTGAAACAATGTGTAACGGTGAGTTTCTAGAAAAAGAACCTGAAGAAGCCTTTGACTACTTAGACCATTTGGCAGATAACTCTCAAGCCTGGCACACAGATAATTCCTCTGAAAGTTCCAATAGATCTAATGTTGTTTCTAACAGAGGAAAATATCATTTTAGTCAAGAAGATGAGATAAAAGCTAAAGTAGCTAATTTGGCTAGAAAGATTGAAGCCATGGAACTTAGAGAAGTAAAAGAAGTCAAAACGGTTAAAAATGAAGAAAGTTGTGGAATTTGTGAAATCATGGGACACCCCACTTCTGAATGTCCAAACATTCCCATTCTTAAAGAAGCGTTGCATGATCAAGTAAATTCCATAAACACATTTAAAAAGCCTTTTCCTTCTCCTTACTCTGAAACGTATAACCCTGAATGGAGAAATCATCCCAACTTCAGTTGGCGGAATAATAATCATGTTCAGGTACCACAATCTCAAAAGCCGGGCAACACTTTTTCCTATCAACCTTCACGTGTACAAACCTTGGAAGAGACATTGCAAGCATTCATGCAAACACAAGCAAATGTGAATAGCCGGACTTCACAGGACATCAATGAGATAAAAAACACCTTGTCCACATTGACAGCTTCATTACGCACTCAAGAAAAAGGTAAGTTTCCTGCTCAACCTCAGCCTAACCCTTCTACTCAATGTCTTGTTTCTTGCTCCAATGAAACTCAACAGGAAAATGCCAGTTCTATCACAACTCTTCGAAGTGGAAAGGCAATTGACAAAAACATTCCATCAAAAGACCAAGATCCTCTTTCCCCTCCGAAAAGTAATGGTAAGGATGATGGTAAGTCTGAACTTCTTGAAAATTTGGACAAAGAAAAAGGTATGCATCCTGCTCCTTTTCCTCAAAGGTTGCAAACAATAAAGAATTTGAATCAAAATGCAGAAATTTATGAACTTTTCAAACAAGTTAAGATTAACATTCCTTTATTGGATGCAATCAAACAAGTTCCATCTTATGCTAAATTTTTGAAGGACATGTGCACAGTTAAAAGGAAACATAATGTACAAAAGAAAGCATTTTTGACGGAAAGTGTGAGCTCAATCATTCAGCACCTTACTCCACCAAAATTCAAAGATCCTGGATGTCCAACAATCTCATGCATCATTGGAAACACTAGAATAGAACGTGCATTGCTTGATCTTGGTGCTAGTGTTAATCTTTTGCCTTTTTCTGTTTATCAACAGTTAGGTTTAGGTGAACTCAAGGAAACACCTGTTACACTTCAACTAGCTGATCGTTCTGTAAAAATTCCTCGAGGGATAGTTGAAGATGTTTTGGTTCAAATTGATAATTTTTACTTCCCTGTTGATTTTATTATTTTGGACACACATCCTGTTTCAAATCCAAATGTTCAAATTCCTGTTATATTAGGCCGTCCATTTCTTGCAACTTCTAATGCTCTGATAAATTGCAGGAATGGTATGTTGAACATTTCTTTTGGAAATATGACTTTAGAATTAAATGTGTTCAACATTTGCAAGCAACCTGGTGATAATTCAGAAGTACATGAAGTGGATTTCATTGAAGAACTTGTTCATGAACATCTCACCACTACCACATTCCATGATCCTTTAGAAGCTTATTTAATTGAATATGAGTTTGATAATGCTTCAGAAATTTCACACACTGATTCTTTGTTAAAATCTTTTCAGGATAAGCATTGTTGGAAACAAAAGTTTGAGGAACTTCCATCACTTACAAATGTCACTGTACCATCAACTATTGAACCACCCAAGCTGGAGTTAAAACCATTGCCATCCGAGCTAAAATATTCCTTTTTGGGTGAGAGTGAAACTTTTCCAGTCATAATTTCTTCACATCTTGATGAACTACAAGAAGGAAAAATTCCTTCTCAATGGAGCACCCAAGATAAAAGGAAGTTTCTGAATGAGGTAAAGAAGTTCTATTGGGATGACCCTTACTTGTTCAAATATTGTCCTGATCAGATTTTTCGAAGATGCATTCCCGACAATGAGGTAAGTAGTGTAATTAAGTTTTGTCATTCCGAGGCATGTGGTGGTCATTTTTCATCAAAGAAAACTGCTGCAAAAATTTTACAGTGTGGATTTTACTGGCCAACTTTGTTCAAAGATGCACATAATTTTTGCAAGTCATGTGAAAGTTGTCAAAAATTAGGTTCCATTTCGAAAAGAAACATGATGCCTTTGAACCCAATTCTTGTAATTGAAATTTTTGACTGTTGGGGTATTGATTTCATGGGACCATTTCCACCATCTTTTGGTTTCTTATACATTTTAGTAGCAATAGATTATGTTTCAAAGTGGATAGAGGCAATTCCATGTCGAAATAATGATCACAAAACAGTGATTAAATTTTTAAAAGAAAATATTTTGAGTCGATTTGGAATTCCTCGATCTATCATAAGCGATGGGGGAACACATTTTTGCAACAAGGTTTTTGAAACATTAATGAAGAAATATGCCATTACACACAAAGTTGCAACCCCTTATCACCTGCAGACAAATGGACAGGTAGAATTAGCAAATAGGGAGATTAAACAAATTTTGGAAAAGACAGTTAATCCAAATCGCAAAGATTGGTCTCTTAGACTTAACGATGCATTATGGGCCTATCGAACAGCTTTTAAAACAGCATTGGGCATGTCTCCTTATAGGCTAGTTTATGGAAAACCTTGTCATTTACCTGTGGAACTTGAGCATAAAGCATATTGGGCCATTAAAATGTTCAACTCAAACCTTGATGACGCTTCTAATTTACGAAAATTACAAATAAATGAACTTGAGGAACTCAGAAATGATGCATATGAGAATTCTAAAATTCATAAAGAAAGAACTAAAGCCTTTCATGACAAGTTAATTTCAAGAAAAACATTTAATGTTGGGCAAAAAGTTCTACTTTATAATTCTAGACTTCACATATTTCCTGGTAAGTTGAGATCAAGATGGACTGGCCCATTTGTGGTTAAGCATGTGTATCATTATGGAGCAGTTGACATTGAGAATCCTCAAAATGGTAACGTATTCAAGGTAAATGGACAAAGACTCAAACTCTTTTTGGAAAATCATGTTACTCAAGAAGAGGTTGTTTTTCTTTCTGATCCTTGTTTTGAAAATAACTAGATGTAAATATAATTTTTTTTTTAACCCCGGTTAAATGGCGGATAACGGTACTCCGTGATTATTTAAGTCGGTTCCATCAGCTACCCACAAAACTGATATTGTATATAAATTTCTCTTTCATTTTTTTTTATTTCATTTTTTTTTTCAGGATGGATGATATTCTCAAAAGATTGCAGAAACGATTTCCTCCTTTTCCTCGGAATATTTTACTGAAGCTTTACCAAGTTCGATTAGAAAGATTAAGAATGCTTATGAACAAAGGGATTCCTGAAGACATACGTTGGATAATTGAAGCCAAGGTACGTGAAGATGAATATCTTCCTGTTTTGCATTTACCAGGTACAGGTAGAAGCACTTATGCAAAGAAGCGACGAGCAAAGCGCATGAGTTCAAATTGCCACAAGTGTGCACGATGGACGTGTAACGGTAAATGTCGTTCTATTGGGATTCCGTCCTCTAATCGAGATGATAAAATTGAATTCATTAAGGATGGACTGAGTAAGGAGAATTTGGGTAATATCCAACTTTCTCTTGAGACGCATCCTAGTGGAGATGTACAAAGAGAAATTCTTGATTTATGGCCGCAATTCCAAAGGGAATGGCAACATCTTGGGAATCTGATGATAAAAGACCCTGTTTGCCAGCTTGTAAGAAAACTGGATGGGAAGCATATCCTCGACTCATAGAAGGCGTTTAAGTCGTTTCTGGACGTAAAACCAGAGGAAGATGCCAAATACACTTTCGGCGACATTATTACTTTTGACTTTTACGGTTGATTTTTCTTCTCTTTTTGATTTTCTTCCTGAAATCATGCAAAAATCTTTTGTTAGGTTAACATTTTCTTCTGACAGGTCAAATACACTTTCGGCGACATTATTACTCTTGTCTGATTCACTACTCAGTCCTCTATATATTACACCATGTACTCATTCTCTTTCAGGCACTCGAAAAAGAAAAAAAAATGGAAAGCACTTCGTCCCAGCGCATTAAAAAAATTTGTGTCTTTGGAGGTGCTTATCCAGGGAAAAATAACATATTCGCTGATGAAGCCATAAGAGTTGGAGTAATACTTGCCCAACAAAAGATCCACTTGATTTATGGAGGCGGTAGTACGGGTTTAATGGGAGCAGTCGCTACAGCAGCACACGCCGGAGGAAGTCCAGTTCTAGGAATCGTGCCAAAACTATTCACAGATTTTTGTGGACCTACCGTGGGTAAGGAAATACAAGTCTGGAGTATCCCTGAACGGATAACAATCATGTACCATTCTGCCGATGCATTCATTGCTTTACCAGGAGGTCTGGGTACATTGGAAGAAATAGCTTGCGTGGCTTCTTGGTCATCTTTGGTCACAAATAAGAAACCCATTAGTTTGCTTAATATTAATGGTTATTTTAGTAATTTACTTTCATATTTAGATAATGCTGTGGATAATGGATTCATGTCTTCAGAGGCAAGGAGAACCATAATTTCTGCTACAACCATTGAAGATTTACTCAAAAAGCTACAAGCTTATGAGTGTTTATCTGCTACGGTTGTTTCGCAAACGCTCGGAAAAAGAAAAAGAGATATGGACGAGCAAGGAGTGGATTGCACTTTGTCTTTGTGACATTATCTAACATTTTGCTTGTTGTGTCTCAGTTATAATAAGTGGTTAGCAACCTCTGCAGGTAATATCTCCTAAATTCTACCTTTAAAATTTGACATTGGGGACAATGTCATATTTTAGTAGGGGGTAAGGGACATATTTTGCTAAAAAAAAAAAAAAAAAAAAAAAAAATTTGTTGTGTTTTAAGACATTTAGAAGTATTCATTCTGAACAAGGTCTGAGTAAGGGAGACTTGAGACATACCTTGTCACTTTGATTTAATCTTCTTCTTCAAAAAAAAAAAAAAAAAAAAAAAAAAAAAAAAAAGCATGTTTAGACTTAGTGTGTTTTTTTTTTAGTTACTTTCAATACAATGATGAGATATGAATTGCATAAGTCTAAAACAGATTTATTAGTGAGAAGATTTTCATGAGAATTGAGCTTGATGTCAACCTTTTTATGAGCCAATGTTAATATGATATGTTGATTGAGAAAGAAGCATGTTTAGACTTAATCTGACTTGTATAATCGTCTTTGTGAGTTTTTGAGCCTATAATGATTGATGCATTATACAAATCAATCTAATTTCTTTCTTGAGTGCTCTTATGATTACATGATTCTCTAGAACTTGCTTTAAACCGTTTGAGACTATATTGATACATGTGACAACATGAATATGATAGAGGCATTAGGATTATAACCAGAGCCAAACAGCCATCCATTATTAATGTTCTACGAGAACATCCCCACTAGTGAGCCAATTTGAGCCTACATTAAATATGATGTTTTATTGGTAACCACAACTTACACCTAGCCTAAATATACTTATATCCTTACCCTTGTTCTAAAGATGAATTTTATATTTTGAGACATATTGCAAAAAAACAAGGGATATTTTTATTTGAAAATTTGGGTTAGAAACAAAAGATAAGTGTGGGGGAAGAAAAGAAAAGAAAAAGTCAAGAGAAAAAGAAAGGGATCATTGTCAAATACATTCCCATATTAAAAAAAAAAAAAAAAAAAAAAAAAAAATCTTCTCTTGAACTTCTAGAAAAAGATGTTACAAAGTTGGTTAGAATGATGCAAAGGCTCAACATGAATATTTAGCCTATGTTATTATGTGCTTTATAAGAGTTTTGAGAAGTTTTATTTGTATGATCTTATTATGTCTCTAAAATCTATGAACTCTTTGGAACCTTTGTGATATCTTTATCCTTTTGTTCTTTAACCACATTATAACCCTTTGGCCCCATTACAACCTTGAATAAAGACCTCTTGATTTATGAAGTTGTATGATCTAAATAGTGGAGAATAGGTGGACAAGCAAGCATATGGTAGAAGTGTTTTCATGAGATTGATTGAGTGTAAACACTTTACCACTACTTTAAAGAGTGAAAATCAAGAGAGTATCCCATGTGAGAAGTTGAGATTAAGTTTGAATATGCACTATTTTGATTGAAATATGTTATGTTAATATTGGCTTAACTCAAACTATTTACATTCAAGCAAGATTTTTTTGTGAATTTCTTTAAGCTATTGATTAGTTTTTAAGACTTGTCCAATGATTATCTCTAATTTATATTGGAAGGATTAGTTATAATTATTATTTTTAGTTTTTCTTATGTCTTCAATGTTTGTGGGTATCGTCCTAGTAAACCCTCACGAGACTAAACTCGTCCACTAGGGACACCTAGGGGTTTAAAGGCTTGTGTCACATGCTAAGTGCCACCGTGATTTCCTACGAAAATGGATTAGATTAGATTTTCTTATTTTATTGAGTCGTTGCTAGGGACTAGCAACAATCTAAGTATGGGGGTGTGATAACTCGTATAATTATATAGTTTTTAGTTATGTTTTATTATTGTTTTGTGTCAAATACGAGTTATTATTGTTTAGTCTAATTGTGTTTATGATCTTTTATATTTTTATGTAATTTGGTGTTTTTCACAAGTTTCTTTGAGTGATTTCAGATTACTAGAATTAAGGGCAAATCCAGTTCAGTTCCAGTTCCGACACCTTTTGCCATATCAGCTATATCTCGAGTTTCACTGAAGCAATAAGGCTGAACTTTGTATCCCTGCAAAGCTAAGAGGCATATCTATCTTTTTCATGTTTTACACTTCTTGAAACGGAGTCGTTTTCCCTAGCGAAATCGACCATCAAGTTGGCTGATGTGCAATGACGTCTGTTCTGCACCGTTTTGGTATTTTGACCATATCTTCCGATCCACGTACGCAAATGATCTGATTCCAACGGCTATGGATCCGTAACTGATAGGGGTATATTTTTCTAGAAGACCATTTTATCAGATCGAGCTTCCAACATTGACAAAATCGACCATCAAGCTGGCTGATCAGAATTGTCATACAATATGACGAAAATTGTTAGAAAAATGCACCCACCTATTATACCTACCTTTGAAATTTGTAAAGCTTGTCTCTTGTCATTTAGCCCTCCAAAATGTGTATAAATAGAGGGCCTTGGATGAGTATTGGGATACATTGATACATTGGTAGGATATTAGCCTTTGTAGTAAAATTCTCTAAGTTTTCTTCTTCTTTCCTTTCTCTAGTTTTCTTTTTCTTTACTTATGTTTCTTACATTTCTTTTCATTTTATTCATATCTAGTATGTGTTGCTAATCATATTGTTGAGGTGATGAGGTGAAGCTCTTGGTAAATGCTAAGGTTAGTCTCTTCAACATGAGCTAAAATGAAGCATCATTTATAAACACTAGTGTAGATAATATTTTCTTTTGGTTTAAAATCATACTTGCAAAGTAGAGATCTTGATTCATTATTGACAATGAAAATGGCACAGTAAATGCTTGGTTTCATAACCTTGATTTGTTGTAGACATATACCTTGGCATAAGGAATGCTTGGACTCTTTTTGTGAGTTTTGAGGACACCAAATGAACATAATATCATATGCTATGGACGTTGGACAATTTGGACTGAATTGCTAAACCTTCCGGTTGGAACCTCCCTTATGTGTGGATTTCAATTGTGTAATAAAACAAGATTAATCTTAGCATAACACCAAGAGTGGATTCTCTAACCTCAACATCTTTTCTTATTGTTTTTTTTTATATCTTGTTTAATTGCTTTTATGTTATTTTGTTTATTTTGTTCTCTAATATCTTGTTTACTTTCTTTGTTATTGATTCCCTAATATCTTGTTTATTTTCTTTTTCTTATATATTTATAAACTTATACTTACTAATACGCTTCCCTGTGGTTCGACCTCGGACACCCGAGAATTTATTACTTGAACATAACCTGCACTTGGGTTTACAACTCTTAATTGAGTTTCCATCACCGAGCTCTTCTCATGCACGGATCAAATCCGTATAAATTATAGTATGCTCTCGTACAATACAATTGAATTTAATCTCGAAAAATAGAAAAATAAGCAAGTTCAATGTTTTAAAAATCATGTAAAAAAGAAAAAAAACTAAAATTAAGAGCCTAAACGATGTTTTTTCGGAAAAAATCGGCGACAAACCGCCTTTGGCGGTTTGCCAGCGCGTAGATCTCGAAAAGTTACATGAATTCAAAAAAAAATCACCTGAAACGGACAACCTGAAGCGCAAAGTTATAACCTTTCGAAGTTGAGCCACCAAGGCCAGTGAAGTTTAGACTAGCCTTGCCTAGTTGGTCGATCCGATCCGTCCGGTCGGTCTCGTCGGTCTGGTCGGTCTGGACGGTCCGGGCGGTCCGGGCGGTCCGGACGGTCCGATCGGTCCGGTCGGTCCGTACGGTCCGATCGGTCCGTACGGTTCGGTCGGTCCATACGGTCCGTACGATCCGGTCGGTCCGGACGGTCCGGTCGGTCCGGTCGGTCCGGACGGTCCGGTCGGTCCGTAGGGTCCGGTCAGTCCGGTGGGTCCGGTCGGTCCGGGCGGTCCGGTCGGTCCGGGCGATCCGGTCGGTCCGGTCGGTCCGGTCAGTCCGGTCGGTCCGGTCGGTCCGGTGGGTCCGGACGGTCCGGTCGGTCCGGGCGGTCCGGACGGTCCGGGCGGTCCGGGCTGTCCGGACGGTCCGGGCGGTCCGGGCGGTCCGGACGGTCCGGACGGTCCGATCGGTTCGGTCGGTCCGGGCGGTCCGGTCGGTCCGTACGGTCTGGTCGGTTCGGACGGTCCGAGCGGTCCGGACGGTCCGGAAGGTCCGAACGGTCCGATCGGTCCGGTTGGGCCGTACGATCTGGTCGGTCCGAGTCTCGAAAAATAGAAAAATAAGCAAGTTCAATGTTTTAAAAATCATGAAAAAAAAGAAAAAAACTAAAATTAATAGTCTAAACGATGTTTTTTTGGAAAAAATCTGCGACAAACTGCCTCTGGCAGTTTGCCAGCGCGTAGATCTCGAAAAGTTACATGATTTCAAAAAAAAAATCAACTGAAACGGACAACCGAGCGCAAAGTTATGACCTTTCGAAGTTGAGCCACCAAGGCCAGCGAAGTTTAGACTAGCCTTGCCTAGTTGGTCGATCCGATCCGTCCGGTCGGTCTCGTCGGTCTGGTCGGTCTGGACGGTCCGGGCGGTCCGGTCGGTCCGGGCGGTCCGGTCGGTCCGGGCGATCCGGTCGGTCCGGGCGATCCGGTCGGTCCGGTCGGTCCGGTCGATCCAGTCGGTCCGGACGGTCCGGTCGGTCCGGACGGTCCGGGCGGTCCGGATGGTCCGGTCGGTCCGGACGGTCCGGACGGTCCGGTCGGTCCGGACGGTCCGGACGGTCCGGTCGGTCCGGACGGTCCGGACGGTCCGATCGGTTCGGTCGGTCCGGGCGGTCCGGTCGGTCCGTACGGTCCGGGCGGTCCGGTCGGTCCGTACGGTCCGGCCGGTCCGTTCGTTCTGGGCGGTACGAACGGTCCGGTCGGTCTCGTCGGTCTGGTCGGTTCGGACGGTCCGGTCGGTCCGAACAGTCCAGACGGTCCGATCCGTCCGAGCGCAAAGTTATGACCTTTCGAAGTTGAGCCACCAAGGCCAGTGAAGTTTAGACTAGCCTTGCCTAGTTGGTCGATCCGATCCGTCCGGTCGGTCTCGTCGGTCTGGTCGGTCTGGACGGTCCGGGCGGTCCGGGCGGTCCGGACGGTCCGGGCGGTCCGGACGGTCCGTACGGTCCGGTCGGTCCGTACGGTTCGGTCGGTCCCTACGGTCGGTACGGTCCGTACGGTCCGGTCAGTCCGGCCGGTCCGGTAGGTCCGTACGGTCCGGTCGGTCCGGTCGGTCCGGGCGATCCGGTCGGTCCGGTCGTTCCGGTCGGTCTGGTCAGTCCAGTCGGTCCGGTCGGTCGGGTCGGTCCGGACGGTCGGGTCGGTCCGGACGGTCCGGTCGGTCCGGACGATCCGGTCGGTCCGGACGATCCGGTCGGTCCGGACGGTCCGGGCGGTCCGGACGGTCCGGACGGTCCGGGCTGTCCGGACGGTCCGGACGGTCCGATCGGTTCGGTCGGTCCGGGCGATCCGGTCGGTCCGGGCGATCCGGTCAGTCCGGTCGGTCCGGTCGATCCGGTCGGTCCGGACGGTCCGGTCGGTCCGGACAGTCCGGGCGGTCCGGACGGTCCGGGCTGTCCGGACGGTCCGGACGGTCCGATCGGTTCGGTCGGTCCGGGCGGTCCGGTCGGTCCGTACGGTCCGGGCGGTCCGGTCGGTCCGTACGGTCCGGCCGGTCCGTTCGTTCTGGGCGGTACGAACGGTCCGGTCGGTCTCGTCGGTCTGGTCGGTTCGGACGGTCCGGTCGGTCCGAACAGTCCAGACGGTCCGATCCGTCGGAGCGCAAAGTTATGACCTTTCGAAGTTGAGCCACCAAGGCCAGTGAAGTTTAGACTAGCCTTGCCTAGTTGGTCGATCCGATCCGTCCGGTCGGTCTCGTCGGTCTGGTCGGTCTGGACGGTCCGGGCGGTCCGGGCGGTCCGGACGGTCCGGGCGGTCCGGACGGTCCGTACGGTCCGTACGGTTCAGTCGGTCCATACGGTCGGTACGGTCCGTACGGTCCGGTCGGTCCGGACGGTCCGGTCGGTCCGTACGGTCCGGTCGGTCCGGTCGGTCAAGTCGGTCCGGGCGGTTCGGTCGGTCCGGTCGTTCCGGTCGGTCTGGTCAGTCCAGTCGGTCCGGTCGGTCCGGTCGGTCCGGTCGGTCGGGTCGGTCCGGTCGGTCGGGTCGGTCGGGACGGTCTGGTAGGTCCGGGCGGTCCGGGCGGTCCGGTCGATCCGGACGGTCCGGGCGGTCCGGGCGGTCCGGTCGATCCGGACGGTCCGGGCGGTCCGGACATTTCGGGCGGTCCGGTCGGTCCGGACGAGCCGGTCGGTCCGGACGGTCCGGTCGGTCAGGACGGTCCGGTCGATCAGGACGAACCGGTCGGTCCGGACGGTCCGGTCGGTCCGGACGGTCCGTACGGTCTGGTCGGTCCAGACGGTCCGGTCGGTCCGGGCGGTCTGGGCGGTCAGGTCCATCAGGGCGGTTCGGACGGTTCGGTCGGTCCGGACAAGCCGGTCGGTCCGGAAGGTCCGGTCGGTTCGGACGGTCCGGACGAGCCGGTTGGTCCGGGCGGTCCGGTCGGTCCGGACGGTCCGGTCGGTCCAGTCGGTACGGTCGGTCCGGGCGGTCCGGGCGGTCCGGACGGTTCGGTCGGTCCGAGCTCTTCTCATGCTCTCGTACAATACAATTGAATTTAATCTCGAAAAATAGAAAAATAAGCAAGTTCAATGTTTTAAAAATCATGTAAAAAAGAAAAAAAAACTAAAATTAAGAGCCTAAACGATGTTTTTTCGGAAAAAATCGGCGAGAAACCGCCTTTGGCGGTTTGCCAGCGCGTAGATCTCGAAAAGTTACATGAATTCAAAAAAAAATCACCTGAAACGGACAACCTGAAGCGCAAAGTTATAACCTTTCGAAGTTGAGCCACCAAGGCCAGTGAAGTTTAGACTAGCCTTGCCTAGTTGGTCGATCCGATCCGTCCGGTCGGTCTCGTCGGTCTGGTCGGTCTAGACGGTCCGGGCGGTCCGGGCGGTCCGGACGGTCCGATCGGTCCGGTCGGTCCGTACGGTTCGGTCGGTCCATACGGTCCGTATGATCCGGTCGGTCCGTACGGTCCGGTCGGTCCGTACGGTCCGGTCGGTCCGGACGGTCCGGTCGGTCCGTACGGTCCGGTCGGTCCGGTGGGTCCGGTCGGTCCGGGCGATCCGGTCGGTCCGGTCGGTCCGGTCGGTCCGGGCGATCCGGTCGGTCCGGTCGTTCCGGTCGGTCCGGTCAGTCCAGTCGGTCCGGTCGGTCCGGTCGGTCGGGTCGGTCCGGACGGTCGGGTCGGTCCGGACGGTCCGGTCGGTCCGGACGATCCGGTCGGTCCGGACGATCCGGTCGGTCCGGACGGTCCGGGCGGTCCGGACGGTCCGGTCGGTCCGGACGGTCCGGGCTGTCCGGACGGTCCGGACGGTCCGGGCTGTCCGGACGGTCCGGACGGTCCGATCGGTTCGGTCGGTCCGGGCGGTCCGGTCGGTCCGTACGTTCCGGCCGGTCCGTACGGTCTGGGCGGTACGGACGGTCCGGTCGGTACGGTCGGTCTCGTCGGTCTCGTCGGTCGGTCCATACGGTTCGGTCGGTCCATACGGTCCGTACGATCCGGTCGGTCCGGACGGTCCGGTCGGTCCGTACGGTCCGGTCGGTCCGTACGGTCCGGTCGGTCCGGACGGTCCGGTCGGTCCGTAGGGTCCGGTCAGTCCGGTGGGTCCGGTCGGTCCGGGCGGTCCGGTCGGTCCGGGCGATCCGGTCGGTCCGGTCGGTCCGGTCAGTCCGGTCGGTCCGGTCGGTCCGGTGGGTCCGGACGGTCCGGTCGGTCCGGGCGGTCCGGACGGTCCGGGCGGTCCGGGCGGTCCGGACGGTCCGGGCGGTCCGGGCGGTCCGGACGGTCCGGACGGTCCGATCGGTTCGGTCGGTCCGGGCGGTCCGGTCGGTCCGTACGGTCTGGTCGGTTCGGACGGTCCGAGCGGTCCGGACGGTCCGGAAGGTCCGAACGGTCCGATCGGTCCGGTTGGGCCGTACGATCTGGTCGGTCCGAGTCTCGAAAAATAGAAAAATAAGCAAGTTCAATGTTTTAAAAATCATGAAAAAAAAGAAAAAAACTAAAATTAATAGTCTAAACGATGTTTTTTTGGAAAAAATCTGCGACAAACTGCCTTTGGCAGTTTGCCAGCGCGTAGATCTCGAAAAGTTACATGATTTCAAAAAAAAAATCAACTGAAACGGACAACCGAGCGCAAAGTTATGACCTTTCGAAGTTGAGCCACCAAGGCCAGCGAAGTTTAGACTAGCCTTGCCTAGTTGGTCGATCCGATCCGTCCGGTCGGTCTCGTCGGTCTGGTCGGTCTGGACGGTCCGGGCGGTCCGGTCGGTCCGGGCGGTCCGGTCGGTCCGGGCGATCCGGTCGGTCCGGGCGATCCGGTCGGTCCGGTCGGTCCGGTCGATCCAGTCGGTCCGGACGGTCCGGTCGGTCCGGACGGTCCGGGCGGTCCGGATGGTCCGGTCGGTCCGGACGGTCCGGACGGTCCGGTCGGTCCGGACGGTCCGGACGGTCCGGTCGGTCCGGACGGTCCGGACGGTCCGATCGGTTCGGTCGGTCCGGGCGGTCCGGTCGGTCCGTACGGTCCGGCCGGTCCGTTCGTTATGGGCGGTACGAACGGTCCGGTCGGTCTCGTCGGTCTGGTCGGTTCGGACGGTCCGGTCGGTCCGAACAGTCCAGACGGTCCGATCCGTCCGAGCGCAAAGTTATGACCTTTCGAAGTTGAGCCACCAAGGCCAGTGAAGTTTAGACTAGCCTTGCCTAGTTGGTCGATCCGATCCGTCCGGTCGGTCTCGTCGGTCTGGTCGGTCTGGACGGTCCGGGCGGTCCGGGCGGTCCGGACGGTCCGGGCGGTCCGGACGGTCCGTACGGTCCGGTCGGTCCGTACGGTTCGGTCGGTCCCTACGGTCGGTACGGTCCGTACGGTCCGGTCGGTCCGGTCGGTCCGGGCGATCCGGTCGGTCCGGTCGTTCCGGTCGGTCTGGTCAGTCCAGTCGGTCCGGTCGGTCGGGTCGGTCCGGACGGTCGGGTCGGTCCGGACGGTCCGGTCGGTCCGGACGATCCGGTCGGTCCGGACGATCCGGTCGGTCCGGACGGTCCGGGCGGTCCGGACGGTCCGGACGGTCCGGGCTGTCCGGACGGTCCGGACGGTCCGATCGGTTCGGTCGGTCCGGGCGATCCGGTCGGTCCGGGCGATCCGGTCAGTCCGGTCGGTCCGGTCGATCCGGTCGGTCCGGACGGTCCGGTCGGTCCGGACAGTCCGGGCGGTCCGGACGGTCCGGGCTGTCCGGACGGTCCGGACGGTCCGATCGGTTCGGTCGGTCCGGGCGGTCCGGTCGGTCCGTACGGTCCGGGCGGTCCGGTCGGTCCGTACGGTCCGGCCGGTCCGTTCGTTCTGGGCGGTACGAACGGTCCGGTCGGTCTCGTCGGTCTGGTCGGTTCGGACGGTCCGGTCGGTCCGAACAGTCCAGACGGTCCGATCCGTCGGAGCGCAAAGTTATGACCTTTCGAAGTTGAGCCACCAAGGCCAGTGAAGTTTAGACTAGCCTTGCCTAGTTGGTCGATCCGATCCGTCCGGTCGGTCTCGTCGGTCTGGTCGGTCTGGACGGTCCGGGCGGTCCGGGCGGTCCGGACGGTCCGGGCGGTCCGGACGGTCCGTACGGTCCGTACGGTTCAGTCGGTCCATACGGTCGGTACGGTCCGTACGGTCCGGTCGGTCCGGACGGTCCGGTCGGTCCGTACGGTCCGGTCGGTCCGGTCGGTCAAGTCGGTCCGGGCGGTTCGGTCGGTCCGGTCGTTCCGGTCGGTCTGGTCAGTCCAGTCGGTCCGGTCGGTCCGGTCGGTCCGGTCGGTCGGGTCGGTCCGGTCGGTCGGGTCGGTCGGGACGGTCTGGTAGGTCCGGGCGGTCCGGGCGGTCCGGTCGATCCGGACGGTCCGGGCGGTCCGGACATTTCGGGCGGTCCGGTCGGTCCGGACGAGCCGGTCGGTCCGGACGGTCCGGACGGTCCGGTCGGTCAGGACGGTCCGGTCGATCAGGACGAACCGGTCGGTCCGGACGGTCCGGTCGGTCCGGACGGTCCGTACGGTCTGGTCGGTCCAGACGGTCCGGTCGGTCCGGGCGGTCTGGGCGGTCCGGTCCATCAGGGCGGTTCGGACGGTTCGGTCGGTCCGGACAAGCCGGTCGGTCCGGAAGGTCCGGTCGGTTCGGACGGTCCGGACGAGCCGGTTGGTCCGGGCGGTCCGGTCGGTCCGGACGGTCCGGTCGGTCCAGTCGGTACGGTCGGTCCGGGCGGTCCGGGCGGTCCGGACGGTTCGGTCGGTCCGAGCTCTTCTCATGCTCTCGTACAATACAATTGAATTTAATCTCGAAAAATAGAAAAATAAGCAAGTTCAATGTTTTAAAAATCATGTAAAAAAGAAAAAAAAACTAAAATTAAGAGCCTAAACGATGTTTTTTCGGAAAAAATCGGCGAGAAACCGCCTTTGGCGGTTTGCCAGCGCGTAGATCTCGAAAAGTTACATGAATTCAAAAAAAAATCACCTGAAACGGACAACCTGAAGCGCAAAGTTATAACCTTTCGAAGTTGAGCCACCAAGGCCAGTGAAGTTTAGACTAGCCTTGCCTAGTTGGTCGATCCGATCCGTCCGGTCGGTCTCGTCGGTCTGGTCGGTCTAGACGGTCCGGGCGGTCCGGGCGGTCCGGACGGTCCGATCGGTCCGGTCGGTCCGTACGGTTCGGTCGGTCCATACGGTCCGTACGATCCGGTCGGTCCGTACGGTCCGGTCGGTCCGTACGGTCCGGTCGGTCCGGACGGTCCGGTCGGTCCGTACGGTCCGGTCGGTCCGGTGGGTCCGGTCGGTCCGGGCGATCCGGTCGGTCCGGTCGGTCCGGTCGGTCCGGGCGATCCGGTCGGTCCGGTCGTTCCGGTCGGTCCGGTCAGTCCAGTCGGTCCGGTCGGTCCGGTCGGTCGGGTCGGTCCGGACGGTCGGGTCGGTCCGGACGGTCCGGTCGGTCCGGACGATCCGGTCGGTCCGGACGATCCGGTCGGTCCGGACGGTCCGGGCGGTCCGGACGGTCCGGTCGGTCCGGACGGTCCGGGCTGTCCGGACGGTCCGGACGGTCCGGGCTGTCCGGACGGTCCGGACGGTCCGATCGGTTCGGTCGGTCCGGGCGGTCCGGTCGGTCCGTACGTTCCGGCCGGTCCGTACGGTCTGGGCGGTACGGACGGTCCGGTCGGTACGGTCGGTCTCGTCGGTTCGGACGGTCCGGGCGGTCCGGACGGTCCGGGTGGTCCGAGTCTCGAAAAATAAAAAAATAAGCAAGTTCAATGTTTCAAAAATCATGAAAAAAAAGAAAAAAACTAAAATTAAGAGCCTAAACGATGTTTTTTTGGAAAAAATCGGGACGGTCGGGTCGGTTCGGACGGTCCGGACGAGCCGGTTGGTCCGGGCGGTCCGGACGGTCCGGGCGGTCCGGGCGGTCCGGACGGTCCGGACGAGCCGGACGGTCCGGACGAGCCGGTTGGTCCGGGCGGTCCGGACGGTCCGGACGAGCCGGACGAGCCGGTCGGTCCGGACGGTCCGGTCGGTCCAGTCGGTACGGTCGGTCCGGGCGGTCCGGGCGGTCCGGGCGGTCCGGACGGGTCGGTCGGTCCGAGCTCTTCTCATGCACGGATCAAATCCGTATAAATTATAGTATGCTCTCGTACAATACAATTGAATTTAATCTCGAAAAACAGAAAAATAAGCAAGTTCAATGTTTTAAAAATCATGTAAAAAAGAAAAAAACTAAAATTAAGAGCCTAAACGATGTTTTTTTGGAAAAAATCGGGACGGTCGGGTCGGTTCGGACGGTCCGGACGAGCCGGTTGGTCCGGGCGGTCCGGACGGTCCGGGCGGTCCGGGCGGTCCGGACGGTCCGGACGAGCCGGACGGTCCGGACGAGCCGGTTGGTCCGGGCGGTCCGGACGGTCCGGGCAGTCCGGGCGGTCCGGACGGTCCGGACGAGCCGGTCGGTCAGGTCGGTCCAGTCGGTACGGTCGGTCCGGGCGGTCCGGGCGGTCCGGACGGTTCGGTCGGTCCGAGCTCTTCTCATGCACGGATCAAATCCGTATAAATTATAGTATGCTCTCGTACAATACAATTGAATTTAATCTCGAAAAATAGAAAAATAAGCAAGTTCAATGTTTTAAAAATCATGTAAAAAAGAAAAAAACTAAAATTAAGAGCCTAAACGATGTTTTTTTGGAAAAAATCGGCGACAAACCGCCTTCGGTCGGTCCGGGCGGTCCGGTCGGTCCGGGCGGTCCGGTCGATCCAGAGGGTCCGGTCGGTCCGGGCGGTCCGGTCGGTCCGGGCGGTCCGGTCGATCCGATCCGTCCGGTCAGTCTCGTCGGTCTGGTAGGTCCGGGCGGTCCGGACGGTCCGGTCGATCCGGACGGTCCGGGCGGTCCGGTCGATCCGGACGGTCCGGGCGGTCCGGACATTTCGGGCGGTCCGGTCGGTCCGGACGAGCCGGTCGGTCCGGACGGTCCGGACGGTCCGGTCGGTCAGGACGGTCCGGTCGATCAGGACGAACCGGTCGGTCCGGACGGTCCGGACGGTCCGTACGGTCTGGTCGGTCCGGACGGTCCGTACGGTCTGGTCGGTCCAGACGGTCCGGTCGGTCCGGGCGGTCTGGGCGGTCCGGTCCATCAGGGCGGTTCAGACGGTTCGGTCGGTCCGGACAAGCCGGTCGGTCCGGAAGGTCCGGTCGGTTCGGACGGTCCGGACGAGCCGGTTGGTCCGGGCGGTCCGGTCGGTCCGGACGGTCCAGTCGGTACGGTCGGTCCGGGCGGTCCGGGCGGTCCGGACGGTTCGGTCGGTCCGAGCTCTTCTCATGCACGGATCAAATCCGTATAAATTATAGTATGCTCTCGTACAATACAATTGAATTTAATCTCGAAAAATAGAAAAATAAGCAAGTTCAATGTTTTAAAAATCATGTAAAAAAGAAAAAAAACTAAAATTAAGAGCCTAAACGATGTTTTTTCGGAAAAAATCGGCGACAAACCGCCTTTGGCGGTTTGCCAGCGCGTAGATCTCGAAAAGTTACATGAATTCAAAAAAAAATCACCTGAAACGGACAACCTGAAGCGCAAAGTTATAACCTTTCGAAGTTGAGCCACCAAGGCCAGTGAAGTTTAGACTAGCCTTGCCTAGTTGGTCGATCCGATCCGTCCGGTCGGTCTCGTCGGTCTGGTCGGTCTGGACGGTCCGGGCGGTCCGGGCGGTCCGGACGGTCCGATCGGTCCGGTCGGTCCGTACGGTCCGATCGGTCCGTACGGTTCGGTCGGTCCATACGGTCCGTACGATCCGGTCGGTCCGGACGGTCCGGTCGGTCCGTACGGTCCGGTCGGTCCGGACGGTCCGGTCGGTCCGTAGGGTCCGGTCAGTCCGGTGGGTCCGGTCGGTCCGGGCGGTCCGGTCGGTCCGGGCGATCCGGTCGGTCCGGTCGGTCCGGTCAGTCCGGTCGGTCCGGTCGGTCCGGTGGGTCCGGACGGTCCGGTCGGTCCGGGCGGTCCGGACGGTCCGGACGGTCCGATCGGTTCGGTCGGTCCGGGCGGTCCGGTCGGTCCGTACGGTCCAGCCGGTCCGTACGGTCTGGACGGTACGGACGGTCCGGTCGGTCCGGTCGGTCTCGTCGGTCTGGTCGGTTCGGACGGTCCGAGCGGTCCGGACGGTCCGGAAGGTCCGAACGGTCCGATCGGTCCGGTTGGGCCGTACGATCTGGTCGGTCCGAGTCTCGAAAAATAGAAAAATAAGCAAGTTCAATGTTTTAAAAATCATGAAAAAAAAGAAAAAAACTAAAATTAATAGTCTAAACGATGTTTTTTTGGAAAAAATATGCGACAAACCGCCTTTGGCAGTTTGCCAGCGCGTAGATCTCGAAAAGTTACATGATTTCAAAAAAAAAATCAACTGAAACGGACAACCGAGCGCAAAGTTATGACCTTTCGAAGTTGAGCCACCAAGGCCAGCGAAGTTTAGACTAGCCTTGCCTAGTTGGTCGATCCGATCCGTCCGGTCGGTCTCGTCGGTCTGGACGGTCCGGGCGGTCCGGTCGGTCCGGGCGGTCCGGTCGGTCCGGGCGATCCGGTCGGTCCGGGCGATCCGGTCGGTCCGGTCGGTCCGGTCGATCCGGTCGGTCCGGACGGTCCGGTCGGTCCGGACGGTCCGGGCGGTCCGGACGGTCCGGTCGGTCCGGACGGTCCGGACGGTCCGGTCGGTCCGGACGGTCCGGACGGTCCGGACGGTCCGGTCGGTCCGGACGGTCCGGACGGTCCGGGCTGTCCGGACGGTCCGGACGGTCCGATCGGTTCGGTCGGTCCGGGCGATCCGGTCGGTCCGTACGTTCCGGCCGGTCCGTACGGTCTGGGCGGTACGGACGGTCCGGTCGGTCCGGTCGGTCTCGTCGGTCTGGTCGGTTCGGACGGTCCGGGCGGTCCGGACGGTCCGGGTGGTCCGAGTCTCGAAAAATAGAAAAATAAGCAAGTTCAATGTTTCAAAAATCATGAAAAAAAAGAAAAAAACTAAAATTAAGAGCCTAAACGATGTTTTTTTGGAAAAAATCGGCGAGAAGCCGGTCGGTCCGGACGGTCGGGTCGGTTCGGACGGTCCGGACGAGCCGGTTGGTCCGAGCGGTCCGGACGGTCCGGACGAGCCGGACGAGCCGGTCGGTCCGGTCGGTCCAGTCGGTACGGTCGGTCCGGGCGGTCCGGGCGGTCCGGATGGTTCGGTCGGTCCGAGCTCTTCTCATGCACGGATCAAATCCGTATAAATTATAGTATGCTCTCGTACAATACAATTGAATTTAATCTCGAAAAATAGAAAAATAAGCAAGTTCAATGTTTTAAAAATCATGTAAAAAAGAAAAAAACTAAAATTAAGAGCCTAAACGATGTTTTTTTGGAAAAAATCGGCGACAAACCTCCTTCGGTCGATCCGGGCGGTCCGGTCGGTCCGGGCGGTCCGGTCGATCCAGACGGTCCGGTCGGTCCGGGCGGTCCGGTCGGTCCGGGCGGTCCGGTCGATCCGATCCGTCCGGTCAGTCTCGTCGGTCTGGTAGGTCCGGGCGGTCCGAGCGGTCCGGTCGATCCGGACGGTCCGGGCGGTCCGGACATTTCGGGCGGTCCGGTCGGTCCGGACGAGCCGGTCGGTCCGGACGGTCCGGTCGGTCAGGACGGTCCGGTCGATCAGGACGAACCGGTCGGTCCGGACGGTCCGGTCGGTCCGGGCGGTCTGGGCGGTCCGGTCCATCAGGGCGGTTCGGACGGTTCGGTCGGTCCGGACAAGCCGGTCGGTCCGGAAGGTCCGGTCGGTTCGGACGGTCCGGACGAGCCGGTTGGTCCGGGCGGTCCGGTCGGTCCGGACGGTCCGGTCGGTCCAGTCGGTACGGTCGGTCCGGGCGGTCCGGACGGTTCGGTCGGTCCGAGCTCTTCTCATGCACGGATCAAATCCGTATAAATTATAGTATGCTCTCGTACAATACAATTGAATTTAATCTCGAAAAATAGAAAAATAAGCAAGTTCAATGTTTTAAAAATCATGTAAAAAAGAAAAAAAACTAAAATTAAGAGCCTAAACGATGTTTTTTCGGAAAAAATCGGCGACAAACCGCCTTTGGCGGTTTGCCAGCGCGTAGATCTCGAAAAGTTACATGAATTCAAAAAAAAATCACCTGAAACGGACAACCTGAAGCGCAAAGTTATAACCTTTCGAAGTTGAGCCACCAAGGCCAGTGAAGTTTAGACTAGCCTTGCCTAGTTGGTCGATCCGATCCGTCCGGTCGGTCTCGTCGGTCTGGTCGGCCTGGACGGTCCGGGCGGTCCGGGCGGTCCGGACGGTCCGATCGGTCCGGTCGGTCCGTACGGTCCGATCGGTCCGTACGGTTCGGTCGGTCCATACGGTCCGTACGATCCGGTCGGTCCGGACGGTCCGGTCGGTCCGTACGGTCCGGTCGGTCCGGACGGTCCGGTCGGTCCGTACGGTCCGGTCGGTCCGGTGGGTCCGGTCGGTCCGTGCGGTCCGGTCGGTCCGGGCGATCCGGTCGGTCCGGTCGGTCCGGTGGGTCCGGTCGGTCCGTACGGTCTGAACGGTCCGGACGGTCCGGTCGGTCCGTACGGTTCGGTCGATCCATACGGTCGGTACGGTCCGTACGGTCAGGTCGGTCTCGTCGGTCTGGTCGGTCTGGATGGTCCGGGCGGTCCGGGCGGTCCGGACGGTCCGATCGGTCCGTTCGGTCCGTACGATCCGATCGGTCCGTACGGTTCGGTCGGTCCATACGGTCCGTACGATCCGGTCGGTCCGGACGGTCCGGTCGGTCCGTACGGTCCGGTCGGTCCGGACGGTCCGGTCGGTCCGGACGGTCCGGTCGGTCCGTACGGTCCGGTCGGTCCGGTGGGTCCGGTCGGTCCGGGCGGTCCGGTCGATCCGGGCGATCCGGTCGGTCCGGTCGGTCCGGTCAGTCCGGTCGGTCCGGTCGGTCCGGTGGGTCCGGTCGGTCCGGTGGGTCCGGTCGGTCCGGTCGGTCCGGTCAGTCCGGTCGGTCCGGTCGGTCCGGTGGGTCCGGTCGGTCCGTACGGTCTGGACGGTCCGGGCGGTCCGGGCGGTCCGGACGGTCCGGGCGGTCCGGACGGTCCGGGCGGTCCGGACGGTCCGTACGGTCCGGTCGGTCCGTACGGTTCGGTCGGTCCATACGGTCGGTACGGTCCGTACGGTCCGGTCGGTCCGGACGGTCCGGTCGGTCCGTACGGTCCGGTCGGTCCGGTCGGTCCAGTCGGTCCGGGCGGTCCGGTCGGTCCGGTCGTTCCTGTCGGTCTGGTCAGTCCAGTCGGTCCGGTCGGTCCGGTCGGTCGGGTCGGTCCGGACGGTCGGGTCGGTCCGGACGGTCCGGTCGGTCCGGACGATCCGGTCGGTCCGGACGGTCCGGGCGGTCCGGACGGTCCGGACGGTCCGGGCTGTCCGGACGGTCCGGACGGTCCGATCGGTTCGGTCGGTCCGGGCGGTCCGGTCGGTCCGTACGTTCCGGCCGGTCCGTACGGTCTGGGCGGTACGGACGGTCCGGTCGGTCCGGTCGGTCTCGTCGGTCTGGTCGGTTCAGACGGTCCGGGCGGTCCGGTCGGTCCGGGTGGTCCGAGTCTCGAAAAATAGAAAAATAAGCAAGTTCAATGTTTCAAAAATCATGAAAAAAAAGAAAAAAACTAAAATTAAGAGCCTAAACGATGTTTTTTTGGAAAAAATCGGGACGGTCGGGTCGGTTCGGACGGTCCGGACGAGCCGGTTGGTCCGGGCGGTCCGGACGGTCCGGGCGGTCCGGGCGGTCCGGACAGTCCGGACGAGCCGGACGGTCCGGACGAGCCGGTTGGTCCGGGCGGTCCGGACGGTCCGGGCGGTCCGGGCGGTCCGGACGGTCCGGACGAGCCGGACGAGCCGGTCGGTCCGGACGGTCCGGTCGGTCCAGTCGGTACGGTCGGTCCGGGCGGTCCGGGCGGTCCGGACGGTTCGGTCGGTCCGAGCTCTTCTCATGCACGGATCAAATCCGTATAAATTATAGTATGCTCTCGTACAATACAATTGAATTTAATCTCGAAAAATAGAAAAATAAGCAAGTTCAATGTTTTAAAAATCATGTAAAAAAGAAAAAAAACTAAAATTAAGAGCCTAAACGATGTTTTTTTGGAAAAAATCGGCGACAAACCGCCTTCGGTCGGTCCGGGCGGTCCGGTCGGTCCGGGCGGTCCGGTCGATCCAGAGGGTCCGGTCGGTCCGGGCGGTCCGGTCGGTCCGGGCGGTCCGGTCGATCCGATCCGTCCGGTCAGTCTCGTCGGTCTGGTAGGTCCGGGCGGTCCGGGCGGTCCGGTCGATCCGGACGGTCCGGGCGGTCCGGACATTTCGGGCGGTCCGGTCGGTCCGGACGAGCCGGTCGGTCCGGACGGTCCGGACGGTCCGGTCGGTCAGGACGGTCCGGTCGATCAGGACGAACCGGTCGGTCCGGACGGTCCGGTCGGTCCGGACGGTCCGTACGGTCTGGTCGGTCCGTACGGTCTGGTCGGTCCAGACGGTCCGATCGGTCCGGGCGGTCTGGGCGGTCCGGTCCATCAGGGCGGTTCGGACGGTTCGGTCGGTCCGGACAAGCCGGTCGGTCCGGAAGGTCCGGTCGGTTCGGACGGTCCGGACGAGCCGGTTGGTCCGGGCGGTCCGGTCGGTCCGGACGGTCCGGTCGGTCCAGTCGGTACGGTCGGTCCGGGCGGTCCGGGCGGTCCGGGCGGTCCGGACGGTTCGGTCGGTCCGAGCTCTTCTCATGCACGGATCAAATCCGTATAAATTATAGTATGCTCTCGTACAATACAATTGAATTTAATCTCGAAAAATAGAAAAATAAGCAAGTTCAATGTTTTAAAAATCATGTAAAAAAGAAAAAAAACTAAAATTAAGAGCCTAAACGATGTTTTTTCGGAAAAAATCGGCGACAAACCGCCTTTGGCGGTTTGCCAGCGCGTAGATCTCGAAAAGTTACATGAATTCAAAAAAAAATCACCTGAAACGGACAACCTGAAGCGCAAAGTTATAACCTTTCGAAGTTGAGCCACCAAGGCCAGTGAAGTTTAGACTAGCCTTGCCTAGTTGGTCGATCCGATACGTCCGGTCGGTCCGGTCGATCCGGTCGGTCCGGACGGTCCGGTCGGTCCGGACGGTCCGGACGGTCCGGGCTGTCCGGACGGTCCGGACGGTCCGATCGGTTCGGTCGGTCCGGGCGGTCCGGTCGGTCCGTACGGTCCGGCCGGTCCGTTCGTTCTGGGCGGTACGAACGGTCCGGTCGGTCTCGTCGGTCTGGTCGGTTCGGACGGTCCGGTCGGTCCGAACAGTCCAGACGGTCCGATCCGTCCGAGCGCAAAGTTATGACCTTTCGAAGTTGAGCCACCAAGGCCAGTGAAGTTTAGACTAGCCTTGCCTAGTTGGTCGATCCGATCCGTCCGGTCGGTCTCGTCGGTCTGGTCGGTCTGGACGGTCTGGGCGGTCCGGGCGGTCCGGACGGTCCGGGCGGTCCGGACGGTCCGTACGGTCCGGTCGGTCCGTACGGTTCGGTCGGTCCAGACGGTCGGTACGGTCCGTACGGTCCGGTCGGTCCGGCCGGTCCGGTCGGTCCGTACGGTCCGGTCGGTCCGGTCGGTCCGGTCGGTCCGGTCGGTCCGGTCGGTCCGGTCGGTCCGGTCGGTCCGGGCGATCCGGTCGGTCCGGTCGTTCCGGTCGGTCTGGTCAGTCCAGTCGGTCCGGTCGGTCCGGTCGGTCCGGTCGGTCGGGTCGGTCCGGACGGTCGGGTCGGTCAGGACGGTCCGGGCGGTCCGGACGATCCGGTCGGTCCGGACGATCCGGTCGGTCCGGACGGTCCGGGCGGTCCGGACGGTCCGGGCTGTCCGGACGGTCCGGACGGTCCGATCGGTTCGGTCGGTCCGGGCGGTCCGGTCGGTCCGTACGTTCCGGCCGGTCCGTACGGTCTGGGCGGTACGGACGGTCCGGTCGGTCCGGTCGGTCTCGTCGGTCTGGTCAGTTCGGACGGTCCGGGCGGTCCGGATGGTCCGGGTGGTCCGAGTCTCGAAAAGTACAAAAATAAGCAAGTTCAATGTTTCAAAAATCATGAAAAAAAAGAAAAAAACTAAAATTAAGAGCCTAAACGATTTTTTTTGGAAAAAATCGGGACGGTCGGTTCGGACGGTCCGGACGAGCCGGTTGGTCCGGGCGGTCCGGACGGTCCGGGCGGTCCGGGCGGTCCGGACGGTCCGGACGAGCCGGACGGTCCGGACGAGCCGGACGGTCCGGACGAGCCGGTTGGTCCGGGCGGTCCGTACGGTCTGGTCGGTCCAGACGGTCCGGTCGGTCCGGGCGGTCTGGGCGGTCCGGTCCATCAGGGCGGTTCGGACGGTTCGGTCGGTCCGGACAAGCCGGTCGGTCCGGAAGTTCCGATCGGTTCGGACGGTCCGGACGAGCCGGTTGGTCCGGGCGGTCCGGTCGGTCCGGACGGTCCGGTCGGTCCAGTCGGTACGGTCGGTCCGGGCGGTCCGGGCGGTCCGGACGGTTCGGTCGGTCCGAGCTCTTCTCATGCACGGATCAAATCCGTATAAATTATAGTATGCTCTCGTACAATACAATTGAATTTAATCTCGAAAAATAGAAAAATAAGCAAGTTCAATGTTTTAAAAATCATGTAAAAAAGAAAAAAAACTAAAATTAAGAGCCTAAACGATGTTTTTTTCGGAAAAAATCGGCGACAAACCGCCTTTGGCGGTTTGCCAGCGCGTAGATCTCGAAAAGTTACATGAATTCAAAAAAAAATCACCTGAAACGGACAACCTGAAGCGCAAAGTTATAACCTTTCGAAGTTGAGCCACCAAGGCCAGTGAAGTTTAGACTAGCCTTGCCTAGTTGGTCGATCCGATACGTCCGGTCGGTCCGGACGGTCCGGTCGGTCCGGACGGTCCGGGCGGTCCGGACGGTCCGGTCGGTCCGGACGGTCCGGGCTGTCCGGACGGTCCGGACGGTCCGATCGGTTCGGTCGGTCCGGGCGGTCCGGTCGGTCCGTACGGTCCGGCCGGTCCGTTCGTTCTGGGCGGTACGAACGGTCCGGTCGGTCTCGTCGGTCTGGTCGGTTCGGACGGTCCGGTCGGTCCGAACAGTCCAGACGGTCCGATCCGTCCGAGCGCAAAGTTATGACCTTTCGAAGTTGAGCCACCAAGGCCAGTGAAGTTTAGACTAGCCTTGCCTAGTTGGTCGATCCGATCCGTCCGGTCGGTCTCGTCGGTCTGGTCGGTCTGGACGGTCCGGGCGGTCCGGGCGGTCCGGACGGTCCGGGCGGTCCGGACGGTCCGTACGGTCCGGTCGGTCCGTACGGTTCGGTCGGTCCATACGGTCGGTACGGTCCGTACGGTCCGGTCGGTCCGGCCGGTCCGGTCGGTCCGTACGGTCCGGTCGGTCCGGTCGGTCCGGTCGGTCCGGTCGGTCCGATCGGTCCGGGCGATCCGGTCGGTCGGGTCAGTCCAGTCGGTCCGGTCGATCCGGTCGGTCGGGTCGATCCGGACGGTCGGGTCGGTCCGGACGGTCCGGGCGGTCCGGACGATCCGGTCGGTCCGGACGATCCGGTCGGTCCGGACGGTCCGGACGGTCCGGACGGTCCGGACGGTCCGATCGGTTCGGTCGGTCCGGGCGGTCCGGTCGGTCCGTACGTTCCGGCCGGTCCGTACGGTCTGGGCGGTACGGACGGTCCGGTCGGTCCGGTCGGTCTCGTCGGTCTGGTCGGTTCGGACGGTCCGGGCGGTCCGGACGGTCCGGGTGGTCCGAGTCTCGAAAAATAGAAAAATAAGCAAGTTCAATGTTTCAAAAATCATGAAAAAAAAGAAAAAAACTAAAATTAAGAGCCTAAACGATGTTTTTTTGGAAAAAATCGGGACGGTCGGGTCGGTTCGGACGGTCCGGACGAGCCGGTTGGTCCGGGCGGTCCGGGCGGTCCGGACGGTCCGGACGAGCCGGACGGTCCGGACGAGCCGGTTGGTCCGGGCGGTCCGGACGGTCCGGGCGGTCCGGGCGGTCCGGACGGTCCGGACGAGCCGGACGAGCCGGTCGGTCCGGACGGTCCGGTCGGTCCAGTCGGTACGGTCGGTCCGGGCGGTCCGGGCGGTCCGGACGGTTCGGTCGGTCCGAGCTCTTCTCATGCACGGATCAAATCCGTATAAATTATAGTATGCTCTCGTACAATACAATTGAATTTAATCTCGAAAAATAGAAAAATAAGCAAGTTCAATGTTTTAAAAATCATGTAAAAAAGAAAAAAACTAAAATTAAGAGCCTAAACGATGTTTTTTTGGAAAAAAATCGGCGACAAACCGCCTTCGGTCGGTCCGGGCGGTCCGGTCGATCCAGAGGGTCCGGTCGGTCCGGGCGGTCCGGTCGGTCCGGGCGGTCCGGTCGATCCGATCCGTCCGGTCAGTCTCGTCGGTCTGGTAGGTCCGGGCGGTCCGGTCGATCCGGACGGTCCGGGCGGTCCGGACATTTCGGGCTGTCCGGTCGGTCCGGACGAGCCGGTCGGTCCGGACGGTCCGGACGGTCCGGTCGGTCAGGACGGTCCGGTCGATCAGGACGAACCGGTCGGTCCGGACGGTCCGGTCGGTCCGGACGGTCCGTACGGTCTGGTCGGTCCAGACGGTCCGGTCGGTCCGGGCGGTCTGGGCGGTCCGGTCCATCAGGGCGGTTCGGACGGTTCGGTCGGTCCGGACAAGCCGGTCGGTCCGGAAGGTCCGGTCGGTTCGGACGGTCCGGACGAGCCGGTTGGTCCGGGCGGTCCGGTCGGTCCGGACGGTCCGGTCGGTCCAGTCGGTACGGTCGGTCCGGGCGGTCCGGGCGGTCCGGACGGTTCGGTCGGTCCGAGCTCTTCTCATGCACGGATCAAATCCGTATAAATTATAGTATGCTCTCGTACAATACAATTGAATTTAATCTCGAAAAATAGAAAAATAAGCAAGTTCAATGTTTTAAAAATCATGTAAAAAAGAAAAAAAAACTAAAATTAAGAGCCTAAACGATGTTTTTTCGGAAAAAATCGGCGACAAACCGCCTTGGCGGTTTGCCAGCGCGTAGATCTCGAAAAGTTACATGAATTCAAAAAAAAATCACCTGAAACGGACAACCTGAAGCGCCAAAGTTATAACCTTTCGAAGTTGAGCCACCAAGGCCAGTGAAGTTTAGACTAGCCTTGCCTAGTTGGTCGATCCGATCCGTCCGGTCCGTCTCGTCGGTCCAGTCGGTACGGTCGGTCCGGGCGGTCCGGACGGTTCGGTCGGTCCGGACGAGCCGGTCGGTCCGGTCGGTTCGGTCGGTCCGGACGAGCCGGTCGGTCCGGTCGGTTCGGACGGTCCGATCGATTCGGTGGGTCCGATTGGTCCGGGCGGTCCGGACGGTACGGACGGGTCGGGCGGTCCGTTCGGTCCGAGCGATCCGGGCGGTCCGGACAGTCCTGTCGGGCCGTACGATTCGGTCGGTCCGAACGGTCCGATCGGTCCGAGCTCTTCTCATGCACGGATCAAATCCGTATAAATTATAGTATGCTCTCGTACAATACAATTGAATTTAATCTCGAAAAATAGAAAAATAAGCAAGTTCAATGTTTAGGGTTTAGGGTTTAGGGTTTAGGGTTTAGGGTTTAGGGTTTAGGGTTTAGGGTTTAGGGTTTAGGGTTTAGGGTTTAGGGTTTAGGGTTTAGGGTTTAGGGTTTAGGGTTTAGGGTTTAGGGTTTAGGGTTTAGGGTTTAGGGTTTAGGGTTTAGGGTTTAGGGTTTAGGGTTTAGGGTTTAGGGTTTAGGGTTTAGGGTTTAGGGTTTAGGGTTTAGGGTTTAGGGTTTAGGGTTTAGGGTTTAGGGTTTAGGGTTTAGGGTTTAGGGTTTAGGGTTTAGGGTTTAGGGTTTAGGGTTTAGGGTTTAGGGTTTAGGGTTTAGGGTTTAGGGTTTAGGGTTTAGGGTTTAGGGTTTAGGGTTTAGGGTTTAGGGTTTAGGGTTTAGGGTTTAGGGTTTAGGGTTTAGGGTTTAGGGTTTAGGGTTTAGGGTTTAGGGTTTAGGGTTTAGGGTTTAGGGTTTAGGGTTTAGGGTTTAGGGTTTAGGGTTTAGGGTTTAGGGTTTAGGGTTTAGGGTTTAGGGTTTAGGGTTTAGGGTTTAGGGTTTAGGGTTTAGGGTTTAGGGTTTAGGGTTTAGGGTTTAGGGTTTAGGGTTTAGGGTTTAGGGTTTAGGGTTTAGGGTTTAGGGTTTAGGGTTTAGGGTTTAGGGTTTAGGGTTTAGGGTTTAGGGTTTAGGGTTTAGGGTTTAGGGTTTAGGGTTTAGGGTTTAGGGTTTAGGGTTTAGGGTTTAGGGTTTAGGGTTTAGGGTTTAGGGTTTAGGGTTTAGGGTTTAGGGTTTAGGGTTTAGGGTTTAGGGTTTAGGGTTTAGGGTTTAGGGTTTAGGGTTTAGGGTTTAGGGTTTAGGGTTTAGGGTTTAGGGTTTAGGGTTTAGGGTTTAGGGTTTAGGGTTTAGGGTTTAGGGTTTAGGGTTTAGGGTTTAGGGTTTAGGGTTTAGGGTTTAGGGTTTAGGGTTTAGGGTTTAGGGTTTAGGGTTTAGGGTTTAGGGTTTAGGGTTTAGGGTTTAGGGTTTAGGGTTTAGGGTTTAGGGTTTAGGGTTTAGGGTTTAGGGTTTAGGGTTTAGGGTTTAGGGTTTAGGGTTTAGGGTTTAGGGTTTAGGGTTTAGGGTTTAGGGTTTAGGGTTTAGGGTTTAGGGTTTAGGGTTTAGGGTTTAGGGTTTAGGGTTTAGGGTTTAGGGTTTAGGGTTTAGGGTTTAGGGTTTAGGGTTTAGGGTTTAGGGTTTAGGGTTTAGGGTTTAGGGTTTAGGGTTTAGGGTTTAGGGTTTAGGGTTTAGGGTTTAGGGTTTAGGGTTTAGGGTTTAGGGTTTAGGGTTTAGGGTTTAGGGTTTAGGGTTTAGGGTTTAGGGTTTAGGGTTTAGGGTTTAGGGTTTAGGGTTTAGGGTTTAGGGTTTAGGGTTTAGGGTTTAGGGTTTAGGGTTTAGGGTTTAGGGTTTAGGGTTTAGGGTTTAGGGTTTAGGGTTTAGGGTTTAGGGTTTAGGGTTTAGGGTTTAGGGTTTAGGGTTTAGGGTTTAGGGTTTAGGGTTTAGGGTTTAGGGTTTAGGGTTTAGGGTTTAGGGTTTAGGGTTTAGGGTTTAGGGTTTAGGGTTTAGGGTTTAGGGTTTAGGGTTTAGGGTTTAGGGTTTAGGGTTTAGGGTTTAGGGTTTAGGGTTTAGGGTTTAGGGTTTAGGGTTTAGGGTTTAGGGTTTAGGGTTTAGGGTTTAGGGTTTAGGGTTTAGGGTTTAGGGTTTAGGGTTTAGGGTTTAGGGTTTAGGGTTTAGGGTTTAGGGTTTAGGGTTTAGGGTTTAGGGTTTAGGGTTTAGGGTTTAGGGTTTAGGGTTTAGGGTTTAGGGTTTAGGGTTTAGGGTTTAGGGTTTAGGGTTTAGGGTTTAGGGTTTAGGGTTTAGGGTTTAGGGTTTAGGGTTTAGGGTTTAGGGTTTAGGGTTTAGGGTTTAGGGTTTAGGGTTTAGGGTTTAGGGTTTAGGGTTTAGGGTTTAGGGTTTAGGGTTTAGGGTTTAGGGTTTAGGGTTTAGGGTTTAGGGTTTAGGGTTTAGGGTTTAGGGTTTAGGGTTTAGGGTTTAGGGTTTAGGGTTTAGGGTTTAGGGTTTAGGGTTTAGGGTTTAGGGTTTAGGGTTTAGGGTTTAGGGTTTAGGGTTTAGGGTTTAGGGTTTAGGGTTTAGGGTTTAGGGTTTAGGGTTTAGGGTTTAGGGTTTAGGGTTTAGGGTTTAGGGTTTAGGGTTTAGGGTTTAGGGTTTAGGGTTTAGGGTTTAGGGTTTAGGGTTTAGGGTTTAGGGTTTAGGGTTTAGGGTTTAGGGTTTAGGGTTTAGGGTTTAGGGTTTAGGGTTTAGGGTTTAGGGTTTAGGGTTTAGGGTTTAGGGTTTAGGGTTTAGGGTTTAGGGTTTAGGGTTTAGGGTTTAGGGTTTAGGGTTTAGGGTTTAGGGTTTAGGGTTTAGGGTTTAGGGTTTAGGGTTTAGGGTTTAGGGTTTAGGGTTTAGGGTTTAGGGTTTAGGGTTTAGGGTTTAGGGTTTAGGGTTTAGGGTTTAGGGTTTAGGGTTTAGGGTTTAGGGTTTAGGGTTTAGGGTTTAGGGTTTAGGGTTTAGGGTTTAGGGTTTAGGGTTTAGGGTTTAGGGTTTAGGGTTTAGGGTTTAGGGTTTAGGGTTTAGGGTTTAGGGTTTAGGGTTTAGGGTTTAGGGTTTAGGGTTTAGGGTTTAGGGTTTAGGGTTTAGGGTTTAGGGTTTAGGGTTTAGGGTTTAGGGTTTAGGGTTTAGGGTTTAGGGTTTAGGGTTTAGGGTTTAGGGTTTAGGGTTTAGGGTTTAGGGTTTAGGGTTTAGGGTTTAGGGTTTAGGGTTTAGGGTTTAGGGTTTAGGGTTTAGGGTTTAGGGTTTAGGGTTTAGGGTTTAGGGTTTAGGGTTTAGGGTTTAGGGTTTAGGGTTTAGGGTTTAGGGTTTAGGGTTTAGGGTTTAGGGTTTAGGGTTTAGGGTTTAGGGTTTAGGGTTTAGGGTTTAGGGTTTAGGGTTTAGGGTTTAGGGTTTAGGGTTTAGGGTTTAGGGTTTAGGGTTTAGGGTTTAGGGTTTAGGGTTTAGGGTTTAGGGTTTAGGGTTTAGGGTTTAGGGTTTAGGGTTTAGGGTTTAGGGTTTAGGGTTTAGGGTTTAGGGTTTAGGGTTTAGGGTTTAGGGTTTAGGGTTTAGGGTTTAGGGTTTAGGGTTTAGGGTTTAGGGTTTAGGGTTTAGGGTTTAGGGTTTAGGGTTTAGGGTTTAGGGTTTAGGGTTTAGGGTTTAGGGTTTAGGGTTTAGGGTTTAGGGTTTAGGGTTTAGGGTTTAGGGTTTAGGGTTTAGGGTTTAGGGTTTAGGGTTTAGGGTTTAGGGTTTAGGGTTTAGGGTTTAGGGTTTAGGGTTTAGGGTTTAGGGTTTAGGGTTTAGGGTTTAGGGTTTAGGGTTTAGGGTTTAGGGTTTAGGGTTTAGGGTTTAGGGTTTAGGGTTTAGGGTTTAGGGTTTAGGGTTTAGGGTTTAGGGTTTAGGGTTTAGGGTTTAGGGTTTAGGGTTTAGGGTTTAGGGTTTAGGGTTTAGGGTTTAGGGTTTAGGGTTTAGGGTTTAGGGTTTAGGGTTTAGGGTTTAGGGTTTAGGGTTTAGGGTTTAGGGTTTAGGGTTTAGGGTTTAGGGTTTAGGGTTTAGGGTTTAGGGTTTAGGGTTTAGGGTTTAGGGTTTAGGGTTTAGGGTTTAGGGTTTAGGGTTTAGGGTTTAGGGTTTAGGGTTTAGGGTTTAGGGTTTAGGGTTTAGGGTTTAGGGTTTAGGGTTTAGGGTTTAGGGTTTAGGGTTTAGGGTTTAGGGTTTAGGGTTTAGGGTTTAGGGTTTAGGGTTTAGGGTTTAGGGTTTAGGGTTTAGGGTTTAGGGTTTAGGGTTTAGGGTTTAGGGTTTAGGGTTTAGGGTTTAGGGTTTAGGGTTTAGGGTTTAGGGTTTAGGGTTTAGGGTTTAGGGTTTAGGGTTTAGGGTTTAGGGTTTAGGGTTTAGGGTTTAGGGTTTAGGGTTTAGGGTTTAGGGTTTAGGGTTTAGGGTTTAGGGTTTAGGGTTTAGGGTTTAGGGTTTAGGGTTTAGGGTTTAGGGTTTAGGGTTTAGGGTTTAGGGTTTAGGGTTTAGGGTTTAGGGTTTAGGGTTTAGGGTTTAGGGTTTAGGGTTTAGGGTTTAGGGTTTAGGGTTTAGGGTTTAGGGTTTAGGGTTTAGGGTTTAGGGTTTAGGGTTTAGGGTTTAGGGTTTAGGGTTTAGGGTTTAGGGTTTAGGGTTTAGGGTTTAGGGTTTAGGGTTTAGGGTTTAGGGTTTAGGGTTTAGGGTTTAGGGTTTAGGGTTTAGGGTTTAGGGTTTAGGGTTTAGGGTTTAGGGTTTAGGGTTTAGGGTTTAGGGTTTAGGGTTTAGGGTTTAGGGTTTAGGGTTTAGGGTTTAGGGTTTAGGGTTTAGGGTTTAGGGTTTAGGGTTTAGGGTTTAGGGTTTAGGGTTTAGGGTTTAGGGTTTAGGGTTTAGGGTTTAGGGTTTAGGGTTTAGGGTTTAGGGTTTAGGGTTTAGGGTTTAGGGTTTAGGGTTTAGGGTTTAGGGTTTAGGGTTTAGGGTTTAGGGTTTAGGGTTTAGGGTTTAGGGTTTAGGGTTTAGGGTTTAGGGTTTAGGGTTTAGGGTTTAGGGTTTAGGGTTTAGGGTTTAGGGTTTAGGGTTTAGGGTTTAGGGTTTAGGGTTTAGGGTTTAGGGTTTAGGGTTTAGGGTTTAGGGTTTAGGGTTTAGGGTTTAGGGTTTAGGGTTTAGGGTTTAGGGTTTAGGGTTTAGGGTTTAGGGTTTAGGGTTTAGGGTTTAGGGTTTAGGGTTTAGGGTTTAGGGTTTAGGGTTTAGGGTTTAGGGTTTAGGGTTTAGGGTTTAGGGTTTAGGGTTTAGGGTTTAGGGTTTAGGGTTTAGGGTTTAGGGTTTAGGGTTTAGGGTTTAGGGTTTAGGGTTTAGGGTTTAGGGTTTAGGGTTTAGGGTTTAGGGTTTAGGGTTTAGGGTTTAGGGTTTAGGGTTTAGGGTTTAGGGTTTAGGGTTTAGGGTTTAGGGTTTAGGGTTTAGGGTTTAGGGTTTAGGGTTTAGGGTTTAGGGTTTAGGGTTTAGGGTTTAGGGTTTAGGGTTTAGGGTTTAGGGTTTAGGGTTTAGGGTTTAGGGTTTAGGGTTTAGGGTTTAGGGTTTAGGGTTTAGGGTTTAGGGTTTAGGGTTTAGGGTTTAGGGTTTAGGGTTTAGGGTTTAGGGTTTAGGGTTTAGGGTTTAGGGTTTAGGGTTTAGGGTTTAGGGTTTAGGGTTTAGGGTTTAGGGTTTAGGGTTTAGGGTTTAGGGTTTAGGGTTTAGGGTTTAGGGTTTAGGGTTTAGGGTTTAGGGTTTAGGGTTTAGGGTTTAGGGTTTAGGGTTTAGGGTTTAGGGTTTAGGGTTTAGGGTTTAGGGTTTAGGGTTTAGGGTTTAGGGTTTAGGGTTTAGGGTTTAGGGTTTAGGGTTTAGGGTTTAGGGTTTAGGGTTTAGGGTTTAGGGTTTAGGGTTTAGGGTTTAGGGTTTAGGGTTTAGGGTTTAGGGTTTAGGGTTTAGGGTTTAGGGTTTAGGGTTTAGGGTTTAGGGTTTAGGGTTTAGGGTTTAGGGTTTAGGGTTTAGGGTTTAGGGTTTAGGGTTTAGGGTTTAGGGTTTAGGGTTTAGGGTTTAGGGTTTAGGGTTTAGGGTTTAGGGTTTAGGGTTTAGGGTTTAGGGTTTAGGGTTTAGGGTTTAGGGTTTAGGGTTTAGGGTTTAGGGTTTAGGGTTTAGGGTTTAGGGTTTAGGGTTTAGGGTTTAGGGTTTAGGGTTTAGGGTTTAGGGTTTAGGGTTTAGGGTTTAGGGTTTAGGGTTTAGGGTTTAGGGTTTAGGGTTTAGGGTTTAGGGTTTAGGGTTTAGGGTTTAGGGTTTAGGGTTTAGGGTTTAGGGTTTAGGGTTTAGGGTTTAGGGTTTAGGGTTTAGGGTTTAGGGTTTAGGGTTTAGGGTTTAGGGTTTAGGGTTTAGGGTTTAGGGTTTAGGGTTTAGGGTTTAGGGTTTAGGGTTTAGGGTTTAGGGTTTAGGGTTTAGGGTTTAGGGTTTAGGGTTTAGGGTTTAGGGTTTAGGGTTTAGGGTTTAGGGTTTAGGGTTTAGGGTTTAGGGTTTAGGGTTTAGGGTTTAGGGTTTAGGGTTTAGGGTTTAGGGTTTAGGGTTTAGGGTTTAGGGTTTAGGGTTTAGGGTTTAGGGTTTAGGGTTTAGGGTTTAGGGTTTAGGGTTTAGGGTTTAGGGTTTAGGGTTTAGGGTTTAGGGTTTAGGGTTTAGGGTTTAGGGTTTAGGGTTTAGGGTTTAGGGTTTAGGGTTTAGGGTTTAGGGTTTAGGGTTTAGGGTTTAGGGTTTAGGGTTTAGGGTTTAGGGTTTAGGGTTTAGGGTTTAGGGTTTAGGGTTTAGGGTTTAGGGTTTAGGGTTTAGGGTTTAGGGTTTAGGGTTTAGGGTTTAGGGTTTAGGGTTTAGGGTTTAGGGTTTAGGGTTTAGGGTTTAGGGTTTAGGGTTTAGGGTTTAGGGTTTAGGGTTTAGGGTTTAGGGTTTAGGGTTTAGGGTTTAGGGTTTAGGGTTTAGGGTTTAGGGTTTAGGGTTTAGGGTTTAGGGTTTAGGGTTTAGGGTTTAGGGTTTAGGGTTTAGGGTTTAGGGTTTAGGGTTTAGGGTTTAGGGTTTAGGGTTTAGGGTTTAGGGTTTAGGGTTTAGGGTTTAGGGTTTAGGGTTTAGGGTTTAGGGTTTAGGGTTTAGGGTTTAGGGTTTAGGGTTTAGGGTTTAGGGTTTAGGGTTTAGGGTTTAGGGTTTAGGGTTTAGGGTTTAGGGTTTAGGGTTTAGGGTTTAGGGTTTAGGGTTTAGGGTTTAGGGTTTAGGGTTTAGGGTTTAGGGTTTAGGGTTTAGGGTTTAGGGTTTAGGGTTTAGGGTTTAGGGTTTAGGGTTTAGGGTTTAGGGTTTAGGGTTTAGGGTTTAGGGTTTAGGGTTTAGGGTTTAGGGTTTAGGGTTTAGGGTTTAGGGTTTAGGGTTTAGGGTTTAGGGTTTAGGGTTTAGGGTTTAGGGTTTAGGGTTTAGGGTTTAGGGTTTAGGGTTTAGGGTTTAGGGTTTAGGGTTTAGGGTTTAGGGTTTAGGGTTTAGGGTTTAGGGTTTAGGGTTTAGGGTTTAGGGTTTAGGGTTTAGGGTTTAGGGTTTAGGGTTTAGGGTTTAGGGTTTAGGGTTTAGGGTTTAGGGTTTAGGGTTTAGGGTTTAGGGTTTAGGGTTTAGGGTTTAGGGTTTAGGGTTTAGGGTTTAGGGTTTAGGGTTTAGGGTTTAGGGTTTAGGGTTTAGGGTTTAGGGTTTAGGGTTTAGGGTTTAGGGTTTAGGGTTTAGGGTTTAGGGTTTAGGGTTTAGGGTTTAGGGTTTAGGGTTTAGGGTTTAGGGTTTAGGGTTTAGGGTTTAGGGTTTAGGGTTTAGGGTTTAGGGTTTAGGGTTTAGGGTTTAGGGTTTAGGGTTTAGGGTTTAGGGTTTAGGGTTTAGGGTTTAGGGTTTAGGGTTTAGGGTTTAGGGTTTAGGGTTTAGGGTTTAGGGTTTAGGGTTTAGGGTTTAGGGTTTAGGGTTTAGGGTTTAGGGTTTAGGGTTTAGGGTTTAGGGTTTAGGGTTTAGGGTTTAGGGTTTAGGGTTTAGGGTTTAGGGTTTAGGGTTTAGGGTTTAGGGTTTAGGGTTTAGGGTTTAGGGTTTAGGGTTTAGGGTTTAGGGTTTAGGGTTTAGGGTTTAGGGTTTAGGGTTTAGGGTTTAGGGTTTAGGGTTTAGGGTTTAGGGTTTAGGGTTTAGGGTTTAGGGTTTAGGGTTTAGGGTTTAGGGTTTAGGGTTTAGGGTTTAGGGTTTAGGGTTTAGGGTTTAGGGTTTAGGGTTTAGGGTTTAGGGTTTAGGGTTTAGGGTTTAGGGTTTAGGGTTTAGGGTTTAGGGTTTAGGGTTTAGGGTTTAGGGTTTAGGGTTTAGGGTTTAGGGTTTAGGGTTTAGGGTTTAGGGTTTAGGGTTTAGGGTTTAGGGTTTAGGGTTTAGGGTTTAGGGTTTAGGGTTTAGGGTTTAGGGTTTAGGGTTTAGGGTTTAGGGTTTAGGGTTTAGGGTTTAGGGTTTAGGGTTTAGGGTTTAGGGTTTAGGGTTTAGGGTTTAGGGTTTAGGGTTTAGGGTTTAGGGTTTAGGGTTTAGGGTTTAGGGTTTAGGGTTTAGGGTTTAGGGTTTAGGGTTTAGGGTTTAGGGTTTAGGGTTTAGGGTTTAGGGTTTAGGGTTTAGGGTTTAGGGTTTAGGGTTTAGGGTTTAGGGTTTAGGGTTTAGGGTTTAGGGTTTAGGGTTTAGGGTTTAGGGTTTAGGGTTTAGGGTTTAGGGTTTAGGGTTTAGGGTTTAGGGTTTAGGGTTTAGGGTTTAGGGTTTAGGGTTTAGGGTTTAGGGTTTAGGGTTTAGGGTTTAGGGTTTAGGGTTTAGGGTTTAGGGTTTAGGGTTTAGGGTTTAGGGTTTAGGGTTTAGGGTTTAGGGTTTAGGGTTTAGGGTTTAGGGTTTAGGGTTTAGGGTTTAGGGTTATAGGGTTTAGGGTTTAGGGTTTAGGGTTTAGGGTTTAGGGTTTAGGGTTTAGGGTTTAGGGTTTAGGGTTTAGGGTTTAGGGTTTAGGGTTTAGGGTTTAGGGTTTAGGGTTTAGGGTTTAGGGTTTAGGGTTTAGGGTTTAGGGTTTAGGGTTTAGGGTTTAGGGTTTAGGGTTTAGGGTTTAGGGTTTAGGGTTTAGGGTTTAGGGTTTAGGGTTTAGGGTTTAGGGTTTAGGGTTTAGGGTTTAGGGTTTAGGGTTTAGGGTTTAGGGTTTAGGGTTTAGGGTTTAGGGTTTAGGGTTTAGGGTTTAGGGTTTAGGGTTTAGGGTTTAGGGTTTAGGGTTTAGGGTTTAGGGTTTAGGGTTTAGGGTTTAGGGTTTAGGGTTTAGGGTTTAGGGTTTAGGGTTTAGGGTTTAGGGTTTAGGGTTTAGGGTTTAGGGTTTAGGGTTTAGGGTTTAGGGTTTAGGGTTTAGGGTTTAGGGTTTAGGGTTTAGGGTTTAGGGTTTAGGGTTTAGGGTTTAGGGTTTAGGGTTTAGGGTTTAGGGTTTAGGGTTTAGGGTTTAGGGTTTAGGGTTTAGGGTTTAGGGTTTAGGGTTTAGGGTTTAGGGTTTAGGGTTTAGGGTTTAGGGTTTAGGGTTTAGGGTTTAGGGTTTAGGGTTTAGGGTTTAGGGTTTAGGGTTTAGGGTTTAGGGTTTAGGGTTTAGGGTTTAGGGTTTAGGGTTTAGGGTTTAGGGTTTAGGGTTTAGGGTTTAGGGTTTAGGGTTTAGGGTTTAGGGTTTAGGGTTTAGGGTTTAGGGTTTAGGGTTTAGGGTTTAGGGTTTAGGGTTTAGGGTTTAGGGTTTAGGGTTTAGGGTTTAGGGTTTAGGGTTTAGGGTTTAGGGTTTAGGGTTTAGGGTTTAGGGTTTAGGGTTTAGGGTTTAGGGTTTAGGGTTTAGGGTTTAGGGTTTAGGGTTTAGGGTTTAGGGTTTAGGGTTTAGGGTTTAGGGTTTAGGGTTTAGGGTTTAGGGTTTAGGGTTTAGGGTTTAGGGTTTAGGGTTTAGGGTTTAGGGTTTAGGGTTTAGGGTTTAGGGTTTAGGGTTTAGGGTTTAGGGTTTAGGGTTTAGGGTTTAGGGTTTAGGGTTTAGGGTTTAGGGTTTAGGGTTTAGGGTTTAGGGTTTAGGGTTTAGGGTTTAGGGTTTAGGGTTTAGGGTTTAGGGTTTAGGGTTTAGGGTTTAGGGTTTAGGGTTTAGGGTTTAGGGTTTAGGGTTTAGGGTTTAGGGTTTAGGGTTTAGGGTTTAGGGTTTAGGGTTTAGGGTTTAGGGTTTAGGGTTTAGGGTTTAGGGTTTAGGGTTTAGGGTTTAGGGTTTAGGGTTTAGGGTTTAGGGTTTAGGGTTTAGGGTTTAGGGTTTAGGGTTTAGGGTTTAGGGTTTAGGGTTTAGGGTTTAGGGTTTAGGGTTTAGGGTTTAGGGTTTAGGGTTTAGGGTTTAGGGTTTAGGGTTTAGGGTTTAGGGTTTAGGGTTTAGGGTTTAGGGTTTAGGGTTTAGGGTTTAGGGTTTAGGGTTTAGGGTTTAGGGTTTAGGGTTTAGGGTTTAGGGTTTAGGGTTTAGGGTTTAGGGTTTAGGGTTTAGGGTTTAGGGTTTAGGGTTTAGGGTTTAGGGTTTAGGGTTTAGGGTTTAGGGTTTAGGGTTTAGGGTTTAGGGTTTAGGGTTTAGGGTTTAGGGTTTAGGGTTTAGGGTTTAGGGTTTAGGGTTTAGGGTTTAGGGTTTAGGGTTTAGGGTTTAGGGTTTAGGGTTTAGGGTTTAGGGTTTAGGGTTTAGGGTTTAGGGTTTAGGGTTTAGGGTTTAGGGTTTAGGGTTTAGGGTTTAGGGTTTAGGGTTTAGGGTTTAGGGTTTAGGGTTTAGGGTTTAGGGTTTAGGGTTTAGGGTTTAGGGTTTAGGGTTTAGGGTTTAGGGTTTAGGGTTTAGGGTTTAGGGTTTAGGGTTTAGGGTTTAGGGTTTAGGGTTTAGGGTTTAGGGTTTAGGGTTTAGGGTTTAGGGTTTAGGGTTTAGGGTTTAGGGTTTAGGGTTTAGGGTTTAGGGTTTAGGGTTTAGGGTTTAGGGTTTAGGGTTTAGGGTTTAGGGTTTAGGGTTTAGGGTTTAGGGTTTAGGGTTTAGGGTTTAGGGTTTAGGGTTTAGGGTTTAGGGTTTAGGGTTTAGGGTTTAGGGTTTAGGGTTTAGGGTTTAGGGTTTAGGGTTTAGGGTTTAGGGTTTAGGGTTTAGGGTTTAGGGTTTAGGGTTTAGGGTTTAGGGTTTAGGGTTTAGGGTTTAGGGTTTAGGGTTTAGGGTTTAGGGTTTAGGGTTTAGGGTTTAGGGTTTAGGGTTTAGGGTTTAGGGTTTAGGGTTTAGGGTTTAGGGTTTAGGGTTTAGGGTTTAGGGTTTAGGGTTTAGGGTTTAGGGTTTAGGGTTTAGGGTTTAGGGTTTAGGGTTTAGGGTTTAGGGTTTAGGGTTTAGGGTTTAGGGTTTAGGGTTTAGGGTTTAGGGTTTAGGGTTTAGGGTTTAGGGTTTAGGGTTTAGGGTTTAGGGTTTAGGGTTTAGGGTTTAGGGTTTAGGGTTTAGGGTTTAGGGTTTAGGGTTTAGGGTTTAGGGTTTAGGGTTTAGGGTTTAGGGTTTAGGGTTTAGGGTTTAGGGTTTAGGGTTTAGGGTTTAGGGTTTAGGGTTTAGGGTTTAGGGTTTAGGGTTTAGGGTTTAGGGTTTAGGGTTTAGGGTTTAGGGTTTAGGGTTTAGGGTTTAGGGTTTAGGGTTTAGGGTTTAGGGTTTAGGGTTTAGGGTTTAGGGTTTAGGGTTTAGGGTTTAGGGTTTAGGGTTTAGGGTTTAGGGTTTAGGGTTTAGGGTTTAGGGTTTAGGGTTTAGGGTTTAGGGTTTAGGGTTTAGGGTTTAGGGTTTAGGGTTTAGGGTTTAGGGTTTAGGGTTTAGGGTTTAGGGTTTAGGGTTTAGGGTTTAGGGTTTAGGGTTTAGGGTTTAGGGTTTAGGGTTTAGGGTTTAGGGTTTAGGGTTTAGGGTTTAGGGTTTAGGGTTTAGGGTTTAGGGTTTAGGGTTTAGGGTTTAGGGTTTAGGGTTTAGGGTTTAGGGTTTAGGGTTTAGGGTTTAGGGTTTAGGGTTTAGGGTTTAGGGTTTAGGGTTTAGGGTTTAGGGTTTAGGGTTTAGGGTTTAGGGTTTAGGGTTTAGGGTTTAGGGTTTAGGGTTTAGGGTTTAGAGGGTTTAGGGTTTAGGGTTTAGGGTTTAGGGTTTAGGGTTTAGGGTTTAGGGTTTAGGGTTTAGGGTTTAGGGTTTAGGGTTTAGGGTTTAGGGTTTAGGGTTTAGGGTTTAGGGTTTAGGGTTTAGGGTTTAGGGTTTAGGGTTTAGGGTTTAGGGTTTAGGGTTTAGGGTTTAGGGTTTAGGGTTTAGGGTTTAGGGTTTAGGGTTTAGGGTTTAGGGTTTAGGGTTTAGGGTTTAGGGTTTAGGGTTTAGGGTTTAGGGTTTAGGGTTTAGGGTTTAGGGTTTAGGGTTTAGGGTTTAGGGTTTAGGGTTTAGGGTTTAGGGTTTAGGGTTTAGGGTTTAGGGTTTAGGGTTTAGGGTTTAGGGTTTAGGGTTTAGGGTTTAGGGTTTAGGGTTTAGGGTTTAGGGTTTAGGGTTTAGGGTTTAGGGTTTAGGGTTTAGGGTTTAGGGTTTAGGGTTTAGGGTTTAGGGTTTAGGGTTTAGGGTTTAGGGTTTAGGGTTTAGGGTTTAGGGTTTAGGGTTTAGGGTTTAGGGTTTAGGGTTTAGGGTTTAGGGTTTAGGGTTTAGGGTTTAGGGTTTAGGGTTTAGGGTTTAGGGTTTAGGGTTTAGGGTTTAGGGTTTAGGGTTTAGGGTTTAGGGTTTAGGGTTTAGGGTTTAGGGTTTAGGGTTTAGGGTTTAGGGTTTAGGGTTTAGGGTTTAGGGTTTAGGGTTTAGGGTTTAGGGTTTAGGGTTTAGGGTTTAGGGTTTAGGGTTTAGGGTTTAGGGTTTAGGGTTTAGGGTTTAGGGTTTAGGGTTTAGGGTTTAGGGTTTAGGGTTTAGGGTTTAGGGTTTAGGGTTTAGGGTTTAGGGTTTAGGGTTTAGGGTTTAGGGTTTAGGGTTTAGGGTTTAGGGTTTAGGGTTTAGGGTTTAGGGTTTAGGGTTTAGGGTTTAGGGTTTAGGGTTTAGGGTTTAGGGTTTAGGGTTTAGGGTTTAGGGTTTAGGGTTTAGGGTTTAGGGTTTAGGGTTTAGGGTTTAGGGTTTAGGGTTTAGGGTTTAGGGTTTAGGGTTTAGGGTTTAGGGTTTAGGGTTTAGGGTTTAGGGTTTAGGGTTTAGGGTTTAGGGTTTAGGGTTTAGGGTTTAGGGTTTAGGGTTTAGGGTTTAGGGTTTAGGGTTTAGGGTTTAGGGTTTAGGGTTTAGGGTTTAGGGTTTAGGGTTTAGGGTTTAGGGTTTAGGGTTTAGGGTTTAGGGTTTAGGGTTTAGGGTTTAGGGTTTAGGGTTTAGGGTTTAGGGTTTAGGGTTTAGGGTTTAGGGTTTAGGGTTTAGGGTTTAGGGTTTAGGGTTTAGGGTTTAGGGTTTAGGGTTTAGGGTTTAGGGTTTAGGGTTTAGGGTTTAGGGTTTAGGGTTTAGGGTTTAGGGTTTAGGGTTTAGGGTTTAGGGTTTAGGGTTTAGGGTTT